>OV281087.1:3863630-5113630 GCA_923060345.2 Erebia aethiops | reverse complement strand
TCCGAAGTACTTAATATTTTAGCGTCACGGCTCAATACTCATTACTGGAACTGTGTACATAACAAAAACGATTGTTTCCACTGTCGAAGTTTTCAATGTCAGTCAGTCTCAACCCAATGATCTTTTATATTATATTATGTCTGAACTCTCAGGGTGAGATCCTATAGAGCGAACTTGACTTTGACTTAGCTTAGACTTAAGACATGGTTAAATCGAGCATTTATGTTACTCACATAAGTCCATCTTGTTTTAACTCTAAGTAAAAACTGAGCCAAGTCAAAGTATGCTCTATAAATCTCAGCATCAATGCTAGGCTGGCTATTCTATACTAATCTAAACTTATAATTTTATAAAGAGGAAAGATTTGATGGTTTGTTTGCAATGGATAAACGCAAAAACTACTTGACGGATTTTAAAAATTCTTTCACTTATAGGAAGCTACTTTATCAGCGAGTAACATAGGCTATATTTTATTTTCAAAAAATTAAAGATCCCTACGAAAATTGCAATAATGTGAGAGAGCTTACGTGGCGTGTGCTACGTAAATAGTTAAAGTTACACGAAAACAATGTATGGTGGAGTTGGTCCTCTCAAAAGTTCTAAAAAAAGACTGCGATAGCATATCTATCTTTTAAGATTGTCTTACAAAACCCATTTTTATGATTTCCAAATTTGGTCTAAAACAACTATTGGACATGTATTAATCCTTATCAAAATAAATAATATATAAGTCATCTCAAGTATTTAATTGAGATAAAAATTGTCCTTTACACCATTTAATTTAGATTAATTTGAGAAGAACATATTGACGTGATTCTTTGCATGTGTATAAGTTGAGGGCCTGGAGAGTGACATGGACTCAACGACCTCAATTTACATAGACGGTCCCTGTCAAACAAAGAATGTGAACTTATTTTACTAACGCCATCTAGTCTGAAAAGCGGGACAGCGCTATGGCGGAGACAAGGACAGACTTATACAGGTGAGGGGCACGCCCTACAAGACGGACACCCAACTTTTTTCTATGAAAGGGCTGATCTAACTAGTACCTACATAATATTATTATATATCGATGCATGGACTACTTTTTATTTTTATCACGAAAATCAAAAAGTTTCCTCTACATTTTGAAATAACCTAAGTCCACGCGGACGAAGTCGCGGAAATCATTAGCTAGTATTAAAATAATATTGCTCTAAGCGATAGTAATAACTCCTAAACTTTGTACTTGTGCAAATATGTTTGCTTTCCAAGTTTTCGGTTCAATGCCCCTCGGCTAGCCGAAATTCGGCCAAAGCAACACTGGCGGGCTAATGGGGCGGAGGGGGCGGTCCGCCCAAGCCTCATGACGACCTCCGAGGCGCAGTGTTGAGCGCTGTAGGTGCCGGGTTCGATCCCCGGCACGGTCAATTCGGGAATTTATAATTTCTGACCTCCCTACCGGTAAAGACGTGCCGTCTTAGCGTTTCGGTACGATGCCGTGTAGAAACCGAATAGGTTGGTTTAATATAACTGCCATGCCCCTAACAGGCTAGCCCGCTACCATCTTAGACTGCATCATCACTTACCATCAGGTGAGATCGCAGTCAAGGGCTAACTTGTATTGGATATAATTATTCGCTTTCATCTAAAACAAAAACCGACTTCAACTAAAAAGTAAAAAACATTATCTGGGTAAGTATAGTATTATTTAGTTTTTTGTTGATTTTCTCAAAACGCGCTAAATCAATTTCGATAAAATGTATATGGGACCATCTCTGAAGTATGATCTAAGTACCAAATAAAAAAAGATTCATAATTGGGTAACATACAAAAAAAAACATACAGTCTAATTGAGAACCACCTCCTTTTTTGAGGTCGGTTAAAAAAAAGTCTAAATGCCTGGGGCAAGCAAAACCTTGAGCAATATTTTTAATAAGAGCAACTTATTTTGCAAATGGAGCCCCTTAAATATACAGGGCTAATTTAAAAAAAGTATACAGGCCCATAGAGTTAATTTAAAAAAAAAAATAACCTGTGGCTTCTGTTGTTGTAGGCCTGGGGGTCATACACTTTCGTGTTTTAGAATTATAATCCTTATTTTAGGAACGTCAAGGTACGTGACTTCAAACTGTCATTTTGAGTAGTATTCAGTATTGCTTTATTAAGCGTTGGGAGTATGGCCCCTGAAAATTTTAATTATTGTTCTAGATTTATAAAAAAATATCTGAGTGATAGTATATTTAGATTTCGGGTGATGCCAACCCTCGTCTGAAATCATCTTGCTTCATCTCGCGTCACACACCATATTTTTCATATACCTAATCACCATTAAAAGTGCGAGTTTTATTCAAATTGTATTTCTTATTAATTTTAGTTGCAGAAATACATATAATATCTGTCAGTTTAGTTGATGGTTAAAAAAGGGTTTGAAATAAACAAAAGATACTCTGACAGGATCGAAAGCAGGGCTGAAACGTCATTCAGCGGGCAGACAACCATCGGTTTCTTCCCTCGTTTCTGCCCGGCAACAGTCGTATTCGTCTGAAATTGACTATATAGTTTCGGGTGTCTCAACAGGCATTGAAACTCATTTTAATGCAGGTTATATGAAAAAACTTTTTCATGTGAAAATAGTTTGGCTAAGGCCGGCCACATACATTCGGAACTTCGAGCGCAGCTTAAATATCAATAGCATATAAAAATAAAGGACTTGAGTCTCGAAGTTTCTGTTTTAACGTACCGGACACTTGAAAAAATTTCATCTGCCCCGTTAAGCCACTGGGTACCTACGCCGAGGCTACCGGGGTCGAAGGCACTTTTTGAAGTGAAAACTTCTTTAGGCGCGTTGAGCACTTTTTGGTAGGGGGTAAAAATGTGTAATACGCGAGACCGACGCCGTTTTTCTTAAGACAAAAGGTCTTAAGTATAAATATAGTACATTCGTAATTAAACTTTAATGCCTTAGTTTTAAGGTTTATATTAATAGGTGCTGTATAACCGTGACCGACACCTCGCGTTGTTACGAAGACAAAAGGTCTTAAATATAATTAATATAGTAAATTCGTAATTACAATAATTAAAAAAAAATTAAATATTTGTTTTCACTTCTATCGGCAGTCCCTATGACTGCCAATTATTTTTTTCCTACGGGGCTAAGGCACCGGGGCTTTAGAGACCAAGAAAAAAAAATTGTGTGTGTCACCTCCGACGCACGACTGAAGTTTACTCCTTACGAACGATTATAAAATATATAGATTAGTAAATGAGTGTAAATGAACGCATTTTTATATTACTGAATGCACGCTTGATTCATTTATTTATGTTAATTATATAATTTATATTCATCTAAATACATTACATAGTCATTGAAACATAAAAAGTGTTACCATGGAATCATAGTCAATAACGTAACGGAGAAAGTTTGATTTTACTCTCCATAAAATTTTATATCTTGGGCTTATATATGAAAATCGCCAACAAATCGCAGATTCCTTAAAAATCACCCAAGTGAAACCGGGGTGTGTGAGTTAGCCATTAATTTTAAATCTTGGCAACTTGCTTCGAAACATTAAATTATACCTTCAAGAAACTTTTTTATAATCGTGTAAATTATATGACTAAAGTTTATTGTATTATTACTCTTTCATGTTTGTGCGTAAGTTATTACGTATGAAAAATTATTATAAACATACTGGCACAGACTAGCAGATGAAAATGGATGGAGCGTTCGTGGATAAAATATTATAATTAAATATTATAATTGGGTATTTGACTACTATTCAATTAAATTATTTTTTAGTGATTATTAAATAGAGGATCTCTCAAAAGTCGTAATATCCACGTCCCCTGTTAGTTTTATGTTGAACTAGCTGATGTCCACGACTTCGTCCGTTTGGTTTAAGTATTTTTTTTATTCCCACGGGAACTCCAGGATAATTTTCCGGAATAAAAAGTAACCAATGTCACTCTCCAGGTCCTCAATTATATCCATGCCTAATCACGTCTGACTGACTGCCTCGTTGGTCTAGTGGTTGGCATGTTCGACTGCGGCCGACGTGGTCCCGGGTTAGAATCCCGGGTCGGGCCATAATTAAGCATTGAGTTTTTCCGACTAGAAATTCTCAGTACTAGCCCGGAGTTAAGAAGTTAGCGGTGTTTCACCCCCGTGCCTCGGAGAGCACGTTGAACCGTCGGTCCCGGTTATTATCACTAACATGATAAAGCCCGCCAACCCGCATTGAAGCAGCGTGGTGGGTCTTAGCTCTAAATCCCTCTCTCCTATGAGAGTGGAGGCCTGTGCCCAGCAGTGGGACGTTAATGGGCTGTAGTAGTGGTAATCACGTCAATCCGTTGCTCTGTTGCAACGTAATAGAAGGACAAACCAACAAACAATCACACAAAATTAAGGAGTCCCCGTGGAATTAAACAAACTTATTCCGTTCCGTCCGTTACAGACGTTTCTATCAGCTATAGTAAAGAAATAAATAATCAATTGTGAGTTTTAAATTTTTCTCGTAGCCTGTTTCCTATCTATCATTTCTTTAGTCTGCGGTTTTTTTCTTCATCTTATATGAAGAAAAAAACCGGTCAAGTGCGAGTCTGACTCGCGCAGAAAAGGTTCCGTAATCCGTACCGTAATAAATTATTAAATAATAATAAAAATAATAAATCTTTTATTTCACAAACTTACAAATGTGGCTTAGTAACTAAGGGCACAACAAATAGTATTTTTACACATTTTAGTAAATAACAAGAAAGATGTCATATCAACACGTAATTCTTTGTAATAACTGGCTTATTACATAAGGAGCTGTAGTGCACAATCTCTAAACTAAACTAAAATTAGAGCATTAAAAATATTGCTAACCCTTTCATAATATTCCCTACGGAAAGGGACAGAACTAGATATAAAGCTACCATTTTAGTTTAGTTTAGAGATTGTATTATACAGAATCAGCCCCATTATGGCGCTAAACAGGTAGCGCCTGACAATTAATTCGACACCCTATGAGTGTCCGGAACCCTAACTAACGATTTTCGGAAATTTTCCTATACTTTTGCTGAGAGATCTTACTTTTGCCTTTCGCGATTCTTCGGAAGTACCTACCCTTTATTATTCCATCCATCCATCCATCAGCCTGTATGCATCCACTGCTGGACATAGGCCTTTTCGAGAGCGCGGCACCAAACACGGTCCTCCGCCTTCCTCATCCACCCGCTTCCCGCAACCTTCTTTAGGTCATCAGACCAGCGAGCTTGAGGTCGCCCTGCACTGCGCTTACCGATACGCGGTGTCCACTCCAGAACACATCTGCCCCAACGACCTTTTATAAGCGAGTATCAAAATAATATGCGGCGTAAACAGCCGTATCTTTTGATTGCGTTGACTTAGAAGTTTGATTTTTATAAAGCTCCAAGGGGCCGAGAAAAAGGTTGTTGACAGATAGACAGACAGACGGGCAACGAAGTGATCCTATAAGGGTTCCTATTTCCTCTTGAGGTACGGAACCCTAAAAAAAAATAGTACAAACAAAAAAAAAAAGAAATATCGCTACCAACTGACTGCTTACTGAAATAAATTTAGGATTGTACGATTTAAATAAATAAATAATAATTGCGTTGTAAGAAACTCACGCATTCAGGTCAATTAAAAATTGGCTTTTACGGCTCTGGGTTCTAGCCTTTTTCAGACATAAACAGGTCTAATTGCTACAAACAGATTTTTATCTATAGACTTTATGTGAAATACCACTCACTGACTAATCACGATATCTCCGGAACTATAAAGCATACAAACTTGAAATTTGGAAGGTAGATTTCTTCTATAGTGTAGACATCATCTAATGAACGGTATTGAGAAAATTCACCCCTAAGAGGGTGAAATGGGGGTTCGAAGTTTGTATGAAAATCTTATGTTTTTGAATTTAGAGATATGAAAATTGGCAATCAAGTTACTTAATAGTTTTGCATAATAAAAATCTGTGTATGAGCAGTTTTACGAAAATCCACCCCAAAGGTGGTGAAATGGCGGTTAGAAGTTTGTATGAAAGTCCTATGTTTTTGAATGAGACTTGAAAATCGGGAATTTGGTTATTAGTTTAAAATAATAATAACCTGTATATAAGCAATTTTACGAAAATCCACTCCAAAAATGGTGTAATGGGGGTTGGAAGGTTACATAAAAGTTCTATGATTTCGAAGTATACACATGAAAATCAGCATTTAGGTAAGTTATTAGTTTTAAATAATAAAAACCTTAATAAGCTTTGAAAAAAGTATCTTTAGGCTTATTAAAGCCCTAAAAAGCCTCAATAGGCTTATTAAAGCCTTAAAAAGTCTCTATAGGCTTAATAAAGCTTTGCAGCCGCAAAATTTCATAATCTCATAGGAAAATAGAAATTGTATGGGCGACCTCTAGTTTAGGTACTCTATAACATGTTTTGTAGCATTTTCTAGCGCTTTTTTGAAAAATAAGCGGAAGGGAAGTCTGAAAGAAGAAATCCTGTGGGAATTCGACTTTCCGGGATAAAAATTAGTCTACGTCCTACTAAAACTGTACTACGATAAATGTATCTAACAAACAGACAGACATAGTTTTGAATTAATACTGATAATTATGGATGTATGGATGCAAGAAATCCAGTGTTATGGTAAAAAAAAGCTACTAAGTATATAGCTATTCAAGTTGGTAAGTACCTATTCCTACTATATATTTAAAGAAGTAGAGAAAAAGCAATTTGGTATAAGACTGTCCAATTTCAGCCTCCTCGTTTCCCTTGGTTTGTTAATATTAGGCTAATTAGGAAATATGTACAGTAGTCAGTACCTAGTGGTAGCTCATAGGTTACGTTCTGGGAAGCTCGCATTTTTTATAAAAAAATTAGTGTATTCTGATTGCAATATATTTTGTTTAAAAGATAGACGATGTAAGTAGAGCACGTTAAGTCTAATGTAGCAAGTATATAGACGGAGGTCCATAAGCAGAAATATAATTTGAATAAATTTATGACATAGGTAAGTTGGTACCTACGTAGTTTTACAAGCCTTCACAGTCTACCATCGACAGAAGGTAGATCGGTACCTAGTCGAAATATTTCTGCATACTTACTTACTATTACCTATGTGATGAGTAATACCTGATCAATTGTATAGTAATGATTTAGACGTAATTTATTTAATAATACTTTAGGTTACGATGGGGTAAGTATTTGACAGAAGTCCCAAATAAATTAAGATTTAAAAAATCCTACTAGTAGGACGTATAATGTTTACTTTTTCTTATCAGTAACCTTCTGCATACGTACAATAGGTACAACCACAGACAGGTCCTACCTACAATACCTACATACAATATTATTACGTCATATTTATGCTGATAAAATAATTATCAATAATTCTACAAGTACTTACAAATAATCAATATAATTTTATAACAACAATATAAAAAAAAACAAAATCCATCGAAAAATAACTCACCGATTTTTAGAACGCAAATTCGATTTTCAAAATCACTGCATTGGGCATAGCATCTAATAATTACATCACTATTCGCTATTCAAAATTGGTGCACAACACAGATTAAAAATTCGAAGAGGGTACTATTTTGTTGGGAAAATTAACACTCTTGTAACCATTTTTCCATGTTCTCTCCATATTTATACGCCGTAATTGTCATCAAAACCACTATAGTATTACTAGAGTCCTTGCAAACAAACATATCGAACGATTTTTTATACAAAAACACATGAACGAAGGTACGGAAAATTTGTGGCACTCTGGAAACGTCCGACACGTCCGCTCATGGCCGTGGTTCGATTGATACTGATTACCGAAGTGAACTGATATTTTTCCCTGAACTCTGAAGCTGAAGCGAGTAGTGGAAGCTTTCAGCAAATCTATAAGAGAAAGTACACAATGCTGCTATCCCTTTTCTACCTCAGTGGTTTTGCCGTTCTGTCTCTTTCATTTCGTCCTGGCTATTTGCTAAACCAAAAAACGTAAGACCAAATTATATCAAAATACTCCTATTACCACGTTCTTTGATCCTAGAGCACAAGAAATAAGATCTTTGCTTATTTATTATCTACTTGGTGATGCCCGCGATTTCGTCCGCGTGGAATAAGTTTTTTAAATTTACACGGAAACTCCTTGATTTCCCCGGATAAAAAGTAGCTTATGCCACTCTACAGGTCCTCAACTATTCCCATGCAAAAAATCATGTCGATCCGTTGCTCTGTTGCGGCGTGAGCCAAGGACTAACCAACCAACAAACATTACACACTTACGGGAAAGTGCCCATATCTTTCCTGGGACTTCGCCTATTTCAGTACTAAATTTCTTAAAATCAGTTAAATAGATGGCCTATGAAGGCAGACATACAAACGGACAGACAGGCTCACTTTCGCATAGTTATACGTGATCAAATCGGAAACGAAGAGATAGCTAGAACCAGAATTACCGACATAACTCCTAGAGTCCGATGGTAGAGTCGCTAACTATAAGTTTCATTTCATTTCAGTTGCATTTCATTTTCTATGGAGTCGTATCGCGTCGCATTGCGTCGCGTCGCTTTCATTACTAAACCACAGTCCTAAGCATTGCTGGGGCGAGTCAAATCCATGCTCTATTATCATTTACATAATCTTCAACAGTATAATAAGCTTTTTTCAGGAGCATATTTTTAATGGATTTCTTATATTTGTGTAAAGGCAAGTTTATAATACGTTGTGGAATTTTGTTATAGAATAGAATGCTCATTCCCATGAACCTTCGGACTTTCTTGAGGCGGAGCGATGGAGTCACGAGCGATGCGAGCCGCTGGAAGCAAGCGGCGCAAGACCGTGTTCTGTCGAGATTCATGCTGGAGACCTTCGTTCAGCAGTGGAGTGTGGACGTCTCAACGACAACAGCGATGGTTAGAGATAGAGATGACATGAGAAACCGATAAAAGAAATTAATCCCCCGAAGAAGATAAAATAGTTTATTAAGACGCCGCTGCTTGGTCGTTAAAAGTCCCCCTCGTTGTCATAAATTTTGTCTTAACGTCCAGTAGGCCGGACTTCTTTTTAGAGTTCCGCAAATATGGATACAAAACACGCAACGCTGCAGCAGTTTTTGGGAGCTTCTCATTTGAAAACTAGCTGATGCCCGCGACTTCGTTTGCGTGAATTGATGTATTTTGTTCCCGCGGGAACTCTTTAATTTTTCGGGATAAAAACTAGCCTATGTGTTATTCCAGACTATAATCTATCTCTGTGCCAAATTTCATCCAGATCCGTTCAGCCGTTGGGGCGTGATTGAGTAACAAACATCCATCCATCCATCCATACTTTCGCATTTATAATATTAGTATGAGTATGGACTATAATACTTATAATACTCTACTAGGTACTATATTATTATATAATATGTATAATAACTGCCTCGTTGGTCTAGTGGTTAGCATGTTCGATTGCGACCGATGATGTCCCGGGTTCGAGTCCCGGGTCGGGCCATAGTTAAGTATTGGGTTTTTCTAACTAGAAATTCTCAGTACTAGCCTCGAGTTAGGAATTTGGCGGTGTTTCATCCACGCGCCTCGGAGAGCACGTAAGGTTCTGCGCCTGATCTCTCGCCGGTTGTGTCGGATTTTCCGTCCCATCGGGATATGATAGTAAAGGAATAGAGAGTGCACCTGTGAAAGCGCGCACACACTTGTTTTTGTTTTTTGGCAAGAAATTAAATAAGTAGGTTCTTAGTTATAACTACGAGGACTCAAATTACTCGAGAAGACGATTCGAATCCTAGCTTGACCCAGGATTCGAACCCGGGACCTCGTCATCCGCAGTCGATCATGACCAAAGAGCAATAAAGACCACCAAGATGCGCTAGGGAGTCGACGAAAGTATTTATTGGCGTTATCAGATTCAATCAAAAGCATGTACGTACTCCTTAAACATTCTTCTTCTTACTTCGGTACTTCGGTGTTTTATATAATATGCAAGAAAAGTACCAACTGCATTATACTCTCATTTTACGACTGTGCATTATAATAATAATATTACTTTTTGAAATCAAATTATAACACGGCGGCGGACGACGCCAAGTTGGGCTGCAAAAAGTATGATTAAAAACTTTTGTTTTAAACTCGTTGTTTTTCAGTACCAAGTTGATACTTGCCCCATCATAACTAAGTTATGGATGAATACCTATTCCTAGATTTTTAATAATTTGATAAAACTCGTTCTAACTTTATTCTCGAGTGAATCTTAAGTTTCAACCAAATAGTTTCAATATTCATAATATCATCACTTCAGGCTGGCTTTTGGAAACTTTTCGTAATATGAGCTTTTTTTCTCAGTTGATTTTTATGAACTGAAAATAAAAGTCGCAACCGGAGTGAAACCGGACCATGTAACAAAGCATAATTATTTTTTTATCTGTGAAGTTGACATTTAGCTATATTTTATCTGTCTTATACGTCAAAATACATCACTGACCATAAGGCACTTGGACGAAATAAGGCACATGGAGGTTTATTTGTTACCTCCATGATATGGCATATGTCAAACGTCAATTTTTTTAAAAGCAGAGACAAGTTAGGTTAGCACCGCAAGTAAGTTAGTATGTCGTTGCGAACGTTGTCTTGTTTATCGATTTCAAAAACTTGTTCAAAACTGAAAACTCCAAAAGTTTGATTAAATTCACTAAGTAAATGTTGAATAAAAACCAATATTTCAAATAACCAGATAAAAATTCCATTTTTCAACGGTTCTGGGCTAATTTTATAATTCACTGACAAATGCGTTTTTCACGTGTAAACTTATCGTAAATGTTTCTACTATGTCAAGGGTGAAATTAAATTTGATAGCGGCGGCGTGCGAGAATATGGGTATCGGAGCGAATGGTACGCTACCATGGAAACTCAAGTAAGTACATTCCATTCCATCAGGCTCCATGCGTCCCCAGCTGGACATTAGAAGTTTCCTCCGTCTTCATAAACCACCAACCACATTTTCGTATTTATTATATTAAATAATATGAGTACTGAGTACTCGTTTGAATGCCAGGACACGCATACATATATAGGCTTTACGAATTCAATACATCCCCCAAAGAGACTCATTGAGTACGGATTTCTGTTAACTTTATTACTTACTTGCTGAAAAAGCGTATCTAATTTGTCGCTTGATGGAGACATACAATGTACAAAATTTCAGTTGTTTAATTCTTTAGAAAATTTACCTACCTAACTCTCTCCTTAGGGGACAAATTGAATACGGAAAGCTATAAACACAGCCAATGAAAAAGGATGGAGGAGGCTTTTACCAGCAGGGGACCACACATTAAAATAAATCAAATCATTTCATAAACACTGTAAAAAGTTGTAATGTCTGGGAAATAAGGCTAATAGGCGGTTATCCTTGAGACAGGGCGAATTGTAAGAAGGTTCCTATCTCTGGAGCCCTGACCACCGGTTGGTTGGGTCCTGCTCTGTAGCGAGTGGAAGTTAAATTATTTTTAAACATTTTAAAGAAATCAGCATACAAATAAATGGGAGAATAATAATATACACAGCCAGGAGTCTGCATATTAGAGGTTAAAGCTAAGTTTAAAGATCACTTACATTAGATAGACATTATTTCAGCATTTTTTTTTTTATCCACTACAAGCTAGCCCTTGACTGCAATCTCACCTCATGGTAAGTGATAAATGAGCCTTCAATACAATTAAAATTGTCCCAATTCCACATTTTCTAGAAAAGAAATGGCATACTTCACCACAATGACAAGCAAAGTGACATCACCAGACAAGATAAATGCAGTCATCATGGGACGCAGGACGTGGGACTTCATACCACTGAAGTACAGGCCTTTGCAGGATAGAGTTAACATTGTACTCACACACCAAGTTGATGCTGTCAAAGTAAATATCTAGATGATGCCTGCATGGTTTAAGGTTCTTTTTTGATGGAACTTTTTTATTTACCAGGATAAAAAGTAGGCTATGTCCTTCCCCTGGATGCAGACGATATTTGTATCAAATTTCATCAAAATCTTGTGAACACATAAGCCCTGAAAGCATAATAGAAAGACAGACACACTATTGCATCTATAATAATATTAAATTTATGATTATTTTCTCAAGGTGAATGTGGGTATACATAAGGATGTAGTTACAGTTGATAAGGGTTTCACCCCGCTTTCCTTAGGCAAAGAGAACTGGCGCAAACCAATAGTACTCAGTGCTTCGGATCGCATGGCGGTATGGGAGAGCAAGGAGTTGCATGGTAGATTCTACAAGGCCCTAACCAGGGTGGAGGTAGATCCAATAGCATCTATATTTTGGTTACAGTTCGGTGACCTCTTTGGGGAAACCGAAGGTTTTGTGTGTGCAATTATGGATGAAGTTATCAAGACGAATAACTATCGGAAACACATTATGAAAGATGGCACTGTTGACATATGTCGTGCGTGTCATCTTCCTGGGGAGTCCCTCAGACATATTGTCTCCGGTTGTTCTCATCTTGCTAATGGAGAGTACTTGCACAGACATAATCAAGTAGCCAAAATAATCCATCAACAACTGGCTCTCCAGTACGGACTTGTTGAGACTGAGGTACCATACTATAGGTATGACCCCGTGCCAGTTCTCGAAAATAGTAGTGCCTTGCTCTACTGGGATCGGTCGGTTATCACTGATAGGTTTATTGTTGCCAATAGACCTGACATAGTGTTAGTCGACCGCTCAGCGCGCCGAGCAACAATTGTTGATGTTACTATTCCACATGATGATAACCTGGTGAAAGCAGAAAAGGAAAAAGTATCGAAATACTTGGACCTTGCTCACGAGATTACCGCCATGTGGAGTGTTGACTCAACGATTGTTGTACCGATGGTTGTATCAGTTAATGGTCTTATTGCGAAAAGTTTCGATCAACACCTTAAGAAGCTTTCGCTTGGTTGTTGGATTAAGGGTCGGGTACAGAAGGCGGTTATCCTTGAGACGGCACGAATTGTGAGGAAGTTCCTCTCTCTGGAGCCCTGACCACTGACTGCTTGGGTCTTTAAGACCCCGCAGTGGGTGAAAGTTTTATAAGGTTATTTTTAAATGTGTTTTGTATAGTATTTTATATATTTATGTAAAACGTGTTTAGAAATAATTTTATAAATTTGTACAAATAAATGAGAGAGTATTAAATAAATAAATAAATTGAGGAGCTGGGGAACAAAACCGGATTAGTCCGCAAAAATAAATTTTACACACTGGCTAAAAAACTAATATCAATATATGCAGGTGATAAACAACATAACATTGTATTACTATAGGTAGGTGAATTAGATCTATTGTTGCATGACTAATAATAATTTTATAAACTTTTATAGTCTAGAAGTTATTCAAGAATTTAAAATGGACTTATCTGGTTTTGTTTGAAAATAATGAACTAATCCGGTTGTGAATGCAAACGTGTGACAAGTCCGATTTTATTAATATCGGACAAAACCGGTTTTGTATAAAAGAGGAACTTAAAATCAAAGCAAAAAAATAGATATTGTAAGTTTTATTGTAAAATATTAATACACAAAATTTAGATTACAACTTCCGAAATATATAGTTCGAGACATTCACAATCTTCAACATCGGAACAATCATCTGCTTCATCACTTTCAATGGTGTCTGTGGATCCTGACGCAGCAGTCTGTAATACCTCTTTTTTTTCTTTTATTTTTGTTTCGTACTTACTTCAAATGTTTATTGTTTTCTGAAGAACGTCCTCGTTTCTTTCTTTTGCGACAACCATCGTTAATACTTTCCACGGTAACATTCTCGTCCATTTTTAACACTAAACTTGAAATGAATCTAAATACAAAACGCCGACAATGATTTATAATCACAGCTAATTTTTTTTTTAAACATATTGTAAGTTGCCAGATTAATGCCAGTGTTGCCGTCCAAAAAATACAGATATTTTCTACTTCGTGTTTATTTTTACTGTCTATATCCGGTTTTGATTGAAAATGTCTTACAGAAATTAATATTTTAAAAGGACAAGTCCGCTTCAGAATGAAAATAGATGAAATTTATTAAATCTTTATTTTGGATATCGGACTAATCAGGTTTCGTTTGAAAATGCACTTTTTAAAGCCTTATTTGGCCTACTTAGAGCCGGTTTTGATTGAAAATATTAACAGGGATCGACGCAACAGGTCTTGGATATCACGATTCGAAAAAAAAAGGTTTTGAAATTATAGTGTACTTCTCCGGTTTTGTTCGCCAGCTCCATTTTATTCTATAAATATTGAATTTATAATAATTAATTCTAATTATTGAATATAGTGTGTCTATTTCTGTTTTACCCTGTCTTTATAATAAATAAATATATAAAATAAAATAGCTTTTTATTTCAGAGATTTTACTATGTTGGTTTCTTAAAAAATGTTTTCCAGGTCCCAGAAGGTGTGATAGTGGTCTCAGGTCTAGACGAAGCAATCGGTTATATTGAAGGTCGACAAGACATTGAATCTACCTGGGTTATAGGAGGCTCATCTATTTATAAGGTAACCAAGCTTCTTACTGTATTATACTAGCTGATGCCAAGTATCAACTAAAATTTCAGAATTAATTTAAATTTTTGACGACCTCCCTGGCGCAGTGTTAACGTGGGAGGTCCCGGATTCGATCTCCGGCAGGGTTAATTTGGGAATTTATAATTTCTGAATATTCTCTGGTCTGGCCTGGTGGGGCAGGTCTCGGCCATGGCTAGTTACCTACCGGCAAAGACGTGCCGCCAAGCGATTTAGCGTTCCGGTATGAACCGAATAGGGGTATAATGTAACTGTCTGGTATAGGTTTAATATAACTGCAATATGCCTAACAGGTTAGTCCGCAACTATCTTAGACTGCATCATCACTTACCATCAGGTGAGATCGCAGTCAAGGGCTAACTTGTAGTGGATAAAAAAAACAAATAATATACTCCTAGCTTGTAATAATCTCTTAAAAATATATTTTTTGTATTCCAGGCTGCAATGGAGCATCCGAACTGTGGTAAAATATACTTAACAGAGATACAGAAGTCGTTCAACTGTGACACTTTCTTTCCCGACATCGACAAACAACAGTTCCATTTGGTGGATGAAGAGGAGGTGCCGGGGGACAGACAGATGGAAGGGGATATTAGCTATTACTACAGAGTTTATAAACGGTTATAAACAATACAATATCAAGAACTGATATTGGACAAAGAGATACCAGGGGACAGACAGATGGAAGGGGATATTAGCTATTATTACAGGGGTTATAAACAATACAATATCAAAAACAAATATCAGATAGCAGGGGACAAAGTGATATCAGGGGACAGACAGATTGGAGGAGGAAAACGTGAAAATAAATTCCTGTTTGTCCCCGAATTTGAGTTAAAATGAGCTATAACAGCAGAGTTTATAAACAATTAAATAAAGATAGAGTGATGGAATATACTAGTTATATATTAACAGAGTTTTATACAATTAAACATTATCTGAAGGGAACCAGGAGATATTATTAACATTTTTTTATAAACGGTTAAAACAGTTCAACAATACAATATGAAGAACAGATAGCAGGGGCCAAAGAGAAGATGCCAGGGGACAGCCAGATGGAAGGAGATATTAGATATTATTACAGAGTTTATGTATTTTGATTCTAAACATTACAACAATACTTACCTCATACATTAAATCTCAGGTGCCTTAACCCAAGAGTTTGTGAGTTCATTCCAAAAAAATATATCTCGAATAGTGACTTGTATAAAACTAATAATATGTCAAGCAAAATATTTAAATTATATTTGCTGCACCAAAGTGTACATAGATTAAGAGTTTGTAAAGCAGTGCCTTTTTGCCTGTACTGAGTGAGAAAAATGCTGATTTTTTTTAAATATTATATTGTAGATGTTCATAAGAAATATATAATCTTATAATTCTTATCAATCTTTAGACTAAAATGGCAGCATTAAAAATGTGGCTAACCCTTTCATAATACTCACTTCGGAA
This sequence comes from Erebia aethiops, assembly GCA_923060345.2. NCBI lineage: Eukaryota > Metazoa > Arthropoda > Insecta > Lepidoptera > Nymphalidae > Erebia > Erebia aethiops. The sequence continues at coordinate 5,097,632 of OV281087.1, read as the reverse complement.
AGGGACAGAACTAGGTTTAAAGTTTTCATTTTAGTTTAGTCTAGAGATTGTGTTATACATAATTGGCCACATGACCTATCTATATTGCACTGTAAAATTACAAAAACCGTTAGATTGTAATCTAACTAGCAAAATTGTAAACTGTCGACAGATTACAATTTAACGCATTATGTTTCGGTAGATTGTAATCTGTTAGGTATATTGACCCGATAAAACTACCTGATTATTTATGTTGAACCCTAACCTTACCTACAAGAAAGAGACAAGAAAGCGTAAATGCAATGAATATTTCAAAAATTGACACTCAGAACATTGAACTGTTCACAATCTGTCTACAGTTAACAATTTCGCTAGATTACAATGTAACGTTTTTTGCAATTTTACGGTGACATCTTACTTCTTAGTTCTTACTAATATTATAAATGCGAAAGTTTGGATGTATGGATGTCGGTATGGATGTATGGATGTATGGATGGATGTTTGTTAATCACGCCCCAACAGCTGAACGGATCTGGATGAAATTTGGCACAGAGATAGATTATAGTCTGGAATAACACATAGGCTACTTTTTATCCCGGAAAATTAAAGAGTTCCCGCGGGAACCACAAATCCTCGATCCACAAGTACGAAGTCGCGGGCGTCAGCTAGTACATCCATAATTATCAGTATTAATTCGAAACTATGTCTGTCTGTTTGTTAGATACATTTATCATAGTACAGTTTTAATAGGACGTAGACTAATTTTTATCCCGGAAAGTCGAATTCCCACAGGATTTCTTCTTTCAGACTTCCCTTCCGCTTATTTTTCAAAAAAGCGCTAGAAAATGCTACAAAACATGTTATAGAGTACCTAAACTAAAGGTCGCCCATACAATTTCTATTTTCCTATGAGATTATGAAATCGGATCTGGATGAAATTTGGCACAGAGATAGATTATAGTCTGGAATAACACATAGGCTACTTTTTATCCCGGAAAATTAAAGAGTTCCCGCGGGAACCACAAATCCTCGATCCACGCGTACGAAGTCGCGGGCATCAGCTAGTAATATATAAATATCTTATTATCTAAGAATTAATGCGCCTCACTAAACGTTCACGTCAATGCACTACTAGTAACCCGTTGTCCCAGGTGAGTAACAGAAGCGACACGACGCCTTAGAAAATGTACAGACTTATTTACGCGACAACGTAGGCCACGTGAAGGGTCACCTACTGTTCGATACTGGGACTAATAGGGATGATGACAACTCAATCAAATCAGCAACTCTATAAAACTTAAAAACGCACTTCTAGTACTGAAGTTGTATGAAATTCACAGTTGTGACGTCATCAAATTTCAACGCACTGTTTCTCTTTAATCTATATTTTAAAATGGTTATCAAACTTAAAACTAACCGAGGATGTGAATTTTAGGTCTTTTGGAAGACCCTCTATTTAGTAATTAGTTAGAAATAATTTATTTTTGATATATATATCATCCCTATTCTCTTGTACACAATCTCTTAAACTAAAATGACAGCTTTAAAAAATATTGCTAAACCTTTCATAATACTCTCTGCAGAAAGGGACAGAACTAGATTAAGAAATAAGAGGTGTCATTATAGTTTAGCCTAGGACGCACGTTCATTTGGGGATTAGACCTCTATTTATTATTACCAAGCTATGTAATATGCGCTTCCAAGTTCCATTGTTATTTTATTTTTAAGTTTAATTAAATAAAAATGTTTAATTTACAATGTTCTTTTTATATTTTAAAATTCTTTGCTATGATTCAAATTTCATCTGCATTGGTCCAGCAGTGTGTGTGTGTGTGCAATTCACGCACGCCAGAAGTGAAACTTCATTCAATTCAATTTTCTCATTTCAGGCTATAAAATAGCCTACGAGAGAATGAGAAAAATTATAACTTGTATTCCATCTCATTCTCTCGCAGCCTAAATCCTATTTATGAATAATTATGTTTGTCTCTTTTTGGTGTGGCTTTTTCGTTTCATCGAATTTTCAAATCACAATGATGCTAAAGAAGTTGCACACAGCCAAATAAAAACACTACACAAGTACACCCTGGTATAATTTGAATGTCCGTAATGTGTATGGAGCGTAGAAGATATAATAGGAGTGTTATATCTGTACATAAAAAGTGTTCGTCGAAATGCACACACACCACACATTGGGGGCGCCACATTAGCATCAAGGTAAATATAAAAGGAAGCGCCAAATATTATTAGAGTAGGTTTGAGAAATAAACAAGGAAAGAAAACATTCATCATTATTTTGTACAATACAAGTTGTTGAAATTTTCAATGTCGAATTCATACCATACCCTTTGCTATACCAGCGCCACTGTGGAAGGTTTTTGAACTGTTATTTTCAGCAACCACTGGACACTTTCAACTTTTCTCCCATAAGCCCATAAGAGATAACACTCCTTACCTGGCTCTACCCTCCATTGCGCAGATCAATGACCTCTGGTATTTAGGTATTTAATCTGAGCTCCTTATTAATGTGTTCCCAAAAGCTAGTCGTGCCCTCTGTGATAAGAGTAACGAAACTCAACGAAATATAAAGTGTATTTGGAGATGGCTTTTTGCAGACCACTTTACCATTGTATTGTTTCGTAAAATATCAAAACATTCTGGAATTATTTTAATTTAACTTCCGTCATTTAAAAATGATAAGGTTCAGTTTTTCTATATAATATATATGTGAGTTAAAGTTCTTGTTTCTCAATGGAATAATAATTCTCCGTCAGTTCATTTTAAAATGAATATTTTTACTTTAATTTATCATAATATTTATAATCAGTGCTATAAGCTATTTCAAATAAAGATAATTAACTAGGAAACACAAATCTATCAATAAACTAACAAAACATGGTCACTTTTAAAATAATACGCCCATATTTCACTTTTCAACGCATAGCTCCATCTATCGGTATCTTTTGAAAGTATCAAGTAAGTTAAATGATTTGAAATTGTGATATGGTTTACCATACGTTCAGCAGATGGCAGTGTTAGTGTGAAATTTTCCGTAACGTCAAAGTATTTTTTTTTAGTTTTTCAGATTCGGATTCAGAATTGTAATGTTAGAAACATTACAACTATTTGAGTACTAAATCCTCAATTGAATTAATACACCTATGACCTATATAACTTCGAAGAACTTCGTTTTTGACCTAGTAATTTGCGATTTATTTCACGATTGTTGTACGTTGCGACGTATCCATAGGCAAAGAATAGTTATCCGGGCAAAAAAGTTGCTTGTTTCCTTAGCACAGAGTTGTCTAACTATCGATCACAACCATGGAACTAATAAGTACTACGTACAACCACAACAGATCGACAACACTGGTCCTGTAGTCATTATTATATTATTTTTGAAGTGAAACTTCTTTAGAATCGTGATTTTAAAATTCGAAAACCTTCAATGGATAAAAAACTTATGTCAGAAATAGAGAATAGAAGGGCTGGAGAGATCGCCCACCTCTCCGAGATGTAATCATACTAATAGTCCGAGATCCGAATATACAATGACGTTCACCCATCTGTTTACCAGATGAATCCTACTTTTTATTTAATACTAGATAAATACGCCTAAAATAGGTAGCCTATCAAAATCCGATCCAGGCTATTTTTTAATTAATTAATTTTAATATTTTTTGGACAAGTTTATAACAAAAGCCTGGACCGGATTTTGATAGGCAACCTATTTTAGGCGTATTTATCTAGTATTAAATAAAAATAAAAAGTAGGTTTCATCTGATAAACAGATGGGTGAAGGTCATTGTATATCCGGATCTAGACTATAATTATAATATGAATGTGAAAGTGTTTGTTTGTTGGTTAATTGGTTTGTCCTTCAATCACGGAGCAACAGATCAACCTGATTTTTGGCATGGGTATAGTTGAGGACAGACGCCGATGACATACGCTACTTTTTATCCCGGAAAATTAAGGAGTTCCCGCGGGAATCAGCTAGTGAATAAATAAAACACAAATTGATTAATATTATTTTAATAGATTGTCCAATATTTATTAGGTACATTAAACTTATAAACTTAAATTACTATCCACTAGGTCCCAAGAACTAAAGTAATACCCAACCGAACACGGCAATATAAATTGCGGGGATTTTGTCATAGAATAAGCTATTTGACCAGTACCTTCATTAGGTTGAAATATTTAAATAAAACAGGGTTTCATAGAGGTTTTAGGAGTTCCATTCTACTTTTACTTCGATGTAGTAACAAAATATAGTAAGTATATAATAATTCCTTTGACCATTTCTCAATAAATTGGACACTGAAATCCTATAAGAAAAATGAAGGTAGGTACAATAAAATTGACAGAATTAAAAAATCAAGCTATTCTTTTCAGGAATGAAAAACGTGGATGGAAGAGGACATTTAAACCTTGTCAATTTGGGTTTGAATATTCGATATTAAACTGTTAGAAGGTTGTTAGCTTCTAGTTGCATTTTTATTCTATGACAATCAGAGACCTAAGTGAAAATAAATCTATAGACTTACTTAAAAATATCTTATGAGTAATCGTTACTAGAATACAGTAAAGTAAGATTACTAATAGGATTAAAGGAACGCTTCATTTCATGTTTATTTAAGTAGTTTTTTTCTGATGCCTTTAAGATATTTTTCAAGGTAGTATGGCGAGTATTTTTTCACAGAAAATTTTGAACTATAATTATTTGATGTTATTTTAAAAAAACATAAAATAAAGCGTTTTTTATACAATAGTTTTAATAAAATAAAGGAATTAAAAACACAAACCACTTACGAGCTAAGTAAAGAATTTTTTAGGTGTTACGTCACAGTGTTAGGCCGTGGTACACATCGAGTGAGCAATACTGATATGCTTGTATTTTTTTAAGTCCAAATTCGTGTGTAAGCGACCTTAAGTTTTCAAAATATGGTGATTATTCTACAAAAAATTATGTGGATAGTGAAAAATCAAAACGTACGGACTATCAATAAATGCAATAGCCTAGGTGTTTTAAAATTGGGGTGTTAGAATAATTATTTATTGTTTTAAAAAAATAACCGGTGAACGTACATGAATAAAGTTTTTTTTTATTAACCGTATAATTAATAATGATAGTAACTAAGAATGTTTTTTTTTGGATTTTTGTTTTTTTTAGTTTTTTTTTTAAATTTTCGGGCACTACCCCGGAGTGGGTAAACATAGTATCATACACGACGACATATACTTTTCGATACAATAATAATATAATTAAGTAAAGTTAAAAGAGAAAAAAATTATGAAAATTAAACACATTTCTTTTTTCTACCATGTCAGTTTTGAACTACTATATCAAGTTTTAAATCGAAGAATGTAGTGATACGAAAACGCTGTACTTCAAAGCTGAAATTGTAGAATAATAATTACCAAGTACCAAATCGCATTTCATTTACTTTTTTTGTTTTTATTTTACTTATTGGCTCTTGATACTAGGCCCTTTGTTTTTTTTTGACTTGACGAGTCTGTCAGCTGAGTAGAAGGCAATGTGTTGCCATACACAAAAAAATATACTACCAAAAAAATAAATGAAACGCTAGTTCCTACAATGATAAAAATACACTAAATCTAAATACTAGAAACGCAACTTGTTTTAGCGCCTTACTGCAAGCGAGTGATTTTATATGAAAAAAGTGCAATGGAATACTGTTTTTTTAGTAATACAACATTTTTGACAGCTCTGTAAAAACTACTTTACCTATAACAAAAAAACGTCACTAAGCTGTCGAATACTGAAACACTTCTTCAAATTCTTAAGGTTATCTAAAATTTTCATCGATTTTCTTCATTAAGGAAACCTAAGTCACTTAATTCTCTTAAGATGTCCTTAAAATTTTAAGCATTGTTTCAATATTCGTTACTGTCTTTGGCGAACCCAAAAAACTACCACTAGTTTCACTATTATGTGAGAGGTTATATTTTACGATATTTTTTTCTCCATTAAATGTCAATAAGGGTGGAAACGTAGCGAAAAAAGCTACTACAATGGTAGAAATCAGTATCAAGAACAGCTACTAGACGTTGTTATGCTGTATGTTTGGTGAGATGTTCATAAACACTGAGTTTGACTTCGGCGACACCCATATACTACCACTAGTTCTTGTTAACATCAGCGAGAAATAAATTCACCCAAAACAGTGTTTAAAAGTGTCGTAAAAGCTATTATAACGGTTGAAATTGGTTACCAAAGTGGTAGGAATTTATTAACTGGCAACACCAAAGACAGTTACTGCATGTTGTAGTGCAAGAAGATGTATTCCGGATTGTTTATCTCTTGCATGAGCGGCGAGTTTGGCGGCAACATCTGGAATCCCATAAACATGAAGGTGCGGAGTAGAGTGGCGCGATCGGCACGGTTCTTTAGCACACAGATGATGCAGCTGGAAATATAATGGCAACATTAATATAATAGGGATGATGACAACTCGAATCAAATAGGCAACTCTTTCTCAAACTTAAAAACGCACTTCTAGTATGGAAGTTGTATGAAATTCACAGTTGTGACGTCATCAAATTTCAACACACTGTTTTTTTTAATTCTATATTTTTAAATGGTTATCAAACTTAAAACTGACAGAGGATGTGAATTTTAGGTCTTTTGGAAGACCCTCTATTTAAGTTAAAAATAATTTATTTTTGATATACGCATCATCCCTATTTGGATGCCTATGTCAAAAATAAATTATTTTTTAGCGATTATTAAAAAGAGGATCACCCAAAGGATGTAATATTTAGATCCCCTGTTACTTGTTAGTTTTTTAACATTTTAATACTGTCGATTAAAGAAAAAAGTGCGTCGAATTCGAATAACGTCACAAACTAAATATTTCATACAAAATCCTATACTAAAGCGCGCGTTTCGATGTTTGAAAATAGTTGCTGATTTGACTAGTTGTCAAATACACAATTATAGTCCATCAAAGTTGATGATCAAACGTATCTGACCCAGTGTCAGCGTCCCTAGTATCTATTAAAACTAAAATAAAAACTGAAGACATAAAAATTAGTTCCAATTTTGGTCACCGGGTCAGCCATAAGGGGTCATCCATAAAGTACGACACACTAATTTCGTGATTTTTTAAGCCCTCCCCCGGTTCTTGTCACAGTTGGTCACATTTGTGAGACATATCTAACTATCTACTTTATGGATGACTCCCAAGTTCAAATAAATATTTTGAATCTGTATCTTACTTGGTGCATCCGAGACGCTCCTCAGCGAAGTCCAAGAGAAGCATGAAACTCTCCTTGCTACCAGCCTGCAGGATTCCTGGTACGCGCAAATAGATGGTACCTCCTTTAACCACCTGCAATGATTAAACAAATATATTATAAGCATTGCACCAGAAACACACTTTGAGGGCGAAAAACTTGTAATTAGTATTTATATACTAATACTAGATGATTCCCGCGACTTCGTCAGCGTGGATTAAAGTTTTTGATTCCCGCGGGAACTCTAGAATTTTCCGGGATAAAAAGTAGCCTATGTCCTTCCCCGGGATACAACCTATCCCAACCACGAAATTTCATCAAAATCTGTTCAAGCGTAGCAGACAGACAGACCGACACACTTTCGACAGAGTGTGTTTGTCTGTCTGTCTGCTATACTTTAACCACCCAGTTTTTCAAACCGATTTTGAAGAAATTTGGTAAAGAGATAGGTTGCTTTGGCGAAGATATAATGACATATTGTACTTTATATCCTGTAAAATCGAAGTTACATGGGAATTTTCAAAACATAAATCAATGCGGAATGAGTAGCGGACATCATGTAACTATATAAAAACAATGTAATACTATTTGTAACAATGTAATAACATATTATGTGTTGTATTGTTTACTTATTATAACCTTTTTCTTTTTTAAGAAAAGGGTAACAGCTGAGTTTCTTGCCGGTTCTTCTTAGTAGAATTACTTTACCTTTCCGAACCGGTGGTAGAGTCTTAACTACCTACCAGTCCTACATGAAATTAATAAATCATTTATCAACACTCACAGCCTCCCAGCGAGTGACAGTGTTCTCGGTGAGGAAGATCTTGAAATCAATCTTCACCGGCTGACGATCTTTGCGCTCAAGGATCTTGCTTATTACCTGAAGAAAAAAAAAACAATTAGTATTTGAGGGCTGAGGGGCCTAGATGTAACTTGCCTGTAATATGTGGTGCAGGTGAAAATTAAAATGGAAGTGGGAGTGAAATATAAATGGAATCGGAAATCTAAGAGGAGTGAAATGTGAACTAATCGCTTCAAGTTGTTGCGGGTGTGGTGAGGGCGTTTACTTTCGCCCTCACTATGGGGATGAATTGAGAGTAGGAGTGAAATATGGATGAAATATGGACCCAAAATGAAAGAGGAGTGAAACATGAACTCATCTCTTTGTTGTTGGGGGTGTAGTGTAGTGCTGGTGTAAAGTAAAATAGGAGAAATCTAAGAGTAAGAGGAGTATATAATATAGTAAGTGAAAGAGGAGTGAAACAAGTAAACTTATATATTTATATTTTTTCTTCAGTCATCAACTATTGTCAACTATCAACTATAACGCTTCACGTTACTGTGGGAAAAAGTAAAATAGGGAGGAACTATGAGTTGGAGGAGTGATACAGAAGTGTAAGTGAACTCACCGTCTCACGTTACTCGGGGTTTAGCGCTGGGTGGGTCTGCGCGGCCTCATTTACGAGGCTTTCGGCGCTGCTGCTAAGTGAAGAGGCGCTCGCCCATAGTAGGGCGCTCAACAAGTGAAAGAGGAGTGAAAGATGAACTCACCGCCTCACGTTGCTCCGGGTGTAGCGCTGGGTGGGTCTGCGCGGCCTCAGTTACGAGGCTTTCGGCGCTGCTGCTAAGTGAAGAGGCGCTCGCCCATAGTAGGGCGCTCAACAAGTGAAAGAGGAGTGAAAGGTGAACTCACCGCCTCACGTTGTTCCGGGTGTAGCGCTGGGTGGGTCTGCGCGGCCTCAGTTACGAGGCTTTCGGCGCTGATGCTAAGTGAAGAGGCGCTCGCCCATAGTAGGGCGCTCAACAAGTGAAAGAGGAGTGAAAGGTGAACTCACCGCTTCACGTTGCTCTGGGTGTAGCGTTGGGTGGGTCTGCGCGGCCTCAGTTACGAGGCTGTCGGCGCTGCTGCTAAGTGAAGAGGCGCTCGCCCATTGTAGGGCGCTCAACAAGTGAAAGAGGAGTGAAAGGTGAACTCACCGCCTCACGTTGCTCCGGGTGTAGCGCTGGGTGGGTCTGCGCGGCCTCAGTTACGAGGCTTTCGGCGCTGCTGCTAAGTGAAGAGACGCTCGCCCATAGTAGGGCGCTCAACAAGTGAAAGAGGAGTGAAAGGTGAACTCACCGCCTCACGTTGCTCCGGGTGTAGCGCTGGGTGGGTCTGCGCAGCCTCAGTTACGAGGCTTTCGGCGCTGCTGCTCAGGGAACTGGCGCTCGCCCATAGTAGGGCGCTCAACAAGTCACCTACAATACAAATACATATTTATAGTCCCACAAACTTATATCACCCGGTGACAGCGTCGCTAGTATCTATGAAAAATAAAATAAAAACAAAAACTAAACAGGCATAAAAATTAGTTCAAATTTTGGCCACTGGGTCAGATATGTTTGTGGGCTTTGTGGGACTATAAATGAATTTAGATTTCGTGGTTTACTTGATAGTGGAAAAGCCTAGGGTTGCCGGATGAAAAATTAAAAAAACAAGAGATTAGTGTTCCTCAGAACAACAATATACAATGTAATATTTAGTGTGACTCAGAATTTTCTATTCCCCGGTTTTCAATGAAAACTTCGTTAGCGTGATGGAACACCGTACAGCGCCATCTAGTGTGGTTATTATGAAGTTGTATGTCACTCACGGTTGTTGTCGTCGTGGATGGGGGTCGACGGGGTCGCGGGGGTCGCGACCCCGCTGCTCACCCCTCCGGGCGGTGCTGAGGCGTGAACAGGGACATCAGGACCACCTGAAGGATATACAGACAGATAAAGAAATTATCTTTGCCGCGTAGACTACACAAATTTCAGACCCCTATTTTATCTCCTTAGGAGTTGAATTTTCAATAATTCTTTCTTAGTGGATGTCTACGTCTTATAGACTAAGAGATAGCTGCACTTTTGGTAACTATCGCCAGGAAGGCTGATTCAGTATCTCTCCACTGATAAGGATAGTGAAAGTTTGCCCGCATGCTGATGGGCCTTTCATCGCTAGATATGACCGCTCAAAGACGTGTTATGGTCACCAAAAATGAACAATAACTAGAAAGGCTGATTCTTGTACCTACAGTATTAAAGTATGTGCAGTACCTATGTAAACAGTATAAAGACTGACGCTATTCATCGGGACTTTCACTAGATATCACCACTCCAAGACGTTCGTACAAACTATAAATAATTATTAGCAATTAATAATTATTATGTCGTCACGTTGATTGCTTTTAAAAATTATAAAGGCGTAAGAATAGGAAAGCAATTAATTTTACGCCTTTTCATACTTTAATACTGTAGAAGAATCAGCCTTTCTAGTTATGGTTCATTTTTGGTAACCATAACACGTCTTTGAGCGGCCATATCTAGTGAAAGGCCCATCAGCATGCAGACAGACCTTCAATATCGTCATCAGTGGAGAGTCTAGGATCCCACTAAATACTAAATCAGCCTTTCAGCGATAGATAGATAGATAGATAGATAGATAGATAGATAGATAGATAGATAAATGCTTTATTGCCACACAAAAAATTAAAAAGAAACAAAAAAAAGTTAACAAGCAAAAAGAAAAAACAAGTGCCGCGAAACGAAAGCGATAGTTACCAAAAGGGCAGCTATCTCCTATAATATTAGTAGCTATTGAGATGTACGTTGATAGATCAGTCAGTACTTTTATATATTTAGATGATGCCAAATTATTCGACCAAAAATTTTATTATATTAGTTATTGGATATTACTTACCACAGAGGCCCGGCACCCAGGCAGAGCGAAAAACACTCGGCGTCCGAAGCCGACAAAGCCGACCGCTTGCTGCCGGCCGCGCTCAGAGACGCGCCGTCGCCACTACAAACAGACAAACACTATTACACGAATAGCCGAACATGACGAGAAATAGCCGAATATTTGTTTAAAACATTTCAAACAAATGTTTGAAATTTTGGTTTGAATATTTGGTCAAACCGATTAGAAGTTGTTTACCTGTAATAAATAGTAAATATGTAACTAAAGACTGAATATAAATTAGATATTCAGATTTGGTTTCGGTTAAAAAAACGCATTATTTACGGAATTTACCTTCTAAATAATATTATTAGAACCAATTAAAACTAAACAGACGAATCGTTAATAAATTAGCCGAATGTCAAATATTCAGCAGAATTTTTGATTTTACTATTGGTTTTTTTTAAATCCAATGTGATGATGCAGTCTAAGATGGTAGCGGGCTAACCTGTTAGACTCATGGCAGTTATATTAAACCCATACCCCTATATTCGGTTTTTAGGTACACGGCATCGTACCGGAACGCTAAATAGCTTGGCGGCACGTCTTTGCCGGTACGGTGGTAACTTGCCACGGCCGAAGCCTCCCACCAGGCCAGACTAATTATTGACTACGCTAAATTACTTTTAATTATAATACATAATTTTGACTTAAAAATAAAAATTGTGACTTTTAGAAAATAAGAATTAATTTCTAAATCGTACCTGATCAATTTTACAACCATTGCTCGTCAGAAAAGCTTTATTCCAAAAACAATATGAAACAACTGTGACACTTAGCAATAAGTATGTCCAAAATTAAAACTATTATAACCAATATCTAGTTATACCAACTAATTAACTTGTTCAAATAAATAATAAAATCACAGTAGAATAAATAGTATACTTAATAATTTATAATAGCACTCTTTCTCAAATATCACAACAAAATGGAATGTTTCGAGATATTAAGGAAAAAAAAATATCACAACAACTTGAATCTATTTTTGAGCGGTAGTTTTCGATAAACTAGTATCCTTAAGCTGTATATCGAATACAGCATATTATTTTTGTGATTCTGTGAAATCTATTTACTTATAATAATTTTTTGAAGATTTCTGTTGATCTGTCCGATTAATAAGGAGTCTTGATAAACACTGACGCCAAATCCCATCTGGATTCTGGATACCAAATATCAAAGACCTTGCCAAATTATAAATATAGATACGTTAAGGCGTAAAAGACAAAAGTATTTTCAGATGGAGATAATTGAGAATTTGGCTGTGTCAAATGAAATGCTGAACCAATATGTAGTGGTAAATGGATGCCAAACTCAATATTTACCAAAAATCCATCCTAATATTATAAAGAAAGGTTGATTGTCTGCTTACGCTTTCACGGCCCATCCTTTCAACGGATTCCAAAGAAATTTGGTACAAAGATAGATTGCATCCCTGGTAAGGGCATAAGCATTTTTGTACCGGGAAATTAAAGAGTTTCTGCGGGAACACCTTAAACCACGCGAACGATGTCACGGGAATCATAATTTATAGTTTTTTTTAGCCTATGTTTTTTTCCAAAGCAAACAATAAATTACATTTCGTCTAGAAATGCCAAACGATAGCTACGAAATGTTTTGGCAAACGTCACTGGCCATAACGTCTATAATACATTCATTATCATTATAAACTATTTCTGAATGCACACATTATTATATGGATTACAACAATGATATTATAAGAATGTTTTGTTGACATATTATAATATCCATTGCATTGTATACACAGTATTACAATAAATCAATTATTTTTAAAGCTATTTTTAATTATTTCATATATGTACTTACTTAAATTATTTAAATTATTTTTATTACCACGGGAAACAATTGAAAGATAAAAATATATTATAATAATTATAATTATAAAAATATTATAAATGCGAAAGTTTGGATGTATGGATGGATTTTTGTTACTCAATCACGCCAGAACGGCTGAAGGGATCTGGATGAAATTTGGCACAGAGATAGATTATAGTCTAGACTAACACATAGGCTACTTTTTATCCCGGAAAATTAAAGATTTCCTGCGGGAACCACAGAACCTCGATCCACGCGTACGAAGTCGCGGGCATCAGCTAGTATTATAATAAAAATATAAATAAGTATATATATTTACTGTAAATGATAAAAATTAAATTATCAAAATAAAGTTCAGATAAGTTCTTTGCTCCAAGAGATTAAATACATCAAAATCCGGCGAACAGGAACAGGTGGGCACTGTGAAACCGTAGCGAACAGACAGACGGACAGACACACTTCGCATTTATAATATTAGTACCAAATTATGAATGCAAAAGTTCACGATTCGACGACTGAATCGATCGTGATGAAATTAGACAAAGAGACAGACAGCATAATTTCCCTTGCTCCCATACAGGAAAATGAGTTTCCATAGAAAAAAAAAAAAAAAAAGAGAATTCCATGCGGACGAAGTCGCGGCTATCGCCTAGTAAAATAAGTATAAAACTGTTAACTTAGCCTTGGTATACTAGTTTTTCCTGAGTACATAGTTAAAAAGTTATGGCGTAGTTTCCCCCCTACTTTTATAACGGAAAATACCCGCTAGCGTTGAGTCTACACAAATCTAATAAATCAAGTAGGTACGATGTTGATTCTCAACAACTGGGTAGGTACTTAGGCACAATCAAACAATACTAATCTACGTACATACGTACATTTGTCTCGTTCGTTATCATTCATATTATCAGTGTACAAATAAAGGTACCTATTAAAAGTAATATAATATACCTAGGTACGTAAGTAAATAATTAATTATCTCTAGGTAACACCTTTCTAAACATTTCCGAATTTATATTATGTGCGTTCTACTTACAGGTTGTAAGCTTAAAACATAACTAAGTATATCTTTCTGGTTCCAGGCTTCAGATGTGGCTAGTTACCACTCTACCGGTAAAAGACGTACCACCAAGCGATTTAGCGTTCCGGTACGATGCCGTGTAGAAACTAGGGGTATGGGTTTAATATAACTGTCATACAGGTTAGCGCACTACCATCTTAGACTGCATCATCACTTACCATCAGGTGAGATCGCAGTCAAGGGCTAACTTGTAGTGAATAAAAAAAAATAAGACTAAGTTCACAGCTTTGATAGCCGCGACTTCGTCCGCCGCATGGAATTCTTTTTTGGAAACTCATTTTCCTGTGAGGGAGCAAGTAAAATTATGGGGTGTTTCTCCTATTAATTTGTCCTATTATGTTACGGAGGGACGAGTGGCCTAGCTGTGACAACGCATGTCAGTCGATTGCTATTGTTAAGCAACGTTGACCCAAGTCAGTAACTGGATGGGTGACCGAATTTCGAGGTTCAAATTTGACCTTTTCGTTTCCTCCGTGCCTCGGAGAGCACGTTAAGCCCTCGGTCCCGGTTATTATCACTAATATCTAAACTTAATATTATAAAAAGGTAAAGTTTGTGAGTTTGTGACGTTGTAGGGGGTAATCTCTGGATCTACTGAACCGATTTTGAAAATTCTGGTACCAATAGTACCAGCCACATTATTTGTAAGTGTCTTATGCTATAAATTAACCGGAAAAATTAGGGAAGGACGTGAGAACTGAGAACCCACCGCATTATTATCCCAAGAAAACTCCTACCACTATGTGATTAATGGAATGTGGTGTGAGAGAACTAAGGAGATGAGCCAATCGTAGGGGAAACCGAACCATAGATTTTGAAACAAAGAAAAACAGATTATGAAAACAAAAAAAAACAGGTAAATTAAAAATAATCCGCGCATAGGAATTCGAATTTCAAAGTACACGCGTCGGCCATTTTAAAAATAAACGTAAACAAAATTGGCGCCAACAGTACACGTGACCACTGTTTATTTGGGTTGGTCGTCAGAATCTATGACTAGGGTTGCCTCCTCAGCCCATCTCCTGCCCACGGCATCATACTAATTTTATAAATGCGAAAGTGTGTTTGTTTGTTAGTTTGTCCTTCAATCACGCCGCAAGGGAGCAACGGATTGACGTGATTTTTGGTATGGGTATAGTCTACTAGCTGGATCCCGCGACTTCGATGGATGGATTAAGTTTTTTTGATTCCCACGGGAACTCCTTAATTTTCTGGGATAAAAAGTAGTCCTTCCCCGGGATACAACCTATCAGTGTACCAAATTTCATCCGAATCGGTTGAACAGATGGGTCGTGAAAAAGCAAACAGACAGACACTTTCGCATTTGTAATATTAGTATGGATTTCTGTCATGTGGAAACCCTATTTACGGTCGATAGTTTACAAATGGCCGACAACAACCGCCAGCTGTTATTTTTTTTATCTGGCACGTGACTCATCGCTAAAAGGACTTTATTATCATGTGTTATTGATTTTTCTTTTTATTTTATCAAATACATAATATAATAGATGACTTTGACAACCTCCCTGGTGCAATGGTTAGGGCTGTGGTGTTATGAGTGGGAGATTAGAATCTCTGAATGGATCTCCTCTCAAAATGAAAAAGGCTCAGGCCATAGTCCACCACACTGGACAACTTCAGTTTGGCAGACTCTAAGCACATTTGGAAAAAAAATGGACTCTCAGGCATGTAACTAGTTTTCCTCATGATGTTTTTCTTCACAGATGAATCAAATCTTACCTAATATGTTGTTATCTTATAAATATGAAGTTTGGATGTTTGTTACCCCTTTACACAACAATGACTAAAATTAAGAATGGAGATAGCTGATTATGTCATGATATATCAAAAACCTTAACACATGTGGGCAAAGTCACAGATATCTTCTAGTGATAATATAATATTTAAAAATAATACATTCTATATCATAAAACTTGCAAGGTCAAATCTTTAATTGAAACAACATACAGTCAAATAACAACCTTGTCACTGTAACTATTAAGGCTAATTTTGCCTTGACATAATGTTGCAACAATGTTTGGATGAATGACCTATAGATTGTAAGCAGGTATTGTAAATTGATCTATATTTCCTACATGTTTAAGTGCATAATGTATCTGTTGTTGACATTGTCATACACCATTTCAATTTCCAACCTAGACACTGTACTGATCAAAAAATGCAATCTTATTTAAAACACATACTGGCAATCAGTGGAAGTCAACTATCAAGGGTATGTTCCAATATACACTGCGAGCACTGTAAGGTGTGACATCAATTTAGTATACTGTGAAGCAGTTTCTTTATAGTTAGCTATACTGGGTACTGTTTAAAACGGAACGCAGTCCAGTTGTTGATTAAGTGATCAAAGCGCTGAGAGCATCTCATCTCGAAAACGCCAGTGCTCACAGTACAAAAATGGCGACGATTTATGACGTCATATATTTCCCTAGCATACTGCGGCAGTATACTGTGAGTCCATACCGGAACGAATTTCTCCCAGTAAGAGCACTGAACAGTGCTTGCAGTGTATATCGGAACATACCCAAAGTAAAATACCCGCCTGTGCCAGTACCAATGAAATTGACATTTAAATTGACACGTGCTAGTAATGGTGCTTCACCTAGTACAGTACAACTGGAATAGGATTTCACGAATAATACGCCATTTTATGTCAGTCCCTGCAACTTGAGGCATATTGTTACAGTGAGGCTGATTCTGTAGTGGACCATCTCTAAACCAAAATGACTGCATTAAAAATATTCCTAACCGTTCCATAATACTCCATTTGGAAAGGGAACTAGATTTAAAGCTGCCATTTTAGTTTAGTTTAGAGATTGTGTTATTACAGAAATGGCATCATCGTATCACACTTAATACGATTCTTCATCCTGTTTAATAAGCCATCTTCAAGGAAGAACATTGCTTGCAGTAGCAGTAGAAGACTGGCTATCCTTTTTAAGGATATCCTATCATAGCCTCCTCCTATCCAATGTTTTAGAGTGAGATAAGATAAGTCAACATGAGTCAGTAGAAAAGCTTTCTTAACAAATTCTTTTTATTGTTTCCTCACAAATTAGAGGAAAGTACTATTCAAGTCTCTGCCGAAATAGCGAGTCATGCCCTCATTTACTTAAAAAGGTCTTGGCTAGTGCCTTTTAAAATCACTTGTTAAGTCCTCAGCTTTGCCTCGTCCTTCCAATATTACTCAACCGTAAATTGCTTTAATTCCGGCCTGGGCAGTAATGTACTATTATTTTAAATAATCCAACAAATTTTAATGTAGGTATAATATCATTTATAATACTTTGCATCTACATAGTGACAATGACTAACAATTAAAACATTAATCTTATCATGGTTAAGTTAACCTTACAAATGACCTTTTTGGGTGACAAAATAATAGTTAAATTACAGATTCAATTACTTATCAGACAAACCCCATTTTATGTTGTCATAATGTATAGGTTTGATCCTCTGCAGGGGTAATTGGGGAATTTAATATTGTCCGAGGCTAGCTGTTATCTCTTTTGGCTAAGATGTACCACCAAGCGATTTAGAGCTCCCATAATATGAAGATGTATAGAAATTTAGTGTGGTTATGGGTCAAATATTATATTATCTCCCATCCCAACAACTGTCAGGTTAACCTAGGGCTGCCATCCGCCCGGATTTGTCCTAGTTTAGCTTCCAGGCGGGGTTTCGTTAAACCTGGACAATTAAGTCCAGGTTTAAAGGTTTCAAGTTACCACTCGCCGCCGAGCAGCCCGTGCGAACAAAAAGTTCATTTATATTGTCTTTTTTATTTTACTTTAAAAAAAGATACTGTTGACTTGTCCAGGTTATAAGCACCAAAATCCGCGGTTATCAAGCTTCTCGTCCTAGTTGCCAGATTCTAGAGATGCCAACCCTAGTCTAATGCATCATCACTTACCTGTGATATACCACCGATACCAGGCGATATCGCAGTCATGGACTAACTTGCAGAATAAAGAGGCTGAATCTTCATGTCTATCTATTTACTTTTAATATTGTGGTGATTTTGCCTTATATTTGAAGATTTTCCTGCTTAAGTACCTAATAACCTACCTAATGGTAGTCGAGCATTTCTTATCAAAATGTAACCTAAAAATAGTAAGTTATGTTGGATTGCATGATTTTTTATATACAAATGAATACAAAGGAATGAAAGTATTTCAATACCTATTCAGTAGCACATTAGTTAAGTGATGGTTTGATGACGTAGATAGACATTATATCAAGGACGTCGGTTGTGCACGTTCCACATAAATACCTTTCCTAATAAATAGAAATATTATAAACACGTGTTGCGTTACATAAAAAGTGGGTGAAATAATAAAATGGCACTTACTAGAACTTCTTGAGCTGGGGTGACTCGGGTTCTAAAATGGTAGTCGCAACGTCATAGTAATTACTACTACTAAAACTTAATTGTTGTAACAACTTCGTCATCTTGGATAATCGTAGTTAAGCCTTGACAAAACGTAGAAACAAAAACACGGTCAGACCGCTGGATATTTGGGATCGCGACGAAATTACGCACTTGCAAAGTCACTTGTTTCACAACAGCAAAACGAATGGCGAACAATCCAGTCACAAAACTTTTTTCGAAAGTCAAATTTTGAACTAGTAAATAGTTTAATGACACATAATACTAACCCGATTTATTGTAAAACAACTAATTTTGTATAGCAAGAACACGTCCTTCGTGGTCGTCTGAAATTAGCCGCATTATAAAATTTTCATTATGGCCACCGGTTGTGACGGTTTATCTTGTCGTGCGTTCCGATCCACGGTGATTTCTTGACTGTCAAAGAATAGTTCAATTATCTATTTTATTTGAATTTTGCTTTGCGAAATTGAACTAGATTTTAAACGATTGATATTTTCTAGTAACAGTATTAATATTTGTACTATTATGTACCTAACTGTAAACCTAAAATACTTAACAAAATACCGACACAATGTAATTATTCTGAGACTATCAAATTCAGTCTGTGATTTATCTTATGATACATCGTTGGTCTGGTAAGCATATTAGCATGGGTCAGGCTATAACAATTAGTATTGGGTTTTTCTGACAAGAAATTCTCATTACTAGCCCGGAGTTAGGAAATTCGCGGTGTTTCACCCCCATGCCTCGAAGAGTACGTTATGCCGTCGGTCCTGCGCCTAATCTCTCACCGGTCGTGTCGGATTTTCCATCCCATCGGGCTATGAGAGTAAAGGAACAGAGTGTGCACCTGTGTATGCGCACACACTAATTGCGCAATATAATATCTCCCGCGCAGATGGTTAATCTCTCTGGAGATTGGCCGCCGTGACCGAAATTCGGTCGGGATAACATTATAAATATACACTATATAATTTATTTCTATGCTAATAAAATAATTGAAACAATATTTATTCGAGAACTCAGATTACTACCTACTGTGTTTACTAACAGTAAAGTACCTACCTAGTTCCTATTCTGAGTACGACAACTTATTTACTTATTTAACTTATTATTAAGCTATATGTTTATATAACCCTATTATTGTCATAATTCTATTTAGATATTAAAATTCCATTAAATGAAACTTTATTTATCACAGTGAATGAATGCTAAAGTTCACTTTCGTTAGAAAGTTTGATCACAACGTGGAATGTTGGGAACGTGGAATTTAATATAGAGCGTGAAACGAAAGTGAAACTGTATCATGACAATCCGCTAGTCAAAACAATCTCCATCCGTTAGCGTTACGTCACAGCAGCTACGTCAAAACCGATCGATAGTGTTGCGTAGTAACCAACGCCGCATTCTAATATCGATTATTTCATTTAACGATTTTTGAGACTTACCGATTCCGAAATATTAATGAGGGCATACTCGTCGTTGAATCGATACTTTTTGTTTTAAACTTTCGTTCTTCTATCATGTAACTGGTTGCCGGCTGGGCATATAACGTCATAACTTCACTTTAATTTGCACTTCACACAAAATAGTTAAACACTTGAGTGTTTATTTTTTCTTTTTTCACTTCGTTGCACTTTAAATTCGGTGGCTGATGCACTGTTTTGGATTGTTCTAGAATGAGAGATGGTGGGTAACGACATTCAGGCTTGGAAGCGTGTTCTCTACTGGCACCGCAGAATGCTATACATGTTATGGGTATACTAAACCCTCCCCTCTGTTTTTAGGGTGCGCTAGCAGGGGGGTTATTTTACATTAGGGGAGTTTTACAGGGTACAATACATATTTCGATTGGATTTAGGTACACAGTCATAATACTTTGACTATCTCAGTCGTATAGGTGGAAGGTCCCTGGTTCAATACGCAGCATGGACAATTTGGGAATTTATAATTAAAATGTCTCTGGTCTGTTCTCGTGAGAGGCTTCAGCTATGCCTAGTTACTCTAACAGCAAATCCAAAACTTTTAAGCATTACGGTACAATGCCGCTTAGAAACTAGAAACCGATTAGGGGTACACCTATGATTCCTATGGGTTCATTTTATTGCCGCACCCCTACCAGGTTAACCCTCTACCATCCTCCATCGTTGCGGGTTACGAGGTAGGTACACGATATTGCAGTAATAATGGTCAGCAGCGTTATCAAGTCCTGTATTACGACCTATTAATGTCTCTAGCAAGAATCTCCATAGAACAATAGCATGTGCTACTTGCAGCTTACATCCAACGGCTCCTAGCTAGCTGCTTACTCCTTTTAGATCGTTAGTCACTCAACGATGCGTTTTCCCTTTCAATGCCGCATCTTGGGATGTTGAGATCTTAACTTTTTTTTTATCCACTACAAGTTAGACTGACTGCGATCTCACCTGATGGTAAGTGATAACTACGATAGTAGCGGGCTAACCTGTTAGGGGCATGGTAGTTTTATTAAACCCATACCCCTATTCGGTTTCTACACCGCATCGTACGCTAAATCGCTCTTGGCAGCATGTCTTTGCCAGTAAGGTGGTAACTAGCCACGGCCGAAACCTCCCACCAGACTGGACCAGGGGAAATTCAGAAATTATAAATTCCCAAATTGACCCTGCCGGGGATCGAACCCGGGACCTCCGCATGTTTAGACAACAGTGCTCAATACTGTGCCACGGAGGTCGTCAAACTTCTATCGGTTCTTTGCCCTACCCTTCGATATTGCAGCATTAAATCCCTTTTTCTCATTAAAGATGGGTAAAAATTGCTAGGATAAAATCCACCCCGTGTAACACGACAACAGACTTCACGCATGCGCATTTGGATCTATGACACCAGGTTGTTTACACCAGCCTCATTCGATTGTTTTGAATCCAACTTTTATTTTACACTAGCTGATGGCCGCGACAACGTCCGCGTGGATTAAGGTTTTTTATTCCGGTTTAAAATAAGCCTATTTGCTATTCCAGAGTGTAATCTATCTGTGTGCCAAATTTTATCCAGATCTGTTCAGCCGTTGCGGCGTGACTGAGTAACAAACATCCATCCATCCATACATGATCTATTAATTCAACCATCCAAATGTTTGCATTTATAATATAAGTATTAGTATAAACTATAATAATATGATCTTTGCTAACTTTGTTCGAAAGAAACAAATCTATTTTAAAATACTATACAAAATAGAATAGGAAAGCGTAAAAAAGGACGACAAAGAACCAGATGGGAAGATGAAATAGTCCAGACAGCTGGCAAAACTTGAACAAGGAAGGCAAGGGATACACATATTTGGAAAGGATTAGAGGAGGCCTTTGCCAGCAGCAGACACCAACCAGGTGGAAACAAAGGATGTTTTCGGGAACTGGTGTGGTATAATGCGAGTAAAGTTTAAATATTGTGTGTAATTGTGTGAATTAATATGTAAAACTAAATTTGTGTAACAATATTGTAAATTAAGTGTCTGAAATAAAGGCTTTTATAAAATAATGAATAACATTTTGATCGATACTAATCCTAATGATTGCCCCCACTAGATGGACCGATGATCTCAAGAGAGTAGCGCTAGAAGCAGGTGGCACTATACCGTGTCCTGTGAAGATCAATACAGGAGAATTTTGTCCAGCTGAAGGTTAGAAACTTACTTCGTACTATCGGTTAAGAATCCCAATACTAAAAAACATTTTGACAACGTATTTCTTGACTAATATTGAAATTAATGCAACATATTAAGCAATGTAATTTCTAATATCAGTGAAAATAAAAATCAGCACATTCTATGGTACAAATTCTAATTATTACCTACTTTTCATGTACAAATATACTATTTCCTAAAGTATAGATAAACGCAATATTTCTGGTATATAAATGGTTTTGCATTCAGTTTATTATTATTGTTCAATATTCGTGAATATCAAATTACCTACCAACTTCAAAAATGAAGGCTGTCCTACTTTTCGTCTTCGGTGTTTTCGCTCTTCAGGTACCTATTCAACATTTTCCTTTAATTTCAACTTAAATTTTAATTTTTTATATTTAAATACCTACTCATTTTAATTTTACAGCTTGCTTGACCAATTTCAATAATATATATTTCGATTTTATTAATATCGAGATTTAAATCGACAGTAATATTTTCGATTGGTTTACGTACACCCCTAAACCCTTGTTAAAAAATCAAAATGCCTTTTTTAGTCTTCTGTCATTCAGGGATACCCAACCACTTTTTTTAAATATCCCGCAATTTTGCAATCTCAATCTATAGTCTATACAGTCTGGCAAACTTATCTGACCCGTTGACAGCGTCGCTATTATCTATGAAAAATAATTTAATCTAAACAAAAACTTATCAGGCATAAAAATTTGTTCCAATTTTGGCCACGGTCAGATTAAATTTGTGGGGCTATACCTACCCTAAATAACATTCTGCTATATATACCTAACTTATAGATATTGCTTTACTAAATCAATAAATAAATAAAGTTTTATTATTATAAATAAGAAACAAATGTTCCTTCAAATGAGAATAAGCCAAATAATAATGACAATGAGCATCAGCATTAATGTTCTTTTCTTTTATAAAATTAAAATTAAATTAAGGCGCTGCTGTACATACGTATTTTTAAGCTCATATCTTCTTAGCATAATATATTATAAAAAAAAGTGTTTAATATCCTCAGGAATTTGATCAAAATAATATGTGTTTCCAGTAAAATGAAGGCTATTTTATTTTATTTATTTAAATAAATTGCAATCATTGTCATTATTAAGGTTGTACCAATAGATTAATATCTACTTTTTTTTCAGAACACCTACGCCCAATGCATCCGCTCAGCCCCTGTGGTGGCAACCGCACCTATCATCCAAACTAACAACGTTGCTAACACTCTCGCTGATACCCTGTCTCTGCTTACCGTATCCAGCCTTCTAGCTGAGAAGTTACCCTTCGAGTACCCCTGTGGTTGCACCCCCTGTGGTTGCACGCCCTATTTGCCCCCATGCAATACTCCATGCGGCCCCGTCATGCCCAGCTGTTATGCCCCTATTGAAATCGCCCCAATCGCCCCAATGGTAAACACCTGCGGTTGCGGCTGCAACGGTTACGGTTACCCTTACAACGCTTACTTTTTATAGAAAGGTTTAGTTCAAAAATAGATTTCATAATATTATAAATTATAATGGCAGTTAATTGTTCATGTTTCATATCACTTTATGAAAGATAAGTATAATAATATTTTCATTTCCGTAGGCAAAACATAATCGCTTTACAATGTATTAGAAAGGTATTGCCGAATATTATGACTTGTTTAATGCAAAACTGGTACTTCCACTCTGGAAGAAACTCAATCATTGGCTTAAAGTATCCAGCCATCTTTTATCTGAGAATTTAACATTCGAGTACCCCTGTGCACGCACCCCTTTAATTACCCCCATATAACCCTGTATAGGTGGCGTTATCCCCGTATCCCCTTTTGCACCTATTGAGATCTCTGCGGTTGTAAACACTTGCGGTTGCGGCTACAACGGTTACGGTTACCCATACAACGCTTAGGTTTTACAAAACGGTTACGTACAAGATCATATTATTACTATTAGGTACAAGTGGTTCGCCCCGAACTGTGACCACACTGTGACCTCACGGTATCCATAAGATAGTCTTAACTATATAATGCGCGCTCATATTTACGTTCATTGATCTCAGTACTATCAGTAGACAGTTTTTTATTCCACGTATGTTGGTACTAACGTCCTTTCGTCCTCCGAGCTTTTGAGCAATTTTAAGGGAAAAATTAAAAAAAATTTTTTTGGACTCTATTCCTGATTATCTTTAAAATGATATACCGCAACCCTATGTAGCGCTATAAAAAATACTTAAATATAATTTTACTTCGCATTCGCTTCTATGAGAGCCCCCCTGTAATAAAGATTTTTATAACTTTAAATTTTAAGTAATTACGTTCAGTAATTCAGAAGTTATAAGGCTCTGACAGACGGACGGACGGATGGACGGACAAGTGCAAATTCACTCAAGTAGCTGCACTTTTTGTAACCATCCCAGAAAAGCTGATTCAGTAATAGCTGGGTGCTACACTCTCTACTGATGTTGGTAGTGAAAGTCTGACCGCATGCTGACGGGCGTTTCACTAGATATGGCTGGTCAAAGACGTGTTATCGTTACCAAAAATGAACCATCATTAGAAAAGCTGATTCTTGTACAGTATTAAAGTTTACGCAATACCTACGCAAACAGTATAAGAACTGACGCTATACATCGGGCCTTTCACTAGATATCACTTCTCAAAGACGTTATGAACATACATACTGTAAAAATATAATAGCAATTATTCACGTCACGTTGATTGCTATTAAAAATTATGAAGGCGTAAGAATTCAGTAAAAATTATGAAAGCGTCAGTTCTTATACTGTTTACATAGGTATTGCGTAAACTTTAATACTGTACAAGAATCAGCTTTTCTAATGATGGTTCATTTTTGGTAACGATAACACGTCTTTGACCGGCCATATCTAGTCAAAGTCAAATCAGCATGCGGTCAGACTTTCACTACCATCATCAGTGGAGAGTGTAGCACCTAGCTATTACTGAATCAGCTTTTCTGGGGATGGTTACCAAAAGTGCAGCTATCTCTTAGTCTAAAATTTTTTACAGTGTATAAGAAATGGTTTGATTTATTTTAATGTGTGGTCCCCTGCGAGTAAAAGCATCCTTCATTCCATACATACCTACTCGTGTGGCAATACTCATCCATTTTTTCTGTCTTCCCACTCTCCTTTTACCTACTGGGCCTCTCCATTTTGATATTAGGTAGGTCCACCTTTTGTCTTTGTATATAATGTACAAGACTTATAGTGTTTTTAAATTAATCCTGCAGTTATATTTCTGTCGTACCACCACTTGCACGTAATAATAGGTAGATAATGATCACCTATCACCAAATGAGATCGCAGCCAAGGACTGACTTATCAGTTATCATCGTTTAAAAGTAAAAATTTGAACATTCCATTTTGGGCGACCTCCGTGGCGCAGTGTGTAGCGCTGTTGCCTTAATGTGCGGAGATCGTGGGTTCGATCCCCGGCAGGGTCAATTTGGGAATTTATAATTTCTGAATTTTCCCTGGTCTGGTCTGGTGGGAAGCTTCGGCCGTGGCTAGTGATAAATAGAAAACACTCGATAAGATAATATAATCATACTTTATTAGCAATATAAACACAGAAACACGTCCACCATATACATAGAGTCCCTGACCAGTGTTGCCAATCTACAATATCATAGTAGTGATACCATATGTAAATCGTTTTAAATTTCCGTCTACCACTAGTTACCACCCTACCGGCAAAGACGTGCCGCCAAGCGATTTAGCGTTCCGGTAAAATGCCGTGTAGAAACCGAAGGGGTATGGGTTTAATATAACTGCCATGCCCCTAACAGGTTAGCCCGCTACCATCTTAGACTGCATCATCATTTACCATCAGGTGAGATCGTAGTCAAGGGCTAGCTTGTAGTGGATAAAAAAAAGGCATTTAAACAGTCTTGTAAATCGCGCATCGTATGAAAATGTTAGACCACATACAAATTAAAAAAGTGTGTGTGTCATAGAGGTAATATAGTAGCTAATATATACTCTATGGTGTGTGTGCAATTCACACACGGCAGAAGTGATACTTTAGAAAAGTAGCCTACGAGAGAATGAGATAAATATAAGTTGTATTCTATCTCATTCTCTCGCAGGCTAAATCCTACTAAGAATATGTTTGTCTCTTTTTGGTCTCGCTTTTTCGTTTCATCGAATTTTTAAATCACAACGATTATAAAGAAGTTAAAGAAGATTCGCTTTAAAAAGCGCTGGTCGGGAGTTCACTGTAAACATGACAGGTTACCCGCTCAAAAGCTGTGAAAAAGTCAATTTAAACATCTTATAACTTTTTTTAATTAACTTTCTCTGTTTAAGGACCACATACAAATTATTTAAAAAAAACGCTGGTCGAGAGTTCATTTTAAACATGACAGGTTTCCCGCTCAAAAGCTTTCAAAAAGTCAAAAAATTAAAGCATCTTATAATTTTTTTTTAAATTAAATTCACTGTATACTACCAAAGTAAATTTTGTATATGTATAGTTGCGGTCTGAAAATGTTTACTAGTATTCAAGTTAGATTTTTTACAACACTGCGTGCACTAAGGTATAAGATCTTGAGCAAGGTATTTATTACGTTTCAAAGTTTTCAAACATCGAATTGAACAAAAATAGTAGATATCATGACGATTTAAAAATAAAATTTTACATTTTTAAAATGACTTACCTAAATGCTATTGCCATAATTTGTAATTTCGTATGTCGTTATGTAATATATTGTATTATATAAATTAAGTAAGTAATTCATTTGTTAATATCTATTATGAAATATTATAATGTTAATGTTCAATAAAATAATTAATATCATAATATTGTAACGATTTATTTTATTGTTTACACTTTACCTGCTACACTAACTACCTACTTACTTCCTCAACGCCTACGATAAAACCGTTGCCGTTGGATTCGGGCCTTCATGAAGTCCTTACATGATCCTTCAATCATTGTTAATTTGACAGCTTGAAACGTGTTCCTTGTACTGATTAAGGAGTTCATAGATGCTATAAGAGGTGCTGGCATCTATGAACTCTTTAAACAGGTCGAATTATACGTTTGAAAAACGTTTACGATTACGATTTCCTTACACAATCGGGGGGCAGAGGTGCAATCACGTAAGGATCGCCGATCAAATCGTAAAAGCTCGACTTCAAAGTAAAATAAACCATTACAACATTGAATTAGAGCTCAATTTCGTGTATCCATTCTCATACGTTTAGGGTATCGTACATACCCAATGACCTATACATAAAACATTATACATACCTAAACTTATGAGAATGGATACACGAAATTGAGCTCTAATTCAATGCTGTTGTGGTTTATTTTACTTTGAAGCCGAGCTTTAACGATTTGATCGACGATCCTTACATGATTGCACCTCAGATGCCTAATTGTGTAAGGAAATCGTAATCATTTGAAAACGTATTACTCGAACTGTTTAAGGAGTTCATACTTCCTTCTTGACGTGTAGGCATCTATGAACTCCATAAACAGGTCGAATTAACCATATTGACCAAACGATTAGGTACAATTTCCTTACACAATCGGGGGGCAGATTGATATGGTTCCCTATAAATCGATAATGCTACATTCGAAATAGTTGCAGAAATTAAAAAATAACAACAGATAAAGGTATAAAAGCTTGAGTGATCGTTACCTAAATCACATAGGTATGTAATAGATCTTTGTGATAATGATTTAACTTAACAGCTTTTTAAGACGACCTCCCCGGCGCAGTTGTGAGACCAAACTAGAGAAAATTCTGAAATGATCCCGTTGGGAGTCGAACCCGGGATCTCCCACAATAAGACCTCACCTCACCTCTGGGCCAGGGAGGACGAAGACACTGTTTGCCCGTCATTCCCCAGAACGCAACCTATGTCTGTACCAAATTTCATCAAAATCGATTTATAAGTTGAGCCGTGAAATCAATACAAGAAGTCCTATGAAGTCGATCGGGTCGAGTCGGTGTCGATCACACGTAGTTAATCTACATTTTTACCCCCTACCAAAAAGTGCTCAACGCGCCTAAAGAAGTTTTCACTTCGATAATTTATTTAAACAGTTAAATACCCAGTTGTAAAAAAGCCTTGATAAATTAATCATTATTTTTATCTATCTATATACTTATTCTTTATAAATCAATTGCTGTTCGTTTGTCTCGCTAAAACTCGAGAACAGCTGGGCCGATTTAGCTGATTTTGGTTTTGAAATGTTTGTCGTAGTCCGGAAGGTTTAAACGGTGAGAAAATATGGAAAAATCAGTTAGTTACAACGCGTGGACGAAGTCGCGGGGATCAGCTAGTTTTATAAAAAAAATATCAACCTATGAGGTGTCGTGCTGAAATCAGACACGCGACAGACTGGTACGTGCTTTTTTGAGCGTACGTATAATCTAATCCACCTGCTATGTAATTAAATATGATCACTCATCATTAAAAAAACCGCTGATGCCCGCGACTTCGTCCACGCGTTGTAACTATAAGTAATTTTTCCATATTTTCTCACCGTTTAAACCTTCCCTGGATTACGACAAACATTTCAAAACCAAATACAGCTAAATCGGCCCAGCCGTTCTCGAGTTTTAGCGAGACAAACGAACTTGCTGTTCGTTTGATTTTTATATATTTTATAATTATAATTACCTATAATTATACTAAAAATATGAACCTATAACGTGTCGTGCTGAAATCAGACACGCGACAGACTAATACGTGCTTTTTTGACGTAATCTAAATACACCTGTTACTCGTTATGTAATTAAATATCATCACTCACTCATCATAAAAAAACCGGCCAAGTGCGTGTTCTCAAGGGCATTGTAGAGTTCCGTACATCGATATAATATATTATGTAGGTACTAGCAGGATTTTTTCACAGAAAAAAATTGGGCGTTCAACCTTTAGAACACGCTCCTAACCTGTATAGCCCTGTCCTTGTCCCTGCCGTAGCGCTGTCCCGCTTTTCAGACTAGGTGACGTTAGTAAAAATAATGAGTTTGACGTGAGTTACTCACAAATTAGTCATTATTTTGACTAATTTCTTAAACTGGGCACTTTCAAGTAAAGATTTTTATATAAACCTGTGAAGATGATATTCCTAGGCTCGCAATTTGAATGCCATAAGCCTACTTTGTCGTATTAGTTTACAAATTGTGAAAAACCAAATTAAATTTGAATTTCGCGGGCAGACCCTTGTCATGCACCTTAACTTGTAAAGCCAACTTAGCTGTGATAGATTTCCCTTAGTATTAGCCTGGCTGTCCAGCGCGGAAATGCAGCCAGCATTCTTGCCACCATTTCACACGGGCATGATTTATATAGTAATTAGGTAAGGCTAGTTAGCTTTAAGTTTTATTGTATTGTTTTCAATAAATGAAACCGGAAACAGCGGAAACCAATCTTTAACGGGTTCAATAAATCGAGTCATTACGATTCATCACTTTACCAACCGCCAATGAGGGCGCTTCCCGCCAATAATAGTAGTAAGAATTATACTAATCTGTGCTTCCCGTCGATGGAACTGTTAACAAGCTTTGAATAAATATCTCAATTTGTTTACCTAAAACCTTAAACCACGCTTTAAAAAAAAATTTGGTTGGTCTCAGTAACATTTATAAAAAAAACATTATTTACAAAAAAAACATTTATATTTTTCTCTTTTATTTATTTAACAAACAATTTCAAACAACAAACAATAGCAAGGCATAAATTAAAAACAATACTTTCATCAATATAAATTAAAATTATAAAACGTAGTGACGAAAAGTTCTTCATCCAGCAGTAAACTTCTATAAGCTGAGACGTTGACTATAGTAGGTAGGTACTATACCCATATTGGCCTGCCCATTGTAATTCCATTAATTCCAATACCAACTCCAGGACCGTTAAAAGCATCAACTCCTTCTTTTACAATACCAACGTTTCCCTCCCCGCAATTATATTCTACCACTCCAACGCCAGATGCTGGCAAAGTACCTTCCATCGCCACTATACCAAGGAATGGAAGTTGGCCAGACACGGTTAATGGCCCTTCAACGACTAAGTTGTCCGATTGGACAGTTATACCACTGTTTGGAATTGCTGATAGACTTGTTACTGTGAACCTACCCCCCTTTGATATTCCAGCTACTATATTTGATGATAAGCCATTTTCTAAGTAGCCATTGATTACGGGTGAAGTATTGGCCAAACTATTGGCCAAAGGTGTGGCACTTACTAATTCATTGACCAATGGTGTGGCACTTACTAACTGATTGACCAAAGGTGTGGCATCGGTTATGCCGTTGGTCATGTATGCGGTATTTGCTAAGCCATTTGCCAAAGGTATGGTGTTGGCAAAAGCTGCTTTTGGAGCCAAGTTTCTGATGTTTCCATTGTATGCATTCCTGATAACTTGTGCGGAACTAGTCTGTAAAAAAAAGTATAGAAAATATATTATTTATATTTTAACTGGCGCAGTCGTGAGCGGTAAAGTCCAGTGGGTCGATCTCCCAGCATGGGCAATTTGGGAATTTGTAATTACATACAAAATTGTCTATGGTCTATTGCCTTTGGTCTGGCGGGAGGATTTGGCAGTAGCTCTATGTTACCACCTTACAGTCTAGTTTACAGTAAGGTTGGCTAACCTGTGTGTCTCTGTTGCATGGAACTAATAAGTACTACGTTGTACGTAGTACTTATTAGTTCCATGCTCTGTTGGCACATGACTTTATTCTAGCATCAGTTGATGCCCTTGATTTTTTTAATTCCCACGGGAACTCCTTAATTTTCCGAACAAAAATAAGCCTATATCACTGTCTAGCATGCATAAAATCACGTTTATCCGTTGCTCTATTGGAATACAAAACTATTGAAGACTAAGAAATCAACAAACTTTCACATTTCTAATTTTAGATTTTTTTTCATATTTTTTTATTTGTTTATAGGCCAGGGCTTGGCTGCAATCAGACTTGCTGGTTGCTTGCAAGTGGTGATGCAGCCTAAGGTGGAGCGCGCTTGCCTAGAAGATAACTATTCTCTCATGATTTGTAGGTAAGGAGGAAAAAAGGGAAGCCGGAACGGCATTCCATAACCTAGCGGTTCGAATTAGAAACGGGAAGCTTCGTTTATACATTGTCGATGCCTTATTATTAATATTCTAATTTCGAATACTTTAAGACTAAATTAATTAATAAAAAACAATTTTATAGGATCTATGAAGAAAAACTAATTAAAAAATAAATACCTGAATGAAAATCGCCGTCAGGCAGAGCAAATCAATTTTACAAGTCATTATTACAAAAATCAATTACTTATGTGATTTAGGTAATGTACACTCAAGCTTTTATACATATATCTATTGTTATTTCTTAATTTATGCAACTATTTCGAATGTGGCATTATCGATTTCTAGGGAACCATATCAATTGTGTAAGGACATGTAGTAATTGTAATCTTTTGTCAAACGGATAATTCGACCTGTTTATAAGAAAGAAAAAAAGAAAGAAAAAACATTTATTTCCACAATTGTGCCACACATAAATAGGATACCTAAAGAGGTAGATCACCACTGCACCTCACAATCTAGAGAAGATATTATATTATCTATATTACAGGAATGAGGCGCAGGAATGAACAGCATTACGTGTGGCACAACCCGAAAAATGGTCCAGGCTCAGCATAATGCTGCATGTCTAGTGCAAGCACAAACACATACAGCGCTGATTTTCAGCCGGAACCCTTATTCAGGTGACACCACGGAAAAAAATAACGTAGCTGCAAGCCAGTTCGACACTTAAAAACTATTGTTTAATAGTAAATTGAAGTACTTATATGTCTACAAACTACAAAGGATCATTAATACTACGTACTATTATTCTAATTCCTATCCAATAAACTTAAACTACTATATTGAATGAGTACTACACTACTATATCCTCTATTATTATAATAATGATTATATCTATATTGATGGGTACCTTTGGCCCAGGGGCAACCAGGGGTGGTCTTTTTGATTAGGGTTATATTTTTGTTAGTAGGTATATAAGGATTTTAGATTAACGTTTAGTCTATAAGTTTTTATTATATCTTTTTCTATTAACTATATATATAATATTAATAAATAAGTAAGTATAAATAAATAACTAAACGTAATACATATTATTAATTATAAAAAATTTATTAAATATTACATATTAAAAAGCTACAAAAAAGAGTACTCTGCCACATGATCTTCAAATTCTACTTGTTTTTCCAGAAGGAATTTTTTCATTTTAAATTTAAATGAAAATTTGCTCTTTAAATTCCTTATTGGAGGAGGGATATTATTCCAGCATTTTGTGGCAGAGTTTATGGAGTTCGTATAGATGCCTGCACGTCAAAAAGCATGTAGGAAAAGTTTTTTTTATCCACTACAACTTAGCCATTGACTATGATCACACCTGATGGTAAGCGATGATGCAGTCTAAGATGGTAGCGGGTTAACCTGTTAGGGGCATGACAGGTACATTTATATTAAACCCATACCCCTATTCGTCTTCTACACGGCATCGTACTGGAACGCTAAATCGCTTGGCGGCACGTCTTTGCCGGTAGGGTGGTAACTAGCCACGGCCGAAGCCTCCCACCAGGCCAGACCAGGGAAAATTCAGAAATTATAAATTCCCAAATTGACCCTGCCGGGGATCGAACCCGGGACACGTTAAGGAGTTCCTACACTTTTGCCGACCTCCGTGGTGCAGTGTTGAGCGCAGTTGTCTTAAGTAATTCGAGTAATACATAGACAATAATATAGACTTCTTAGAAATAAACAAGGAAAGAAAACATCCATCATTATTTTGTACAACGTAAGTTGTTGAAATTTTCAATAATTAACTATTTTAGTCGAATTCATACCGTACCCTTTGCCTACACCAGCGCCACTGTGGAAGGTTTTTGAACTGTTATTTTCAGCAACCACTGGACACTTTTTCAACTTGTCTCCCGTAAGAGATAACACTCCATACCTCTACCCTCCATAGTTTGCAGACACACGTCTTGTTTCCCGCAAATGATAATGACGATTATGGCCAAAATTCGGTCGGGAGGACATCACACATAATATAATAAGTAATGGGGCGGATTCTGTAGTGCACAATCTCTAAACTAAACTAAATTTAGAGCATTACAAATATTGCTAACCCTTTCATAATACTCCCTAGGGAAAGGGACAGAACTCGATTTAAAGCTACCATTTTAGTTTAGTTAGATTGTGTTATACAGAATCAGCCCCGTTGTAGGTCCTATTATAGGTAGGTAATATAAAATCCCTCGGGAACTTTTCATTTTTCAGGATGAAAAGTACGTGCCGATAGTATTATCCACAGCGTAAAAACCTATCCTTCAAATAAATATTATAAATGCGAAAGTTTGGATGGATGGATATATGGATGTATGGATGGATGTTTGTTACTCAATCACGCCCGAACGGCTGAACGGATCTGGATGAAATTTGGCACAGAGGTAGATTATCCCGGAAAACTGAGGAGTTCCCGCGGAAACCTAAAAAAACTCAATCCACACGAACGTAGTCGCGGGCATCAGCTAGTACTTTTTTATACTAATATTATAAATGTGAAAGTTTGGATGGATGGATAGATGTTTGTTACTCAATCACGGCTGAACGGATCTCGATGAAATTTGGCACAGAGGTAGATTATAGTCTGGAATAACACAAAGGCTACTTTTTATCCCGGAAAACTAAAGAGTTCCCGCGGGAACCAAAAATCCTCAGCCGTGGCGCATGATTGAGTAACAAACATCCATACATCCATCCAAACTTTCACATTTATAATATTAGAATGATTCAAAAATATATCAGCCATTCTGATATCCAAGATGGCTGTCGTATTTCTTTTTGAAGATATTTAATAGGGCTTGAGGTTTTTCTTGACTCATGATTACGATAATCATGCCCATTTTGAAATCCAAAATATCTGTCGAATTTTTAGACGTAAACTGAAAGTGTGGAAACGGAAGAAACTGTTGGTTTACAACTCTCTTTAACTATATTCAACATATACAGGACTAGCAATAATGCCCGCGACTTCATATTTTGATTCCCGCGGGAATTTTCCGATAAGTATATGTTTTTTTTTTAATCCACTACAAGCTAGCCCTTGACTGCGATCACACCTGATGGTGATCACAAATATGGTCGAGCGAAGCAATGGCTGGATCATGCGTCATGCTCGTGAACGGGTGCCACCGGCGGGAATGGGGCTACTTTCTGTCTGCCCGTCTTTGACATGAATTGAATAAACAAATTTAAGAAATCCATTAAAAGTATGCTCCTGAAAAAAGCTTATTATACTGTTGAAGATTATGTAAATGATAGAGGAGCATGGATTTGATCGCTCCAGCAATGCTGGGGACAGCGGTTACTTATGTACACATTGATATAGTAATTGTAGATGAATTATTTAAAAAAAGCAACCACCGAGTTTCTTGCTGGTTCTTCTCGGTAGGAATGGCATTCCGAACCAGTGGTAGATTCACTTGACGATTCAAAAGTACTTGTAAAAGTTTATTTGAATAAAGAATATTTGATTTGATTTGATTTGATTTGATGGTAAGTGATGATGCAGTCTAAGATGGTAGCGGGCTAACCTGTTAGGGGCATGGCAGTTAAATTAAATCCACACCCCTTTGGTTTCTACACGGCATCGTACCGGAACGCTAAGTCGCTTGGCGGCACGTCTTTGCCGGTAGGGTGGTAACTAGCCACGGCCGAAGCCTCCCACCAGGCCAGACCGGGGAAAATTCAGAAATTATAAATTCCTAAATTGACCCTGCCGGGGATCGAACCCGGGACCTCCGCACGTTAAGGCAACAGCACTACACACTCAAAAAAATAATAAAGTATAAATAATAAATGTATAAAGTAGCTTATGTCCTTCTACGGGATACAACCTACCCCTTTACCAAATTTCATCAAAATCGGTTGAACAAATTGGCCGTGAAAGCGTAACAAACAGACAGACAGACAGACACACTTTCGCATTTAAAATATTAGTATGGATTATTAAAATTATTCTGTCCACTCATTTATTTTACTTTTGGCAGCTCGAGTCTCTATATGTTCTAACGCGTTACTGATTCGATTTTTGATAACAATCGACTTTCTTTATGAAGAAGTTTTAATCGATTTGACACATTCATATTATCTTTGCTCAACATTTTTTATTGTTTTCTAAACATACCCAAGCGTTTAAATGACTAAGTATATTAATTTTGGTATTAAAATAAATAATTTATGTAAACAGTACAGGAAATGTACATGAATCAGTCAGGTCATAGAAACCATCGAGCTTGTGTTGCAGCTTCGTGACTATTTTGACAAGGAAATTTGTACAGGTAATTACTAGATGAGTATGCGAGTTACGAAATATCGGATAAAAGGGAACGTCGCTTCACTATTGTAAAAAAAATATCTGCGTCTATGAAGTATTGCCTGTTTTGTCGATGGTTGCCATTCAATTATTACGAAACTTTATAGGCGTGATAAGTCAAAACTAAAATAAATGGTTGGACAGAATATAATAAGGGCCAAGAGCAGTGTTTTATTGTTGTTTGAATTGTTTGCATTGTCCGTAGAACAAAAGATTTTCAGTGTTACATACAGAAGCTACCCATAAGAGGTTAAATATATTAGTATTTTTAAATTACCCTGTATAGCTGTAGGTAACCGAAGAAATAAAAAAGTAGGCATACAGTGGTTCTAAATCAATATTTCTTTTATTTACATTTTGTAGGCAGGAACTTATTTCGAAACACTTTACAATTTTTTGTTAACATGTTCAACCTGGTAATATTATTTTAGCTTTACTTTTATCAATTTATGTAAAAAAAAATTATAAGATAGAAGGTCACTGAAGCCTATAGCACAGGATAACGTAAATTAGGCAGCAGAGACCGTATACCATGTATCTTTAGACCTATGTCTTACTTAATAAAACAATATTTTTTTGAAGTGAAACTTCTTTAGAATCCTTGTGATTTGAAAATTCGATGAAAAGAAAAACGAAACGAAAAAGTGACACCAAAAAGAGACAAACATATTCATAATAGGATTTAGCCTGCGAGAGAATGACATAGAATACAAGTTACAAGCTACTTTTCTGAAGTTTCACTTCTGCCGAGTGTGAATGGAGAAGTTTCATGATGTTGTGAATATCATATTTAACACCACGGAAGTAAAATATAGATTAAAACTAATAAATCAGTGGTTTTTTTACAATCCATCAATAAATGAGTGAGAAATGACGATTTAAAAGTTTAATTATATAATGTAGGTACACCGATTGCTGTATCTTACGAGTACTCGAGTGAGAAATTTTGTGAGTTTTAATACCTAGCCGAGATTTAATACTTCAAAATTATCTTCACACACAAATTAAGTGCTTTTAATTCATTTAAGTCACGTTAAGTCCATTTATTTCTTTTATTCGGCTTTATAAAGTCGGCTGATAGGGTCGTGTGACGTCACAGGACCGCACTTGCAAGCGCAACTTTAAAGTTCCATAACTTTTTCATTTGATGAGATATTTTAATGATTATTTCATATTTTTGTTTTATTTTGTCTTAAAATTGGTAAACTTCTCCATAATTAACAAGTTTCTTTTCAATAGAATTAAATGAAACATTGATTATTGCACATAGGTCTTCCATTGGCTATTTGGTTGCCAAACGACTCTGCCACAACAGCCGTGCCAACGGATGGCACAACCCCGTCAACTGCAATCACTCCGTACACAGGTATGCAACCGCAAACTTTGATAGTGCCACCGATTGGCAAATCTCCAGCAACGGTTATATCACCATACTGTAAAGTGGGCAATTCTGACAAAGGTGTAAATTGTACATTGGTTAACTCGATATTCGCCAGGTTATTTGGCACGTTGCCAATTAGTTCGTTTGTTATAATCGAGTTGGCGATGGCATTTGGTGTGACTATTGGTTCCAGAATCGGGTTGGCACAATTATTTGTCAAGTAATTGGCATTGGCAAATATATTTGCGTTCGCAGCTCTGGAAAATCCTTCCGGTACTAAATTATTTACCGCAAAATTATTTAGTAGGTAAGAGTTTCCATTTGGTATATTCATTAAAGGTACACCGCAGGTGTTCTGAAAAAAAATATAGTTTTTTTAATTCGGACGAAAACACACTTGCTTTTTTTTAAATTAAGCTCATAATGACAAAAAGCACAAAATACGCCAATTTCAATATTTTTGTCAAAACTACTCTGTGAGTCAAATGAACCGATTTCGATGGGACTTTAGTAGACAAAAAAACAATTAATCAAGATCATGATCCAAGAAGATTTAAAAGAAAATAACCACGCGGGTAAAATATCGACAAAAGCTAGCAATTTTTTTGATTCTCACATTAAAAAAGACACCAAAAACAAACAGCAATATAAACGACTTCATTTTCAACAATTGGTTTCACTAAATGAATCTAATTTTTGTAGTCTGATTTAATTTATACATTTTTATAATTGTGTTATCGGTCATTAATGCAATTTTTAACTGTAAAATGTGACAAAATATTTATTGTATTTATCAATGTTACTTACAATTAATAGATACGAATAATAGGTAATATTTGATGGCGAAATCTGAATGTTAGTAAATGTTTGCAATTGTTTTAACCTTTTCGGAAAAATTAAGTCACCCTGAAATAGTATATTGTGTGCCTAGGGGTGAAACAAGAAGATTTCAGAAGAGGGTGACGTGTTTCATCCCGCGGTACACACTATATATTTCATATAACCTGCATTGAAAGTGCGAGTTTTGTATTGTATATTATGACAATTTTAAAGGTTTGAAATAAACAAAAGATACCTACTCTGACAGGATTGAAAGGAGGGCTGCTACGTCATTGTGATGGTTTTCTACCCGCTGCATGACGTATTCGTCTGAAATTTCGATTTGTTTCGGGTGGCTCAACAGGCATTGAAACTCGCACTTTCAATGCAACCTGCATTTAAAACATAATGAAATTCGATTTTTACATAGAATGAAAAGCTTTAAGTGTACTGTGTAGGTAATAATTATATTATTAATTATAAGTATACTTTTATGTTACTAATTAGTAAGTAATATTACTTATAATTAATTAATAATATCATAAATTCCTGGACCTTAAATATTTTTTGAAGATTTTAGGTAGAGGAATCTATATTTAACATTAATGTCCATACTAAAATTATAGAAATGAAATTTGGTACAGGGATAGGTTGTATCCCAGGGAAGGACATAGGCTACTTTTTATTCCGGAAAATTAAGTAGTTCCGGCGGGTATTGAAAAAACCAGGTAGATGAAGTCGCGGTCATCATCTAGTATCTTTCTAATTTTCTCATAGGTACTATGTGAAGTATCCCAATCCGCACTTTGCCAGCGTGGTTGACTATGGCCGAACCTTTCTCAGTCTGGGAGGAGACTTATGCTCAGTTGTGAGCTGAAGACGGGATGAAATGACTCTATATTGGAATAAATAATATGTGGACCCACCGCATTATTAGAGTTTCTTGGCGGCTCTTCTCAGTAGAATATAGTTTCCCAAACCGGTGGTAGGTATATTCTTGACTTATTATATCATAAATACCATAAATAAATCATTTCATTTCAATAACTCAAGAAAACGCTCACCGTTACATTATTAATGGGAGGGGTTATGACCCACAGTGAAAGGGTTTAACATTGAGATTGAATAAATGGGAGGAGCCATGACCCTCAGTGAAAGAGTTTAACATTAGAATTTGATTAAAATTAAATTCTTACAATAAAACATGAATAAAAATCCTTATCAGTGATTTTGAAATATTACAAATTGATAACTAAATTTAATATAATTCTTATCACATATATATTATAGATAACGCAATACATTTGCTCAAGTTTTATGTAATTATCTCATTTCTTACATAATCTATTAGATATATAAGGTATTAAAATTGTAAAATAATCATTCACAATTACAGTGCAGAGGTTAGAAAGAAAAAAAGTAATATTAAAAAAAAAAAAATGGGCTTCAAAGTTTCTTGCATTTTGGTTTCCGCCATGATTATACAGGTAACTACTCTATTGTATTACAATTAATTATTCCTACAAAACCCGATTTTTCTCCTAGGAAGTTGGGTATTTCATGAAGATTTTCCCCCGTAAATAAAGAGGTAGACTCATTGCTTAGAGTAGTTACGCCTTATATAAAAATCAATTATTCCAGAATGTTGTGTATTTTTCCTAGGATATTAATGCGTATCTCCCTCTTTATAAAAAGACTCCCTCTTTTTTTAAAACCCTGAACATTTTTCCTCTAAAATAAGAAAGTTCCCGCGGGAATCACAAAACTTTATCCACGCGGACGAAGTTGCGGGCATTATCTAGTTAAAACATAATATAAACATTTTTGTTTTTTTTTCAATGGATAAAAACAAACATTTTCTTAATTTTAATGTCTATATTTTTTTTCTATTCTTGTTTTTGACATACCTATTCACGTGTGGCGGTACAAATAAACGCTAACCTCATATTTCCTTTCACAGACAATCGTCGGCCAGTGCCTTCGGAGACCATTTCCAACGGCTTATCCAAACGAAATCCCCGCAGCCAACCTAGCAGCTGAAGCGTTGGCTTACCCTGCCTACAACCCAATAACACCCAGCGTGTTGGCTGTCGAACCTGCGATCGGGCCCGCGATCGGGCCTGGCATCCCCGGCTTAACCGTTGGCTTATCGTTGGCTGAACTCTCTGCATCCAACGGTCCAGGGCTACGCGTGAACAGTGCATCACCCATGGCTTCGACTGGTGTTAGTGTGGAAACTGACAAAATGGTGATCGAAGGGCCTTTAGCTGTCACTGGTCAGTTACCTTTCTTAGGAGCTGTGGCATTGGAAGGTCCATTGGCCGCCACGGGTACTGGTTCAGTGGCATACGAATGTGGTAACGGAAATGTTGGTATTGTAAGTGAAGGTGTGGAACCAGCGGTTAATCCAGCGTACCCAAATATGCCCCTTGCTCAAGGGTACCCAGAAATGCCACTTGCTCAAGGCTACCCAAACATGCAACTTGCTCAAGGCTATCCAAACATGCAACTTGCTCAAGGTTACCCAAACATGCAACCTGCTCAAGGATACCCAAACATGCAACTTGCTCAAGGTTTCCCAAACATGCAACTTGCTCCAGGCTACCGTAATGCAGGGATTGGTCCGTTAGCCAACGGTATCACCCCAGGCTTTGCTTCAATGCCTCAAGAATAACTTCAGTTCTGTTAAATAGTTTTAAAATAATTAATTTATACATAATTTTATAGATTTTGTTTTGTTTTAATTGGTTGTTTTTTTGTATAAAATGTGATATTTATGTACTTAGGTATTATTTTATTGAATAAAGTTTTGGAAATTATTTTTGTTTGTCTTGGTTTCAATTGTGAGAACAGAAAAATTGGTATTGGATAGAAGCAGGCGTTACCTACTTTGCGGAAGTCCATGACAATGAAAAAATCCGTCACAGAAGGCAAATCTATGTGGTACCGTGCGCATCCTAAACCTACAGCCCGCGATATTCACCACACCACAAAAACCCTACAAACCACTCTACAATAGAGTCAACGTCTCCTGGATGCTCCGGTGTCGGAGTGAAACGTACGTTGAGGGTATTTTGGAGGGAAAAAACTAGAAGTTTAATTCGCTACAATCCGACCTGCAGCCCGCGATATTCACCACACCACATAAACCCTACAAACCACTCAACAGACATATATTTTAATTATTATTTAAAAAAAATCGTTTTCACTTCTGTCGGCAATCCCTATCCTATGACTGCCAATTTTTTTTAATTATATTATTACAAGATAGATTTGCGCTTGACGACACTAATTATGTGATGAGGTTTTTCCTCAAAGGGAAACCAATCACGATCAGTAACAGCTTACCTAATAAATAAATAAAGTTGATTTAATGGTGGTATCGATTCAAATAGCAAAGAAATAAAATGATATACCTAAATAAAAAATAATTCTATTTGTTCTGGATTTTACACTCTCGCAGGTGTTCGCGCCGTATTCTATGGTCGCGAAGTAGTTATCTGTTAATGTTCTGTAGTCGTCTTTTGACTAAGTGCAAGACAAGTGGTAGCAGCCGAGTAGCCTGTTTGCATTGGAGGCCCTGGAAGAGCTCGACACTCCGTGGAGGGAATCATCACACCACACTCCTACTCACCACTTAAAAATAACACACACATATAACCTACTTCAGGACTCTCCTTGCCGCTACCAGCTGACAAGGTAAGTTATAGCTCGAAATTCATCGAGTAGAAACTTGTGCACCAAGGCCCTATCTCAACGACCCGTCCCTCCACCGCTATGGGCCCCGGGACGAGCCAGATCAGTAGGTCCCTTTCGCAGTCAAGGCCTAGCTTGTAGTGGATAAAAAAATAAAAAAAAATTCTGCGACCAACTTTTAGTGTATCACCTGTCATATTCTTAGTCCCCGCCATGGCGCTGTCACGAGATCGTCATGTTATAAATTTGCTAAAAATTAGTTTAATTATTAGTTTGGCGGTGTATACCTAATTATTATTTAAAGGTTTCAATTTACAATTATACATTACATAAAAAACTAATATATATAATATATACGTAATATATAATTAAATAATAAATATATAATTATATATTATAATAAGTATTATTATAATATATAATAATTAGATAGAAGATATAATTTATAAAAACAGGTAGTTTCTCAACCTACTAGCAACAATTTTATCATCTTACTTCTTATCTTATCTTACTTCTTATCTTACTATGATCCTATGTATGGATGTATAGATGTATGGATGTTTGTTAGCTAGTAACATATAATTTTACGTCAAGGTAGGTATTAATGCCTAATGTAACTATGCCTATAATTATATATTATAATAATACTTATTATAATATATAATTATATTGTAATCTTCATAATTAATATTTCTATTATTATTTATCCACTACGGAATAATTTTCTTTCCGCGGCAAGGCCTTACGGCTTTGGGTTCCAGCCCTAGAATAGTCCAGCCAAGTACAATAAAAAGAAAGAACCAAGATTAGTTAAAGCATAGATTGGCAGAACGGACAGTACCTAGGCATTAATACCTACCTTGACGTAAAATTATATGTTACTAGCTAACAAACATCCATACATCCATACATCTATACATCCATACATAGGATCATAGTAAGATAAGAAGTAAGATGATAAAATTGTTGCTAGTAGGTTGAGAAACTACCTGTTTTAATAAATTATATCTTCGAATGAAGCGATTCATATAATTATGATAGAACTTCACTTTGTAAATTCGTTTAATCACTAATTTAATAATAAATAAATAAATAAAATCTTTATTTGCAAAATTACAAGGTTCAAAATTATAATTTGGCCTCTAACTCCCAAAAAGTAAAGACTGTGTTATGGGAGTTAGTGCCTTCCCGATTACATACCTAGGTGCTATCTTTGCAATATTGGCTAGGTTAACAATTATAAAAATTCAATTAAAAACATAGCATTATTATGACATGTGTGTGTGTGTGTGTGTGTGTGTGAGTGAGCGTGCGTGTGTGTGTGTGTGTGTGTGTGTGTGTGTGTGTGAGTGTGTGTGAGTATGCTAGCGTAATTGTTGAAGGGTAAGTATACGTGGAATATCGGGAATTATTGGGGTATTTTTAAGAGCTCTTCGGTATATTCGTAACTAAGATTTTTAAGGAATGAATTAGGTAATTTGTGTTTTGGCAGAGTAGAAATTACTATTTTAATAGGGGTTCTTCTGTCAATCGCTTTATATAATAAGGGTGCTAGGAAATTAAAATGAATGATTTTACTGTTGGAGTTGGATATCTGGTTACTCTTTTATCGCTTTCTGGTAGCATTGGAACAGTAATGCGGTGATACCTCAAAATACTTTTGTATATGAATAATTTCCTCCCACTAAGAACTCTAGCTTCTTGATAAAGTGTGTTGGGTATCTATATGGTAGTTTTAAAGCTACCTTAAGAATTGCATGCTGGGCACGTTCTAAGGTCATAAAATGTGATTTAGCCGCTCCTCCCCATGAAGTGATACAGTAGGTTAAGCCACATTCACAAAGAGTTTTATATATTTGTATTAACCGTTTTTTATCCAATAAAGGTCGTAGATTTTTATAAATTACAATTAGTTTCCTAACCCTAGCTGCTGTTGCCGTGAAATGAGTAGTCCACTTGAGTTGGTCGTCTATTATAACTCCAAGATATTTTGTAGTTTTTACTCTATTCAGGTTAGGACACATACAGGATTTTATCATCACACGGTTCTCTAAACAGGATGTATTGTGTATTTGTATAGAGAAAGTTGTT
Source organism: Erebia aethiops (assembly GCA_923060345.2). NCBI lineage: Eukaryota > Metazoa > Arthropoda > Insecta > Lepidoptera > Nymphalidae > Erebia > Erebia aethiops. Next base: position 5,054,227 of record OV281087.1, on the reverse strand, counting down.
TCAGCGGTGCCAGGAGAACTGTTGCTGAAGCACATGTATGAACTTTTTTGTGTATTTAGAGTTAGTAGGTGGTTTTCCAGCCAGGCAGCTATTGTACACAGGCCTTTCTCAGTAGTATCTTGTAAATTTTTCCAGGAGGTGTCATGGAACAGTAGGACAGTATCGTCGGCATACATAATTAAATCAGCTCTTGGTATGCTACTCTTACATAGCTCATTGACGTATACTATAAAAAGCATCGGGCCTAAGGTACTGCCCTGTAGGACCCCGAAGTCACACACTGCGTATTTACTTAAATTATTATCTCCTATACGTACACTTTGTACTCTATTCGAGAGATAGCTGGTAAACCATTGTATTGGTAAACCACGTACACCGATCTTTTCTAAGCAAGATATTAAAATAGGAATTGAGACTGTGTCGAATGCTTTCTGAAGGTCGACGAAAACACCTACGCACTTTTCTCCTTTATCCAAGTGTCTTTTTCTTAAAGATGTAATTTTAAATACTGCGTCTTCTGTAGAGTGTTGTGGTCTGAAGCCAAACTGATTTTCTGACAATATATTATTTTTGTTTAAGTATGAAAGAATTCTTTTATGGACTATTTTTTCTAAAATTTTGGATAGTGAGGACAGTAGAGAGATTGGTCTATAATTGGAGGACATAGAGATTTGTCACCATTTTTATGTATCGGTGTAACAATTGCTTGTTTGAGAATATTAGGAAATATCCCCGCCTCTAGTGATAAGTTACATAAATGTGTTATTGGTTCAATTAGGAAGGTATAATACTTTTTAAAATAGTCGTGTTAATGTTGTCAAACCCTGGAGCACCATTTTTTAGGGATTGGATTATACCCTTAATATTAATATTAATAATTATTAACGTCAGTTTAATTTTTATCAAACTTCAATAAATAAAGAAGATCCGTTAATTATGGTTATTTTATTTTATAGATTATTTAAAATCTTTATTAATTATTAAGGATCCTTTCAATAATTTTGTAGAAGATTGAATAAAGTAATTGATACTTTATTCAATCAAAAATAACAACATTTTACTAGCAATTTTATCGTGTACCTCAGAGAGTAGGTACAGTAGTACACAGTAGGTCCTACACTGATTTGTCGGTTTTAACAACACACACAAAACACTACACACACTACAGTCAACAAGCGTTTGGTGGACGCAACCTATGACCGTATCATACGTTTCCAAACTGATACATATGTTGGCATATGTTGCAAGTAAGTTCTCGCTATTTAGACTAGATGGTGTTAGTAAATTAAGATCACATTCTTTGTTTGACAGGGCCTCGCGTCTATGTAAATTGAGGTCGTTGCAAAATGTACTTTACTTTTGCAACTACTTGACATATTTAGGTCTATAACACATCTCTTAGATGATGATTGCAAATTATCTTTTGGAATCCGTCATAAAAATAAGTAAGTACGTAAATAAAAATAAGAAAATCTCAGAATATGATTTTAATTCGTCAATTCATAAAGTAGGAAACGGTACAAGGTTCTCAGTAGCCGTAGGGTCCTCTGCAGCCGCAGCCGCAGCTACCGGCAATGGACACTCCGCCAGCGGCTGGCACAATGCCTCCGAACTCCACGCCGCCTATGATCGGCACCTGTCCGGCGACCAGGGTGGTACCAGCGACCGGCATTTGACCGGCGACCGCTACATCACCGACACCTTCGCCGCCGTAGGCTGCGCCGTAACCGAGCCCGAGACCGTAAGCGCCGCCATCGAGACCGTAAGCGCCGAAACCGAGGCCGTAAGCGCCGCCAGCGAGGCCGTAATCGCCGAGACCGAGACCGTAAGCGTCGCCAGCGAGGCCGTAAGCGCCGATACCGCGCCCGTAAGCGCCGCCACAACCCGGAGCGATCAGCTCAGCTGAGCGGTAACCGTAGCACTGGCTATATACATTCTGAAAATTAAAGAACACAGTTCTAAATACACCGTGGTCAAACAAGTCTTCAATCAGCCGTCCGCGTCGTCTACAATTACTTAAAAGTTTATTACAGTATTTCACTTACCTGTACCAAGCAAGCTTGGACGCAGAGCAGGAGAACAGCGAAGGAGTTCATGTTGTAGTGTTTGTATTGTACAGACACGAGAATACAATGATCCGACTGAACTAGGACATGCTTTTATACTAACTGTACAATATATGCAACTTTAAAGATATGTTGAGTTTCAAAATATTTAAAAACGTGCCTGACCGAATAGTGTCCGTTAACAGCTAATCAGGATGAAATTACCATTTTGAAATGCTAGACTTAGAAACAGAAAAAGTGGGATTCTTATTGAAATTTTTCGAATTACTGGCTTATAAACCAAAATAAGTAAAGTCACGTTCCTTGATAGTACCTACCTAATTACCCAATTATAACTGTTTTCATAACACTAAATGATAAGGTTTCACTAAGTAAGTATAAAAGGCTATAATTTTTTTTTTAAATTATTCTCTTGCTCAAACTCGAGGAACAAACAATACAAAATGGTCTTCAAAGCTGTACTTTTCGTCTGCGCTCAGGCTCTCGTGATGCAGGTTAGTAATTAACGATAGCTTACAAATCACTTGAAATACATTATTGGTCAGAAGATTCCATAGTTAAGTACATCTTTCAAGTTTGATCTACATATTTTTTTGTCGTTTGCAGTCCATCGCCGGGCAGTGCATCGGCGCCGGCTGGACCGGGGCTGGGTGGGGCGGCTGCGGCGGCTGCGGCCTTGGCGGCTCTTGGGCAAACGCTCCCTTCGGCGCTGCTGGTCTCTGCGGCGCCGAGTTTTCCGGCGGCGCCCTCCCAGTGGCCAGCGCCTCCGCTATCCCACCGAGCGGAGTTTCCGTGCTATCTGAGAACGCTTATGCAGGAGAGCTCGCTGTCGCCGGCGCTCTGCCGTTCTTGGGAACTGTGGGTCTAGAGGGCGCCCTGCCGACTGCTGGTGCTGGTGCGGTCGCGTACGGTTGCGGCAACGGAGAGGTCGGTATGTTGACTGAGGGCATTGGTGCTGCTGGTTTCGCTGGCCCACTCGGTTACGGCTACGGCAATGCAGGTCTGGGCTATGGCGCCGGTATTGCTCCATTCGGTAACGGCTACGGCTACGGAGGTCTGGCTCGCGGCGGATGCGGATGCGGACGTGCTATCTACTAAGAAGTCAAGATGACGATGATTTTATTTAACTGATCAATAAACTGAGCATAAGCAATAATTATATTTTGATTTTAAATTGACCCATTTACACTAGACTATACTGAAAAGTGTCTTAATATTATAGTGATAGGCAAGCTCCTATCCGGAGTTCTATCACTGGAAACGTTTGATTTCTAAGTTTTTGAAATTGAAATTGAAAATATTGACTTCTGACAAGGTGGGATGATATAATATGTTTATACTTAAATTGAAGAAAAATATCGTGAGCGACACTGCATAACTGGACAAAATGGCCCAAATTTTCAGCCGCTATCCCGAAAGAATTCAATTTTTTTTCGGGGTTAAAAAATATCTTAGTATTTATAAATTAGTATAAATAAATACGACATTCAAAGTTTGCAAAAATTTTACCCTAAAGGGGGTAAAATTATTGGATAAAAGGTTTTGTGTGATGACATCGGCAAAAAAGCTTACGGCCCAGAAAATAAAAATAAAGAAGAAAATCCAGATAATTACTTTAGTCATCACAAAATGTGAAACTGAAATTAACGCATTAACGCAAGTATTATAAATGTGAAAGTTTGAATGGATGGATGGATAGATATTTGTTACTCAATCACGCCAGAATGGCAGAACGGGTCTGAATGAAATTTGGCACAGAGATAGATTATAGTCTGGAATAGCACATAGGCTATTTTTATCCCGGAATATTAAATAGTTCTCGCGGGAACCAAAACACCTCATTCCACAGTTTCACACTGACGAAGTCGCGGGCATCAGCTATTTTTCTATAAAAGGCTTTGTCCTAAGTGATTGACAGACAACCTACAGCCCTTTCAGCCTCCGGTCGAAAAGCGATAACAAGCTTGCGATACCCTCATCTCGCTCCCGTTGTTACAGTGAGTCTTTTACTGTAAAAGCAGTCATATTATGGAACGCATTGCCCCGACAAATTAGTCACTCCGAATTGATACATATAGTAAAACGTCATTTAAAAAATCATTATCTATCTATATAATGTATTTGTAAGTGTATGATAAATTTATATATTTTATAATACAATATATTCATTTCGGCTAACGTGCCCTGCACGATTGAACCACCTGGTTTGAGTCGCACGGACGGTAAGCGTCCAGATGGCTTGACTCTTGTCCCTTGGCAAAAAGGGAAATGCCTATTGTGGGATGCGACTTGTGTCTGTACTTTGGCACCAAGCCACCTAAGCCGTACGTCATGGTTAACTGGAAACTACCAAAGGTTAACTGGAAGAGAATACCTCTAGGTATTAAGTTCGCCTTTATGCATTGTAATCTACGTATGTGCAATAACGAATATAAAACAAACAAACGGTTATCTGGTGCCGCTGCAGAATCCGCTGCCGCGAGGAAGAGGGCCAAATATGCACCTCTCTTGGGCCAATATTTATTTGTCCCACTGGCGGTGGAGACGATGGGATGCTGGGGTGGAGATGCAAAAAAAATTATAAAACAGATCGGCTGTCGTTTGAAGGAAAGGGGCTGTGACCCACGTTCTGGTTCCTACCTGGTTCAAAGGTTATCCATCGCCATTCAACGATTCAATGCTGAACGTTTGATGGGTACCTTTGGCCCAGGGGCAACCAGGAGTGGTCTTTTTGATTAGGGTTTCATTTTTATTTTTTGTTAGTAGGTATATAAGGACTTGATTTAAATTTATTGTAAAGTTTGCATACTATTTAGATTTTAGATTTAATTCTATTGTTATTAAATAATATATTATATCTATTTATTGTAGTATCTAAATGTGTAATTTGTATGTAAGCTATAGTATGTATGTTTATGTAAGTATATTTTATACTTTTGTTATTTTTGTATTTTTTTTAATGTACATCGACCACATGAGCTCCTAGACCCAGTGTCATCAGCTTTGTACGCTCGGGTTGCCTTTAAAAGATCACTTCAGTGACAAAGCCGCCTTTGCGCATTACTAAAGTTTCCTGGCTAACCTATGTGTTAAGATGCAATAAGGACACTACTACTACTACTACAGCCCAAACGGCCGAAAGTAGAAATTTGAAATATTGAGAGAATAATTATATTCCTTGAGCACCTTAGAGGTGCACTAAGTAAGGAATTTCAAAATTCCTTCCCCAAGGAGGTTAATTAGGCGGTTCTAGTAATTTCCATGAAACTTGGTATTTGTGCTAACTTTAACGGTATTTGCAAGTGTGCCAAATTCGTCTAGTTGTTTCAGCTTGACGCCGCCTCAGGCTGACGAGTAGAATTTTAAAATTGTTAAGTGGCGCAGTATCGTCAATAATATGGCTATTCAAAACCGTTTTTATAGCGTAAAAGATTTTAAAATAAATAGAACTCAATAAATAATAATAAAATTAATCCTATCTGTTCTAGATTTAACACTCTCGTTAAAATTTTTCATGAAAAATGTGCTTTAATTTTGAAATTAGGAATAGCTCTATAACACATCTCGTCAATGATCATATGATCATATGATGAGCATATGATCATTTGGGATCCGTAAATAAATAAAAATAAGGAATTCTCAGAAAATGATTTTATTTCGTCAATTCATGAAGTAGGAAACGGTACAAGGTTCTCAGTAGCCGTAGGGTCCTCTGCAGCCGCAGCCGCAGCTACCGGCAATGGACACTCCGCCAGCGGCTGGCACAATGCCTCCGAACTCCACGCCGCCTATGATCGGCACCTGTCCGGCGACCAGGGTGGTACCAGCGACCGGCATTTGACCGGCGACCGCTACATCACCGACACCTTCGCCGCCGTAGGCTGCGCCGTAACCGAGCCCGAGACCGTAAGCGCCGCCATCGAGACCGTAAGCGCCGAAACCGAGGCCGTAAGCGCCGCCAGCGAGGCCGTAATCGCCGAGACCGAGACCGTAAGCGTCGCCAGCGAGGCCGTAAGCGCCGATACCGCGCCCGTAAGCGCCAGCACAACCCGGAGCGATCAGCTCAGCTGAGCGGTAACCGTAGCACTGGCTATATACATTCTGAAATTTAAATAACACAGTTCTAAATACACCGTGGTCAAACAAGTCTTCAATCAGCCGTCGTCTACAATCACTTAGAAGTTTATTACAGTATTTCACTTACCTGAACCAAGCAAGCTTGGACGCAGAGCAGGAGAAAAGCGAAAGAGTTCATGTTGTAGTGTTTGTATTGGACACGAGAATACAATGATCGGATTGAACTAGGACAAGCATTTATACCGACTGTACATAATATGCAACTTCTAGATATGTAGAGTTTCAAAATATTTAAAAACGTGCCTGACTGAATATTGACGGTTAACCAGCTAATCAGTATGAAATTACCATTTTGAAATGCTAGACCTAGAAACAGAGAAAGGGGGATTTTTATCAAAACATTTCATATTACTGGCATATAAACCAAAATAAGTAAAGTCACGTTCCTTGATAGTACCTACCTAATTACCCAATTATAACTGTTTTCATAACACTAAATGATAAGGTTTCACTAAGTAAGTATAAAAGGCTATAATTTTTTTTTAAATTATTCTCAAGCTCAAACTCGAGGAACAAACAATACAAAATGGTCTTCAAAGCTGTACTTTTCGTCTGCGCTCAGGCTCTCGTGATGCAGGTTAGTAATTAACGATAGCTTACAAATCACTTGAAATACATTATTGGTCAGAAGATTCCATAGTTAAGTACATCTTTCAAGTTTGACAAGATATTTTTCAGGTATTTGACAAGATATTTTTTGTCGTTTGCAGTCCATCGCCGGGCAGTGCATCGGCGCCGGCTGGGCCGGGGCTGGGTGGGGCGGCTGCGGCGGCTGCGGCCTTGGCGGCTCTTGGGCAAACGCTCCCTTCGGCGCTGCCGGTCTCTGCGGCGCCGAGTTTTCCGGCGGCGCCCTCCCAGTGGCCAGCGCCTCCGCTATCCCACCGAGCGGAGTTTCCGTGCTATCTGAGAACGCTTATGCAGGAGAGCTCGCTGTCGCCGGCGCTCTGCCGTTCTTGGGAACTGTGGGTCTAGAGGGCGCCCTGCCGACTGCTGGTGCTGGTGCGGTCGCGTACGGTTGCGGCAACGGAGAGGTCGGTATGTTGACTGAGGGCATTGGTGCTGCTGGTTTCGCTGGCCCACTCGGTTACGGCTACGGCAATGCAGGTCTGGGCTATGGCGCCGGTATTGCTCCATTCGGTAACGGCTACGGCTACGGAGGTCTGGCTCGCGGCGGATGCGGATGCGGACGTGCTATCTACTAAGAAGTCAAGATGACGATGATTTTATTTAACTGATCAATAAACTGAGCATAAGCAATAATTATATTTTGATTTTAAATTGACCCATTTACACTAGACTATACTGAAAAGTGTCTTAATATTATAGTGATAGGCAAGCTCCTATCCGGAGTTCTATCACTGGAAACGTTTGATATTCTAAATTTTAAACCCGTTTTTGAAATTGAAATCTTTTTTTTTAAATGTCATAAAGTACTAACAAAAGTTAATACCCTACTAAAGTTACGATCTAGCCTATGAGTAAATAAAGCTAATGAGTAACATTATTTTAACCTAAACTTATACCATAAAATTATATCTAAGAATTGGTCCATTGACTTATCTTAGTTTACGCTAGATATTATTACGAGACACTGTGTTCTTGTGTCCTTTGCATTGCACTTAGCACTACACTTTCACTTCACTACACTAACTCGAAGGGCTTAGTCCTTTTAAGTCTACGCACTAAGTCTGTATTGTCGAGGAGCTGGATGGCCTCGACATTTACGTGATGATGAAGCCTGTTCTCGTGGGATTGAGCTTGTCTCGTTATGATTATATCTACGAAGTCCATTTCCATTTCCAAGTCCAAATTGAAATCGAAATTTATTTATTTGTGAGAAGGTGGGATGATATATTTTTTAAAATATCCTACATGTTAACCCAGAGTTAAGCTATTTAGGCCGACTTGCACAAGACTGCCTAATCTGATTTATATCAAATTGATGCTGTCACTTCAACCATCATCAATAACTGTTAACGGCTTTGTCCTGAGTGACTGTAAGACAACCTACAGCCCAAACGGCTGAATGTAGAAATTTAAAATTTTGAGAGAATTTCAAATTTGAAACTCAAGGGAGCACCCTAGTGGTGTAAGAAATATTGTTTGAAATTCCACCCCCAAGGAGGTTAAGTTTGGGGTGACAGTTTCTATGAAAGTGCGTCATTTCTCATCAAGTTATAATCCAAGAAATTTAAGTTTTTGCCTCTTTGTTTGTAAGGCCTTCCTTCCTTAAAAAAGTTATTATGAAACTTAAGGTTTGGCTTTCGCTTTATTTTATAAAGAAGTACTGGCATCCATCGTTTCAACGTTTTTAAAAATTTGTAATCCATACTTAATATTATAGTCTGTGTGTTACGCAGTCACGCCTAAACTACTGAACCGATTTTAATGAGATTTGGTATATATTAAAGGGCATTGGCTACTTTTTATTGCGAAAAAAGGGCTATAAGGGGCTGAAAACCCGTTTTATTCTCTTTTCCCGTCTCCAAAGGTTGTCTGGAAGGGATCGCCTTAGGCGATAAGACCGCCTTTGCATACTGTTTAGTCCTAGTTCGTAGTTTTAATGTCTTTTTTATTTTTCCGTAAGTTTGTGTGCAATAAAGATTTAATAATAATAAAGAGGAAAATCCAGAAAATTACGAAGTCATCACAAAATGTGAAACTGAAATTAACGCATTAACGCAAGTATTATAAATGCGAAAATTTGGATGGATGGGTGGATCGATGTTTGTTACTCAATCGCGCCAGAATGGCTGAACGGGTCTGAATGAAATTTGGCACAGAGATAGATTATAGTCTGGAATACTATACATAGGCTACTTTTTATCCCGGAATATTATCTAAAGAGTTCTCGCGGGAACCAAAAAACCTCAATCCACACTGACGAAGTCGAGGGCATCATCTATTTTTCTATAAAAGGCTTTGTCCTAAGTGATTGACAGACAACCTACAGCCCTTTCAGCCTCCGGTCGAAAAGTGATAACAAGCTTGCGATACGCTCATCTCGCTCCAGTTGTTACAGTGAGTCTTTTACTGTAAAAACAGTCATAATAATATTATGGAACGCATTGCCCCGAGAAATTCGTCACTCCGAATCGATACATATATTTAAAAGTTTTTTAAAATATCATTATCTATCTATGTAATGTACTTAGTTGTAAGTGTATGATAAAAATATATATTTTATTATATAATATATTTATCTATTTAGTGTGGTATCTGAATGTGTAATTTGTATGTTTAAGTATGTATATTTTATACTTTTAATATTTTTGTATTTTTCTTTTATGTGCATCGACCACATGAGCTCCTAGACCCAGTGTCATCAGTTTTGTACACTCAGCCTCGGGTTCCCTTTAAAAGATCACTTTAGTGATAAGGCCGCCTTTGCGCATTACCACAGTTTCCTGTCTTCTGTTTTGTATACATAAATTTTAACCTATGTGTTAAGATGCAATAGGGACTTATACTACTACTACTCCAGCCCAAACGCCTGAACGTAGAAATTTGAAATATTGAGAGAATATTCCTTGAGCACCCTAGAGGTGCACTAAGGAAAAAAAATTCAAAATTCCACCTCCAAGAAGGTTAAATAGGTGGTTCAATCTATTTCCATGAAACTTGGTATTTGTGCTATCGGTGAAAAATTAAGAATTTTATTCACAATTTTTAAAAAACCTAATTCCACATTCGAAATTGTGGCCAAACGCTAGACTTAAATATACCTACTCATAGTCCAACAAACATCCCGGTGAAAGCGTCACAAGTAAATATGAAATATAAAATAAAAACAAAAACTAAACGGGCATCACTGGGCTAGATAAGTGGGTGGGATGATAAGTAGTTTATTAATGCCAGGGTTGACATGAAAATGTCCGGTATAGAAAAACTTTAACGGTCTTGTGCAAGAGTGCCAAATTGTACTTTTTTTTTTTAATATATTGGCTAGCGCTTGGCTGCAATCAGACTTGCATGCAAGAGGTGATGCAGCCTAAGATGGAGCGCGCTTGCCTAGAAGATGCCTATTCACTCTTGATTTGAAGGTACCTATATTAAAAGAGGAGGGGAAAACGGAAGCCGGAAGGCCATTCCATATTCTAGCGGTTCGGATTAGAAACGAGGAAGCAAATCGCTTCGTACGAGTCCGCGGAATTTCGACTGCGTAAGGGTGCAGACTTTGTCCGATGCCTTGCGGTTCGATAATAAAAAGGCGATGGAGGAACCAGATCGAATAGTTCTTGAGCACACTCTTCGAAATATATCCTGTAGAATACCGACAGACAGGCAACTTTGCGCCAAGATGACGATGATTTTATTTAACTGATCAATAAACTGAGCATTAGCAATAATTATATTTTGACTAGCTGACCCGGCGAACTTCGTACCGCCTTAGTATGCAAAATTAAATGTATATTTTTCAATATTTCTGAGAGATTTTCTTAATATTTTTTTTCCGTAAGAACCTTTTCCTAATAATAACAAATACAACAAAAAAATAATTAGTGAAATCGGTCCAGCCATTCACGCGTGATGCCGTGACCAAGGAAAACTGGTTTCATTTTTATATATATAGATTTTAAATTGACCCATTTACACTAGACTATACTGAAAAGTGTCTTAATGTTATAGTGATAGGCAAGCTCCTATCCGGGGTTCCATCACTGAACCCGTTTGATCTCTAAGTTTTTGTAATTAATATTGAAATTTATTTATTTGTGAGAAGGTGGGATGATATAATATGTTAATACTTAAATTGAAGAAGAATATCGTGAGGGACACTGCATAACTGGACAAAAGTGGCCTCAACTTTCAGCCGCTATCCCGAAAGAATTCAATTATTGTTTTTCGGGTAAAAATATCCTACATGTTAACCCAGAGTTAAGCTATTGAGGCCGACTTGCACAAGACTGTCTAATCTGATTTAGATCAAATTGATGCTGTCACTTCAACCATCATCAATAACTATTAAAGGCTTTGTCCTGAGTGACTGACAGACAACCTACATCCCAAACGGTTGAATGTAGAAATTTTGAATTTGGAGAGAATTTCAAATTTTAAGCTCAAGGGAGCACCCTAGTGCTGTAAGAAATAATGTTTGAAATTTCACCCCCAAGGAGGTTTAGTTTGGGGTGACAGTTTCTATGAAAGTGCGTCATTTCTCATCAAGTTATAATCCTTAAAAATTGGGTTTTTTCCTCGTTTGTAAGTCCTTCCTTTATTAAAAAAGGTACCTAATATGAAACTTAAGATCTTGGCTTTCAGTTTAAAATTAAGAAGTACTGGCATCCAGTGTTTCATCGGTTTTAAAAATTTGTAATCCATACTTAATATTATAAATGCGAAAGTAACTCTGTCATTTCTCATCAAGTTATAATTAACGAAAATTGGGTTTTTGCCTCTTCGTTTGTAAGTCCTTCCTTTCTTAAAAAAGTTATTATGAAACTTCAGTTTTTGGCATTCGGTTTAAAATAAAGAAGTACAGGAATCCAGTGTTACATAGTTTTAAAAAATTGGTAATCCATACAGTAAGTAACTCAGTCTGTCAGTGTGTTACGCAATCACGCCTAAACAACTGAACCGATTTAAATGAAATTTGGTATAGAGATAGTCTGGAGCCTGAGAAATGACACTGGCTATTTTAATGTGCTTTAATTTTGAAACTAGGAATAGGTCTATAACACATCTCGTCAATGATGATTGCATATGATCATTTGGGATCCGTAAATAAATAAAAATAAGGAATTCTCAGAAAATGTTTTTATTGCGTCAATTCATGAAGTAGGAAACGGTACAAGGTTCTCAGTAGACGTAGGGTCCTCTGCAGCCGCAGCCGCAGCTACCGGCAATGGACACTCCGCCAGCGGCTGGCACAATGCCTCCGAACTCCACGCCGCCTATGATCGGCACCTGTCCGGCGACCAGGGTGGTACCAGCGACCGGCATTTGACCGGCGACCGCTACATCACCGACACCTTCGCCGCCGTAGGCTGCACCGTAACCTGCGCCGTAACCGAGCCCGACACCGTAAGCGCCCCCATCGAGACCGTAAGCGCCGAGACCGAGGCCGTAAGCGCCGCCAGCGAGGCCGTAATCGCCGAGACCAAGACCGTAAGCGTCGCCAGCGAGGCCGTAAGCGCCGATACCGCGCCCGTAAGCGCCAGCACAACCCGGAGCGATCAGCTCAGCTGAGCGGTAACCGTAGCACTGGCTATATACATTCTGAAATTTAAATAACACAGTTCTAAATACACCGTGGTCAAACAAGTCTTCAATCAGCCGTCGTCTACAATCACTTAAAAGTTTATTACAGTATTTCACTTACCTGAACCAAGCAAGCTTGGACGCAGAGCAGGAGAACAGCGAAAGAGTTCATGTTGTAGTGTTTGTATTGTACAGACACGAGAATACAATGATCGGACTGAACTAGGACAAGCTTTTATACCGACTGTACATAATATGCAACTTCTAGATATGTAGAGTTTCAAAATATTTAAAAACGTGCCTGACCGAATATTGTCGGTTAACAGCTAATCAGTATGAAATTACCATTTTGAAATGCTAGACGTAGAAACAGAGAAAGGGGGATTTTTATCGAAACATTTCGTATTACTGGCATATAAACCAAAATAAGTAAAGTCACGTTCCTTGATAGTACCTACCTAATTACCCAATTATAACTGTTTTCATAACACTAAATGATAAGGTTTCACTAAGTAAGTATAAAAGGCTATAATTTTTTTTTTAAATTATTCTCAAGCTCAAACTCGAGGAACAAACAATACAAAATGGTCTTCAAAGCTGTACTTTTCGTCTGCGCTCAGGCTCTCGTGATGCAGGTTAGTAATTAACGATAGCTTACAAATCACTTGAAATACATTATTGGTCAGAAGATTCCATAGTTAAGTACATCTTTCAAGTTTGATCTACATATTTTTTTGTCGTTTGCAGTCCATCGCCGGGCAGTGCATCGGCGCCGGCTGGACCGGGGCTGGGTGGGGCGGCTGCGGCGGCTGCGGCCTTGGCGGCTCTTGGGCAAACGCTCCCTTCGGCGCTGCCGGTCTCTGCGGCGCCGAGTTTTCCGGCGGCGCCCTCCCAGTGGCCAGCGCCTCCGCTATCCCACCGAGCGGAGTTTCCGTGCTATCTGAGAACGCTTATGCAGGAGAGCTCGCTGTCGCCGGCGCTCTGCCGTTCTTGGGAACTGTGGGTCTAGAGGGCGCCCTGCCGACTGCTGGTGCTGGTGCGGTCGCGTACGGTTGCGGCAACGGAGAGGTCGGTATGTTGACTGAGGGCATTGGTGCTGCTGGTTTCGCTGGCCCACTCGGTTACGGCTACGGCAATGCAGGTCTGGGCTATGGCGCCGGTATTGGTCCATTCGGTAACGGCTACGGCTACGGAGGTCTGGCTCGCGGCGGATGCGGATGCGGACGTGCTATCTACTAAGAAGCCAAGATGACTAATGATGATGATGATGATGATTAATTGTAATCACAAATGAAGATTTACATATATTATTTTATAAATAAAATTTGCTGAAGAATATAAAGTTACATTTTGTTATTACCTTATATCCCCAACACCACATTATATATCACTCGCTATGTGAAGGTGCAGTGACGAAAAACATACTGAGGAATCCTTCGAAGGAGAGATTTTCACAATGTTCTCAAAGACGTGTACGTTAATCTGCACTTTGCCCTGGTGTGGTTTTGCAGACTCTTTTAGTGTATATAGAATAAACCTTAAAAAGAGACACGCTCAGTACAGAACCGTTTGATGAGAATGATGTCAATGATAGTCACTAAGTCTATGGAGGGTAGAGGTCATCTATGTATGTGAAATATGTCCGTCGAAATGCATTAAATTGGGGGCGCCACGTTAGCATCAGGGTAAATTTAAAAGGTAGGTTTGAGAAATAAACAAGTAAAGAAAACATTCATTATTCATCTTTATTTTCTACAACGTAAGTTGTTGAAATTTTTAATAAATAACTACTTTAGGCGACAATGTGCTTATATTTTTTTTTTAACTCGGCATACTTCACTTCATCTACAATTGCTACATTCATACCTATACCCTTTGCCTACAGCAGCGCCACTGTGGAAGGTTTTTGAACTGTTATTTATAGCAACCACTGGACACCTTCTCAACTTTTCTCCCATAAGAGATGATTCTCCTTACGTCTACCCTCCATAACTAAGTCGAATGTTTTTTGACACATTTCGCTGTATGAAAAAATTGTTCAGATGTTCGAAAGTTAAAATTTTCCTAGCTATGAATCTCTCGGTGGTCGAATGCTCTTAGTTGTTTGTTTCTTTTTGGACACCCAAAAATTGTTACATTAAAAAAATAACTTAAAACTAGACACATTTAGGACACCTGTTAAATGAACAATTTATCAAAGGTGCCACATCATTCACGGACAGCTGTCGACCTTAACAATCTTAACGTTTCTTTTTTAAATTTTGGCAGCGTATCGTGGAAAACGTCAACCTCTGTGCTGATGGAATTATACATTTTTGTAATTCTAGATATGGCTGAAAATTGTTAGATTTATTTAGAGATAGTTCTAGCTCTTGGTGGATGTAAAAGGCCGGATGCTTGACGGGGAACTCTATGTGGGACTTTCAAATTAATTATTTGTAGGAGTGGTGGGCAGTCTATTTTATTCTTAAGCACTTTGTAAAGGAAGGTCATATCGAGGAGCTTTCTGCGATTAATTAAACTGGTCATGTTAAAATGTTTGAGTTTGTCACTGTAGGAAGGAAGTTGTTTATATAATTTACAAGAGTATGCGAGGTGTCTCAAGACTTAGACAAGATTATACTAAACTTGATAAAAGATTTCCCTACACTGTGGCATATTCTATTGTACACAATCTCCAAATGAACTTTTATTACAGTCCCTTTCATAGTGCTTCTTTCGGAAAAATATATAGCAGACGAAACAACATTTTTGTAAATTATTATTGATAGCCAACTAAATTGGAAGATAATTATTGATAATGATCGCAGTAAATGATATTAATTCCCTTGCCTTAGACAAATTAAGTAAAAAAGAGAGCACACATCGAGTCAGCGCTTAAATAATATGGAGTAATGTTTTAGGATAGAAAGATCTGGTCTGAAAGATCTATAAACCTTTTGTACATGGGCCAAGAAATTTGCAGAAAGACATAAGGTCCGTATACAAGGGTCAACTTGCGGCCCGCTGTTATATACTAGGGTTGTAACGGAGGCGTACATAGCGGATGCGGAGGTGAAGAACCTTTGCTTCCGCGGATGTGGAGATTAGAGGAGGCGGAGGCAGAGGTGGATTTCTCCGATCACATCGTCCACTTTCTCTGCTTTAGGATACGATGAATCCCACATTTGATTTTTTTTTGAGGATTCTTCTACGGTCAGTTGCCTTTTTACCCTCGACGAAACGGAGACGGTATATGTGTTTGCCTTAAGAGGTTGTGTGTTTGTTTGTTTGTTTGTTTGTTTGTTTGTTTGTTTGTTTGTTTGTTTGTGCACTTTTTTGTTACCGTTTTCGTGGAAAACTACTGGACCGATTAATATGCGGTTTTTTGCATTAGATATGTATAGCTTGTAAGAAGGTTCTTAGATATATTTCAGGACCATAGACAACCAAGCTGAGCTGTAGTCTATGATTTTAATTTTTCAATATGTTACAATTTTTCTCAAAAAGTACTGGGCCGATTGAGATGCGGTTTTTTGAATTAGATATGTATAGCTTATGAGAAGGTTTTTAGATATATTTTAGGACCATAGATAACCAAGCTGAGCTGTAGTCGATGATTTTAATTTTTCAATATGTTACGATTTTTCTCAAAAAGTACTGGGCCGATTGAGATGCGGTTTTTTGCATTAGATATGTATATTATGTGAGAAGGTTTTTAGATATATTTTAGGACCATAGACAACCAAGCTGAGCTGTAGTCTATGATTTTAATTTTTCAATATGTTACCATTTTTCTCAAAAAGTACAGGGGCGATTGAGATGCGGTTTTTTGCATTAGATATGTATAGCTTGTCAGAAGGTTCTTAGATATATTTTAGGACCATAGACAACCAAGCTGAGCTGTAGTTTATGATTTAATTTTTTCAATATGTTACTATTTTTCTCAAAAAGTACTGGGCCGATTGAAATGAGGTTTGTTGCATTCGATATGTATAGCTTGTGAGAAGGTTCCAGGTTTTAGGACCATAGACAATCAAGCTGAGCTGCAATCGTGATTTGGTAAGTGGTCATAGGAACTCCTTAAGTTCTCATCGTAAACCCGTCGTGTTTAGACTCTTTTGATTTGTCTTGACTAGCATTTTGTACCTAGATGCTGCCCAGGGTCTCATGATGGAGCCAGGAGGTGGTCATAGGAACTCCTTAAGTTCTTATCGTAAACCCGTCGTGTTTGGACTCATTCGATTTGTCTTGACTAGCACTTTGTACCTAGATGCTGCCCAGGGTCTCATGATGGAGCCAGGAAGCGGTCATGGGAACTCCTTAAATTCTCATCGTAAACCCGTGGTATTTGGACTCTTTTGATTTGTCTTGACGAGCGCTTTGTACCTAGATGCTGCCCAGGGTCTCATGATGGAGCCAGGAGGTGCTCATGGGAACTCCTTAAGTTCTCATCGTAACCCGTCGTATTTGGACTCTTTTGATTTGTCTTGACTACCACTTTGTACCTAGATGCTGCCCAGGGTCTCATGATGGAGCCAGGAGGTGGTCATGGGAACTGCTTACATTCTCATCGTAAACCCGTCGTATTTGGACTCTTTTGATTTGTCTTGACTACCACTTTGTACCTAGATGCTGCCCAGGGTCTCATGATGGAGCCAGGAGGTGGTCATGGGAACTCCTTAAATTCTCATCGTAAACCCGTCGTATTTGGACTCTTTTGATTTGTCTTGACGAGCGCTTTGTACCTAGATGCTGCCCAGGGTCTCATGATGGAGCCAAAAAGTGGTCACAGGAACTCCTTAAGTGATCATATTTTTTCTAACAATTTTATCAGAATATTAAAATTTAACACTATAATATGACACCTTACTAAGCACAAGTTTTATCTCGGAATGAGAAGGGTTTGGCCATAGTCCACCACGCTGGTCAAAAAAACTACTGAGCCGGCAAATATGGATTTTTTTGTTATAGATATTATTTTATAATAGGTATATACTTTTGTTAGGTTCTAATTGTTGTTTCAATGGAGGTCAGCAGTTCGTCGTGGGTTTTTTAAAATTTTTAATTTTATTACTTGTTGCTTGTTGTAATGGTGTGACTGACGTCACATGCTTCAATTTGTACCTCTCGCATTGTAAGTCAACGTAAATAAACCTCCGTTACAACTAAGCGAAAATAGGCGGAGGCGGATGCGGAAGCGGAGGTATGATTTCTTGCGAAAGTTCCGCACTTACGGAGGCGGAGGCGAGATTCCGTTACAACCCTAGCATGTAGTTAAATCCCTTTCTGAAACAATCTTGTTTGGAGTTGGAACGCCCATATCCAAGCCTTCGCTGATGAAATTCTGATAATCGCATCCACTAGTAAAGCCCAGGATGGTATAGTTGAGGACCCGGAGAGTGACATAGGCTACTTTTATCCCGAAAAATTGAGGAGTTCCCGCGGGAATAAAAAAACTTATACCACGCGGATGAAGTCACGGGCATAAGCTATGTAGTTTATTATAAATAAATGAATAGTTTACTAGATACTTAAGGCATAGGTTTTCTTGGATACGTTGAAAATACTCGGTTTAACTTAAACTTTAGGACATTACAAGCCTAAAAATATGCGGCACAAACCGTATCTTATGATTGCGTTAACCTACTCGTAGGAAGCTTGATTTTTTTTACAGCTAGCCAATTGACCGTAGAACTAAAGTATTTAATAATAATTTCTGCTTGATACGGCAATGCGTTCCATAGAATAAGGTGTTTGACAGACAGGCAGACAGGTCGACAACTCTAAAAAAGACACACGTCAACAAGAGTGACGTAATTATTATTATTATAATAAGATGAAGAAAAATAAAATAAAATAAAAATAAAATATAAGGTTCAGAGATATGATTTTTTTATTTCGTCAGTTTATTTCGTAGATACGAGTCGATGGTTCTCAGTAGCGGTAGGGTCCTCTGCAGCCGCAGCCGCAGCTGCCGGTAATGGCCACTCCGCCAGCGGCTGGCACAATGCCTCCGAACTCCACGCCGCCTATGATCGGCACCTGTCCGGCGACCAGGGTGGTACCAGCGACCGGCAGTGTACCGGCGACCGCTACATCACCGACACCCTCGCCGCCGTAGGCTGCGCCGCAACCGCCGAGACCGAGGCCGTAAGCGCCGTCAGCGAGGCCGTAAGCGCCACCAGCGAGGCCGTAAGCGCCGCCATTGAGACCGTACGGGCCGATACCGAGCCCGTAAGCGCCGCCACATCCCGGAGCGATCAGCTCAGCTGAGCGGTAACCGTAGCATTGGCCAAACACATTCTGAAATTTGATCATCAAACCACTAAATACACCGTGTTCAAATCAATTGAAAACATTAGAAAGTTTTGAAAAACTTGCTTCAAAAGTCATGAATCTGACGCAAAAGGTCTACATTTTTTGCAACATTATTTCCCTTACCTGTACCAAGCAAGCTTGGACGCAGAGCAGGAGGACAGCGAAGGAGTTCATGTTGTAGTGGTTTGTATTGTACAGACACGAGAATAGAATGATCCGATTGAACTAGGACATGCTTTTATATATGCAGATTGTGACGTGAATTTAGTGTTTCGAAAGTTTTCATTACGTGCCTGTCAAAGAGTTTTAGAAAAGCCTAGAATATTTTAATACAATAAAAATGGATTAATTGCCAAGGAAGATATACTTTATTAGGTAATAAAACTTATCAAAATTTCCGTATTACTGACATACAAAAAAATTAACAAAAAGGCACGTCTCATCACAAAAGTAGTTATAAATTAAATAAAAAATATTATGCATTACACAACAAAAAGCAGTAATAATGATAAGAACTTCGGTTCTTTATGTATAAAAGGCAATATTTTAATATTCTAACCATTCTCAAGTTTAAACTCGAAGAATACCTAAACAATCCAAAATGGTCTTCAAAGCCGTACTTTTCGTCTGCGCTCAGGCTCTTGTGATGCAGTCCATCGCCGGGCAGTGCATCGGCGCCGGCTGGACCGGGGCTGGGTGGGGCGGCTGCGGCGGCTGCGGCCTTGGCGGCTCTTGGGCAAACGCTCCCTTCGGCGCTGGCGGTCTCTGCGGCGCCGAGTTTTCCGGCGGCGCCCTCCCAGTGGCCAGCGCCTCCGCTATCCCCCCGAGCGGAGTTTCCGTGCTATCTGAGAACGCTTATGCAGGAGAGCTCGCTGTCGCCGGCGCTCTGCCGTTCTTGGGAACTGTGGGTCTAGAGGGCGCCCTGCCGACTGCTGGTGCTGGTGCGGTCGCGTACGGTTGCGGCAACGGAGAGGTCGGTATGTTGACTGAGGGCATTGGTGCTGCTGGTTTCGCTGGCCCACTCGGTTACGGCTACGGCAATGCAGGTCTGGGCTATGGCGCCGGTATTGCTCCATTCGGTAACGGCTACGGCTACGGAGGTCTGGCTCGCGGCGGATGCGGATGCGGACGTGCTATCTACTAAGAAGTCAAGATTACGATGTTTTAAATTAAATATTTAAGTAATCAATAAACTGAAATGAAACATAAGCCATTTTATTTCGATTTTACTATTGATTTTTCGATGAGAATGATGTCAATTATAAAGTCACTAAGTGAGAATGTTTTTTGCATATTTCGCTGTATGAAAAAGGTTAAAATTCTTCAGATGTTCGAAAGTTAAAATTTTCCAAGCTGCGAAACTCTCGGTGGTCGAAAGCTCTCCCTTGTTTGTTTTAATGTACTTATCGTGATAAAAGATTTTCCTACACTGTGGCTGTGGCTTACACAATCTACAAACGATTTTATATTCCTGTCTGTCTGTGTCACCCAACTACCCAGTTCAGATCGTGCGAAGGGTCGATTTTAAGCCGATATCATTAGATTAAGACTTTCACTTATGAGTGAGTTTCTTGCTGGTTCTTCTAAGTAGAAACAGTTTTCCGCACCGGTGGTAGATTCTTACGACGTATCATGAGTGGGACAAGTTGTCCTACGTGAAATAAACCATTTCATTTTCATAATGAAAAAGCAGAAACGTCATGAGTGGGACTTATTTATTTATTGATAGCCATAAGTTGATTGTGATTGCAGTAAACGATATAAATTCTCTTCTATCTTCTCTCTTCTATCTTATAGAAATTGGATAAAAAGAGAGCCAATACGCAAACACTCGTATGTTATATTACGTATATTTTGGATACGTCTAGTTAACGTTTAGATAATATGGAGTAGGTAATGTTTTAGGATTAGTTTGCAGATCGGGAAAATATACTTAAAGCAAAAGTGGGGCATCAGAGCAATCAAAAATCTACACTGGACAGACAGATACAAACCACATTTTAAAGAGTTGCAAATTCTCACATTCCCTTGTCTTTTTATGTATGAGTGTTTGACCATGGAAACCATTTATTATTTAAAAATCTAAACTAAAATAATAGGAGGCACTCCTTAAGGTCAAACGTGCGTGGACTTACTAAACAACTTAAAAATCGTTTTTTAAAGTTTTTTTGTAAGTCCTTTACTAACGATTTATCATGTAGCCGTAAAACTGTATTTCACATAAAATACACTATTATATATCTAATATATCGCTTAGGTAGCGATGGAACTTATGGAATTTTTGGATAATTTTGAATAGTCAAAAGCCATTTTCCATAAATTCATATATTTAACTCCGATTTCTGATAGACAACAAAATGTGATACTAATTCTCAGCCGCGCAGGCTTCCTCGCGATCGGCGTGAAGAGACGCCTTGTAACCCCGTAGAGGCGAATATAATATAGTGGATCTACCGTTGAGACGGCACAGTAGTATACACTTTGTGATCCTGTACCGCCCGATTACTACGGAAGACGGGTCCGCTGGGTTTTAGTGCGTATTCTGCTCTACTTGCACTATTTCCGGGGGGATGCCTAAATGCATTTCCCAGCGTTAAAAAAAAAGGCTTCCTCGCGATATTCTCTTTAACCATGACAGTCAGTCCTACCAACTTTTATTTAACTAGCGGATGCTCGCGACTTCGTTCGCGTGGCATAAGTTTTTTTAATTCCCACAGGCACTCCTTAATTTACCGGGATTAGCCTATATCACTCTCCAGGTCCTCAACTATTAGTACGGGACTAATAAACATTGACCCTAAAATAAAAATGTAAAGCTCATTTTTGGCACAAGTGTTCCTTGGGGGTCTGAGAAGTACCTCTTAAAAATCCCCCCCCCCCCTAGGACGCGGGCTTAACCCCCCACCCCCCCAAACGTCTCCCCAACCGCAGTTTTATTGTAATTTTCTCAAAAAATATTAGTGCTAGAAAAAAACTTTCTATGGTGAAAATTATCTTCATTAAATTATCTACTAAATAGTATTTAGGTTCATTTCCAGAAGACTAATAGTTTCGGAGATATGTTAACCCATTGTGCATGAAAAGAAAATATTTTGCATGTATGGCTTTTTGTAATGTAGTTTCTTGTAATTTCCATAAAAACTGATAGAGCTACAAAAATACTGTCTGAAGCAAAATGAAAGGCTATTAAATTAGCTATAAAATGATATTTAGTTTATTTTGATAAGAGTAATAGTTTTGGAGATATGCCTACCTATTGTGTAAGATAAAGAAAATAATATGCAAATATCGTGTACGTTGTTTTTAATTTTCGAAAAAAAAATGACAGAGTTAGGAAAAACTGATTGAAGCAGTAAGAAACATAGTTAAATTACCTACAAAATAGTATATAAGTAATTTTGATAGCACTAATAATTTCGAAAATATACCTGTCATAGTTAACATAAAAGCAATATTTTTCAAAATTTTATGTTTTCTGTAATTTCTAGAGAACTATTAGAGCTAGGCAAAAAACTCCCAGAAGTAAAAATAAACACCATTTAACCACTTATTAAAAAAAATTAGTTCATAAAGATAGGACTAATAATTTCGAATATATATCCATATATTATAGTGTACGAAAAAAAATAAAAAAATTGCTAGAATCCTATGTTATTTGCAATTTTAACAAAAACTATTAGAGCTGAAAAAAATCCTCGGAAGAGTAATTAATTTCACTAAATTACCCACAAAAAAGTCTTATGATTAATTTAGATAGGACCAATAGTTCGAGAAATATGGCAACCTATATTCCAATTTTTTTTTTTTTCGACAACCGTTGGTATATTTTAGAATTTTCACAGAAACTACTAGAACTAGGAAAAAAAATATAAGAAGCAAAAATGAACTTCATTAAATTTTCTTCAAAATAATTTTTAGTTTATTTTGATAGAACTACCTAATAGTTTCGGAAATATGGCTGCCTAACTGGAATAAAAAACTAAACCTTTGTAAAATCCGTAAATGTTTATTGTAATTTCAAGAAATTTAAAGTATTAGAAATAGGAAAAAGCTGTCAGGACTTAGTGCAAAGATTGTTAATTTACCTATAAAATAGTGTTTAGTTTATTTTGATAGGACAAATAGTTTTCGAAATATACCTTGCTGTTGTGTAAGAACCGGTGGTAGTCATGTAGACTTAGCATAGTACTATGGAATAAATAGAAATTAACCTCTAAATAAATAACGTATTTTTGATTTAAGGCGCAAATGATGTCCTCTTTTCTCCCCACTCCCACAACCCCCCTCCCACCTCCCACCTTATTTTCAACTTTTTAGTGTACTCTTAATCCCCACGGATTAGAAGTGCAGTACCCTACAGCATCAGAGTTTAGGAGTTGGGACTTGGATTTAAGTATGAAGTCGTTGCTTGACACCTACAATATGAATTCACCATAAAAAAATCGTAAATTGCTATTTTTAAGGAGTTCTGTACCCTGCAGCATCAGGGTTTAGGAGTTGGGACTCAGAGTTGAATCATATACACGTGACTTGATACCTACTCTATGAATTCACCGTCAACATTTCCTAACTCCCTAGTTTTGAGGATTTCATGACCTACAGCATCAGGATTGAGGATTTGGGGTCAGATTTTTTTATGGGACCTCCTCGGGAGCTTCCTCTAACTACTGAAAAGAAAAATTTTCAAATCGTTTCAGAAACCACGGAGATATGCACCGACATACATAAAAAAAAAACAAACACGCGCCGAATTGAGAACGTCCTCCTTTTTTGGAAGTCGGTTAATGAAGGACTTTCATACAAACCTTCAACCCGTATTTTATCCCTTTGGGGGTGGAATTTTGAAAAACTGGTCATGAACTTCTTTATTTTTTACCGAAATCCAAAATACCAAGTTTTGTTGATATATAACTTAAGAACATCTTGAGAAATGAAGGTCTTTCATAAAAAATTTCAACGGTCAACGGACAGTACCCTACAGGTTATGATATTTTATTGGCGAGTGTCAAAATAGGCAAAATATGCACGTAAACGACCGTATCTTTTGGTTGCGTTGACTTAGAAGCTTGATTTTTATACAGCTCCAAGGGGCAGTAGACCTATTTAATAATAATTTCTACTTGATACCGCCATGCGTTCCACAGAGTAAGGTGGTTGACAGACAGGCAGATGGACAACTCCAAAATGAACACTCTAAGACGACTATCGTCTACAAGAGAGGCATTATTATTATAAGTTGAAGCCAACAAAAACAAAATAAAAATAAAATATAATTCAGAGATATGATATTTTTATTTCGTCAATTTATTTCATAGATACGAGTCGATGGTTCTCAGTAGCGGTAGGGTCCTCTGCAGCCGAAGCCGCAGCTGCCGGTAATGGCCACTCCGCCAGCGGCTGGCACAATGCCTCCGAACTCCACGCCGCCTATGATCGGCACCTGTCCGGCGACCAGGGTGGTACCAGCGACCGGCAGTGTACCGGCGACCGCTACATCACCGACACCTTCGCCGCCGTAGGCTGCGCCGCAACCGCCGAGACCGAGGCCGTAAGCGCCGTCAGCGAGGCCGTAAGCGCCGCCAGCGAGGCCGTAAGCGCCGATACCACGCCCGTAAGCGCCAGCACAACCCGGAGCGATCAGCTCAGCTGAGCGGTAACCGTAGCATTGGCCAAATACATTCTGAAATTTGAACATCAAACCACTAAATACATTGTGTTCAAATCAATTGAAAATAGGAGAATGCTTTGAAAAACTTGCTTCAAAAGCCATGAATCTGACGCAAAAGGTCTAGAGTTTTTACAACATTATTTCCCTTACCTGAACCAAGCAAGCTTGGACGCAGAGCAGAAGAACGGCGAAGGAGTTCATTTTGTAGTGTTAGTATTGTACAGACACGAGAATACAATGATCAGACTGAACTAGGACATGCTTTTATATACGCAGATTGTGACGTGAATTTAGTGTTTCGAAAGTTTTCATTAAGTGCCTGTCAAAGTGTTTTAGAAAAGCCTAGAATATTTTGATACAATAAAAATGGATTAATTGCCATGGAAGATATAAGACTTTATTACTAAAACTTATCAAAATTTTTGTATTACTGACATACAAACTAAGTAATCAAAAAGTCACGTATCATCATAAAAGTAGTTACAAATTAGATTAAAAATATATTATGCATTACACAACAAAAAGCAGTAATAATGATAAGAACTTCGGTTATTTTTGTATAAAAGGCAATATTTTAATATTCTAACCATTCTCAAGTTTAAACTCGAAGAATACCTAAACAATCCAAAATGGTCTTCAAAGCCGTACTTTTCGTCTGCGCTCAGGCTCTTGTGATGCAGTCCATCGCCGGGCAGTGCATCGGCGCCGGCTGGGCCGGGGCTGGGTGGGGCGGCTGCGGCGGCTGCGGCCTTGGCGGCTCTTGGGCAAACGCTCCCTTCGGCGCTGCCGGTCTCTGCGGCGCCGAGTTTTCCGGCGGCGCCCTCCCAGTGGCCAGCGCCTCCGCTATCCCCCCGAGCGGAGTTTCCGTGCTATCTGAGAACGCTTATGCAGGAGAGCTCGCTGTCGCCGGCGCTCTGCCGTTCTTGGGAACTGTGGGTCTAGAGGGCGCCCTGCCGACTGCTGGTGCTGGTGCGGTCGCGTACGGTTGCGGCAACGGAGAGGTCGGTATGTTGACTGAGGGCATTGGTGCTGCTGGTTTCGCTGGCCCACTCGGTTACGGCTACGGCAATGCAGGTCTGGCCTATGGCGCCGGTATTGCTCCATTCGGTAACGGCTACGGCTACGGAGGTCTGGCTCGCGGCGGATGCGGATGCGGACGTGCTTTCTACTAAGAAGCAAAGATGACGAAGATTTCATAAAAACTGTACAATAAATTGAATTGAAGCATCTGAATTAAAATTTTGATTTCACTTACATCCAACGAGCCAATCCTGAAACTCTTTAGTTAGTTAGATCATAAAAATTTCGGAAATCAGATACCCAATAACTATGCAACGCCTTTAAAAGCATCAAAGGATGCGTTTTTCTGGATATTCGTCTCTCATTAGTAAAGACGACAGCATACATCGCACTCTTCACCTTACCTACTTTACATTCATTGTTCCTCTTTCACTATTATTATCGCAGCACAGCTAGAAATCGTGAATGGTAGCGTCCTTATGTGGTAGACGCGCAATCAACTCGTACTACAAAGTACAAGTTTTTGTTCGACGTTTCTGTTATATCGTCTAGGCACGTGCGTTCCAAACAAGACATTAAATTAGACATTAATGATAATACATAATAATCTATTTATTAATTCAATTCCAAAAGATTATACATAGGAATTACATGAAAAAATGTATAATGTTATTCATAACATAACATTGGTTCATCAATATTAGTTACGTCGAATTACAATTAAAGTTGACAACCTTTGTAATGAACTTAGAATATCCACTGTGGTTAGAATCAATCACAATAATTTCTCTTAGAACCTTAATTATACAATGCAATACAATACAAAGGAAAAGGTGAACAATAAAGTTTTTGAGGTCATAGGGAGTGCTTTAGCACTCGTACTAGGAAAACCTGTGTTACGGGCATTACATAAATAATTATTATTGCTTTATAGAGGCATGACTGTCGTCCAGCGCAAGCCTGCAATATCCTGCAATTAAAAAACCGGCGAAGTGCGAGTTTGACGCTCGGACCGAGGGTTAGAAGGACTTTAGAAAGATTTGGTCTAATTATTCGACCTCTCAATACTGAAGATAGCTATAATAAATAGTTTTTTATGGTTTACTGATGAAATAAAAAAAATAAACTGACCTGACTATAAACTCAACTCAAGCGCAAGCCTATCCTGCAATGGAAAAAAAAGTGCGAGTTGGTCTTGCGTACCTAGGGTAAGAAGGACCTTAGAAGGATTTGGTTTAATTATTCGACTTAAATAATAAAGACGGCCATAATAAATGCTTTGTTGTAGTAAATTATAGCTTACCGCTGATTAATAAAAAATATTCTTTCTGTAAAGTTTTGAAAACTCTCTGAAAAAACTCTTTTATAACGGAACGCAAAAGTAAGTTTGTTTGCAAAGGTTTGTTTGATTTCTGGAAAGTTGTCCTGGTTATTTTTTTTCAATTATTTCATTTGCAATAAGGTTGGTTAGCATTATTTAAAACTATTTCGTAGCTAATAGATAAATAAAATATGCAAAAAGTGACCGGACCGCTTTCCTACTTTTTAGGTACGCAACCCTAAAAATGGAATCAAAAAATCTTTGAATGTTATAAAACTCAAAGTAACTTCCGAAATTAATGGAAAGTCAACGGCACACAGGAATTTAACGTCTGGTCTGGATACATTAAGCAGACGATGTCAAAAAAACCATAATTAATAAAGGTGCCGGAGCTGACTAAGTTCCTATTATATCTTTATCAAGAACTGCAAAGGCACTAGCTACTCACAAGCATATTATCAACAGATCGCTCTTTACAACTTTTTTTTTCTCTACAACTTGGAAAGGTCTTGAAGTTCCTGTGTTCAAAGACGGGATAGTCACCAAGTCGATGCTTGATTTCTAAGATACCTATGTTGCCTAAAATATTTGAATAACTTGTCATAAATTATTATACATGAAATCTATTCTAACATCGAAACAGTAAGGTTTCTACCAACATTAGTGGAGTCTACCAAATCTACTTATGATGTATTGTAATATTAAGTATGTTTAGTATATAGGTGTTTTGTTATATTTAAAGTAATGTTTAGAATAAAATATTCATTATCTACTTAGTTTTAAGGTTTAAATCTACTTTCAGTACATAAGTATGCAGACTATCTATCATTTCATTTTGGCATACTAATAATAATGTCCTCCCGACCGAATTTCGGCCATGGCGGCCAATCCCCGTAGAGATCTTCGGTTTCCGGCACGGGGGTGACGCACCGCCAACTTCCTAACTCTGGGCTAGAACTGAGAATTTCTTGTCAGAAAAACAATACAGACGACACAACCAATCCGTCCAAACTTTCGCAGTATAGAAGTAGAGATAAACTCTGGCAGTTCGTAGAAAGCTTCTGGAATTATCGAGTCAAGACTCAAGATCTTGCCATTCAAAGCTGGTAGGTATTCCTAAAACTAACATTTAGGACGCAGCATTTATCAAGCTATCAATAGGGTGTTGACGACATTAAATAGTTAGTAAATAAGTTCACAGAAATCTATAGACATAAAAGGGTGGATCCTGACTGACTGACTGACTGGTCCATCAATGCACAACCTAAACCACTGGGGTTATAAACTTGAAATTTTGACTGTTTTGAAGTTTCTTTTAGGACTTATAACACTCACTAAGGTAGAATTTTGCAAAATTCCACCTCCAAGTGGGTTGAAAAGCGGATGACAGTTTTTATGAAAGTCCGTCATTTGTAAAGTTATACCAATGAAACATGGTATTTGAGCTACCGGTTTAAAATAACGAAACACGTGTTTTACAGTTTTTGAAAATTCTACCCGCAAAGGGGTGAAATAGGGGATGAAAGTTCTTTATTTTTCGAGTTACCCCCATGAAAATTGGTATTGTGTGCCGGATTCCCTTCATATTCTTGTCAACAGGGACGGCATTATAAAACAGGGTCATTCTTTATTACTAATAAAATAAGCTAATAGAATAGGTATTAATTATTTTTTATCAAAACAAACAGGACATAAAGCACATAATATTGATATTTGTTTAAATTAGAACAAAAGGCGTGATACCCGTACGAAAATATGACGATAAGCACGTAATAATGTAAAATTCGCAACTCTTGTAGCATATATCTGTACTTCTAGTGATAGCAGCTATTAGTATAAAAGCGTGGATGTGTTTAGGTCAATCATTGTATTCTCGACTTCGACAAATACATCAACACTTCAAGATGTCCACCTTCGCAATTCTGATCCTTTGCTTCCAAGCTTGCTTGCTCCAGGTAACACATTTTTCAGTTTATTTTATTCTGTCACTTTTCCACCTTTTGCATTATAAAAGTGAAACAGACTGACTACCATAATATCATCGTAACTACAGCTCAAAGAGTTCGCCGCGTTAATAAACTTTTTTATGAAGGCCCTGCCTATAAATTAACACTTGGTATGAAAGGTTCTTGAGAAGTTACAGCAGAATCTTTGAGAAACTTCAGTACTTACTACGTTTAATAAGAAACCACTCAATCTTTTTATGATTAAAGATATCTTAATGTTCAAAATCAAAATATTTACTGATCTTTTTGTCATAACTATTGGCTGAACCAAAATTTGAAAATAGCCCCAAATATAAGCCTCAAATTGGTACTCAAATTATTCCAATCTTTATTTAACTCTGAACTCTGACAGTTTTAAAGTGTTGATTGTCCGATGTTTCAGAATGTACGCAGCCAGTGCCTGCGTGGGGCTGACCTCATTGGTCCAGCTTATGGCGGTTACTTGGGGGATTGCAATGGTGGTTACCTCGGTGGATTAAACGGTGGTTACCTCGGCGATTGCAATGGTGGTTACCTTGGTGGTTATGCCGGTGGTTACCTCGGTGGATACAACGGCGGTTACCTCGGTGGATATCTTGGTGGTTGTAACGGTGGTCTCCTCGACGGTTATGCCGGCAATTATGCTGGTGCTTTTGGTCTGGGTGCTAACTACGGTTATGGTCTAGGCGGTTGCGGCTGCAGAAGTGGATACCGTTATTGAGAAGTAAATGTAATATATCCTCTTCGATCCGACACCTATCCCTCTACACTGACGCGCATTTTATCTCTTACACATTAAATCTCTTACATTTGAAAAATTCTGTATATTGTCTGAATTTGTATCATGCATTATTTAAGGAATGCCATTCATTTTAATTGTAATATATATACGTATTTATATTTATTGTATACGTTTCAGAATGTTTAAGGATCTGTCATAACATTGAATGTTAGCCTGATAAAGATGAAATAAAAGAATTTGATTGCATTTTGGTGTTTTCAATTTAATCCATACTAATATTATAAATGCGAAAGCGTGTCTGTCTGTTTGTCCGTCTGTCTGTCTGTCTGCTACGCTTTCACGGCCCAACTACTCAACCGATTTTGATGAAATTTGGTACATCCATCCATACTAATATTATAAATGCGAAAGTGTTTCTGTCTGTCTGTCTGTCTGTCTGTCTGTCTGCTACGCTTTCCCAGCTTCAGCAGCATCTTTTCAACCGATTTTACTGGTACAGGGGTAGACAGTATCCCGGGGAAGGACATAGGCTACTTTATATCCTGGAAAACTAAAGAGTTCCCGCGGGAATAAAAATAGACTGTCTCTTTACCCGATTTTGATGAAATTTGGTACAGTGGTAGATGGTATCCTGGGGAAGGACATAGGCTACTTTTTATCCCGGAAAATTAAAGAGTTCCCGCGGGAATCAAAAATCTTAATCCACGCGGACGAAGTCGCGGGAATCATCTAGTACTTAATATTATAAACACGAAAGTGTGTCTGTCTGTCCGTCTGTCTGTCTGCTACGCTTTCACGGCCCAACTACTCAAACGATTTTGATGAAATTTGATACAGGGATAGGTTACGTCCCGGGGCAGGACATAGGCTAATTTTTGGCTCGGAAATTTGAAGAACCCCCTACGGGAATCAAACAACATCATTCCCCGCGATCATCATCTAGTTCTTAATAATGGGCATAACAGCTGACCTAGCATCTGGCAGGTAACTATGGTTAAAACACAGGTTGTAGAGCAGTTTGAGGACTCTGGGAAGGCGCACACCCGCGTATCTCAAGTGATCCACACTCAGGTCATCGTGTCCCGGTGGCTTTCTGCGTTTCATACTCTTTATCGCGCCCTCAACTTCACTAATTAAGTAATTAGTGTGTCATGCAGAAGGGCTTCCGTGCTACCCACGGGCCACGGTATTCTGAGTGGTGTTATTCATGTGAGAATCTTTCATAAGAGGCTCTACTTTAAACTGCGTATATTTTATATACTTATATTTAGGTGGACAGAGTTATTAGTCATAAAATGAATAATGCCACGGGAAATTGGTTTTTATAAACGACTCGAGTCCCGAACAAACAAAGTAAGTAAGTAGCTTTGTTTTTATAGCTTCACAAAGAAATATAGTTCACTGTTGATTTATTATTTAAATTACTGTAGTTTTTATAAGAACCTTGAAAAATGTAATAACTGTGTCATACAGACAAAGAGGTACTAAATAAATGTAAGAAATAAAATTTAATTGCTTTCTAAATTTTATTTAATGGTAAGGTTTTGACGGATGACAGAAGTGAGTGGAAGAAGAAGACATGTTTTGCCGTCTCCACATAGCGTGGGATAAGGACAAGTAGAAGAAGAAGCAATATTTGTACAAAATATAAGGTTCTCAGTAGCGGTAGGGTCCTCTGCAGCCGCAGCCGCAGCTGCCGGTAATGGCCACTCCGCCAGCGGCTGGCACAATGCCTCCGAACTCCACGCCGCCTATGATCGGCACCTGTCCGGCGACCAGGGTGGTACCAGCGACCGGCAGTGTACCGGCGACCGCTACATCACCGACACCCTCGCCGCCGTAGGCTGCGCCGCAACCGCCGAGACCGAGGCCGTAAGCGCCGTCAGCGAGGCCGTAAGCGCCACCAGCGAGGCCGTAAGCGCCGCCATTGAGACCGTACGGGCCGATACCGAGCCCGTAAGCGCCGCCACATCCCGGAGCGATCAGCTCAGCTGAGCGGTAACCGTAGCATTGGCCAAACACATTCTGAAATTTAAAGAACAAAGTTCTTAAAACACCGTGGTCAAACAAGTATTCAATCAGCCGTCGTTTATATCAATTTTATTACAGTATTTCTTATAGGTACCTGAACCAAGCAAGCTTGGATGCAGAGTAGGAGAACAGCGAAGGAGTTCATGTTTTAGTGGTTGTATTGTACAGACACGAGAATACAATGGTCGGATTGATCTAGGACATGCTTTTATACTCACTCAGGTACATAATATTATGCAACTTACTAGATATGTAGTTTCAAAATAATTTTAAAACGTGCCTGACCGAATATTGTCGGTTTACAGATAATCAGGATGAAATTACCATTTTAAAATGCACCTAGAAACAGAGAAAGGGGGATTTGTATCGAAACATTTCGTATTACTGGCATATAAACCAAACGAATTAAAGTCACGTACTTTGATAGTTCCTACCTAATTACCCAATTATAACTGTTTTTCATAATACTATAGATGATAATTTTTCAATAAGTAAGTATAAAAGAATATAATTTTATTTTTAAAATCATTCTCAAGCTCAAACTCGAGGAAAAAACAATACAAAATGGCGTTCAAAGCTGTACTTTTCGTCTGCGCTCAGGCTCTCGTGATGCAGGTTAGTAATTAATGATAGCTTACGAATCACTTGAAATACATTATTTGTCAGAAGATTCCAATACATCTTTCAAGTTATAATTATAATATTTTTTTGTCGTTTGTAGTCCATCGCCGGGCAGTGCATCGGCGCCGGCTATGCCGGGGCTGGGTGGGGCGGCTGCGGCGGCTGCGGCCTTGGCGGCTCTTGGGCAAACGCTCCCTTCGGCGCTGCCGGTCTCTGCGGCGCCGAGTTTTCCGGCGGCGCCCTCCCAGTGGCCAGCGCCTCTGCTATCCCACCGAGCGGAGTTTCCGTGCTATCTGAGAACGCTTATGCAGGAGAGCTCGCTGTCGCCGGCGCTCTGCCGTTCTTGGGAACTGTGGGTCTAGAGGGCGCCCTGCCGACTGCTGGTGCTGGTGCGGTCGCGTACGGTTGCGGCAACGGAGAGGTCGGTATGTTGACTGAGGGTATTGGTGCTGCTGGTTTCGCTGGCCCACTCGGTTACGGCTACGGCAATGCAGGTCTGGGCTATGGCGCCGGTATTGGTCCATTCGGTAACGGCTACGGCTACGGAGGTCTGGCTCGCGGCGGATGCGGATGCGGACGTGCTATCTACTAAGAAGGCAAAATGACGATGATTTTATTTAACTGATCAATAAACTGAATTGAAGCACATAAATTTATTTTTTGATTTATATTATTGCGTTCTAAAGACATGACTGTCGTCAAAGAACAAAAACGAAGTGTGTTCCTTCTTTTTATTCTTTAGCTTTGATTATTATAAAAATCAAAGTAACTCCAGAATACTGTTAAGACTTGACCTTGACTTGACTTGTTGTAGAAGACTGTTAAGTTTACATCGCACATGATGATAATGCTGTTCTATTCTGTGCTGTATCACGCTGTACGCAATTTAAACACACACCTTCGAAAATATTATGAAGAACTCTTGGGCGTGCTGGCTTCCTCATAATTATTTCCTTCACCGTTTGAAGCAAGTGATATTTAATTTCTCAAAACGTAAGAAACCCTAAAAATTGTAAATGAGTGCCGGTCTCGTAATTAGTACTAGGCTATCACCGCTTCTCAATCATAGCCATGCAAAAAAAAATTTGGTGAATTCGTTGCTATGTCGCAGCGTGATTGAAGGACCAACCAACTAACCTATAAACCAGCTCAAAAACACACTATCGCATTTATAATACGCATTTTTAATTTCGCATTTATGAAATCATATTATGAGAGACTTCGTAGCACGTAGCCACTACGTTCGTAGCCCGAAATTGATAATCCATACTTTCCTGATGTTATAAATGCGAAAGTGTGTCTCTTTTCAATCGATTTTGATGAAATTTTGTACAGAGGTAGGTCAAGTATCCCGGGGAAGAAAGTAGCTGGCTACTATTCCTACTACTTTAAGCGGAAAATTAAGAATATAGCGCTTGAATTAAAAAAAAATTGGCAGTCCTATGAGTGCCAATTTTTGCTGATGCTAGAAGTGACAACTAATATATAAAACAAAACAAAAAATGTATATAAACCTCAAAACTAAGGAATTAAAGTTTAATTACGAATTTACCTAGTATATTTATATTTAAGACCTTTTGTCTTCGTTACAACCCGAGCATGACGGTGACGGTGACGCGAATCCACAAGTTTACCCCCTACAAAAAAGTGCCCAACGCGGCTAAAGAAGTTTTCACTTCAAAAATCCACGCGGACGAAGTACGGCGTTATCTAGTAATTTATAGGTAGGTACTCGGTGTATTATGTATTAATTTGTCATTAATTATTTCTAATCTCGATTCACAATCTACTATTTTGCTCGCGGAACGTGAGAAACAATGCATCCAAAAACCAATAAAAAACCCCATTCATTAACAAAGACTGTACCTATATTTGCCATTAGATTTATTATTTTTGTATATTTGTGCGTTTTTTTTTTACCATTTGCGTGTAAACTACTGGGCCGGTGGAGTTTAGAGCAGAACCTTCCATCCGTCAAAATATCGCGGTTCAACTGACGACCTAGAATTTCAGTCTTGAGTTTTAGGTAATTATAATCATAATCATTTATTTGCTGATTGTAGGTAAGTATTTATCAACTTGTTACAATAATAATAGTATAGGTCATATTATGGCGTGCAAATTATTACACATACAATACAATTACAACACTTATTTAATTCTGTTACCAATAGAAAGCCACATTATTTGTGAGTGTCATAGGCTATTAACACGAAAATGAAAATACTTTTCTTTATCCACTACAAGTTAGACTGCGATCTCACCTGATGGTAAGTGATGATGCAGTCTAAGATGGTAGCGGGCTAACCTGTAAGAGGCATGGCAGCTTTATTATACCCATACCCATATTCGGTTTCTTATACACGGCATCGTACCGGAACGCTAAATCGCTTGTCGGCACGTCTTTGCCGGTAGGGTGGTACCTAGCCACGGCCGAAGCCTCACACCAGGCCAGACTGGGGAAAATTCAGAAATTAGAAATTCCGAAATTGACCCTGCCGGGGATCGAACCCGAGACCTACGCGCGTTAAGGCGAGTCACCTCAGCTCAGCGGTGAAAACTGGTTTGCTAGATCAAATTTTTTCGGTATTTACTATTAAATAACGGTCTTACAAAAAATATCCGATACACTTAAAGATATTGTCTAAAGAATGTGCTAATTTGTTATACGATAGGATGTACTTTACTCGATCAAAAAAATCTTGAAACATGCTCAATTAAAAGTTTAAAACGAATTTTTTATTAATAAAATTTTCGACTTTGCTCATAATTTTTATATGGATAAATTCCTCTTGAAGTATTTATGAGAACCTGCTAAACTTTGTTTCAAACTGAAGTCCTATATTTATTTAATTCAAATTAATCCCAGAACTTGAACGTTGCCAAGCGGTTTCAGAATATACCGCGCTGCCCGCTTCCCCGCCAGTCTCTACGAGAAACGTACCGCGAGACGCGCGGGCGGCAGCCCACACCTCACCTCCTAAAATCTTGCAGGTGACTCGCCTTAAGACAACAGCGCTTAGCCACGGAGGTCGTCAGCTCCTCTACTGCGTGGTAATCGGATTTGCAAAGTAAGTCGGAGAAAAAGCTGTCGAACGAAAACGTTTCTTACGAAAAGCTCATTCCACGCGGATGAAGTCGCGGGCATCAGCTAGTACAAATTATTTTGATGGGAATAATTCAAGCATTCTACCACTAATTATTATTCCATTAATAATGTTCAATAAATCTTCCTCGATCTAGAAATCATTATTATTATCACGCAATGTCAAATTTATTATTATTAAAAAAAGAGAACGTTTTGAAAATGCTTTATTGATGTAATTCGCTTGGTAGTGGTTCTCAGTAGCCGTAGGGTCCTCTGCAGCCGCAGCCGCAGCTACCGGCAATGGACACTCCGCCAGCGGCTGGCACAATGCCTCCGAACTCCACGCCGCCTATGATCGGCACCTGTCCGGCGACCAGGGTGGTACCAGCGACCGGCATTTGACCGGCGACCGCTACATTACCGACACCTTCGCCTCCGTAGGCTGCGCCGTAACCGAGCCCGAGATCGTAAGCGCCACCAGCGAGGCCGTAAGCGCCGCCATTGAGACCGTAAGCGCCGATACCGAGTCCGTAAGCGCCGTCAGCGAGGCCGTAAGCGCCGGTACCGAGCCCGTAAGCGCCACCACAACCCGGAGCGATCAGCTCAGCTGAGCGGTAGCCGTAGCACTGGCTATATACATTCTGAAATTTTAATAAAACAAATCGTAAAACATCTGATCCAGAACTAATTTCAATCGATTAAAAAACGACATAGTTAAGTAAATCACTTTTGAGTTCACTTAAGTATTTCCCTTACCTGAACCAAGCAAGCTTGGACGCAGAGCAGGAGAACAACGAAGGAGTTCATGTTGTAGTGTTTGTATTGTACAGACACGAGAATACAATGATCGGACTGAACTAGGACATGCCTTTATACCGATTTTAGAATGGGAATTTAGTATTTCGAAAGCTTTCAAAACGTGCCTAACAAAGCGTTTGTTTTTGTTTAGAATGCCTAGATTTATTTTTCAATGGTTTGCCAAGGTAGATTTACTAAGACTTATTGAAAAATTTCGTATTACTGACATACTAAGCAAATCATCTGAAAGTCACGTCTCTTAATGCAATACTATGAGTAAATATTATTTTTATCTGCCTTCACATACATTATAAAATGCTGTAATAATGATAAGAACCTCGATTTTTTTTGTATAAAAGGCATTAACTTAATTTTTCAAACATTCTTAACTTTAAACCCGAAGAATAAACAATCAAAAATGGTCTTCAAAGCCGTACTTTTCGTCTGCGCACAGGCTCTTGTGATGCAGTCCATCGCCGGGCAGTGCATCGGCGCCGGCTGGGCCGGGGCTGGGTGGGGCGGCTGCGGCGGCTGCGGCCTTGGCGGCTCTTGGGCAAACGCTCCCTTCGGCGCTGCCGGTCTCTGCGGCGCCGAGTTTTCCGGCGGCGCCCTCCCAGTAGCCAGCGCCTCCGCTATCCCCCCGAGCGGAGTTTCCGTGCTATCTGAGAACGCTTATGCAGGAGAGCTCGCTGTCGCCGGCGCTCTGCCGTTCTTGGGAACTGTGGGTCTAGAGGGCGCTCTGCCGACTGCTGGTGCTGGTGCGGTCGCGTACGGTTGCGGCAACGGAGAGGTCGGTATGTTGACTGAGGGCATTGGTGCTGCTGGTTTTGCTGGCCCACTCGGTTACGGCTACGGCAATGCAGGTCTGGGCTATGGCGCCGGTATTGCTCCATTCGGTAACGGCT
The DNA here is from genome assembly GCA_923060345.2 of Erebia aethiops. NCBI lineage: Eukaryota > Metazoa > Arthropoda > Insecta > Lepidoptera > Nymphalidae > Erebia > Erebia aethiops. The sequence continues at coordinate 5,017,344 of OV281087.1, read as the reverse complement.
ACGGCTGTGGAGGTCTGGCTCGCGGCGGATGCGGATGCGGACGTGCTTTCTACTAAGAAGGCAAAATGACGATGTTTTTTGTCAACTGAATAAACTGATTTGAAGCACATAAACTTAATTTTTGATTTATATTATTTCCCAATAACGGTCCGATCCTTAAACTGATTCGCTATAATATGATAAAATTTTCTGAAAGCAGTCATCTTACAATTCAGCGCCTTTTTAAAAGCATCAAAGGAAGTTTGTGTCACAAATTGTGACACAAACATATATTATTCCTGTTCCTAAAGTTCAAAATCCTTTAATACCTTCTCATTTTCGACCAATTTCCATTCTCCCTTTCTTGTTCAAAGTGCTTGAGCGTAATGTGCATTATTTATTAAGCATCTATCTACCTAGGTATGATATTTTGACAAGTTTTCAATCAGGCTTTCGGCGGGGTTATAGCACAGCAACAGCCCTTATCAAGGTCTGTGATGATATTCCGTATGCGGTCGATAATAAGTTCCTTACAGTCATTGTATTATTAAACTTCAGTAATGGTTTTAATACCGTAGACTTTGATTTACTCTTGGCCATCTTAAGGATTGTTAATATGTCGCCTACTGTCATCAGCTGTTTTCGGTCTTATCTCTGTGGTCGTCAGCAGTGTGTTCGTGTAGGTGATAAGTTTTCTTCATTTGTTTCTCTACAAGCTGGTGTTCCACAGGGTGGTGTTCTTTCTCCTCTTCTCTTCTCCATTTATATCAACTCTGTTACCTCAGTTATTTCTTCTTCTTATCATTTGTATGCGGATGACCTGCAGATTTATGTATCGGCAATCATTGATGATCTAGCTGTTGCTATTGATACTGTCAATGCGGATTTAAATAAAATTAGTGCTTGGTGTCGTTCTTATGGTCTTTTGATAAATCAAAATAAGTCTCAGGTAACTATTATTGGCAGCAATTATTACCTTTCCTTACTTTCCCATAATAGTGTTCCACCTGTTCTCTTAGATGGCACCGTCATACCCTTAAGTAGTGTGGTTAAGGATCTTGACCTTATCCTAGACAATTCTTTGTCTTGGGTTCCACAAGTTACAGAGCTGAGTCGAAAGATATTTGCTGCTCTTGGGTATTTAAGGCGGTGGAAACATTTTTTGCCCGTAAAGACTAAAATACTTTTGGCAAATACTCTTCTATTACCCATTTTGGACTATGCTGATGATAGTTATTCGGATTTATCGGAGACCACGCTTAATAAATTGGATAGATTGCAGAATGTATGTATACGCTTCATCTATGGCCTGCGCAAATATGATCATGTGTCTGAGTTTCGGGCTCAGTTGAAGTTGCTGCCAATTCGATCCCGTACAAACTTACACGCTCTTTCGCTCCTATACACTATTTTATATCATCCTTAAACGCCACCCTATTTGAAAGAGCGATTCACCTTTCTTGGCAGTAATGACATACATATTTATTTGCGGTCTAGGGATGACAACAAGTTGGAAATACCTTTTAGTCGGACTGAGGTGTATGCAAATACCTTTACAGTAAAGATAGTTAAGTTATGGAATGCACTACCAAGTGATATTAGACAGTCAAAATCTTTGAGTATTTTTAAGGATCGTTTGAAGGAAAAATTCCTTGCTAATAATATGCTGTAAATTATTTATGTATTTGTTAACTTTTTGTTGTGTAGGTCTATGATATTTATATATATGCATATATTATATTTAAATGCATTGGTATATATTTTAATATTTTTTATTTGTGTAATTGTTTATGTATTATTAGAATGTATAGTTAATGTAGTATATTATACTCGTATGTATTAATGTTGTTGCACTGTCCCGCTTCGTTGCATTTGTTTCTTTATTTAAAGGTTGTCTGGAGGAGATCACTTTCAGTGATAAGACCGCCTTTGCGCACTAGTTATTTATTTTTGTTTGTTCACTACATTGTTTCTTTTTTAATGTTTTGTGTGGCAATAAAGTATTTATCTATCTATCTATCTATCTATATGCGTCTATAGAGTATTGCATTTTTTTGTGAATGGTTGCGTGTCACTAATTATGACACTTCATAGGCGTGCTTATGTCAAACGTAAAATAAGTGATTGGATAGATACTTCGAGCTGTGAAATCTTACGTTATTAATACGGTCATTTGGTAGTTTTACCTGGTCATTTGGTAGTTTGACGAGCAGTATACTCTTGTGTAGGTAAGCATGGCTCGGTTGCCTGAAATTCTCACTTCAATGTGCACTACAACGTAATTAAAAGCGCTTCTTGCACCATTTTAAAAACCATAGCTACATTATTGTTATTGCAGATTGTGAAATCTAATATTATAAATGAAGTGTGTCTGTCTGTCTGTCTGCTACGCTTTCACGGCCCATCTGTTTAACCGATTTTGATGAATTTTGGTATTGGGATAGGTTGTATCCCGGGGAAGGAAATAAGCTACTTTTAATCACGGAAAATTAAAGAGTTCCCTCTGGAATGAAAAAATTTTAATCCACGTGGACGAAGTCGCGGGCATCATCTAGTCATTAATATTGGCAATACTAAATTTTACCTTCCTTCTAAATAAGTGGGACGGCGATAGGCTGAAATGAAGATGGTTTCAGCTCTAGATGTTTAAACACAAAGGTACACATATAATATTTGACAACAATGAGGCATATGCCTGACTTATGAGGTTTGAGCATACCAAATTATTTCGGTTTCAGTTTAAAATTGTGGAACGCCCCATGAAACACCGATCCGTTGAGAGGAAGACAAAATCGACCAAGTAGATGTCAAATAGCATCTTCGTATGGAGCATAAAAATAAAATTGTTAATTAATATTAATTGACCGAGCGAAGCGAAGGTCTCTGAGTCTGCTTGAGTGAATTTGCACATGTCCGTCCGTCCGTCCGTCTGTCAGAGCCTTATAACTTCTGACTTACTGAACGTTTAAATATAATATGTAAACCGAGGGTCTCCCGCCGAATATGGCTTTAAAAATTATAAAAATCTTTATTTCAGGGCGGCTCTCATAGAATGCGAAGTAAAATATTTTTTATAGCGTTACATAGGGTTGTGGTATACCATTTTAAAGATAATTAGGAATAGAGTCCAAAAATATATTTTTTAATTTTTCTCCTTAAATTGACGAAATGGGGGGCTTTCAAAGTGGAGATTTTCTAACGTCCAAAGTTTACCTCAGAACTCTCCATTTTCTGAAAGGCAGAGCCTGAAACTTGATCAATTATTTGAATTATATGCTGTACTTAAACAATAAATACTAAAATTAAATAAATATTATAAGGAAACGAATTTATTTAATTTTAATGAGCTTCAGTATTTTTAATAAAACTTCACAATGATGTCAATAGATGGCGCTAATGTTAAAATTTAACTATTACAATGTTTTCTGCAAGGTTGAGCCTGAAACTTGATCAATTATTTGAATTATACCCTGTACTTAAACAACAAATACTAAAATTAGATATTATAAGGAAACGAAATTATTTAATTTTTAATGAGCCTCAGTATTTTTAACAGAACTTTACAATGATGTAAATAGACGGCGCTAATGTTGAAAGTTAATTTATACATAAATATACAAAATATAGTTAAAACTATAATATGGATACCGCGAGGTCTCAGTTCGGGGCGAACCACTAATATAAACTAATTAACAAAGAAAAACCTTCCAACGATTTCCTTCATATTCTTGTCCATAAAGACGTATTATCAAAAAGGAATAGATCACTAGCGGATAGAAAAACATTTTATCAAAACTAAAGAGCCAAGCACAACAAATAGAAAATAAAGCACATAACATATTGATTTGTGTAATTAGAACAAAAGGCGTGATCCCCGTACGAAAACAGACGATAAGCACGCAATAATGTTACTTCTAGATAGTGATAGCAGCTATTAGTATAAAAGAGTGGATGTGTTTAGGTCAATCATTGTATTCTCGACTTCGACAAATACATCAACACTTCAAGATGTCCACCTTCGCAATCCTGGTCCTTTGCTTCCAAGCTTGCTTGCTCCAGGTAACACATTTTTGTGTTTATTTTATTCTGTCGCTTTTCCACCTTCTGTAAAATTATTATTATTATAATAATTGGAACTGACTGAATAAAATTATATCATCGTAACTACAGCTCAAAGAGTAAAGTAACTTGAGAATTTTTAAGAGGGTTCTGCCTATATAACGTTAACCCTTGCTAAGAAAGATTTTTGAGAAGTTAGGTACAGTATAATCTTTGAGAAACTCTAGTACATACTTACTACGTTTACTAAGAAACAGCTCAATAGTTATTTTTGATTATAGATATTATCTCAATGTTAACAATCAAAACCAAAGATGTAATGCCCGCTCAGTTTTTGTTTATCATATAACTATTGGCTGAACCAAAAATTTCCAATTATAGCTCCAAATATAAGCCTTAACTTGGTACAATTTATTGGGACCTTTATTTAACTTTAAACTATTTGACAGTTTTAAAGTGTTGTTTGTCCGATGTTTCAGAATGTATACAGCCAGTGCCTGCGTGGAGCTGACCTCATTGGCCCAGGTTATGGCGGTTACCTCGGCGGATTAAACGGTGGTTACCTCGGCGATTGTAATGGTGGTTACCTCGGCGGTTTAAACGATGGTTACCTCGGTAGTTATGCCGGTGGTTACCTCGGTGGATGCAACGGTGGCTACCTCGGTGGATATCTTGGTGGTTGTAACGGCGGTCTCCTCGGCGGTTATACCGGCAACTATGCTTTTGGTCTGGGCGCTAACTACGGTTATGAAGGTCTGGCTCGCGGCGGATGCGGATGCGGACGTGCTTTCCTCTAAGAAGCCAAAATGATGAATACTGATACTGTGGAATAGTCTGCCTTCTGAAAACCGTCATTCCAAATCACTCTCAATTTTCAAAAGTCGTGTGTACAATCATTCTCTATCTCTTTGTAATTATTATTCTCATTTATATTTACGTAACTATTTATTTATATTTATTTATTGGTCAATAATTCATGTATTTTATTATTTTAGATTACGTCTTATTTATTAATTTTAAAATACTGCACCATCCCGCGCTCCAGTTTATTAATCCTTTCACTAAAGGTTTTCCGTAAGAGCTTTAACAATAAGACCTCCTTTGTACGTTTCTTTGTAGTTTTACTACATCGTTTTTAAATGCATTCTGTATATTATGTAATATAGACATCTAAATAAATGATGATGTTTTTAGTGAACTGATCAATAAACTGAATTGAGTCACAGGAAGTATTTTTATAATTTACATTATTCCCAAAATCGGTCCAAGCCTTTAAACCGTTTCGCTAGATGATGAAAATTTAAGAAAACAGACCTCTTATAATTCAACGCCTTAAAAGCATGTGTTTGGCTGAATATTCCTCTCCCATTAGCATCAAAGTTTTATGCAATCGTCTAAAAAATATTATTTTAAGCTGAATGCACGGTTTATAAATAGAACGGATAATTAAGTACAAGGCTATCACCGCTTCTCAATACATTTAAAAAAATACGCGCCAAATTGAAAACCTCCTCCTTTATTGGAAGTCGGTTAAAAAAACAATAAAACACTCCATTCATTAACGAAGACTGCACCTTTATTTGCCATTAGATTTTTTATTTTTGTTTATTTGTGCCTTTTTGTTACCATGTGCCTGTAAACTACTGGACCGGTGGAGATTAGAGCAGAACCTTAAACACGTTTAAGGTTCTGCTCTAATCTCGCGGTTCAACTGACGACCTAGAATTTCAGTCTTGAGTTTTAGGTAATTATAATCATAATCATTTATTTGCTGATTGTAGATAAGTTTTTATCAAGTTGTTACAATAATAATAGTATAGGTCCGAACCACAATATGCCCATCATATGGAGTGCAAATTATTACACATTCAATACAATTACAACACTTATTTAATTCTGTTATGCCAACAGAAAGCCACATTATTTGTGAGTATCATAGGCTATAATATATTAACCCGAAAAATTAATAGACTTTTTTTCATATTTTTTCATCCACTACAAGTAAGACTGCGATCTCAACTAATGGTAAGTGATGCTGCAGACTAAGATAGTAGCGGGCTGACCTGTTAGGGGCATGGCAGCTATATTAAACCCATACCCATATTCGGTTTCTACACAGCATCGTACCGGAACGCTAAATCACTTGTCGGCACGTCTTTGCCGGTAGGGTGGTTACTAGCCACGGCCGAAACCTCCCACAAGGCCAGACCGGGGAAAATTTAAAAATTATAAATTCCCAAATTGACTCTGCCGAGGATCGAACCCGAGACCTGCGCACTGTTATACCCCTTCTTAGTTAGCAGATGTGCTGATGCACTTCTCTACCCCTTGCCCCTCGGACATCTTATGTACCCATTTTATTCCTAATAGAAGCCAGTCAACGGGCAGTCGCGAGAGTTAACAGTACTCGTACCGGTTATTTATATTTATCTTGAAATTGTAATTAAAGTTACATTAAATAGTTTTAGTGAAATAAATCTTTTTTTTTAAAAAGACATTTCCGAGGCATCCCATAACAAATTGGTGGCAGCGGTGGGATCCCGAAAATTCCGGTCGCCTAAAAAGAAAAGCTCCGCGCTCCCTTGACTCCGCGTAGACCAACCTATTTTTCCGGAAGGAAAATTTTAAAAAATCAAATCAGGACTCGTTAAAAGCGCTATAGTGCAGTGAAAGGAAAATAAGTGAAAATAAGTGAAAAGTGGAAAAGTGAAGTGAAAAGTGCACGAGTTCCTGTTTCTGGCAGACGACCTCAGGCGCGTGAAGTGTTTGTTCCCGCCCGGAACAGCACCAGGGGTTGACCCTGACTCCACAAAGCTGGGATTCTCGCGAGGTCCGGCCGTTCATTTAAACAATCTTCGGCGATAAGCGAAGAATGCAGGCGAGCGTCCTGTTTATATTAACATTCTGCGAACTGTGAGTGTTATCTTGTTATTTTATTAAAGGCTACGCGTTACAAACTATATTTCTACAAGAAAGAATAATATAACGGAAGTTATTGTTTTATAATTGAAAGTCATACTTCAAACAAAAGAAAAGTGTTGGAAAACATTGAAAATTTACTTTACGGAAGAAAGTAATTTTAAAAGAAAGATAATTTTAAGAGAAACATATTTACATTTTATTTGATATTTTATTTTTATACAGGTTTACTTCATATTCTTATACTTTATTTACTTTTGTGTCTTGTACTTTTAGGTATTTTTATTTGTGTTTTATTCGAATATCAAAATATCCAGATCGGAAATTTAATAGATTACTTATAGTTTATTTAAAGCTTCATAATGGCAAAGCCAGAAAAGGTAAATCTAGAAGTTCCACAGGGAACCACGGAAGGTGAAAGGTCACCATCCCCAGTTTTTTCAAAAACCATTAGAAATAAAATGGAAGTGGATCTAAATATTTTATTAAAGTTCATAAAACCCTATGATGGGTCACGCGAAACCATAAATTCTTTTATCACGAATTGCAACAATGCATTTGAATTAGCGACAGATTCGCAAAAGTATATTTTGTTCAAATATATTTTAAGTCAGCTGCAAGGAAAGGCAGAAATTGCGGCTTCCATAAAAGAATTTACAGGTTACGAGCAACTTAAGGAATTTCTAAAAACTCAATTTAGTCAGAAAAAACATTATTCACATTTAATAACAGATTTACAAGAAACGAAACAATTATCAACAGATAGTGTAGTACAATTTTCAACTAAGATTGAGTCAATTCTGACTCAACTTTTGACAGAAATAACAATGAATTCGAATAAAAAATCCGAGATCCCCGGTCGTACAGCCGCGATGGAAGATTTAGCCCTCCATCACTTTTTGATGGGCTTACACCCAAGGATATCTAATATAGTTAGGTGTAAATCTCCCAAAAACCTTAATGAAGCAATTGGTTACGCTATTTCGGAAGAGAAAATTCAACAGACTCTTTAAGGAGAGTAGAAAGTTCTCAAAAAGAGAAGAAGGGTCATCAAGGTCAGTTTATACCCAGACCCCCTCAGGGTCATCAAGGTCCACGAAAGTTCTATAGACCTCCTCAAGGTCAAAATAGTTCCTTTATACCCAGACCCTTTCAGAACTACCAAGGTCAATTTGTACCAAGACCCCTTCAGGGCCAACAAGGTCAACAAAGTTTTTATAGGCCTCCTCAAGGTCCACCAAATTTGAACAATAATTTTGCACCTAGACTTCAAGGTCACCAGGGAAATAGATTTCCACAACCTCCTCATTTTAACAGACCGCGTGTAAATTTCGTAGATGAAGAAGAAGGTGAAGAACCATATACTTCTTATGAGGAAGATTACTATCCGGGACCTTCTGTCCCCGATGAACAGGAATATAATGATGAGGACAACTTTGATCCTGAATTAACTGAAAATAATTTAAACGAATAAATGTCCCGTCGACGTGTCGGACGCGACATAATCATAAATTCGGCACGAATAGAGTTTACAAAATTATAAATAATAATGATCGATACTTACCACATATAAAATTGCAGACCTCTGGAAGTTCTAGACCTCTATCACTTCTATTAGATACAGGTGCCTCAATCTGCCTCATTAAGAGTTCATCACTCACGAATACAATTAAGGTACATCCTGACAATATAACAGTCAAAGGAATAGACTCCAAGGGTAGTCTACCTTTGCAAAGTTTAGGATATGTAAATCTAAAATTAAAAATTGGAAATGAATTTATTCACCATAAATTTCACGTATTTAATGAATTACAAATTCCCTATGATGGAATTATTGGCACTGATCTTTTTATGGCATATAATTGTCAACTGAATTACAACACAAATAGCCTCGAAATCAACCGACGTAAAGTATATTTACTCTTCAACGAACCTGATTACATTATAAAACCCAGGTCAGAGACTGTTATAGAATGCACTGTAGAAAATCCTGGAATAAAGGAAGGGATAGTAATAGACCAACAGATCTCTAAAGAAGTCCTTATTTCAAATTGCATTGTAAAAGTAAAACCCAATAAAAGAATCAATGTAACAATATTAAATACGTCAGAGAAACCAATTAAAATTAATTCTAATTTAAAACTTAAATTACACGAAATTCCCGATCATAATATTAAATTAGTTAACAATTGCCAGAGCACATTAGAACGAACTGAACAGGTAATTAGTTCACTCCGGATGTCTCACTTAAATGGTGAAGAAAGTGAACAACTCGCAAACATCTGTGCGCAATATTCCGATATATTCCATTTACCTGATGACAAATTATATTATACTATATATAGCTCAATTACCACTCACTCACTCACTCATTGACATAATTGTTCTCCTAGAAAGAGACAGAAAACGATACAATGATGTAAGGGAGATGTGTTCGGGTGCGGGATTCGAGTAGGGAAAAATTATGACATTTCGGAAAAACAAGATGGCGGCCGACGTGATTTTCGCAACTCTTTTGTTTTCTAACCGATTTTGTTTAAACTCGCAATTATTGAAGAAATTAGTAAACGGTCAATAGAAAAAGTGGAAAAAATTGGAAAAACAAGATGGCGGCCGAGCTGTAGTATTTTGAAATTTTTGATTTTTCGACCCCGAACCGCGGCGCCACAGATCCGAAACGGCGTGGTCGAGCATAATATTTTTTTCTCTTTTCGCCTACAACTATCCTGTATTTTGACAGAACGGGAGTGGTTTTTAAAAATTCAAGATGGCGGCTGTCGCGGCGGCCGTTCGGTCTGAGGTACGAAAAAACGCAATTTTTAACTTCAAATTTCTCACAGTTGGCAACGTCGGAGCGTTTCGACTTCTAGAAGGCGATTGTGTGTACAGACTCGAACTATGGATTGGGGAAAAAAAATTACCCCATTTCTCGGGAAATTTTCAAGATTTACCCCAAAATTTAAAAAATCGAAATACGTATTTTTTGCAAAATTCGAGTACGAGCGACCACGTGTCCCACTTGTACGAATGACATTTGGGTATTTTCATTGACGAGGTCTGGCAACACTGGAATTTATCAAAGTAAAAGTGATTTTCGACATGGTCTCTTTTCAGGAGCTATCATTTCGGCTGGGTGCGAGCGAGATGAAAAATTGAAACGTCATCAGAAGCGGTATATCCTGTAGTTTACGGGAAAATTATGAAACTATGAAAAATGCTTCTGTGAAACGAGGCGGCGGCCATTTTGTATTCTTTTTGTATTTTTGAAAATTTCGATCACGATTTTGAGGCAGTTGGCAACATTTAGGAAAGTTGACATGTATGGATCGATTGTGTAGCTCGACCGGCAGTATCGAGATATGTAAACAGTGTTGCCACATTTGGGGTAGTTTTCGAGAATTACCCCAAAAATATCCTCCTGTAAAATTTTGTATGAAAATTTTTTTTTTCACTGATGGCTTCGTGTAGAAGTCAGGAAATATAAGTTTAATAATATATATAGCTCAATTACCACTCACTCACTCACTCATTGACATAATTGTTCTCCTAGAAAGAGACAGAAAACGATACAATGATGTAAGGGAGATGTGTTCGGGTGCGGGATTCGAGTAGGGAAAAATTATGACATTTCGGAAAAACAAGATGGCGGCCGACGTGATTTTCGCAACTCTTTTGTTTTCTAACCGATTTTGTTTAAACTCGCAATTATTGAAGAAATTAGTAAACGGTCAATAGAAAAAGTGGAAAAAATTGGAAAAACAAGATGGCGGCCGAGCTGTAGTATTTTGAAATTTTTGATTTTTCGACCCCGAACCGCGGCGCCACAGATCCGAAACGGCGTGGTCGAGCATAATATTTTTTTCTCTTTTCGCCTACAACTATCCTGTATTTTGACAGAACGGGAGTGGTTTTTAAAAATTCAAGATGGCGGCTGTCGCGGCGGCCGTTCGGTCTGAGGTACGAAAAAACGCAATTTTTAACTTCAAATTTCTCACAGTTGGCAACGTCGGAGCGTTTCGACTTCTAGAAGGCGATTGTGTGTACAGACTCGAACTATGGATTGGGGAAAAAAAATTACCCCATTTCTCGGGAAATTTTCAAGATTTACCCCAAAATTTAAAAAATCGAAATACGTATTTTTTGCAAAATTCGAGTACGAGCGACCACGTGTCCCACTTGTACGAATGACATTTGGGTATTTTCATTGACGAGGTCTGGCAACACTGGAATTTATCAAAGTAAAAGTGATTTTCGACATGGTCTCTTTTCAGGAGCTATCATTTCGGCTGGGTGCGAGCGAGATGAAAAATTGAAACGTCATCAGAAGCGGTATATCCTGTAGTTTACGGGAAAATTATGAAACTATGAAAAATGCTTCTGTGAAACGAGGCGGCGGCCATTTTGTATTCTTTTTGTATTTTTGAAAATTTCGATCACGATTTTGAGGCAGTTGGCAACATTTAGGAAAGTTGACATGTATGGATCGATTGTGTAGCTCGACCGGCAGTATCGAGATATGTAAACAGTGTTGCCACATTTGGGGTAGTTTTCGAGAATTACCCCAAAAATATCCTCCTGTAAAATTTTGTATGAAAATTTTTTTTTTCACTGATGGCTTCGTGTAGAAGTCAGGAAATATAAGTTTAACAAAAATATGGAGACAGCTGATGATTGAGGATTTCGGAGACGGGTAAAGGGCACGGCCAAGGTATTGAAGATAGGTGGGGGGTCCTCGAACTAATGTCACTCGGAACCTCATCCAATTGACAAAGAGCAAAAAAAAATTCAAAATGGCGGATTTAAGATGGCTGCCATACAAACTTCGTTAGTGTCTATCTCGGAGAGTATAAGAGATGGAAGTGTGGTTTCTTGGCAAGAGATGTTCAGAACGAGGAGGTCTATTTAGCAAAATGAAAAAAAATTCAAGATGGCGGAATATTTTTTTCATACCAAATTATATGGCAATTAGGAACTTTATAAGGACTGGGTACTTATGGTTCCCTCATTCTAACGAATCTTTGGGGGCAAAAATGTGAAGCGAGTTGATAATTGAGGATTTTGAAGAAAGAGGTGTGTTCGACCAAATGCATGAAAAAAAAACATAAAACTACCAACATGCCCGCATAATTGTTCTCTTAGAAAGAGACAGAAAACGATCCAATGATGTATGGGAGATGTGTTAAGGTGCGGGATTCGAGTTGGGAAAAATTACGACATTTCGGAAAAACAAGATGGCGGCCGACGTGATTCTTGCAACTCTTTTGTTTTCCAACCGATTTCGTTACAACTCGCAATTATTGACGAAATTAGTAAACGATATATACAAAAAGTGGAAAAAATAGAAAAACAAGATGGCGGTCAAAGTGATTCTTGCAACTCTTTTGTTTTCCAACCGATTTCGTTACATCTTGTAATTATTGAAGAAATTAGTAAACGATCAATAGAAAAATTGAAAAAATTGGAAAAACAAGATGGCGGCTGAGCTGCAGTATTTACAAATTTTTGATTTTTCAACCCCGACCCGCGGCGCCACAGATCCGAAACGGGGTAGTTCATGTATTGGAGATATGTTCGGCTGCGGGACAGGAGCAGGGAAAAATTATGACATTTCGGAAAAACAAGATGGCAGCCGACGTGCTTTTTGTAACTTTTTTTTTCCAACCGATTTTGTTACAACTCGCAATGATTGAAGAAATTAGTAAACGATCAATAGGAAAAGTGGAAAAAATTGGAAAACCAAGATGGCGGCTGACGTGACTCTTGCAACTCTTTTGTTTTCCAACCGATTTCGTTACAACTCGCAATTATTGAAGAAATTAGTAAACGATCAATAGAAAAAGTGGAAAAAACTGAAAAACAAGATGGCGGCCGAGCTGCAGTAATTTCAAATTTTTGATTTTTCAACTCCGATCCGCGGCGCCACAGATCCGAAACAGGATAGTTCATGTATAGGAGATATGTTCGAGTGCGTGATGGGAGTGGGGAAAAATTATGACATTTCGGAAAAACAAGATAGCGGCCGATTAGCCGAAATTAACCGATCGAAGCATTCAAGATAGGTGCTCGATCAAATGTCATTCAAAACCTCAGCCAATAGACCGTGAGCTGAAAAAAAATTCAAAATGGCGGATTTAGGATGGCTGCCATACAAATTTATTTGGTGTCTATCTCAGAAAGTATAAAAGATGGAAGAATAATATCTTGGCAAAAGATGATAAGGACCTGAAGTTCAACTTGATGAACAGTAAAAAATTCAAGATGGCGGAATTTATTTTCCATAGAAAATATAATTATGGCGAATATTGAAGAGACTACAAGTGTAGAAAGAACTATGCAAAATTTTGATACGTTTCCGTTTTACCCTGGGATTACAAAATCAGCGCCATTTTGAAATTCTTTGTTAATTGACCGATTTTGTTCCAAATCGATATTTAGGACTTCCTGGGATCACAAAATAGAAAACTGATAACCAAGTTTTAAAAATCAGCGCCAATTTGCAAATTCTTTGTTAATCGACCGATTTCGTTCAAAATTGATATTTAGGGCTCCCTGGGATTACAAAACAGAAAACTGATACCAAAGTTTTAAAAAATCTGCGACGTTTTTAAATTCTTTGTTAATTGGCCAATTTCGTTCGAAATCGATATTCAGGGCTCCCTGGGATCACAAAATAGAAAACTGATAACCATTTTTTAAAAATCAGCGCCATTCTGAAATTCTTTGTTAATCGATCGATTTCGTTCAAAATCGATATTTAGGGCTCCCTGGGATTACAAAACAGAAAACTGATACCAAAGTTTTAGAAAATCAGCGCCATTTTGAAATTCTTTGTTAATTGGCCGATTTCGTTCGAAATCGATATTTAGGACTCCCTGAAGTTACAAAATAGGAAACTGTTACCAAAATTTTCAAAAAACCAGCGCCATTTTGAAATTCTTTGTTAATGGACCGATTTCGTTCAAAATCGATATTTAGGGCTCCCTGGAATTTCAATACAGGAAACTGTTACCAAAGTTTTAAAAAATCGGCGCCATTTTGAAATTCTTTGTTAATTGACCGATTTCGTTCAAATTCGATAACTGGGGATCCCTAATATCCCAAAAACCACAACCCGTGAGCTGCTTTAGCAGCTCGCGCACAGGGCGAAACACTAGTTAACTTATACAAATGCGTTGAAACATCAAATCAAAACTAACTCCGATACTCCCATTAATGTTAAATCCTATAGGTTCCCGCAATGTCATAAAGAAGAAGTACAGAAACAGATAGGTAAAATGCTGGATCAGGATATAATTCAAACATCTATATCACCATGGTCATCACCCATCTGGGTCGTACCAAAGAAAATTGATGCCTCAGGTGAAAGAAAATGGCGTGTAGTAATAGACTACAGAAAACTTAATGACATTACCATTGGTGAATCATACCCCATTCCACAAATCAATGAAATTTTGGACCAATTAGGCAATAGCAAATACTTTTCGACCCTTGATTTAGCCTCAGGTTTCCACCAAATCAGATTAGCACCAGAAGACGCAGATAAGACTGCATTTACCATTCCAGAAGGACACTTCCAATTTAAAAGAATGCCATTCGGATTAAAGAATGCCCCAGCAACCTTCCAAAGGATGATGAACACCGTCTTGTCTGGCTTACAGGGCATTCATTGTTATGTTTATCTGGATGACATTGTCATTTATTCTTATGATCTGAATTCACATATTGAAAAATTACAAAAGGTATTTGACAGGTTACGCCAAGCCAATCTAAAACTACAACCGGACAAATGCGAGTTTCTCCGGAAAGAAGTTAATTATTTAGGACACACAATCACAGACGAAGGAGTTAGACCAAACCCCGAAAAGATAAAAGCTGTAAAAGAATTCCCTATTCCAAAGAACCAAAAGGATATAAAATCTTACCTAGGTCTTGTTTCTTACTACCGCAGGTTCATTCCAGATTTTTCCCTGCTTGCGAAACCACTTACCTCACTCCTGAAAAAGGATACCACGTTCAACTGGGGTAACGAACAACAACTTGCTTTTGAAACCCTGAAAAGTAAATTATTAACAGCACCGATACTTACCTATCCAGATTTTACAAAACCATTCATCCTTACCTGTGACGCATCAAATTACGCTATCTCAGCAATTTTATCCCAAGGTGAGATAGGAAAAGACCGTCCTATTGCATTTGCATCACGCACCCTTAATAAAGCTGAAATCAATTACAGCACTACAGAGAAGGAATGTCTTGCCATTGTTTTTGGTACCAAAACGTTTAGACCTTACCTGTATGGAAATACATTTACCATCGTTACAGACCACAAGCCACTCCAATGGCTCTTCAACTGCAAAGATCCTGGATCTAGACTAGTAAGATGGAGACTCAAACTGGAAGAGTACAATTACACCATAAAATATAAAAAGGGTAAAATTAATGCTAATGCTGACGCTTTATCAAGATACCCGGTTAATCCTGTTACAATTGACCCAGAAGAAACAAATGCTGATTTAATACCTGGACAGGATGACCCAAATCTAGATAGAGATCTAGAAGAATTACTTATCTCTCCACCCTCCTTCCGACTAGATGAGATTCTATCTGATACAGAGGACCAACAGGTCATCCCTAGTACAAATCCTCAAATTGAAGATTTCTCTCCTCTACCGATTGCTGAAAATCTTCCAGAAATGTTTGAAACACCATTGATTCCAGAATCATCACCACCTGTGCCTTTTGTACCATCACCACCTGTACCTTCTGTACCATCACCATCTGTGCCTTTTATACCATCACCACCTGTACCTTCTGTACAATCATCACCTGTACCTTCTGTACCACCTACATCTCCACTTGAACCCATTAGTTCACCACCTATCGAACAAATCGATATACCAAGTAGAGAACTAAGCCCGACCAATGATGATTACTCTACATTTCTGAAAACCGTATCTGAAAGAAATAAAAGTTTTAATACACACATTATAGAACACAATGAAAGTTTGATGAAATCATCAGTTAAAACCCTATTAATACCTACTTCCATTGACCTCGATGAATCAAACCCATACGTTGAAGAATTATTAGGAAACATTGGAGACTCAGCTGAAATCATAGAAGCTGAAAAACAATTACACTCATTTTATAAAGTAGAGTCAAATAATAAAACTTATCTTCTTCTTTTCACAAAAGTGCACCATTTCGATGAAACACGATATAATGAAATGTTTGAAACCCTGAAACACGTTAGAAATAGATTATTAATATTTGGAGACATAAATGAAATTGGAATTTCTGATTTCAGAAACCCATTTGAAAAACATTCTTTTACGAAAATATACAATATACTTCTGTTTCTTTTTCATAATACTGGTATTAAAGTTAATATATATCACAACAACATAATTTATCCTTCTCCTACCGAAATAAAGAAGATTCTACATGATAATCATGATATCCCGGTCGCCGGACATCTAGGAACTGTCCGCATGTATAACAGAATAAAAGACATGTATTACTGGAAAGGAATGCGCCGAGATATAGAAACATATGTTAAAGCATGCAAATCTTGTCAGGAGAATAAAGCTTTGAGAAGAATAAATAGAGCTCCTATGCAGATAACTAGTACTTCTACTGCACCTTGGCAACGCCTTAGTTTAGATATAGTAGGACCTCTTCCAGAATCTGGAACAGCTAAATTAAAATACATACTTACCTTGCAAGATGATCTGACGAAATTCTCAGTAGCATACCCCATTCGCAGTACAACCGCTGAAGAAACAGCTGATTGTCTTCTCCATTTCATTTCCATGTTTGGAATTCCTAAAATGATTTTGACCGACCAAGGGACAAACTTCACTGCAGAATTATTCAAGGAGACTTGCAAATTTTTAAAGATCAAACAACTTTGGTCATCACCATATCATCCACAAACACAAGGCGCACTTGAAAGAAGTCATTCAACACTAAAATAATATTTAAAGTCTTATGTCAATGAAGGTCAAACCGACTGGCCTCGTTATGTCTATACTGCGATGTTAGCATATAATACCGCTGTACATTGCACCACTAATTATACACCTTATGAGTTGATGTATGGTCATAAACCATTTATTCCAAATTCCATTTTTGAAGAATCTCCTGGAGCCACTTATCCTGAATATGTAAAGATGCTCCAAAATCGTCTTAAATTCTCACAAGAAAAAGCTACACAAAATATACGAAATTCCAAAACTGTATCCAAAAACTATTACGATAGTCATAGTAGACCACAACAATACAAAGTAGGCGATTATGTTTACGTGAAAAACCACTTAAAGTTACGTAAGGCCTTATCTCCATTATGGAAAGGACCTTATAAAGTAATTAAAATTTTGGGTAACAATACCTTATCGTTATTAATTAATAGACGGCATGTCACTCATCATTACGATCAGGTGAAATTGGCCGAAATATCTAATAATGCGTAATAAGTTAATTAAGCTTACTTATAGGAATTAGTTATATATATACATATATATATATATACATAAATATAAAACCTTACCTTTTGCACAGTAATAATATAAAAATCTCATTTTTACATATTAATAATTTGGAAAACTTACCTGTCATACAGTAATAATCTGAAAAACAGTAAATTAAAAGATAAATAGATATAGAATAGTATTAGTCTTCACTTTATTACAAAATATAATTTAGTTTACTTACCTTAGGCTTAAGAAAGAAAGAAAAGTTACTAGCAATCAGTTAAATACAAATAAAAGGGAATTAATCATAATTAACACATTATGAAATTTTTCAGCGTTTGCGCCCAACTGCATCGGGAATACATTCAACAAATTTCCGCAAGCTCCGGTATTTATTTTGATTACCTGGGAAATGTAAAAATAAATGAAGGACAATTAAATGTTTTAATTCCAGTAGATATATCTTTTGTTAAACCACATATAGAAAATATTAATTTAGTAATGAATACAGTTAAAGATACTTGTAAACGAACAGCAATGAATAAGGAATGTTATAACATCTTTGAGCCTTTATCACTGCGGTGCAAAGATATGGTGAAACAATTCTCTGCTATATCTCATTTGTTAGATACAAAGAATAAACGCAGCGCCTGGTTTGCAGGAATCGGTTCAATAATGAAACATATTTTTGGAACTTTAGACGAAGACGATGCCATAATTTTTGATAATGCAATAGAATCTGTATTAAATAACGAAAAGAAAATGTCATCATTAATTAAAGAAAATATCTTAGTTACTAATTCTATAATTAATAATTTTAATGAAACACTTATAAAAGTTCAACTAAACGAACATCATTTAAATGAAGCCATTGATAAATTCTCCTCGGAAATAGAAAACTTATCTGTCGCTACAGATAAAATCCAGTTACAGTTAAATATTAATGACGTATTCACTAATCTTGAAATGTCTATACTTACCTTATCATTCCAGCTTGAAGATATTATTAATGCTATTATGTTCAGCAGTCAGAATATATTGCACCCAGCAATAATGACACCAAAACAACTCCACAGGGAACTTATTGATTGCTTCAGACACTTACCTCAAGGTTTGGAATTACCAATTCCACTCGAAATCTCCATGATACATATTATCATGAAAATATCAAAGGTATCGTCCTATTATATGAAAAACAAATTAATATTTGTATTACAAATACCATTAGTGTCTAATACACAGTATAAGCTATATCATAACATTCCTCTACCTACACCGCACACTCTTGATAACCCAGAGTCTTTCAGTTTGATAATTCCTAGCTCGAAGTATATTGCCGTAACTGTTGATAAAAATCACTATTTCGATCTGGACAGTTTGAATAATTGTCTGACTGTTAATCATGAACATTATATATGTGATGTTTCAAATGTGTATGCAACTGATGCTAAAATTACGTGTGAAAGCGAGTTATTATCAAAGGTTATTAACAAAATTCCTAACCAGTGTGAAACTAAATTTATATACGGTAATGTTAACATTTGGAAAAAGTTAAATTATAACAGATGGATATTTGTCCAATCAGAATCTAGTAAGATTATTATAGAATGTTCAAATTTGAAAATACACCAAGAATACACTCTGTCAGGAACAGGCATTTTAACCCTGCCTGAGTCATGTGTTGGATATAATAAGAATACAGTACTAGTGAATAATAAATTTAATAAAAATATATCCTCACCGACAATTACCTTTGATTATAACCTCATAAATGATACTTGTTGTGATAAGTTTAAGTTTGATAAGATTAAAAATAGTGTGTCTCCTATTCGTTTAGAAAAGATTGATTTAGATAATTTGAAACCTCAAAAAGAGATGTTAATTAAAAAACTTTTAAACACACAATTAGAAGAGGAAATTCCTCATATAATCAAATATGGGACTCACTATTCGATTATAACCATAATTGTTTTCATTATCATTATTGTTGGTATAGTTTATATTATAACCAATAAGGTAGTTAAGATTTTTAATGTTAAAAAATATGAATCACCGGTCAGAGGTCAAGAAAATATAGAATTAGATGTTAAAATTGATTGCCAAGATATTGATGATGAACCAACAGACAGACCAGTCACTTTCCCAACTCTCAAACGGGATCTTTGAATTTCCATAAAACTTCGGAAAATAGTCCGAAGTTTTCCTTATAGGGGGAGGTGTTATACCCCTTCTTAGTTAGCAGATGTGCTGATGCACTTCTCTACCCCTTGCCCCTCGGACATCTTATATACCCATTTTATTCCTAATAGAAGCCAGTCAACGGGCAGTCGCGAGAGTTAACAGTACTCGTACCGGTTATTTATATTTATCTTGAAATTGTAATTAAAGTTACATTAAATAGTTTTAGTGAAATAAATCTTTTTTTTTAAAAAGACATTTCCGAGGCATCCCATAACAGCACGTTAAGACACAGAAAAAGCGCTCAACACAGCGCCACGGAGGTCGTCAGTCGTCCTCTACTGCGTGGTAGTCGGATTTGCAAAGTAAGTCGGAGAAAAAGCTGTCGAACGAAAACGTTTCTTACGAAAAGCTCATTCCACGCGGATGAAGTCGCGGGCATCAGCTAGTACAAATTATTTTGATGGGAATAATTCAAGCATTCTACCACTACCTAATTATTATTCCATTAATAATGTTCATTAAATCTTCCTCGATCTAGAAATCATTATTATTATCACGCAATGTCAAATTTATTATTATTAAAAAAAGAGAACGTTTTGAAAATGCTTTATTGATGTAATTCGCTTGGTAGTGGTTCTCAGTAGACGTAGGGCCCTCTGCAGCCGCAGCCGCAGCTACCGGCAATGGACACTCCGCCAGCGGCTGGCACAATGCCTCCGAACTCCACGCCGCCTATGATCGGCACCTGTCC
This sequence comes from Erebia aethiops, assembly GCA_923060345.2. NCBI lineage: Eukaryota > Metazoa > Arthropoda > Insecta > Lepidoptera > Nymphalidae > Erebia > Erebia aethiops. The sequence goes on along the minus strand of OV281087.1, from coordinate 4,996,983 downwards.
GGCGACCAGGGTGGTACCAGCGACCGGCATTTGACCGGCGACCGCTACATTACCGACACCTTCGCCTCCGTAGGCTGCGCCGTAACCGAGCCCGAGATCGTAAGCGCCACCAGCGAGGCCGTAAGCGCCGCCATTGAGACCGTAAGCGCCGATACCGAGTCCGTAAGCGCCGTCAGCGAGGCCGTAAGCGCCGGTACCGAGCCCGTAAGCGCCACCACAACCCGGAGCGATCAGCTCAGCTGAGCGGTAGCCGTAGCACTGGCTATATACATTCTGAAATTTTAATAAAACATCGTCAAACATCTCGTCGAGTATTTATTTCCAATCGATTAAAAAACTAAAAAAACGATATAGTTAAGTAAATCACTTTTGAGTTCACCTAAGTATTTCCCTTACCTGAACCAAGCAAGCTAGGACGCAGAGCAGGAGAACAGCGAAGGAGTTCATGTTGTAGTGTTTGTATTGTACAGACACGAGAATACAATGATCGGACTGAACTAGGACATGCCTTTATACCGATGTTAGAATGGGAATTTAGAATTTCGAAAGCTTACAAAACGTGCCTAACGAAGTGTTTGTTTTTGTTTAGATTGCCTAGATTTATTTTTCAATGGATTGCCAGGGTAGATTAACTAAGACTGATTGAAAAATATCGTATTACTGACATACTAAGCAAATCATCTGAAAGTCACGTCTCTTAATGCAATACTATGAGTAAATATTATTATTATATGCCTACACATACATTATAAAATGCTGTAATAATGATAAGAACCTCGATTTTTTGTATAAAAGGCATTAACTTAATTCTAAAAACATTCAGTTTAAACTCGAAGAATAAACAATCAAAATGGTCTTCAAAGCCGTACTTTTCGTCTGCGCTCAGGCTCTTGTGATGCAGTCCATCGCCGGGCAGTGCATCGGCGCCGGCTGGGCCGGGGCTGGGTGGGGCGGCTGCGGCGGCTGCGGTCTTGGCGGCTCTTGGGCAAACGCTCCCTTCGGCGCTGCCGGTCTCTGCGGCGCTGAGTTTTCCGGCGGTGCCCTCCCAGTGGCCAGCGCCTCCGCTATCCCCCCGAGCGGAGTTTCCGTGCTATCTGAGAACGCTTATGCAGGAGAGCTCGCTGTCGCCGGCGCTCTGCCGTTCTTGGGAACTGTGGGTCTAGAGGGCGCCCTGCCGACTGCTGGTGCTGGTGCGGTCGCGTACGGTTGCGGCAACGGAGAGGTCGGTATGTTGACTGAGGGCATTGGTGCTGCTGGTTTCGCTGGCCCACTCGGTTACGGCTACGGCAATGCAGGTCTGGGCTATGGCGCCGGTATTGCTCCATTCGGTAACGGCTACGGCTACGGAGGTCTGGCTCGCGGCGGATGCGGATGCGGACGTGCTATCTACTAAGAAGCCAAGATGACGATGTTTTTTGTCAACTGAATAAACTGATTTGAAGCACATAAATTTAATTTTTCATTTATATTATTTCCCAATAACGGTCCGACCCTTAAACTGATTCGCTATAATATGATAAAATTTTCTGAAAGCAGTCATCTTACAATTCAGCGCCTTTTTAAAAGCATCAAAGGAAACATCACAATTTTGGTATGCTTCCGGCATCTGCCTTCCTTCAAGGTAAGATTGGATAGGCACCTTCTAGGCAAGCGCACTGCAACTTAGACCTCATTATTGCGTTCTAAAGACATGACTGTCGTCAAAGAAAATAAAGAAGTAACACAATAAAGCTTTGCTTATTATAATAATCTAAGTAACTCCAGAATAACTGACTGTTAAGTGTATATCACACATGATGATAACACTGTTCTAGATACATTATTACTCGCAGTAGAGTGCCGGAGCTGAACAAGTTCCTACTCAAACTTGTTTAAGAACTGCTAAGACACTCCCTTAGCTATTCCCCTCGCTATATTTAACAGGTCGCTCTCAGAGGTTGTTTTCCCAACAGCTTGGAAATTTCGACTTGATACTTAAATACACTCACTTAAATTGGCACAGGAAATCTATTCTATCAACGAAACAGTTTAGGGTTCTACAAACTTAGGTCGAGTCTGTCGCACGTCAAAGGGCACGTCGCTTCACTATTGTAAAAAACTATATGCGTCTATGCAGTATTGCATTTTTTTGTCGATGGTTGCCTGACAATAATTATGACACTTCATAGGCGTGCTTATATCAAAAGTAAAATAAATGGTTGGACAGAATATAGTTAGAGCTGTGAAATCTTTAGTTATTAATACGATCATTTGGTAGTTTTACCTGGAAAATTTCTCGGGAGTTTTCAAAATTGGTGTATTTTATAGATTTCGACGTGCTCTTTCCAAATTTTCACTTTGCCACCTCGTGTCTTTGCCGCTCGCGCCATCATATTGGAAAAATAGCGCCAAAAAACAGTTTTTTGACAATAACTCCTTTCAGACTAATTTTACGATGAAAATGGTCAGGTACTAAATTAAACTAGAGAAAATTTCCTACAATTTATGTAGTAACCTTTTTTAGTGAAGTCAACAGTTTCATCGTACGTGAGCCGCAAACCAAAACCTAAATTCACCTTTCACAGTTTAAATACTTAAATTTGTATTGTGGGTGTTAAAAATTACAAGTTCTTCAAACTAAATTAGACAAGATTTAGCCAAGTCAATCCAATTCCAGGTAACCCCCTTTTTGAGCACCAAATTACTGGGTATTTGAATGTAACCCAGTTTTAAGCAAGAATATTCTTGACGAGGAATATTCTCTTGAGTAGGTAAGCATGGCTCGGTTGCCTGAAATTCTCACTTCAATGTGCAACTCGTAAAACGTAATTAAAACCGCTTCTTGCACCATTTTAAAAACCATAGCTACATTATTGCAGGTTGTGAAATCCATACCAATATTATAAATGAAGTGTCTGTCTGTCTGCTACGCTTACACGGCAAATCTGTTCAGCCGATTTTGATAAAATTTGGAAAAGAGGTAGGCTACATTCCGGGGAAGGACATAGGCAACACATTTATATCCCGGAAAATTAACGAGTTCCCGCGGGAATCAAGCAAAACTTAAACCTCGCCGACGAAGTCGCGGACTTCAGCTAGTTATTATTAAAGATTCGTTTTTGGGCTACCTGTTTTGAATGAAAAGTAGTTCTTGACGCGATAAATCCAGTCTATCCTATGTCACTCTCCACGTCCTCAACTATACCCATGCCAAAAATCACGACGATCCGTTGCTCCGTTGAGGCGTGATTGAAGGAAAAACCAACAAACGAATAAACCAACAAACAAACACACTTTCTCATTAAAATATTAGTAAGTATGATGTCCTCCCGACTGAATTTCGGCTACGGCGGCCAATCTCCAGAGAGATTAGCCATCTGCGCGGAAGATATTATAGTGCACAAGTGTGTGCGCATACACAAGGTGCACTCTCTGTTCCTTCACTCTCATAGTCCGATAGGACGGAAAATCCGACACGACTGGAGAACGATCAGACGCAGGACCGACGGCTTTATGTGCTCTCCGAGGCAAGCACCGCCAACATCCTAACTCCGGTTTAGTACTTAATTTAGTAGTAACTTATTTTCAGAAAAACTCAATACTTGTGTATAATGTCCCGACCCGGGACTCGAACTCGGGACTTCGACGGCCGCAGTCGAACGTGCTAACAACTAGAGTTAAACCAACAAGGCAGTCAATCTAAAATAATATTAAGTAATCTTAAATACTCAGCTCAGCGCTCAGGACGTAGTCGCGGGCATCGAGTAATTAATATTGGCAATATTAAATTTTACCTTTCTATTAAATAAGTGGGACCGTGATTGGCTGAAATGAAGATGGTTTCAGCTCTAGATGTTTGAACACAAAGGCACACAAATTTAACAACAATGAGGCATATGCCTGATTCATGAGGTTTGAGCATACCACATTATTTCGGTTTGAGTTACCTTCAACGTGTGCGACCCGTGAGCGCCACGGATCCCTGGCGATGGAATATTGGTGTTAGAATATTCACCCAACGGAAAAGACTGACAATGGGGACCCACTGGAAACACCAATCCGTTGAGAGGAAGACAAAATCGACCAAGTAGATGTCAAATAGCCGTACGTAGATACGTACGGAACATAAAAATAAAATTGTTAATTATTAATATTAATGTAAACTAATTAACAAAGAAAAACCTTCCAACGATTTCCTTCATATTCTTGTCCATAAAGACGTATTATCAAAACGCATAGATTACTAGCGAATTGAAAAAACATTTTATCAAAAGAATAGAGCCAAGCACGACAAATAGAAAATAAAGCACATAACATTTTGATTTGTGTAATTAGAACAAAAGGCGTACGAAACGTACGAAAACAGACGATAAGCACGCAATAATATTACTTATAGATAGCTATTAGTATAAAAGTGTGGATGTGTTTAGGTCAATCATTGTATTCTCGACTTCGACAAATACATCAACACTTCAAGATGTCCACCTTCGCAATCCTGATCCTTTTCTTCCAAGCTTGCTTGCTCCAGGTAACACATTTTTGTGTTTATTTTATTCTGTCGCTTTTCCACCTTCTGTAAAATTATTATTATTATAATAATTGGAACTGACTGAATAAAATTATATCATCGTAACTACAGCTCAAAGAGTAAAGTAACTTGAGAATTTTTAAGAGGGTTCTGCCTATATAACGTTAACCCTTGCTAAGAAAGATTTTTGAGAAGTTAGGTACAGCAGAATATTTGAGAAACTCTAGTACATACTACGTTTACTAAGAAACATCTCAATAGTTATTTTTGATTATAGATATCTCAATGTTTACAATCAACACCAAAGATGTACCTAATGCTCACTCAATTTATGTGTATGGTCATATAAGCCTCCAAATATAAGCCTTAACTTGGTACGATTAATTGGGACCTTTCTTTGACAGTTTTAAAGTGTTGTTTGTCCGATGTTTCAGAATGTATACAGCCAGTGCCTGCGTGGGGCTGACTTCATTGGCCCAGCTTATGGCGGTTACCTCGGCGGTTTAAACGATGGTTACCTCGGTGGTTATGCCGGTGGTTACCTCGGTGGATGCAACGGTGGTTACCTTGGTGGATATCTTGGTGGTTATAACGGCGGTCTCCTCGACGGTTATGCCGGCAACTATGCTTTAGGTCTGGGCGCTAACTACGGTTATGAAGGTCTGGCTCGCCGCGGATGCGGATGTGGACGTGCTTTCCTCTAAGAAGCCATAATGATGAATACTGATACTGTGGAATAGTCTGCCTTCTGAAATCCGTCATTCCAAATCACTCTTAATTATCAAAAGTCGTTTGTACAATCATTCTCTATCTCTTTGTAATTATTAGTGTATTCTCATTTATATTTACGTAACTATTTATTTATTGGTCAATAATAATTCATGTATTTTATTATTATATATTACGTCTTAATTATTTATTTTTTAAATACTGCATCTTCCGCGTTCTTTGTTATTAATCCTTTCAATAAAGGTTTTCTGTAAGAGCTAGGTATAACAATAAGATTTCTTTGTAGTTTTACTACATCTTTTAAAATTGCATTCTGTATATTAATGCAATATATGCAAAATAAATAAATAAATCATGATGTTTTTAATGAACTGATCAATAAACTGAATTGAGGCACAGGTTTTTTTTAATTTACATTATTCCTTCAATCGGTCCAAGCCTTTAAACCGTGTCGCTAGATGATAAAAATTTAAGAAAACAGACATCTTATAATTCATCGCCTTTTTAAAAGCATCAAAGGATGTTTTTGGCTGAATATTCCTCTCCCAGTGGCATCAAAGTTTTATGCATTTGTCTAAAGATTGTATAAAATATTATTTTAAGCTGAATGCATGGTTTATAAATAGAACGGATGTCTCTTTTCTGCAATTTAAACACACACCTTCGAGAATATTATAAAGAACTCTCGGACGTGCAGGCTTCCTCACGATTATTTCCTTCACCGTTTGAAGCAATTGATATTTAATTTCTTTAAACGTACAAAAAACGTACAAACCCGAAAAATTGGAAATGCGTGTCCGGGGATCGAACCCGCGATCCCTTGTCTTAATTGAGTACAAGGCTATCACCGCGACGATTGTTGCTCTGTCACGGCGTGATTGAAGGACAAACCAACCAACCTATAAACCAACACAAAAACACACTTTCGCATTTATAATATTCGTATGAAGTAATATTATGATAGGCTTCGTAGCACGTGTGACGTAGCTACTACGTTTATAGCACTTAATTGTCAATCCATACTTACATACTAATATTATAAATGCGAAAGCGTGTCTCTTTGTCTGTCTGTCTGCTACGCTTTAATGGCCCTTCTTTTCAACCGATTTTGATGAAATTTTGTGCAGAGATAGGTTGTATTCCCGGGGAAGAATGTAGCTGGCTACTACTACTTGAAATGAAATCGCGTAGAAACCTACATCTCACGATGTTGGTCCACAGGATACTCCACAATACACAACCTCCCTACCTATATGAGCGGTTGCATTGGCGCAATGAGAGAAGTACGACTAGGGTAAAGGATAAATGGAAGCTTAGTATCCCAAAACACAAGAAAGCAGGTTTCAGGGGCTGTTTCCGATTTGCTGCTGCCAAAGTATGGAATGATCTTTTGATGATGGAGGAATTTTGTCCGTTATTGTGTGGGTCAATAAAGATTCATTTATTTATTTATATAATTTATTTATGTTTTCGATGATTCTACTAGTGTCTCTGCCTTTTTATTTTTTTATTGTTGTGTTTTTTTTTTTATCTTTTTCAATTATTTATTTATTTTTCGTTGTAATTTTTACAATCTATTGACAGTGTTAGATATTAATATATATATAGCTGCTCGTGCTGACTGACTCATTGATCACCTCTCCTGTAAAATTTTGTATGAACATTTTTTTTTTCACTCATCGTTTCGTATAGAAGACAAAAAATCATTAAGAGGAAAAATACAGAGAGAGCTGATGATTGAGGATTTCGAAGACGGATGAAGAGCACCAGCCAGGGTATTGAAGATAGGTGGGCGGTGCTCGACCAAATGTCACTCGAAACGTCATCCAATTGACAGTTAGCTGAAAAAAATTTCAAAATGGCGGATTTAAGATGGCCGCCATACAAATTTCGTCGGTGTCTATCTCGGAGAGTATCAGAGATGGAAGAGTGGTTTCTTGGCAAAAGATGATCAGGACATGAGGGTCTACTTGATGAACAGGAAAAAAATTCAAGATGGCGGAATTTATTTTTCCATAGAAAATGTATGGCGAATGTTGACTGGGATTTGGAAATTATGCAAGACCTTTTCAAAGTTTGTATCTTCGTACTGTCATTCTGACAAATGATTCGGAAAGAAAATATGGAGATCGAGGGTTTGCAAGATGGGTGAAGAGCTACTAGCTAGCTAGAGAGCAGGGTATTAAAGATAGGTGGGGGCTGCTCAAACAAAAAAAGAAAATGAGCTGAAAAAAAAACTCTTAAATAGCGGATACAAGATGGTGGTTATACAAATTTCATAGGTGTCTATCTCGGAAAGTATAAAAAAATTTAAATAAAGCTGAACGATAGCAACTGACAAGTATTCAAATTAATATAAGTAACTAGATGATTCCCGCGACTCCGTCCGCGTGGATTAAGATTGTTTGATTCCCACGGGAACTCTTTAATTTTCCGGGATAAAAAGTAGCCTATGTCCTTCCCCGGGATACAACCAAATTGTACCAAATTTCATCAAAATCGGTTGAGCAGATGGGCCGTGAAAGCGTAGCAGACAGACAGACAGACAAACGGATAGACAGACAGACACACTTTCGCATTTATAATATTAGTATGGATATGATTGAACTAGAATTTAGTATCTTCATCGAACACTCACTAGATGGCGTTAGAAGTCAAAGGCCATGAAATAGTTAAATTATAAAAAAGGTTCTATAGAATAAAATAATAAAATTACAAACGTCCACTAAAATGATATAAATTTATATACCTAAAATATGCCTACAATGCTAAGTGGGCTTGCACAATACAGCGACAATTTAAGATAATAATTTCAGAGAGTAAAAAGTGTCAGGGTGATTTCGTTTTTTTTTATTCCACTACAAGTTAGCCCTTGACTGTGATCTCACCTGATGGTAAGTGACGATGCAGTCTAAGATGGTAGCGGGCTAACCTGTCAGGGGTACGGCAGTTATATTAAATCCATACCCCTAATTGGTTTCTACACGGCATCGTACCGGAACGCTAAATCGCTTGGCGGTACGTCTTTACCGGTAGGGTGGTGAGTAGCCACGGCCGAAGCCTTCCACCAGGCCAGACCAGAGAAAATTCAGAAATTATAAATTTTCGAATTAACCCTGCCGGGATCGAACCCGGGACCTCCCACATAAGACAAAAATTTATTCAGAGGAAAAATACGGAGAGAGCTGATGATTGAGGATTTCAAAGACGGATGAAGAGCACAGCCAGGGTATTGAAGATAGGACAGTGAGCTGAAAAAATTATCAAAATGGCAGATTTAAGATGGCCGCCATACAAATTTCGACGGTGTCTATCTCGGAGAGTATAAAAAACGGAAGAGTGGTTTCTTGGCAAAAGATGATCAGGACATGAAGGTCTACTTGATGAACAGGAAAAAAATTCGAGATGGCGGAACTTATTTTTCCATAGAAAATGTATGGCGAATATTGAAGAGGCTACAAGTGTAGAACTATGCAAGACTTTGATGCGGTTCCTTTTCAAAATTTGTTTTTAAAGAAGAACTCTCCATAATTTTTCGGAGAAAAAAATATATGGAGAGCGATGATGATCGAGGTTTTGAAAGATGGGTGAGGAGCACGGCCAGGGTATTAAAGATAAGTGGGGGCTCCTCAAACCTAAAGTGTTTACTGTCTACGTGTTCTGAAATAAACAACACACTGCTATGCTAGCGAGCACAGTGGAAGCGCCAACGTGCCAAGCGTCCGACAGACGTAAAAAAAAATCTCATAAGAAAACATATAACAGAGACCCCCCTAAGAATCTAAAAGGGCCTTTAAATGTTAAGAAACTTTCCTGACATGCATAAGTTGAGTTGAGCAGGAGTGTAAGAGACCGTTGAAGTTAAAACACAAAAACTCCCTTAGTTGATTAATAAAAAAGAAAAAAAAAAGGCAGTAAACACTTGGATAGAAGGAGAGCAAGTAAGTAGACAGTGAGCCACGCGGTCTACTACGCGGTCCGCTTCAGCGGGCCGCGCATCCACGCGCCATACTAGTAAGATATATAGCGTGTCGGGCGGCACACTTAATTTTTTAATATTTTCGTCAGGAGCAAACTGAAAATCAGCGCTAGGTATTGGTAGCCAATGCCCAGCATTAGGCTGAGTTTGCGACCTATTGTGTTGTTGCTAGTCTTAGATTTTTTATATTTATTTCTATATAAATCCTTTTTAAGTCTGCAACAATGTAACGCAATAAAGGATTTATTTATTATTATTTATTACTATTAACGCGGAAAATTAAGAAGATGTCGCGAGAATAAAGAAAAAATAATCCATGCGGACGAATTCACGGGCATTATCTAGTAATTTATACGTACTCGATGTATTATATTTTTACATTAATTATTTCGGGTACAATTTAAGTGCTCACCAAAAATAAAATAACTAACTCCAAATAATTTAAACCCATTCTTTACTGAGGTCCCTAAAGTAAAACGTTTTAGGTATTAGTATCATTACTTATCATTTATTTTCTGATTTTAGGTAATTACTTATCAAGTTGTTACAATAATAATAGTATAGTTCCGAGCCACAATCTGCTGATCATATGGCGTCCAAAATATTACACATACAATACAATTACAACACTTATACATATTATTTTGATGGGAATAATTCATGCATTCTACCACTAACTATTCTATCAACAATATTCTTCGATCTTGAAATCATTATTATCACGCAATGTCAAAATATTAAAAGAAGAGAACGTTTTGAAAATGCTTTATTGATGTAATTCGCTTGGTAGTGGTTCTCAGTAGCCGTAGGGTCCTCTGCAGCCGCAGCCGCAGCTACCGGCAATGGACACTCCGCCAGCGGCTGGCACAATGCCTCCGAACTCCACGCCGCCTATGATCGGCACCTGTCCGGCGACCAGGGTGGTACCAGCGACCGGCATTTGACCGGCGACCGCTACATTACCGACACCTTCGCCTCCGTAGGCTGCGCCGTAACCGAGCCCGAGATCGTAAGCGCCACCAGCGAGGCCGTAAGCGCCGCCATTGAGACCGTAAGCGCCGATACCGAGTCCGTAAGCGCCGTCAGCGAGGCCGTAAGCGCCGGTACCGAGCCCGTAAGCGCCACCACAACCCGGAGCGATCAGCTCAGCTGAGCGGTAGCCGTAGCACTGGCTATATACATTCTGAAATTTTAATAAAACAAATCGTAAAACATCTGATCCAGAACTAATTTCAATCGATTAAAAAACAAAAAAATAACATAGTTAAGTTAATCACTTTTGAGTTCACTTAAATATTTCCCTTACCTGAACCAAGCAAGCTTGGACGCAGAGCAGGAGAACAGCGAAGGAGTTCATGTTGTGGTGTTTGTATTGTACAGACACGAGAATACAATGATCCGACTGAACTAGGACATGCTTTTATACCGATTTTAGAATAGGAATTTAGTATTTCGAAAGCTTTCAAAACGTGCCTATCAAAGTGTATGTTTGTGTTTAGAATGCCTAGATTTATTTTTCAATGGTTTGCCAAGGTAGATTTACTAAGACTTATTGAAAATTTTCGTATTACTGACATACTGAGCAAATCATCTGAAAGTCACGTCTCATAACACAATACTATGAGTAAATATTATTTTTATATGCCTTCACATACATTATAAAATGCTGTAATAATGATAAGAACCTCGATTTTTTTGTATAAAAGGCATTAACTTAATTCTAAAAACATTCAGTTTAAACTCGAAGAATAAACAATCAAAATGGTCTTCAAAGCCGTACTTTTCGTCTGCGCACAGGCTCTTGTGATGCAGTCCATCGCCGGGCAGTGCATCGGCGCCGGCTGGGCCGGGGCTGGGTGGGGCGGCTGCGGCGGCTGCGGCCTTGGCGGCTCTTGGGCAAACGCTCCCTTCGGCGCTGCCGGTCTCTGCGGCGCCGAGTTTTCCGGCGGCGCCCTCCCAGTGGCCAGCGCCTCCGCTATCCCACCGAGCGGAGTTTCCGTGCTATCTGAGAACGCTTATGCAGGAGAGCTCGCTGTCGCCGGCGCTCTGCCGTTCTTGGGAACTGTGGGTCTAGAGGGCGCCCTGCCGACTGCTGGTGCTGGTGCGGTCGCGTACGGTTGCGGCAACGGAGAGGTCGGTATGTTGACTGAGGGCATTGGTGCTGCTGGTTTCGCTGGCCCACTCGGTTACGGCTACGGCAATGCAGGTCTGGGCTATGGCGCCGGTATTGCTCCATTCGGTAACGGCTACGGCTACGGAGGTCTGGCTCGCGGCGGATGCGGATGCGGACGTGCTATCTACTAAGAAGCCAAGATGACGATGATGAAATTTTTGTCAACTGAATAAACTGAATTGAAACACATAAATTTATTTTTTGATTTATATTATTTCCCACTATCGGCCCGATCCTGAAACTGATTCGCTATATGATAAAATTTTCTGAAAGCAGTCATCTTACAATTCAGCGCCTTTTTAAAAGCATCAAAGGATGTTTGTGTCACAATATTGGTATGCTTCCGGCATCTGCCTTCCTTCAAGGCACCTTCTAGGCAAGCGTACTCCAACCTAGACCTCATTATTGCGTTCTAAAAACATGACTGTCGACAAAGAAAAAAGGAACACAATAAAGCTTTGATTATTATAAAAATTAAAGTAACTCCAGAATAACTGAATGTTAAGTGTATATCGCACATGAAGATAACGCTGTTTTTGATACATTATAACTCGCAGTAGAGTGCCGGAGTGAGAAAGTTCCTTCTCAAACTTGTTCAAAAACTCTTCGCTACTCCCCTCGCTGTTTGACAGGTCGCTATTAGAGGGTGTTTTGCCGATAGTTTGGAAATTTGGACTTGATGAAGTTACAAAGGCCCGATTTCTAAGCTGAATTATTACTGCATTTTATAATGTAGGTATGAGAAGGCATAAAAAAAAAATATTTACTCATAGTATTGCATTATGAGACGTGACTTTCAGATGATTTGCTTAGTATGTCAGTAATACGAAATTTTTCAATAATGTACGGGAGCAGGTGATATGGCTCGACCGTAACAAAGGATGACCATCCACCGAGCGGGTGCGTGCTCGGGGACCACTGGTCCGACCGTTCATCGTTGGAGGTCGTATATAGGCGTAATTCAGAGAACGCTTCGTCAGCGTGAGTTAGGCTCTTCGTGTTCATCGTGCGCTACTAGTAATGCCATCTATTGGATTATGTGCGGACTGCGAAGACCGCTACATCACTCCCCTTCGAGTCTGGAGGTCGTCAGCATTCAGATGAGCGGCATTGTAAGCATCTGGAGAAGTGGCATCGATGAGCATTCAGGTAAGCGCTGTGTTGGGAAGTACTCGTCGGAGCGGCGTCGTGTAACAACCAGAGTAAAGGCGTTGTAGGCTCATATTACCCTGAGGCTGCATGACCCACTTGTGCGGCTGGCACTGGCACTGACGTCGATACTCAACAGCATATCAGTACGCAGCCCGCGTACTGAAATGCTGTTGAGTATCGACTGTGCTGGCCGCCGAGCGTGTGGCTCTGTGAGCGGCTGTGCTACGTTGCGTGATGTTGGTGTTGTGCCGGAACATTGGTCGGCTGTGCTGCGTTGCGTTGTGTTGCTGTGCTGCGTTGTGATGCTATTGTGTCCTGCTGTGCATACTGATGATGCTGTCCTCGTTGCGATGACTGTAGGGATTAATGTGATGCGCGATTATGCTGAAGTCTGACGAGTGAGAGCGTGAACGTCAGCTTGATGTGCGTCGGCGGCGGCTGTGAGAAATCACGTTGATCGTCGGCGGCGGCTTAGAGATCACGTCGGGGTCACCACTGTACGGGATCAGGTGATATGGCTCGACCGTAACAAAGGATGATCATCCACTGAGCGGGTGCGTGCTCGGGGACCACTGGTCCGACCGTTCATCGTTGGAGGTCGTATATAGGCGTAATTCAGAGAACGCTTCGTCAGCGTGAGTTAGGCTCTTCGTGTTCATCGTGCGCTACTAGTAATGCCATCTATTGGATTATGTGCGGACTGCGAAGACCGATACAAATAAGTTTTAGAAAATATACCCTGGCAAACCATTGAAAAATAAATCTATGCATTCCATTCAAAGCTTTATTCCTAATACTAATCTTAAAGAATTATGTCCTCCCGACCGAATTTCGGTCACGGCGGCCTATGTCCAGAGAGATTGGCCATCTGCACGGGAGATATTTGTAGTGCACAAGTACAGGTGCACTCTCTGTTCCTTCACTCTCATAGCCCGATGTGACGGAAAATCCGGCCTGACCGGAGAGAGATCAAGCGGAGGACCGACGACTGCAACACTGCCAACTTCCTAACTCCAGGCTAGTACTGAGAATTTCTCTTCAGAAAAACTCAATACTTGTTTCCTATCCTACTAATAAATATATTATTATAAACGCGAAAGTTTGTAAGTAATGATGTATGGATGTTTGTTACTTTTTCACGCCAGAACGGCTGAACAGATCTGGATAAAATTTGGCACAGGGATAGATTATAGTCTGGAATAACACCTAAGCTACCCGGAAAATTACAGAGAAGAAGTCGGGGACACCAGCTAGTCTTTAATAATCTTAAATACTCAGCGCTCAGACTGTCAATAAAGTATTGACCACTTACAATAGCTATAAGTAGTATGTAAGTTTACATAAATCATTAATATTAGTAATAGCCTTCCTTTTAATATAGTGGGACGGGGTTGGGCTGAAATGAAGATGGTTTCAGCTCTAAATGTCTAGAAGTCGAGTCTGACGAACCAAACGGCACATTGTTTCACGGAAAGCCCCATGAAAGACAGCAGACAATCCATTGAGAAGAAGACAAAAACGACGAAATAGAAGATGTCAAATGGCATCTACTCACGGATGATAAAAATTTAAATATAAATTAATATTAACTAAGAAGAACCTACCGGTTTTCCTTCATATTCTTGTCAACTGGGACGTCATTTTCAAACAGGGATAGATTTATTACTAGCCACAGAAAGGATCGTTGTTACTAGCGGATATAATATTTATTTTATCAAAACAAATAGAAAATAAAGCACATTTGAAGCAGATTAGTTTAAATTAGAACAAAAGGCGTGATACGCGTACGAAAACAGACGATAAGCACGTAACTATGTTAAAATTTCGCAACTCTTGCAGCTTATAGCTGTACTTCTACTGATATACCTATTAGTATAAAAGCGTGGATGTTTTTAGGTCATTCATTGTATTCTCGACTTCGACAAATATATCAACACTTCAAGATGTCCACCTTCGCAATCCTGGTCCTTTGCTTCCAAGCTTGCTTGCTCCAGGTAACACATTTTTCTGTTTATTTTATCATGTCGCCTATTCCAACTTCTGCATTATAAAATTGGAACTGACTGACTAACATAATATCATCGTACAGCTCAAAGAGTTCTGCGTTAAGAAACTTGAGGATTTTTATGACGGTTCTGTCTATAACGTTAACCCTTGCTTAGAAAGGATTTTGACAAGGTACAGGAGTATCTTTGTGAAGCTCTAGTGCTTACTACGAAACAGATCAAAATTTTAGTTTTATGATTCTAGATTTTTTTAATTAAAAGATTTACTGCTCGCTCAATTTTGTATCAAATTATCTATTTTCTGAACAAATATTTTATAATAGCTCCATACTATAACCCTAAACTCTTTGACAGTTTTAAAGTGTTGTTTGTCCGATGTTTTAGAATGTATACAGCCAATGCCTGGGTGGCGCTGACCTCATTGGCTCCGCTTATGGCGGTTACCTTGGCGGTTGCAATGGTGGTTACCTCGGTGGTTATGGCGGTGGATACTTCGGTGGATGCAACGGCGGTTACCTCGGTGGATACAACGGTGGTTACCTAGGTGGATACAACGGCGGTTACCTCGGTGGATACAACGGTGGTTTCCTCGGTGGATGCAACGGCGGTTACCTCGGTGGATACAACGGCGGTTACCTCGGTGGATATCTTGGTGGTTGTAACGGTGGTCTCCTCGACGGTTATGCCGGCAATTATGCTGGTGCTTTTGGTCTGGGCGCTAACTACGGTTACGGTCTGGATGGATTCGAAGCCTACGGCGGTGAAGGTGTCGGTGATGTAGCGGTCATCGGTGAGATGCCGGTCGGTGGTGTCACCCTGGTCGATGGTGAGGTGCCAATCATTGGTGGTGTTGAATTCGGCGGTATTGTGCCAGCTGCGGGCACCGTTACCATTTCTGCCACCTGCGGTTGCGGCTGCAGAGGTGGATACCGTTACTGAGAAATAAATAAAATCTATCCTCTTCGATTCGATACCTATCCTTCTTTAATGACGCGCATTATATCAAACCCTTAAAATTATGTTTTAAAATTATTTATTTCTTACGAAGAATTCTTGTGATTGAATAAGAAGAAATGTATGATTTTTATTCGATTGAAATGAAAGAATTCAGTACATTGTTTGAATATTTGTATTGTTTTAAATGTTGTGGTATGTCATATTATGGTATTTTAAATCTAGGGCTTGCTATTTTAGTGTAGCATGTTCTTCCATGTTGGATGTTACAATCTCTCATAACAATATTTCTTGATTTTTGTAAATATAGTATGTGTTAAAAACATTTTAATAAACAAACGATCTTGGACGAGATACACTGATAATGATAAAATATATTTTTTTATAGCATTTTGTGTTTTCTTTTTAAAAATATGAACCTAATAGAATGATGCCCGCGACTTTGTCCGCGTGTATTAAGCTTTTTTGATTTCCGCGGAAACTTTTTAATTTTCCGGGATAAAAAATTGCCTTTGACTTATTCCAGACTATATTGCCGCCGTTCTGGCATGACTGAGTAACAAACATCCATCCATACAGCAAAAAACACCGAAAAAATTACGATTCTTGTATGGAGGCCTCCTTTATTTTTAATTTAATTAATTGTTGTTGTACCAGCAATAGAAATACACACACTGTAACATTTTCAACTGTCCAGCTATTACGGTTCATCAGACACAACCCGCTGACAGACAGACAGCCGGACGGACAGCGGAGGTTTAGTAAAAATTGGTAAGTCAATGAATAGTACAAAGAGTTTTTTTAGGTACCTATTCTGTGGTAATAGGGTCCAGTCGGAATTCTTATAAAAGGAAAACCGACTTCAAAGCCCATTAACGTCCCACTTCTGGGCACAAGCCTCTACTCTCATAGAAGAGAGGGAATTAGAGCTTAGATCCACCACGCTGTTCCAAGGCGGGTTGGCGGGCTTTAAAACGACTATTATCATGTTAGTGATAATAACCAGGACCGACGAATATAAAGAGAAAGTTGTATTGTAGGAATTGTAAACGATGGTATTAAGAACCAGTGGTAGATTCACTCGACGATTCAAAAACACTTGTAAAAGTTTATTTGAATTTGAATTTGATGAACCTATAGAATTTCAAATACCCGGAACGAGTGATGACTACAGACTTGTCCCATACGTTGATCCATTTAAAAGCTAAGATATTGAATGAATACTCATCAAAACTTAATTCATCTACAGTTGTAGCTCCGATTAATAATTGGTTACATTCAGTCTTTAGTCAACTGGATGTATACTTGAATCAAAAACTCATTTCATCGCCAAACAATACATATTACTATGCATTAGAGGTGTAGCATGTCGTTAAACGGTTAAACGGTTAAACGGTTAAACGGTTAACGGCTAATGGTGGAAAATATTAGTTAACAATCTTTACTCCTGTGATCAACTGAGTCGGGTATGCAGAGTTTGATAATGTTATTAAAATTGATAAAAATTACCTAACCAACTTCCTAAAAAGGAGGAGGTTCTCAATTCGGCGTGTATTTTTTTTAAATGGCCCCAATGTAATTTTTTAAACCCAATACTCAATTATGGCCCGATCTGGGACTCGAACCCGGAACCTCGTCGGCCGCAGTTGAACATGCCAACCACTAGACCAACGAGGCAGTTTTTTATTTATTTAATAGTAATAGGTACACTAGAGAATGATATAATATGTTGTTGAGTACTTTAATTAAGTCAACATTTAAAAGAGAATAAATAGTAGCCATGATAGATAAGAGGTTTCCTTTGAACCTTACCCTCCATTTACATAATAGAGATGGCTCTTGTCGTGTTTTTATATATTTGATTTAAGATATTCACATAAATGAGACACCATATTTTAGATCATTTTTTTTTAATAATAATTTCTTTCCAATGTCACCATAATACTACTTATAAATTTTACTAAAAAGATCTCACTACAAATATCATAATATTATAACATCTCCCTTTTTTTTATTCGGGATACCTGACCGGAGGTCGGACTAAAGGTAACTTAAAGGTTTGATATAAATTCTATTTCTTATAAATATCCTTCCATTGTCACTCATTATTTTGTATGTTCTGTTATCAATTTTTCCATTAATAATTCCTTTTTTCCACAATCTCCCTATTTCAAAAAATACATGTTCCCCGAGTTCCAAATTTCTCAAATTAATAGCTCTGTTTGTAAGGAAAAATATACACCTGTACAAAACTTTCGTAAGCACAAAATTTCAAAGAGATACACGTAAGAAAAAAAACTGGTTGTAACCTGCTTCAACCAAATAACATTAGAGCAAAAAAGTCCAATCCGTAATAATTTATTATAAACTTCCAAATTTTTTAACAGACGAGACCAAAGAAACAATATTTAAAAGTAATTTAAAAGAATGGTTAATTCAAAAATGATTTTATAGCATAAAAGATTTTTTAAATGAATAGACCCCAATAATACGATCAAATAAATAAAAAAATATGTTAATTAATATCTGAAATTTTGTTATTATTACTATATTATTAAGTATATTATATATTTTTTATGCAAAGATAAATTAATATTATGTAAAAAGATAAATAATTAGACATAATATTATGTTTAATGAGGAATGAACTGGATTACGTGTGGCACAACCCGAAAAATGGTCCAGGCTCAGCATAATGCTGCATGTCTAGTGCAAGCACAAACACATACAGCGCTGATTTTCAGCCGGAACCCTTATTCAGGTGACACCACGGAAAAAAATAACGTAGCTGCAAGCCAGTTCGACACTTAAAAACTATAGTTTAATAGTAAATTGTAGTGCTTTATATCTACAAAACCGACTAGAAAGGATCATAAATACTACGTACAATTCTAATTACTATCCAATAAACTTAAACTGCTATATCGAATGAGTACTATACTACTATATCCTCTATTTTTATAATAATGATTATATCTATTAACTATATAAATAATATTAATAAATAAGTAAACGTAATACATATTAATTATAAATGATTTATTAAGCATAACATATTAAAAAGCTACAAAAAAGAGTCCTCTGCCACGTCATGATCTTCAAATTCAACTTATTATTCCAGAAGGAATTTTTTCATTTCGAATTTAAATGAAAATTTGCTCTTTAAATTCCTTATTGACAGGCAAAATCTCTAGTAATCTTGATTTACTGCTCGCTCAGTTTATGTATCAAATAACTATTTTCAGAACCACAATTTGACAATAGCTGCACACTATTTAACTTTAAACTCTTCGACAGTTTTAAAGGGTTGTTTGTCCGATGTTTCAGAATGTTTACGGCGTCAGCGAAAACGAAGTTGCCGGTAGTATATCAGTCAACGGTGAGCTGCCGGTACTCGGTACTACCCATTTCGATGGTCAGGTGCCAATCATGGGTGGAGTTGAATTCAGCAGCACTGTGCCAACCACTACTCGGAAGTAAATATTGTAATCTATGCTCTCCGAACCTATACCTATCCTTTTACCGATACATTTTAAAAATTATATTTCAAATCAAAATTATTTATTATCTTACGATGAGTTTTTGTGTTTTATAAGAAGAAATGGATGATTTTTATTCAATTGATAGAATTCAGTATATTGTTTGAATGTATTTATTGTTTTAAAAGTTGTGGTATGTCATATTATAGTATTTATGTAGCGTTTGATATTTCAGTGCTGCATGTTCTTCTATGCTGTATACATTTTGGATGTTTTACCATCTTTCATAGCAATGGATGTTCTTGATTATTGAATATGTTATAAGCGTTAAAAATATTTTAATAAACAAACGTTTTTGGACGAGATACTCTGATAATGATGAAATATATATTTTTTATAGCATTTTGTGTTTTCTTAATAAAAATATGAACCCAATAGAATAATGCCCGCGACTTTGTCCGCGTGTATTAAGCTTTTTTATTTCCGCGGAAACTTTTTAATTTTCCAGGATAAAAAATAGCCTAGGTATGAGTTATTCCAGACTACACTCTATCTCTGTGCCTTTCATCCAGATATGTTCAGCCGTTCTGGCGTGACTGAGTAACAAACATCCATTCATTCGGATGGATGGTTCGATCCCCAACAAGGTCAATTTGGGAATTTATAATTTCTGAATTTTCCCTGGTCCAGACCAGCCACAGTTAACTAGCCACAGCAGAAGCCTCCCACGAGGCCAGCCTCGTGGGAGGCTTCTGCTGTGGCTAGTTAACACCCTACTGGCAAAGACGAGCTGCCAATGCCGTGTAGAAACCGAATAAGGGTTTAATATATCTGCCATGCCCTTGACAGGTTAGCCCGCTACCATCTTAGACTGCATCATCACTTAGGTACCATCAGGTGAGATCGCAGTCAACGGCTAACTTGTCAAACATGCTAACCACTAGACCAATGAGGCAGGTGCCCATACAACAAACTTTTAGGTACATAAAAAGTTCATATAAGTAGTGTTAAATCTTGTACGGTGAAGGATGGTACAGAACCCTTCGTGTGCGAGTCCGACTCGCACTTGGCTTATTCGTTATCATTTTTAAATGTTCGAAGATTACTAGTTCATTCGAATGAATCCTTTGAATGATCTCGCAGTAACCTGTAGCTGTCCAAAACATATTATGGAAGAATTAGAATTCATAAAGTTTCAAAATTATTCTCGGAAGAATCAATGTTGTTATATGTTGTTTTTCCTAAGTCAGGTTCTTTCACATGCAGTCTTAAAAGGAAGAAAGAAATTCCAAAATACTGTCACATTTCTTTTATTTCATCTTTATCACTTTATCTCGTTCAAGAAAATTTTGTTAGTTTAAAACATTTTTAACGCGTTGTACATTTACAAAACTCAAGAAAACAATCATCAAAATGATAAAAGAAGAGTAAGTGACATTCCTTTGACACATTAAGGAACGATTTCCTCATCACTGAGTTACGTTTGAATGACGAATTTTGATGTTTTGATCGGTTTTGTATAGGAGTTCTGTCATTATTTAAAATTTATTCCTCGGTTACTCAGAGATGGAGAAATCGGTCCTCATTATACCTATTACATATTATAATTTTTCTATTATAACGAGATTTGCCATAATGCGCGCCAGTGTAGAGAATCCAATAGAAGAGAGTGACTTAATTGACTTCTCAGTAACGGTATCCACCTCTGCAGCCACAACCGCAGGTGCCAGAAATGGTAACGGTGCCAGCAGCTGGCACGATGCCGCCGAATTCAACACCACCAATGATTGGCACCTCACCATCGACCAGGGTGACACCACCGACCGGCATCTCACCGATGACCGCTACATCACCGACACCTTCACCGCCGTAGGCTTCGAATCCATCCAGACCGTAACCGTAGTTAGCGCCCAGACCAAAAGCACCAGCATAATTGCCGGCATAACCGTCGAGGAGACCACCGTTACAACCACCAAGATATCCACCGAGGTAACCGCCGTTGTATCCACCGAGGTAACCGCCGTTGTATCCACCGAGGAAACCGCCGTTGCATCCACCAAGGTAACCGCCGTTGTATCCACCGAGGTAACCGCCGTTGCATCCACCGAAATATCCACCGCCATAACCACCGAGGTAACCGCCATAAGCTGAGCCAATGAAGTCAGAGCCACCCAGGCACTGACTGTATACATTCTGAAACATCGAAGAAACAACCCTTTAAAACTTTCAAAGAGTTTAAAGTTAAATAGTATGGAGTAATTGTCAAATTTTAGTTCAGTAAATAGATAATTTGATAGTTGATACAAAACTGAGCGAGCAGTAAAACTTTTAAATTACAAAAATCTAAAATCATAAAATAATATTTTGAGCTGTTTCTTAGTAAACGTATCAAGCACTAGAGCTTATCAAAGATTCTGCTGTAAACTTCTCAAAATCCTTTCTTTAACGTTATAGGTACAACCGTCATAAAAATTCTTAAGTATCTTAACGCAGCGAACTCTTAGAGTTGTAGTTACGATGATAAAAATTGGAACTGACTGACTAACAAGTCAGTCAGTTCCAATTTTTATAATAATAATATGCAGAAGGTGGAAAAGCGACAGAATAAAATAAACACAAAAATGTGTTACCTGGAGCAAGCAAGCTTGGAAGCAAAGGATCAGGATTGCGAAGGTGGACATCTTGAAGTGTTGGTGTATTTGTCGAAGTCAAGAATACAATGATTGACCTAAAAACATCCACGCTTTTATACTAATAGCTACTATCACTAGAAGTAGAGCTATAAGCTGCAAGAGTTGCGAAATTTTAAAATAATTACGTGCTTATCGTCTGCTTTCGTACGGGTATCACGCCTTTTGTTCTAATTTAAACTAATCTGCTTCTAATGTGCTTTATTTTCATTTGTTTCGATAAAATAAATATTATATCCGCTAGTAACAACGATCCTCTGTGTGAGTAGCTAGTAATAAATCTATCCCTGTTTTAAAATGACATCCCAGTTGACAAGAATATGGAGGAAATCCGGTAGATTCTTCTTGGTCATATTAATTTATATTTGTATTGTTATCATCCGTACGTAGATGCCATTTGACACCTTCTATTTCGTCGTTGTTGTCTTCTCAACGGATTGACTGCTGTTTTTCATGAGGCGTTCCACGATTTTTTGTATGTCAACCAAGGGAAAACTGTAATTAAATCCTCTATCTAAGTCAATAATATTTAGGTAATTAATTAATACTCTTTCGAAATTTATGTATATTTTAGTCACCGTCATCATAGCAACCCACCAACCATCCTACCATCATCGTCCCAATAATTTAAAAGGGCTATCGACAATATTATTATCGACTTCTGTAAACTAACTTATGCTATTGTAGGTAAGTCGTCAACACCCTATTGATATTGATGTGCTGAGTCCTCATAGTTAAATTTAGGAATATCTGCTTTGAATGACAAGTAGTTCTTGAAACGATAAATCCAGAAGCTATCTACAGTCTGCCAGTGTTCATAGCTAATAATTTCACAGTCTGGAATGATAGCTTAATTTTTTTAAATGATGACAGTTTACCGAAATTTAAACGACTAGGCTTTCTTCTTTGCCTTCTTTCACAGTGCTATGTCGTACCTACGGCATATTATTCCAGGGCAGAGCAGCCAATATCCAAGAAATTATGTTGCAAAAAAGAGCCGTCAGGTCTATTTACAAACTCAGATCACGCGAATCCCTTGGTGCAGAATTTAAAGACATTGCTACACTTACGGTGCCTACACAATAATTAAATTTAATATACTTAATATAGTCTTTGTTAGGCAGAACATTAATCTTTATAAGCAAATTAGTGAGACTCACAATCGATGTACTAGAAACCGCCATAAGCTTGTGCGCAAGGTGCAGAAATCATTTGTCGAGTACGCTTTTATAACATCCAACAGAGTTTCTGGATTTGCCATTGCATAATTTCAAGACTGTGTTAAATAGGTTTTGATAATATAAGGTTAATGTTGATGATTTTCTTAATGATAAAGTTGCATGGAAGCAACCGGCATCGCATCCAGCAGTCTACGTATCTATTGTTTCCATATTGTAACATTTTTCTTTTTATATTTATGATTCAAAAGTACTTGTTAAAGTTTATTTGAATAAAAATCATTTTGAATTTTGAATTTTGAATTATAAAAAAGAGCAACTGCAACTTTTTTGCCGGGTCTTCTCAATAGAATCTTCTTTTTGAACCGGTAGCAGAGTACGAACTTATCATAAGTTGATACACGTTGTTACGTGAAATAAATAAAACATTTATCATTACCATGTACAATCGTTGGCATATACCTAACTGAGTTAAAAAAACAGTGTGCAACATCAATGACGAGTATGTTAAAAAGTACCGGTTCAAGAATAGATTCCTGTACTACTCCATAGAGATTCAAACCACCTACATCAGCTGTCATTTGTCTGCCAGTAAAGTAAGGAGTTCATAATTCTCCCGACGAAACCATAATATTTTAACCTGCTCTAATGAGCAGGTTAAAATATTTTGACAATCCTAATGGATTGTCGATTACGATCGACAAGATCAAAGGCTTTCGAGAAATGCAATAAAAGCCCATCTACCTGCTTTTTTCTGCGAACATGTGATGATAGCTGATAGTCTACGTAAGTAAACAGCACCATGTAGTTGGCTAATCTCTCTGGGGATTGGCCGCCGTGGCCGAAATTAGATCGAGAGGACATTAAATAAACAAATTTGACAGACACAACCTATGTTTGTAGAAAACTTACTGTTTCGTTACAATATATACCTATCCTGTGACAATTTATGTGAGGGCATACAAAGTATCCCATATTTTAAGTATTGACCAGAAATCCTCAGTACTAGCCCGGAGTTAGGAAGTTGGTGGTGTTTCATCCCCGTGCCTCGGAGAGCACGTTAAGCCGTCGGTCCCGGTTATTATCACCAACATGATAATAGTCGTTAAAGCCCGCCAACCCGCATTGGTGGGTCTCAGCTCTAATTCCCTCTCTCCTCTGAGAGTGGAGGCCTGTGCCCAGCAGTGGGACGTTAATGGGCTGTAGTGGCTGGTGTTGGATACAAGTATCTTCAATAAGGAGTACCTAGTTAGAAGAGTATCTTAGCAGTTCTTGAAGAAGATTGGGTTGAACTATATACGAGTAAGCTCCGGCACTCTACTGCGAGGAATAATTTATCTAGAACAACGTCATCATCATGTGTATAGTCAGTTATTCTAGAGTTACTTTGATTTTTATAATAATCAAAGCTTTACTGTACTCATTCTTTTTTTACTAAAGGTAAGGATTGTGTTTGACGACAGTTATGTCTTTAGAAAACAATAATGAGGTCTAAGTTGGAGTACGCTTAGTACCTAAAAGGTGCCTAACCAATCTTTCAATATATATGTCACCGTAAGATTGTAAAAACCGTTAGATTATAATATAACGTTTTTTATCTCGATAGATTATAAACTTTCGACAGATTGTGAACCGTAACATACTGCTTACAATTTAACGCGTTATTTTTCGGTAAATTGTAATATATTAGGTATATTAACCCGATAGAACCTAAGTGAATATTCATGCCAGACCCTAACCTAACCTATAGTTCGCGCGCGAGTTGAATGCAGAGTAAATGTATGGTGACACTTACATTTACTCTGCATTCAACTCGCGCGCGAACTGTACAAGAAAGAGACAAGAAAACGTAAAAACAATAAATATTTCATAAATTAATACTCAGAACATTGAACGGTTCACAATCTTTCGACAGTTTATAATCTAGAGAGATAGAAACCGTTAGATTATAATCTAACGGATTTTACAATCTTACGGTGACATATACAAATATTATACAATATTATATACAAATGCTTTATTTCCAAAAAAATTTTAAAAGGTAACAAGGTGCACATTAACATAACAAGTAAAATTTTAAAAGTGATAAAAAATTTGGTTTAGCTGTTTTTGTTTCAACTCATGTACTTACCCCTTATTTGCTTAGCTGTGGGCCTCACACTAGGAGACTGGTATCGTAAGGTCCTGATCGAAGATATACTCGATCGATCGGGATCGATTACATAACACGGAGAATTGCAAAGGTAAACTACCTAATAAATCAAAATAAGCAATATTTACATAGGAGTTTCAAGATTAAAATTGATTAATACACAAATGATTCATGTTAAACTAATGATAGAAATAATATAAATAATAATATATGTATGTAAATAGATACATAGATATTAATATGAAATAAATATATAGCATACTGTAAATTTAAATTAATGACTTAAGTAGAAGTTCAGTGTCTTCATAGGTTAGTGTGTTAAGCCAAGATGTTAACTTTTCTTTAGCATTCTTCATAGTTCGTTCCTTTAAATCTATACATTTAAGTACCCTATTACTAGTGGTTCGCCCCGAACTGAGACCTCGCGGCGCCATCTATTGACATAAATGTGAAGTTCTGTTAAAAATACTGAAGCTCATTAAAAATTAAATAATTCCGTTTCCTTACAATATTTATCTAATTTTAGTATTTGTTGTTCAAGTACAGGATATAATTGAAATAATTGATCAAGTTTCAGGCTCATCCTTTCAGAAAATTTAGAGTTCTGAGGTCATCTTTGGACGTTAGAAAATCTCCACTTTGAAAGCCCCCCATTTCGTCAATTTTGGGGGAAAAATTTAAAAAAAAATATTTTTGGACTCTATTCCTAATTATCTTTAAAATGATATACCGCAAGCCTATGTAACTTTATAAAAAATATTTTACTTCGCATTCGCTTCTATGAGAGCCCCCCTGAAATAAAGATTTTTATTATTTTTTAAGCCATATTCGGCGGGAGGCCATTGATTTACATATTTTATTTAAAGCTGAAGTAATTGCGTTCAGTAATTCAGAAGTTATGATGCTCTGACAGACGGACGGACGGACGGACGGACGGACGGACGGACGGACGGACGGACGGACGGACAAGTGCCAATTCACCCAAGTAGACTCAGAGACCTTCGCTTCGCTCGGTCAATAAATACAATATGTGTCTAAGTATGGTGAAAAACGTCCTGCAAATGCTGTGTTTGTGCGAGGCATGATTGCTTTGTACACTTTTTTCTTGCCAAGTCATTTCAGTCGGGCGCATTTAGCATTTCAGAGTGTTTCATCAGGGTCATTTTAAGTATAAAGACTTGTCGGACATATAAAACTTTAGCTTCTTTATAGAGAGTTGTAGTACGATACCTATATGGCTTTTTGAGCATAACCTTTAAAACTGAGCTCTGAGCTCTTTCTAGTTCAATCAAAAACGTTTTTGCCGCACCGCCCCAAGAAGAAATACAATAGTTGAGCAAACATTGACAAAGTGCCGTATATAGTAATTTTAAGGTTTTAAGGTTATCTCTATCTCGAAGTTTTTTTTTTTTATCCACTACAAACTAGCCCTTGACTGCGATCTCACCTGATGGTAAGTGATGATGCAGTCTAAGATGGTAGCAGGCTAGCCTGTTAGGGGCATGGCAGTTATATTAAACCCATACCCCTTCGGTTTCTACACGGCATCGTACCGAAACGCTAAATCGCTAGGCGGCACGTCTTTGCCGGCAGGGTGGTAACTAGCCACGGCCGAAGCCTCCAGACCAGGGAAAATTCAGAAATTATAAATTCCCAAATTGACCCTGCCGGGGATCGAACGCAGGACCTCCGCACGTTAAGGCAACAGCGCTACACACTGCGCCACGGAGGTCGTCGAAGTTTTTTCATTATACCAATAACTTTAGTTACAGGGACTGGATATGGTGTTTAAATGAGAGATTGTGGTCAATGTGGATTCCTAGATATTTAATAACATTCACCCTTTCAATCTCTTCGCAATAACAGTACGGGTTTTTATTTCTGCAGCCATGTATTTTTATGCCTGGCATGGCGATTGGTGCAGAAGGGGGCGTTTTATGAAAGCAAATATATTTGGTTTTACTGCTGTTTAGGGTTAAGAGATTATTTTGCAGCCATTCATTAGAAAGTATTATAATACGCATTGCAATGTTTGACTCTTCAAAGTCGTATAAGTTAGTTTAGTTTATAGCCTTAAGTAACTTAAGTTATTCATTCTGCTTTTGTGTCTGTACACGGTGATGGTTCGTGACGTCTTGGCCCTTGGCCCCCCCCTGAAAATCAGCGTTGCAGCATGGTAGGCAAACGCTATCATGCTGTGACACAGGCTGAGGAGGCGGGCCTATTGACCAAACAGTTTTAAATTAGGTAGTATATACATATATTATGTACCAATTGCTTTCATTTGTTAAAATTGTGTGGGTCAATAAAGATTCATTTATTTATTTATTTATTCATTAACCTGCGAATAGTGGAAAGTTTCCTCCCAGGTTGATCCGTGAAAGATTAACGCGGTATCGTCTGCACAACAGATGGTGGTATTTTCCAGTAGTATTTCATGTATATCGTTAATGTATAGAGTATGAAGAGAGTGGGCCTGAGAATGAAGGTCTTGCCTTGAAGGACCTTAAGTTACACGTGGCAGCAAACGCAGACGCCTGAAGCATGCCTTACATGCCTTAGCAGTTCGTATATAAGAACAGTTGAACAAATAGTATTCCTCGGAGTTGATTGTACGTCGACAATATAAGTATAACAACATTCACGAGCTCTAGCTGTTCTCAGATAAAAATGGTGAAGGATGAACAAGGTATAATATAAAGCGGGTACGTATTAAGCTTAAAATTCTATATTTTGATGATAATTGGATACCAATAGTCAAACAAAAACATCCTTTGATGCTTTTAAATTATAGTCTGCTTTCTGAAATTTTAATCATCTAGCATCAGTTTAGGGATCGGACAGATTTTGGGAAATAATATAGTTAAATAAAAAATGAATTCACTTGCTAAATTCAGTTTATTGACCAGTTCACAAAATACATCGTCATTTTGGCTTCTTAGTAGAAAGCACGTCCGCATCCGCATCCGCCGCGAGCCAGACCTCCACAGCCGTAGCCGTTACCGAATGGAGCAATACCGGCGCCATAGCCCAGACCTGCATTGCCGTAGCCGTAACCGAGTGGGCCAGCGAAACCAGCAGCACCAATGCCCTCAGTCAACATACCGACCTCTCCGTTGCCGCAACCGTACGCGACCGCACCAGCACCAGCAGTCGGCAGGGCGCCCTCTAGACCCACAGTTCCCAAGAACGGCAGAGCGCCGGCGACAGCGAGCTCTCCTGCATAAGCGTTCTCAGATAGCACGGAAACTCCGCTCGGTGGGATAGCGGAGGCGCTGGCCACTGGGAGGGCGCCGCCGGAAAACTCGGCGCCGCAGAGACCGGCAGCGCCGAAGGGAGCGTTTGCCCAAGAGCCGCCAAGGCCGCAGCCGCCGCAGCCGCCCCACCCAGCCCCGGCCCAGCCGGCGCCGATGCACTGCCCGGCGATGGACTGCATCACAAGAGCCTGAGCGCAGACGAAAAGTACGGCTTTGAAGACCATTTTTGATTGTTTATTCTTCGAGTTTAAACTTAAGAATGTTTGAAAAATTAATTTAATGCCTTTTATACAAAATATCGAGGTTCTTATCATTATTACAGCATTTTATAATGTATGTGAAGTCATATAAAATAATATTTACTCATAGTATTGCATTATGAGACGTGACTTTCAGATGATTTGCTTAGTATGTCAGTAATACGAAATTTTTCAATAAATTTTAGTAAATCTGCCATAGCAAACCATTGAAAAATAAATCTAGGCTTTAAAATAAAAACAAATACATTGATAGGCACGTTTTAAAAGCTTTCGAAATACTAAATTTCCAACCTAAAGTTGGTATAAAAGCATGTACTAGTTAAGTCCGATCATTGTATTCTCGTGTCTGTACAATACAAACACTAAAACATGAACTCCTTTGCTGTTCTCCTGCTCTGCGTCCAAGCTTGCTTGGTTCAGGTAAGGGAAATACTTAATTGAAATCAAAAGTGATTAACTTAACTATGTTATTTATATTTATATTATATTATATATATTTTAATCGATTGGAATTAGCACTCGATCAGATGTTTTACGATCTGTTTTATTAAAATTTTCAGAATGTATATAGCCAGTGCTACGGCTACCGCTCAGCTGAGCTGATCGCTCCGGGTTGTGGTGGCGCTTACGGGCTCGGTACCGGCGCTTACGGCCTCGCTGACGGCGCTTACGGACTCGGTATCGGCGCTTACGGTCTCAATGGCGGCGCTTACGGCCTCGCTGGTGGCGCTTACGATCTCGGGCTCGGTTACGGCGCAGCCTACGGAGGCGAAGGTGTCGGTAATGTAGCGGTCGCCGGTCAAATGCCGGTCGCTGGTACCACCCTGGTCGCCGGACAGGTGCCGATCATAGGCGGCGTGGAGTTCGGAGGCATTGTGCCAGCCGCTGGCGGAGTGTCCATTGCCGGTAGCTGCGGCTGCGGCTGCAGAGGACCCTACGGCTACTGAGAACCACTACCAAGCGAATTACATCAATAAAGCATTTTCAAAAAGTTCTCTTCTTTTAATATTTTGACATTGCGTGATAATAATAATGATTTCAAGATCGAAGAAAACAATATTCTTATTTATTGGAATATTAATAATTAGTGTTAGAATGCATGAATTATTCCCATCAAAATAATATGTATAAGTGTTGTAATTGTATTGTATGTGTAATATTTTGGACGCCATATGATTAGCAGATTGTGTCTCGGAACGATACAATTTTATTATTGTAACAACTTGATAAGTACTTTCCTACAATCAGCAAATAAATGATTATGATTATAATTACTTAAGACTCAAGACTGAAATTTTAGGCAAATGGTAACAAAAACACACAAACAAACAAATATAAAACTTCTAATG
Organism: Erebia aethiops; assembly: GCA_923060345.2. Taxonomy (NCBI): domain Eukaryota; kingdom Metazoa; phylum Arthropoda; class Insecta; order Lepidoptera; family Nymphalidae; genus Erebia; species Erebia aethiops. The sequence continues at coordinate 4,967,118 of OV281087.1, read as the reverse complement.
GCAAATATAATTATAGGTACAGTTTTCGTTCCGTCATCGCTAATAAATGGAGTTTATTTATTATTGGTTTTGGTTAACTGATGCATTGTTTCTCACGTTCCCCGAAAAAAATAATAGATTGAGGATCAAGATTAGAAATCATTAATGTAAAAACACAATACATTGAGTAGTGAGTACCTATAAATTACTAGACAATGCCCGTGACTTCGTCCTCGTTGATTATTTTTTTCTTTATTCCCGCGCCATGTTCGCGATAAGCAGCCTGCTACGTTCTTCCCGGGGTACAACCTATCTTTGTACAAAATTTCATCATAATCCGGGCCGGGAAAAGATTGAAGCGTAGCAGACAGACCAATAGAGAGACACAGTTTCGCATTTATAATAGTAGTATATAAGTATGGATTGTCAATTTAGTGCTACGAACGTAGTAGCTACGTGCTACGAAGCCTATCATAATATTATTTCATACAAATATTATAAATGCGAAAGTGTGTTTTTGAGTTGGTTTTTTGGTTGGTTGGTTTGTCCTTCAATCACGCCGTGACAGAGCAACTATCGACTTAGTTTTTTGCATGGCTATGATTGAGAAGCGGTGATAGCCTAGTACTTAATTAAGACACGGAGTCGCGGGTTCAATCCCCTTGCATGCATTTCCAATTTTTCGGGTTATGTACGTTTTAAGAAATTGAATATCAATTGTGATGGATATAATCGTGAGGACGGCTGCACGCCCGAGAATTCTTTATAATATTCTCGAAGGTGTGTGTTTAATTTGCAGAAAAGAGCCATCCGTTATTTTTATAAACCGTGCATTCAGCTTAAAATAATATTTTTTATACAATCTTTAGACGATTGCATAAAACTTTGATGCCAATGGGAGAGGAATATTCAGCAAAGAACTACCTTTGATGCTTTTAAAAAGGCGTTGAGTTATAAGATGTCTGTTTTCTTAACTTTTTATCGTCTAGAGAAACGGTTTATAGGCTTGGACCGATTGGGGGAATAATGTAAATTAAAAAATACTTCCTGTGCCTCAATTAAGTTTATTGATCACTAAAAATATCATCATTTATTTATTTATGTGTCTATATTTCATATTATACAGAATGCAATTTATAAAGATGTAGTAAAATTAAAAAGAAACTCTTACAGAAAACCTTTAGTGAAAGGATTAATAAACCGGAGCGCGGGATGGTGCAGTATTTAAAAATAAATAAATGAAAAGATGTAATATATAATAATAAAATACATGAATTATTGACCAATAAATAAATGTAAATGTATATATAAATAAATAGTTACGTAAATATAAATGAGAAAACATTAATAATTACAAAGAGATAATGATTGTATAAACGACTTTTGAAAATTGAGAGTGATTTGGAATGACGGATTTCAGAAGGCAGACTATTCCACAGTATCAGTATTCATCATCTTGTCCTCTTAAAGTAAAAAACGTCCGCCGCGAGCCAGACCTTCATAACCATAGTTAGCGCCCAGACCATAGTTGCCGGCATAACCGTCGAGGAGACCGCCGTTACAACCACCAAGATATCCACCGAGGTAGCCACCGTTGCATCCACCGAAGTAACCACCGGCATAACCACCGAGGTAACCACCGTTTAAACCGCCGAGGTAACCACCATTACAATCGCCGAGGTAACCACCGTTTAAGCCACCGAGGTAACCGCCATAAGCTGGGCCAATGAGGTCAGCCCCACGCAGGCACTGGCTGTATACATTCTGAAACATCGGACAAATAACACTTTAAAACTGTCAAAGAGTATAAAGTTAAAAAAGGTCCCAATTAATCGTATTAAATTGAGGCTTAAGTATATTTTTAGATATTGTCAAATTTCGGTTAAGCCAATAGTTATTTGAAAAAAAAAACTGAGCGAGCATTAGTTACATCTTTTGGTTTTGATTGTTAACATTGATATTATCTTTAATCAAAAAATAATCTTTTGAGATGTTTCTTTGTAAACGTAGTAAGCACTCGAGCTTCTCAAAGACACTGCTGTAACTTCTCAAAAATCTTTCTTAGCAAGGGTTAACGTTATATAGGCAGAACCTTCAAATTCTCAAGTTACTGTACTCTTTGAGTTGTAGTTACGATTACATAAATCGTACCAAGTTAAGCCTTATATTTGGAGCTATAATTGGAAAATTTTGGTTCAGCCAATAGTTATATATGAAACACAAAAACTGAGCGAGCATTATATCTTTGGTACTGATTGTTAACATTGAGATATCTTTTATCAAAAAAAAACTATTGAACTGTTTCTTAGTAAACGTAGTAAGTATGTCCTAGAGTTTCTCAAAGTTTCTGCTGTATGTAATTTCTCAAAATTCTTTCTTAGCAAGGGTTAATGTTATATAGGCAGAACCCTCTTACAAATTCTCAAGTTAAAAGTAACTTGAGAATTTAAGTTAACTTGAGAAGAGTAAAGACTCTTTGAGCTGTAGTTTCGATGATATGTTAGTCAGTCAGTTCCGATTATTATAATAATAATAATATGCAGAAGGTGGAAAAGCGACAGAATAAAATAATCAGAAAAATGTGTTACCTGGAGCAAGCAAGCTTGGAAGCAAAGGACCAGGATTGCGAAGGTGGACATCTTGAAGTGTTGATGTATTTGTCGAAGTCGAGAATACAATGATTGACCTAAACACATCCACTCTTTTATACTAATAGCTGCTATCACTATCTAGAAGTAACATTATTGCGTGCTTATCGTCTGTTTTCGTACAGGTATCAAGCCTTTTGTTCTAATTTACACAAATCTGAATGTTATATGCTTTATTTTCTATTTTTTGTGCTTGACTCTATTGTTTTGATAAAATTGTTTTTCTAACCGCTAGTTATTTATTCCTGTTTGATAAAACGTCTTTGTGTACAAGAATATGAAAGAAATCTTTGCAAGGTTTTTCTTTGTAATTAGTTTATTATTAATATTAATTAACAATTTTATTCCTATGTTCCGTACGTAGATGCTATTTGACATCTTCTACTTAGTTGATTTTGTCTTCCTCTCAACGCATTGACTGCTATCTTCCATGGGGCGTTCCCCAATTTTGTTCTGCGTGTTTCCAGCGGGTCCCCATTGTCTGTCTTTTTAAATGGGTGAATGCTCTAACGCCAATATTCCATCACCAGGAATCCGTGGCGCTAACGAGTCGCACATAACTGAAACCGAAATAATGTGATACGTTCAAACCTCATAAGTCAGCCATATGCCTCATTGTTGTCAAATATGTGTACTTTTGTGTTCAAACATCTAGAGCTGAAACCATCTTCATTTCAGCCTATCGCCGTCCCACTTATTTAAAAAGAAGATAAAATTTAGTATTGCCAATATTAATGACTAGATGATGCCCGCGACTTCGTGCACGTGGATTAAAGTTTTTGATTCCAGAGGGAACTCTTTAATTTAATTCCGGGATCAAAAGTAGCTTATGTCCTTCCCCGGGATACAACCTACCCACCCAACCTAACCTATCCCAATACCAAAATTCATCAAAATCGGTTGAACAGATGGCTCGTGAAAGCGTAGCAGACAGACAGACAGACACACTTCATTTATAATATTGGCATGGATTTCACAACCTGCAGTAATGTAGTGTAATGGTTTTTAAAATGGTGTAAGAAGCGCATATTACGTTGTACGAGTTGCACATTGAAGTGAGAATTTCAGGCAACCGAGCCATGCTTTCCTCGTCAAGAATATTCTTGTATTTGAATAAAACCCAGTAAGGTGCTCAATAAGGGGGTTACCTGAAAAGTTTCTCGGGAGATTGACTTGGCTAAATCTTGTCTAATTTAGTTTAAAGAACTTGTAAAACACCCACAATACAAAGAGCAACGGCAAACTTCCATAAGTACATGAATAGTATTGAGAAAAAAAATTAAGTATGTACACGTGTGAAAAAAAAATATTTTTATAAGCGTCGAATACGAAGCTCACAGTAGCAAGATTTTTTTATTAATGAACCCAGAAAAAAAAGATATTTCGTTTTAAAGTTATGTGGTAATATCACTTCTTAAAAATGGCAACCGGAAGAAAGCCACTATAACAAAGGCAGATGACAACCACAGAACAGTAAAACATTTGGCACAACCACAGATAATCAGCATCAGTGCTGCCATAATATTCTTTCAATTATTACCATTCTGTTAGAGATTATTAAATAATGTATGCAAGAAAATTCAATTACAAAAGCGCAATCCTATTATGTATGCAACATTAATCAGACAAAATAATTAAAATTTTTAAAAAATCTAAATAATCTATCAATTTAGATTTATTCTAGCTACTTGGTAGATTATAGGTACATAGAATGGTAACACTAAACTGAGAAACGGGAAATAAATAATCAAAAAAGATTCCCTAAATATTTTATTTTTTTACCTAGGTTCAACTAATTAAGGTGAATACTTGATAAAATATAAAAAATTAAGCAAATTCCTTTCGTTTTTACCTTACATGTGTACAAACAAGATTTAATAAATGTGTTCAATACTAATTTCGCCGTTGCTCTTTATTTAAACTGTGAAAGGTGAATTTAGGTTTTGGTTTGCGGCCACATACGATGGAATGACGACCTCCGTGGCGCAGTGTGTAGCGCTGTTGCCTTAACGTGCGGAGGTCCCGGGTTCGATCCCCGGCAGGGTCAATTTAGAAATTTATAATTTCTGAATTTTCTCTGGTCTGGCCTGGTGGGAGGCTTCGGCCGTGGCTAGTTACCACCCTACCGGCAAAGACGTGCCGCCAAGCGATTTAGCGTTCCGGTACGATGCCGTGTAGAAACCGAAGGGGTATGGGTTTAATATAACTGCCATGCCCCTAACAGGTTAGCCCGCTACCATCTTAGACTGCATCATCACTTACCATCAGGTGTGATCGCAGTCAAGGGCTAGCTTGTAGTAGATAAAAAAAAAAAAAAAAAAAAAAAAAAAAAAAAAAAAAAAACTATTGATTTCACTAAAAAAAAATCTCTAGTTTAATTTGATACCTAACTATTTTCATCGTAAAATTAGTACGAAAGGAGTTATTGTCAAAAAACTGTTTTTGGGCGCCATTTTTCCAATATGGCGGCGCGAGCGGCAAAGATACGAGGTGGCAAAGTGGAAATTCGGAAAGAGCACGTCGAAATCTATGAAATACACCAATTTTCAAAACTCCCGAGAAACTTTCCAGGTAAAACTACCAAATGACCGTTATAATGACGTAAGATTTCAAAGATCTCAGTATAATCCGTCCAACCATTTATTTTATTTTTGACATAAGCACGCCTATGAAGTGTCATAATTATTGACAGGCAACCATCGACAAAAAAATGCAATACTCCATTGACGCATATCGTTTTTTACAAAAGTGAAGCGACGTGCCCTTTGACGTACGACAGACTCGACCTAAGTTTATAGAACCCTTAAATGTTTCGTTGATAGAATAGATTTCCTGTGTCAATTTATGTGAGTGTATTTAAGTATCTTAAATAGTTCAGGCAGTGCCGCATAACCAGCTTAGAAATCGGACCTTAGTTACTTAGTGAATCATAAAGTCCAAATTTCCAAGCTGTAGGGAAAACACCCTCTGAGAGCGACCTGTTAAATATAGCGAGGTGACTAGCTAAGGCAGTGTCTTAGCAGTTCTTAAACAAGTTTAAGTTTTAATTAAGAGTTACTTTGATTTTTATAATAAGCAAAGCTTTATTGTGTTCCTCCTTTTTTTTCTTTGACGACAGTCATGTATTTAGAACGCAATAATGAGGTCTAGGTTGGAGTACGCTTGCCTAGAAGGTGCCTATCCAATCTTGCCTTGAAGGAAGGCAGATGCCGGAAGCATACCAATATTGTTAGTGGGAAATAATATAAATCAAAAAATTTATTAATGTGCTTCAATTGATTTTATTCAGTTCATAAAAAACATCGTCATCTTGGCTTCTTAGTAGATAGCACGTCCGCATCCGCATCCGCCGAGAGCCAGACCTCCGTAGCCGTAGCCGTTACCGAATGGAGCAATACCGGCGCCATAGCCCAGACCTGCATTGCCGTAGCCGTAACCGAGTGGGCCAGCGAAACCAGCAGCACCAATGCCCTCAGTCAACATACCGACCTCTCCGTTGCCGCAACCGTACGCGACCGCACCAGCACCAGCAGTCGGCAGGGCGCCCTCTAGACCCACAGTTCCCAAGAACGGCAGAGCGCCGGCGACAGCGAGCTCTCCTGCATAAGCGTTCTCAGATAGCACGGAAACTCCGCTCGGGGGGATAGCGGAGGCGCTGGCCACTGGGAGGGCGCCGCCGGAAAACTCGGCGCCGCAGAGACCGGCAGCGCCGAAGGGAGCGTTTGCCCAAGAGCCGCCAAGGCCGCAGCCGCCGCAGCCGCCCCACCCAGCCCCGGCCCAGCCGGCGCCGATGCACTGCCCAGCGATGGACTGCAAACGACAAAAAAATATGTAGATCAAACTTGAATGATGTACCTACTTAACTACATCATTATTAACTAACCTGCATCACGAGAGCCTGAGCGCAGACGAAAAGTACAGTTTTGAAGGCCATTTTGTATTGCTTATTCCTCGAGTTTGAGCTTGAGAATAATTTTAAAAAAAAATTATAGCCTTTTATACTTACTTAGTGAAACCTTATCATGTAGTATTATGAAAACAGTTATAATTGGGTAATTAGGTAGGTACTATCTAGGAACGTGACTTTACTTATTTTGTTTTATATGCCAGTAATACGAAATGTTTCGATAAAAATCCCCCTTTCTCTGTTTCTAGGTCTAGCATTTCAAAATGGTAATTTCATCCTGATTACCTGTTAACGGAAAGTATTCGGTCAGGCACTTTTTTAAAGATTTTGAAACTACATATCTATAAGTTGCATATTATGTACAGTCAGTATAAAAGCATGTCCTAGTTCAGTCCGATCATTGTATTCTCGTGTCTGTACAATACAAACACTAAAACATGAACTCCTTCGCTGTTCTCCTGCTCTGCGTCCAAGCTTGCTTGGTACAGGTAAGTAAAATACTGTAATAAACTTTTAAGTGATTGTAGACGACGGCTGATTGAAGACTTGTTTGACCACGGTGTATTTAGAGCTGTGTTCTTTAAATTTCAGAATGTATATAGCCAGTGCTACGGTTACCGCTCAGCTGAGCTGATCGCTCCGGGTTGTGGCGGCGCTTACGGGCGCGGTATCGGCGCTTACGGCCTCGCTGGCGACGCTTACGGTCTCGGTCTCGGCGATTACGGCCTCGCTGGCGGCGCTTACGGCCTCGGTCTCGGCGCTTACGGTCTCGATGGCGGCGCTTACGGTCTTGGGCTCGGTTACGGCGCAGCCTACGGCGGCGAAGGTGTCGGTGATGTAGCGGTCGCCGGTCAAATGCCGGTCGCTGGTACCACCCTGGTCGCCGGACAGGTGCCGATCATAGGCGGCGTGGAGTTCGGAGGCATTGTGCCAGCCGCTGGCGGAGTGTCCATTGCCGGTAGCTGCGGCTGCGGCTGCAGAGGACCCTACGGTTACTGAGAACCTTGTACCGTTTCCTACTTCATGAATTAAAGAAATAAAATAATTTTCTGAGAATTCCTCATTTTTATTTATTGGCAGATCCCAAATGATCATTTGCAATCATCATTGACGAGATGTGTCATAGACCTATTCCTAGTTCCAACATTAAAGCACATTTTTCATGAAAAATTTTAACGAGAGTGTAAAATCTAGAACAGATAGGATTCATATTCATCATAGGATATTACACATTATTATTCATCATAGGATAAAAAATCTTTTACGCTATAAAACAGTGTTAGAGAGCCATATTATTGACCATACTGTGCCTTTTAACAATTTAAAAATTTTACTCGTCAGTCTGATGCGGCCTCAAGCTGAAATAACTAGACGAATTGAAATACAATTTGGCAAACTTGCACAAGACCGTTACAGCTTTTCTATATTTGACATTTTCATGTCAACCCTGGAATTAATAAACTACTTATTATCCCACCCACTTATCTGGCCCGGTGATGCTCGTTTAGTTTTTGTTTTTATTATTTCATTTTTCATATTTGCTAGTGACGCTTTCACCGGGGTGTTTGTTGGACTACGAGTAGGTATATTCAAGTCTAGCGTTTGGCCGCAACTTCGTCCGCGTGGAATTAGGTTCTTAAAAAAATATTTAAAAACTATGAATAAAATTCTTCATTTTTCACCGATAGCACAAATACCAAGTTTCATGGAAATAACTTGAACCACTTTCTTAGGGGTGGAATTTTTAAAATCCTTCCTTGGTGCACAGAGGTGCACCAAGGAAGGATTTTAAAAATTCCACCCACCCATTTGAAATATTGAGAGAATATTCCTTGAGCACCATAGAGATGGTGCTCAAGGAATATTCTCTCAATATTTCAAATTTCTACGTTCAGCCGTTTGGGCTGTAGTAGTAGTAGTAGTAGTAGTAGTAGTAGTATAAGTCCCTATTGCATCTTAACACATAGGTTAAAATTTATGTATACAAAACAGAAGACAGGAAACTGTGGTAATGCGCAAAGGCGGCCTTAAAGTGATCTTTTAAAGGCAACCCGAGCGTACAAAGCTGATGACACTGGGTCTAGGAGCTCATGTGGTCGATGCACATAAAAGAAAAATAACAAAAGTATAAAATATACTAACATAAACATACATACTATAGTTTACATACAAATTACACATTAAGATACTACAATAAATAGATATAATGTATTAAATTATAAAATATATATTTTTATCATACACTTACAACTATATTACATAGATAGATTTTTAGAGAATTTTTAAGGTTGCCTGGAAGAAATCGCTGTTTAGCGATAAGGCCGCCTTTTGTACCTATCCTTCTTCTTTAATTTATTTCATGTCTTATTTTTTATTTTATTTTATTGTGTGGTGCAAATAAAGAGTTGAATAATAATAATAGATAATGATTTTTTAAACGACGTTTAAATATATGTATCGATTCGGAGTGACGAATTTCTCGGGGCAATGCGTTCCAATAATATGACTGCTATTACAGTAAAAGACTCACTGTAACAATCAAACTCACTGGAGTGAGCGGGTATCGCAAGCTTGTTATCGCTTTTCGACCGGAGGCTGAAAGGGCTGTAGGTTGTCTGTCAGTCACTCAGCACAAAGCCTTTTATAAAAAATTAGCTGATGCCCGCGACTTCGTTCGCGTGGTGTGAGGTTTTTGGTTCCCGTGGGAACTGGGAATAATCTATATCTGTGCCAAATTTCATCCAGACACGTTCAGCTATTCTGGCGTGATTGAGTAACAAACATCTATCCATCCATCCAACCAAACTTTTGCATTCATAATACTTGCGTTAATGCGTTAATTACACATTCACATTTTGTGATGACTTCGTAATTATCTGGATTTTCTTCTTTATTTTTATTTTCTATGCCGTAAGCTTTTTTGCCGATGCCATCACACAAAACCTTTTATCCCCTATTTTTACCCCTTTAGGGTAAAATTTTTACAAACTTTGAGTGTCGTATTTTTTTATATAGCTAATCAAAAGCTTAAAAAATAACTTTCAAGCTTCTAGCTTTCAAAATGACGTAATTTCCATACAGACTTCCATCCCCTATTTTAGCCCCATTTTTACTACTCGCTAATTTTTTACTACGCTACTTTTTATTGCAAAAAAGGGCTATACCATTTTTTTGCAATAAATTAAAAGTAACCAATGTCATTTCTCAGGCTCCAGACTATCTCTATACCAAATCTCATTTAAATCGAGTCTGTAGTTTAGGCGTGACACACAGAGATACAGAGTTACTTTCGCATTAATAATATTAAGTATAGATTACAAATATTAAAAACGATGAAACACTGGATGCCAGTATTTCTTTGTTTTAAACCGAAAGCCAAAATCTTAAGTTTCATAATACCTTTTTTAAGTAAGGAAGGTTTTTTTAGGTAAAAACCTAATTTTCATGGATTACCTGATGAGAAATGACCCCCTTTATAGAAACTGACACCCCAAACTTAACCTCCTTGGGGGTGGAATTTCAAACAATATTTCTTACACCACTAGGGTGCTCTCTTGAGCTTCAAATTTGAAATTCTCTCAAAATTTTAAATTTCTACATTCAGCCGTTTGGGCTGTAGGTTGTCTGTCATTCACTCAGGACAAAGCCTTTAATAGTTATTGTTGATGGTTGAAGTGACAGCATCAATTTGATCTAAATCAGATTAGGCAGTCTTGTGCAAGTCGGCCTTAATAGCTTAACTCTGGGTTAACATGTAGGATATTTTTACCCGGAAAACTATTGAATTCTTTCGGGATAGCGGCTGAAAATTTAGGCCAATTTTGTCCAGTTATGCAGTGTCCCTCACGATATTTTTCTTCAATTTAAGTAGAAACATATTATATCATCCCACCTTCTCACAAATAAATAAATTTCAATTTCAATTTCAAAAACTTAGAAATCAAACGGGCCCAGTGATAGAACCCCGGATAGGAAGTTGCCTATCACTTTATTATTGAGACACTTTTCAGTATAGTCTAGTGCAAATGGGTCAATTTAAAATCAAAATATAATTATTGCTTATGCTCAGTTTATTGATCAGTTAAATAAAAACATCGTCATCTTGGCTTCTTAGTAGATAGCACGTCCGCATCCGCACCCGCCGCGAGCCAGACCTCCGTAGCCGTAGCCGTTACCGAATGGAGCAATACCGGCGCCATAGCCCAGACCTGCATTGCCGTAGCCGTAACCGAGTGGGCCAGCGAAACCAGCAGCACCAATGCCCTCAGTCAACATACCGACCTCTCCGTTGCCGCAACCGTACGCGACCGCACCAGCACCAGCAGTCGGCAGGGCGCCCTCTAGACCCACAGTTCCCAAGAACGGCAGAGCGCCGGCGACAGCGAGCTCTCCTGCATAAGCGTTCTCAGATAGCACGGAAACTCCGCTCGGTGGGATAGCGGAGGCGCTGGCCACTGGGAGGGCGCCGCCGGAAAACTCGGCGCCGCAGAGACCGGCAGCGCCGAAGGGAGCGTTTGCCCAAGAGCCGCCAAGGCCGCAGCCGCCGCAGCCGCCCCACCCAGCCCCGGCATAGCCGGCGCCGATGCACTGCCCGGTTATGGACTGCAAACGACAAAAAAATAATATTCAAGCACCAGTCACCTTATAATAGACTTAATTGGATTGACGCGGAAGTAAATGATATCAACGCACCTGCATCACAAGAGCCTGAGCGCAGACGAAGAGTACGGCTTTCAAGACCATTTTGGATTGTTTATTCTTCGAGTCTAACTTGAGAATGGTTATGATTCTTACATTATTGCTTTTTATACATAAAGAACCGAAGTTCTTATCATTATTAATGCTTTTTGTTGTGTAATGCATAATATTTTTTATTTAATTTATAACTAATTTTGTGATGACACGTGACTTTTTGGTGATTTGGTTTGTATGTTAGTAATACGGAAATTTTGATAAGTTCTAGTAATAAAGAACCTATCTTCCATGGCAATTAATCCATTTTTATTGTATCAAAATATTCTAGACTTATCTAAAACTCTTTGACAGGCACGTAATGAAAACTTTCGAAACACTAAATTCACGTCACAATCTGCATATATAAAAGCATGCCTTAGTTCAGTCGGATCATTGTATTCTCGTGTCTGTACAATACTAACACTACAACATGAACTCCTTCGCTGTTCTCCTGCTCTGCGTCCAAGCTTGCTTGGTACAGGTAAGGGAAATAATGTTGCCAAAAATGTAGACCTTCTAGATGATCTAGATGTCAGATTCATGACTTTTGAAGCAAGTTTTTCAAAGCTTTCTCCTGTTTTCAATTTACTTAAACACGGTGTATTTAACGGTTTGATGTTCAAATTTCAGAATGTGTTTGGCCAGTGCTACGGTTACCGCAACGCTGAGCTGATCGCTCCGGGATGTGGCGGCGCTTACGGGCTCGGTATCGGCCCGTACGGTCTCAATGGCGGCGCTTACGGCCTCGCTGGTGGCGCTTACGGCCTCGCTGACGGCGCTTACGGCCTCGGTCTCGGCGGTTGCGGCGCAGCCTACGGCGGCGAAGGTGTCGGTGATGTAGCGGTCGCCGGTACACTGCCGGTCGCTGGTACCACCCTGGTCGCCGGACAGGTGCCGATCATAGGCGGCGTGGAGTTCGGAGGCATTGTGCCAGCCGCTGGCGGAGTGGCCATTACCGGCAGCTGCGGCTGCGGCTGCAGAGGACCCTACCGCTACTGAGAACCATCGACTCGTATCTACGAAATAAATTGACGAAATAAAAATATCATATCTCTGAACATTTTATTTTATTAGTATTTTATTTTTGTATGGCTTCAACTTATTATAATAATAATAATCACGTCCCTCTTGTATACGATAGTCTTCTAGTGTTCCTTTTAGAGTTATCCACCTGTCTGCCTGTCTGTCAACCACCTTTTTCTATGGAACGCATGGCCGTATCAAGCAGAAATTATTATTAAATACTTAGGTCGACGGTCCCTTGGAGCTGTATAAAAATCAAGCTTCTTAAGATAACGCAATATAAGATACGGTTTATGCTGCATATTTTTAGGCTTGTAATGTCTTAAAGTGTAATTAAAACCGAGTATTTTCAGCGTATCCAAGAAAACCTATGCCTTAAGTATCTAGTAAACTAATTATTTATAATAAACTGGCTGATGCCCGCGACTTCATTCGCGTGGTTAAAGTTTTTTTAATTCCCGTGGGAACTCCTCAATTTTTCGGGATAAAAAGTAGCCTATGTCACTCTCCAGGTCCTCAACTATAACGTCCTGGGTTTTACTAGTGGATGCGATTATCAGAATTTCATCTGCGAAGGCTTGGATATGGGCGTGCAAACTCCAAACAAGATTATTTCAGTAAGGGATTTAACTGTACATACTAGGGTTGTAACGGAACCTGGCCTCCACCTCCGTAAGTGCGGAACTTTCGCAAGAAATCCTACCTCCGCTTCCGCATCCGCCACCGCCTATTTTTTACGGAGTTGTAACGGAGGTTTATTTACGTTGACTTACAATGCGAGAGGTACAAATTGAAGCAAGTGACGTCAGTTACACCATTACAACAAGCAAAAAGCCAACATTCCTTTGAAGCATCCTCAAAAAAAATCAAATGTGGGATTTATCGCATCCTAAAGCACAGAAAATGGACGATGTGATCGGAGAAATCCACCTCCGCCTCCGCTAACCTCCACATCCGCGGAGGCAAAGGTCCTTCACCTCCGCATCCGCTAAGTACGCCTCCGTTACAACCCTAGTACATACCATAACAGCGGGCCGCAAGTTGACCCTTATGTCTCTCTGCAAATTTCTTGGCCCATGTACGACAGTTTTATAGATCTTTCAGACCAGATTTTTCTATCTTAAAACATTACTCCATATTATTTAAGCGCTGACTCGATGTGTCCTCTCTTTTTTACTTAATTTGTATTAAGACAGGGGAATTAATATCATTTACTCCGATCATTATCAATAATTATCTTCCAATTTAGTTGGCTATCAATAATAATTTCCTAAAATGTTGTTTCATCTGCTATATATTTTTCCGAAAGAAGCACTATGAAAGAGACTGTAATAAAAGTTCATTTGGAAATTGTGAACAATAGAATATGCCACAGTATAGGGATTTTTTTTAATCCAGTTGTATAATAAAATAAACAACTAAGAGCATTCGACCACCGAGAGATTAATAGCTTGGAAAATTTTAACTTTCGAATATATGAAGAACTTTAATTTTATTCATACAGCGAAATGTATCAAAAAAACATTCGACTTAGTTATGGAGGGTAGAGGTAAGGAGAATCATCTCTTATGGGAGAAAACTTGAAAAACTGTCCAGTGGTTGCTATAAATAACAGTTCAAAAACCTTCCACAGTGGCGCTGGTGTAGGCAAAGGGTATGGTATGAATGTAGCAATTGTAGATGAAGTGAAGTATGCCGAGTTAAAAAAAAAAAAAGTAATTGTCGCCAAAAATTTCAACAACTTACGTTGTACAAAATAAAGATGAATCATGAATGTTTTCTTTCCTTGTTTATTTCTCAAACCTATTCTAATAATATTTGGCGCTTCCTTTTAAATTTACCCTGATGCTAGTGTGGCGCCTCCAATTTAATGCATTTCGACGGACACATTTCATATACACAGATAATCCTCCTCCTTACCTCTACCCTCCATAGACTTAGTGACTTTATCATTGAATGAATGAATGAATGAAATATTCTTTATTGTACACTTATAAATAATCAAAAAACAATAAACAAAGAAATGCAAGTCGGTACAATTGGCGGCCTTATCGCTTTTAAGCGATCTCTGCCAGGCAACCAATTTACATAGGAATTGTAACCAGCGATAGAGGGTTATGGGTGTACGTAAAAGTAACAAATAAAAATAAAAAAATCGAGCACTTAACTAACAATATAATATTATTATAATATATACACACAAATATAAATAAATACCATACAAATAATACATACACATAACAATACATACATGCATAATAGATACATAAAAAATAAATGAATATAAATATCATATATAATATTATATACATTCACTTATAAGTATATACCTAGATACGACAATACTAAGGAGTAAAATAATTAAAAATAGAAGCCACAAGACTTAACGTAGACAGTAAGGATGGAATTGTTGAACACAGGTAATTTTGGAATTTAGGGAGGAACAAAGTGCGCTTTGATGAGTCTTTTGAATGATGCAAGAGATTGCGCACGCCTAATATGAAGCGGTAAGGAGTTCCAGAGCCTAACAGCTTTAACAGAAAAGGATTTAGAATAGAAGGAAGTATTATGAGGAGGAACTTTTAAGATAAGATTGTCATTAGAGCGAAGAGAGCGACAGTGAGTGTCACTAAGAAACTCAAACCGCTCTTTGAGGTAAAGGGGAGTAGTAGGATTGAATAGAATACAGTATAAAAGAGAAAGAATATGGGTATCCCTGCGAAGGCGGATCGGAAGCCACTTGAGTTTTTCGCGAAATTCAGAAATGTGGTCATACTTCCTGAGTCCAAATATGAACCGTATACATAGATTTTGAATGCGCTCAAGTTTATTAAGCAACTCCTCACTTAGATTGACATAACAAGAGTCAGCATAATCGAGAATCGGTAAAAGAAGAGACTGTGCAAGCGTAATTTTAGTTGGTATGGGTAGAAAATTGGCCAACCTACGGAGAGACCCGACAGACGCAAACACCTTCCTACTCACTTCACTCACGTGCGGAGACCAAGATAAAAATTTGTCAAAAGTTACACCTAAATTTTTAACAGTGTCACTGTATGGCACGCATGTTCCATCAAATACAATGCTGGTTAATGTAGAAAAATCTATTCGTGTGACCAATTTTTGACTGCCCACTATTATTGATTGAGTTTTTGATGGATTCACCTTGAGACCATAAGACTCACTCCACCGCACAATTAAATCTAAATCATTATTTAACACATCTATTGCCTTCGGTAAATCCACCAATTTAGCCTGTGTATATAATTGGAGATCGTCAGCATACAGGTGGTAGTGAGAAGATAACTGGAGAGTAATAGAACTAATGAAAACTGAAAACAGGAGAGGAGACAACACGCCACCTTGCGGTACACCGGCATTGATCGAGCACCAGTTAGAGAACGAATCATCAACTCGCGTCCGCTGCCGGCGACCAAACAAGTAACTATGAAACCAGTCAATCACTTCAGGAGATATGTTAAGAGAAGCTAAAATAGCTAATAGGATATCAAAATCAACATTGTTGAATGCATTGCTAAAATCTAGTAAGGTCAACACTGTTACACATTGATTATCCATACCGAGACGAATATCCTCAGTAATCTTGACTAAAGCAGTAGTCGTGCTATGACCAGTCCGGAAACCGGACTGAAATGGATTAAAGAGACTCCATCTAGAAAGGAAGAGGCTCAATTGTCGATGAACAATACGCTCAAAGACTTTAGATAAAAATGGAAGTATGGAAATAGGACGGAATTCGGAAAAACCAGATGGATTTGCTTTTTTGGGAATAGGAGTAATTTGAGCCTCTTTCCACGAAGAGGGAAAATTTCCAGTAGAAATCGAGACATCATTGATAGAATTGACATCATTCTCATCAATTGGTTCTGTCTAGTAAATAGTGTATTATCTATGGGTTATGTACTGAGCGTGTCTCCTTTTAAGGTTTATTTTATAAAAGAGTCTGCAAAACCACACTGGCAAAGTGCAGATTGTCAGAGTGTACACGTCTTTGAGAACATTGTGAAAATCTCTCCTTCGAAGGATTCCTCAGTATGTATTTCGTCACTGCACCTTCACATAGCGAGTGATATTTACTGTGGTGTTGGGGATATAAGGTAATAACAAAATCTACTTCATATTCTTCAGCAAATTTTATTTATAAAATAAAATATGTATAAATCTTCATTTGTGATTACTATTTTCATTAATCATCATCATCATCATTAGTCATCTTGACTTCTTAGTAGAAAGCACGTCCGCATCCGCATCCGCCGCGAGCCAGACCTCCGTAGCCGTAGCCGTTACCGAATGGAGCAATACCGGCGCCATAGCCCAGACCTGCATTGCCGTAGCCGTAACCGAGTGGGCCAGCGAAACCAGCAGCACCAATGCCCTCAGTCAACATACCGACCTCTCCGTTGCCGCAACCGTACGCGACCGCACCAGCACCAGCAGTCGGCAGGGCGCCCTCTAGACCCACAGTTCCCAAGAACGGCAGAGCGCCGGCGACAGCGAGCTCTCCTGCATAAGCGTTCTCAGATAGCACGGAAACTCCGCTCGGTGGGATAGCGGAGGCGCTGGCCACTGGGAGGGCGCCGCCGGAAAACTCGGCGCCGCAAAGACCGGCAGCGCCGAAGGGAGCGTTTGCCCAAGAGCCTCCAAGGCCGTTGCCGCCGCAGCCGCCCCACCCAGCCCCGGCCCAGCCGGCGCCGATGCACTGCCCGGCGATAGACTGCAAACGACAAACAAATATGTAGATGAAACTTGAAAGATGTACTTAACTATGGAATCTTTTGACCAATAATTTATTTCAACTGATACGTAAGCTATCCTTATTAACTAACCTGCATCACGAGAGCCTGAGCGCAGACGAAAAGTACAGCTTTAAAGGCCATTTTGTATTGCTTGTTCCTCGAGTTTGAGCTTGAGAATAATTTAAAAAAATAATTATAGCCTTTTATACTTACTTACAGAAACCTTATCATTTAGTGTTATGAAAAAAGTTATAATTGGGTAATTAGGTAGGTACTATCTAGGAACGTGACTTTACTTATTTTGGTTTATATGCCAGTAATGCGAAATGTTTCGATAAAAATCCCCCTTTCTCTGTCTCTAAGTCTAGCATTTCAAAATGGTAATTTCATCCTGATTAGTTGTTAACCAATAATAATCAGTCATGCAGGCATCGTTTTTAAATATTTTGAAACTCTACATAATTCTATAAGTTGCATAATATTATGTACAGTCAGTATAAAAGCATGTCCTTGTTCAGTCCGATCATTGTATTCTCGTGTCTGTACAATACAACCACTCCTACAACATGAACTCCTTCGCTGTTCTCCTGCTCTGCGCCCAAGCTTGCTTGGTACAGGTAAGTAAAATACTGTAATAAACTTTTAAGTGATTGTAGACGACGGCTGATTGAACACTTGTTTGACCACGGTGTATTTAGAGCTATGTTCTTTAAATTTCAGAATGTATATAGCCAGTGCTACGGTTACCGCTCAGCTGAGCTGATCGCTCCGGGTTGTGCTGGCGCTTACGGGCGCGGTATCGGCGCTTACGGCCTCGCTGGCGACGCTTACGGTCTCGGTCTCGGCGATTACGGCCTCGCTGGCGGCGCTTACGGCATCGGTCTCGGCGCTTACGGTCTCGATGGTGGCGCTTACGGTCTTGGGCTCGGTTACGGTGCAGCCTACGGCGGCGAAGGTGTCGGTGATGTAGCGGTCGCCGGTCAAATGCCGGTCGCTGGTACCACCCTGGTCGCCGGACAGGTGCCGATCATAGGCGGCGTGGAGTTCGGAGGCATTGTGCCAGCCGCTGGCGGAGTGTCCATTGCCGGTAGCTGCGGCTGCGGCTGCAGAGGACCCTATGGCTACTGAGAGCCTTGTACCGTTTCCTACTTCATGAATTGACGAAATAAAATCATTTTCTGAGAATTTCTCATTTTTATTTATTTAAGGATCCTAAATGATCATTTGCAATCATCATTGACGAGATGTGTTATAGACCTATTCCTAGTTCCAACATTAAAGCACATTTTTCATGAAAATTTTTAACGAAAGTCAAAGAAGGTCATTGACGAAAGTATAAAATCTAGAACACATAGGATTAATTTTATTATTATTTATTGAGTTGTATTCATTAAATAAATCTTTTACGCTATAAAAACAGTGCTAGCCATGTAGTGATAGATAGACGATACTGCGCCTTTTTACAATTTTAAAATTTTACTCGTCAGTCTGATGCGGCCTCAAGCTGAAACAACTAGACGAATTGAAATACAATTTGGCACACTTGCACAAGACCGTTAAAGTTTTTCTATACCTGACATTTTCATGTCAACCCTGGAATTAATAAACTACTTATTATCCCACCCACTTATCTGGCCCGGTGACATGCTCGTTTAGTTTTTGTTTTTATTTTATTTTTCATATTTACTAGTGACGCTTTCACCGGGATGTTTGTTGGACTACGAGTATATTCAAAGTCAAGCGTTTGGCTGCAACTTCGTCCGCGTGAAATTAGGTTCTTAAAAAAAATATTTAAAAACTGTGAATAAAATTCTTCATTTGTTTGCACCGATAGCACCACAGATCACGGATTGTTTCCGTGATCTGTGGATAGCACAATAGATACTAAGTTTCATGGAAATAACTTGAACCACCTTCTTAGGGGTGGAATAGTGGAACCACCTCTAGGGTGCTCATGGAATATTCTCTCAATATTTCAAATTTCTACGTTCAGCCGTTTGGGCTGTAGTAGTAGTAGTAGTAGTAGTAGTATAAGTCCCTATTGCATCTTAACACATAGGTTCAAATTTATGTATACAAAACAGAAGACAGGAAACTGTGGTAATGCGCAAAGGCGGCTTTATCACTAAAGTGATGTTTTAAAGACAACCCGAGCGTACAAAGCTGATGACACTGGGTCTAGGGGCTCTTGTGGTCGATGCACATAAAAGAAAAATAACAAAAGTATAAAATATACTTACATAAACATACATACTATAGTTTACACACAAATTACACATTTACATACTACAATAAATAGATATAATATATTAAATTATAAAATATATATTTTTATCATACACTTACAACCACATTACATAGATAGATAAAGATTTTTAGACGACGTTTAAATATATGTATCGATTCATAAAATCAAAATCAAAATCAAATATTTTTTATTCAAATAAACTTTTACAAGTACTTTTGAATCGTCAAGTGAATCTACCACTGGTTCGGAATGCCATTCCTACCGAGAAGAACCAGCAAGAAACTCGGTGGTTGCTCTTTTTAAATAATTCATTTACAATTACTATATCAATGTGTACACAAGTAACCGCTGTCCCCAGCATTGCTGGAGCGATCAAATCCATGCTCCTCTATCATTTACATAATCAATACATAATCTTCAACAGTATAATAAGCTTTTTTTAGGAGCATACTTTTAATGGATTTCTTAAATTTGTTTATTCAATTCATGTCAAAGACGGGCAGACAGAAAGTAGCCCCATTCCCGCCGGTGGCACCCGTTCACGAGCATGACGCATGATCCAGCCATTGCTTCGCTCGACCATATTTGAGGGAACGTAACAACCCGCACCACACGACACCACCACAGAAATGTTTAAAGACATAGGTAAAACAGTCACTGTAACTTGTTATCGGTTTTCGAACGGAGGCTGAAAGGTTGTCTGTCAGTCACTCAGGATAAAGCCTGGCTTTTATAGTTGATACTTGATGCCCTCGACTTCTTCAGTGTGGATTGAGGTTTTTTTGGTTCCCGCGAGAATTCTTTAATATTCCGGGATAAAAAGTAGCCTATGTGCTATTTCAGACTATAATCTCTGTACCAAATTTCATCCAGAACCGATCAGCCTTTCTGGCGTGATTGAGTAACAAACATCTATCCATCCAAACTTTCGCATTTATAATACTTGCGTTAATGCGTTAATTTCAGTTTCACATTTTGTGATGACTTCGTAATTATCTGGATTTCCTTCTTTATTTTTATTTTCTGGGCCGTAAGCTTTTTTGCCGATGTCATCACACAAAATCTTTTATCCCCTATTTTTACCCCCTTTAGGGTACAATTTTTACAAACTTTGAATGTCGTATTTATTTATATCTAATCAAAAGCCTAAAAGATAAGTTTCAAGCTTCTAGCTTTCAAAATGACTTAATTTCCATAAAGACTTTCATCACCTATTTCAGCCCCTTATAGCCGTTTTTTCGCAATAAAAAGTAGCTAATGTCCTTTCTCAGACTACAGACTATCTCTATACCAAATTTCATTAAAATCGGTTCAGTAGTTTAGGCGTGATTACGTAACACACAGACAGACAGAGTTACTTTCGCATTTATAATATTAAGTATGGATTACCAATTTTTAAAACCGATGAAACACTGGATGCCAGTACTTCTTAATTTTAAACTGAAAGCCAAGATCTTAAGTTTCATATTAGGTACCTTTTTTTAATAAAGGAAGGACTTACAAACGAGGCAAAAACCCAACTTTCATGGATTATAACTTGATGAGAAATGACGCACTTTCATAGAAACTGTCACCCCAAACTTAACCTCCTTGGGGGTGAAATTTCAAACATTATTTCTTACACCACTAGGGTGCTCCCTTGAGCTTAAAATTTGAAATTCTCTCAAAATTTAAAATTTCTACATTCAGCCGTTTGGGCTGTAGGATGTCTGTCAGTCTCTCAGGACAAAGCCTTTAATAGTTATTGATGATGGTTGAAGCGACAGCATCAATTTGATCTAAATCAGATTAGGCAGTCTTGTGCAAGTCGGCCTCAATAGCTTAACTCTGGGTTAACATGTAGGATATTTTTACCCGAAAAACAATTGAATTCTTTCGGGATAGCGGCTGAAAATTTAGGCCAATTTTGTCCAGCTATGCAGTGTCTTTCACGATATTTTTCTTCCATTATACTATATATTTAAGTACTAGCTGACCCGGCGAACTTCGTACCGCCTTAGTATGCAAAATTAAATGTATATTTTTCAATATTTCTGAGAGATTTTCTTAATATTTTTTTCCGTAAGAACCTTCTCCTAATAATAACAAATACAACAAAAAAAGAATTAGTGAAATCGGTCCAGCCATTCACGCGTGATGCCGTGACCAAGGAAAACGGGTTTCATTTTTATATATATAGATAATATATAATATAATAATAATAGATAATAGATAAACATATAATATCATCCCACCTTCTCACAAATAAATAAATTTCAATTTCAAAAACTTAGAAATCAAACGGGTCCAGTGATAGAACCTTGATAGGAGCTTGCCTATCACTATAATATTAAGACACTTTTCAGTATAGTCTAGTGTAAATGGGTCAATTTAAAATCAAAATATAATTATTGCTTATGCTCAGTTTATTGATCAGTTAAATAAAATCATCGTCATCTTGACTTCTTAGTAGATAGCACGTCCGCATCCGCATCCGCCGCGAGCCAGACCTCCGTAGCCGTAGCCGTTACCGAATGGAGCAATACCGGCGCCATAGCCCAGACCTGCATTGCCGTAGCCGTAACCGAGTGGGCCAGCGAAACCAGCAGCACCAATGCCCTCAGTCAACATACCGACCTCTCCGTTGCCGCAACCGTACGCGACCGCACCAGCACCAGCAGTCGGCAGGGCGCCCTCTAGACCCACAGTTCCCAAGAACGGCAGAGCGCCGGCGACAGCGAGCTCTCCTGCATAAGCGTTCTCAGATAGCACGGAAACTCCGCTCGGTGGGATAGCGGAGGCGCTGGCCACTGGGAGGGCGCCGCCGGAAAACTCGGCGCCGCAGAGACCGGCAGCGCCGAAGGGAGCGTTTGCCCAAGAGCCGCCAAGGCCGCAGCCGCCGCAGCCGCCCCACCCAGCCCCGGCCCAGCCGGCGCCGATGCACTGCCCGGCGATGGACTGGAATAATAAAGAAAATCTGGTCAAGTACGTGTCAAGTGGCATCTAATAAAATAACTTACGTGATATTACACGGAAATGTATCCTGTACGAGTAGATAGGTATCAACGAACCTGCATCACAAGAGCCTGAGCGCAGACGAAAAGTACGGCTTTGAAGACCATTTTGAATTGTTTATTCTTCGAGTTTAAACTTAAGAATGGATTTAAAACTATATTTTTGCCTTTTATACAAACATAATAGAAGTCCTTATCATGATTTCAGCATAATTTTATTGCGTTACAAGTATGTATCTACAATGAGACGTGACTTTTTGAAGATTTGATTTCTGTGTCACTAAAACGAATTTTTCTAATCTAGGCTTTCAAAGAAATCGTAGTCACTTTTATAGACTTTCAGGCACGTTTTGAAAGCTTTTGAAACAAGTGGGTACCTAATGAATTCATACCCTAAAATATGTATAGCTATAAAAGCATGTCCTAGTTTAGTCGGATCATTGTATTCTCGTGTGTGTACAATACAAACACTACAACATGAACTCCTTCGCTGTTCTCCTGCTCTGCGTCCAAGCTTGCTTGGTTCAGGTAATAGAAATACCTATATGGACTTAAAAGTGATTAGCAGACATTTTTGGACTGATTTCACATTAATTATACCTGCATATTTTTACATTTCTGTACATTGAAGATATTTTGAAAATATTTGTGGACGGCTCTCTATAATCGATACTGAAGCCAAAACTTAATTTTTTTTTCTGTCTGTCTATATTTTGGCAGCGCATTTTTTGTAAGAATACTTTAGTAGTTCTTCGTTTTTCAATCTTTAAGGGTTAGAACACGATTGAAGACGTCTTTAGAACTGTGTTGTTCAAATTTCAGAATGTGTTTGGCCAGTGCTACGGTTATCGTAACGCTGAGCTGATCGCTCCGGGTTGTGGCGGCGCTTACGGGCGCGGTTTCGGCGCTTACGGCCTCGCTGGCGGCGCTTACGGCCTCGCTGACGGCGCTTACAGCCTCGGTATCGGCGGTTGCGGCGCAGCCTACGGCGGCGAGGGTGTCGGTAATGTAGCGGTCGCCGGTCAAATGCCGGTCGCTGGTACCACCCTGGTCGCCGGACAGGTGCCGATCATAGGCGGCGTGGAGTTCGGAGGCATTGTGCCAGCCGCTGGCGGAGTGGCCATTACCGGCAGCTGCGGCTGCGGCTGCAGAGGACCCTACCGCTACTGAGAACCACTTTACTGTTTGAAATAATATACCTACGAGTTATTTTTGGCATTCTCATTACTTTTATTTTTGCTCTTGCCCATGCTTAAAATGATGACACATACATTTACTCTGCATACAACTCGCGCGCGAACTGTAGGTATATCTTCTTTTTAACCAAAAGATTTTTTAATAAAAAAAATGTAATACTTTTTTTTTTTAAATATAAACCTTAAAAGGCATTAAAGTTTAATTTCGAATGTAAAACAACGTTCGAGCATGTCGGTCACGGTCACGCGAATCCACAAAGTTACCCCCTACTGTGCCTCTACCAAAAACTGCTCAAATTCAAATTCAAATTCAAAAATTTTTTATTCAAATAGACTTTTTACAAATGCTTATGAATAGTCGAATGAATCTACCACTGGTTCGGAATGCCGTTCCTACCGAGAAGAACCAGCAAGAAACTCGGTGGTTGCTCTTTTGAAAATATAAAGTATATTTACAATTGCATAAATCCAAAGATACATAAGTAACAGCAGTCCTGAGCATTGCTGGAGCGAGTCAAATCCATGCGCTTTTATCATTTATAAATAATTAATCTTCGACAGTATAATAAGCTTTATTCAGGAGCTTTTTTTTTAATGGTTTTCTTAAACTTGTGTAAATTAGGCAAGTTTATAATAGGCAGTGGAATTTTGTTAAAGAATAGAATGCTCATTCCCACGAACGACCTTCGGACTTTCGTGAGGCGGAGCGATGGAGTCACGAGCCTATGGCGGTTTCTAGTTGGCCTATCGTGCAGATCGCATATTCTTTTGTAATTCTGAATGTGCTGTTTTACGAAGATCAGATTACTGTAAATATATTGTGAGGCTACTGTAAGAATACCTATTTCTTTGAATTTCTCCCTAAGGGATTCACGTGGTTTTAAATTGTAAATTGCACGTATTGCCCTTTTTTGTAATACAAATATTTTTTGAATATCTGCCGCTTTACCCCACAGCAAGATTCCGTAAGACATAATACTATGAAAATAAGCAAAATATACAATCTTAGCAGTTTCAACGTCTGTTAACTGCCGAATCTTTCTGACAGCGTAAGCAGCGGAACTGAGTTTACCAGCTAGATTTGATATATGGGTGCCCCATTGAAGCTTAGCATCTAAGGTCACACCCAAGAACACGGTGGCCTCTTCTATTTTTAACATATCATTATTTACCACTAGATTAATGTTACGTGTATTCTTGAACGCGGCTAAAGAAGATTTCACTTCAAAAATTTCGATTAAAAGTTTTACATAGATTAGGTATCCTCTATATTTACCTAGTAAGTACCTAAGTATATTGGCTATAAGTACTTATGTCAACTTGCAGTCGAATCTGTTCAGTGTAGTTTCAGCGAGAAGACGTACTAGGTAACAGATAGACAAACAGACAGAAAAATAAGTTTCACTCCCTATAATCCTTGATTGGTGACCATTAAAATCACACCAAAATCGTTTCCAGAGAAGCTTAAAGTTATTCTCATCTTCTACACCCAAAACCTACATATTAGGTATTTTATTAATTTTAAGACAATCTTGCACTGAGTTTCTAGGGTTTTAAACCTCTGGCTTCGGCCAGAAAACCTTCGGTCGGACACTAAATTCAATACTCATCCCAAAATGATTTGAGAACTTTGAAGCAATAAAGTACATAAAAGATCATTGACTATCAATATAGTCAATACATCAGTACCTACTTTAAAGTTATCTTGCAACAAGCTTGCTACAAAATTGGTCAAAAAATGTGGAACGCTTCACGATTTTGCGTGTCATCCTTGCGCAGGGGCCATGCTAATCTTCTCTGTATCGTTCCAATTTTAGTATATGTACTGCCGAAGCGAGTACACTTACTTAGTAATACCATTACTATATATATCGTAAACAGAAAAAAAAACCTATAGCGCGATTCAGGACTTCACGAATTTAAATCAATAAGTAATAATCTTTTTCTTTTTTTGACTTTGTATAAATAATTTAATAGGCAAGAGAAATACTAACGAAATAACCTTCTTCATTAAAAAGTACAGGATAATATTTTTTTACAATATTTTAGAAAGAAATTATAGTTAAAGCTATCAACGCCATCTATGATCACCTTTATAAGAATTAGTTATTCCGCTGTACACCAGATGGCGCTAAAGACTTCTAAACGTTTAATGTAGACAGAAGGCTCTAAATATTTTTTATTTATTAGAAGACTGGTTTTAATTAACTTATTCCTTATTTCAGTCATTGCAATTTACAGAAGACTGTTAAGCTAAACGTTCTAATTCTTAGATAAAATAGGAATACTTTTAAATTGTATTGTCACGTTACAGTAAGTATTTAACTATTATGACTGATTTTAGATCTTATTGTAAATACATAATATGTATCATGTTAACAACGCCTCTATTTACTTTAAGTTCGTTGGGTAGCGAGAGCAAATAGATTTGGTCTGTGAAAGCGAATAATAAAAAATGATATAATATATTTGTTGAGGTGAGTCGTTTAGATAATTTTGCCTATTCTTATGGTTGAAAATTGAAATGGGAGTCTACCATAGAGTTAAAATATTATATATCTCTATGGAGTCTACGCTTCGCACCGCTTCTCCAAATAAGTAATATCTTATTAAAAATATGTATTTTCCTACAAGGTTTTCACTCTTAGTCTTGTGCCAAAGTAAAATAGTAGTTATCCACTGAATCTGACCACTAGGAATTTCAAATAGTGACGTCCAAAGAAAAAAATTAGATTCCTCGTACCTAGACCTATCAGAAAATACCCCATATGTATGTTCAGCGATTTGGTAGTTTTCAAGTTATCATTTTTTAAAGTTTTTTTCTGAGGGAGTGAGTGTCGAATGTTTTTCTTTTTATTTAGTGTTTTTTTCCTAACATTTTTTTTATGAACATGCTTTTATGAAGTGTACTACTTTGCATAAAATAATTACCATAAGTCGGAAAATTTTTGTTCGAAAATTTACGTTCGACAGAAGTAGACTAATTTTCAATTTAAGATTTAAAATACTTAAACCTGTCTACGTCACTTCCGACTAATTTTTAAAACTTTTTCTATGAAAGGGCCGATTTAGTACCTAAATACCTACATAATATAATATATCGATGGGTAAAACTATAAAAAAAACATATCAAAAGTTTAAATACATAATTTATTACTATGGTACAACATGTTTTGAATTATTTTATAGCATTTCCAATACAACAAGATGTATACATTGTAGGGTTGCCACACCTTATGAAATTAATTAATTTACACACCAATTATGGGATACTCAAGATAGCAATATGTTTTGGGCGTACAAAACCACTAAAGGCTAAGTTGGTGTCATTGGCTTTTTTGAATCGCCAAAATTGAAGGACATGACTTATTTCTAATGGTCTTTTTCTGAAACTCCAATAACTTTTCTAATGAACATTAACAGCTGTATGTTAACGTTAGCAAAATGGATTTCCTTTTCATCCAAAATAAATGGCTGATTTAGGAAAATTTAACGTCAACTTGAAATGTCACTCAGAGTTTCTAAAATAAGTATTTTATAAAAGTCAAATCTATAAATTTAAAAAAAAGTATGATATTATATAATATTTAGTATATGGAAGGTATGTAACTAGTAAAATATCCCTGATTTCATCCACAAGTAAAATAATATTAATAATAATAATTTATGGTATCATTTTTTTTAAACAAACAATATAATATAATCACTTATTTATTTTATTAAGATGCGACAGCCCTGGTTTAGTTACACAAACATAATATTTCTATTTTTTTTATTTATAGGTAATTTTCCATTCATTTATTTTTTTATAACCACGCTTTAGCTTAAAAACACGAGTCCGTTTGATGATCCACCAAAAAAAAATTTGCTAATCTCTCACACAACACAGACTATATTATTTTGATTTTATTTTTATTTATTTATAATAATTGTAAAGTTCCATTTTTTAAATATAAACATAAAAAATAACCATATTTTAATAATAATTAACTGCACACTTCCATATTTTAAATGTACATTAGGACAGTTGTTTTATTTATCTTTTTTATACAGTATATAAAAGTTAGCACACATTCTGTTTTTAATTTGTTTTTTTTTTCGAACAATAAAGATTGGTGCTTTTACGAACGTAATGAAGATATAATATTTTTTTTAGATGCAAAATAAATTTAGTACTGTTGAAAAAATATTATTAGTAAGTAATTAATGACGGTTTTGCTTGCTTATTTTATACTAAAATAAATAATTTGCTAGAAATACTGATGTAATGTTTACAACTGTCCACATGTTTAGATACATATTTTGTGGGTGATTTATTAATACCAGGTACAGACAGCAAAAATGTATCCATGAGAACGATATTTGAGACTTATCATAGTGTTGTTGTTATTCATTAGTCCTCCTTCGGGGAAGGCAAAGGTGTATAATCATACAGCCTATTCAATCATATAAAATACTTTCTTTACACACATCTCTACAAAACTTTCATGTTGACAAGAGATCACCACTATCATAGTAGTGTTGTATCAAATGTCAGGTCACAAAGTTTCTAAATGTCTAAATTTAAATTAGTTGAATTTAAATAAGAATTTAATTTAGTTACTTTTTCGTTATTTTTCGTACTAAATCGCCGCTTACTTTTTGAGAGCATCTTAAATACGTTTGTTCATTAGGATTGTTGTAGTTAAGTTTATTTGGTTAGCATTAAAAATAGAGATGAAATGGTTGTTTGGCCGGATACCGGATATCCGGCTAGCCATGAAGCTGGATGGTCGCATATCCGGCGGCCGGATATCCGGCCCGTGGTTTCGTAGCAGGTTGTGACAAGTTTAGCGCCGCACACGTACAGCGAAAGCGATCGGATCAATTCGGGCGGTTTCGGGTGTCATCGTGAGTGATTGTGACCGAACTCCGAAGGCATGAGTGATTAATTATTTCATAGCGAAAATTTGTTGTTTTCTTGCTGAGTAAAGTGTGTGAGATTTGAGCGTAATTTAAGACAAAATTAAAATTAAAAATAAGATTTTTGGAGGAGAACGAACATTTCTTGTGAGATTTTGTAACTTTTCTTTTAAAAATAAAAGACAACATAATTATAACCCGTTTTCTTATTATTTACCTTGCAAAAATTTATGCTTTAAAGTTGATTTTAGGAAATTGTCGTAGTTTTTGAACATCCCGTATCCGGGCGGATATTGAGTTACTATCCGGTATCCGGCCGGATATCCGTTTCATTCCTAATTAAAAACATAATTTTTTTCTGAATGAGTTGTTTTTTTAAGGTACCCCTATTACCATTGATTAATTATACTTTATGTCTGTATACGGTATATAGATAAACACTGAGGCTGGAAGTGTGCTTGTTCTTGTATTAACGCGACAATTGTATAGAAGTTAGCTATGCGCCCTGGCTTTGCATACAAGTCCGTATTGACACTTCACTTTACTGCTTCTCCGTTTCACTTCGCTGGGTGGTACCTGGAAGTAATAAAGACATTTCCAATTTTATTTATGCACACCACTAGACTTCGTACAACCAAACGTTAACTCCACATAACTACTATCAACATAAAATTGACCACACTGTACTAGAATGAACACATTTTCTAAAATTTTTACAAAAAAAATTGCCAGTCATAGGGACTGCCGATAGAAGTGAAAACGAATATTTCATTTTTAAAAAATCATACTAATATTATAAATGCGAAAGTGTTTGTTTGTTGGTTTGTCTTCAATCACGCCGCAACGGAGCAACGGATCGACGTGATTTTTGGTATGGGTATAGTTGAGGACCTGGAGAGTGACATAGGCTACTTTTTATCCCGGAAAATTAAGGCCAGCCCTCCGGCCTTAAAGGACTTGTATCCAGGGCCGTAAAATAAATTAAAAAAAGCCACAGCGCCCCACTCACCAGGCTAGCTGTCGTCCTGCAGCGAGGTGAACCGGTTGCCGAGCGCGAGCGGCTGCCGGCCGGGGCCCGCGCGCTGCGGCCCGCCGCCCGCTCCCGCGCCCGCACCCGCCGTGCTCCAGCCGCCGCCACGTTTGCTGCCCGCCGCGCCCAGCACGGGAAAATAGTCGTCGTTGGTTATGTCCGGCGCGTTCTTGTTCTGAACAAAGAGCATTACCACAATCAGAACCTATAAACCACACGTCATTACTCGCCAAGAAACTACTGCACCCTTAAGCAGTCGAAATTCCGCGGGCTCGTACGAAACGATTTGCTTCTTCCTCGTTTCCAATTCGAACCGCTAGGATATTAGACGAGATAGCAGCACTTTTGGTAACTATCGCCAGAATGGCGGATTAGGTGGGTGAAGGGCTCTCTACTGATGACGATAGTGAAAGTTTACCCGTATGCGAATGGGCCTTTCACTAGATATGGCCGCTCAAAGACTGTTTATGGTTACCAAAAATGAGCTATAGCTAGAAAGGCTGATTCTTGTACAGTATCAAAGTATGCGCAGTACCTATGTCTAGCTCTAATTCCCTCTCTCCTATGAGAGTGGAGGCCCGTGCCCAGCAGTGGGACGTTAAAAGGCTGTAGTGGTAGTACCTATGTAAACAGTAAAAAAACTGACGCTATTCATCGGAACTTTGCGGAAGTCCATGATAACGAAAGAACTGACAATGCACGATTGTAAACATTGTCTTTACAATCGTGCATTCTCGAGTCAACATCTCCTGAAGATACTCCGGTGTCGGAGTGAAACGTACGTTTGAGAGTGATATAAAAGATTTGTGTGGTGCGGTGTTGTTGCAGTGAAAATTGCTGGCTCATTGGGCGGTGAATATCGCAAGCTACACGTTGTACCACATAGATTTGTCTGCTTTGGCGGATAATAGTGAATTAAGCTTTTTGTCCTTGATTATCATGGACTTCCACAATACCCTCTTCTTCATTATATAAAGAGGAAAGATTTGTTAGTTTGTAATGGATAAATTGAAAAACTACTCAACTGATTTTAAGAATTCTTTCATATAAAGAAAGCTACTTTATTAGCGAATAATAAATAAATAATTTAGTTATAATAATAAATATTTTAGTTTTAAAAAAAATTTGATCCCTACGAAAATTGCAATAATGTGAGTTGAGTCTTTAAATCAGCTCATCTGAAATCTTCTGTGGCGTGCGCTGCGTAAATAGTAAAAGTTACACGAAAACAATGTATGGTGGAATTGTGCCTCTTAAAATTTTCTAAAAAAAGTCAGCAATAGCATATAATATATCTATCTTTTAAGGTTGTCTCACAATAACCATTCTTATGATTTTCAAATTTGGTCCAAAACAAAGCTCTAATGTAAAATCCGATGTACTGCCCAGTGCCGACTGGCTATTATTGGGTGTGGACTATCATGATGATTAGCGCTACACATGCGAAGCCGAGGCGGACCGCTAGTATCCAATAAAGATGGAGGCTTCAAAACAGCTTTTCTATTTGGCGGTCAGTTTCGTAAGCATGTGAACACCATGGGCTATTTTAAGGGGAGCATTTGGAGTATGGACATACCTGGGCCTGACTCCGGCGAACAGGCTCCGAAGCCCTCTGCCGGGACTGAGGGGGCACGTATGCGGTCGTCGTTTGATGTTTCTGCTCCTGCTCCACAGGGGGCGGAGGCGCCGGCGTTTGCTCTACTTCCACCTGTTCAAAATTAAATGTTTTTTATTCAAATAGACTTTTTACAAGTGCTTATTGCGTTCCTACCGAATAGAATAGAACCAGCAGGAAACTCGGTGGTCGCTCTTTTGAAAAAAGAAACTATACAAGCTAGAACAAAACTTTCAAAGACAACATTGTTCCTTAATAAATTGCCTACAAATAAGTTCACAACATTTATTATGATAGGGGTTATAGTTTACAAGTTATGGTGTGTTAAAGTTGACTTAAATTCGCAGCTCAGTAAAAATTATAAGCCTTAAATTACGAGTAGTTTAAAAACACATATTCTGTAATTTCTAGAAAACTATTAGAGCTAGGCAAAAACTGTCAAAAGTTAAAATAAGCACCATTTAATCACTTATAAAAAAATATTTAGTTCTTTTTTAGTTTTATCGTGAGATTTCTGAGGGTCTTAGTTAAAAACGGCTTTATGCTCTCTGAAGCACGGGGGTGAAACACCGCCAATTTCCTAACTCTGGACTAATACTGAGAATTCCTTGTCCTTTCTGTTCCTTGTGAAGAAAAACACCATACTTTTTATGGCCCAACCCGGGACTCGAACCCAGACCCTCATCGGCCTCAGTAAAAATGCAGATGACTGGTTAAAGTCACATATTATATTATGTTTATCTAATCACAACAATTTCAAATCTACAAAGAAAAATCAGCTATTGATTTGGATAAGTTATCATCATCATCATCACCCATGTCCCTTCTTCATAACGAAGTTTGACAGTCGTCATCCAAAAATCTTCTTCATTTTGAAACGCATCTTTTAGCTTTGGATAGCTAAGCCCCGTCCACCCCCTCATATTTTCAACCACATAGAATAATGGAAAAGTTTCATGATGTTGTGAATATCATATTTAACACAACAGAAGTAAAATATTGATTAAAACTAATAAATCAGTGGTTTTTTTATTAAATCCATCAATAAATGACTGAGAAATATGACGATTTAAAAGTTTAATTATTAATTAATGTACACCGATTGCTGTATCTTACTCGAGTGAGAAATTTTGTGAGTGATTTTTATTACCTAGGGCTGAGATTTAATACAAAATTATCCTCACACACAAATTAAGTGCTTTTAATTCAATTCAGTCGCGTTAAGTTCATTTATTTATTTTATTCGGCTTTATAAAGTCGGTTGATAGGGTGGTGTGACGTCACACCACCCTATCGCGCGACTTGCAAGCGCAACTTTAAAGTTCCATAACTTTTTCATTTGTTGAGATATTCTAATGATTCTTTCATATTTTTGTTTGATTTCATCTTAATTTTCATAATAAATTACATACAGGCTTATTCCATGGTCCCTTGTTCTTAGGGTTGTCAGGGTTCCCCGAGTCGTCTGAGGACGTGTCGCGGCCTGACTCTTGCTGTCCACCGCCACCCTGCAGCACCTGTATCTTCAACCCTGTGTAGTCTTTGACTGGCTCCTCATAGTCCTTCCATTCTTCCTCCTCCTGGAAGCATTTATTTTTATTACAGGATAGGCTTGTCATACTAATAATATAAATGAGAAACTGTTTATTTGTTGGTTTGTCCTTCAATCATGCATCAACAGAGCAGCGGATTGACATGATTTTTTGCATTGTTAATGGGTATCATAGACACAGAGAATGACATGGGCAGACAAACATGAATAATTTTTGTTGAGACTATGTACCGCAACAGCATAAGTGAGTCATACAGTGGGTCGACACCCATACAAATTACAGACCCGGCTAGTATGACGGTTGTAGCACCTAGAGGCATAGTACTCTCACTTAAGGTTAGAGAGATAGGAAATCACATACAACATTACAGTGACATAATCTTGCATTGAAAATTCTGCCAGATTCCTCCATCATGCCCCTGTCACCTAGTGTTGTTTTGTCTAAACACCCCCAACAAAAGATTAGTAGAAAAGAAAGTTTCTTTTGAGACTGTGGTACCGCTGTCGCCAGGACCATATTATGACATGATTTACCTGGTGTCCTAGCAGCCTACCCTCCTGAAATATTCTTCCCTGAACCAAACCAACTGTGTTCAAGATTAGCAGATTATCTCTTCTAGGTTATTGAGGTTTAGTTACAACAGCGCTGACCCCATATAAGTTAAAATAGTTAAGCTTTCTGCATTGATAACTGGTTGAACCAACTTAAGAGATAAAAACGTGACGTTGTGAACACTTTAGCTTTTGGTCTTAATTGGGAAGTAATTAATTATGATAATAATTTGTAACCTTTTCTCAAAAATTTTAGTACACCACTACAAAAATCGCGTTTCTTGCCATTCTTTCTCGATACATAAGTTCATAACAAGTAAATCGTTCGCACACTAAATTGACTGTGCTTAATTGGTTAACCTGCATAAACAGGACGAAGGAGTGTCAGTTAAAAATCAGGTCAAACGCTTTACAAGAAACAAAACTCACTAAAATTAATGAGATCAAATTATTCCACGCGACTTATCAGCGTATTTGTGTCAATGGAAACTGAAATTTCACAAACACAGCACATAAAAAAGTACACTTGGCATCACCTGCTTTTGACGTATGAAAATGCAGTAAGATCATGGTCCGTAGAAAAGCATTAAATAAAGATCTTACCCCGACTCGTCCAGCTTCCTCTCCTTCCTGTGGTGGACGTTCCTTCTTCGGTCGGACGTCTGCTTTCTGTTTCGGATCATCAAGTTTTTTCGATAACTCATCTGCAGTTGTAAACTTTTTGACGGATTTTGACTTCTTGCGGTCCTTCTTGGCAAAGAAATCGTCCAGATCAGCCATTCTGAATTTTGTAGTATGTATGAAGATTTTAAATAATTTATCAGAAAATACAGCAATATTGGAATAAATTGAAAAAGGGGGAAATTCTATACGATCCCCCGGAATGATTTTTGTGGCAAGCGTGGCCGACTGTTTCTTTTTTTTTAATGGCAGGTCAAAATCGGTGTTGCTGCTTATTTGTATTCAAAAACTACCGACTACCATTCAGAGACAATACCATTTAAATGTTGTCATTTCTCTTTTCTTTATGTCTGTGTTTCTACCAAACCTCATACTAGGAATAATATATTTTGCCGTCTACCTCCCTTTTTCATTTTCAAGAAGATAATAGGTACCTACTAAGTCAAAATACGATTCTTTTTAGGTAATACCCATGGTGCGTTGATTGTACTATGTCAGAAACTTTCTCGCAAAAACCAACATCAACTGTACGAAGTTTAAACATATACTCCGACAGGCTTATTTATACGTGTGATAAAATTCGGAACTTTTACGGAACGAATTTACTGTTTATAAATTATGGTGATTTTTAATAAACAGAGCGCCTCCATCAAACTTATAATAATGAGTTTGCCAAGCGGTAATCCGTACCTACTATAATTATGTGCGAAATGTGTCTGTCTGTCTGCTACGCTTTAACAGCTCTTATTTTCAACCAATTTTGTCGGCATAGAGGTTGGATGCATGCCGAAAAAGAACTTTTTTATTCCAGAAAATCAATGAGATCCCACGGGATTGTTCAAAAACCTAAATCCACGCGGACGAGTGCACGGGCATAGTAAAATATATACAAATTACAATGTTGCGTACAGCGTTACTCACACTACACGGACATACAGAGTAGGCACACTTTTTTCATTGCATTTTCCCCCTTTGCCAATAGATACGAAACTACGAACTTATAGGAAGCGAGGTCTGAAGTTCGGGGCAAACCACTAGTAGAATATTATAGTCAGCCGTATTCACATTTATTATCTTCAAGCGGTGACTCGTACGCATCGACAGTCAATCGCTGATAAATCCTTATCTAATCTCACATTTACCTGCCCATTGCGAAGGATACCTTAGTTTAAACACGAGTTGTAAGTCAAGATATTAAAAATGCATGGAACCTTGTCAAGAGCTAATATTCTGGGAAGAAATGTGATGAAAACCTTCATAAGGAACGGTTCCCATGGAGGAGTGCCTGGTGAGGTACGGTAATTTAGTATTATATAATAGCATGGTGATCGTTAATGAGCATGGTGCCCAAAACAAATAGGGCTAAATAAGCGCCAGAGGTATAATTATTAGTAATAGTTTTTTCTTTATTTAATTTTTTGTATCCTAATTATATAGGTACCTACCTAATAAAAAAAAAATTGAGTGAAAAAACTAATTACAAAAACTTTAAAAAACTATGCTCATTGTTCACTTATTATTATTATGTTTTTAAATAATAGCATGGCGTTGATTTGTATACCAAAGTCACCCAAAGTGTTAGATATCTAGTAAATAATACTAATACACATAATCGATTACTTAGGTAGATTTGGACCCATGGCGTTAAGCTTAAATATAGTTAATAAGATCCCAGAGCGATCTGACATAAGTTATTTTCACTTAACCTAGATGAACAGTTCACGCGCGAGTTGAATGCTGAGTACCTAAATGTATGTGTCACCATACATTTTCTCTGCATTCAACTCGCGCGCCTGATAGGATAGTTCAATATAGTCAAGAAGTTTTTTACGAAAACGTAATCGCGTTAATCAATAGCGTTAATTCGAAGTTTTTTTATCAGGTACAAGGAATTAAGTAGGTATTACCTATCCCAATTGTATTTGAACAAAGTCTATTATCCTCATATATTTTGTAATTTTCGTTATCCTCATATTTACTCAATCGAACTAACTAGGTGCAAAATATATAATTACCTGTTCAACTATTTCATTCGATAGCTAAAATATAGAACTATTTGTTGCAATTGTATAAATGGACATTTCATATAAATTCCGCAGTAGGCTCACGAGGACGCCCTATTCCTCGTGGTCCTACAAGTAGGACAAATTATACTAGGGCCATGAGGAAATGCGCAACCTTGAAGCTGGTATTGAAAATATTAGTTAATAGCTGTTAGTTTACCTACTAAAGTAGTAACCTACTTGCCATTTCTTCACCCTTTCTAAAATTCCGTATAGTGGTCACTGATTTAAATCCTCATGCACTATATTAACCTTTTTAATGGAAACCATTCCAGAACCTTCCGTTCAGCCTTAACAAACCGTATCGTCTGACCTGGAACTACTTCTGGTACACTGCATCTGGTATAGGAGCGCCGTTTGTCATCCTCGCATTCCAAATGCAGAAAAAGTAATTTGGTAAGTATAACATCACCCATATTAAAATTAATGTGAAATTGTTGAAGTGAAACTTCTTCAGAATCGTTGTGATTAGAAAATTCGATGAAACGAAGAAGGAAACGACAAAGCGACACCAAAAAGGGAGAAACATATATAGGATTTAGCCTGCGAGAGAATGAGATAGAATACCAGTTATATTTATCTCATTCTCTCGTAGGCTACTTTTCTGAACTTTCACTTCTGCCGTGTGAAAATTGCACACACACACTTTTTTTTGTTAGTTTGTTCTTCATTCATGCCGCACTAACGGATGCTGCACTGCCTTGATATAGTTTAAAAACCGGTAGAGTGACATGAGATTCAGAAAATCAAAGATTTGTCACGTAATTTTGAAATAACCTAAATCCATGTATCACCTACTTAGTTATAAAGTTTGTAACATAACTACACCTAAACGTTTATGTCGATTAATTCCTCATGACAAAAGTTGTCGATTTAATACTAAACAAGACCGAAAAAAAATAATGTGTTAAAAACGCACACAAAATCATTGGTTCGATTTGCTACAGTTCCTGAAAAGAAAATATTACAGTAAGATTTACAAAATAATAATCATTCATACAATTAATGCAATAAGTAAATCAATCAAATCCATACTAATTTATTATAAATGCGAAAGTTTGAATGTATGTATGGATGTTTGTTACTCAATCACGCCCCAACGGCTGAACGGATCTGGCTGAAATATGGCATAGAGATAGATTATAGTCTGGAATAGCACATAGGCTTCCCGCGGGAACCAAAAAACCTCAATCAACGCGAACGTAGTCGCGGGCATCAGCCTGTAGCACATAAATAGGTAAAATCCGCATTTTATGTTGGCACATTCAGTCGTCGTCGTGCAGTTAACGCATACTTATCAATGACTATCGTATTTTGATCTTTATTCACCAGAAATTGAAGACCATAGCTCCATGTATGTATTATTAGATCACACGTTCGACTTGCAGCACATGTATTGCTGTTGAATATTAAGGCTTAATAAATGACATTAAGGTCTATATTTGTATGCCAGAAAGTAAAGTTCCATAACATGTAAACAGAAGAACAATGGAGTCGTTTGTTTGATGTTTATTTTTGCGGACATTGGTAAATACAAGGATACAGCCATACGTCTAAAATGATCATGCCAATGCATATATTTTTTAGTTAAAAACAAAAATCATAAGTTTTTTTTTTAATCCACTACAAGCTAGCCCTTGACTGCGATCTCACATGATGGTAAGTGATGATGCAGTCTAAGATGGTAGCGGGCTAACCTGTTAGGGGCATGGCAGTTATATTAAACCCATACCCCTTCGGTTTCTACACGGCATCGTACCGGAACGCTAAATCGCTTGGCGGCACGTCTTTGCCGGTAGGGTGGTAACTAGCCTCGGCCGAAGCCTCCCACCTAAAATTAAGTTCTTGTTTTGGGGTCTCACTAATTTACGATGTAACTAAGCTTAATATATTTGGAATTACAATTCAATTCAATTTATTAATAATATTTGTGATATACGGTAGTACAAAGATTTTCATATAAACTAGAAGACCCTAGTATTCTACCACAATGTGATGTACAAATATGATTTTAAATTCGACATGCTTTATAATTAGGTAGTGATTAAATGAACTTACAAAGTGAAGTTCTATCACAATTATATGAGTCGCTTCATTCGAAGATATTTGTTCTAAAATAGTAATAACTTTCCATAATTAAGTAGGTATTATTATAGAGAGCCAGCTGCTTCAAAGAAATAGGTCAATTTCAAAAGTGGTAGATAGACTAAATATTACGTCATAATCCTCAAGTATGTCAAGTACCTAGTTACGTCTCATTCATCAAATGTCATAAATTGTTACCTTTATGCATGGAACTAATAAGTACTACGTACATTAGTTCCATGCCTATAGGTAAAAAACCGAGCACAAAAATATAATGGCAGTGTATTTATATTTAGATAGGTATTAAGGAAGATTATAATTTGAATAAATTACATTTTTAATCAGAGGACGATTTAAGATTTTTACTATTTTTCACCTTCTAGGTTCATTAAGATACACATTAAACGAAAAGTGAGCTTTGTTAAATATGTAATGTTTTTTTTAAACTTGTCATATTCGTTACCTACCATAGACATAGAATTTTTTCGCTACGCTCTTACCTATTTATTAAATTCATTTGGCAGCTTGGTGATCGCCAGACAAAATACGCTCTTTCGCATTTTTGCCGTTTTTGATTCGCGTTGAGCACTTTTTGGTTATTTATATTGAAGTGTAAAACTTCATAAGGCGCGTGGATTGCTGTTGACTTTTTGGTAGGGGGTAAAAATGTAAATTCGCGTGACCGTGATCGACCGCGACATGCTAGTGAAAATTAATTACATTCGACATTAAACTTTAATGCCTTCAAATCGTCAAAGTTCGGCGTCAAAGTAAAATAAACCATAACAGCATTGAATTAGACCTCAATTTCGTGTATCCATTCTCATCCGTTTTGGGTATAGTACCTATCTTTGATCGGCAATTCTTACCCAATCGCGCCTCAGGTTACCGTGTACAAAGACAGCCGTTTCTGAGATTTTTTTATCCACTACAAGCTAGCCCTTGACCACGATCTCACCTGATGGTAAGTGATGATGCAGTCTAAGATGGTAGCGGGCTAACCTGTTAGGGGCATGGCACCCATACCCCTTCGGTTTCTACACGGCATCGTACCGCAACGCTAAATCGCTTGGCGGCACGTCTTTGCCGGAAAAGAAATGTCAGAATTTTTAATTCTTTGAAATGTAACTCACAACTAAAATCCAATGAAGATTACGAATTGCTCTGATATATCTTTTTGAGCTATAAATATCCTTTCCCAATCAACTGAAACCAGGATTTTCATCAACAGCTCTAAGATGTTGTTCTTGTTTCAGAGTTGGTACCTGAATATGATAATAAGATGAATAAAGGTGGTGAGCGCTTAAATTATTTATGTAAAGAATTACATTACATTTTAGTTTGAATTGTTTGTATGAATAAAATAATTATAATTTGATTTTGATTTATTTGAGTTTTATTTCATTTTAATAACATTTGGATGCGTTCATAAAACTACCAGTTCCTAAAATGACATGTTAAATTTGAACGCATTTGGTAGCTTTTATTAAAAAAAAACAAGTATATTTTTTGCACTTTGCAAAAGAAAAATCGAATTCTCTCACATTTTCATCGAGTCTTGCGTAAATTTTCAAAATGCTGGGTCCTTTAGCTCGCACGTACAACAAACTTGGCAGAAATGTGATGACCAACTTCGTGAGGAACCACTCCCATGGTGGAGTTCCCGGAGAGGTGAGTTCGAAATTCGAATATAAACATTACATAATCGTAAAATCGTAACTTATTTTGGACAAAATCGCATCTAAATTACTTCCAAAAACAGAAATAAGTAATTGTTTCTAACTTGATAACCTAATGGTTTTCTATTCCCTACTGAGAAAACATAAGTTGTGTTACGACGTATTTACCCGTATGTGTTAAGGTTAAAATCGTACAACTGCACCTATTTTATACCTTTATTTTATTCCACTACATGTTAGCCCTGTGATAGCGATCTCACCTGGTGGTAAGTGATGATTCTAGTTTCTACATAGCAACGTACCGGAACACTAAATCGCTTAGCAGTACGTCTTTGCCAGTAAACCAGACCAGACCATTAAAAAAATTTATTACATTAAATAATTACTTATATAAAACAAGATACGCTCTAGAAAATTCCGAATTTTGTCAGAGGTGCTATATTTATTTGTAGGAGGTGTCATAATAAACAGGTAACATAGCAAATGGAGAAAACATTACTATGCGTTTTTTAAAAGTAGTAATAAAACTAAAAAACGTGCAAAGGCAGTTTTATTGCTAAATCAATCTCATACAGACAACCTTTGTTGATAGGATTAATTAACTGCAGCACCAGATGGTGCTGTAGATAAAAAAATATTAATTAATGATAATAATATAATTTCTAATGAATTTATCATTCCAGAACCTTCCATTTGACATCAGCAACCGCTACAAGCTGACTGCTCTTTTCATTGTCTACATCGGCTCTGGAATCTCTGCCCCATTCCTGATCACACGCCACCAGCTTCTTAAGAAGTAAGTTTTTATCTATTACTCTATTTGATTTGGACAACCTAGCTCAGGGGTTGTGCCATCGCAAGCTGTATTGTTTTAATATTGTTGACATTCGCATTTTAGAATTATAATCCTTATTTTAGGGACATCAAGGTATGTGATATAAAACACTCATTTCGAAATAATACTGCTGTAAGCGATGGTAGTAACCTCCAGAATCTTAGTTACTTACCAACACTATTAGAGTCTCTAACTTAAGTAGCAATCAATTCTATTTTCTAAATGTATTACCCTACTAGCTGATGCTTGCACCTTCATCTGCGTGATTTAATTTTTTTTATTTCTGTGAGAAAACCTTAATTTTCCAGTATAAAAAAGTAGCCTGTGTCCTATGATATTAACTTCATTGATATTGGTTAAAAAGATGGACTGTGAAAGTGTTAACAGACACACATACTTTCATACACAAAGTTTCACATTTTCCAGTAAAAAATAGAAATAAAAATAGTTTATTTTCTCCAGCAACAATATTTTAACACATAAAAGGAGTTTTTTTTTATGAATAATTTTCTAGTAAATAATTGTTATATGTATAGTATACATAATATTATTATTACTAAAGAAGTTGTAGATCTTATAAAATATGCAAGTTTGTCTGCTTGCCTTTTATATTTTCATGGTGCTTTCATGGTAACCAATGGTATCTCAATCTCGTGGTGTGAACCAATTTTGAGTTTTGTTGCCACAATACGGCCAGAACAGAAACACTGGTTTATCCTTTTAACCCAAAGTTAGCTGCTACTTTGACAGAAATTGTATAAAACGTCAGTAAAAAATTCACATTTATTCCTGGGTTAAATGTTACCTGAAGTCTACACTGCAAGCGGGGCTAAGATAGGACCTTTGGGCCGTTATTTAAAAAAACAGGATTTGAAAAAATCCTTAGTACATATTTTAAATGTTAAAAACTTTTACTAAGATTTTTCTGTGTATTGATTTTGTTTTCTTGTTTCAGGTAAATCTTCATAATATGTGCTGTTTAGGTTTAAGCTAGAAAAGTGTAAATTAAAACAATAAATTAATAATGTAATCACAAAATTGTTATATTTTACCTCCACTACAGCCAATTAACGTCCCACTGCTGGGCACAGGCCTCCACTCTCATATGAGAGAGGGAATTAGATCCCACCACGCTGCTCCAATGCGGGTTGGCGGGCTTTAACGACTGTTAGTGATAATAACCGGGACCGACGGCTTAACGTGCTCTCCGAGGCACGGGGGTGAAACACCGCCAACTTCCAACTCCGGGCTGGCACTGAGAATTTCTGAATTGAAAAACCCAATACCAATTTTATTACCCGACCGGGAATCGAAACCAGGACCTCGTGATCCGCAGTCGAGTATGCTAACCGCTAGACCAACGAGGCAGTTACCTTCAAGTTTCCTGAAATAATTAACCCTTAAATTATTAAAGTTAAAGGTTTTACATGTAGGCTGGGCAGCATATTTATGGCAAACTCCGTCGAGTCTTTTCGTAACCTATGCTGCAATGCTTGAAGACAATGACTTCAAGCATATTATAAATGCGAAAGTGTCTGTCTGTCTGTCTGCTATGCTTTCACGGCTCATCTGTTAAACCGATATTGATGAAATTTGGTACAGGGGTCGGTTGTATCCCGAGGAACGACACAGGCTTCTTTTTATCCCGGAAAGGTAGAGTCCCCGGGGGATCAAAAATTTTAATCCACGCGGACGAAGTCGCGGGTATCGTCTAGTTTTAATATAAAATAAATAATTAGGCTTACTATGTCCATATTTTAATTATGTACCTACAGAACAACTTGGCAAGTTGGTCTGTGATTGTTAGCTGTCAGTTTGGCTGATAGTGGTGGGTCGTTGTCGTATTTTTGACGGACGAAACGCAACCGTTTTCCTGGCGACGAAAACGGTTGCAGAAAACGGTCGTCGTTGCAACTAG
Organism: Erebia aethiops; assembly: GCA_923060345.2. Classification (NCBI taxonomy): domain Eukaryota; kingdom Metazoa; phylum Arthropoda; class Insecta; order Lepidoptera; family Nymphalidae; genus Erebia; species Erebia aethiops. Next base: position 4,924,721 of record OV281087.1, on the reverse strand, counting down.
TTTGAAGACGGCTTAAAAACCATCTTCAAAATAGTTGCAACAACGTGTGTCGTTAAATCAATTCATTCTCGACTGTATATCATGGGCATAAAGTTCACTTTTGATTGTAAGAACTGTTTTGTGAAAATACGTGGAACGAGGACGACTACGTTCGCGACGACGTGTGTCGTTGAATCATTTCAAGTTATTCGAAGACTGGTTTTTGCAACGAAGACTGTTTTACCCAGGACGTAAAAACGGTTTCACCGTCGCGGAACAGATAACGGTCTTTAGAAACGGTTCGTCGTCGCAACGCCCACCACTAAGTCAACTTTGGCATATAACTTAACTTGTCTCTGCAATCTGCATAATATAACTGTCTCTTTTTTTCTTTGTGGTCTTGTTGTGATTAAATTATTTTATTTAATAGAAAAGGAAGCTTAATAAAACTGACTAAAGTGTGAAAACTACAAATAACACACAATTCAAAACTATACTACAAAGTACAACCTTCGATTAAAAAAATAACTAATAAAGTCGGTACCGGTAACCTCAACCAAAATGAGTGAAACATCTTGTTATATTCTCGATAACGGCGCTTACACAGCAAAAGTGGGCTTTTCTAACGGCGAACCGAAGATCGTACCCAATTGTATAATGAAGGCGAAGTCCGAAAGACGCCGTCCTTTCATCGGTTCGCAAATCGACGAATGCCGCGACGCGTCTGGGCTTTTCTACATCCTACCTTTCCAAAAAGGTTTTCTAACCAACTGGGACACCCAAAAAACAATATGGGACTTCATATTTAGTAAAGAATGCTGCCCGGTTAACTTTAGTGAGACTCCTTTGATTGTAACGGAGCCTATATTCAACTTTTCGTCCATACAAGAAGCTATGACTGAAATTTTCTTCGAAGAATACGAATGTCAGACTTTGTTACGCATTAATGCTACAGATTTAGCAGAGTACCACTATAGGAAGACACATAATAATGATTGTACAGTAGTAGTTGATTCTGGGTACAGCTTTACATATATTGTACCTTATATCAAAGGTAAGTTAAAAATATTTGTTGAAAGTTAACTCTTGAGTGTAATCTCCTGGGGTAAGTGGTGGTACAGGTTAACTTGAAAGGTGTATGGTAGTTTTATTAACACAATCAATCAAAATATTGGTTTCTAAGTGGCATTATACTGGAATGTCCAATAATAATAATAATAGCTAATGCCCGCGACTTCATCTGCGTGGATTAAGGTTTTTTGGTTCCCACAGGAACTCCTTAGTTTTCCGGGATAAAAAGTAGCCTATGTGTTATTCCAGACTATAATCTATTTCTGTGCCAAATTTTATCCAGATCCGTTCAGCCGTTCGGGCATGATTGAGTAACAAACATCCATCCATACATCCATCCAAACTTTATAATATTTATATATATTATATTTGATTATTTGGTTTGATTTGATTTGATTGATTATTATTTATTAGTGTAATTCTACATTTTCATATTTTTCCAAGTTTAGAGGCTGTTGTTTGGCAAAATTAAATAATTTTGCCTCTATCCTGTAAAGTAAAAAAAAAAACATGTGGTAAATCAGTAATAATGTTTTTTTTAAGGCAAGAAGTATAAAGAAGGCATCCGCCGTATAGATGTAGGAGGTAAAGTGCTAACCAACCATTTGAAAGAGATCCTGTCATATAGACAGCTGAATGTTATGGAAGAGAGTTATGTTATAAACCAAGTCAAGGAAGACTCATGTTTTGTGTCACAGGACTTCATGGCTGATATGGAGATCGCTAAGAAAAAAGGTATGGTTTATATTTCTATATATTAGGATTACTTACTATCAATGTGCACATTAACAAAAAAGAAACAATCTAATTTAGTGATTACTGATTACATATAACTTAAATGTAAAAACTAATAATATGTACTTATAATTTTAATTTTGTGTAAGATTAGTTAACGATTATATATATATATATATAGATTTAATCACAATTATTAGCACCCTCCCCCCTCTCTCTCTCTGTCGTATTCCACATTACTGACTGTTGTGACCCCTTTCTATTAATTAAATAATGGTAGGAGTATTCTTGGGATAATAATGTGGTGGGTTCCGAGGCAAGAAGTATATGAAAAGGCCAAATTTGAACCTCCAAATTCGTTCACCCATCCAGTTACTGACTTGGGTCAACGTTGCTTAACAATCGCAACCGACTGATATGCGTTGTCACAACTGGCCACTCAACCCTCAATTGTAATTTTGGTTCATTGGGTACAATTAGCACCCAATTAACCAAAACATTTAATCCCAAGTCCAAATTTAATACAAGAAGTTCTTATATAACATTTAATCCCAAGTCCAAATTTAATACAAGAAGTTCTTATATCAATTCTTTCAGGTCCAGAGAATACAATTGTAAAAGACTATGTCCTACCAGACTACACTACTCTCAGGCGGGGCTACCTCCGTGACATAGTCAAACCTGACGAGGACTTGGAGCAGCAAACTCTACGTCTTAACAACGAGAGATTTTCTATACCAGAACTGCTATTCCGACCATCAGATGTTGGAATTCCACAAATGGGTATACCAGAAGCCATCATGCATTGTATTGAATTGTGTCCTGAAGAAAATATGGAAGGATTATTGGATAATATAATTTTGTATGGTGGCAATACGTTGTTTCAAGGATTCCGTGATAGAGTTTTCAATGAAGTTAGAGCGCTAGCGCTGGACCATTTTGATGTGAATGTGACTTTGGGGGAGAATCCGTTGACTTATGCTTGGCAGGGAGGTGGAATGTTGTTCCGGGATGCAGATTTCTATTCGTTCTGCATGACCCGGGAGGAATATGAAGAGGAGGGCCGCGCTCTGGCGTTTGAGAGGTTCGATATATAACGGCGCGAGCGAGCCAGGCGCCCCCAGTAGGCTGCCGGCTCGTTCAATACTTTGTGTCATCAAAACTCCTAAAAACACTGCGCACAGTGTAATATATTCATATAGTGGTTCGACGCGCAGCTACCATGAAAATTGTATTATATAGATGTACAGTACTCATCTATGGTTGAGAGAGGTAGGAAACTGGATACCAATTTGACATTAGAGTTCTGCCAGATTCCACCGTTGAACAACTGGTAGTAAATTTACCTGTCTTTGGGCTGTGTCATCTTTTTTTTAAATTAATATATCACTGGAGAGATGAAGGAAACCATCTCATTTTTATCTTGAAAAAGCCCTATCTTTATGTATGCACTATGCACTGGCTGGATTAGCTGCGACGACCCAGAAATGACATTTCCTACTGATTAAAACCTCGATAATATATCAAATAAATGTCACAGACTCTGACGTCACGACAAATCCAATATGGTGGATTTGACTGGCAAAAACTAACACACTACTTATCAATACCATAATGGGTATTCCAAAAGTTGTAATTTAATGTTATAAGAAAAGTTAATGTTTCTAAAAATATTTCCCAAGAGACTGAAATTAATTTAAAATTAGATGTTTAGGTAAATTTGTAGAGTATGAAACTCTTAGTGAATATAAGAAAATTCAATTAATACGTAGTTGAGATCCAGGAAGTTTTTTTTATTTTAAGAATCTTCTGTTGTACACAATCTCTAAATTAAAATGACAAAATTAAATTAAATATATTACTATCCCTTTCATAACACTCCCTGCGGAAAGGGCCACATTTAGAGCTGTCATTTTAATGTAGGACTGCCACATTGTGACTTCAACCCATTGGGAGTCACTACTGAGCACGAGACTTGTCTCAGAATGAGAATGGTATGGCCAAAGTCTACCACGCTGGCCATGTGAGGATTGGCAGACTTTACACACCTTTGAGAACATTATAAAGAACTATCGGGCATTCAGGTTTCCTCAGGATGATTACCTACACCGTTGAAGCAAGTGATTTTAATTTCTGTAACACCAGTTTCTGACACAGTACACATAAATACTCCTAGCGGAGGTTTCTGAACATGGCTATAGACGCCGCCTACGCAGCTACACAGAGTCTATACTCTAAAGATACTCTGACTATCCTCTAAGTAGTCTCTGACTCTGACTTAGGAGTCGGCACGGCGCGCGCAGGAAATTCGAAAAGTTTTACTTAATTTTCTTTCGATAGTGAACCATATATTTTCAAAATTATTGTAATCTTGCTTGTATATTATTATTTGGTACCAAGCATAAAAAAAAGTAAAGAAAGCTCCTCGAGTTTGAAGTATACATTTCTTAAATCGCACATAACTCGGAAAAGTTAGGTGTTTGAACCCGAACTTGTTGATAAATCAGAACTTACTATTTTTTTTAGAAGTAGTTTAAAAAGCAAGGTAGGCAAAAGAAAACACAAATCTTCAAAAAAACCCCAATTTATTTCAATACAATAACATATCTTTTAGTATTTTTGTTCATTTTACAAAAAAAATAAAATTTGGACACTTAATAGCCTTATTTCATCGTTTATTTACAATAATTATCATTTAAATCGATGCAAATGGAACCGAAACCTTAGTAAATATAATTAAAATGCCATTCAAATAATAAAAAAAAATAGTTCTATTAAAATCCCACTAACTTAGATAAGACTGGGTCAGATGACCCAGTGGCCAAAATTGGAACTATTTTTATGCCTGTTTATTATTTTAAAATTTATTATGAACGTATATGTACTAGCGACGCAGTCACCGGTTCATATAAGTTTTTAGAAATAAACATATCGTACAGATGTTATTCTTAGAATGGTTGGTATGATGAAAACTGATAATAATAGAATTTTGTATTTGGAACCATAATGTTATTGTTGTTTTTCATTTTGTCCCCTGTCGGGGCAGGCAAAGGTCAAAGACCATTCAGCCTATTTGGAACCATAAACTGAATTAAAAGATTTTCTCTGTAAATCTTTAGTTTTAATTTTTTTTTAATCTTATATATTTGCCTATATTATGTTGTTAAGAAACATAGTGTCCTAAATAAATAGGAAACACTTCATTTTGCGATATTCTAAATAAATTTGTTTACATATTTTATTTTCTGTATTATTTCATATAATTTTTTAAGAATTTTTAAATCTTTTAATTTCGTTCTTATCTTCTCTGAAACATGGTTTAAAGTTGGTTATGGTTAAAGTTTAGTTAGAGATTGAGGAATAAGGTATGAAGTATTGTAAGTATTATATTATTTTCCTTAATCTCTAACTAAACTTTTCGAATACCTAACCGTTCTCAAAATAAAAACCTGTATACAACTAAAAACTAAGTATCACATAATAATAAAAACTAAAACCAATTCATTTTGTAACTTTGTACCACATTTACTAAGTAGTCAATCAATGTATGTGTGTTTATCGGTTCCTTCATAATGACCAAACTATAAGAGTTTTTAAAAATCTGTGTATTATAGGCTCTAATGACATCACGAAAAATCCAACATGGCGGACATGACAGCTAAAAACACGCAAACAAAATTGAATAGAGTTATCTTCAGTTATATTCATTCTAGTTCGTAGAAAAAAATTACATGTCAAAATTACAATATGAATGGGTAATCATTTTCTCAATAATAATTGTCATTTCATTTATTTATTAATAGCTATAAGTTGTAAAAAAACAAATATATGGTAACGATTATACTCAGAGGTAGGCCCCTACTTAGTTTGTTAGATACATTGTGACAATCGCAAACACCTCTGGAATGGAATGGAATAATCTATATGAATAAAAATGAATAATATAACTTCTGCACCACTTCAGAACGACTGCACCAAATTGGATAATTCTTTTTTTTTTGTGTTCGTTATAGTCAGGTCAAGGTTTGTACTTTGTACACAAAAAATGTAAGAGTTTCAAATGTATTTTTTAGGCTTGCAGCCTCGAATGTCAATCATTAATATTATTACACAAAATGACCAAACCAGTAGGCATGATGACAGTAACCAAGAATCAATGAAATTATGAATTTATCTAATGAAATAGGATTCATGGATTATAAAAAACGTATTTATTTTTCTATTTCGAGTGAGATTGCTATTTATTTTAATAAAATAAAACTATAAAATACAGCAATCCGCCATAGTGGATTAAACACTAAGAAGCGAATGACGTCACAATTGTTTGTTTTCGAGCTTTGACAATCACACTATTGTTTACTGCACACTGCACAGAGTACATTGGTAAAAACAATAGTGACGTCACAAACGACGCCATGACACCGGGTAGCGTTTTGGCGTGAATTTTAAAATTTAAATTTCAAATGCCAATTTTATCTACCAAACATTATTTTTTTCCTGAAATAAAATACTTTTCGAAATAGTAGAACATAATATTCTGACCATTTTTCAAAATCAGCCATCATGCCTATTCCAAACTGCCCCAGCCAGGTATCGAAAACAGTGTAAAGATCGCAAACAACTCTTATTGGTTAACACTCTTCTGCTCTGCCAAAATCCATTATCGCAGCGAGACCCATAAATTCAGCCTATTACGATTGAGACTGTAACAATGATTGATACAGGTTTTATTATAAGGCTATGCGACATTTCACTTAAATAAGACCACAGCACCAGATTCTTTCTCATTCACACCCTATAGCTGTGTATAGTGTGTGAGTAAGACGGGATGATTAGCAAAGCTTCGTTTTTTATTATCATTTTTGTGATGATAATCGTATTAAATATCATGACAGGTTTTAATAATTTTTTTTTGCTATCCAAAATGTATGATTTTCAGTCTTAAGTTTCTTATATGATTTTAGACTTTAAAAAAACTATAGAATTTTCTCTCTAAATGAATTGCGCAAAACTTTCATATTATTAAACTAGCAGATGCCCGCGACTTCGTCCGTGTGAAATAAGTTTTTAAATTCCCAAGGGAACTCCCTAATTTTTCGGGTTAATATACAGCCTATGACACTCACAACTAATGCAGTGGCTTTCTATTGGTACCAGAATTTTCAAAATCGGTTCAGTAGATCCAGAGACTATCCCCTACAACGTTACAAACTTTACCTCTTTATAATATAAGTATAGATTATCTATATAAACAATAAAATCGAAACTACATTAAGTATAAAATATATAATTATATTCACACACTATTCAAATTTTATTTGAAAAAAAAGCATACATTTTGGATAACATAACAATAAAATATAGATTGTAAATAATAGTAGTTTATACACCAAGGGGATAAAGCACTGTTTTATGTCACGGGCGCTACATTGAATCCTGAACGTAACGAAGGACTCCAAATTCAACTCCCGAGCGCAGCGAGGGTGTTATAAGTTAATTCCCGACCAAAGGGAGGGAATTAAGATTGAGTCCTGAGTGCAGTGAGGGATTCAAGCGCCCAAGAAAAGAACTGCTTTATCCCGGTGGTGTATACTCTACTTTATACTTCTACCATAACAGTAAAACAAACTGTAACGGTTAGATATTTATTGCAAATCATAGTAAGTAGGATACATAGGTCTAGTAAATAAAAAGAAAAGACAAATTAAAAGTGCATGTTCACGTTCGATAGAGTCACATTTGTCCATTTGTCATTTTGCTTTTCATGCTGCCAGTGTTTATGCAGGTACACATACTCCTTGGTTTAAAAACTTTTATGTCAAATGGTACGATCGTTTGGTCGACCAGTCTGGAGCCTAGACTCTGTTGTTTACAGTATGGGGTTGGTCAACTAGTTGGGCGATCGATCGACTAGTTTACGGCCCTAGGGCATGAAGACTGACTTTAGACCCGCAAAAGTATGATTAAAACAGTAGTAAAGGTATGGTAGAAGTATAAAAATTATAACAACTCATTTACCTATAACACTTGTATGACTATAATGTTGCTAGAACGAAAAAAAAACTATTACGTCACATCCCAATATAAAAACTATGTGTGTAAAAAATGTCAACACCAATATACACTTAGAACCTAGACAATATTACGCTGTGAGGTCCATAGTACCTAGAAAAAAAAAAAAAAAAAATCAATGAAAACATTTTATTATATTAATTATGTCCTTCCAACCGAATTTTGGCCACTGCTTAATTAAATAATCATTAGTAGGTAAATCGTTATGCCAACAATACCTTAAAAGCAAATAAATCAGATAAAAAAAATATTACGACAGGTAACATGTAACATTCAAATGTAAAAAGTAAATAATAACAACTGTCTGTGTACCTGCGTTAGCCTCGATGCGACCCGGAATGCAATGAAAGGCTATACTTCCATTAAAACGATAGTGAGTGGACTCAGACTGCTCACACTTTGTATGTCAGGTAACATTTAACATGCAGGTTCCATTCTCATAACATTTAACACGCAGGTTGGATTCTTAGGTAATTACTACAAACATGCCAGTACCAGTGCAACAGGTAACTTACAACATTTTGGCAGGTAACTTATTAACACGCTGACAGGTAACATTTTAATGACAGGTAATCTGTAACATTCGGGTGTTACAGATTACCTGTCGTAAAAAGCGGTAAGGTAGTGATAGCTTACCGGCTAAGTGTGCCTGCGTTGTAGCCTCGACGCGATCCGGAACGCAATGAAAGGCCACACCACCATTAAAAACATGGTGGGCGGACTCAGCTCCTGCCACGGCCATCGCCAGCCGCGAGAGACTTCCTGTGATAAGAAAAAACTGTCAGACTCTCCCAAAGAGGATTCTGTAGCTTGAAAATCAATATAATGTAACAATATGCGCTATGCTTTATGTCATGTGTCTATGACAGCAATATTTGTCTTTGGCAATACTGCCATCGCTCTCTTCCTTCTGTCAACCAACTCGGGTCACTGCTCGGTCTCCTTTTTAGTGAGTAATTAAAGTAATAAATACTTCACTACAACACACAATAGTACTTATACAAATAAGGCTCTCTTTTATTTTATCGACCTGTCCACGGACCTCAACAACCAACAATAAAAAAGTGTGCAGTGTACCTAATTTGAATAAATAAATATTGATTGATTGATAACAAAAAACCCCATTAGCGTGCTTACATCAAGTATTCTCCTGTCGCCTTCCACTGCTTTCCTCAGAGCAGCCACGTCCGCTTCCAACCTTGCCAGGGCTCCCGGCAGTTGCTCCAAAACTTTGAGATCTGAAAGGAGATTGTATAATCACAGTTAGAGATACGTTCCTTCCTACAAGTCGTTGAACTAGAGGCAGCAATAGGGTCGCGACTCCATCGCTCCACCTCAAGAAAGTCCGTCGGAATGAGCACTCCATTATCAAAATTCCACAATCTATTTTAAACTTGCCTATACACTTAGTGACTTAGTTTTAATTTATGCACTGTTTAAGTTAAGTTTAATTTAGTTAAGTTTAGTTTTTAATTTAGATTTATTTTGTATCCTATTTATTTTCAAATTAAGTTAATTTTATGTTTTATTTTTATTTAATTTATGCTCAGTTAAGTTTTAAGTTTAATTTAGTTTTTAGTTTAGATTTTTTTGTATCATATTTATTTTCAAATTAAGTTAAGTTGTGTAGCGATAGAAAGGAGCAGAACACGCGTAATTTCTACACATGTTAGATTTTATATTCCAATATGATACCTGATAGTTACCGGGTATCCGTTTCCACCACCCACCACCACTACAGCCTATTAATGTCCCACTGCTAGGCACAGGCCCCCCCTCTCATAGGAGAGAGGGAATTAGAGCTTAGACCCACCACGCTGCTCCAATGCGGTTTGGCTAGCTTTAACAACTATTATCATGTTAGTGATAATAACCGGGACGGACGGCTTAACGTGCTCTCCGAGGCACGGGGGTGCTACACCGCCAACTTCCCAACTCCGGGCTAGTACTGAGAATTTCTAGTCAGAAAAACCCCGACTCGAGACTCGAACCCGGGACCTCGTCGGCCGCAGTCAAACATGATAACCACTAGACCAACGAGGCAGTCATCTGTTTCATATCTAGTGTAAACTGTCAAAAATGATTACGATTTGCTTAGACCTTTAATTGAATATCTCAATATCGAATATTATATCGGACAGTAATCGTTAAAACTCAAAATTATAAAGTTCGTTTCATTGTCAAAAACGGGCAGTGGATTTAAAAAAAATGTTGATCTTACGTGTGAGTTGTGAAGTAATCTGATGCGCGTGTCCGTTGCTAAGACGTGGTGCGGTCACGGGCGCTATCTCTGGCTCGTTCTGTAATAAAAACACCACATTCGCTCTTAATGCGGCTTTTACAACACCGTCGATTATTTCCGCACTAGTACGGTAATAATACATTACGATACTAGTAATATAAGTAGCCCGTTATCGCGCGAAGCTATTCGATGTGAACAATATGTTCATAGTTTTGCTCAAGTCACGAATATCCTAATGGCCATCCATATGTACAAGTGCAGAATGATGCAAATTATACTCGAGGTATTAAATAGCGCCGAGGGTTTAATTTTCAATGCGCTCGTGTATCATACAACGTTCTCCAAAATATTTCTGAGTAAAACAGTAAAAAAATTAATAAAGCCATTTTCTAGCCGTGCAAGACAACTTAAACTACTTGGTAAGTTGGTACTTAATATAAAATACCTCGACAAAGATGGTGGCATCGGAACTCGTAACAGCTGTGTGTTTTGTATAGCGGCCATTATATTACCGAACTAGTGCGAGAATTATTAATATTACCTCATATTTATTAGTCTACATAGGACTCAGGAGGCTGCCATAGAAATCAATTTGCGATGAAAAAAAAAATGCACTCACAACAGTAACGTCCACGGTGTCAATAAACTCATCCTCGGAGTCGTGTCTCGTCCGCGGCGGCGTTACAGTTGCGTGGACGGGGGACGAAGTACCGCTCACTGAACGAGAATCTGTTATGGACGAAATTGATTGTATTTCAAACAAAACTGATGACTTTTTAACCGACTTCCAAAAACGGATTCGACTTTTTTTTTTAAATGTATGTTACCACATATCTCCGAGGTTTCTAAGCCGATTTGAAAAATGTTTTTTTCAGTCGTTAGAGGGAGCTCTCGAGGTGGTCTCATAAAAAATTCTGACTCCAAATCCTCAACCCTGACTCACTAAAAAGTTAAAAATAAAAATTCTTTCCAAAAATCGACTTCCAACGCCACTGTACCCACAATTTGGCAAAATAAAAATTATGAATTATGTAAAGTAAAAAATAATTTTTATTTCTACCCACTATGTTGAAGTCGGGCGAGTATAACAAGGATAAGCAAAGTTGACGCATCAGGCTCGCCCGACTTCAACATAGTGGGTAGAAATAAAAATTATTTTTTACATTACAGTGGCGTTGGAAGTCGGTTTTTCGGAAAGAATTTTTTTTATGAAGGTACTAGAAGTTTAATTCGATATAATCCGCGACAATAGATAAATATATGTGGTACAGTGTGTATCTTACACTTATAGCCCGCGATATTCCCCACACCACAGAAATCTTCAAACTACTCTCTCTTAACAAGGAATTCAACCCGACCCGGCCCGCGCCCGACCCCTGTGCGCTTAAACAGTTCGACTGTCAAATGATTACGATTTGCTCAGACAATTTGGCCTCTGATGGAAACAGCAACGATCATAGCCTCCATACGCGCGCGGGAGGTATGCTGTGAGTCACGACAGCGCTGGCGAAGCCTTGCTCATCGGCACTGACTGACAGGAATGACGCCACATCCGAGTTATACGACTGTGTATGATGATGTTGCTTGTTTACCTATAGATTACTTTTTGTTCACTTGTTTCGTTTATAATAATAATAATAAATAAGGCTTTTATTTTCCTTATCTTCACAATTAAGTACATTCATTTTTAGTAGTTATATTCTTTGTCACAACTTAATACTTATCATTTCTTAAGAGGCCGGTTCGCGCCGCTCGCAACTTCTATTCGAACCGCAAATATAAATTTGCCGGTATATTGCTATCTCTATTTCACTGATGACACATGATCGCGTTCAAGCGAGATAGCAATATGAGCTTACAGAATTTGTTATACATTTAGTCTTGTTCCGTGAATACCAAAAATGATGAATGAAAACTTATCGTGCTTTTTACTTCGTTTTGTTATTCTGTAACTTGACAATATAGGCTATGCTGCTGACCAATTAATACGTAAGATATCGTTGGTTTTAATATGAAACAAATAAGAGGGAAACATGTCCATCTTGTCGTAAAAATATGCAAAACGCAATTCATTTACATTTCATTTTAGGAAAGTATTTTGAAAACATATAAATCCAGGGGACTAGATAAATACAATTTGAATCCAAATAAACTCTCATTTTGGTGGAAATGTTCTCGAATTATTAATTATTTTGGTATTACGTTTGTATGGGCAATTCATTCTCCGCTGGCACCTTAACCAACTAAATTACAATAATAAAATTACTTGTTTCGTTTACTTTTACCTAATTGTTCATTATTTGTTACTGTTGTTTTATACCTGATATAATATTTTCGCATAATACTTGTATCTATGTACTAGATTTTAGAGGAATGTGCAGTCCCAGACAAGTCAACCAATGGTGCTAAGAAACCATATAACAATTGGTTTTTTAATCTTTCGGATAATGGAGATCATTTTCTAAGGTTTTCTCAGGGTCAACACTCAACCCCGAAAAACGTGTGAAGCAACACCGATTTATAGAGATTTAAAAAAGCCACAATAATTCAACGCTCAAAGCCCACGTACACGCGGGGGAGGTATGCTGTGAGTCGCGACACCTCGCCAGCACGTCGCCGGCGACGAGCTCGAGGTCAGCGCTGGGGAAGCCTTGCTCATCGTCGCCGACTGACAGGAATGACGCCACATCAGAGTTGTATGACATCGTCTCCACTATCTGAAACACGCGAGTTTTATCTTCTTTATTGTTAGGCTGACATTGACAGATCAAATCCGTGGTCTTACCACCTCTATGAAGAGGAAAGCGTTTGGCGTGAGATCCGTGTCACGTAATGCACAAAATGACTAAATCAAATCAAATCAAAATCAAATCAAATATTCTTTATTCAAATAAACTTTTACAAGTACTTTTGAATCGTCAAGTGAATCTACCACTGGTTCGGAATGCCATTCCTACCGAGAAGAACCAGCAAGAAACTCGGTGGTTGCTTTTTTTAAATAATTCATTTACAATTACTATATCAATGTGTACATAAGTAACCGCTGTCCCCAGCATTGCTGGAGCGATCAAATCCATGCTCCTCTATCATTTACATAATCTTCAACAGTATAATAAGCTTTTTTCAGGAGCATACTTTTAATGGATTTCTTAAGTTGTGTCTGTGTGATAAAATAAGGCATAAATAATAACAGAGTGGATGACCAGTGTTTGCATTTCATATGAAAAGGAAAAGGTGATCTATCAACATACAGCTCAAACTCAGCTCAGATCGGGCTGAAATTTGGCATACAGCTTTTATGACGCAGGCATCCGCTAAGAAAGTATTTTTGGAAAAATCAACCCCCAAAAGAGTGAAATAGGGGTTCGAAATTTGTATGAAAATCGAACTTGATTAGTCGAATGGATTTAGTTTTTAAAAAGTCACTGCATCATACCTTGTGTAACTCGTCGACATAGGACCGCATCGCTGTTTCGGCTGACATATCCCCCAGTTTGTTCCACGCCTCCCATTTAGCCCTGTAATCAGTAGATAGAGGGGCTATCATGTGAGGCATTTGCACAAAATAGATTTAAACGAAAATTTGGTTCTGTAGTATAGACTAGTTATACACATAGGTGTATAACTGTATACTAAAAGCAATAACCAGCGTGTTTGCAGTTAGCCATTGACTGTGATCTCCAGGCTCACCTGGTGGTAAGTAATGATGCAGTCTAAGATGGTAGCGGGCTAACCTGTTACAGGTAGGGCTGTGGCAGTTAAGTTAAACTCCTAAGCGGTTTCTGCACGACATCGTACCGTAACGCAAAATTGCTTGGCGGCACGTCTTTGCCGACACGGTGGTAACTGACCACGGTCGAAGCCTCCCACCAGACCAGACTAGAGGAAATTCAGAAAAAATACTCATATTGACCCAGCCAGGGGTCGAATCCGGGATCTCCGCTTCAAGACAGCAGCGCTCGCCAGTGCGTCAGGGAGGTCGTGCGCTCTCAATGTCGCCATAGCATGGGAATCTCAAACGAATTACTCCATAACCCATAGGTACCTACTCGGCAAGAGCATTGTAACGAAACACATTTATTTACTCGTTTCACTATTAAAAATACACTTATGAATTATGATCATTATGAAACTTCAAATTAGTTTTATTTAAAAAAAGGCAAGCTTTAGAAGCGTTCAAAAATATGTTTGGTAATCAGTAGGTAATAAAACAGCAATAAAAACTTACTAATATTATAAATGCGAAAGTTTGGATGGATGTTTGTTAGTCAATCACGCCAGAACGGCAGAACGGATCTAGATGAAATTTGGCGCAGAGATAGATTAGTTTTATTATATTACTAGATGATGTCCGCGTGGATTGATGTGAATTTTCCGGGATAAAAAGTAGCCTATGTCCTTCCCCGGGATAAAACCTATCCCTGTACCAAGTTTCATCAAAATCGGTTGAGTAGTTGGGCCGTGAAAGCGTAGCAGACAGACAGACAGACAGACAGACACACTTTCGCATTTATAATACTACTAGTGGTTCGCCCCGAACTGAGACCTCGCGGCGCCATCTATTGCTGTCAAAAATACTGAAGCTCATTAAAAATTAAATAATTTCATTTCCTTGCAATATTTATCTAATTTTAGTATTTGTTGTTCAAGTACAGGATATAATTCAAATAATTGATCAAGTTTCAGGCTCAGCCTTTCAGTAAATTTTGAGTTCTGAGGTCAACTTTGGACGTTAGAAAATCTCCACTTTGAAAGCCCCCCATTTCGTCAAGTTTAGGGGAAAAATTAAATCAAAAATTTTTTTGGACTCTATTCCTAATTATCTTTAAAATGATATACCGCAACCCTATGTAACGCTATAAAAAATATTTTACTTCGCATTCGCTTCTATGAGAGCCCCCGTGAAATAAAGATTTTTATAACTTTTTAAGCCATATTCGGCTGGAGGCCATTGGTTTACATATTATATTTAAAGCTGAAGTAATTACGTTTAGTAATTCAGAAGTTATAATGATCTGACAGAGGGACGGACGGACTGACAAGTGCAAATTCACTCAAGTAGACTCAGAGACCTTCGCTTCGCTCGGTCAATTAATGAAATAACCTAATCTAAAGAAACATGGAATTTTATCTCAAATATTATTACGATACCTTTAATCAAAATAATAATAAGTACTCAAGTGATATTAAAAATATGGTAAAAATTATCAAAAATTACTATCGTCTGATATCAGAGACAAATAAGAATGATTGAGTAATAAATAAGTTACTGCAATGTTTCTATTGTTCTTTTTAATTTATTCCACTACAGTTTACAAGGGAGCCATGTCTGTGATTACGGTGCGGTGCGGTGGTACGGTGATGCAGTTTTAGATGGAAGCGGGCTATCTAGTAGGGGTATGGCAGTTATATTAAACCTATGTTTACCCCTAATCGGTTTCTAAACAGCATAGTAGTTAGTCAATTTAGACTTATCACCCTAGGGCGATAAAAATATTACCGCACAGTCATCATCCTTAAAAGCCGAGTGGTAATATTCATATTCATTTTCGCACTAGTGCCGTAACATAATGGCCGTCATGTCACTTGTCGGACGTGAGGCTGTAGGGGTGATTATATTTACCTATTGACGACGTCCCAGAAGCCTGGCTTGTCCTTAGTGCAGGGTCCCTCTGTGGCCTGCTTGTAGTAGCTATAGAACCTCAGCATCATCTCATTGCTTGGCTGATACGACCCTGGAGGCAATACAAAATGTACGTTAAATATGACAACAACCCTAGTGTAATAAAAATAAAAAAATAAAAATCATTTAATTCGACCATAATAAAGATCATAAAATTTTGTTAGTAAGAAACACACACTAATACCTAATAATAACCTAATGTTAGTAAATCTAAAAACTACCTAATCCTAAAACCTTATCTAAGACAGCCTTGATTTGTCAGCACGTGAACCATATGACAATGGTTCAGGTACTGACAATCAAACCTGTCAGCAAATGCCCTCAGGATGCCATTGGAGCTAGCCCGAACCCTGCGAACCAAGGATGTGTACCGTTTGCGCATGGTAGTGTAGAAACAATCCACACGCGCATCAATGGTAATGGTACCATTGTACCATGTTTTACCAAACAAATATTTACTTTATGATGAGCGCTGTGGTTTAAAAGTGGTACGTCTATAGTTCGTATCATGTTCGTATAGTATCATAGTAGTACGTGCTGAGTTCGGTACGCGGCAGGGTTCATTTGGAAAATGATTAACATTTTCCAAATGAACCCTGCCGCGTAGGCATACATAGGCTACTTTTTATCCCGCAAAATTAAGGAGTTCCCGCGGGAATAAAAAAAAAAACACGCGGACGAAGTCGCGGACATCAGCTAGTAGAATATAAACATGATCGTTATAATGTTGACCTGAAAGAACGAATGATAATAATTATCGAAGTAGAATGACATATATAATTTGCTGACCTATGATACTGATAAAAACAACAATATAAATAAGTACTTCTATACTTAATATATTATGTTTATATTTCTATGGGCCTAGCTTGTGCCTGCTTTAAAATAAACTCAAATAAAAGTAAATACAATTACAAATACACCAATTACTTAAATCAATGATGTTTTGATACTCATATTTAGAATATTAGGTATGCAAAAAACCTGTCTGTCGGTCTATCTTCTTTTCAACCGATTTTCCACCACACTGGACAAGTAGAGATTGGCGGAATTCACGTACAGTCCACATTTTTGGACAGGTTTTTTTTTGTTAAACTAATCTGATCCTGTGGCCAATATTGTAATTTTTATGCCTGTTAAGTTTTTATTTTAATTTTCATATGTACTAACGACCCTGTCACCGGGTCAGATAACTTTGTATATGTCACTGTAAGATTGTAAAAACCGTTAGATTGTAATCTAACTAGCGATATTGTAAACTGTCGTCAAATTGTGAACCGTACAATGTTCTGAGTGTAAATTTTTGAAATATTCATTGTATTTACGTTTTCTTGTCTCTTCTTGTAGGTTCGGTTAGGGTTCGACATTTAAAATAATCAGTTAGTGCCCGGCACTTAGGTTACAATCACAAGGCACAAGGTTAATAGACCTAACAGATTACAATCTACCGAGTACCGACAAATAATGCGTTAAATTGTAATCTGTCGACAGCTTACAATATCGCTGGTTAGTTTACAATCTAACGGTTTTTACAATCCGGTGACATATGTAAACAACTCTCGGGTATGTGATGTTTTCCTTCACCGTTAAAGCAAATGATGTTTAATTTCTTAAAACGCACATATTATCTCCCGAAAAGTTAGAGCCGAAAAGTGCGTGCGCAGTGATCGAGCCCCCACTACCACTCGAATATGCAGCCGGGCGTCCAAAATACTAGGCTTTCACCGCTTTTTGTTTCGTTATTGCATTCAAATCTTGCTTTTTGCCTTTGAAAGTCTATAATTAATTTCAGATTAATATCTGAGAGAGGGGCAGGCGGAATTAATGGGTATTTTGAACTGTCTATGTAATCTTTGACGCAATTTATAGCAATAGTATTTTGAAAAGCGGTCACAACTGACATCTATACTCCATACTAATATTATAAATGCGAAAGTGTGTCTCTCTGTCTGTCTATCTGTGACTGCTTCGCTTTACCGGCCCACCTTTTCGACCGATTTTGATGAAATTAATTATTGCTGCCAAAAATAACAGCTGTTTTGATGCCGCTATCTTTGTCGAGGTATTAGATAGTAAGTAAGTACAAATAAAATAATGTTGAAATTGGTACAGGCAGAGGAATTTGTGATCTCATAAATCAGGTTGTCGACTTGGTCATTTAGAATATTGCTAAATGTTATAATTTTATTTAACTGACTTTTTAGTTGTGACTACACAATTTTTTTAAATCATTTTTTTAAAGGATCTTTGAATCTATGAGGTCCATAATACACAATTATAGTTGAAATCAAATAAATATTACAAATGCGAAAGTTTGGATGGATGGATGTATGGATGTATTTTTGTTACTCAATCACGCGCCAACGGCTGAACGGATCTGGCTGAAATTTGGCACAGAGATAGATTATAGTCTGGAATAGCACATAGGCTACTTTTTATCCCGGAAAATTAAAGAGTTCCCGAAAAACCTCAATTCACGCGGACGAAGTCGCGTGGTCGAGGTTGCGGGCATTAGCTAGTAAGTAATAATATTTTTGATGGTTTCAGATAATTTAGTGTTAGTTCTTTGTTATGGTTGTTTGGTAACTTACATGTAAGTATTGCAATGATAATGGTCTATTTTTGAAGTTGTTAAGTAAGTTACTAAATTTTAATAAAATAATTTTGGATAAAAGCTAACACTCAAAAAAATATTAGAAAGGAACAGAATTCTTATATTCACTTAACAGCAAAATTATTCATAAATCCTTCTAAATTGTATGCAGTTAAGTTAGTGAACTTGTTAACCTTGCATATAATTATTCTTGATTCACGCCCGGGTGCATTACACATGATTAAAGCTAAGTTATGGTTACCGTTAAAAACCAATCATTGAAGAAATTGAGTTTCACAAGTCAGTCTTACAATATTTTTTTTCTGTGTTGTGTGAAATCCTTAATAAAGATTTATTTACAATATTATAAATGCGAAAGTTTGGATGGATGTATGGATATTTGTTACTCAATCACGCCCCGACGGCTGAACGGATCTGGATGAAATTTGGCACAGGAATAGATTATAGTCTGGAATAACAAATAGGCTACTTTTTGTTCCGGAAAATTAAACAATTCCCGTGGGAAACAAAAACACCTCAAATCACGCGGACGAAGTTTTTTAACCCAGTGGAGATTCTTTAATTTTCTGGGATAAACAGGATCTTAGACATAAGATCGTGTATAGTTTAAGATCCTGTAAGTGACAACTTACAGGATCTTAAACTATATACATGCAAAAAAAACACGGTCCGTTGCGGCGCGATTGAAGGACAAAGCAACAACCCAAAAACCAACAAACAAACAAACACACTTTCGGACTTGGCCAGCGACGTGGTGACCTAGCAAAATCTTTCCCATTCAGAGAAGAGACTTGTGCTTAGTAGTTAGCGAGCAATGAGTTGAAATTATAACGATGATTAAGGTTAGTGGATACCATTTTAATCCAAAGTTTGCAAACCCTGCTCGTGCAACTCAATACGCTTCTGGCGCTCAGCCACTTAACAGCTCAGCAGGGTTTATTAACTTGGGATTTTAACGGTAACCGTAAGTAACTTAACTTTACCCACCTGTCATGCAAATGGATCTTAGTGAGTAACTCAAGCTGGTTTTAATTTAGCCGTACATGGTTAAAGCGAGAAAAACTTTACGAACCAATACTACATGTATATACGAGTACCATTAGCGAATGCCCGCGACTTCGTAGGCGTGGATTGAGGTTTTTTGGTTCCCGCGGGAGGTTTTCTGCTGGGAGGCTTCGGCCGTGGCTAGTTACCACCCTACCGGAAAAGACGTGCCGCCAAGCGATTTAGCGTTCCGGTACGATGCCGTGTAGAAACCAAATAGGAGTATGGGTTTAATATAACTGCCATGCCCCTAACAGGTTAGCCCGCTACCATCTTAGACTGCATCATCACTTACCATCAGGTGAGATTGCAGTCAAGGGCCAACTTGTAATCGCGTAAAATAAAAGAACACTTTAATTTTCCGGGATAAAAAGTAGCCTATGTGCTATTCCAGACTGTAATCTATCTTTGTGCTAAATTTCAGCCAGATCCGTTCAGCCGTTGGGGCGTGATTGAGTAACAAACATCCATACATCCATCCAAACTTTCGCATTTATAATATTAGTAAGATACGACCACGACCACAAACATAACCAACTCCGACGGATTCGAAACATCATGATCACATCGTCACAGAGAAGGGCCAGGGCGCGTTTGGAACCCTCGTAGCTTTAGTTTTAACCGCGAGTTACATCTTAAAAATGTTATTGACCGAGCGAAGCGAAGGTCTCTGAGTCTACTTGGGTGAATTGGCACTTGTCCGTCCGTCCGTCCGTCTGTCAGAGCATTATAACTTCTGAATTACTGAACGCAATTACTTCAGCTTTAAATATAATATGTAAATCAATGGCCTCCCGCCGAATATGGCTTAAAAAATAATAAAAATCTTTATTTCAGGGGGGCTCTCATAGAAGCGAATGCGAAGTAAAATATTTTTTATAAAGTTACATAGGGTTGCGGTATATCGTTTTAAAGATAATAAGAATAGAGTCCAAAAATATTTTTTTTTTAATTTTTCCCCCAAAATTGACGAAATGGGGGGCTTTCAAAGTGGTGATTTTCTAACGTCCAAAGATGACCTCAGAACTCTAAATTTTCTGAAAGGATGAGCCTGAAACTTGATCGATTATTTCAATTATATCCTGTACTTTAACAACAAATACTAAAATTAGATAAATATTGTAAGGAAACGGAATTATTTAATTTTTAATGAGCTTCAGTATTTTTAACAGAACTTCACATTTATGTCAATAGATGGCGCCGCGAGGTCTTAGTTCGGGGCGAACCACTAGTTTATTGACCGAGCGAAGCGAAGGTCTCTGAGTCTAGGTACTTGAGTGAATTGGCACTTGTCCGTCCGTCCGTCCGTCCGTCCGTCCGTCTGTCAGAGCATTATAACTTCTGAATTACTGAACGTAATTACTTCAGCTTTAAATATAATATGTAAACCAATGGCCTCCCGCCGAATATGGCTTAAAAAGTTATAAAAATCTTTATTTCAGGGGGGCTCTCATAGAAGCGAATGCGAAGTAAAATATTTTTTATAGCGTTACATAAGGTTGTGGTATATCATTTTAAAGATAATTATGAATAGAGTCCAAAAATATTTTTTTTTAAATTTTTCCCATTAAATTGACGAAATGGGGGGCTTTCAAAGTGGAGATTTTCTAACGTCCAAAGTTGACCTTAGAACTCTCAATTTTCTGAAAGGCTGAGCCTGAAACTTGATCAATTATTTGAATTATATCCTGTACTTGAACAACAAATACTAAAATTAGATAAATATTATAAGGAAACGAAATTATTTAATTTTTAATGAGCCTCAGTATATTTAACAGAACTTCACAATGGTGTCAATAGATGGCGCTAATGTTAAAAGTTACATATTACAAAATATAGTTAAAACTATAATATGGATACCACGAGGTCTCAGTTCGGGGCGTACCACTAGTTAAGTATTAGGGATGCCCGCGACATCGTCCGGGTGAAATAAGGTTTCAATTCCCGCGGAAACTCCCTTAATTTTCCGGGATAAAAAATTAATATGTCACTCTCCAGGTCCTCAACTATACCCATGCCAAAAATCACGTCGATTCGTTGCTCCGTTGCGGCGTGATTGAAGGACAAATCAACAAATCAACAAACCAACAAACAAATACACTTTCGCATTAATAATATTAGTATAGAATAGAATAGAATATTCTTTATTTGCATAATGTGTGTAGGTATACATAAGATGTTAATTCTAATAAAAGAGTCCAGCACATTAGACGTATCACCATTATTATGATCACCATTTTTAGGGTTCCGTAGCAAAATGGTAAAATGGAACCCTTATGGTGCGACTTTCTCCGTCTGTCTGTCTGTCCGTCCGTCACACTCGATTATTTCAGTAACTACCGAAGCTATCGACATGAAATTTGGAATAGTTGTGTATATTAGTGGCCCAAAGACACTGGAATTAAAAAAAATTGGAAATTATTTTTGTTCTTATTTAAAAAGGGAGGAAAATCGGAGGGTTGAAATTTAAAAGTGAGATAACTGTACTGTGTGGGGTATCATATGAAAGGGTTTACTTTGTACATTCTAAAACAGATTTTTAATTATTTTTAGTCATGATAGTTTTTGATTTATCGGGGAAAAAGTCTAAAAAAATACCGTCCCCCCCCCCTCTTATCTCCGGAGTTTACCAATCGAAAAATCTGAAATAATTTTGGTCAATAGAAATTTATGTACATTTTACAGGAAAACTATAGCCAATGCTCTAACTAGCATAGTTTTTTTGATATTAACAGTAAACCTCTACAAACAAAGTTAGTTTTGCGGTTCATTAACAAAGGTAATTATTACCGTTTTACATCTTTGGTCGTTACAGTTTTCAGTACGGAACCCTCGGTGCGCGAGTCCGACTCGCACTTGGCCGGTTTTTTTTATTACTATCAGAGCTGCAATCATGTAAGGATTGCCGATGAAAAGTAAAATAATCTAGTAGGTATCATAATAAAGGGTATCGTACATACCTAAACGTATAAGAATGGATATGTCACCGTAAGATTGTAAAATCCGTTAGATTATAATCTAACGGTTTCTATCCCGCGAGATTATAAACTGTCGAAAGATTGTGAACCGTTCAATGTTCTGAGTATTAATTTATGAAATATTTATTGTTTTTACGTTTTCTTGTCTCTTTCTTGTACAGTTCGCGCGCGAGTTGAATGCAGAGTAAATGTAAGTGTCACCATACATTTACTCTGCATTCAACTCGCGCGCGAATAGGTTAGGTTAGGGTTTGACATGAACATTCAGGTAGTGCCGCAGGCCGGGCACTTAGGTTCTATCGGGTTAATATACCTAATATATTACAATTTACCGAAAAATAACGCGTTAAATTGTAAGCAGTATGTTACGGTTCACAATCCGTCGACAGTTTACAATCTATCGAGATAAAAAACGTTATATTATAATCTAACGGTTTTTACAATCTTACGGTGACAGATACACGAAATTGAGCTCTAATTTTGTTTTATTTTAGTTTATTTTACTTTGAAGCCGAGCTTGAACGATTTCATCGGATCGGCAAACCTTACATGATTGCACGTCTGATGTCCGCGACTTCGTCCGCGTGGATTGAGGATTTTCCGGGAAGTCCTGCTCGAGAAATCTCGGAACAAAAATAGGTCTAGCCTAGATAGATTATTTACTTGACTTGGCTTTGACGGAATTTTGAAACAATTAGTCGCGGTGGAAAGCTAGACTTTAAATAACATAGAGAAAGGAACGGAAATTCTAGGACACCGGGGTCAGGGTCGATAAGGACGTGTTTTTGACGTCACTTGTCAGGTGGGCCAGTTCGATCGGAGGATCGCGGTGGGAATAAAACTAGCCCAAACAGATGTTACTCAAAGATATTCGTAAAGGCGATGTTGCATCATCACTCACTTTCCATTTTTCACGAGCGCCGGCCAAAATTACCTTCACTCAGTGTGCGCTAATGACCTGAACTTCATATTTATTACATCCACACTAATATCATAAATGCGAAAGCGTGTCTGTCTGTCTGTTACTTTTACACGGCCTAATCGATTTTGGCGAAAGTTTAGACTTTAGAGATACCTAGCTTGCATCCTGGAGAATCCATACTAATATTAAAAATGCGAAAGTGTGTCTGTCTGTCTACCAAGCTTTAACGGCCCATCTTTTTTTTTTAATCCACTACAAGCTAGCCCTTGACTGCGATCTCACCTGATGGTAAGTGATGATGCAGTCTAAGATGGTAGCGGGCTAACCTGTTAGGGGCATGGCAGTTATATTAAACCCATACCCCTTCGGTTTCTACACGGCATCCTACCGGAACGCTAAATCGCTTAGCGGCACGTCTTTGCCGGTAGGGTGGTAACTAGCCACGGCCGAAGCCTCCCACCAGACCAAACCAGGGAAAATTCAGAAATTATAAATTCCCAAATTGACCCTGCATTGAATTGGGGATCGAACCCAGGACCACCGCACGTTAAGGCAACAGCGCTACACACTGCGCCAAGGAGGTCGTCAACTTCTTTCATCAAATGTTGATGAAATTTGGCATAGAGGTCGGTTATAACCCGCGTAAGGACGCTATTTTTTAGCCCGGAAAATTAAGGAGTTTCCTCGGGAATTGAAAGACGTAATCATCGCGAACGAAGTCACGGGGCATCAGCTAGTAGATCATAATTAGCAGATGATAACCGAAAATGCTGTCAAGCGAAACGCTGATAGCTAAAAACCGTAGTGTAATAGCCAGGCTATACCTAATTCATCTCTGTGCCAAACATCCAGATCCATTCACACTTCAGCCGCAAAATGGGAAGAGTTTAGGTCTTACCAAGTGCAGAAAGGCAGACTTCACAGCTCTTTGAGATGTTTCGATGTTTTTCTTCGCCGTCAAAGCAAATGATATTTCATACTCTATTGACGACCTCCCTGGCCCAGTGTTGAGTGCTGTTGTCTTAACGAGCGGAGGTCTCGGGTTCTATGCCCGGCAGGGTCAATTTGGGAATTTACAATTTCTGAATTTTCTCTGTTTGTCTGGCCTGGTGGGAGGCTGCGGCCGTGGCTAGTTACCACCCTACCGACAAAAACGTGCCGCCAAGCGATTTAGCGTTCCGTTACGATGTCGTGTAGAAACCGATTAGGGGTATACCCCCTAACTAACCTAACTAACTAGGGCTAACCTGTTAGGGGCATGGCAGTTATATATAACTGCCATGCCCCTAACAGGTTAGCCCACTACCATGTTAGACTACATCATCACTTGCCATCAGGTGAGATCGCAGTCAAGGGCTTACTTGTAGTGGATAAAAAAAAGCTCCGAAACGTTAGAGCCTCTAGGCAGTGTCGTGCACAGTAGCATGGCTAAGCATTAGAGAATGGCTCTCTTGCATTGAGCTATTTCAACTCATCTATTTAAATGTAGGTACCGGATGGGCCCTTTCATAGAAAATAATTGTGCGTCCGATCTGTAGAGCGCGCTCCACACCTGGCATAAGCCGTCATAACGCTGTCCCGCTTTTCAGACTAGATGGCGTTAGTAAATAATAATAGTTTTAAAAAACTAAAAAAACACGCTTTTGACGCAGACACTATGGGTCTCAGGAAAACAAAAAATCGCTAATCCTGATTATCCTAGTAAGGATAACGGGTCAAATTGTTTAAAATATTGAATTGTCATCGGTCCTTAATAAACATGCCAAATTTCGAGTTAATCCGACGTTTTAAAGGGGGTCAAAATCATGTTCAAAGATTCCGTTACATACTAACATACATACGTCTGAAGCTAATAAAAAGCGTGTAAAAAGGTTCACATTCTTTGTTTGACAGGGCCCACCTATGTAAATTGAGGTTGTTGTTTCAACTAGGATAAGCAGTGCTTTAATTGCGTGATCAGGATCGAACCTCAAACGACTCCGAATCGGATGCCCAGTAGGCTTGCACCACTTTAAACATCGATATATTTCACTTCGATGACTTAGGTGCAGAAATCCTTTGTAGGGTCGAGTGTACGCTTTTATAACATGGTTCCTAAAGAGTTTCTAGATTTGCCATTACATAAATTTAAAGACTGTTGTTCATTTGTTATTACACTCGATGATTATTACACTATCGATGATTTTCTGAATGACAAAGTTGCATGGAAGCAACCGGGCTCGCATCCAGTGACCCACAAGTCAGTGTATTGTTACTTATTGTAACAGTTTTCTTTTTTAAGAAAAGAGCATCTGCTGAGTTTCTTGCCGGTTCTTCTCAGTAGAACATCTTTCCGAACCGGTGGTAGAGTCTTAACGTTTCATAAGTGACACAAGTTGTCCTACATAAAATAAATAAATCATTTATCATTACAATATCTAGGTTGCCATTATATCATGGAGTAGTGATTCATAGCTAAATGTATTATGGAATATGGAAGACACGTTACAAAATCGATCACCCTCAATACAAGACTTCAAGACAAGAATTCAATCATTTTTTTTTTTTTCAAAAAATTCAATTTTTTAAATTTTTGTTCACAACTTGCTTCTTTGAATTTGCACTAACTAGAACAAGCCCGTGTCGTGGGAATTACGAAAAATCCAATCTTATTCCTTGTTTAAGTCGTGCATAAATCGTAGAATTGATCCACCACTACCACTACAGCCCATTATAACGTCCCAATGCTGGGCACAGGCCTCCATTCTCATATAAGAGTGGGAATTAGAGCTTAGACCCACCACGCTGCTCCAATGCGGGTTGGCGGACTTTAACGACTATTATCATGTTAGTAATAATATAACTGGGACCGACGGCTTAACGTGCTCTCTGAGGCACGGGGGTGGAACACCGCAAACTTCCTGACTCAGGGCTAGTATTGAGAATTTCTACTCAGAAAAACCCAATACTTAATTATGGCTTGACCCGGGATGCGAACCGCGAACGGCTCGTCAGCCGCACTCGAACATGCAAACCACTAAACGAATGAGGAACTAATAGACCAATCACTATTTCAGACCTCCTTCGCAAGTGTCTGGCTGTCACTTTACAAAAGGGCACAGCACAGGGATAGGGCAGAGAAGACTGCGTGGGATCGGGGTGTCTAGATTTCAATCTGGTCCTGATTTTGGAGTTAATTGAATTTGGAGACAATACAGTAATTTGACACTAAAACTTTGCCCTACTTGTGGGGCATCTTGGTGGGGCAATGTCGTTGAACCCAATATTTGCAATATGGCGTTTCATTTCAAAGCCCCATTGAAGAATGCAAAGTTCTGAGCTCTTACTTTTAGCCTGACCCCCAATCTAGGGGGTCAAAAAGCATTAGTATTCAAACAGTTTCAAATACATATTGTGAACAAATACATAAGTATAGTTTCAAATACATATAATAAGTATATTTACATATAACCCTACTAACTAGCAAAATTACTTAACAGTTCAAACATTAGCTATGCAAATTGCAAATTATCAATAAGAGTGCTAGATAAATACCTTAGGTACCTTCAAGGCAAGAGTGAATAGGCATCTTCTAGGCAAGAAGTTCCAACCTAGACTTCATCATGGCTTTGCACTAAGCATGATTGTTGTCAAGCGCAAGCCTATCTCGCAATAAAAATATATGTTAGGTTTGTAAAACTAACACAATAGTAACCTCTGTATTAACTTAAGTACTTTGTTTCTCTAAATATAGAAAGGTTCGCTAGATTCATACTAATAACTATTATTAATGAGGATGTGTGTCTATCTGCTTGTCTACAAAGCTTTCACAACCCATCTTTTCAACTTATTTTGATAAAATTTAGAGATAGATTGCATCATGAGGAAGGAAGTCTAAGCTCTAATTCCCTCTCCTATGAGAGTGGAGGCCTGTGCCCAGCAGTGGGATGTTAATGGGCTGTAGTGAGTGAGACATAATAGGTATAATGAATTCAGATCTGTTTGAACCCACGCAAACAATTAAGTTGATCCGTTGCTCCATTGTGGCATGATAGAAGGATAAACCGACACACTTTCGTCTAGGTAGTAGTATTATAATAAATACTACTAAAATAATAAGTCCTACTAATAATTAGTAGTAGATTCTAGTATCTAGTAGTAGTACATGAATGTGAAAGGAAGTATTAACTACCTAAAGTCTTTTAGACTTAATTTAATTTATTCTGAATATTCTAAAATCGATTTTTGGTAACAGACCACTGTCCTAGTTAATTTGTTTTTTTTTAATCTCGATGTTTTTATCGAAAGCAAAGGAACATACCGATTTCAGTTTAAGAAATCATGATTTAATTTCAATGATGTTTCTAATTCTATGTTTAAATTATTAAAACGTACCACTTTTGGGCAAACTCCGAATAACGTTGACCGCTGCATGGAATTTTTCCTCGAGAGACATCTTCGATTGAACACTACACCAAAGCAGGCACAACAAAACAACGCACTTTGGACTTGAAAAACACACTATTCTACCTAGCAACAATTGATAAAAATGCACAAAATCACGAAAATCACTATCGATTATCGAATTAAACGATACTGTGTTGTGCTGGATAGCCAAGCACACGATAGCAATGGCCGTAGAAACCAATTAATTAAATTTTCGGAAAAATATAGCTTCCCACAGTCGTGGCCTTTATTGGTAATCGGACTAGAAAAAAAAAAGATTGATAAAACCGTCAAGTGAAAGATAGTTTAGTATAGTGATGTGCATTTGAATGTTGTTGCCGATGATATCGATTATGACAAACGATTTATTAAAAGAATTAAATTGTATTATTATTGACTTTTAACCGACTTCCAAAAAAGGAGGAGGTTCTCAATTCGGCGCGTATTTTTTTTTTGTAAGAGAGGTATGCCATTAGTCAAATTTATTTTATGCAAGTCCGTGCTATTAGTCCGTGTTATGAAAGAAGTCCCCTAGAGGCGGAATCGCGGGTGGGATTAGATAATATTGTGTGGAAAATAAATTAATTCCACTAATTGCCGCGGACTTCTTTCATTACATTTTTTTATGTGCCTTATCGCGATCAGTCAATGACTATTAGCTAATCGGTTAAAGAAATCACTTTCATTACACGGACAACAGATTTGATCAAAGTAATTGTATGAGTGGCATACCACCTCAAATCTCATACAGTTAAATTTCTTGTTAGAAATAATGCAAATCTCCTGACGACCTCCGTGGCGCTGTGTGTAGCGCTGTTGTCTTAACGTGCGGAGGTCCTGGGTTCGATCCCCGGCAGGGTCAATTTGGGAATTTATAATTTCTGAATTTTCCGTGGTCTGGCCTGGTGGGAAGCTTCGGCCGTGGCTAGTTACTAGCTAGTTAGTGGCTAGTACTGGCAAAGACGTGCCGCTAAGCGATTTAGCGTTCCGGTAACATGTAGAAACCGAAGTGGTATGGGTTTAATATAACTGCCATGCCCCTAACAGGTTAGCCCGCTACCATCTTAGACTGTATCATCACTTACCATCAGGTGAGATTCGCAGTCAAGGGCTAGCTTGTAGTGGATAAAAAAAATATACATTATTAAAGATTCATATTTCATATACATAATTTGAAATCAGTTATTAGCGCGATATAGGTTGTCAATGAATCTATTTGAATTTTACAATTTCTCTGATTTCTTTCTTCAGGTTTTTGCAATAAAACATATTGTATATGCTCCTTGTATGGAACGTTTACATTGGAAGATACAAAAGCGTGTTTGGATTTTGCATTGATCGACGTCAAAAAAGCCTATTTATTAATTAATTACTTTTGACTTTAAGCATTTCCAAATAGTATGCATTTCAAATTATTTAAGTGATAATTGTTAGTTGAATGATTAGGCTTTAATTAAATAGGATAATATTTTTAAATCTAAAATGATTAGATTTAATTATTAATGATAAAATTTCGATATCAATAAGCGCAGCCATAACACAACACTACTATCGATGACATTGACAGTGGAAGGGATGACTATCCATTGATCCTCACAAAATTGAGTTGCCAGGTTTAAATTTCTGGTGTGGCACTACCAGGGATGCAAAAACTACCGATTTAACGGTATATCTACCGAAATTGGTCCCCTTATACCGAATACCAATTTCAAACGAATATCTCCCGATTTTTTGGAAGAATAAAATTCTGTTGACAGCACTCATTTCCTTTTGAAGAGTTTCTACTACTAGAATTTTATTCGCTTATTATGGTTGTTTTTACTTTTCTTTGCGTTTAGGTGGAAAATTACCCTAACTCGTTTTTTTTAACCTATTATTATTTCACTAAATATTACTTTTACTTCACTCACTATGAACGACGATGACACTCCATGGTAAAAAAATATCTGCAGTTTTCATCGGCAGTTTTACATACTAGAGACAAAAACCTTGAGGGTTTTTGGTAATTTCATTTATTTTAATTTTTAGTCTAATATTTTGTTGTGGTAACATTGTATATGTATTCTGTGCATTGATTTCCTTGTCATTCTTGTCAAATTGAAAAGAAATTTTTAGGATTCTTCTCCTAATAAATTTCCTTTGCACAAGGTAAATAATCCAAAAATGTCTTCAAAATCGTGATGAATTTGTGTATTTTTGTGTGGTTAATGTGTTAAGCTGTGTTAGTGGGACATATGGTGCAAATTATTTACAAAATTGTAGTATCTCGTTGACACCCGCACTTATTCTTAGCGGCATTTTTTTCGATCAATAAAAAATAATTTACGCATTTCAACCATGTTCTTACGGTTAATGAAATATATTTAAGCTAATATTAATTCTCAAGCTAACTAAACAACGCATTAGTAAGTACGTAGCTCGTCGCTATTTGAGTTCGAAGTTTCTACTTCAAGCACCTCATATAAGTTTTTACTATTAATTATTTCGATATTTAGCATGATGTCGGATGTAAGAACTGCTACATCTTTGGTCAGAATTGGTTTGAAAAGAGCGCAATCTACTTACATAAAAAAATTGAAATCAACAAGGCATTATAAAAGTTATTTTAGTCGATCTGTCTACCTAAATTTGTAGCATAAAATGATACTACATGATGCCCGTAACTTTATCCTCATAGATTTAGATATATTTTAGCCCGATAGGATTTTTTAAATTTTTGGTCACAATATATTGTGACCAAAAAGCATATATGCTTATTTCAATTCAATGCTTCTAGCAATATGTAAAAAGTAAAACTCTGACAGTTAAACCAATTGAACAATTTTTTTGTCCAGGAATATTAAAATCCCACAATCGCACAACCAAAGGACACAATGCCAGAACTGACAGAGTTGGACAAAGCCACAGCTTCCATGACAGAGAAGCGGAAGGAGGAGACTGCATCTTCAGACAGCGACTCAGATGACACCATCCCAGAGCTGGAGGATGCAGGTAACTAAATAATATACAAGTTAATAATGTTTTTTTTTCTGCTTTTGTCTATTTTTATTTTGTCTATCTGCAATCAGTCCTCGGATTATAAACAGATCTGTGGTCTTTATATAGTTAAAAGTTTTGCACATGCAATGTTCAAAGGTACCAGTATAATTAATTATTAGTTTGGCTAGGTATATACTGGCCAATCTTGCCCTTTTAAGGCGTAAAATGCTGTCACTGACATCCATAAGCTGAACTGCTAAGGTAAATGAAATTAAAAACATAAGTTGACTCTATTACAGTTTATATAAGCAAGTTGGTGGTATCAATCATTTTAATGCCCTAGGATGCATTGGAGCGATTGGCTAAAAATTAATTATTAATAGTAGCTTAATTATGTAAAACTGTATCATTCATTGCTACAATCTCAATTGTTGTGATTGGTTGATTTTATAGTATTCTTGCTTCAACAATGGATTTTGGTCAATAGCAGAAAAGTGTTAACTTATATGACGTGACAACAATTGTTACACTGTAGTTATCATTTCAATAAGGCCCCAGGATGCCTGATTTTCTTCCAGTTCTTGTCTTTTCTGCCACATATCTGTAATCTATGAAAGTGTCTGTACTGTAGAACATACATTTTCTGAGTTAAAGACTTACTGTTTTGGCCTGATCGAAGCTGAATACAGTTACCATACTTTATATCAGTCAAAACATGGCCAATATCAAATTCTTGACATTATGGTCGCATGGTGGTGATTTTTTAGCACTGTGCATTACCCATGTCAAGTACATCATTGTGTTCAATCATCAAGTATGTCATCCGCGTGTTTAGTAACTCTTCTCAGTAGAATTTTCTTTCCAAACAGGTGGTACAGCATTGACATATCAAAAGTGGCACAAGTTATCCTACATTGAAATAAAGACATTTTATTACAATTCAAAGTAATTGAGTTTTGTTTTATTTATTTTGATGACATTATTTTACATGCCAGCAATATGTCATCAAATCATTTATTTTATACAACAAATATTGTTATAAAATATACTATAAAGGCATAAAATACTGCATTGAAAAGGTTAAAAATGTTAAAATCAAAATAAATCATTAAATCAAGTCTACAAACTCAAGCTAATGAATATTTTCAAAGATAAATAAATTGTTGTTTTAAATCTTAACCCTAGGAGCACCAGGTGCGGGTGGCATCACAAACCCAATTGCCGGTATCGACATAGTGTCAAAAGCCAAGCAGTCACGCGGAGAGAAAAAGGCGCGCAAGATCATGAGCAAACTAGGTCTTAAACCTGTGAGTACAATTTTCGAAGTGAAAACTTCTTTAGCCGCGTTGAGCACCTTTTGGTAAGGGGTAAACTTGTGGATTCGCGTCACCGCGCATGCTCTCGTTGTAACGAAGAAAAAAGGTCCTCAATATAAATGTAATACATTTGTAATTAAACTTTAACTTAATTTTAAGGTTTATGTTTTCATGATTTTTTTAAAATTATTTTTAATATCCGTTTTCACATCTATCCGCAGTCCTTATGACTGCCAATTTTTTTCTTACAAAAACTGGATATGTCACTGTAAGATTGCAAGAACCTGTGTGTTAGGTTAGGGTTCGACATAAATAATCAGGTAGAGTCTGGCCGCAGGCTAGGTTTTATCGGGTTAATATACCTAATAGATTACAATCTACCGAAAAATAATGTGTTAAATTGTAATCTGTCGTCAGTTTACAATTTCACTTGACTTCACTTCTTAGGTGAATGGCTTTACTCGTGCACTAGGCACAAATATTTTGCCAATGTCGCGTTGAAGGAGAGTACACACTTCTGGAGAAACCGGTGAACTTGTCTCGCATTTGCTAGCGTTCAGCCTGAGTTAGTGGTTTGTTCTCCAACAACACAAATATAAATTATTCGCTGGTTAGATTACAATCTAACGGTTTTGCAATTTTACTTTGACAGATACATTTGAAGATGGCCTGATCGAAGCTGAATATTGTTGTCATACTTTATGTCAGTCAAAACATGGCCAATATAAAATTCTTGTCATTATGGTCGCCTGGCGTTTTTTTTTTAATGCTGTGCATTACCCATGTCAAGTACAAAATAAAACATTATATTATAAAAATTTATGTTCATGTACCTGTTTTGCCTATGTGTTTGCGCATTGTTCATCTAATAGGGATGATGACATTAACTATATCAAATCAGCAACTCTTTATCAAACTTAAAAACGCACGTCTAGTATGAAAGTTGTATGAAA
The DNA here is from genome assembly GCA_923060345.2 of Erebia aethiops. Lineage (NCBI taxonomy): Eukaryota > Metazoa > Arthropoda > Insecta > Lepidoptera > Nymphalidae > Erebia > Erebia aethiops. Next base: position 4,891,708 of record OV281087.1, on the reverse strand, counting down.
TACACAGATGTGACACCATCAAATTTCAACACACTTATTCTTTTATTCTATAGTTAAAATGGTTAACTGAGGATGTCAGGCTTAGGTCTTTTGGAAGACCCTCTATTTAATAATCACTAAGAAATAATTTATGTTTGACATAGGCATCATCCCTATTGGGTTGAAAATTTGTAGTTATGCCGTTGTCGGCATTTGCATGAATCGTTCAGAAAGTGACACATTATTAGAGATTTACGAAATTACACTAACATTTCAGGTACAAGGCGTCAACAGGGTAACAATACGGAAGTCAAAGAACATACTCTTTGTGATCAACTCACCGGATGTATACAAGAACCCTCATTCGGACACCTACATTGTATTCGGAGAGGCGAAGATTGAGGATCTATCGCAGCAGGCGACTATGGCAGCTGCAGAGAGATTCAAGGCACCCGAGACACAAGCCGCCGGTAACGATGCAGCCGCCGCTGGCACTGTGAGTTCCTTCTTCATCTACCTTCTAGCATGTAAAAGAAGTATTCTTTTTTTTATCAATTACAAGTTAACTCTTGAGTGCGATCTCACCTGATGGTAAGTGATGAGTGTGGCATTTACATTAAACACATACCCCTAATTGGTTTCTATGCAGCATCGGACTGGAGCGCAGTCACTTGGCAGCACCAGAGAAAATTCAAAAATTATAAATTCTCAAATTGATTCTGACAGGGATTGAACTCAGGACCTCGTCGTCAGGGAGGTCGTCAAATTCCATTAGATTTGAAACTGATTGTGATCGACACTGATCAACTAGGCATCACTGCCCAAAACTATGTTGCAATTAGGACATAACACCATCAATAATGTTGCAACTAGGACATACCACCATCGATAATGTCTCAACTAGGACATAACAATGTTGCAACTAGGACATACCGCCATCAATAAAGTTGCAACTACTACAACAATGTTGCAACTAGGCAATGTTGTAAAAGGAGATACTGTCTGTGGCAATGTTGCAACTAGGACATCTCTACAACAATGTTGCAAGTAGGACATACCAGCCTCTACAATATTGCAACTAGGTCATACCACCTACGACAATAAAGTGTTCAATTCACAGTTTTCACAGCTCACCTGCTAAGCCAAACTAAACAAAATTTGACACAGGCATAGCTTACATGAGTATTTTTTATCCTAAAAAATTATGATTTTCCATGGTAACATCTTTTTCATGTTTTTTTACTTTACTTTTTTGTTTTTACTTACTTTAAGAAATTTTAGGTTACTTTATCTTCTCTAAGTCTCTTTGTCACCCCTAGGTAATCCCATATGGCCTGATCGAAGCTGAATATAGTTATCATACTTTACATCAGTCAAAACATGGCCGAATATAAAATTCTTGACATTATGGTCGCTCCGTGATTATTTGTAAACACTGTGCATTACCCATGTCAAGTACAAATTATACTATATTTTATTCATCGATATAATTATTATATGTAGGTACTAGATGGGCCTTTCATAGAGTTGGGCGTCCGACATATAGGGCGTGCCCCTCACCTGTATAAGCCTGTCCTTGTCCCCGCCATAAGTTCGCATTCTTTGTTAGACATGGCACTGTCTATGTAAATTGAGGTTGTTGCAGTTATTATACACAATCAACAATATTGCAACTAGGTTATATCATCCTCTACAATTTTGCAACTAGGCCATACCATCCTTGACTATGCAACTCAGAAATAGGATCCAGTTATCCCAGCTTTAATAATTTTGTGCTCTAATTCAAACCGACAGGAGTAATTTGCTACAACTCGAAAGACCTTGATCCAATAAATTAACCCCATGGGCCAATTGGTATTACAACCACCAAACCAAATTACGACGCAAAACACCAAAGTATTTAAATATCGTTGTCCACCGAGTCGTGACTTGTACCAAACTGCCCTATGAATGGCAAAACGGAATGTATTTAAAGGAATTACCCCCGTACAAAACTTAATGAAACGTCATGAAATAAGTCAAATTGATATCGATCGAAATAATAAACATAACAAACATGGCCTCTAGAGTTGTATTCTCGACGATGTTTTAAATAAACTATCGACGATGTTTTCCTTCTAGACGGTAGCACCTATAGCGGAGGAGGAAGACGAAGAAGTAGTGGACGAGACCGAAATTGACGAGAAGGACGTTGAGATAGTGATGACGCAGGCCAACGTTTCAAGAGCGAAGGCTGTTCGAGCCCTGAAGAATAACCAGTCGGATATTGTCAACGCTATCATGGTAAGTACCATGGAGTACATTTTTTTTTAATCCACTACAAGTTAGCCCTTGACTGCGATCTCATCTGATCGTAAGTGATGATGCAGTAAGATGGTAGCGGGCTAACCTGTTAGGGGCATGGCAGTTATATTAAACCTGTACTCCTATTCGGTTTCTACACGGCATCGTACCGGAACGCTAAACCGCTTGGCGGCACGTCTTTGCCGGTAGGGTGGTAACTAGCCACGGCCGAAGCCTCCCACCAGGCCAGACCAGGGGAATATTCAGAAATTATAAATTGAGTGACGAGTGGCCTAGTTGTGACAACGCATATCAGTTGATTGCGATAGTTAAGCAACGTTTACCCAAGTCGGTAACTAGATGGGTGACCGAATTTGGAGGTTATTTGGCCTTTTCGTTTCCTCTGTGCCTCGGAGAGCACGTTAAGCCAGCGGTCCCGGTTATTATCACTAACATCTGATAATAATCGTTACAAAAATCTACTAGTTTAAATAATCTTAGTCGAGTCGTATGCGGAAGCCTGGAAGGATGTGGGATATTATCCCAAGAAAAGTCCTACCTGTTTCAAGTTTCTCAGCAACTTAATTCTGAGCAATGTTCAATTAAATTGATTGCAAACTAGATGATGCCCACAACATCGTTTAAGGATTAAGTTTTTTTTAATAAGTGGGATAAATAGGATAAATAGACTATGTCCTTCCTCGGGATGTAACTATCCAAATTTCATCAAATTTACTTGAGTAGTTGGGCAGTGAAAGCATAGCAGGCTGACCGACCAATCAACTGATTTTGTTGAAATTTGGCATAAAGATAAGTGGCATCTCAGGAAAGGACTGGCTAAAAAAATTAAAAAAACTTTATCCACTTTTAGTCGCGGGCATAAAATAACTTTTCTAGTAAATTAATTGCATTTTACCCATGTATTGAAAATTAATTATCTATTTTTTCTATTACAGGAGCTGACAATGTGAGGGCCTTCGCGTAGTCACAAGGATTATTCTATATTATGTTCCTAGTTTTAAGACAGTTATTAATAAAGAAAAGTCAACTGCAGCAGTTGTTGGTCTCACACCAGTATGTATCCACCAAAGTCAATCTCAAGGGACGAGAAGAAAATTTGTTTTTTGGTCGATATTGGGATTGTAAATAGAATTATTTACTTCAGAATACAATAAAGTATTATAAACAGTCTTTGGCTCTTTTTTTTCTAGGCAGATATTTATTTCAGAATACAATAAAGTGTAAGCAGTTTTTGGTCGTTTTTTTTCTAGGCAGTTGTTTTAAGAAAGTCCTGACTTCTTTAACGCCCCGTCCATTCCCAAACCCCTTGGACTTCTCCGTTAGTTCGTCGTAAAAGGAGGTTTCCACAGCAGCCGTTCTATTAAACGGAGTTTCCGTGGGACTTAAAAAAGCTTATTTCACGCCAACGAAGTCGCGAGAATCTGCTAGTAATAAAATGCTGTTTTCAATAAATACGAATTTTTGTAAGGATGGATGGAGCGATCTTTGTTACTCGATCTCGACAAAACGGCTGTAACGGCGGATCTGTATGAAATTTGGCACAGGTACATTAATCCATAGATGAATATGTATAACCTGCATTAAGGTGGAGGACAAGGGTCTGCCCGCGAAATTCAAATTTAATTTGGATTTTCACAATTTGTAAACTAATACGACAAAGTAGTAGTGGTAGACTTATGCCTAACTAATACGACAAAGTAGTAGTAGTAGACTTATGCCTACTTTGTCGTATTAGTTTACAAATTGCGAAAATCCAAATTAAATTTGAATTTCGCGGGCAGACCCTTGTCTTCCACCTTAATCCACGCGGATGAAGTTGTAGGGCTTTATAACTTCCTTGCCTGCTACAAACAACTACCTAGTTAGGATTCACTTCCTAAGTATAGGCGTTGAAATAATACACTCGATGATGACTAACACGATAATATATTATAATCAGTCATTGCAACGACCTCAATTTACATAGACGGGCCCTGTCAAACAAAGAATGTGGGCGTATTTTTATCAACGCCATCTAGTCTGAAAAGCGGGAACTTGCTTGCAACATCTTGAATGAAAGCTTGAAAACGTACCTACATATATATCGATGATTATAATAATAACGACAATTGTATAACAACACTGTATAATGTTGACGTATAGGTATACGGTAAAAGAAAGTTGGGTCTGGCAGTACTGCCAGAGGTCCACGCTTGTTCGCGTATCTCGAGTGAATGCACAGATTATTATACAATACTACGTATTAGTGAATGTGTCACCGGCCATTCGACGTTGCTTTCTGCTAATGAGCGATTCGATATTCGAACTTCAATACATAGCTCGCAGACGTATGAACTGGCCGGTGTGAAGCAAAGAGGCCAGCTAGCGGAGCATCACAAAGTTATGCTCATGGTGGGCATCAGCCAGTTGAAATACAGGATCAAAAGGGCTGGAGCTCAGAGCTGTAAAGTCTGAATAAAATAATTTAGTCTGTGGTCAATGTCAGCTCATTTGTTTTTGCGCTTGACAAATGACTTAATTGACATTTGTCTGTGTTTTCAAAAATCTTGCTGAACTGAAAGAATGAAGAATTTGTTATATTCGTTTTAAATCCAGTTTAATCCTTATTTTGTGCTGTTAGTTATTTGTGAAAAATGGCGATGTTTCCAGGAACCGTCGCCTTTGACGAATATGGCCGGCCATTTATTATTTTGAGGGATCAGGAAAACCAAAAACGATTGACCGGTATCGATGCATTGAAGGTAAGTTTATTATTAGTAAAAACTGGTTATAGACACGAAAATTTATCACTTAAATATGTATTGCTAGTCTTCTACGATAACTTGCCGTATAATAATATTATTATTTACATGAGTAACTAGAAATTTAAACAACCTAAAATGGCATCAAAATCGTATCTTATTTTTGTTGGAATATTCATCGAAAACAATCAAAACATGAATGAAATTGCGGCTAATTGATTAATTTTCGTTTAACACTATCTAGAAAAGCGCAAATCTACAGATGAAAAGTTGTATTTTCCGCGAAAAACGTATTCTAAAAACCAGATGCTTAGTCACATGATTAATAGGCACAATCATTTTTATTATTCGTAGGACTTTGTGAAGTTTTGTATTAAGAACAGAGTATACATAGTTGAAACTACAACAAAAGGGTTGTTTCTTATATTATGTGGCTGATTCTGTTGAGTGCAATTTCTAAACAAAGACGGGTCTAAATCTAGTCCTCCTTTTCCGCAGGGCAAGGCATAATAAGAAAGGGATAGCAATACAATTTGATCATTTATATAAGTTTGGGGTTGTGGCTAATTCTTTTGTACACAATCTCTTAATTTATTTAACTTCTCTGAACTCTAAATGGAAAAGGATAGCACATTATTTAGACTTCAATTTAACTTAGGGATTTTGCAATAGCTACATTTTGAATCTCAAAATATAGGAAGATAATTTTTAACCACCATTCCAAGCGGGCAAGATTTTTATAGTAATAAAGGCTTGTTTTATTGTAATGTTTTCAATAAAGATTGTAGAAGTTAATAATAATATTTCCAGTCGCATATTCAAGCCGCAAGGCAGATTGCTGGCATCCTACGCACGTCCCTCGGCCCTCGAGGCCTGGACAAGATGATGGTGTCGTCAGATGGTGAAGTGACAGTCACCAATGATGGAGCAACTATCCTGAAGCTCATGGATGTGGATCATGAGATTGGCAAGCTGATGGTTCAATTGGCTCAGAGTCAAGATGATGAGATTGGTGATGGAACAACAGGGGTTGTTGTCTTGGCAGGTATGTTAATTGTTTGCACTAGTTTTGTCTGACTTTTGAGTATGAGAATGACACTTGATAGTATCAGATGTGTAGAGGGCTAATCTCCATTGAGATTGGCAGAAGTGACTGATAATGACAACAGTTTGGTCACTATAATTATGTAAACTAGCACAGTATAAAATATATCATGTTCATACAGTAGGTCGAAGACATACCTGGCTACCATGATAGCTGTAGAGGTATGGTACTCTCACCTATCATTGAGAGAGGTAGAAAAGTGCATACAAATTTGACATTACAGTGACAGAATTTTGTATTGAAAATTCAGTCAGTTTCCTTAATCGCGTCCCTGTCACAGAAAATTCAAGAGTCTGGTGGGAATCAAAAATCTTTATACACGCGGACAAAGTCACGGCCATCGTCTAGTGTTGTATAAATTATCAATACTCAGTATTCTTTTACAGGTGCCCTCTTAGAACAAGCTGCGTCTTTGATTGACAAAGGCATCCACCCCATCCGCATCGCAGATGGTTTTGAATTAGCGGCTGCGACCGCTCTGGCACACCTGGATAGTATCAGCGAGGCTTTCCCAGTTAACAAAGACACTAGGGAGCATCTCATAAAAGTTGCCAAGACCACACTCGGGAGTAAAGTTGTGGTGAAATGTCACCAGTTGATGGCTGAGATTGCAGTTGATGTAAGTTGACTTTGTTGTAATTTATCTAGGTGTGAAAGTATATTAAGTTACTTAGGTCTGGGGAGCATCTCTCAAGGTTGCCAAGACTACACTTGGGAGTAAAGTTGTGGTGAAATGTCACCAGTTGATGGCTGACATATCAGTTGATTTAAGTTGACTTTTTTGTACTTTATCTAGTTGTGAAGCTTTTTTAGTTGCTAAGGTCTGGGGAGCATATCTCAAGGTTGCCAAGACTATTCTTGGAAGTAAAGTTGTGGTGAAATGTCACCAGTTAATGGATGAGATTGCAATTGACGTAAGTTGACCTTGATGTAGTTTATTTAGTTGTAAAGCTATTTTAGTTAGTAAGGGCCCTAGGTAGCGTCTTGTTAAAGATCCCAAGGTTACCCTTGGGAGTAAAGTTGTGGTGAAATGCCATCAGTTTATGCCTGACATTGCAGTTGATGTAAGTATATTTTATAGTACTGTGTGACCTCTTATCAATGTACTACTTATTTAACTAATCTGTGACTTATACAGACAGTTTTTTGGGAGTTATACATAGAACACTTGGTAGACTAAGCCAGTTTGTCTGATGGTTTCATAGTAATTTTGTAGTCAGTAGTCTTGTAGAAACTATACTGCAACTTAACTACAAATCTGCTTCTTGTACACAAAGGCATATACAATTTATTAAAAAAACATAGATTTTCATGTTCAGAAGGCACGTTAAATTCATTCATACCTACCTTCCGGACATGAAAAGCGAGCGATCTGTCAAGCTGTATTGTCAGTTTTTGAAAAAAAAACTCTTTGCGTCGTGTTCCTCATAACTGAGGTTGTGACCCCTTTCCATTAATCAAATAATGGGTTTTCTTGGGATATTAATGGGATCTCTCATTGTATTGTCAGTTTTTGGAAAAAAGCTACCGTTTACAAAATAGCTAAGGTTTTTAGCTAGCATGATTGTGAAACCCTACTTATGTGTGTTCTGACATGCCCTATACCAAGTATTGGATAGAAGCAGGCGTTACTTTGCGGAAGTCCATGACAATGAAAAAAATTTGCAGTCATAGGGACTGCCGATGGAAGTGGAAACGATTTTTTTTTTTAATTAATTAAAATTATTGAAATATAAACCTTAACACTAAGGCATTAAAGTTTAATTTCGAATGTAGTATATTTATAGTTCGCGAGCATGTCGGTGTTCGCGAGCATGTCGGTCACGGTCACGCGAATCTACACTTTACCCCCTACCAAAGAGTGCTCAATAAGAACCAAAGAAGAAGCAGTGCTAAAGAAGTTTTACACTTCAAAAAAATAAAATAAAAAGTTTATTTCGCTATGATCGATCATAGAAGGCAAATCTATGTGGTACAGTGCGTATCTTGAACTTGTATCCCCTAGTTTTTGTACCACATTGGTTTGCTTCCTGTGGCGGATTATAACGAATTAAACTTCTTGTTTTTTCAAAGCCCTATACCAGTTAATTTGTTCTCTTACAGGCAATTCTCTCCGTAGCAGACTTAGAGAAGCGTGATGTGAACTTCGAACTCATCAAAGTTGAGGGCAAAGTTGGAGGGCGCATGGAAGACTCCATGTTGGTTCGTGGAGTCGTCATCGACAAAACCATGAGCCATCCGCAGATGCCCAAAGTGCTTAAGGTAACTACCTCGACTCGGCGCTAGATTTCGCTGTTTGAATATAGATCGCGCTTGGAAAGTTTTCGTCCACAACTAATCGCCCACTGCATAGGTTAAGTCAGGAAATTTAGCCATTTTATTGGTTTGTCCTTCAATCACGCTGCAACAGAGCAACGGATCGACGTGATTTTTTGCACAGGTATAGTTGAGGACCTGGAGAGTGAAATAGGCTATTTATTATTCCGGAAAATTAAGGAGTACCTGTTGAAATCAAAAGAACTTATTCCACGCAGACGAAGTCGCGGGCATCAGCTAGTCCATGTATATTATGATTCAGGGTTGTGTATACAATTTTTTTTTGTTTCCACAGGACGTGAAACTGGCCATCCTGACCTGTCCGTTTGAGCCGCCCAAGCCGAAGACCAAGCATAAGTTGCAAGTGGGCTCAGCCGAAGAGTACCGCGATCTGCGCAAATACGAACACGAGAAATTCTTGGAAATCGTGCGCAGAGTCAAGGTATGTGCCGAATTCTATGTTTTTATGAAAATTCTTAAATATCATACTAATATTAAATATGCGAAAGTGTGTTTGTTTGTCCTTCAATCACACCTCAACGGATCGACGTGTTTTTTGGCATGGGTATAGTTTAGGACCTGGAGAGTGACATAGGCTACTTTTTATCCCGGAAAATTAAGGAGTTCCCGCGGAATGAAAAAAACTTAAACCACACGGTCGAAGTCGCGTCGTCAGCAGAGTGTTGAGCGCTGTTGTCTTAACTTGCAGAGATCCTGGGTTTGATCCCCGGCAGGGTTTTGGAAATTAATAATTTCTGAATTTTCCCTGGTCTGGCCTGGTTACCATCCCTATCGGCAAAGACGTGCCGTCAAGCGAAACCGACTAGGGTTTAATATAACTGCCATAGCTACCATCTTAGACTGCATCATCACTTACCATTAGGTGAGATCGCAGTCAAGGGCAAACTTGTAGTAGATAAAAAAAACACGTCTTTTTTGTGGTGTTAAGGGTACAGGGATAAAATAATATTGAAAAGTAAAGATTTCACGTTTTTCAGTTCACGTCAGGGATAAAAAAAATATTGATAAGTAAAGATTTCACGTTTTTCACGTCACGTTTTTCAATTCACGTCAGGGATAAAAAAAATATTGAAAAGTAAAGATTTCACATTTTTCACTTCACGTTTTTCAATTCACGTCAGGGATAAAAAAAATATTGAAAAGTAAAGATTTCACATTTTTCACTTCACGTTTTTCAATTCACGTCAGGGATAAAGAAAATATTGAAAAGTAAAGATAACAATTCTCGTTTTTCAGGACGCTGGAGCAACTTTAGCCATCTGCCAATGGGGCTTCGACGATGAGGCGAACCACCTTCTCCTCTCTCAAGGTCTACCAGCCGTCCGTTGGGTTGGTGGGCCTGAGATGGAACTGATAGCCATCGCCACTGGCGGCAGAATAGTCCCTCGCTTCGAAGAGCTGACTCCCGAAAAGCTTGGCACGTGCGGCCTGGTTAGAGAACTTAGTGAGTATTTTGCCTTAAAACTTGGAACCCTTCACTATCTACCTTACCTTTCCTACCCTTAACTCTATATAAAGTAACACAGAGGCTATAAAAAATGAAATTCACTGACACTTATGATTTATCCATTGAAGGTTAGCAATGAAATGTTATTTAATTAATTCACTAGCAGATGCCCGCGACTTCGTCCGCGTGGATTGAGTTTTTAAATTCCCACGGGAACTCCCTAATTTTTCGGGTTAATATATGACACTCACAAATAATGTGGCTTTCTATTGGTACTAGAATTTTCAAAATCGTATTAGTAGATCCAGAGATTACCCCCTACAACATCACAAACTCACTAACTCTGCCTCTATAATATAGATTATTAGTATAGATAACAAAACTTCAATAGATAAAAAGTATATGTCAGTAAATAGTGTATATTTGGGTCTGTATTTGACATTGTATTGAATGTATCTTATCTGTTCCCAGCATTCGGAACGTCCAAAGACGAGATGCTAGTGATTGAGCAGTGCTCCAACTCTCGCGCCGTCACTGTGCTGGTGCGCGGCGGGAACAGGATGATTGTGGAGGAAGCCAAGCGCTCTGTGCACGACGCTCTGTGCATTGTGCGCAGTTTGGTGCAGGTGAGACACTTAACTAATTATAATAGGCTCGAGACTCCGCTCCGCCTCAAGAAAGTCTGAAGGTACGTGGGTATAAGAGCACTCTTTTATAATAAAAATAGATGATCTCTGCGACTCGTCCGCGTGGATTAAGTAAGTTTTTAATTCCTTTGGAAATGCTTCATTTTCAGTCATAAGCCTTGTCTTTCCATGATTATGTCCTTTCTCGGTATCTTAACTTTATATCTCTATACCAAATTTTATCATAATCGGTTGAAAAGATAGGCCGTTAAGCGTAACAGACAGACACACTTCGCATTTATAATATTAAAATATGGATTATCTGTTTTATGTACAGGACTCACGAGTGGTGTACGGTGGTGGGGCGGCCGAGATATCTTGCTCCTTGGCGGTGGCGCGCGCGGCCGACAAACTGTCTTCCCTGGACCAGTACGCTTTTAGGGCCTTCGCTGACGCACTGGAGGCTATCCCGCTCGCACTCGCAGAGAACAGGTGAGCGAGAGAGACGCACTGGAGGCCTATGGGAGGCTATTCATGGTACAGTGTACAAGGAGTCCACCAAAAATTAACCTTCTCTTTTCTTATATTTTCTAGTGGTCTGTCTCCAATCGACACGCTCTCAGAAGTGAAGGCTCGGCAGGCGGCTGAAAATAACATCAATCTAGGAGTGGACTGTATGGCCAATGGTGAGTAGCATTATTGTTTTTTTTGTAATGTTTAACTCTTTAACTATAACTTTGTCAGTTTCGTCGCCTCAGGAATTATTGTTGGGGTCCATTAGCTTTATTGTCTAGACTATTGACCAATGGAGAAGTTTCAATCTTTTTTAAAATTAATTATGACAATTAAGACAAAATAAAACAAAAACATGAAAAAAATTAAAATATCTCAACAAATAAAAAGTTATGGAACTTTAAAGTTGCGCTTGCATTACGGTCGTGTGACGTCACGCGACCTTAACAACCGACTTTATAAAGCCAAATAAAAGAAATTAATGGACTTAACGTGACTTAATTGAATTAATATCACTTAATTTGTGTGTGAAGATAATTTTGAAGTATTAAATCTAAAAATCACTCACAAAAATTCTCACTCGAGTAAGACATCAATCGGTGTACATTAAATAACTAAAGTTATGAAATAATTAATTTCTTAGTCATTTATTGATGGATTTAAAAAAAAACACAAATTGATTATTAGTTTTAATCTATATTTTACTTCCGTTGCGTTAAATATGATATTCACAACATCATGAAACTTCTCCATCGTGATGGCAGTATTGAAAGTCAAGTTTGGAGATATTCCCATCATTATGGGCCGAGTGGCAGATGAAATTACGTTATCTGACAATAAAAAAGTTGACAAAATAGATCGATCATCCCTATATTCTATTTTATAACAAAATTCCACAACCTATCTTAAACTTGCCTTTACACAAGTTTAAGAAGTCCATTAAAACTAAGTATGCTCCTGAGAAAGTCTTATTATACTGTTGAAGATTACGTAAATGACAAAGGAGCATGGATTTGACTCGCTCCAGCAATGCACTAAAAACAGCTGTTACTTATGTATTTTACAAATTAATGAAATTGTAAATTTTTTTTTTTCAAAAGAGCAACCGCCGAGTTTCTTGCTGGTTCTTCTCGGTAGGAATGGCATTCCGAACCAGTGGTAGATTCACTTGACGATTCAAAAGTACTTTTAAAAGTTTATTTTAAATAAAAATCATTTTGAATTTGAATTTATAACAGACTTTAAGTTCTTCACTCTTGTTCACAGATTCCAACGACATGAAAGCATTGAACGTCATAGAATCGCTGCACTCTAAGAAGCAACAGATCGCGCTCGCGACCCAACTCGTCAAAATGATCCTCAAGATTGATGACGTGCGCTCGCCGGCCGACCAGTAACACTCATTTTTTCTCACAAATTTATCATAATAAAGGCTTACAATACAAATAAATATCTATAACTCCCAAACATGTAACATAACGATCCGTTAAGTTAAAAAGGAAATTGCGCCAACTTGTTTCAATTGACGACGCCATCTTGTATCAATTGACGACGCCATCTTGTATCAATTGACGACGCCATCTTGTTTCAATTGACGATGCCATCTTAGAAACTAGCTTTACAGACATTTTGGTCAACTTCTTAGACTTTTGTGGATATGACGGGTAACTAATCGACCCGTTTTCGATTTCAGGTTTCATGAACAAGTAAATAATTATTCATGAAACATTGTTATCCAACAACATCATCCATCATTATCATCCAGTAAAAACTTGTTTATGAAACATTGTAATGCAACAACATTAAGGCGATAATATCAGAGCAAAATAATATAAGCAAAACATCGCAAGTTTGGTGATGTCTTAATTGACCGACAAGTAATCCAAACATAATTATTATATAGTTGTATGTTACATTTGTATTTGCATAACTTACAAGACGAGAATTCGTGTGAAGTTTGTTTAAGGAGTTTCGGATAACTTATAGGTATTTTGGATGACTGTACGACCCGTTAAATACTTCTCAGAGGTCAGAGAAGTCTAATTGGAACAGTAGTGTTCTTAAAGCAATGTAATTTGATTACTATGTATTATTTTAGTTTCTTATAATGTTACAATTTAATTTTATTATCCTATTGCGGTATTATATGATTTATCATTCGCAAATGTTGAAGGTATCTCCCCCCAGTGTATTCAAAAAATCTATTTTTGATTTTGCTTATTTCGGAGTTTTAATGCCAACTTTTAAGGGCTTCCTTAAATTATAAGAATTTCTTCAGCTATTAAAGCGTTGTTGCAAATTTCTAGGTCTAGGTCTATTTATCTCTTTATACTGGAATGTCTATTAATTTGTTAAGAGAATCTTAAATATTAAGTCACTGGTTTAAAACACGTCAAATTAAATTTAAGATTCTCTTAAAATTTAGGGATACTTATGGGTCTTAGGCAGTGGCAGGTACCCTAGGGCCTAGATAAATGGAGTGAGTGATGTGTACTCGTCTGCACCAATAGGAAGATCTTCCTTAGGGTTGGTGTTGTGCCCAAAGACCCTTCTGGTCCGACCGTTGTGAGAACGGTCTATATATAGCGCTATTCTCAGAAAACTTCGATATTGCGATTCAGGCTTCTATGTAAGTTTTCAGTCGATTAGGTATCTATCCCGTGATGTAGATACAATTAGCGGCATCTAGTTTACACTATGGTAACCGCTACAAGGTCTCAAAATTATGTGGTTAATATAGCACGTAGCTCAAAAGCATAGCACGCTTCTTTCCATAGCACGGATAGCATGCTATAAGAGGAGCTTCTATGACGCTACGGTGCTACGAATATCGTAGTTTATAGTACTAGTAGCGCCCGTAGCGGCGCGCGCCTGCCGGTAGCGCGCTGGCCGACCGATAGTAGACATGCGCAAAACAGTACTTTAAAAAGTGATGTCATATGGCATTACATTTCGTACTAAGTAATATTACATTTCACCATCACTCCGAACATCACACGAGCTGGCGCGCTAGTGACGGCCACCTATCAAATAGTGCGCTATGTAATGAAATGAAAATATGTTCGGATGTAATAAAGACATTACTACATGAGATACTACATTACATGAGATAGCGAGTGACGGGATGCCCCGCCGGCGCAACCGATATGGAGCTACGAGTATCTCTCTCACTAGCACGATTTACGATTCTCAAACCACGCACCAAGAGATATGCCGAATGACATGACCGAACAGAATTACAGAAAACAGCGAGCGCGAAACGCTGTCCGCGTCATGTTTTAGTGTGATGTGTAATGCTTGATTTTGTCGTGTAATATGTAATGCTACAGTACGCGGTCGGGTAATATTACGCGTAATGCATCAATCGCATTACTTACATGTCGCATGTCTAACCGATAGTCTCGCGTAACGCGCTGCTGTGAGCGTACGTCATCACTCATTTATCCGTATCTAGCAGTACGCTATTAATCACGCGCGATCTACCGGCCGCTCACATGCTTTCATGCGTGCTATAGCATAGCATATTTAAAAGCATGCTAGAAATGTATAGTTTATAGCCTGTAGCGTGCTATGGTTTTTAGCAGTTTTGAACAACTCTACTCAAGATGCCTACTCTGGTTTCAAAACCCTGTGCGCGCCACAGTAGAAACTTTATAAAATTGACGTTTTCTATGAAGTTCTTATAATTTTGAGAAGCCCTTAGGTGAGCATTGAATGTAAGATAGTTATAACAATAAGTTAATGCATTTTTATGTTTACGAGGTGTGATGCGAGATGTATGCTTTGGTGCACTAATAAAATTAATTTAACTAAGTTAATGCTGTTTCATTTGATACTAGTTTTACCCTCGGTTCAATTTGAGCTTGGTCACACCTTTATATGGAAGTATTGTAAGTGTTACTTCCATCAGGCCCAGATTATGTTTGTCTATTTTAGGATGTTAATTATGGTAGATACCGTTTAAATAGTGCTTTTTCCTTCTGTCTCACTCTTGTCCTTCACTATTTCTATTTACCTCTCATCTGTCAAAATTATCACCCTATTAGACAAACCATAAATAAGTAAAAGAAAAGATGTCAGTGAGAGTGATGACTCTATTAGAATAAAGTAAGTGAACTTAATGCCTTTCATTATGTATATTTCAATATACATATTCAAAGGATAATGCATAAGTTATGGTACTATGGACAAACTTCTCAGTCTGATGAAATTATGGTGAACAGCAATTAATTATTTATTTTACTATCTATACAAATGAGGAAGTATATAAAATTCAAAGTCCTGACTGACTTATCAGCCTAAACCGCTGGTCCTAAGAGACAATTTGGAGCTCATTTGGAGGGTGTGTTCCTTGTGAAGAGTAGGTTTTCCACTAAGAATTTTTTCGAAATTCTACCCCCAAAGGGGGAAAATAGAGGTTAAAAGTTTGTATGAAAGTCCGTCGTTTTTCAAGTTATAGCCAT
This sequence comes from Erebia aethiops, assembly GCA_923060345.2. Lineage (NCBI taxonomy): Eukaryota > Metazoa > Arthropoda > Insecta > Lepidoptera > Nymphalidae > Erebia > Erebia aethiops. The sequence goes on along the minus strand of OV281087.1, from coordinate 4,876,193 downwards.
GAAACTTGGTATTTGGGCTACTGGTAATGACAAAATACGTGTTTTGCCATTTTTGAAAATTCTACCCCCGTAGGGCTAAATAGGGGATGAAAATTTGTATGCAAGTCCATTTGATTTAGTCCCTTATTCAAGAGATAAATGAAAAACACGTAACCTCTGTCTGACTTTATTTGAAAAAAAAAACTGACAGCAAATCCTCCATAAAAATACAAAAAAAAACTAAATAATAATAACTAGAATTTGTTTAAAAATAAACTTAACAATTAAACATGGCTCGTTAGGAACATAACTATATACAAATAATAAAATTGATCACAATATTATCAAATCAACGAAAATTATTACATTAAAAACAATAATGTTGTACTCTTTCACAAAACAATATGGCGGATGAAGCACAGATTGTAAAAAAGACTTACTATTGATAATACTAGTATCAGATCTTTATTGATTAAACGCGTCCAAACTAAGAATAGGATAGGATAATTTTTTTTTTTGCCATATTGTGAAATATATTTTTTTTAAATACAAGAACCGTCCAGTTTCTCGTTGGTGTTTATGGAATTGCTAATAAGGCCCGCTGGTGTTACGCAAATAAACATATTTTGACTCGACTCTATTTAGTTTCGCAAACAATATTTAGTCTATACTAGGGCTTTCGAATACGGGTATTAATACCGGAAAGTTTTTTTTCAATACTGGGATCCCAGTATTGGGAAAAACTTAAAATTAGATAGATTGTTTTTAACTTTAAACTAGTCTTTTATGAAGGAAACTGCACCATAAAATAGTGTTTTTCCATAAAATAAAATTTTTTACCACATTAACTCCAAAAGAGCACTTTTCTGGTTAAATTCAATGAAGAAATGCCATTTTTTTACTCGTAAAAATACATAGTTTAGTCAAAACACAAATTAATAAAAAATTCAATAGTTATTTTTCGTAAGAAAATAAATCAATAAATATTGCATTGGATAAAAAACAGATTTCTGAACGTTTCGTGAGTCAATTAAATAGAAATGCGAAGCCACAGGGTTCTAAATTCAAACACTAATTTATGCCTCTAAGTGATCACAAATGACTTTTCTTCGCTGGTTTTAAGCAATAAAGGTGCTCTTATTGAGCTACTGTGCTTAAAAGATACAAGTTTTAAAATTAGCCGAATAAAAACAGTGGCATGTACCAAGAAATATATGCAATAGTCACTGTTTCGTTTATAGTGTCACCAATACCGGTATCCCGGTATTAGACATTTCAATACCGGTATTGAAAACGGACGAAAAAGGAAATTGGAAGCCCTAGTCAATCCCTATTGAAAATTTGGACGAATTTAACACAGTTTTTCCCTTTACCTAATTTGTTACATAAACTGTAAAAACAATACATTAATTAATATATTTTACTTATTAATTAAAAAATAACATAACGGAACTGGTACCTACATAGTAAGTAAATAGCTCAATATAAATAACTTAAATCTGTGCCTCTCCACTATTTTCATAAAAATAAAAATAAAAGTTTCCTAAACGAAAGAACGGAACGACTTAACCTCGTAAGTATATACAATAAACCACTGGACACAAATATGTAATAATTGGGCCTAGCCTACACAATCATCTCAATTTATAAACTCTAACACAAAAAACGTGCATTATTGAATCGGAAATTTATATTAATAGGTATATCTTGCAAGGCAGCAATTCGAGCCCATATGCAACGGTCTCAGAATTTACTCAGTTTATTTTGTATACAAAGCTAAAATAATAATATGATATTTAAACGTGTCCAAACCAAGCTTTTCTTGACGATGAAATTACGCACATTTTAGACATAATATTTTTATTATCATCTACTTTTTGAAAGATAAAAATGGCGAAAACATCTAGAATTTTTTTCGACATTTTGGTATCAAAAACTTTAAAAATTTACAATAAAAATACGTCTTAAATGTCTAAAAAAATGTAATAGGGTATTTGACAACTAGTCAAATAAGTAAATAATTTTTTAGTGATTATTAAATAGAATCTCCCAAAAGATGTAATATCCAGGTCCCATGTTAGTTTCACGTTGATTTTAAACTATTGTGTATCGTGTAAAGTAAAAAAAGTGCGTCACAAATCACAATCCAGTATTTCATAAAAAATCCCATAGTAAACGCGCTTTTTGACGTTTGAAAAAAGCTACTGATTTTACGCTAAAGTAAAATCAGTAGCTTTTTATTATTAATACCCAATTTTACTGTCAAGAACTTGGTTTAGCAACATTTCGCTCTCGCACATTTTTGTAAAAGTTTTGTAAACTAAAGATCGCTAGATGTTAGATGATGTAGCACAAATCTGGTCGTAAGGCAGCCTCATAGGGTACTAGACCGTTGGACGCCAAAAATTCAGCGATATAAAAAAGCCACGCGAATCACAGATTTACGGAATGTAGAAATAAATTAACAAAAATGCGAAAGATTTGTCAAAAGAACAAAAATAAAAAATGTTATAAAAATTCAACTTGTACATTAAAATTACATTATTATATCATTAATTGAATACATTGCAACTTGATATTTATATTGAAAAGCTACTGGTAACAAATTCCTGCATCTGAAATATTTTGTAGCACTTATAATATTATTCTTCATTTCATGATAATTATTTAAGACTTGGACAGACAACGTTTTGTTGTTGCTAAAAAAAGAATTCAAGGTAGAGGTGGGTAGTATAGGGTATGTTCCGATATACACTGCGAGCACTGTTCAGTGCTCTTACTCGGGAGAAATTCCGTTATGGACTGACAGTATACTGCCGCAGTATCCTAGGGAAATATATGACGTCATAAATCGTCGCCATTTTTGTACTGTGAGCACTGGCGTTTTCGAGATAAGGTGCTCTCAGTGCTTTGATCACGTAATCAACAGCTGGACTGCGTTCCGTTTTAAACAGTAACCAGTATAGCTAACTATAAAGGAACAGCTTCGCAGTATACTAAATTGACGTCACACCTTACAGTGCACGCAGTGTATATCGGAACATTAGTTTTCCTTAGAGTATAGAAAAGGTAACAAAACGCACAAACCTTTGTGAAATGGCGTAAGCGACGCTTGATGTGAAACGTACCTTAACCTAACCTTTAGAATTCTGTGGTTCAAGTCTTATAATAAAATCCTGTATACAATATATTTTTAAAGAGCCAAAAAAGTGATACATTGGGTGTCGTATAATATTAATAAGTTAATAATAAGCTTAAAATTATGATTTTTGTAACGCGATAACTATGTTTTTCTTGAATGTGAGGTAACAATTTGTTTTTTTTTAATCGTATTCTTTTTATATATTAATAATAATCCGTATAGTTATCTGTGACAAATCTAATGGCTCTATTACACGTTGGCCCGATGTGTTCGGCTATGTCGGTCTCACACGGTTTTCCTAAGAAACCGTAGTTTGTATGAAACCGACAAGTTTAAAATCCGGTCGACGTGAGCCAAAAGCGGCATTTTACGTCTGGACAAGTTTGCCGAATACGTTGAGCCAATGTGTACTAGGCTCGTAACACTACATATAGAGATCATCATAGACAAATAGAGTCAGACTGCCGTGTCTGTTTCACAGGGGTAATCTTAAAAAGTTCTGAACAGATTTTAATGAAGTTTTGTCGAATGGATAGGGTTTCTCGGAGAAACTTTCCATGTGTATATATATTATTAGTATTACTATTTTAGGAAAAAAATAGTTTACAAAGAAAGAAAATACCTACGTTTAAAAATATTAATACTTTTTATATTATTACATAACTTACAATCTTCAAAAATATCATAAAATGTATAGCTAGTATTTGTAGACCATCAAAAATTTAATAATATGCTCTATTTCTCTATGGTGATCAAGTTAATTTTTAAATTCGAGTGATCTATGTGTCTATGGTAATGTATTATGAATATTTTTAGCAGAAACGATTAGCTCTATATAATGAAGCCAAGGAGACCAAGATAATAATAATTATACTCTGCCCATTATACCATTGTATTGAGAATGTATTCTGAGTACATGTCTTAGTCTATGGTACATCGATTCGATTATATCGATACAGTACATTTGCAATCGATTTAGAATTCACTGATTGTTTGATCTATAAGTAGTTTGTTTTACTGGATTTGACATTAATCTGTCAATTTAATTGGCATTTTTTTGTCAATTAACGAAAATAAACACTAAAAATATACACTAGAATTCTGAGCTCAAGTCAATGTCAACGACAGAGCAATGAAGTCAACGTCAAAGTTTTTATAATAATTAAGTAATTTGATACGTTTATTTAGTTTAGTTTACGCCTGCTTCCATCCAAAATTATTCTACTTCTGTGGAGTAACAAATAGAGGCGTGTAAATACGGGTGTGTTATATCAGTGGCGCGCTGCATCGAATATATAATAATAATACTGTCATAAAATCGGAACTTGACAGGTAAATGTCAAATAGGATATAGTATAATGAGCAGGGTCTATTAAAGCTTAAATAACTATACACAATCTTAAATGCAATGCAAAATGACACATTCATGTAATAAACGCGGTTCATAAAATGATCTCTTTTAAAGTTTTTTATATTAATATATTAACGACTCAAAATAAAAAGTATTTTTTAAAAAATACGGATACTCTAACATCTTATTTGATCGCCGAAAAAAAAGGAACCCTGATTTTCATTTTGTTAATTAGAAGTACCGAAATAACGATCAAATAGAGTCATGAATCATTTGTGATATAAAATCTTATCGAAAAAGATTTCGAACCGCGTCCAATATGCAAAAGAGAATAATATCACATTACCAAATGTACGTAAATAAGTTATATTCACAAACTATTTCCAAACATCATTCGATCGTCGTAAAGACTCAATCTGTTGCACTCGCTAGCCCTCCCCTTTTGCAACGCCCTATCCCTTCTAGCCCTTCTGATTGCGACCGGTAAATCCCCTGGTGTTTTCACCCTACCCGCAGGATTTTGCAAATTAACATCACTAGAAGACGAAAATATATCGCCGACTTGTTCTAAAGAATGCTGACGTTTGATTGATAAAGATTTCAGACACGGTTTCGGGGATTTCGTATTGTCATTCTCAGAACTACCGGACGGCATAAGTTTCAAATCCGTTGCGTCTATTTCCCCATTCAAAGCAGCTAAGTAAACCGGATTGTCACCGCTGTAGCCGTTTACTAAGTTTTCCTTATCATGAGGATCGCTATATTCATTGTCGAAATTAGTGTATTTATTATTGAACTTATTGAAGCCGAAATCAGTTTTTGAGTGTGTCGCTTCTTTTAATACTTCATTTTTCTTTTTATCGTCTAAATTCCTCGGAATCGCTTGCATAGTGATTTTGGAACCACCGTTTTCGGATAGCAACATCAAATGTTCGTCTTCACTACTAGAACAATCTGAGTTAAGATCGTAAGGACTTTCGACGTTGAAATTTTCGTTTTGAGTGTTATCTATGTATTGGAGTTCCAAATTAATGCTAGCTCTTGACGATCTACCGCTATTTGTATTGGTTATTATTTTATTATCACAACTCAAACGTTTTTTAACCGTCGAATCTTCTGATTCCGAGCTGCCAGCTTTAAACAAACTTTGCGAAGACATAGACGTCCTGACAGATCGTTTAAGGCTTTCCGAACTGCCTTTGGAAGCTTTGCTATTACTCAAATCTGTCGGTAATTTAACTTTAGGTACTATAACAGCGAAAATTTGGTTCCTTTCATCGTTTGAAGGGATTTCTTTGAACATTTTATCCGTATTCATTTCAGACTCAATAATCATTGTGGGTGATAAAGTTTTATTTGGTGGCGACAAAGTTCCCGGACCATAATTGAAAGATGTATCATCGTTTAGAACTAAATTCGAAGGTCTATCAAAATTTATATTCGTCTGTTTATCGACTAGAGAAGTTTTAGTTTTGCCATTCTGCGTTGGATTACTTGAGTGTTCCAATTTAACTTCAGTTTCTTTGGGTTTTAATTTTTTCTCGAAGAATTTGCGTATACCCCATTTGGGTTTGTCTTTTTCTTGTAGTAAATTGGTTTGTTTGATTCTATCTACTTCGTGTGAAGTAACATCGTTTGGTACATAGTCTAGCGGTCTTTGATACGATCTTATTTCGTTTAGTCTGTCTGTTTGTTCTATTGTTTGTACTCTATGTGTTCTTGCCATGGATAAGCAATTCTGTTCTGTGTTTTGTTGTCTCGGTTCTGTTGCGGTTACGTCTTTGAGGCTTTTGTGTATAAGTTCAACGGTATGCGTTTGTGTGTTAGTATTTGTGTTGCGTTGTATGCACGCATTTCTACCTATGTGCGGGTCGGGGTAGAGGAGCGGTGTTGTGACGTCACTGTTCTGTACAAGAGTGCAATTGGTGATTTTGTCAGTTTCCGGTGGCATTGGATGCTGATCCGTTGTAGCTGTGGAAGGACAATGATAAATGTCAATTAAGTCTATCGACACTTTTAAACTCCGAGTAAACGGCGCGATGAAATGCCCCGGTCATTGGCTGGACAGCTCATATTATTGCCATGTGAGTACAAACATTTAGATGGAAAAGCAAAGAGCCATTATTTTGCATCTAAACATAGATTTTCATTTTCATCAATTATTGGTTAGGTTAGCACGTATTGTTACACTTATAAGTGAGCACGAGGAATAAACGAATTAATAAAAATCGATAATTTTCCATCCAAATTCCAAACATCGATTTTATTTGTATCGATTATCGACCTAGTAGCGTATATTGTTTCTCATTTAAGTAAATAACAGCAAAAAAAAATATTTTAAATCCAAACCTCGATTTTCATTAACACCAATTATTGTCTGAGCAGCGGTAATTGTTACCCATATTAGTTAGTCAGATAGCTAAACTTTTCTTGTATCGGGTCATAAGATTTTATATAATAAATGTGAAAGTGTGTCTGTCTGTCTGCTACGCTTTCACGGCTTAACTGTTCAACCGATTTTGATGAAATTTGGTACAGAGATAGGTAACATTCCGTGGAAGGACATACGCTATTTTTTATCCCGGAAAATTAAAGAGTTCCCACGGGAGTCAAAAAACTTTCATCCACGTGGAAGATGTCGCGGGCCTCTAGTACGGGCGCTAGTAAGATATGTATATTTGGCGTGTTTTTCTTCTTTTTAAGGCATAATAATACGACATCTTCAAAAAAAAAAACTTTCTTACCAGGCGGGTGTGGATGTAGATTGTTGTCATGTATCACTGGACCTTGAACTTGCAACATCATTTTCAGCTCAGCCATTCGTTCCTCCACGCACACTGCTGTCAATCTATAAAAAATATTATATTATCTTAGAGGCGATATATAGTGAACGGACCAATGAATATCGTCAGTTTATATACTGTGCACACAGGTACTACTTATATCATAATGCCATACTAATATCAGCCTTCCTAGCTATTGTTCATTGGTAACAATAACTCCTCTTTGAGCGGCGATAAGTTTTCAGTTGCACTGCCGCATGCGGGCAGACCCTCACTTTTCCCACGAGTGGAGAGCCACCCACCAAATACTGAATCGGCCTTCCTAGCGATAGTTACCAAAAGTACAGCTATCTCTTAGTCTATAATATGATAAATACGATAGTAGCGTCGTCCGTTTGTTTGATGCCTGTCCACGCGCCGCGTAGAGTAATGCCATTTGGAGCAGCTATTTAAAATATAGGCTGTCATTTTTTGTCGTCTCGAAAAAATAGGGGGTAATAGGTAAATGGAATAGAAGCCCATGACATCGTTAATTATTTTTTTACTTTTTATTATTTTTATTCTATCAATAAAATATACTACTCATTCAGAGTATTCTATTCATATTATTAAAAACATGAATGAAACAAAAAAGTGAATTTATTAAAATTGTAAATCATTGTCAACCTACACAGCTTTCAGAGTTCCTTGAACAGAACGCAGTCAACTAGAATTGTTCAAAAATGTTATAAATCCATAGCACGCATAGGACTATAACCTATAAATTTTTAGCACGCCTTTGAATACGCTATGTTTTAACGCGCTTGTTAAAAGAAAGCGTGTGGGCGGCCGACAGGCGCGATAAGTCTTGAAGCACGCTTAATTTCGTAGCGCGCTAAATTTCGTGACACGCAAAGATGACGTTCACTCACAACAGCGTGCTACGCGAGACTAACCATCGGCCAGCGGTAGCGCGCTACCGGCAAGCGGGCGCAAGCTACAAGTGCTACGAGGCGCCGCGCGCGATCGCGTGTTATTAATAACGCCGTAGCGTCATGACGGCTCCTCACATAACACGTTATCCGCGCTATAGAACAATAGCGCGCTATGATATTGCGCTACGTGTTGTATTAACCACCTCTACAATCAACGTATTTTTGAGTTTTGTGTTGTTAAGGTTGAAAAAAAGGGTGGTGCATACCTAGCTTCGGCGTCATGGTCCCAGCATTCGTCACACGTGTCGGTGGCGATCTTTAGCACGCGGGACTCCGGGACGGGACCTTTGGGCAGCGGCGGCCGGGACTTATTGCGGGACACGAGAGTCTGGAAGGAAATATTCCAATTAGTATATTTCCTGTAAAAATTGTTTTTTTTATGTGTTATTTGGGTATTTGACAAAGAAAGCAAATACATTTATTTAACGACTAGATGATGTCCGCAACTTCGTCCGCGTAGATTGAGGTTTTTGGATCCTGCGGGAACTCTTTAATTTTCCGGGATAAAAAGTAGCCAATGTCCTGCCCCTGGATACAAACTATCCTTATACCAAATTTCATCAAAATCGGTTGAAGAGATAATTTTTTTGATTCCCGCGGGAACTCTTGAATTTTCCGGGATAAAAAGTAGCCTATGTCCTTCCCCGGGATACAACCTATCCCTGTACCAAATTTTATCAAAATCGGTTGAACAGATGGGCCGTGAAAGCGTAGCAGACAGACAGATAGACAAACAGACAGACACACTTTCGCATTTATAATAGTAGGATGGTGTCACAAACAATCATATACTGTACTACCTAATAATACGTTTGTCTGTGACACCACACAGAATGGGTGTACAGCTCAGCCTTTTGCCCTACATCAAAACTTGCATTTGCACTATAACTACAACTAGTCAAATAAAATATTTTTTAGTGATTATTAAATAGGAGGATCTCCCAAAAGATGTAATATCCACGTCCCCTGCTAGTATTATGTTGAATAATTATTTTAAACTAACGAACGAACATGCGTTTTGACACTAAACCCTCTGTAAGTAAAAGTAAAAGTAAAATATACTTTATTGTACACAAAGAAATGAAATGATAAAAAAAAAAAACAATCATATTAATAGATAGGGCACAACAGGCGGCCTTATCGCTTAAACAGCGATCTCTTCCAGGCAACCTTATATACGAGAGTGAGGGAATGTAGCGCGCATTACCTGCATCTGTGTGAGGGTCGGCTTGGGCGGCAAGCCGTGGTGTTGGTAGGGCTGCGCGTAGGGCGGCACGCGGGCGTGCGCCCCTGAGCAGCGCCACAGCATCTCCCATAGAACCAAACCCAAGGCAAACACATCGACTGCGCACAACGCCGCTCGGGCTCCGCTCAAGTCCAGAGCACCCTCTAGGGCTTCTGGTGACAGGTAGCGAAGCGTACCAGCCTGTAGATAACATAAAAATTATCATATACAGGAAGATTTTTTTTTCAGGAAGGTTCTGTATCGTTAATAGAACATATTTCCACTAATAAGTACTTTGTTTTTTTTTTTAACCATATCCTGATCCAAAAATAAGCAAATCATGGAGACACTATTTTTGTAAAAAAGTGCGCGCTGCCTTTCGGCGGGCGGGCGGTATAGCTCGCTCCTTTAATTTTAAAAAATATTAGACTTTATTAAAAAAAATAGGTTCGCTTCTTAGACTTTATTAAAATGAGCGGTTATAGTTCAACGGCCGGTCAACGACCGCGCGCCGATGGCCTTGTACTGTATGCTTGTAGAGTAGCCATAATAATGTGTTTAAAAGTAGGTATCTTTGGTAAGCGATAATAGTGTGGTATTCTTGAGTAAAGTATAAAAATAAAAAATACGTGTTTATTAAATTACGGTGAACTACATATCAAAATTTGTGCACCACAAAAAAAAACTCCCGTATAAAAGGAAAAGGCGACTGACTGATCTAACAACGCACAGCTCAAACACTGGACGAATCGGGCTAAAATTTGGCATACACTAGTTTTAGAGGTTTGAAATTTGTGTAGTTCACGCGGACGAAGTCACAGGCAAAAGCTAGTCCAGTTATGATCCAATCAAAAGCAGACAAATCTGGCATTATCAAAACCGGATAGGATCCACCATTTTCAAAAGATAAGTCGAATTTTTATTGTACTATGTAACTACCTGTACATTGAATTGCGTGTGTACCTAGTGCCTAAGCCATTTAACATTTTGTGTACCTACTACATTCTGTTGGTAGTTCAAATAAATAAAAAACCTAATAGTAAGTATCAGTAGTAAGTATCAATAAAGTCCGGTCGCGGAACAAGAAGAATTTCGTACATTAACCTGTTACTACCTGTCTCTGTCACTCCCGCGTCAAAATAATGCGTCACGCTTGCACAGACGGCGGTCATTGCATCTGTGCGAGCGTGACGCATTATTTTGACGCGGGAGTGACAGAGACAGGTAGTAACAGGTTAATGTACGAAATTCTTCCTGTTCCGCGACCGGACTTTAGTAAGTATCAATAGTAAGTATCAGTAGTATAAATTTCTATACCAACCTCAGTGATGCGACTGGGAGTGGAATGATCCCTCCTCGGTAGTAAAGGTTGGGCCAGACCCAGGTCCGCGAGGCGAGCGGTGCCGTCGGCCGCTACTAGTACATTTCCACTATTCACGTCACGATGTACAACGCACGGCTTTGTTGCAACTATGGACAAAATACAATCTAAGAGTGTGACCAAACTTATGTAATAGTCCCTACCCTCTACGCTAGGATAACCTGTATTGCAGAGTGTATGTATGTATCATGTATGCGTGCGTGCGTGTATGTGTGTGTGTGATCGGTGTGGGTGTGAATAGGTGTGTGTTTGTGTATGTGTAAGCACGTGTAATGTTTCTTTTCAAATATTGTCAGTTGCGTTGTAGCCCTTAGGTGCCAGACAGCTTTAGCGATGTCAGGTAAAATTTATTAATGAGAGTATAAGAGATACACTTATCGAAAATGAGTATTATAATTTATCATACTCGAAACATTCATACAAAAATCTAATTAAATGGGACCATTCATACGAATGTTACCATCAAATTTGCGTCAAAATGAAATGGATCCAAAATTTCTTGATTTACAGTCACAAATTCAGCACACCAAATTTTAATTCCAAGACGTATCGCTTGGGGCGCTGGCTGTTATTGCATACACAAAATTGAGCTCTAAATCAATGGAGTAAAGGTTAATTTTACTTTGACGTTTATATGATCGTATACTCGATTACGATCAATCTTTGTAATGTATTTTACATACACTAAGCATACTGTACTCATTATTTGTAAACTAGATGATACCCGCGACTTCGTCTGCGTGGATTAATTTTTTACAAATCCCGCGGGAACCAGTGGCGTGCAGTTCATAGAGGTAAATAAGCACAGCTTACCCCAACTGAATGAAAGTTATACTCAAGTAAATTACATAATAAAATAATAAAAAAAACAACTGTAATATAAATTCATAAAAACGCCATCTATAGTAAATAACCACCCGCATCTATATTAATTCTGTAATTATCACGAAGATGGCGCTGTCACGAATTCTATCCAAAGTCAATACGCTCATAGTAACATTGAACCGACGCGACGCTGGCGCCACGGAACAAGCAGGAGTTAAAAATGGCAAAAATTTTAGGTATGTGTGTTTCACATTCAGTAATACAACACGAAATACATTTACATGTGTGAGTCATCACTCCTAGTCATAACGCACAACGTTACGTCAATAAAAAGCTCAGCTTCCGGAAACTGCGTGATCAACTCAAGACTTATTTTAATAATGAAAATTAAGTAACTGTATTTACCTAGATACCAAAAAGAATTGTTGAAATTATTAAATAAATTAAAATTTTCTACTGTATTTCTTTCCACTGATTTTGTATTCTAAGAAATTATAAAGATTCTAAATTATTAATTAAGTATTAAATCAAAAGCAGTCTAAATTAAAAAAACATAATACGGCCACCGATTAAACATCCAATAGGGGTAAACATATTTTTTCACGCAAATAATAGCGTAATTAAAGTATTGAAATTAAATATTTTAATAAAAGAGTTATTTAGCGAGACTTCCGCCGGCTACCAGACGAACGCGCGCGCCATATTAGTTATTGTGTTGTTATTGTTTTGATTGTGAATTTCGTCCCGTTAAAAAATTGTTTTAACACGTTCAAGGACATTTCTTTGTAAAAAAACACGTGAATTATTGTGAGAACAGCATGTGACAACTTTTTTAGTGATTAGTGATTACAAAATTATTGGAATTGTTCAGAAATCGGTATTGCAATCGGTAACGTCTACAATCTACTTACCTAGTATTATTATTATTTTAAGTACCTACCTACCTTTTTGGGTGTGAAACGAGAGAGTTCTTGGTGTACTTTTTTGCATTACAATTCACATTATAAAATATATTAAGTACCTAGTAGTTGAGCATGGTTTGTTAGCATGGTTAGCATGTTCGACTGCAGTTGAGAGGTGCTGGGTTCTTTCCCAGGTCGGACCAAAAATCTTAGATAAGGAAGTTCGATATTAGGTTTTTGTTTTAAGAAATTTTCAGAACTAGCCTGGAGTTGGAAACTGGCTGTTTCACCCTCATACATAATTAATGCTTACCCTGGCTTCGAACCCTGTGCACGCCACTGGCGGGAACTCCTTAATTTTCCGGGATAAAAAGTAGCTTATGTACTTCCCCGGGATACAACCTATCCCTACATCAAATTTCATGAAAATCTGTTGAACAGATGGGCCGTGAATACGTAGCAGACAGACAGACACACTTTCGCACTTATAATATTAGTATGGATTTTATAACTTACCAGGCGTATGAAGATGCGCTAATGCCGAAGCCAGACCGTGCGCAAGCGCCGCGAATTCATGCCACGAGAGAGGCGCCCTCTGCAGCCGCCTGCGCAGAGTTTCGGCGCACAACTCCAACACCACCAGTTGGGACCGACCGCCCGCTTCCATTAGAGATGCGCGACTATCACTGCCTGCACAAAAAGTAAAGAAAACTAAGCTATATTCCAAAGATAATAAAGTTTAGTTTGAGTTGTTATCAAAAACCATAATCGTTTTAGCGTTCCGATTAGGCGTATACTTTGAATGTTTGATATGGTATAACTGTCCGACCGCGCGCTTCCATTAGAGATGCGCGACTATCACTGCCTGCACAAAAAATAAAGAAAACTAAGCTTTATTCCAATGAAAATAAAGTTTAATTTGAGTTGTTATCAAAAACCATAATCCGTTTGAGGGGAAGTTGGGATGTTATGGAAAACATCTGTTCATAGCTGAATACCATTCATTAATAATCTACTTACAATCTACGAGATACATCTTATATGCTAATCTTACCTACGTCTTCGAAGATTATGTTTCTTTAATCTATATTTTAAAATGGTTATCAAACTTAAAACTAACTGAGGATGTGAATTTTAGGTGTTTTGGAAGACCCTCTATTTAATAATCAGTTAGAAATAATTTATTTTTGACATAAGCACCATCCCTGTTAAAGCACCTTGGGACCCCAAAGTTTACGGTTCTTCGAACCCCGCCTTTTCCTCGTCCAAGTCTTACCATAGTAGCGTAAAATGTTGGGGTGCGCCAGGTGCGGTAAAGCGTACACCGAAGCCTCCTTGTGCCACGCGGAAGGACTCGAGTACAGTTTGACCGCGACGGGAGTCGAACCCAGACTCCCCCGCCACACGGAGCCGAACTTGCCTTGACCTGAAACATTTATATATATGATATTATCCATGCTAATATTATAAATGCGAAAGTGTGTCTGTCTGTCTGCTACGTTTTCACGGCCCGCCTATTAAACCAATTTTGATGAAATTAGGTACAGGGACAGGTTATATCCCGGGGAAGGACATATGCTAAAAACACAGATTTGAATCCCTATAAGGCTATAATCCCTATATACCTATATCAAAGTATTTTTTTGGTAAGTTTAATAAGTTTTTTTTTTATTTGTAGAATAAAAGTTGTTCAGTAATATGAAGAGAACGAGCGATACTAATACCCTTATTAGTATTTTTAAAAAACCGTATATATCAACTTATTTATATTCAGTAATAGAAGGTCAAAAAGTTAAAGTTTTAAGAGTAGGCCACGCCTATGTGCCAATATGAAGTATTTAATATTAACTCACCAATATGTTCAATAAGTGTGAGATTGTCCACACATAAAAGCCCAGTAGCCAGGGCATCTGGTCCACTGCCCATTACGTCCCCTGAGAAAAAAAAACAAATATCGCTTAAGATCTCAGACTTTCCTTTATGTCGCCTTTCAGCTATCTGTTAACCAAAGTATTTTTATCAATCATGATCAAGAATCTTTGCAGAAATTTTTGCAGGCTCTTCTCAGTCTGCTCTAGAATCTTCTTTCCCGACTGGTGGTAGAATTGTAGACATAATAAATTTGAGATTGAGTTTACTTCCCAGGGCATTAATTCCAGGCAACCAAATGTTGGAACAACATGCCACCACAATACTGGGATATAAAGAAGTCCAAAGTATTTGTTACAAACAGTCAAAAATAAAAGACGTAAATTCATATATGCAGAATGAAAAGGAACTTTTATTTCACTGTTCACAATATTTTCTCAATAAATCACTTCAAAAATACACGGTATTACGCCCGAACACGGCCCGATGTCCGTGTTTAATACGTAGCCACCTCTCATCTCATCTCCTCTTCTTTACTACTCACTGCTCCCTCTTTCTCTCTCCCCGCTTCTCGCTCGTTACATATTATTTAAGTTTACCATAAAGTTGACCCTTACGGTAAACCCAAAACAATGGGAACTCAATGTAAAAGTACAAAATTAACTAATAATTACCTTTCTCAATGTCAACTCCATCGCTCAAGTCATCTTTATCAAGCTCTACTCGTTTGCAGTAAACTTTTCTGAACACTATTGCCACCAACAAAATGGCGACCAACGCCAATATGGCAGACGCTACGATGCTCGAATAGTTTGGGTGTGTTGCGCTTTCCATAGTCGATTCTGCTTTTATTGTTACTGTCTCTTCTTTGAGGGAAGCTGGAAAGAGATTATGGGAGTTAGAATGAAATGCTAACATTTGGCAGAAGATTGTTCTATTATTTATATAATAATTTTTATAGACACCAAAATGTAACTGCCTCGTTGGTCTAGCTAGTGGTTAGCATGTTCGACTGCGGCCAATGAGGTCCCGGGTCGGGCCATAATTAAGTATTGGGGTTTTCTGACTAGAATTCTCAGTACTAGCCCGGAGTTAGAAAGGTGGCGATGTTTCATCCCCGTGCCTCGGACAGGACGTTAAGCCTTCGGTCCCGGTTATTATCATTAACATGATAATAGTTGTTAAAGCCCGCCAACCCACATTGGAGCAGCGTGGTGGTTAGGTTAGGTTCGGCTTGTGCCCAGCAGTGGGACGTTAATAAGCTGTATTGGTACCTAAATTTAATAAATCAAAATTGATTGATTGATTGATACCCGTACAGGTTCAAGATCAGAAGAGCATCTTACATGAAAACAACTGTACTCACTAAAGTCAGCATTGCAGTAACTCTTGCTGCAACAGCAGAAAACACCGGTTAGTAGTTTCGCTGTTACGCGCGTGCATTTGTCGCAGCTGTTACGCCCTTCTGGCTGCGAGTAGCGCCAACAACCTGAAAATGACATATGCAATTTAGAAATAGAAATCTTTAGAAATCTTTATTAATGAAATTATCTAAAGTACAAAAATACAATAAATTTCTGGCCCCTAAACTAGGAGGACCTGTATCTTAGCAACTTAACAGGCAATAGTAACAAAAATAGTTGAGGAACGAGTGGCCTAGTTGTGACAACCACCACCACCACTACAGCCTATTAACGTCCCACTGCTGGGCACAGGCCTCCACTCTCATAGGAGAGAGGGAATTAGAGCTTAGACCCACCACGCTGCTCCAATGCGGGTTGGCGGGCTTTAACGACTATTATCATGTTAGTGGATAATAACCGGGACCGACGGCTTAACGTGCTCTCCGAGGCACGGGGGTGAAACACCGCCGACTTCCAACTCCGGGCTGGCACTGAGAATTTCTTAATTGAAAAACCCAAAACCTAACAATTGTTATGCCCGACCGGGAATCGAACCCAGGACCTCGTAATCCGCAGTCGACTATGCTAACCGCTAGACCAACGAGGCGTTGTGACAACGCACATCAGTAAATTGCGAATGTTAAGCAACATTAACCCAAATTCGTAACTGGATGACCTAATTTTGAGGTTCAAATTTGACCTTTTTGTTTCTTCTGTGCTTCGGACAGCACTTTAATCCATCAGTCCTGGTTATTATCACTAATAACCAGTTAACTAATAATCCTGGGGTTTTACCAGAAGTGAACACTCTGAGAATACAAACGTCATTAGAAAATATTGTGTTTACACCAGATAAGATTCTAAAGGCAATCAAAACGTTCGATGAATCGACAGCTTCTGGTCCTGATAATATTCCTGCTATTATGCTCCAAAAATGCAGTGCCATAATTAATCAAGCAACTCTACTTATGAATCTTTCTTTTACAACAGGAAAACTCCCTTCAGACTGGAAAGAAGCAGTGGTGACACCTATTTTCAAAAAGGGTAACAAGCTAAATGCTGAAAACTACAGACCCATCAGCTTAACAAGTATCTTATGTAAAGCTATGGAGAAAATCATAGCTGACAGCCTGAGAGAATTTATTATAAAAGAAAACATAATTATTCCAGAGCAACATGGTTTCACTCCAAAGCGATCAACAGTTACTAACCTTCTAACCTGTCTTAGAGAGTGGATATTAAATTGGAACAGACGTCAACCTACTGATATTATCTATCTTGACTATGAGAAAGCATTTGATAGGGTCCCAATCCGTCGATTACTTCATAAACTAGAACACCTTGGCATACGTGGTAAACTGCTTGTCTGGATCAGCGACTTTCTAAATGATCGAAAATTCCGTGTGAGGGTTGGCGATAAATTATCAAATACCCGTCCGGTACGTAGTGGTGTGCCACAAGGCTCTGTACTGGGACCAATATTGTTCACGTTATTCTTAACGGATTTGCAAAATGTTATAAGTCTCCCATTCTCATTATTCGCGGATGATACAAAATTTTTCGGGAACCCCATACACCAACAGGATAACATAAAACAAAATTTAAAAGCCATTGAACGGTGGACAAAAGAGTGGCTTCTCTCGCTGAATGTTAACAAGTGCACTGTTTTACACATTGGGAAAAATAATCCTCGAGTACCATATTTCTTAGAAAACAAGCAACTAAAAGCGGTGGACACACAAAAAGATCTGGGTGTTATCATAAGCAGTGACTTAAAATGGGAAGCACACATAGTAGCTATTGTAAATAAGGCCAACTCAATCTTGTACCTAATCCGTAAGGCGTTCTTCAACATCACCAAGAAAACCTTTTTGAAAATATATAAGACCTATGTCAGACCTTTGTTGGAGTATGCATTCCAGGTCTGGAATCCATATTTCGTCAAGGATATAGAAATATTAGAAAGAGTACAGAGGCGAGCAACTAAAATTCCAAGAGAGCTGAAAAATCTTCCCTATGAGCAGAGACTTTCAAAACTTGGACTTAGTTCCCTCAAAAGTAGGCGAGAAAGAGGCGATCTCATTGAAACATATAAAATACTGAACACCTACTATAATGTCCCAAATATGGAGGAAATATTTGTAAAAAAAAGGAACCCTGGTCTAAGAGGACACGATCAAAAGCTGCGTCATAGATTGGCATCATCAAATCCCCTTAAACACTTTTTGGGCAACAGAGTAGTACTTATGTGGAACAAACTGCCCGAGGATGTGGTGATGTCAACCTCTGTGAATCAGTTCAAGAACAGACTGGATAAGCACATAAAGACAAAGCACAAGATTTGATATAGGCGCATCAGCGAAAGCTGCCTAGCCTATTATAAATAATAATAATAATAATAATAATATATATCACACTGCATTATTATTCCAAGAAAACTGCTACCATTACTAATTTGATTAATGGAAAGGGGTCACGACTCTCAGTAATGAGGAATACGACACAGAGATAGTAGGCATAGAACTTCCATGGGTTGGGATCACCCCTAACTTTAGGCTTATAGATTTAACTTCGATCATTCATTTATATTGCAACTTAAGGCATACGACTTACTGTTACATAAGTTTTACTTCAAAAGTAAAACGATACTATAGTTATACATACCTTGCCCCAATACAGTGATATTGCCTTCATTGTCATGGTTCCACAGAGTATAGCAGTAAGCTTTAGGGTCCGTACATTGTTCTACTTGCACCACCTCTCCGTTCGGAAGTGTTGTCTCTGACAGGATGCCTATACCTGCAATCCATACTAATATTATTAATGTGAAAGTGTGTCTGTGTGTTACGCTTTCACATCTCATCCGCTCAACCGATTTTAATGAAATTGGGTAGAGGTAGGTTGCATCCCGGGAAAGGACATCTTCTACTTTTTATCCTGGAAAATTAAAGAGTTCCTGCGGGAATCAAAAAATCTTAATCCACGCACACGAAGTTGCGGGAATCATCTAGTAAGTAAATAAACAAAATATGTGCAGTATTTGCTACCCTCCCAAGCAATTTTGCTTTGTTTTTTTTCCACAAAAATATAGTCATTCATCAGCAAGACTATGATTTTAGTAAAATAATTTTTATATGACTTTAATGATGTGTACAACTAAGTACAATATACATACCGAAAATTTCATTTTCAACCACCATCTGAGCATTTTTGTCATCTTCATAGGATACTGGTGTTACACTTATTGTCACACTCTCTAACTTGTACAAACATGTTAAATTTGGGCCAAGAGTTTTGGGCTTCTCCGTTACCACCACTGCTGGCTTTACATTGGCCTTTTTAACTTCATTGCTTAGCACATTCTGGTTCCCTGAGCTTGCCGCAGACTTATCTGTAATAATGTTCTCTCTAACAGATTTGAATGCTAATTGGTTGTAATTCCCATCATCTTCAGTTATGAAATCATTCGAATTTAGAATGTCTACACTTCTTTTCGCAATAACTTTTGGTTGGTCTTGAATAATCGGCCAATATGTAGACAAATCTTGGTTATTCCATTGTATAGACCTTCTATGGTGGTATTTAGTGAATGTTCTTACATAGTGCGCCGGTTTCTGGTGGTGTATACTGTTTCGGAAGTCCTGAGATTCATGCGGCCTCGATGTTAACACTTTTGCGGTAAATATAAACAGAAATAACACCATACATTTAAGTAGTGGCGTAACGCGTTGCGTTAACAGGCCTTCCATCATCTTGAAACCAGTTAAGACCGTAACCAGGTCCTATCCTACATTATAATCGATTAGCAAACAATTTTAGGTCACTTAATGCAGCCTAATTGCACCTAAGTAACCCACTGCATATTATTGATTTTTGTAACGTTAAACGTAGTATCAACACGAACACTTCAATGCGGCACTTTTTTTCTTAAAATGTAACACAATACACCATAACTAAGGTCTTGAATTTTAATTTAAAGTTGTTGTGCTATAAAAAAAACACTCGATTGCAAACAAGTCTGAATATTTTAATAATTATACGCAATTAGTCATATTTGTACCATTTGGTGAGGTTTATGAAATTCGGTACTTGCAAATAATAAATTAATGACGTGAAATAAACGTTACAGAACTTTTTGAGACGGGTTTCTCTATTTCATTCATATTAGGGGTCGCAATTTATAATTTGTAAAAGTGAAGTGAATAAAATTGAAATCGATCGAATGTTGACAAACACATTTTACACATTTCACTTGAGTTTTTTTTTTTTTTTTTTTATTTAACTGGTTTAACGGCTCTGGATTCCAGTCCTTCTGAGCCTTTGAGCCATTTCACTTGAGCCTCAGACTTGAGCACAGAACACTTATTACATGCTTATTACTCCTAGCGGAGTTGAGCACTAGAGACCACCGACCAGAAAAATAGAGACCACCGACCAGAAAAAGAAGCTAGAGACAAGTATCTATACATGATGCACTTGAGAGTTGAGGGCCGACACAGAGAGCCGACATACTGATTACATTTTCATTAATCTGTGCTTAAGCCTCATTAGCCGGGTCCCCACCGGATGATCCGTCTTGGAGCGGCGATCCTGTGATCCCCGATCCAGGATCGTGGATCATGGATCATGGATCACACTCGTCCGATCCGAAGTTGCAATTCTTGCGATCCTGACCGGCCGCTCCTCACGCTCCAGGCGATCCACACTGAATCAGTAGAACTCTATCACACACGTGCATCGACGGCGAAAAATTGCCGTAGCAGCAACAACCTATATTTTACTACCTAAAATATTTACGACAAAAATTACAAAACGAAAAAGACAGTACCTACTGGGTGAAAACGGTGTACAAAAACCGGTTGGAATATGGGACTCGGCTTTACAAAGAGTTAGTTGATGATGGAGCTGAAACTAATTTTGCACGAATGGATGCAAATCAATTTGATTTATTGTATAATATATCGGTGATCGCGATACCTGGCGACTGACGGCCCTTTGAGCATACGCAAAAAACCGCCAACAACAAATGGATTGCACGCGGCGAGGAGCACGCGTTCCATTTTGACAGCTTGGATTGCGCGAGGCACGTCTACACCGACCGCGTCTGTGGAGTGCGCTCCAGCCGCGCGCGATCGGAGCGCGGTGGATCGTTTGGTGGAGACCCGGCTGTTGGCTTTGCGCATAAGGGTGGTCTTACACGTAGTTGATTTCAATCCGGATCATCCGGATTCCAAAACGAATTTGGTGGTGGGTATCCCTGCCGTCTTCTTCTTTTCTTGGTTGTTGGCTTTCAGTATCACGAAGTGTCACGATCATAGAGTTAGTATATAGGTCACGAAGGAGAAGGCCGGTTACAGAGTGCCAAAATTACTGAAAACGCTCTGTAACGTCATAGAGTAGGATGTATAACCTGCCGTGACTGACAGTGACATTAACAAGTGACAAAATTGAAAATTGACAAATGGAAATCAAATGGAAGATTTGGACTATAACTGCACTGGAAGATTTGGACTGTTAGTCTGTTACTGCAGGTAACGAATAACGAGATTTGGATCGGATATGTTTTTACTCTTGCTTTGTCAATGTTCTTGAATTTAATTAGTTAATTCAAAGACCCAGCTGCTCAATAAACTGCAAAATAAATAAAATCGGAAAGATATTGTGCGTGCGTATAAACAAAACATGTCAGCGATCGCCCCCGCACTCGCAGAAGAAATCGACGAGGCGAAAGAGCGTGAACATTTCCGAGCTGTTGTAAACGCTTTTAAATATTACAAGTAAGTTAAATTATTTATTAAAATTACAAAAATCCTTCTCTCCAACTATTCTGGACTAGAAAAAACTATATTATTCGCCTAATAAAGGTAGGATATTTGAAAAAATCGCACCTAGCAACAGCGAAGTAGCTCGAATTTTTTACATCCAATTATTCTTACGTGATGCAACAATGAGCATTGTTTACTTCCTCGACACGTGTAGGACTATGACCTTCACGTCCTGACAACATAAGGTTGAGATTTGCCGGCGTAAACTCATGTCTTTAAACATTAAATTATATCTACTACTTAAACTTATGTGTGTACTTTAGTACTACAACATCAGTTTGTTAATAATCGGGCTTACTACTGCTGGTAAACAATAGTTATTTTGCATATTGTTTTCTTTGTCTTTTTTAGGTCTGTATATCATAATAGTTCTGACTCATTGAGTTCAGAGTGAGAGTGCTAAAGTTATTTTTTAAAGATACTTATTTATTTAAAGATTTCTTGGTATGTGCTGTACATTGATATTATGACAGTCAGGCACTGGCTTCGTTATTTTTTTTAAAGTTAATAACTAGGTTGAATCAATATTTCTATAGAAAATCTAGTATTCTAGCTATGTTCAGTCGAGCCCAAACCAAACTCAGGTTTTTTTTAAGCATCACAAGAATATTTATAACTTAATAAAAAGTTCATGGGGATTGTACTCTTTTACAGATTATGCAGTCTTGACCGAATACACAAATCCGAGAACATAATCTCAATGTTACCAGCCAACCATTACAGACTTTTAGAGAAATACCGTAGCTACCTCACCAAGTTCAAGCGTTGTTTAGACGTAAACAACAGTGTGGTACATCTCATTATAAAGGACGTGGACACGATGTTTGAGAACGTTGACCACAGTGGTGCCATGACAAGCAACGGCACAGAGAGCTTTGGATGTAACTACAGCAACTGTGAGATACCCAAGCAGCAACAACATAAGATGCAGCATGATGTCGAAAAGGTGATAATATCACCTGTAATAATGATGAGTTGATATCATACTAATATTATAAATGCGAAAGAGTGTTTGTTTGTTGGTTTGTCCTTCAATCACACCGTAACGGAATAATGGATCGATGTGATTTTGCCATGGGTACAATTGAGGATCTGGAGAGTGACATAGGCTACTTTTTATCCCGGAAAATAGTAGTTGCCTCGGGAATTTAAAAACTTAAAACAGGTGGACAAAGTCACGGCTAGTTGGTCTATAACTGCAGTGGTAGTTGATAGAGCAGTAAGTCAGACAGGACGGTTTGGAGATTTGATTTTAAGCACCATTTTCTGGAAACCATAAAAATGCTTTAGCTCTGTAAATTAGTTCAAGAATAGATTGGATAATTACTTAAAGACAAAGCACAAGATTTGATATAGGTGCATCAGCAAAAGCTGTCTAGCCTATCTATATTATTAATTAATAATATTAAAAATGTGAAAGTTTGGATGGATGGATGCATGTTGGATACTCAATCACGTCAGAATGGCTGAACGGATCTGGATGAAATTTGGCCCAAAGATATCGTCTGGAATATCACATAGGCTACTTTTTATCCCAGAAAATTAAACAGTTCCCACAGGAACCAAAAAACCTCAATACACGCGGACGAAGCCGCGGGCATCAGCTGGTTATAAATAATGACAACCCTCTTTTCTGACTAACCAGTTTTTTTATTACAGGTACAATCAGTGCTAAAAAACATAGTAAGGGATTGGAGCGAAGCAGGAGCAGAGGAAAGAGAGCAGTGCTACAAACCTATACTTGATGAACTAGACTATAGGTATCCAGCTGAAGAGTTCAGGTAAGTTGATACTAAGGCTTCTAATACCAAGATCCTGGTATTGGCTAATACCGGGATCCCAGACCTTTTTTGTCTGTTTTTATTCGGCTAAGTTTAAAACTTGTATCTTAAGCACATTAGCTCATTAGTGTCGATTTCACCAACTCTGAATAACGTCTGACCTAGGATTAAATTTGAAAAGTTGACAGAATTACTACATAACATCTGTCAAAACATCAATTTTAATCCTCGGTTAAACTTACCGCAGAGTTGGTGAAATCGGCACGAGCATCTTTATTTCTTAAAACCAGTGAAGAAAAGTCATTTTTGATCACACAGAGGGAAAAATTTGTGTTTGAATTTAGAACCCTGTGGCTTTGCATTTCTATTTCATTGACTCATGAAACGTTCAGAAATCTGTTTTTTATCCAATGCAATTTTTTTATTATGATTTATTTTCTTTTAAAAAACAACTATTGAATTTTTTAATAATTTGTGTATTGACTAAACTATGTTTTTTTACGAATAAAAAAATGGCATTTCTTCATTGAATTTAAGCAGAAAAGTGCTCTTTTGGAGTTAATGTGGTGAAAAAAAATATTGTTTAATGGAAAACTGTTTTTTATGGTGTAGTTTCGTTCGGCAAAAATATTTTGTACAAAGTGTAACATTTTTCTGTTTATGAAAAGAACAACTGCTGAGTTTCTTGCCGGTTCTTCTCAGTATAACAGCTTTCCGAACCGGTGGTAGAATTTTATCATAAGTGGCACAAGTTGTCTTACATGAAATAAATAATTTCATTTTCATTTTGTTTTTTTCCAGTGACCGCTCCCACATCAAAGTGCTCGTCCCCGGCGCGGGTCTGGGGCGGCTCGCGTGGGAGGTCGCCGCCAAGGGGTACTGCTGTCAAGGCAACGAGTTCTCACTCTTTATGCTGTTCGCTAGCAACTTTATACTCAACAAGTGTTCAGAGGTGAGCCTCACTAACGGCGAAACAGTCGTGCGACACAAACGTAGTAAGGCAATTAAGTCGCGCGACAAAAAGTAGTACGACAAAAAGTCGCGTGTCTCCATGGAGTGTTCATTCTAAATTTCAGCCAATTTGGTTTGGTGTTGCGTTGCGGCGTGAAGAAGTAAAAACATCCAAACTTATCATAAACATAAACTCCGCGTGGATTAAGATTTTTGATTCGGGAATTCTTTAATTTTCCGGGATGAAAAGTAGCCTATGTCCTTCCCCGGGATACATCATACAGCCAACCTCTGTACCAAATTTCATCAAAATTGGTTGAACGGATGAGCCATGTTAGCGTAGCCGACAGCTACACTTTGGCATTTATAATATTAAGTATGAATTAGTAGAGTAGGTCTTGCTGCTGTCGCTCCGCAGTGTTGCTCTGGATAGATGTCACCATCGGATGACAAATATTGGTAATGCGGATGCGGGATGAAAGGATTATCTGTTTCAACCCAACAACCATAATTTACATAGACGGTCCCTGTCAAACAAAGAATGTGAACTTATTTTACTAACGCCATCTAAAAAAAAAACTTAAAAGCGGGACAGCGCTATGGCGAGGACAAAGACAGGCTTATACAGGTGAGGGGCACGCCCTACAAGTTGGACGTCCAACTTTTTTCTTTGAAAGGGCTCACCTAGTACCTACAGTCCTACATATATGTATATCGATGGTTATGACAGTTTACAATCTTGCAGGCAAATAAACACACAGTGTACCCCTGGGTGCATCAATACGTGAATCACCTGACGAGCGAGCATCAGATCCAAGCGGCGACGTTCCCGGACGTGCCGCCCACGACACGACAGTCGCACTTCTCCATCGCCGCCGGGGACTTCCTTAAGGTATTGCTTCCTTACGAACAGGTTATGTTTACTCCTGGGGGTACAATACGACAAGGCTGTCGCACGATTTTGTCGTATGGCAAAATATTCGCACGACTAAATTCACGCACATTTCCATTCATTCCTGCCCTACAAGCTAATTTCTTTTACAAATCCGTGAATCACATTATGAGCGAGCATCAGATCAAAGCGGCGACGTTCCCGGACGTGCCGCCCACGACACGAGTCGCATTTCTCTATCACCGCCGGGGTCTTCCTTAAGGTATTGCTTCCTTACGAACAGGTTATGTGTACGCCTGGGACAGCAATACAGCAATACTAATAATAATGCAATGCACGACAAATTGTCGCACGACAAATTGTCGCACGACAAGACTGCCGCATGACAAAATATTTGCATGCTTTGTCTCAAACTGCGTCTCTTGCCGCAGCTATCCATTTCTGCCGATGTACACGATATTGTCATAACAAACATAGTTGAATTATAAGTTCAAGTTAAAATAAAACTACTCATTAGCCAATTAGTTAGGCTAGATCGTAGGTAAATGAATATTTTTTTTCCTGTTTTTGAAGGTACTCAAAACTCAACAGGAAAAAAATTATTCATTTAGGAGTACGTAATATCAGAGAGTGAAATACTTCCAATGTTTGAGTTTTCCAAATTTCACCCGAGCCAAGGTCAAATCAATCATTTCAAATGTTGTTTTCAGGTATATACAGAATTGGACGAATGGAATTGCGTAGCGACATGCTTCTTTATCGACTGTGCACCAAACGTCATTGAATTTATAGAGAGGATATACGCCATACTAAGGCCGGGCGGTTACTGGATCAATTTGGGACCGCTTTTGTACCATTATAGGTGAGTTATACACAGTTACAAACATATTCATAATAGAATTTAGCCTGCGAGAGAATGGGATAGAGTACAGGTTATATTTATATCATTCTCTCGTAGGCTACTTTTCACATCTGCCGTGTGTGAATTGCACATTTTTTTTGTATAAGTTGATTACGAAAATATGAATGGAAGGTATTTGTTTTTTATTTCCAGTGATATGCCCACCGAGAGCAGTATTGAGCCACCTTATGACATATTATTAGATATAATCAAGGAAGTCGGTTTCAAGATTTTGGTGAGTTGCTTTTTTTTAACCAAACAGAATCGAGGTTTTTCGAAAAAGGGGTCGAAATTGATCAGTTAAATTGGCTGGCTGACATTATAATTTCAGTTGATTTCTGTTGACTGTGATCTAAGTCCTACCTATCGGTAAGTGATGATGCAGTCTAAGATGGTAGTGGGCTAACCTGCTAGGAATCTGGCAGGCTAGCCCACTACCATCTACCACCACTAAGTTATATTAAACTCATTAATCGGTTTCTTCACGGTATCATACCCGAATGCTCTATCGCTTGGCGGCACGTTTTTGCTGGTTGGGTGGTAACTAGCCACGGCCGAAGCCTCATCATTCCTCAGATCAAAGAAAAATTATAAATTTCCGAATTGACCCGACCGGGAATCGAACTTGGGACCTCCCACTATAAGACCACAGTGGTTACCACTGCGCCTGTGAGGTCGTCAAATATAATGTTATATGTACCTACACTGGTGATATACTACTGTGTGTACTAAGTTATACAAGGCTAATTTAATACAAGGGAATACAAACACTAGACCTTATTTGCAGTACAGACAGTGTTTCCATCAACAGATTTTAAAATTCTACCATTTTCTTACTTCTGCAGACTTAGTGTGGCCAGACTAAACTTGAAAATGAAATGATTTATTTCAAGTAGGACAATTTGTGTGATAAGTCGCAAGAATCTACCACCGGTTCGGAAAGATGCTTCTATCTTGCCGGCAAGAAACTCAGCAGTTGCTCTGTTCATAAACAGAAAAATGTTACACTTTGTAAAATAATATACATGCATAATGTTACGTACAAAACAAACATAGACGGGCCCTGTCATACAAAGAATGTGGACTTATTTTACTATCGCCATCTAGTCTGAAAAGCGGGACAGCGCTATGGCGGGGACGGGGACAGGCTTGTGTGGAGCGCGCTCTACAGGTAGGACGCCCAACTTTTTTCTATGAAAGGGCCCATCGTAACAAGTGTTACACTGACTTTTGGGCTGCTGGAAGCCGATTGCTTCCATGTAAAGTCAATGAGAAAATCATCAATAGTATAATAACCTTGACATAACAGTTCTTTAATTAACACTGTATAAATTTTTTTTCCACAGAAAGAAAAGACTGGCGTCAAAACGAAATACGCCCAGAATCCCAACTCTATGATGCAACACGAGTATTCATCAGTATTCTTCGTCTGTAGGAAGCCTGACTTAGTTAATTTTTAAACTACCCACGTATTAATTGTTTTATGTATTATGTTAAAAAAAGCAAACAAAGAAAGAAACATCAGAGTACAACAAACTGTCTTTTATTTTTACACTAGATACTGCCCGCGAATTCGTCTGCGTGGATTAGTTTTTGATTCCTGTCCTTCCCCAGGATGCAACCTCAATCAAAGTTGGTTGAGCAGATGGGCCGTGAAAACGTTGCAAAAAGACAAACACTTTAACACTAGTGGTTCGCCCCAAACTAAGACCTGACGTCATATGAGTTCGGATGAATAGACCAGACCGCTGGCTCTGGTGCACACAGATATCACAGAGTTAGGAATGTCTTACTGAATATAAACTTGAGCTCTAAAACAAGCTAGTTAAGGTTTACTTTACCTAGAAGCCAAACCTTTAGCCTAGAAATTAAAAAGAAAAGGCCAAATTAATCAGTTAACGTTTTATTCAAATACTGTATATAATATCGGCCTATCTTATTAGCGTCTTCGTTCGAATGGTTCATCTTTGCATATGTCAGGAACTGTCTTCTGAGTCGCAACAACTTCTGAGGGTTTACTGATTGTATGAACCCTATTTCTAGCACACAGTTGGGATAGTCTGGAAACTTTATAACATCTAGATTCAACTGTTTCGAGTCTAGAATCTGTTTTGATATCGCCTGGGTCACGTTTTCCACTTCATATAAGAAGTTTGTTGAACTTAATGGAGGCTGGAAATAAAAAGAAATATATTATATTATGTTACTGTAAAATTGTAAATACTGTTGGATTATAATCTATCTCGCGAGATTGTGAACTGTCGAAAGATTGTGAACCGTTCAATGTTCTGAGTGTCAATTTTTTAAATATTTATTTATTTTATTATTTACGTTTTCTTGTCTCTTGTAGGTTAGGTTAGGGTGAGACATAAAAATTTAGGTAATGCCTGGCCTGACTATCGGTCAATATTCCTAAAGAATTAAAATCTACCGAAAAATAATGCGTTAAATTGTAAGAAGTATGTTACGGTTCACAATCTTTCGACAGTTTACAATTTCGCGAGATAAATTTTACGCTGACATGTATATAAAAAGCTTATTTTTCCTTGATTAGCGAAATAAGTTGCATCTTTTATATTTTAATGGAATGTGTCCAGAATGAGTCCATAAGAAGCAGGGTGTTCAATTATTTTAGTATTTTAAGATTCACTGGCAAAATTTCCCATATCATTAAAAATTGTGCAGTAGCTAGTAGATAATCTATACTAATGGCTGAATGGATCTAAATGAAATGTGGCACAGAGATAGATTATAGTCTGGAATAACATATAGGCTACTTTTTATCCCAGTAAATTAACGAGTTCCATATGGGAACCATAAGCCTCAATTCACACAGTCGCTGGCATCAGCTAGTAAAATAATAAGTTTGTTGTGGCCCTGAGTGTTATAATAAACGGACAAGCTCTTGAAAAAAAAGGAGTTGCAGTGATGGTGTATAGTGAAAGTTCTTACATTCTGCGTGCTCATGTTGGGCAGTGGTGGTTTTCTGTCGTACAATACTTGGTACACAGCTTCCAGGTCCAGTTTTTTGTGTGGCTGCACTGTGAACAGGGGGCTGTCCCATCTGTTGTTGGAGTTTGGCTCTTCGAACCTGAACAAACAATATAATATCCACACATCTATAATACATCCACGGAGGCCAATCTCAGGAGAGATTAGCCATTTGCGGTGTTTTTTCCAAACTGAAAAATGTAGTATCGTATGTCCTTCTCTGGGATACAACTTATCTCTTTTCCAAATTTCATCAAAATCTGTTAAACAGATAGGTCATTAAAGCATAGCAGACACACTTTCGAATTTATATAAATTAAGTATAAATTGGGTCAAAATAATCAACTAGTCAAATTCTTTTTAGTGACTATTAAACAGAGGACTTTCCAAAAGACGTTATATCCATGTCTCATGTTAATTTTATGTTTGACAAACATTTTAAATGATTATTACTTAAAGTAAAAAAGTGTGTTGACTTTTGATGATATCACAATTTGGTTTTCATACAAAATCCTATACTTACCTATATACACATGTTATGAAGTTTGACTAGTCAAATACCCATTTAGCATGGATTATAAAATTACCTGAATTTTGTAAGAGCATTAAACACCTCTTCAGTATACGGTTGGTTATTCCAGTCACAGGTGTCTGTTGATTCACTTTCTTGAGCCTTTTGCCTCAATAAATTGTCTTCCCATGCCTCTAGCTGATTTCTTATAGTAAATATAGTGCATTGTGTTGATTTTGATGCTTTCGAAGCGCAGTATAACTCATAGCGGTATCCTGGAATCCATAATTAGTATATCTCTATCACTACTTATTAAAAAGTTAAAGTATAATACGTAAAAAACTGATTCTATGAAAAGATCACAATCAATTTTGATTGCTTGAGACTCTTCCAAAAAATGATACACATGTAAATGATTTAATTATTTCACATAGGACAACTTGTGCCACTTATCTTGGGACCAACGGTTAAGAAAGATGATTCTACTGAGAAGAGCTGGCAAGAAACTCAGATAGAAGATATATTTCTTGCAACTACTCACATTTTCTCACTATTCTCTCTTGGTGAAATTTTTCACTGAAATACCTAACCTTTTACCTACCTTTTTTTTACATTTGTTGAGTCGAGGGGTCAATACTTTTGATGAATGATAAAGTTACATGGAGGTAATTGGCTATGATAAAAATAATAATGAGAATTAAGCCCAGAAGTCTGTGTAATAACTCATTAAATTACCATAAGAATTTGTATTGTCTGCATATTGTACACTATTTCTTGGAAAAGAGAAGAAACTAGAGGTTATGTTTATACCTTTAATGTAGTTGCTTCCGTCCAAAATAACAACATTATCTTTGCCAATGAGCCGTATTACTTCAGATTTAAGATAACCACGTATTCTTTTCTCCTTCTGCGAATCCAAATACGTGGAGTTCTTCTCATAACCTAACTTCACAATAGCTTCGTCTTCGGAGACGATTTCCACCTGTTTTTGATGCTCGTTCTCGAAAAATTGTTTCAGTTCTTTAGCCCTTGTCGTTTTGCCGCTCACTGGTGTTCCACAAATTATGATGAGGGGCATTTTATTTAATTATATTTCAATACGATCTTCGCCTTCGCCTATAAAGTTAGAAATTAGAATCAATTATTTTCTCAGATTAAAAAATCTGAGATTATTTTTGTTTTTGTTATAAATGACGTTGTCAATGTCAAGTGTCAACTGTCAACCGTGAAGTTACAATCATAGACAGTTTTCACAGTTCCGACTACGGGGTTTTTAGTTTATGAAGTGAAACTTCTTTAAAGATTTTTAGTGTTAAAAGAGAGATTTATTTTTCCTTAAAAAGAACAAAAGTTCACTTAACTACATGAGAAAACTTACAATAATTTATGCATAAACATATTAATATTATAAGCGTTCCGGTACGATGCCGTTTGCATACCGATTGGGAGTATTGGTTTAATATAACCTTTCATTAGGTATGTATCTAAGAGATCTCCTTTAAACATAATCAAAGAATATAACAGCCATACCCCCATCCTACAATCTTAGACTGCATCCTTACCAAGGGCTAAATGTAGTGGCATTAGATACTTAAGTATTATACTAGTGGTTCGCCCCGAACTGAGACCTCGCGGCGCCATCTATTGACATAGATGTGAAGTTCTGTTAAAAATACTGAAGCTCAGTAAAAATTAAATAATTCCGTTTCCTTACAATATTTACCTAATTTTAGTATTTGTTGTTCAAGTACAGGATATAATTCAAATAATTGATCAAGTTTCAGGCTTAGCCTTTCAGAAAATTTAGAGTTCTGAGGTCAACTTTGGACGTTAGAAAATCTCCACTTTGAAAGCCCCCATTTCGTCAATTTTGGGGGAAAAATAAAATAAAAAATTTTTGGACTCTATTCCTAATTAACTATAAAATGATATACCGCAATCCTATGTAACTTTATAAAAAATATTCGCTTCTATGAGAGCCCCCCTGAAATAAAGATTTTTATAACTTTTTCAGCCATATTCGGCGGGAGGCTATTGGTTTACATAATATATTTGAAGCTGAAGTAATTACGTTCAGTAATTCAGAAGTTATAATGTTCTGACAGACAGACGGACGGACGGACAAGTGCCAATTCACTCAAGTAGACTCAGAGACCTTCGCTTCGCTCGGTCAATTAGCTGCCTCGTTGGTCTTGCGGTTACTGGTTAGCGTGTTCGACTGCGGCCGACGAGGTCCCGGGTTCGAGTCTCGGGTCGGTGTTGTGACTAGAAATTCCCAGTACTAGCCCGGAGTTAGGAAGTTGGCGGTGTCTCACCCTCGTGCCTCGGAGAGCACGTTAAGCCGTCAGTCGCGGTTATTATTACTAACATGATAATAGTCGTTAAAGCCCGCCAACCCGAATTGGAGCAGCGTGGTGGGTCTAAGCTCTTATTCCCTCTCTCCTATGAGAGCGGAGGCCTGTGCCCAGCAGTGGGACTTTAATGGGCTGTTATAGTGGTGGATTATGGATACAACGCGAAAAAAAGCTTAGTCTATATATTATAAAAATGAAACCCGTTTTCCTTGGTCACGGCATCACGCGTGAATGGCTGGACCGATTTCACTAATTCTTTTTTTGTTGTATTTGTTATTATTAGGAGAAGGTTCTTACGGAAAAAAATATTAAGAAAATCTCTCAGAAATATTGAAAAATATACATTTAATTTTGCATACTAAGGCGGTACGAAGTTCGCCGGGTCAGCTAGTTCGACATAATTTACAAAGTTACAATCATACAAAATATGATAGAGGTATTAATATTTAAGCGGCGACACCCTAATTGATCGCTCTGACAGGTCAATGTCGATCTATATCTCAAAAATATTAATATATATCGTTGACCAATGACCTCTAAACACAGACCTCACATGCATGTTAAATTATACAATGGACAAAAAAAAACAGGTTTATGACCTACAAGTGTGCTTATCATAGCAGCCCGTTACTAAATCTATAAGGTATTACCACCTTAATTTACATAGACGGGCCCTGTCAAACAAAGAATGTAGACTTATTTTACTAACGCCATCTAGTCTGAAAAGTGGGACAGCGCTATCGCGGAGACAAGGACAGGCGAGTGGCATGCACCACAAGTCGGACGCCCAACTTTTTTCTATGGAAGGGACCATCTAGTACCTACACATTAATATATATATGTATAGCTGCTCGTGCTGACTGACTCATTGATCACCTCTCCTATAAAATTTTGTATGAAAAATTTCGCCACAGAAAATGTAATATGAGGAATTTTCAACTTTGTAGGTACTGTTATTCTGACAAATGATTCGGAGAAAAAATACGGAGATAACCTGTTGGGAATATATATTATGGCAGTTATATTAAACCCATACCCCTAGTCGGTTTCTACACAGCATCGTACCGGAACGCTAAATCCCTTGACGGTACGTCTTCTCCGATAGGGTGGTAACCAGACAAAGATTCAAAAATTAAAAATGATCAAATTTACCTACATTTGACGAAGTCGCGGGCATCACCTTGTTTAAAATAACACCAGAAAGTTATTTTAAACAAGTAATTTAATATGCAAGT
The DNA here is from genome assembly GCA_923060345.2 of Erebia aethiops. Classification (NCBI taxonomy): domain Eukaryota; kingdom Metazoa; phylum Arthropoda; class Insecta; order Lepidoptera; family Nymphalidae; genus Erebia; species Erebia aethiops. The sequence continues at coordinate 4,842,918 of OV281087.1, read as the reverse complement.
ATGTTAATGTACGGAGGGACGAATGGCCTACCTGGGACATATCGCATATCAGTCGATTTCTATTGTTAAGCAACGTTGACCCAAGTCGGTAACTGGATGGGTGACCGAATTTGGAGGTTCAAATTTGGCCTTTTCGCTTCCTCCGTGCCTCGGAGTGCACGTTAAGCCGTCGGTCCCGGTTATTATCACTAATATCTAAAAATAATCGTAACACACCTAAGAGTTTATAATACTCATAGTTGAGTCGTATGCGGAAGGACGTGGGAACCCACCGCATTATTATCTCAAGAAAACTCGTACCATTATGTGATTAATGGAAAGGGGTCACGACCCTCAGTAATGAGGAATACGACGCAGAGAACGATCTTTTGACACAGATGGGTTCAGGCAATTATGAACCAAAAGATGGTTAACATCCGACCGCGACTCAACGAGTACAATTAAAGGATATCTAGTAAACAGATATGGTAAACGTGTTTATAAAGCCTAGACTGAAGCTTGCCATCAATGGTATTCTTAGATTCATTAAAAAATACGACACAGTCTACCTACCTAGTCCATCCGTCCATTAACTTGTTGGTATGTATTTTCGATCAATTTAGTATTAACTTGAAGTGCCAGCTAAGAAATTTATATATTTTTTATTCAACTACAAATTAGCCCTTGACTTCGGAGTCTCAATTGATGGTAAGTGATGATGCAGTCTAAGATGGTAGCGGTATGACTTGCAGTTATATTGTTATTATATTCCTATTCGGTTTTTACACGACATCGTACCGGAACGCTAAATGGCTTGGCGGTATGTCTTTGCCGGTAGGGTGGTAACTGGTAACTAGCCACGGCCGAAGCCTCTCAGACCAGAACAGTTTTTTTTATTTGGTACTAACTAGGTGTTTGGTTCCCGCAGGAACTCTTTAATTTTCAGGGATAAAAAGTAGCCTTTTACGAAGATGCCGCGTGAATAAAAGTAATTTAATCCGAACGAAGTCGGATCTAGTTTACCTACTTATCAAGAATTTTATATATCTACTAGTATTATTTTTGACCCGGGGGCTATTTATAAATTATGTTGCTATGCAAAGGAGAACATAGGTATGTGGTCCAGAACGAAATCTGATCTACTGTCAGTGTTTGATATCTTTGAGGTCTACTCAAAAATGACCTTCGCAACACAAAAATTAATACATACTTAGCTTTTAAAAATGCATTATGCAATCCATATTAATCAGTAATTACTATTAATCCATAGATACTTTCATATTATGTGATTTAAGTAGGTACTTAAGTGAATAATAGGGATGATGCAATCAAATCAGCAACTCTTTATTAAACTTAAAAACGCACTTCTAATAAGGAAGTTGTATGAAATTCACAGTTGTGACGTCATCTAATTTCAACGCATGTTCCTTTAATCTATATTTTAAAATGGTTATCAGACTTAAAACTAACCGGATAACAACAGGATGTGAATTTTAGGTCTTTTAGAAGACCCTCTATTTAATAATCAGTTCGAAATAATTTCCTCACCACCATCATCAGTCATCACGCTCATAGCTCACTACTGAGCTCGAGTCTCCTCTCAGAATGAGAAGGGTTTGACCATAGTCCACCACACTGGCCAACTGCGGATTGGCAGACTTAACACACCTTTGAGAACTATTTGAGAATGTAGAACTATCGGGCATGCAGGTTTACTCACGATGTTTTCCTTCAACGTTAAATAGTAAATGATATTTTATTTCCTAAAATGCATATTTACTCTGAAAAGTTAGAGTTGCGGGGTTCGAACCCATGTGTGTCAAATATGATGTGTACTTATCTACATAAAACATAAAATCAATTGCCGAAATGTAGGTAGATATATGTTCTCTGTGGGTATCTGTAATTTAGAAAGGCTGGACCCATTCTCATGGAATTTTTTGTTTGTAAATATGTGGGGCTGTGGGTTTGGAATTATACGCGGGCTGATGGTTAAAAGCCTTTATTCGGCTCACACAGGAGCCGGCAGCATACAAAATCATCACAAAATGGAAAAAAGGCGAGAAAGCGTGGTACGCGATGTACACGATTGCCCGTGACACCATTCGGTAGATAACTGACCTATAATCTATATTCAATGTACTCTGTGTAACTGAGTACCTGACTAGCCAACCGCCGCCTGCGTCGAGTGCGCGGTTGGCGTCTTCTGAGAATTCGCGCACGCGCAGTAAGACTAAGGTCTAAACAGAAGTTAAGGGCACGGACCACACGCTATAAATACAAACAAAAAATTCCATCAGAATGGGTTCCGGGATGGTTTATATTCACCAGTGGACCTGGTAGGGGGCGCTCAAAATTTCACTAAAAATGTCACATAACCTGGCTTTCACCCCAAGAAGCCAGGTATGTTATGAAGATTTCCCCCTCGTGAAAAAAAAGGGGGGCGGTGCAATTGGGTTCTAGGTTCAGGGCAGAACAACGTCTGCAGGGCCTCACTAACTAGTTAAAATAAATAAAAATGTAAATTACATCTTGCATAAAACCGACCACATATCATTGATACTTAATTACAATACTTATAAACATGATAGTTATTACAAGTTCATTACATTCTAAACTTTAAAAGGTATATTGATTTAGTTAAGTCAAACGAGGCACGCGGACCGCTTGCGTCCTTAATTAATTTATTTATTATTGAATAGGATTAATTTATTAATTAGGTTTAATTAGTTTTAAATTTCCAACAATATGTTAAAAAGTATAGCAGTGTTCTTAATCGGTAAGTTGTTTTTTTTTAAAGTTTTCAAGAAATTCATCAGGCAGGTATCTATCTCGGTTTCGAGTTTCGACTCATTTTTCAAGAAAAAGAAAATTAATGCTAATATATATATATTTTTTATATAAATAAGTAGAATAAGTAGTTCTTCACAATTCACAGTCGTCATAAAAATGAAACGTCTTAGTTTAATTTTTATTTTTTGGATTTACTTAGTTTAACCAAATATATTTTAATTTTAAACTTCGATCAAAATCAAGCTATCAAATACTAGATGATGACGCGACTTCGTCCGCGTGGATTTCGGTATTTAATAGATCCCGTGGGAATAGTAGCCTATATGTCCTTCCCTTGCTTCAGGGGATGCAACCTATCTCTGTGCCTAATTTCATCAAAATCGGTTGGAGAGATGGGCCGTGAAGAAAGACACTGCACTTTCGCATCTATAAAATTAGAATTTATTTTAAATTTATTTTATAGTTAGTTTAATATTAAGATTTTAGTATATTATTTGTATGATATTTGTTTGTGTAACAATACGACTTTAAAAAAAAGTATGGATTAATATTTATTAATTATAGAACGGTTACCTTTACTTATTCCTTTTTACCTTGGCTTATTATCCCCACAACAGTGCTCTACACTGCGCCAGGGAGTCGTAAAAAACGACAAAGTCGAATTTAATTTCTTTTTTATCCTTGATAAATTTAGTTGCCGTGCTAAATACTTACCTAAGTTTATTTTAATTTTCAGCCTCGGCGGCAGTTTTATGCCAGCACCCTAAAGATTTTGAGTACTACCACGTTTTGCACCTACCCCATGACCCACCCCTATATCCTGTGTTCGAGAGGGCGCCACCCACAAGCTTTAGCTGCCACGGCAGAAGTAGGGGGTACTACGCCGATGTGGACAGTGGATGTCAGGTATAGATTACACCAAGTAACTCTTGGAAGCTTTTGATTGCCTGGTACTTTCACCCAGGAATATATTATTTACTAGCTGGTGCCCGCGACTGCCTTCGCGTTAACCATAATATACTCGTAGATTAAGCAAACAAAATGGCTTCTGTTGTTGATATTTTTCATTTTGTCCCCTTTCGGGACAGGCAAAGGTCTAAGACCATACAGCCTATTCAGTCGTACAAAATGGCTTCTTATTTTGACATTGTTGACAATTTATGGCAATAATCTAATAGCAAAGGTTGAACCTAATACTGTAAAATTAAGGTAAATATTTTGGACAGATTATGTTTGTGTGGATGAGTGATTTAGATTGCTTGTGCACCATCTAAAATTCTACATCAATGTTGCACACCGTTTTAGGTATTTTTTGACGTCGACCGTTTAAATAGAATGACTTCAGAAATCTAGCTTTGTTGACTTTGCTTGTTCTGACTTCATACACTTTTTAAAAATATTTTGGTATAATGTTAATAATTTATTGTTAAACGGTACGCGTGTCTTTATATTGCAGGCGTACCATTTCTGTTGGCGTCAACACCTGGTGAGCACGGACCTTTGCACGAATGGGACCCTTTTCAACGAACAATTTCAGGTTTATATTTAATTACTCACTAGCTCTTGCCCGCGCCTTCGCTTACGTTATGTTCGATTTTCACATAATTTTCCCAGCCCTACTTTACACCCTAAGGGGTTGAATTTTCAAAAATCCTTTCTTACTCGTAGCAGATGCTAATAAACGTCATAATAGCACAGCTGTACTAATAGTTAATAGCTATATCTGTATGCCAAATTTCAGCCCGATTCGTCCAGTGGTTTGAGCTGTGCGTTAATAGATCAGCCAGTCAGTCAGTCACCTTTTCCTTTTATATATTACTAGATAATGCCCGCGACTTCGCCCGCGTGGATTAAGTTTTTTACTGGGAATGGATGGCCGTGAATATACTCAATTTACAATTACAAAGATATACCAAGCGACACAATAACAATTTTGTAATATAAAATAATATTTTATTTTTCAGGTATGCGACCATTTCTACAATGTACGCTGCGGTTCTAAATATGAAGACTTGTAATTAATTTAATAATTAATTATCTATTTACAAAATTAGTAAAACAGGTTCCTTTCTTTAGGCTTTTTATTTGACAGTATTATTTTTTTTAAAGCGCACGTCATCGACCTGGTGATATGTTTTTTTAATTCCCTAATTTCCCAGGACAAAGTAGGCTATTTCCTTCCCCGGGAAACAACCTCATATTTTGTTGTACCTAATTTTCCTTCACAACCTTTCTTAAGTCACTGCCAAGGGTCACTGGTAGAGATCTCTTATAGCGATGATAAGTGCTTCCTTGTCCACTACGTTTCCGTTTGCCTTCATACGAGTATTTTATAACTTTTAGGTACAAAATAAATTTAAAAAAAAACCTATGCCTGGACGAAATTACATCAAAATCTGTTGAAAATATAGGTAGGTCGTGAATTTTTAGGACTTCACATAGATAACAATGTAAATTGGAAGGCACACCTTGAAGTTGTATGTAATAGATTGAGCAAATGCTCTTACGCTCTTTATATGCTCGCTAAGGTGGTCAGCATAGATACTCTTAGAACTGCATACCATGCCTATGTCGCGTCCGTCTTAAGATACGGGCTTATTTTCTGGGGTAACGCAGCGGGTTATGATGCTGTATTTAAAGCACAGAAAAGATGTGTGCGAGCAATGTTCAATTTAAAGCAAACCGACAGTTGTAAGCCATATTTCAAACAATTTAAAATTTTAACATTTCCTTCGATGTATATTTTAGAGTCAATATTGTTTGCTCGAAGAAATTTGCACCTTTATGATAATTTAATAAGTAAAAGACACATAAATAAACTCCGCATGCCGATATCAAAGACTACACATTTTGGTAATAGTGCCTTTGTTATGACTTGTATTCTATATAACAAACTTCCAGAAAGTATTGTTAATATTAAAAACTATTATAAATTTAAGCATTCACTACAAGAATTTTTAATGGACAAAGCATTTTACACCATACAAGAGTAAGCAAATCGTTATAAAATATGATAAAATTATAATATTTAGAGACTAAGTACCTACTTTATAAATTTGCACATCATTAATGACGAAACATTTTTGTTCTTTGATTAGAATGTCATCTTATTGTACAAATGTTTCTTGCAAATAAACGATTGATTGATTGATTGATTGAAAGGATAAAAAGCACAGTAAGTTTACACAATCACATTCGCTTTTATAATATTAGGTACTAAATGATGCCCACGACTTCGTCCGCGTTTTAAGCTTTTTCGATTCTCGTAGGAACTCCTTAATTAGCCTATATCCTTCCCCATGAAGTAACCTACCGCTGTACCAAATTTCATCAAAATCGGTTGAATAGATGAGCCGTGAAAGTGTAGCAGACAGACTGACAGACTTTCGCAAATTTATAATATTAAAAATGGATGGATTAAGTTAGGATTGGAAAAGTTTACATTTTTACATAATAAATACAGTTGTTTTATTCACGAAACGACTTATTATTACGGATTCATAAGTTTTGATTAGACTTAATGGAAAATTATTAATTAATCTTTTGTGAATAAATAATCAATTATTCATTTTTGACGACCTCCCTGGCGCAGTGGTGAGCGCTGTGGTTTTGTGAGAGGTCCCGGGTTCGATCTCCGGAAGTTTTTTATTCCATTACAAGTTAGCCCTTGACTGCAATCTCACCTGATGGTAAGCGATGATGGAGTCTTAATATGGTAGCGGGCTAACCTGTTAGGGACAAGGCAGTTATATTATACTTATACCCCACAGATCACGGAAACACCGTGATCTGTGTTATACCCTTAATCGGTTTCTACACGGCATCCTACCGGAACGCTAAATCGCTTGGCGGCACGTTTTTGCGGGTAGGGTGGTAACTAGCCACGGCCGAAGCCTCCCACCAGGCCAGACCAGGGAAAATTAAGAAATAACTAGGTACTTTTTATCAGTAAAATTAAGTTCCCGCGGGAATAAAAAAAACTTTAACTCAGAATCAAACCTAAACTATTTACCTACGAGGCAAAGGTACCTAATCCTACTCCAAACAGGGAGGAAAATAATGTAAAGTTAAATAAATGCTTGTAAAAATAGCAAAGCCGAGTACTAATTTCGAGATCAGACCGCAGCTCAGCTATCATACAGTTAAGAAAAGAAAGGAAAATTATTAATATTTAATTTTTTGATTTACTTGCGCTCGCTTCGCTGCCCTGATTCAGTTCAGAAAAGAACGGAAAATTATTAACATTTTAGTTTCCACTAAGCAAACTATGCATTTACTTGATCGCTCGCTTAACAGTCCTGATTGGAGGTGGGAATGTTAGTTTTCGTTCCCTTTGCGTCGTATGCCTCATATCTGAGGGTCGAAACCATTTTAGAAAACCAACATAATACAGAATATACTTAATAAGAATACAGAAAGAAATAACTTATATACTAAACCCTAATGTTATAAACACCAATCTGTGTAAGATAAAATCCCATTGGACTCTATCATACGTACAATCTACCACATAGCCTAGTGGTTTGGACCTCCACCTCCTACTGGGGTGGTCGTGGGTTTGACCCTCAGGTACGCACCTCTAACTTTTCTGAGTTATTTAGTTTTTAAGAATTAAAATAATATCTATAGACTAGCTGTTGCCCGCGACTTCGTTTGCGTGGTTTCAGTTTTGATTCCCGCGGGAACTGCTTAATTTTCCGGGATAAAATGCCTATGTCACTCAGCAGATCTTCGATTATACCCATGCCAATCACGTCGATCCGTTGCTCGGTTACGGCGTGATTGAAGGACAAACCAATACACAAACACACTTTCGTATTCATAATATTAGTATGATAGTATGTATGTATGTATGTATGTACCTATATACTTTATTGTACCCCACAAAAACACAAAAGAAACAAGACAGACGGAAACTTAAAATATTATAGGTAATCTTACTATATACTTATACTTACTAATACTATATACTATCTTACTAATATTATAAATGCGAAAGTTTGGATGTATGGATATCGGTATGGATGTATGGATGTATGGATGTATGGATGGATGTTTGTTACTCAATCACGTCCCAACAGCTGAACGGATCTGGATGAAATTTGGCACAGAGATAGATTATAGTCTGGAATAACACATAGGCTACTTTTTATCCCGGAAAATTAAAGAGTTCTCGCGGGAACCACAAAACCTCGATCTACGCGTACGAAGTCGCGGGCGTCAGCTAGTGTACAATAAGGCGGTCTTATCGCTAAACAGCGATCTCTTCCAGACAACCTTAGCGCTAGGGAAAAAAACGAAGAAGAGGACAACGGGAGGTGGTGCAGAAATAAAAATAAACTTACTAAATCTAAATAAACTAATCAATAACATAATGATGATACACTAATATATACAACATAATTATAATAGACAAATAAATAAATATATAAATACATAAATAATAAATAACTTAATACAAAATAAAAATAACCTTGCCGCTATTAATGATAACAAAGAGACAGATAATGCTTATTCAAGTCAATTTTTAACTTATTTAAGGTTTTAGCACGGTGAATATGTGATGGAAGTTCATTCCAAAGACTGATGGCCTTGAGTGTAAATGAACTTTGTTTGTAATAGTATAGTATAGTGTAATAGTATATAGTGTAGTATGATTTTGGGAACTGTACGCTAGCTAAGCCGCGTCCGGTCTAAGCCAAAGCAATAAAGTGCGAGAACAAAGGAATAAATAAAGAAACAGCATCCCACCGCTCGCTGCGGAATTAAGATCGACGGGCTTTATCCACCCCGTGAGGCTTGTGCACCATTGATGATCAAAAGCGATAATGTATTATCTTCAAACTTCAAAGGTCAATTTTTTAATTCAAAGTTGAATCGTCGAGTGAATCTACCGATAGTTCGGAATGACATTCCGAGAAGAACGTGCTTGAAACTCGGTGGTTGGTCTTTTTCCGTGATTGAAGCAAACAGAAAAACAAATTCAGTGAGCTAAATTAAGCTTTAGCGTGGCTAATTCGGTTGCCATAATACATAAAAAGTATAGCTATTAGCTACAGTATAACTCGGGTTGTAACGGAGGCGTTCTTAGCGGAAGCAGAGGCGAATGCGGAGGTGAAGGGGCTTTGCCTCCGTGGATGCATGTGGATGTTAACGGAGGCGGAGGCGGAGGCGGAGGTGGATTTCTCAGATCACATCGTCCATTTTCTGTGCTTTAGGATGCAATTAATCCCACATTTGATTTTTTTTTGAGGATTCTTCTGGACAGCCGTTTTGCTTCTTGTAATGGTGTAACTGACGTCACCTGCTTCGATTTGTACCTCTCGCATTGTAAGTCAACGTAAATAAACCTCCGTTACAACTACGCAAAAAAAAGACGGAGGCGAATTTCTTGTGAAAGTTCCGCACTTACGGAGGCGGAGCGAGGCGAGGTTCCGTTACAACCCTAAGTATAACAATTGGTTAACACTCTTTCGCTATTGGTGAAAACCCCTCGTCGCAGCAAGAATACCAACACTTAAGTAACAGTGATTGATGCAGGTTTTACGTATAAGAACATACTAATACTTATTCTGTGGCATAAGCCTAAAAATCCTATAGACAAGGAAAGTTGATCGCATAGCTCGTATTATAGCACCACCCTAAAGCGTATAAATAAAAAGTAGCGTGCTACAAGCTTATACTCAGTCGCGCGCGACACCCTGTGGAGTCTGATACTGTGAATTTGTTGATTTGTCTCTGGTGTTTGTTAGGATTTGTTAGGTTCAAGGTAAGGTACATTAGCGTAATAACTGTTCGGGTATTAGTTTTTTTTAAATATGTTTTTACTAGATGAGTCCATCGTCCGATGTCCGCTTGAATCTCCTTTTTTTATTTTTCGGGATAAAAAGTAGCCTAAAAAGTAGGGTATGAGTTATATTAAACCTAATCCCTAATTCATTGATGGATAATTTTAGTACACTTCTATTTCGATGCCGTAAACGGTTTCTACGCGTTAGTACCGGAACGACATCGTGATTACAAATGCATTCCGGTACGATGCTGTGTAGAAAGTAGAAACCTATGGGTAAGTTAGGGGTATGGGCTTAATATAACTGCCATGCCCCTATAAGCTTTTTGACGACCTCCGTGGGTTCGAACCCCGGCAGGGTCAATTTCGGAATTTATAATTTCTGAATTTTCCCTGGTCTGACCTGGTGGGAGGCTTCGGCCGTGACTAGTTACCACCCTATCAGCAAAGACGTGCCGCCAAGCGATTTAGCGTTCCGGTACGATGCCGTGTAGAAACCGAAGGGGTATGGGTATTAATATAACAGCCATGCCCCTAACAGGTTAGACCGCTACCATCTTAGACTGCATCATCACTTAACATCAGGTGAGATTGCAGTCAAGGGCTAATTTACAGTGGATAAAAAAAACCTGGCGGTTAGGCCAGGGATCGAACCTGCAACCCCATGCAGGAGGTCTGGTATATTAACCACTAGGCTAGAATTGTAAAAAGCTTTATAATTTAATCCACACGGTTTATTATTATCCTATCGCGAGCTTATCACTTATCAGCACTTGTTCCGGTAAGTGGTGAGATTTGGTTCGACACTACCATAATTGGACGCGCTCAACCTGTCAGTTTGACACGAACACTTAATTTGTAGATTAGCTTTCGGTTGAGGGACGAGTGGCATAATTGTGACAACGCATATCGGGCGATTGCGATTGTTAAGCAACGTTGACCCAAGTAGGTAACTGGATGGGTAGCCGAATTTGGAAGTCCAAATTTGGCCTTTTCGTTTCCTCCGTGCCTCGGAGAGCACGTTAAGCCATCTGTCCCGGTTATTATCACTAACATCTGATAATAATAGTTAGTAACCTATAGAGTTGAAATAGTAGGTACCTACTCTTAGTCGAGTCGTGTACGGAGGAACCTGGGAACCCACCGCATTATTATCCCAAGAAAAACCCCTGCCATTATGTGATTAATGGAATGGGGTCACGACCCTCAGCAATGAGGGATACGACGCAGTGAGAGAGAGCTTTCAGTGACAATTGATTTTTAGAGTCAAAGCACATTGCGTTGAAGCAATGTGACGCGTCACTTTTGTACATACCTACACTGTGTGAGATACAGTGAACTTCAGGCCAAGAATGAATAGGCATCTTCTTGGCAAGCGCGTTCCAACCTAGACCTCGTCATTGTTTTGTATAAAGCATGATTGTCGTCAAGCTCTAGCCTATCCCGCAATAAAAAAAAACTGATTTTGATAAAATTCCCGGGAAGTTAAATAGTTATCACTGGAATTTTAAAAAAAACCTCGCGGACGTAGTCAATGGCGTCAGCTAGTAAAGTCTAAACCATAAGCTTTTTTTGTTAATAGGAACCTAAATAAATTTCTTAGGCGCTAACTCTATTATTGGCATAGGTCTGTGAATGCAATATAGTAGAATTATGCAATATGAGTGAGTTGGAAATGATGAAAATTCAAATAAATATCTACCTGCCGAGTAGGAATTTATTGGATTGATTGGATATGTTAGGCTTACACTACAAGTTAGAACTTGACTACGATCTCACCTAGGTAGGTACGTGATAAATAAGATAATGCAGTCTAAGACTTAGCGAGTATGTAATTTTTATTTATAATTATTAAAACCCATAGTCAAAGTTAAAGTATATTTATTGAAAACTAAGATGATGCCCGCGACTTCGTTCGCGTGGATTAAGGTTTTTCGGGATAAAAAGTAGCCTATGTACTTCCCCGGCATACAACCTATCCATGTACCAAAGGACATTGTCCAAATTCGCCTAAGCATCAACATACTTTTGAAATATAAAAGTAAAGTAAAGTAAAATATACTTTATTGTAAACAAAGAAATGAAATGAGACAAATCATATTATAAATATACAGTAATTCTTAGCTTATTTTTTAACCTTTATTCCAAATATTAGATTTCAACAGACACTTCAAATTAATTAAAAAATAAATAAATGGGTATTAAATTGATTACCGTTCTTTTCCGTCTTATAACTTACAGGTTAAAATAATAAACAATACCACCGCTTGAGTGCTGGTTCCGTATCTTAAGAAATAAGATAAAAGCAGCTTGAAGCGCTGAGTGCGCTAGTGTTCCGAATCTCGCAACGCCATCTATTGTCTATTGAAAGTACAATAAATTAATATTTATAACGCCATCTGTAAAGTTTTTGGTGAACTACGACGAAACTTGTTGACGATAATATTTATTTTTCAAGCAGATTCAGTCGAAATAACCTTAAAATTGAAAATATTTTTGCTAATAAATAAATTCTCTGAAGTGTCCGTTGTTCAAATCTAATTACAATAGTATTTATGTGTTATTTTGAGTCCGATAATGTATGTTTTATGACTGTTGGTTCTTAGGCGAACTTTGTATAGGCACTGGTCAATGTCCTTTCATCAAAATCGATTGAACAGATGGGCCGTGAAAGCGTAGCAGACAGATAAACACACTTTCGCATCTATAATATTAGTATAGATTGGTACCTACACGGTACAATTTTTCAACGTCGAGAAGTGATGGTGATAATTAACGAGCTACGAGGGTTCTAAATGCGCTCTTTTCTGAGAAGAGCTCCCAACAAACTCTGCCGGGTTTTTTTATCTCACGTAAGATATTAAATTAATTAGATCTAGGTATAGTCAATCAATTAAGTGGATCAGTAAGCCGCTGAAGCAATTCATTCCCATGCTTTTTTATCATCTAAATAGAATTTTTCAATAAGTTTGCGTTTTACAAAAACTTAGAACTTGTTGAGAAACTTCTCCAATTTTAAATATCTTCTTTTTTCAGATAAGAGCATAAAAAATGTATTAAGAAGTAAATTCAAAATGGCGATTCTGCTACTTTGGCTTTTGCTCTTCGAAAGTCACTCTTGTGAAAACATCTACAAGTTCTTTGAGGAAATAAACGAACAGGCGAAGATTTTCAACTCGATCGGCGCTGACATAGCTTGGCAGTCATCGCTGGAACCGAACAAAGATGGGTAAGTAGTAAGTACGTCTACCTAGACCTACTACATATAAGACTAAGACTAGCAGACCCTCCCAAGCTTCGCACGGGTTCAACCCTGACGCAAAAAGAGGGGTGACAGCATAAACATTCTATATACCGAGTTTATCGGTTGACAACGACAACTAAGTAGAATGGATTGACTTTTACAGGTTAGTAGAAAGAGCAGCAAAATACCAACAGAGGAAGATAGCATGGCAGCACGGTACTTGCAAAACTTTGACATCCATGCATGACCGACTGGTCCTGAACTCCACTCAGGAAAGACAGGCATACCTGCTGTGTAGAGGATCAAAATATTATTTCAAGGAAGCCAGGTAATTTTGAAAGAACCTAAGCCTAGTTATTGATGATAAGTCATTTAACTTAATTCAAGTGGATGGGCGCAAATATTTTAGCCTCTTACGGCATCAAACTACGCAGTGAAGTCATGGGATTAATCTAGTAAATTCTATGTTTTTAGGGAAATGAGCAACATATATGAAGAATTACAATCAATATATTCCAACATAGAAGTCTGCATACCCGATTCTGAAAATACAGCCAATTTGACAGATATAGAGACCGCCATCTTGAATTACATATCAACTGTCACAGATTATTTAAATTTAGCAAATTCAGAAGAGAATGCTATTGAATTTGCCGCGAAAATGGCTATTAATGACGTTAAATTGAAAAAAGGAACTTTATGCTTGAAAGGCGAGACAGATTTTGAGAAAATTATGGAATATCCGAGAAATCCCGAGGTTTTGGAATGGGTGTGGTCGGTTTGGAGGGAAAAAGTAAAGCGGATGAGAGAGCCATATAGTAGGTTCGTGGATTTGGAAAATAAGGCAGCTAGACGAAATGGTGAGGCAATATTTATTGGAATATATTTTTATTGGAATTTACCTCCTTTAGAATCGATTTGCTTATATAAGCCCGGGGTATTAAAATGTATGGGGAGTAAAATCAAATTTTCTCTGTTACGTTAGTGACTTTATATTTCCGTAGTAACACTTGTTTATGTTTCCATGACTATGTAATGTATTTTGATGAATATAAATTAAATAATTAATATAAATAAATTTATCAAGCATGCTTTCATGAGTAATATAAAAAATGCGTTCATTTACTAATCTATATATTTTTCGTTCGTAAAGAGTAAACTCACACAATTTTTTTTAAAAATTACTTGCAACATACGAAAAAAAAAATAGCCGAATTGCATTCATTTTTGGATAGAAGCAGGCGTTACTTTGCGGAAGTCCATGACAATGAAAAAACTCAAAGAATATCTTTGAGGGTTTATGTGGTGTGGTGAATGTCGCGGGTATCAAGTTCGAGATACGCACTGTACGACATAGATTTGCCTTCTGTGGCGGATTATAGCGAGTTAAACTTCTAGTTTTTTCATCAACATTCATTTTTATTTATATGTATATAGAAAGAAGATTGGTGCCTATACAGTACACTATTTGAACGTCTATTTAACAAATTATAAGACGTGATGGTGATAATCTTAAAACTAAAGCTATTATTTTACTTATTGATTTGTTATCAGGCTACCGAGACATCGGCGATTCATGGCGTGATGAACTCGAGCTGCCCAATCTACGGGTGGTCTGTTACCAACTGTACAGAAGTATCAAACCTTTGTACACCTTGCTACACGGTGTCGTGAGATTTTATCTGAGGAGAGAGTATGGGGATGTTGTGGACGAGAGAGGACCTATTCCAGCACACTTATTAGGTAAGTAAGTAGGTAAGTAAACATTTCGTTCATTAACAAAAAACAGCAAAACATCTTTTCACGCGGTTGAAGTAAAAATAAACGCACATATGATTCCTTTCCTCTGTAAAAGACGCATTAACTTTTGTCGCAAAAGCTCGCGAATGACTAAAAGTCATTTGATTTAAGTTAAACGACTTTAGATTTATTGGATGAATGCCCACTCACAGCATCAGTGCGAAAGACTTAATTTTCAATCGACGGGACTACACATTGCAGGCATGGAATTTCCATAGGTTTCACATCGCGCCAAAATTTAGCAAACAATATTTCACAATTACGATCAAATTGTGGCTGTATATCGTGACCTATGTAAACAACTCATTTGCATACCTACAATGTAGAAATTTAAGGATTTATTTATTTATTCGACACTAGCTGATGCTCGCGACTTCGTCCATGTGGTTTAAGTTTTTTTGATTCCCGAACTCCATAAATTACCTGAATAAAAAGCTTATATTATGTCTCTGACACTCTCAGGTCCTCAAACACTTGCCAAAAATAACTTTGATCTGTTTCTCCGTTGCGGCGTGATTGAAGGACAACCCAACAAACAAACACACTTTCGTATTTATAATATTAGTATGATACAGTAAACGGCGAGTTGAAAAAAAATCGTGTCAATTTGAGAACTTCTCAATATTTTAAGGCTCAGAAGGACTGGAATCCAGAGCTGTTAAACCAGTTAAATAAAAAAAAAAAAAAAATCAATATTTTAAAGTCGATTTAAACTGATTTCCCAAGTTTAGTTTAGTTCGGAGCGCCGTACCTACCAGAATTCTATGAAAAATGGGAAAATTTGTAAATTTTATTAAGTAATGTAAAATTTTGTAAAAATCTTAATAGGTATTTAATTTTATTTAAAATAAGTATTTAAAATTTTAGGTAATTTGTGGTCTCAAAATTGGGAACCCTTAGCGGATTTGATACTGCCAAAGGTCGTCAATTCAATCAAGGTTGTCAATTTGGATGACAGGATAAAGGAACTTGGATGGACGGTAGAAGACATGGTTAGTTACGATTATTATGGATAATATGAAATTATGTGGAGTTGGGAGCCGTATTTTAAATTTTATTTATTTTATACCGTATAAATTATAATTGACGTATCTTTAATGTTATTTATTTCAATTGATTTAATAGATAAAACGAGCAGAAGATTTCTACGTATCACTCGGTTTGCCTCCAATGACAAAAACATTTTGGCGGCAATCTGTATTATCGCGGGAAAACCACGAGATGGCGCGCTGTCACGGCACCGCGGCGGACATGTTTCAAGATGGCGACTTCAGGTTAGTGTTGCCATATTGTTGATTGCAAAATATACCTTTAATTAAAAAAAAAACATTACATATTTTCACATTGCTACATAACCTTCTATTTTTTGTTGTGTGACTAAGTAGGTACAGAAGTGATTTTTATAGTAATCAAATATTAACGGTCTTTATAATATAATATAGATATAGG
The DNA here is from genome assembly GCA_923060345.2 of Erebia aethiops. Taxonomy (NCBI): domain Eukaryota; kingdom Metazoa; phylum Arthropoda; class Insecta; order Lepidoptera; family Nymphalidae; genus Erebia; species Erebia aethiops. The sequence continues at coordinate 4,826,863 of OV281087.1, read as the reverse complement.
TGTACAAATACAAATATAAGTGTACGAAAACCATAGTATATTATATATATATTTAGACGAAAATACAATTGTAATGTGCTAAATTAATTATGATTTCAGGCTCCTTTATTGCTCTGGTGTAACGTTTGAAGACTTTTATGTCATTCATCATGAAATGGGGCATATACAGTATTACATGGCGTATGAAAAACAACCAGCGCTATTTCGGGTAACAATTTTTTAAAGGTTTTTTAACTTTTATAACTGCATGCAAAAGGAACAGTATTATTATTAAGTGCATTAAAATTCGGAGGTGGGCGCTGGCATCTGCAGCACAGTTTATACTTTTGTTTATACCCTTGCCAAATATTTGTAAACCATTTATAATATGTTCCAAATCAGGGCTGTTTTTGATGCATCCACTTTTAGCACCAAAATTTGCAAGCTTGTATCTCACTAAACTAAATTAATGCACTATCGCAGAAATCGCAATCATGGTATAATTACAATGACACATGTATGATATAGGGGAATAATACATGCTCGTTTGTCATACCATCGGATTATGGGAATAAATGAATAAATATTATATTATACATATTCCGATATGTAGAATATAATAGCTTTGCTAAGAGTTTAGCCTACTATTTATTTTTCAGCAAGCAAACACAGCATTACATGAAAGCATCGGTGACACAATAATGTACAGTGTTATAACGCCACAACATTTGAATAGGCTTCGTCTCATTAACGACACAGAATTGTATACTTCTAACACAATTAAAAATAATATAGAAGAATATATAGCTCCATCCAATAGGGAGGATGAAGGATTTAAAACTACAACCAAAGTTAATGGAGATAAAAATAATTACACAGAATTGAAAACTTATACGGATGATAAACAAAAGGTCACAGCTAAAATTTATAAAAAATATGAAGAACATGAAGCCAATGAAGATTTTAAAGGTACATCAGACAAAAAATATGATAAAGATGATTTTAACAATCGATTAAAAGAGTATAATAAAAGCAACCCGAAAGTCAAAGCTGGAAGTATAAAACATAGTAAAGATGAAGTACTAGATTCAGTTACGATGGATGAAATATTGATGTTAAAGCAAGCTTTGAATAAATTACCACAAATACCTTTTTCGCTACTAATGGACGAATATAGGTGGAGATATTTTGAAGGTAGTTTTAGTTTATTTTATAGATTAAATAACATATTATTATTTTTAATCCTAAAATTTGACATTTTGAAAGTTTAAGTTATTCAACAAAAATAAGTATTAGAATAGTTTTTGAGAGGTATCTTTGAAAGAGCCTTCTAGGGAGTTACGTTATTTTCTATCAATCTTTCAACGGAGGCGTCTAGACAGAGAAACGATGTCGGGTGACGGGGACGTGACAGGAAACTGGCAGGATTTTCAATACCCAATTCTGTCATTCTAATGACAAATTAGTATGCAGTTTTCTACCTCCGTACGTGAGAGTACCTCACGCACTGTATGGTATGTGTCCTCACGTAGGTATGGTTTAGTACCTCTAAGAGTCTAGGTGCTACAACTTTTATGTTAGCCGGGTCTGTTATTTGTATGGGCGTCGACCCACTGTGTCGAATATTATAGTTACGATGTGGTACTAGTTAGTTTAATAATAATCTGAACTTTGAAGGTAGTTTGGACAAGAAGTCGTTGAACCAGGAGTTTTGGGAGATGGCAAGAGATTTGCAAGGAATCGCACCTCCTCGTTATAGAGGGGAGGGGTATTTTGATGTGGGCGCTAAGTTCCATGTACCGGACAACACGCCTTATATAAGGTAAGCATTTTTACATATACAAAGCATGTCCTTTACGACCCAGATGACTAAATACCGACCGATAATGGTCCCTATCTGCAAGCATCAGGTAGAGCAAGGGATTTTTTCTGATATGTTGATGGAAGAACACACAATTTAAACCTACGTGGTTTTTTGCTGTACCAAGCTGTATCGATTTTTACGTTGATAACAAAAAAAAATATGAGTGGCTGTTATTTCGAGAAAAACATGTTGGGACAGCCAGGCCAAAATATTTTAACCCATTAAATATTAGGTTAAGCTAAATCTAAAATAAAAAAGCAAGAAAATAAATATCTAGAAATTTAGGACCGGCAGGGGCATTTGGGATAATTGCTTTTTAGTTAATGTTTCATAGAGGATCTCCCAAAACCAAAAGGTCCTTGCCCAAAACACAAAAAATCCACGTCTCCTGTTCTGTGGTAAAGTGCATCTAATTTTGATGACGTCACAACTCACAAGTCAGTAGGTATGTCACACAATATCCCATAAGATCATAGACATAGAATTTTTTCGCTACCATAAAATATAGGAGGCGGGCCTATTGACCACACAGTTTTAAATTAGGTAGTATATACGAGTACATAATATATTATGTACCAATTGAGTTCATTTGTTAAAATTGTATCCGTTATTGTGTGGGTCAATAAAGATTCATTTATTTATTTATAATAAGCGTGCTCTTTTTACGTTTTGTTAAGAGTGTTGATTTAAAAAAAATGGCAGACGGTAGGTAGGGCAAGCTCCATACTAAAATATCCATTCCCCTTTCTAGATATTTCCTGAGCAGCTTCCTCCAGCATCAGCTGTTCGAGAGCCTCTGCAAAGCGGCCGTGTATGGACACAGGAACGTCAAAGACCCCCTACCAGACACTATATCTTTTAACAGATGTGACATATACGGGTCCAAGGCTGCTGGGACGATTTTGAAGTAAGAACATAATATTTACTCATAAAATCCACACTAATATTATTAATGAGAAAGTTTTTTCCCCCTACAAGTTATCCCTTGACTGTCTGATCTCACGTCATGGTAAAAAATGATGCAGTCTAAGATGGTAGCGGGATAACCTGTTAGGGGCATGGCAGTTATATTTTCATTTAAACGGTTGAAAAATTGTATATAATAATTGTAAACGATTATATCCTTATCCAAACTTTGAATCCATATTCCATACTTTATATTACCATATGCCATCCTACGTTTATTATCCTATTACGATTGACCAGCTCAACTGTTTAAATGCTTCATTTATTCAGTTTAGTAGATTTTCTAATCGGTTATTTGGGATTTACCTCGTTGTGTGTTTAGTCAAGAATATACATTTTTTATTTTATAAATTTTAGAGACATCATGTCACGTGGTGCGTCTCAAAACTGGCAACAAATCCTGCAAGAAACGACGGGGAAAACGGGCATTAGCGCGGTATCCCTGAAGCGATACTACCGCCCTCTTTACAAACTGCTGAAACGATTGGTGGAAAAATACGACATTCCTATTGACTGGTAGGGGCAGGTAGTCTACAGGCTTATAAACACAAACACTGCGACTAGGTTCTTTAATCCGTGTTACGAAATAAGTCTGCGGCAATTAGTGGAACAGCTAATACATTTTACATACAAAAATTGCATACCATCCCGCGCTCTGATTTATAAAAATCCTTTAAAAAAAATCCCAAACTGTTGTCAACCCCATAGATAAGACCGATGCTAATATAATTCTTGAATATTTTTAAGTGTAATTATTTATTTACACCTATACCTATAATTTCCAGTATTTTTTGTGTCTGTCTGTGCACACATAATAGGTATTCTATCCAATAATCTGGTTTTATTTAACCATTAAAAAATATCCATATATATTCGAAGAAAAATATACTTTGGAGTTTTTTGTTGATGTACATATCAGTAAATCTATCAACTCTGAACCGATATTGACTCACAGACGATTGTGCGGGCATCAGCTAGTCTTAAATAAAACAAAGATTAAATTAACAATAAATACATTTATTTAACTTAAATAATTAAATAGTGCTTCGAAGACTTTTTTAAAGTTTTGAAACCTCATAAATTAATACAAAAAACAAGATTTCAGAATTTTCCATAAGAATTCAAATTTCTTAATACATTCTAAGTGGAATAATTTATTAAAGCAATTAAATTAAATTATCAATTATTTATTAACAATAAATCAAATTATTATTTATTTACAAAACTACTAATAACATTATGGTAAACTGTCAATTTTATCAACTAATACGGCTTTCTGTATTTTTGTAATAATATCATATATGTACAAATAATGTTTATTTACAAAATGCTATTATTATTTAAAATAAGTTTTAAATTAAAAGTTGATTTAATAACCCCAAATTTGACTTGGCATTAAAGCTCCAAAGAAAATGAACCAATTGCAATAATTATAGATTAGTGAGACGATTTAAAATAATGCAAACACCAAACAAACAATATTTATTTTGGTTCATCAATCATTCTAAAAAAATATATTTGAAGCTTCCATGCCAAAAAAAGAGTATCAATGACACAACTTTTTAAAATTAGAGGTTTAAAGCGAGTATTTGCTATTGCATTCGATTTAAGATTTTTTATCACATTTTTCGCTAAAATATTATGATTATCCAATAAAATAAATAACTAAAAATGGATAGGTATATTTAAAGAATACGGTAAGATGTAGTACATGTTCCCTGGTTCATTTTTCTACCGATTGATTATATTATTTATTCCGTATACATAAAAGTGTAACAAAATTACGAGCCTATGATTGATATGCTATTGATTTAAGGGCGCGTTTGAAATGTAGATACTTTTTAAAATTAATGATAATTTGTTAAGCTCATTTAAATAAAAAAATTGACTTAAAAGTTGTAATACTCAAAATGCCTACCAAAATATACTACCATATTAGGAAAAGTACTCTAACAAAATGATTGTTTCAGGGTAAGGTCCTATCTTTACGGTAGTTTTAGTACTATGAGGTGAAAAGTATGGGTGGTATCTAATCCTTCGACTGCACGACTCAGTGTCATGTGATCATCCAGCCGTGACTCTCGCAAAATGCTGAAACCACTCCCATAACAACATTTTGCGCGCTTCATCATTAGATTTTCTACACGTCTCGTCGCGTTGTCTAGTTCTTCGGGTTAAGGTAAAATTCTACCAAAATGGTAGTTTTAGGACAAAATTGGTTGGTTTAGGGAAATTCAATGCTACGATAGGGTGGTAGCGTGTGATATCCAATCCACCGTGTGCGCTACTCTATGGTATATCCCCGGTTGGCCTCGACTGGCGCAGGAGTACCCGGCTGAGACAACACCTATCAGGTACCAGCGTCCCGCGCGCTCCAGCATCAGAGGTCCGCCGCTGTCACCTTGACAGCTGTCTTTGCCTCCACCTCGGTAACCCGCGCAAAGCATCTCGGGGTATATCACAACGTTTATCCCTGGAAAAGTAAAGAAAAATATACAATACTGTTAAACTGTATAGTGTACAATCAAAATTTTGTCACCCAGTGAACACTGTTATCCAACACTAGATGGTACTATACGAACTTTAATCAAGAGTTTTCTCTCCTACGAGTACATACACTTTTTAAGATATAATAGTCGAACTAATTTGGTCTGCAGACAATGGCCTGGAGTATTTTTATATTGTTACTGGTTGAGTGCATTTCACCTTTTCGTCCTACAACTGTCTTGGTATGTCAGACGCTTTTTTTGGCAGGCTGTAGACTCACCATTAGCTCTATGCCACCGCACGCACCCTTTTATCTAACACTAGGTGGCGTTATAGGAAACTAAATCACGCTAATGGCTTTCTCAATGAAGGAATATCTTTCTATACTTACTTTGGATGAGCGCTTTTCACCTTCTCTCTGACTTACCATTAGCTCTGTGCCAACGCTCGCATACTCTGTTGTCGAGCACAGGTACGTCCACTGCTTGCAGCGTGCGGGGGCGAAGCCTCGAGCCGGGGCTTAGGGCTCCCCAGCCGGCCGCCCAGCCGTACTGCCCCAGGTAGTCAGACCCTCGCTCTGGCAGGCAGATTGGAGCTGGAATAAGAAATGATTAACATCAAAACTTTAGAGTTAAAGTTAAAATGAGAACTTAAAATTTTAGTTTAAGTTAATCTTAAATTAGTTAAAGTTAAAATAAAACTTAAGATTTAATTTTCAAAACTCCATTCTTAGCGAATGCCTATGTTATAATAGCTATCTGTAAGCCAAGATCCTTCCATTGGTTTTGAGCTGTGCGTTAACAGATTAGTCAGTCAGTCAGTCACCTTTTCCTTTTATAATATACAAGTTTCGCTTCACTTACAATAAAAACATCTGGAAAAAAGTAAACTAGATGGTGTTAGTTGTATCATAGACATTTGCACATATCTATATCTAACGAAATAATAAGTTTCCATTAATTAGGTCAAGTTGGAAGGAACTTTTACGTACTTATCATTGTACCTAGGAGATTTGGTTTTAAAAATCTAAATAAAATTACCTATATGCGGCATGTAGTGAACGTTTCGGTCAAGCGTGAGCACGGCCACGTCAAAGCGATCGGCTTGAGGTGTGAACTTAAACAGCGGGTGCACCTGAAAACGTGAGGTCAGAAACTTAGAACTACGTCAATTGGTAAAACATGGATAAAACATAAATCCGTTTTTGCGAAAACAATAAAACTCAATCGAGTTTTCATACATTTAGTTTCAAGATACCGTAACTGAATATCACCATCATGTTTTATATCATCAAATATCAAATTCAATCAAACAAATATTATAAATGCGAAAGTTTGGATGGATGTATGGATGGATGTTTGTTACTCATTCACGCCCGAACGGCTGAACGGATCTGGATGAAATTTGGCACAGAGGTAGATTATAGTCTGGAATAACATATTTATCCCGGAAAACTAAGGAGTTCCCGCGGGAACCAAAAAACCTCAATCCACGCGGACGTAGTCGCGGGCATCAGCTAGTGTTTTATAAGTTATTTGACGTTACTAAAATTTTCAGTGTACCTACCTAATTTGAATAAAATATATTATTTACTTTGATAGTTCTAACTCCAAAAGTATACGCCGGCACGCCTGTGACCACGTGACGAAGCGATATCACTATGCATCTCTATACATACTTCAGATAGACCTAATGTTGAAGGTGTAATTACGCCGGTAGTGAATAGATGACCTAGTTACCCAACGTGACGCGGCTGTGACCACGTTGTCCTGTCAATGTGATATTACTAGTTGTATACGTATTACGTACTTTGATAGTCCTAACTCCAAAAGTGTACGCTGGTAATGGCTCGGCAGCTGAGTTGATGACGTAGTCACCCAGCGTGACGCGCACGTGACGAGGTTGAGCGCGGGCGACGCAGTGACCCGACGTGACAACGTGACGACCTGGCATCACTAATGATATACGTACTTTGATAGTCCTAACTCCAAAAGTGTACGCTGGTAATGGCTCGGCGGCTGAGTTGATGACGTAGTCACCCAGCGTGACGCGCACGTGACGAGGTTGAGCGCGGGCGACGCAGTGACCCGACGTGACAACGTGACGACCTGGCATCACTAATGATATACGTACTTTGATAGTCCTAACTCCAAAAGTGTACGCTGGTAATGGCTCGGCGGCTGAGTTGATGACGTAGTCACCCAGCGTGACGCGCACGTGACGAGGTTGAGCGCGGGCGACGCAGTGACCCGACGTGACAACGTGACGACCTGGCATCACTAATGATATACGTACTTTGATAGTCCTAACTCCAAAAGTGTACGCTGGTAATGGCTCGGCGGCTGAGTTGATGACGTAGTCACCCAGCGTGACGCGCACGTGACGAGGTTGAGCGCGGGCGACGCAGTGGCCCGCCGTGACGACGTGACGACGCGATACTAAGGATCCTCCACATCTGGAATGGTGGAGGACATAATGTTATAAAATGACTCCTGGCATATTTTTTATTGGAAACTTTTTTTAATCCACTACAAGTTAGCCTATGATTAAGATAACCAGGCTTACTGTACACTAGCTGACCCGGCGAACTTCGTACCGCCTTAGTATGCAAAATTAAATGTATATTTTTCAATATTTCTGAGAGATTTTCTTAATATTTTTTTCCGTAAGAACCTTCTCCTAATAATAACAAATACAACAAAAAAAGAATTAGTGAAATCGGTCCAGCCATTCACGCGTGATGCCGTGACCAAGGAAAACGGGTTTCATTTTTATATATATAGATATTATCATACCCGTGTGGAATGGTGGCAAGAAACAAGAAGGTGCTGGTTGCATTTCCGCGCTGGACAGCCAGGCTGAACCTTTGCGCAAAACAATGAGCCAGCCAAACGAACATCAGTTAAGTAGTTATCATACTTAATATTATAAATGCGAAAGTGTGTTTGTTTGTTGGTTTGTCCTTCAATCACGCCATAACGGAGCAACGGATCGACGTGATTTTTGGCATGCGTATAGTTCAAGACCTGGAGACAGACATAGGCTACTTTTTATCCCGGATAATTAAGGAGTTTCCGTGGGAATAAAAAAAAATTAATGCCTCGGATGAAGTTGCGGGCATCAGCTAATTTCCAATAAAGGAGTAATTTTGAGAACAATTCAATTACAACAGTTAGGTAGATATAATATTTTATGCTATAAAAACAATTGGACATTACAAATGTTGCATGCAAGCGTGCGTTGCAAAAATATAATCTAGGTTGCCACTTACCATATAATAGACTCTGCAATGAGTGTTGTAATAGAAAAATGTCTCGTTGTGATATGTGGACGAATATCATAATGACATTGTATTTAAGGGGCCTTACACACGTCAACTTAGTAATGGCGGGTCTACTCTAGTGGTTAAGACACCCGACCTACTGTACGGGGTCGCGGGTTTGATCCCCGGGCACGCATCTCCAACTTTTCGAAGTTATGTGTGTTTTAAGAAATTAAATATCACTTGCTTCAAACGGTGAAAGAAAACATCGCGAGGAAACCTGCACGCCCGAGAGTTCTTCATAATGTTCTCCAAGGGGTGTGAAGTGTGCCAATCTGAACTTGACCAGCGTGGTGGACTATGGCCAAACCCTTCTCGTTTCGAGACGAGACTCGTGCTTAATAGTAAGCCGGCAATAGTACCTGATCTCAAAATCATGCTTCTTAAAATTTGACGACCTCCCTAGTGCAGTGGTTAGCGCTGTGTTCTCATAGTGGGAGGCCCCGACTTCGATTACCGGCAGGGTCAATTTGAGAATTTATTGTAAATAATTTGTACAATAATGGTGTAAAATCATACTAATATTATAAATGCGAAAGTCAGTTTGTTTGTTGGTTTGTTGGTTTGTCCTTCAATCACGCTGCAACGGAGCAACAGATCGACGTGATTTTTGGCATGGGTATAGTTGAGGACCTGGAGAGTGCCATTTTTATCCCGGAAAATTGAGGAGTTCCCGCGGGAATCCAAAAAAACTTATTCCACGCGGACGAAGTCGCGAGCATCAGCTAGTGTTTAATAATTCTAAATTTTGTACGCCAGAAATGGCGGAATGCATGCTGATATTGTGTTCACAACGAAAAAATAAAATGTAATATTTAAAAATATGTATAATATCAGAGCTTAGATTTCATACATCACACTTGTTTTTATTTCACATTCAATCCATGCAGATATGTATACTGTCGAAGCTATGGCTATGACTGATTTGGGTTGCGCTTTACAAATTACAATTTGAGAAGAAATAAGATAAGTCCAAGATAAGATTTTAAGTATTTTACAACAAAGCCGTGCAACCGCATTATTATATATTTTTTTATGTACAAGCCATGTCTATTTAATAAATAAAGCTAGGAATGTTGAAATAATAAAATAATTTACATGAAGAGGAATGTGCGAAAGTTTTTCTGAAGTCTGAAGTACTAAAATATAAGTATCTACTTAAAGAGAATGTAAAACACCCTTCATTCTTTTAAACCTATACAAAAACAAGATCTATTTTTATTAATAATTTCTCATGCAAGTTTTAACAAGAACTGTACAAAGTTTCATCTCGATAGGATGAACGATGCGCAAATACAGGCGTAACAAATGAACAAACACAGCAACTACTTAAAAAAACAAAATTGCAGCACTAGTTTTTTTGCTATTCATTTCATAATACTCCCTGCGGAAAGAGACTAGTTAGTTTTTAACTAATTTTAATTAAATTAATATAGAAAATAGCAATGCATGATTCAATATATTTATAATTCTCTGATTTAAATTCGTAAAATTATGTTCGCAGTTTTTCTGGATAGAATGCTGCATTTCAATGGTATTTATTTTCAGAATCTAAGAATAAAGGGAAGAAAGTATAGATATTAGATACACAGTCAAAATTGCAAGGTAATCAATACATAATTTAAGGCAAAATTTTGTGCACCACAGCCATTAAGAAAATCTTGGTACTAAATTACTACCAAATTCGATAGGAGTTGCCTGGTTGTATACGCAAAATTAATACCATTTATTTATTTACAGTACCATAGAGTTACTCTACGTATTTTTTCATAATCTACACCATGCTACATCTGTCTCTTTCGCACATTTACCTCTCTATCCAACACTGCTTCCAACCGATAAGCTCGAAAATCGACATAAGCATGTTGCATCTGTAAAGTTAATATATTAGTGTCAGTATTAGTCGTGTTAAAATCGTAAATTTCTGCCAAAATAGTAGGTCTTTTTTTTGTGAGTAACTTTTGAGTTTGGTATTAAATAAAGAAATTTTAACAAAGGTTGGTACCTACTATTTGGAAGACATTTAAAAAACAACGCATATTTATGAATATCAACATGCGTTAATGAAACTTAAGGTTATTACATATTTTTATTATATCATCAGCATAATTAATAGTTGTTGTGAAAGTAAAGATTATAATTTTATGGGATAAAATATTTAATTAAATAAAACTTTATGTAACCATTGTACAATACAACATTATCGTACAACACGAGAACATAAAATTATGCGTTGTTCATAATTACAAAATATTCGATAAAAATAAAATAAATATTACTGGAATATTAGTTTTTCTGACATAATAATCAATTAGTGTGTTATAATATTATATTAGAATAAAAATATTTTATTAGTGTTAGATAAATGCAATTATCTAGTGTATTACGAATAAAACATAGTATTTATAAAGATTTTAGGCAAATAGTCAATATTATAGTCTATGTACAAGCCCTTCAAATGTACACTATAATACGTATAAGTACACAACTATACCGATACTTTAGAGGAAGACAGCTGATTAGCTCTTTGAAGGATGTTGTTTTTAGACATGTCAAAATATACTAGGAATATAACCTGTAGGATACTTAAGAAGACTTGCTAGGGAAAGGAGCCGAAGTCAATTAGTTCGCAATCGCTGACGGCGCATTTCCATGTTGAAAAATTGATGAAGTAGTATTCACAATTAGACGACAATGGTCGTGCTGAAAAAATCTGTTAAATCCAGCAGCCTGGTTATTTGGATCTTGCGACCCATGTCGCCAAATAATGTATTGCGTCTGGCGTATGCAGCTCTTGGGATCCTTGAGGTTTTAAAAGAAGACTGATGTTAAAGCTATTTTAAGGGCGGGGGCATGTTTCGGTTTTCTAGATCTGTCAAGGGCGGGGGTATGTTTTTAGTTATGTAAAATATGCTAAGTATATAACCTGGAGGAGCCAATCCTGATGTAGGCTTGCCACGGGAAGGTGCCGAATCCTGCGTCGTCTCCACCGACAATTCTGCGCTGGGCTGTCTGCTTGCCCACTGCCACGCCGCAACCTGTAACAATGAGCAGAAAATTGATAAGTTTTCTGAAGCCTCTGTTTTGTTTTCTTCTTCACGCGTCGTTCCTTCAACTTTGAGGACCCCTTCGATAACACTCTTCTCACGATGCTCTTCCATTTCTCTCTGTTTCCCACCGCGTAGATGGCCTCGCAGATCGGCGTATCACCTGTTTCCTTAATTTGGTCTGACCAACGTCTCGGGCTACGTCCGCGGGGCTTCTTTTCTCCGATCTTACCAGTGACCATAAGTTTTTCGATTGTACTGGCAATTGTCCCGTGCAATGTGACCGAAGTACTCGAGGGTCCTCCGCAGACAGATGTTGGAAAGCCTCATTTTTATTTTCAGGTTATTTATAATATTGAGACGTTGATTCTATGCTTGGTCCATGATATGTTGAGCATACGTCTCCAAGGCGTCTACAATACTAGACTACGGAGTACGGACTAGGCGCATTTTCGTTCATTAGGATCTTACTATTCTATCTATTCTTTTATTCTTGTCTATTATAGTCTATTTTTTATTCTACTACAAATTAGCTCTTGACTGCAATTTCACCTGGATTGTAAGTGATGGTAAGTCAAGATGGAAAAGGGCTAACCTGTTAGGGGTAAGCATATCAAATCTAAGATTAAATTAAATCCAAACGCCTAATCGGTTTCTACGCCCCTCTCGCTTTCTTTTAAAAGTTTCCTCTGCCCTAAGGTTGCCTGAAAGAGATTAAATCGCCTGTTGTGCCACAGCCATTATGATTTTTTTTGTGTTTTTATTTATTTTAATAGTGTACAATAAAGTATATTTAACTTTAACTTTAAGTTTAACTTTAACTTTACCTTGTTGAGTTACATTTTTCTCCTTAGTTTTGTCCTTCAATTTCGGCGCTCTTATATCGTACAGCTTATCAGCACTAACGTTCAGAATTAAGAGAAGTAAATACACTACCAGAACTGTATAACACTTTATGTTCATTTTGATTTATATACTTTACATTTTTTGATTTCCGTACTTATTTATCGGGAAATATAAATATTTTTGTAATTGCTTTTCATTTGAAAATTTTGACATACTACTTAAAAGAAAACTGCATGAATGGCTCATTGACAAGTGTTTTTACTAGCTGAAGGAATTTTTAGAATGAATTTATTTAGTCATTTCTGAGAATTATAAAATATATTTGGTTTGTTTAGACTCATAGCTTAAACTCATGTTTTTAATTTGCATGTCAGTAATGGCGAAACATGTATGGTCAAATTTAGTCTCTGTCATCTTATTGTACAATGTTTCTAGCATATAAGCGATTTATTAATAAAATATAAAGTAAATGAATTTTTTTCCTCAAGAATAGGGATGATACATCTCAATCAAATCAGCAACTCTTTATCGAACTTAAAAACGCGCTTCTTACTAGAATATGTTAGTTTAGTTAGTATGGAATACATAGTTGTGACTTGTGATGTCATCAAATTTCAATGCATTTTTTTATTTAATCTATAGTTTAAAATAGTTATCAAACTTAAAACTAAACGAGGATGTGTATTTCAGGTATTTTGGGAGACCCTTCATTTAATAATCAGTGAGAAATAATTTATTTTTGACAGCCATCATCCCTATCACAGCTGTCGTGCACTACTTAAAACTAACGGTTTACACTTTACAGTATATCCTTTATGAGCTCCTATAGGTTTGATCAAATTTTTGTAACTTTTAAACACTTGTGTTATAATAGTGGATTATATAGAACGGATAATCCTTAACTCGCGTCCGTAACACAGATGAAATAAAACGGTACTGAATACATATTTTAAACTGTAATCAATAATTACATAATAACAAGTCAGTGCGTAATGTAACGGAAATGTGCTATAATGTACATATTACTTAACGCATTTCGGTTCGCATTACGGAAGTAAGGCGGCCAGTTTTTTAGGGTTCCGTACACAAAGCGTGCCAACGGGACCCTATTACTAAGCCTATGCTGTCCGTCCGTCTGTCAGCGGGCTGTCTCATGAAGCGTATTAGGAAGACAATACGGAAAAAAATTGAAATTTTCACGGAGTGCGTATTTCTATTTAATATTGCTCAATCAATCAATTTATTTATTTACTAGCTGATGCCCGCGACTACGTCCGCATGGGAACTAGTTCCCGCGGGAACTCCTTAGTTTTCCGGGATAAAAAGTAGCCTATGTGTTATTCTATACAGACTATAATCTATCTCTGTGCCAAATTTCATCTAGATCCGTTCAGCCGTTCGGGCGTGATTGAGTAACAAACATCCATCCATACATCAATTCATCCATCCAAACTGTCAATCAGTATAAAAGTGCTCCTATTCTACCACAGTGTGGTGTTCAAATATGTCGTTCTTAGATCATAAATAATTCTTAAAAGGCTATGTAATAAATCGATAACGTGATGAGACACAAATTTATGACATTTTAAAATTCTACTTTGGAGTCTGATGGGAGTTTTTATAGGCTTAAGTAAAAATTCTTGATTATTACAGCTAAAAAGTAGTCTTACTTTAATATTATAAATGCGAAAGTGTGTTTGTTTGTTGGTTTGTCCTTCAAACATGCTGCAACGGAGCAACGGATTTACGTGATTTTTGGCATGGGATTGGATATAGTTGAGGACCTGGAGAGTGACATAGGGTACTTTTTATCCAGGAAAATCAAGAAGTTCCTGCGGGAATGAAAAATTTAAACCACGTGGATGAAGTCGCGGCCATCAGCTAGTATTGCTACGGAACCCTTCATTCGTGAGTCCGACTCGCACGTGGCCGGTTTATTTAGTGGCATAATTTATTACGGGGTTATGTAGGCGCTTGCTTGTTAATTCGGTTAAATGGTTGAATATTTTAATATAAATTCGGAAAAAAATTAACGAGTGCGTTTCAGACACGCATAAGGTTCCGTAGCCATCATTCTTTATCATTTGAAAGATATTCACCATCATTTTGCCGGTTCTTCTCAATAGAACATAATATTTCCGAACCGGTGGTAGATTCTTGCGACTTACGAGTATCATACGTGGCACAAGCTGTCCTAAGTGAAATAAATCATTTCATTTTCAGTGCTACGGAACTATTACACTACGGAACCCTAATAAATTAAGAAAGTTTGCCATATATTTCTCAGAGAGATATTGTAATGGTAGGCGGCCGTTATTTCACCCTATAACCCAGATTGGAAGTCCACAGCACCCAGTTTAACATCCCAATTAAGCAAATTAGGGTTTTTTTAGTGCGAAACCTCTTTAGCCGCGTTGAGCACTTTTTGGTAGGGGAAAATCTTATGGGCTCGCGTCACCGACATGCTCGTGACGTATTGTGCAACATTAGTGCTGTGTTTAACATTTATATTGTGTAGTTTTTAATGATTTTTAAAAAAATATTATTGTATTTTTATTTTTGTTTGTTATAATGTGTGTGTAGTTTTAGTAACTTGTACTTAATGTTGTGGTCTAATAAGACGTATTGGGACACTGTAGTCTTGCCAAGTATGTCCTATCAATAAAATAAAAAATAAAACAAAAGTAAAATTTAATGGATTTAGTCCCTATTACTGCCAATTTTTTTAAATTACATAATAGGCTTGCGCTTGACGACAATCATGGTTTAATACAAATCAATGATGAGGTCTAGATTGGGGTGCGCTTGACTAGAAGTTGACCTTTCTGTGGAATAAACACGGGACCTCTCACCAATACGACCACAGTGCTCACTGCTCACTACCTCTTTTGACCTCCGTGGCGCAGTGTTAAGCGCTGTTGTCTTAACGTGCGGAGGTCCCGGTTTCGATCCCCGGCAGGGTCAATTTGGGAATTTATAATTTCTGAATATTCATTGGTCTAGCGTGGTGGGAGGCTTCGGCCGTGGCTAGTTACCACACTACCGGCAAAGACGTGCCGCCAAGCGATTTAGCGTTCCGGTACGATGCCGTGTACAAACCGAATAGGGGTATGGGTTTAATATAACTCCCATGCCCCTAACAGGTTAGCCCGCTACCATCTTAGACTGCATTATCACTTACTATCAGGTTAGATCGCAGTCAAGGGCTAACTAGTAGTGGATAAAGAAAAAAAAAAAAACTACGCCAGTGAGGACTTAGAAATAATATGAATCCTTTGGGTAGGCATCATTCTTCATACTTATCTCATATTTTATCTCATACTTACTATCATACTAATATAATGCGAAAGTGTGTTTGTTCGTTGGTTTATTGGTTTGTCCTTCCATCACGCCGCAACAGAGCAACGGATCCACGTGATTTTTCACATGGGTAATTGGGTATAGCCAAGGACATGGATAGTGAAATAGGCTACTTTTATCCCGGAAAATTAAGGAGTTCCCGTGGGTATTAAAAAAAATATTACACGCAGAAGTCGCAGGCATCGGCTAGTAATATTATAAATGCGAAAGTGTGTTTGTTTGTTGGTTTGTCCTTCAATCACGTCGCGACAGAGCAACGGATCGATTTAAGGCGAGTCACCTGCAAGATTTTAGGAGGTGAGGTGTGGTGTGCCGCCCGCGCGTCTCGCGGTACGTTTCTCGTAGAGACTGGCGGGGAAGCGTGCAGCGCGGTATGTTCTGAAACCGCTTGGAAACGTTCAAGTTATGGGATTAATTTGAATTAAATAAATATAGGACTTCAGTTTGAAACAAAGTTTAGCAGGTTCTCATTAATACTTTAAGAAAAATTTATCCATATAAAAATTATGAGCAAAGTCGAAAATTTTATTAATAAAAAATTCGTTTTAAACTTTTAATTTAGCCTGTTTCAAGATTTTTTTTGATCGAGTAAAGTACATCCTATCGTGTAACAAATTAGCACATTCTTTAGACAATATCTTTAAGTGTATCGGATATTTTTTGTAAGACCGTTATTTAATAGTAAATACCGAAAAAACTTGATCTAGCAAACCAGTTTTCACCGTTGAGCTGAGGTGACTCGCCTTAAGCATGGGTATAGTTGAGGACCCGGAGAGTGACATAGGCAACTTTTTATCCCGGAAAAATAAGGAGTTCCCGTGGGAATTGAAGAATCTTAGATATTCAATGCATACGAAGTCACGGGCATTCAGCTAGTGGTACATAATCTCAACTTATCGCCGCGCACGTGTCTCCTCTAATTATTAAAAGTGTTTAGGCCATTGGCCATCACGCTGACCAAGTGCGGATTGGTAAACTTCACACACCTTTGAGTTTACTACAGACAAAACTTGCGTAATAATCTAACAGTAGGTAAATCTAATAACAACGATTCGTTTCGGCCTCTAAAATGTAAGTTTAACTGTTTGTTTCCTACTTTCTACGGTCAATTGCATGTTAAAGTTAATAACCGATTTGATTTTGGCACACATTTTTGTTTCAAGCCCATAAATACTTCTAAGTCTTATCACAGAATATGCGGTTTTCACTCAAAATAATTAGGGAAATAGGAATAGTGCACCTAAGGCTACCTTAACTAATGAACTTTAGGGAACCTAAGGCTACAATAAATAGGGAACTTTAGGGAACCTAAGGCTATCAGGTGACAGTTGCACTGATAAAACTCTCATCTTAAGCGGTGGTAGGTGTTCTTATTTTTCTGACAGGAAAAGCTGCTTAGCTGAGTTTCACTGCCAGTGTCTATATAGCCCCACTAAAGCTTACTATTCAAGATCACCCGCAAAAAATCGGTGGAGTTTTAAATTTTTATTGATTTACCATTCATCATTTGGGTAGGTATAAAGAAAGAAAGAAAAACAGTTTATTCACTAGTGATATAATTATATTGACTTATCGCTTTTCATCAGAATAGGTAGGTAAGTACAAACTTTACATAAATAGGTACTTTTTTCTTTTCTTTTTTTCTGTGCAATATCATGCGATCAGTCTTCTGACTATGAGCAAATGTGTTGAATGTTTTGTGACATATACGACACAAATACTTAGTATTAAATCTTGCGTTCAAAATAATATAATACAATATTTAGTACAGGTACATGCCAAATTAAAAAATGACAAAAATGAAGGTAGTGGATTTCTTTCATAACCTAAAGTAGTCAATAAACGTAGCGTACGTAACCTACTTTATAGCTAAAATGATTTTTTCGTTATGAGTTTAATAAATTGGATTATGTTTGCAACCATGAATATTCGCTTTCTTCCTTTTCCTCGAGATCAAAGACAACCGCACTAACCACAAACCGAGAAAGTTCAAGTTTGAACCATCTTTCACCTTCCTTATACCTGGGCTTAAAGCCTGCTTCGTTAAAAATAAAGAGATGCCTCAGAATAGATTTTTGAAAATTTACAGAAACCACACACACATCTACAAAAATTCAAAATTCAAAATTCAAAATGATTTTTATTCAAATAAACTTTTACAAGTACTTTTGAATCGTCAAGTGAATCTACCACTGGTTCGGAATGCCATTCCTACCGAGAAGAACCAGCAAGAAACTCGGTACAATATAGTATACACCTACCTAGAAAAGTACCGAATAATTTGACCATTTGCGTGGTTGGTATTGAAATCTGAATCCTAAGTAGTACCTAACCTATATTTAGGATTTCATGCCCAATTTTCGGTTTAAGACTCATAAGTTTACCAGTTTATTGAACTAAATTAGACAAAATGAATGTACTAGTTTGTATGGAAGCCCACCAATTTTCAAGTTAAAATTGGTGGGATCCAAGAAAATATTGTCATTCGATTAAAAATGAACTAATGCGTATTTTACGACGTTTGGAAATTCCATCCTCAAGAGATTTTTAGAAATCGCATCCGAGCGAAGCAGGGATCAATACGTGGGATAGCAAAAAGACGTCAGGACTTGTCCTGCCATGTCAGGATTTTTTGGCTTTGATCAGAATTCCGGGCTTTTTTATAACAAACCAATATTATAAAATGCGAAAGTGTGTCTATCTGTCTGCTACGCTTTTCCGGCTCATCTTTTCAACCGATTTTGATGAAATTTGGTACAGAAGTAGGTTGAATCCCGGGGAGCATAGGCTACTTTTTAACCCGGAAAATTCAGGAATTCCGTCGGGAATCAAAAAACCTCAATCCATGCGGACGAAGTTTCTGCTATGCTTTTATAGCCCATCTTTTCAACCGATTTTGACGAATTTCGGTACACAGATGATAGGTTGAAACTCAGTTTTCGATTCTTTAAACTTGTGTAAAGGCAAGTAGATATAGAGGTATCTCAGATTCTTTATACTTCTGTAAAAGTAATTCTAAAAGCAATCTCAAGGCTCAAGAAAAGGGAAAAGGTACATTCAATACGTAATAACATGTTCTACACACAAAACATGATGCTAACCCAAGGAAACCAATAGCATTGTGCCTAATGGCAAACTAGCGTGAAATTATACGCAAAAGTAAGTAGATATTTGCGTAACCACATATTATATTGCAACCGGGGATGGTTCTAAAATTGTAGATTTTCAGAGATCCCTTGGTATATGACAGTGAAAACCTTTTCTTTCAGTCTTTTTTACTGATGCAAATTAATAACTTAAAAGTCATTTTTCTGTACTAAAGTAGTAATAAAAGAACCCTTTTGGTCTTTCTCGGTCAGAAAAAAAAAGTGAGTCCAGTAGATCAAGTCGAATGAAAGGGTGTGTCTAGTGAAAGCTGAGAGGCGATTAGGTATTGATCGTGTTAAAACACTGGCAATATATTATAAAATTCAAGGCTCAAAGTAATTAAAAGTTACCCTACCGCCTTGAAGCCTTAGTGCCAAAAATTTCTTGCGCGATATTTCACCGCGGTTAATTGCCTCATCTGGGTCACCAGATGAGGCACCGCAATTAAAAAAGGAAGAAGGTTCTCAATTCGGCACGTATCCTATTTGTTTTTTGCGCAAAATATCAGCCTGGCTGTACAGCACGGCAATGCAGCCAGCATTATTGCCACCACTCCACGCGGGCATTGGTGGGAGGCTTCGGCTGGGGCTAGTTACCACCCTACCGGCAAAAACGTAGCACCAAGCGATTTAGCGTTCCGGTACAATGCCGTGTAGAAACCGACTAGGGGTATGGGTTTAATATATCAGCTATACGCCTAATCCCTCCCCGCTACGATCTTAGACGGCATCGTCACTTACCATCAGGTGAGATCGCATTCACTTCAGAAATACTTTGGATTTGAAAGAAGTTTATTACGGATCCCACGCACTTTTTGGTATATTCGCACTTAAGGTTGATTGTTAATGTTTTGACGAGCTGTAATAAGTTGTAACTTGTATCGTATACCTACTATTACAACGGAACCCACGCACTTTTTGGTATATTCGCACTTAAGGTTGATTGTTAATATTTTGACGAGCTGTAATAAGTTTTAACTTGTATATACATACCTACTATTACGAGATTTCGGAATCTAAGTGATTTATGATTAGATGGCTACATCTTTCTTGCAAGAAAATGAGGTAATAATAACAATGTAAGTTACGTAAAGTTTTTTTCATTTAATTTTGCGCATGAGTGTGACTAGAATCATGACGGGAAGTTACAATTTGGGATGTTGCCAATGTCAAAATATAAATTACTACATGATGCCCGCGACTTCGTCCGCGTGGATTACGGTTTCTTGATTCCCGTGGGAACCAAAATACCACAATCCACGCTTACCGTTAAAAACCGTTGATCGGATTTAAGCTGAACAACAAAATCATAATATGGTTCGTTTACATAACGCATCCGGTACTTTCACTGCTAAAGGAAAGAGGGGAGGCTACGTTAGGCTTTGTAAGATGAGCGGGTCCTTTTAGGTCAACCTTGTAATGTGCATTACGGTGGGGCTGCCAGCATTTTACACACTCAGTACTGGGGGGGGGGGGGGGGGGGTTACTAGTACTACCATCGCTTAAAGCAGTATTATTTCAATATGATTTCAATAATATTAGTTTTATGTCACGTATTGTTTGACGACCTCCGTGGCGCAGTGTGTAGCGCTGTTGCCTTAACGTCCCGGGTTCGATCCCCGGCAGGGTCAATTTGGGAATTTATAATTTCTGAATTTTGTCTGGTCTGGTCTGGTGGGAGGCTTCGGCCGTGGCTAGTTACCACCCTACCGGCAAAGACGTACCGCCAAGCGATTTGGCGTTCCGGTACGATGCCGTGTAGAAACCGAAGGGGTATGGGTTTAATATAACTGCCACGCCCCTAACAGGTTAGCCCGCTACCATCTTAGACTGCATCATCACTTACCATCAGGTGTCACCGTCAAAGGCTAGCTTGAAGTGGATTAAAAAAAAAACGTACCTTGACGTCCCTAAAATAAGGATTATAATTCTAAAACACGAACGTCAGCAATATCAAAACATGGACCACCAGTCCCACCAACTTAACTGGCCCGGTAGCCAACTAGTAGCTGTAAACTGTTTATTGCTGTAAACTATAACAAAATTTGATCTTATTTCGAAGAACGATGACTGCTAACAAGTGAATATAATGAAAATTACTAAAAAATACGACTGCTCTGCCCGTATTGAATTACCTTTGGAATCTTATTCACATTTTTATTAAATAATATTTTTTTTGTGAATCACTGGATATTGAACTATAGGGTTTTATATTTTTGGAATAGGGTTTTATATTTTTGGAATCTACTCATCATTTTCGAGATGATAATCTTATTTTCGAATATTTTTTTTCAACTTTAGTCGAATGCGGGACCATGGATTTTTGCTAGCCTATGGTACCCGGAATAAGCTAGGGATTCTAACTATACCTCATTTATCAAAATCGGTTCAGGCGTATAGAAGTTATGGTGGAATATACAAACTCACATACATACATACATACATACATACATACATACATACATACATACATACATACATACATACATACATACATACATACATACATACATACATACATACATACATACATACATACATACATACATACATACATACATACATACATGAACCAGGCAGGCAGTCGTATAAAAAAGTATATTTAAACTGCGTTTCAGCCGTCACCGCCCATCTCCGATAAACCTATACAGATATCCTTATCTATTATCTAAAATTATAATATTACATGTAAATTTGTAAATGTAATGTACTTAAATTGTGTGTCTGTGTGTGTGTACTAATAGAATGTACATACATGTTGTAAATGAATTATTTAAAAAAAGCAACCACCGAGTTTCTTGCTGGTTCTTCTCGGTAGGAATGGCATTCCGAACCAGTGGTAGATTCACTTGACGATTCAAAAGTACTTGTAAAAGTTTATTTGAATAAAGAATATTTGATTTGATTTGATTTGATTTGATTTGTACCTAATTATTTGTAGGTACATTATTTTAGTATACAAACACACCCTATCTGTATCAGCCATATTAAAATTTAAAAGCTATGGACATTTGTATTGACCAATAAATTGGTAATCGCGATGATTGGATATAATATGAGGAAGAGTTCACGTAACGGTGAGTGAGTCACGACTCACGAGTTGCGACACGACGAAATCTGAGGATGCATATACCTAACCCACTTAGCAATGACAGGTAGAGCTCGTGTCTAAGATATAATTATTACGAAAATATATTCTTACGGAATCTTACTGTTATTAAAAATAAACATTTTTCTACTAAGAAATGTGGCTATGCAGGGTTAGGGGATTACAATCTCTCTGTGTCGTATTCCTCCCCTTGTGAACCGTGACCCCTTTCCATTAATTACATAATGGAAGGAGTTTTCTTGGGTTAATAATGCGGTGGAGTACAGGCCCTTTCGCATACGACTCTACTAATGATTATATTATCTGATATTAGTGAAAAATAAAACTAAGTTAAAAGTAAATTATCAGTGTATAAACATTAAAAAGTGAACTGTGATGGATCCACTACAAGTTAGCCCTTGACTGCTCTGATGGTAAGTGTCGATGCAGTCTATGATGCTAGCGGGCTAACCTGTAGGGGTATGGCAGTTATATTAAACCCATACCCCTAGTCGGTTTCTACACGGCATCGTACCGGAACGCTAAATAGCTTGGCGGCACGTCGTCGCCGGTAGGGCACGGTAAACTTATGAACTTGTTTTTTCTAAAATGGACTGGATAGTGGATATCATTAGTTATTAAGGAAATAAAAGGCTATAATAATAATTAGTGATAATGACCGGGACCGACCGCTTAACGTGCTCTCGGGCACGGAGGAAACGAAAAGGCCAAAGAAGAATTGGATCGATGTTGTTTTACAATTACAATTGATGGGTATTGTACATACCTACAAGTACGGACAGTCTTTCTGTCTGTATTAGAATAGCTATTTATGCAACTGTATCGTAATGAGGGTCATTTTAATTCGAGTGCTGTTTTTTGATACGAGGCTTGCCGAGTATCAAAATAGGATAGTACGAGAATTAAAATGACTAATTACGTACAGTTGCATACAAGATTTTATCTACGACAAGGACGTCTTTATAATTTTTTACTTTGTAAATTAATAAACAAGTCAAATCAATTGACTGGTTGGGAAAGTGCCAGAACCCAGAGCCGCTAAGCTATAGGTATCCTATTTATGAAGATAACCATATCGATACAGCTACGACTCATAACGATACAGCTCCCATACAACGAACTGTATCGTTATGAGAAGCAAACACGAAAGAGGGTTCAATTCGATATAGTTGTCAAATTCGAAATTGGAACTTTTCAATGCTCGAGTAGATAAGATAATAAATGGTCATCATCTAGTTCGGTAATAAAAGGATAACACCGACCACCTAGTTTCCGGTCACCACTGACATAATGCATTACGGTCTACAAAAATTTGAATAAGTTGGTCAAACAACATCCACTTTCTACTGTTGCATGACATAATATGCTGGGTTACTTAACACTCCGTATACATCGGGCGTGTGTAAACAAGCAATGTATGTCAGTTGGTATGGGGACTGAATATTTAATCGGCCTTTGTGCTAATTAAGTTAATAAATTCTCGTTTAATGGGGCTAGACGTTGACTTTAAATCGTGTACTTTCGTGTGCCATAGGTACACGTGGACGAAGTCAACATCATCGTCAGCAGTGGCGTGCACAGATTTTGAAGGTTGGTTAGTCAGAATACCTATTTACTAAATGTTTTGATGAAAAATGAGCATTGACGTATTTTCATTTGGGTAAGCAGTGCTTTTATGCCTCCATGAACACGCCACTGATCGTCAGCCATCATTTCAACCGAGTACCTACTACCTACTGAGTACGAGTCTCCGTGGAGTTTCCTCTCATACTGGCAGGATTTGGACATAGACCATAATATCGTATGTACGCTTTTTAGGGTTCCGTACCAAAATGGTAAAATGGAACCCTTATGGTGCGACTTTCTCCGTCTGTCTGTCTGTCTGTCCGTCCGTCACACTCGATTATTTCAGTAACTACAGAAGCTATCGACATGAAATTTGGAATAGTTGTGTATATTAGTGGCCCAAAGACACTGGAATTAAAAAAAATTGGAAATTATTTTTGTTCTTATTTAAAAAGGGAGGAAAATCGGAGGGTTGAAATTTAAAAGTGAGATAACTGTACTGTGTGGGGTATCATATGAAAGGGTTTACTTTGTAAATTCTAAAACAGATTTTTAATTATTTTTAGTCATGATAGTTTTTGATTTATCGGGGAAAAAGTCTAAAAAAATACCGTTCCCCCCCCCCCTTATCTCCGGAGTTTACCAATCGAAAAATCTGAAATAATTATGGTCAATAGAAATTTATGTATATTTTACAGGAAAACTATAGCCAATGCTCTAACTAGCATAGTTTTTTTGATGTTAACAGTAAACCTCTACAAACAAAGTTAGTTTTGCGGTTCATTAACAAAACCGTTTTACATCTTTGGTCGTTACAGTTTTCAGTACGGAACCCTCGGTGCGCGAGTCCGACTCGCACTTGGCCGGTTTTTATAATGTGTGCGACCCCAAAATCCCTTTTCCTATAAGATATATAAGATATCTCTTTTGTATGGCTACGAATCGTTGGTTTTAAAGAAAGAAAGCTGTCGACGGTTACAAGCATTTGAGATGTGAGCACTGAGAAGGATGCTGAAGCTATCATGGAACCAGTTCGTCTCAAATGCTGAGGTACTTAACGAGCGCATTGTTATCGAGCTCTAATGATAACCGTCGTGCCCGTTCTCAATGTTGATCCTGAAAGGCAAGGTTCCCGGGAAAAGAGCACCTGGAAGACAGAGGAGGAAGTGGATGGATGACGTAAAGGAGTGGAGTGTGGACCCGTTATAATTACGCAGAATTAAAGAATATCGCTCAAAATCGGAAGGCATTTTTTGACGACCTCCCTGGCGCAGTGTGCAGCGCTGTTGTCTTAACGTGGTTCCGGATTCGATCCTCGGCAGGGTCAATTTGGGAATGTATAATTTCTGAATTTTCCCTGGTCTGGCCTGGTGGGAGGCTTAACTAGGCTACCGACAAAGACGTGCCATCAAGCGATGATAATAATCAAGGAAAAAGAAGCTTAATTCGCTATAAATCGCCAAAACAGACCAATCTAGGTGGTACAACGCGCAGCTCGCGATATATACATAATTATATAAAAAAAATAGCAGTCATAGGGACTGTCAATAGAGGTGAAAACGAATTTTTTTTTTTTTTAATTTTAAAATATTAAAGCTTAACACTAAGGCATTAAAGTCGCTGCACGTCGCTGTTCGCGAGCATATCGGTCACGGTCACGCAAATCTACATTTTTACCCCCTACCAAAAAGTGCTCAACGCGGCTAAAAAAGTTTTCACTTCAAAAAGCCAATAAAGCCGGCCATTCACACCACACAAATCTTTCAAATTACTCTAAACGTACTTTTCACTCCGACACCGGAGAATCGTCAGTAGGTATTGACTCAACAATGTACAACAAACTGGCCCACCAGTTTCGCCAACAAACTGGACCACCAGTTTGGCGAGATTTATATTTTGTAAAAAATTGTTGTATCCATTTGAAAAAAATAAATTAAAAAAAAAACTATTGTAAATCACTATTTTGGCGGATTATAGCAAATTAAGCTTCTTTTTCCTTGATTAGATTTCATATTATTATAATACTAGCTAATGCCCGCGACTTCGTCTGCGTGGATTGAGGTTTTTCGGTTCCCGCGGGAACTCTTTAATTATCCGGGATAAAAAGTAGCCTATTGCAGTCTATAATATATCTCTGTGCCAAATTTCATCCAGATCCGTTAAGCCGTTGGGGCGTGATTGAGTAACAAACATCCATCCATACATCCAAACTTTCGCATTTATAATATTTATATATATATTATATTTGATTTGATATTTGATACCTTCGCGAACATTATGGACTCAAGCATGCATCCTCTCGATTTTTTACTTCACCACAAAACCACATATTTGATGGCTTACAATGCCATGGTTATACTAAGGTATACTAAGGCTTTCGTCCGCGTGGATTGGGGTTTCTTGGTTCCCGCGGGAACTCTTTAATATTAAGGGGTAGAAAGTAGTATATGTGTTATTTCAGACTATAATCTATCTCTGTGCCTTTCGTTCAGATCCTTTCGGCCGTTCTGGCGTGATTGAGTAACAAACATCCATCCATCTAATCATCCAAACTTTCGCATTTACAATATTGTAAGTATAGATATACGGATTCCTTTCCTTTTACTAGTTTAATGCATAACAGTTTTCCAAGGTCGTTCATACCAAGGACACTAAATGTATAGAATACATGAATATTAACAATGTCAACCCAACCTACTTCCACTATTATAATGCCTCATGCATCTGGCTTCTTACTTACATGGTCTTATTATATAACACTACGTACATGTCTAACAATAATAATGAACACAAATGAAATAGCTTTATTACATGTTTAGGAAATGATCGATGGAGAGATCTCAGAGTATCTCTACGTGATCAAATCAGAAATGTCAAAAGGAGTAGTAAATTAACCGACATTGCTCGAAGGTGGCTCGAAGTCTCGCTAAATCGACTAGTTACTTGGTACTCAATTTATTTATTCCATGTAGCACATATAAGTATCCCAGCAGCAGAAAAGGCTGAAACCGGCAAGCGGCGGAAGTATGCCTCTGTCATAGAGAGTTACATATTTGTTGCGTTTGCCGTGGAGAGCCTGGGGTCATGGAGTCTTGCCAAAAAAAAATTACGAGATATTTCACCGTGGTTAATTGCCTCATCTGGTGATAGAAGGGCTGGCTCATTTTTTGGCAAAGGATCAGCCTGGCTGTCTAGCGTGGAAATGCAGCCAGCATTCTTGCCACTATTCCACGTGGGCATGATTTATATAGTAATTAGGTTAGGCTAGCTAGCATTAAGTTCTATGTATTATTTTCAATTAAAAAAAAGCAGTATCCCATATATTAGGTACATCATGTTTTGAATCTACCACCGGTTCGGAAAGATATTTCACTGAGAAGATTCACCAAGCACTCTGCAAAATTATGTGCCTATTGAGTAATATTTTGTTTCGTAATAAACAATGCAGAGATAAATTAAAATTTCTAACACTATTACTGTACGGACACGCCTAGTGTATTGTATGGTAAATTTCGGATTAGACTTCGATCATGTTAACGGTAGCGGAGCGGAATCAATACAGATACAAAACATTTAAGTTTTCCGCCCTACACACCAGTAATAATAGCCCAATTCTAAGAATGATGCATAGGTCAAAAATAAATTATTTCTTATTATTACATAGAGGGTCTTCCAAAAAACAGTAAATTCACATCTTCTGTTAGTTTGAGTTTGATAAATTATCGATTATACAAAAAAAGTGTAAATGGATGACGTCACAACTATGTATGTAGTCTACAAACTTCCCGTGCGTTTTTAAGTTTGATAAAGAGTTGGCTGATTTGATTGAGTTTTCATCAACCCTTTACCCTATTGCTACAATTTCAAATGTATGTGATTGCTTGAGTAGTATTCTTATTGTGACAATGGTTATTGAGCGAAACTAAGAGTGCATATTAATTAGCTTACTATTTAACTTATAAGGTCTAAGAGGTTGATGTGTCAGCCAGCTTAATTGAGTGAATTAGGATTTTTCTTTTTACTGTATGAGCTAAGGCTTCGATAGCGGCCAACGAAGTCCCGGGTTCGAGTCCGGGTCGGGCCATAATTAAGTATTGGGATTTTCTGACTAGAAATTCTCAGTACTAGCCTGGAGTTAGGAAGTTGGCGGTGTTTCATCCCCGTGCCTCGGCGAGCACGTTAAGCAGTCGGACCCGATTATTAATTAAACTAACATGATAATAGTCGTCAAATCCCGCCAACCCGTATTGGAGCAGTGTGGTGGGTCTAAGCTCTAATTCCCTCTCTCCTATGAGAGTGGAGTCCTGGGTCCAGCAGTGGGACGTTAATGGGCTGTAGTGGTATGAGCTAAAGGCGTACTGTACTGGTCTTGCAGTCACTGGAATCTAGCCTAGCTTGTCATCGACTAAAAAAACTTTATTTTAGCGTTTGAGAATCGTTTCAAACTCCGCTATCGCCTGATTAATGTGAACGATATTCTACATTTCTCACTGATTGTTCACAATAAAGACACGATAACAGAACGGAAGTAAAATAATTTCATAGATTTCGATTATAGTTAAAAGATAATAATTGGTTGAATGAGATTTAAAAGATCGAAACAAAAAGTGAAAAGGATAGATTTATTCACTGTACCGGGAAAGTGATACCAATATATAGCAATTTTGGCCGCGATGGAAGATAAATATCTAATTATACGGTTAAAAAATTAAAGTTAAATACCTACCTATGTACTAAAATAAAACAATCACTTAAAATTTATCAATCTCAATAGTAGTTATGAAGTTATGAAGTCAAGTAGTTATGAATAGAATTTAAAATTGCATAAAAACTCGTTCGTGAACTAAGTAGATTTTGGTACCATTTGTCAATAGCAGCTTGGGTTTATAGGTATAATAGGTTTTAAAAAATTTCGTGACTACTCTTTAATTAGTAGGGATAAAAAGTAGCCTAAATATGTCCTAACCCGGGATGCAAACTCTGTCAGTATTTTCCCGAAATCTGTTGAACGTATAGGATATAAAAGCGTAGCAGATAGACTGACACACTTTTATATTTATATTAAGTATGGATTTAGAATTTAGGCTAATGACCCACAAATACTTTTTGGCATGAGAGTCAACAAGATAAAAATAATTTAACCCGACAACGGAAATGATATCTATTGTAAAATTGCTTTTCTGTTGCTTGGTATATTTTAAAATTGGACTCATATATTCATATTTATGAACTCAGAATTGTTTCCTCTTTCATTTAACATCCCACTCGATACAGTAGCTAAAAAAAACTTAGAGACCCCCACTTTTTTGCATGTAACATCCGTCATATCGATTTTGTTAATATAAAATGTAGCCTATGTCACCAGGACTATAATAACGAATCGATTGATACCTCATTATCCAAAATCAGCACAGTAGCTTAGACACTACGGTGGAACATACATAAAAACATACATACACACATACATACATACGAGTACATATATAGCTCTTCCTTATTGCCTTGCCGTAGTCGGATAAAAAGTGACTTTAAACTAACTAAATCAGTTTAAGTATCCTCGTGCAAGTGGGTCTTATAATCCTTTAAATTTGGGTGACAATTATAATAAATGCGAAAGTGTGTCCGTCTGTCTGTCTGTCTGCTACGCTTTCACGGCACATTTGTTCATTTGTACAGGGATAGGTTGTATCCCGGGGAAGGAAATAATTATGCCTCTTTTTATCCCGGAGAATTAAGGAGTTCTCGCGGGAATCAAAAAACCTTAATCCACGCGAACGAAGTCGCGGGCATCATCTAATCAAATCAAATAAAATAAATATTACAAATGCGAAAGTTTGGATGGATGTATGGATGGATGTTTGTTACTCAATCACGTCTAGATAGATCTAGATAGTCTGGAATAACCCATAGGCTACTTTTTATCCCGGAAAATTAAAGAGTTCTCGCGGGAACCGAAAAACCTCAATCCACGCGGACGAAGTCGCGGGCATCAGCTAGTCACCTATAATTATTGCGATTTCATAGTTGTGACAAAGTAAACAAACATAGAGACGTACAGAAAATACATATTATAATAATATATAATGCATAGTGCGCAGTGAAAGGCGCGGCGAGTCGGAAGGGAACCGCGGAAACTACGCGCAATCGCGTGCGATCGCCGCTCACCGCGTGTCACATGCACAAGCGGTAGCGATTTTATAACTTGAAATTCACAGGCGGCAGCGACAAAATTCCTAAACTTTCAAGAAACTCTCCAGAACATTGTTTTTACGTGCGCTATTTTTATATTTTAGACAAGATAACAATTATTTCTGCTCCTAACGGGATGAATGCAAGTCCAAAGGCACCTTCGCATTATAATATTGAGTTTTCTTTAAATTAAATAAATTTTAAGCGCTAGCGGCAGGGAAATAATTAATTTTAAATTCATATCAAAAATTGCGGTACCGACATAGCCTTGCGTCTCTCTTGGAATCTCACCCTGATCGCTTTTGGCCACAGTTCACTGTTCAGCATTTCGGGTTTGAACTGTTATGTTGTTTAGGTGAACGTAAACACAAGAAGAAGGTTTTGTCAGTTTTCTGAATAATTCCGTCTATTGCAATTTAAAAAAATATTTTTTTGAAAACCGATTTTTTTAAATAAAAAGTAGCCTATGACCCTGCTGGACAGGTTACTATCACTATACAAAGTTTCACCATTACCAAAAGTGTATGTGTGAAATTCAAACACGGCGGAAGTGAAACTTCAGAAAAGTAGCCTACGAGAGCATCAGACAAATATAACTTGCATTTCTATCTCAATCTCTCGCAGGCTAAATCCTATTATGAATATGTTTGTCTCTTTTTAGTCTCGTACCTACTTACATTCATGCAAATAAATAAATATTCTATACTAAATAATATATTTATTCAGAATATTATATTAATTGAGAATATTTATTTATTTCATGATATCGAATTTTCAAATCACAACGATTTCAAAGAAGTTTCACTTCAATAAAGACAGCTGTCATATGATTGTGGTAAACGCTCTTGACTTGTCCCATACGTCCATAACTACTTAAAACTCATCCCTTCCGTACTCCGCGTCATCTTCGCTTAATACCACGCGAAAGGATATGAAACGTTATAACATACTTTCCGTTGCTAAACGATAAGAATAATTGCTACATAACGATGTCAGAGACTTAAGAGAAACCCGTTATAATCATCACTATCACTTAGTGACAAAGTTGCATGGAAGCAATCGACTTTGCGTATAGTACCTCAAAGGATCCATACTTCAATACTAATATTAAAAATGTAAGAGTTCGTATATTTTAAAACCGTACGAAGTCGCGGGCATCAAATTGTTAATTATAAATTAACGAGTTTCCTGCTGGCTCTTGGTAGGATATCTTTCCGAACCAGCGGTAGATTCACTCGATGATTCAAAATCAGGGTTCAAATCGGGGCCACGTCTTACTTTCATATAGTTTTATCAAATGAAAATCATACTAATATTATAAATGATTTATCATGGATAGTTGAGGACCTGGATAGTGACATAGGCTACTTTTTATTCCGGAAAATTAAGAAGTTCCCTTGGGAATTGAAGAAAAACCTTATTCGACAGCTAGTATTTTATTAATCTATTCACTTTAAAAGTTTATTTAAAAAAATACTTTTAAAAAAAAGTTATATTTATACGAGCATGCCCGAGGATAGAACCTCGCATTCCCGACAAGAACTAACCACTAGGCTTTCACGGCTAAATAAATAATTTATTAGTTATTGCTAGATTGTATAAAGCCTTTTACATATTGTGACTCAGTAGATCCGTTTACTCAACGGTTGTCTTATTTATTCCTTACTCGGCATTAAACTATTGCACACAATCATTTAAATCAACTTTATGTCAAAGAATTAGAGCTCAAAATACTCCAGCAGAGAACATTAATAGCTGAAGTAGGACAGTTGGCTTGGGTTTTTGGATTGAGCAATTATTTATTAATTCATCTTTGTTATGTAGAAATAGATGACTAAAACTGAATTCGGATTGACTTTTGAAAGACCATTGGCTAACTTCAAGTGGATCCGCCTTAAAAGTTCACTGCCCAAACTTTTTTTTTTAATTGACCAATCTGTCCTTTTTTTTAAATCTATATATGCTTACTATACAGATAAACTGTATCAGGGCAATTTTTGTACAAACTTTGCTAGCGAGCTATTGTTGTAATAAAAGACAGTCGGGGATCGAACTCGGAACCTCGGTATCTGGAGTCAACCATGCTAACCATTAGACCAACAAGGCAGCCCACGAGTGTATACTGTATACCTAATGTAACTAGCGAATACCCGCGACTTCGTCTGCGTGGTTTAAGCTTTTTTTGCTCCCGTGGGAACTCTTTAATTTTCCGGGATAAGTAGCCTATGTGCTATTCCAGATTATAATCTATCTCTGTGCCAAATTTCAGCCAGATCCGTTCAGCCGTTGGTCTTCCCGACCGAATTGCGTCCACGGCGGTAAATTTCCATAGAGAATAGCCATCTGCGCGGGAGATATTAAAGTGTACAAGTGTGTGCGCATACACAGGTGCAATCTCTGTTCCTCTCTCATAGCCCGATGGGACGGAAGATCCAACACGACCGGAGAGACATGAGGTGCAGGACCGACGGCTTTACGTTATCTCCGAGGCACGGGGGTGAAACACCGCCAACTCCCTAGGCTTCGGGCTAGTGCAGAGAATTTCTTGTCAGAAAAACCAACACTTGTTATGGCCCGACCCGGGACTCGAACCCGGGACCTCGTCGGCCGCAGTCGAACATGCTAACCACTAGACTAACGAGGCAGCTAACTGTATACTGTATACCGTATAGTGGGTGTATGGAACGGTTTCCGAGATCGTCACGCGCCGGCGCCAGTGAAAGCGCTTACGCAATCCACAGCTGAGTGCGAGATGCAAATCTTTGGTGTTGTTGTTTTTTTTTGTACACATGTCCTTTTCGTTGGTACTATTTTATATTAAAAATAGATGATGCCCAGGACTTAGGAACTAGGCCGCGTGGATAAGGCTTTTTGAAGTGAAATTTCTTTAGAATCGTTGTGATTTGAAAATTCAACGAAACGAAAAAGCGACACCAAAAAGCATTGATATATATGTATATGTAGGTACTAGATGGGCCCTTTCATAGAAAAAAGTTGGGCGTCCGACTTGTAGGGCATGCCCCTCACCTGTATAAGCCTGTCCTTGTCCCCGCCATAGCGCTGCCCCGCTTTTCAGACTAGGTGGCGTTAGTAAAATGAGGCCACATTCTTTGTTTGACAGGGCCCGTCTATGTAAATTTAGGTTTTTGCCAAACAGCGACAAACATAATTATGTCTATTATGGATTAGCCTGCGAGATAATGAGATAGAATACAAGTACCTAATATTTATCTTATTATTTCGTAGGCTACTTTTCTGAAGTTTCATTTCTGCCGTGTGTGATTTTTTTAATTCCCGAGGAACGCCTTAATTTTCGGGATATGTCCTCCCCGGAAGCCTACATCCTATTTCTGTACGTGATTTCATCAAAATCTGTTGAAAAGATGGGCCGTTAAATCGTAGCAGACAGACAAACACACTTTCGCATCCATAATATTAGTATGGATGGTCGCTGTGCAAAATGACGATCGCTGTTTTGTCCGCAAACCGCGTGTCGCGTAGAGTAATGCCGTCTTAGATCAGCCAATTTGAACATTTTTTATTTTTGAATGCAAAAAAAAAAACAGTTCATTGTTGACGCTTTTGTTTCAGAGTTATAACCCTTATTTTAGGGTCGACAAGATACGTCGTATAAAACTGCAATTTTAAAATAATACTGCTTTTAGTGATGGTAGTAAACCCGCTGAACGTTTAAGGGTCTTTATATGGAGTTAGCTATTAGAAAGAAAGAAAGAAAGAAATAAATCTTTATTCAGGGAAACAAGACAAAAAAATAGACTTTATCAGATGAAAGAAAAAAATGGCGAGATGAGACTTGATCCCCAAAATGGTCTTCACTCAGCATGTGCTATACCTGTTAGGATACAGCGCTGATCTTCCGTGAAGCCAGTATGCTTGGACGGCGCCAAATATATATAGGAACATATTCATAAATAATAATATTAATAAAGATTAATAAATAAAATCTGTTGGTATAGCCTAAGATACAATATACTATTAATATAATATTATAATTATTACATATTATGTATTATTTATTATATAATACAATATACTATTATTATAATATTTTAGAATATGTAAACAATTTTTTTTCTTTTTTAAACTAAGCCTACTATCACAGCAGCAAATAGAGTGCAAAGTGAATAGGTGGTTATAAAGAGAGGCAACAAGAGAACCTTTTAAGATTTTTGTTTTTTTAATAAATATTGTTTTAACTTTCTTTTAAAAGTTATTTTTGACTTCGTAATGTCCCGGTACGGTGGTGGCAAATCATTCCAACATTTCGTAGCCGCAAATTTAAAACTGCCCCGGAAGGCAGCCTTAAAATGTCGCGGCATTTTTAGGGTCCATGCTCTATTCGTCCTTGTGTCTGTTGTTCTTAACCACTTTAATTTGTCATACAAATAGGTAGGCTGCTGCGACTTTAATACGCCGAAAAGAAGTGATGCCAAGTGAAGTTCCCGCCTTGTTTTCATATTCAGCAAGTTGGCTTCATTTATAAATGGTGTTACGTGTGTTCTGGGAGGAATATGAAAACAAAAGCGAGCACAAGCATTCTGAACGCGCTGAACCAGCCGCTGAGTGCGAACCAAAAGACGCGGTCCAAACAAAGCATCACCATAGTTCAGCTTTGACAGTACTAAGGTTTCACACACTTTGACACGCACGTCGACACTTAAATACTGTCGCACCCGGTATAATGTTTTTAATCGATAGAAGCAACTACGTACCACTTCTAGAATATGGTGTTCAAAACGCAGTTCACTATCGATTAGTACTCCTAGATTTCTAGCCTCATGAGTGCTCTCCAACGCATCATCCTTAATTCGCACAGTGAAGTCGTTAGGAGAGACCTTTGATAGAGCTTGGCGAGAACCAAGCAACATGAATTTTGATTTGGCGGGATTTAGGACTAGCTGGTTATCATGAGCCCAATCCGCTATACTGTCTAAGTCATTATTCAATTTATTGACCGCATCATTATGAGCATGAGGCTTAAAAGAGATATATAATTGTATGTCATCGGCATACATGTGATAATTACAATTATTAATGCTATTTATTATATCAGCAGTATAAATAATAAATAAAATAGGACCAAGAATTGAGCCTTGCGGCACTCCTCTAGACAGATGTTTAGGTGCAGATGTAGCAGTCCAGCCTGTGGAATCCCGAAGCTCGACATATTGGGTACGCTCATGCAGATAGCTCTTAAACCACTTGATTGAATTTGAGCACAACCCATAGTATGAAAGTTTTGCTATAAGCAGCGGAATATTTATAGTGTCAAATGCACGTGAGAAGTCCAAAAGAGTCAAAACTGTCACCTATTTTTATTAGTATTTTTGACTGTGACTGAAGGTCTAAATACTTCTGAAAACACAAAAAAAAAAATACAAAAATCACTTACCTGCACAATCTGTTTTGGCATGCAAAACAAAAAAATAATTTTGTATAATATTTGGGTTAAGTTATATTAATCTATAATAAATAACAATATATAATTTACATAATTGATTATATATATAGCATAATAATAATAGATGTGAGGAAGCAAGACATAGTTAGATAAGAGCTTGGAAAGATATAGAACATAATATTATATTAACAATAACAATTTACAATTACAAAATACCTGATGCCGTCACTGGATCTAGATATACCTGGAAAGATCTAGAACGTTCCGAAACTACCTATGTCTTGCCACACGACCACATCTGAGCTCTGTTAGTTTTTAATCTGTTTTTTTCTTTTGAGCTTCTATTTACACCGTGACGTAATACTTTTAAATTATCTGTGATGGAATAAAATTGTGTAGGTATTTTATAAAAAATGGTAATGAGAACCAATATCATGAGGAAAAATCACTATATAAAATAATAAACAAAATATATTATTTACATTAGATTCAAATATTTTTAAGTTATGTCAACAACAAACATTTTAGCCGAAAAAATAGTGTCGACTAAAATTATTAACAGTTTATGATTTTTTTAGATGAAGTTTGTTTTATGCGGGAAAACAAATTAACTAAATCGACAAAATGAAACCTATTTTATATTTAAAGAGGTAATAAATTAACAATTGTAATCCACTACTTACATTTTGTAGTAAAAGAGCAACAAAACTAAATGGCAACGATAGAATAAATCAAATTACCTACACTCAATATTCGTAACTAAAGACGAATCGATTAAGAAGCTTCCGTATTACTCGAAATCGGATTACGCAACGGTGTAACAGAAGTCTTATAAACACTTACTTTCATCGTTTATAACAGGACCATAGCTAATTCCTTCGTTCGGTGTGTATTCGATACTATTGGAGTCTTGGACACCGAGTAAACCAGATTTTGCCACTCTGTGGCAACAGCTTTTGAGTAAGCTCCCACAAGAGCCTTCCAGAAGACCGCCAACCATCCAGCAGTAAATAAAAAATTCGCATGTTCCACCCTGGGAACAATTATCATCTATATCCTTCTTGTCATTCTCATATATCACTGCAGGCTCAATCTTTGGCGCTTCTATATTTTGTACTTCATCTATGACTCTCCCTTTTCTCTTCCCATTTGTACTGTTATGTCTATTTGTACTCAACTCTTTGATTATTTCGTTGATTTTTTTTATCTGTGCGTCCGATATCGGTTTGAATGCTGGCAGCACTGATTCGTGAGTCGCGTTCGGATACTCGAATGCGTTTCGTTTTATGTGCACTTCTGTTTGGATAAACATTGGCTTTTTTAATCTGTAATGTTGGTATCTCTTATGTAAAAGTCCATTTCGTTTGAATTCGTTTCGAGCTCGATGTGGGTCGGTGGCATCTGTTTGAATAAAAAAAAAAAAGAATATTTACATAAGAAGGAAAATAGAAAATTAGTGAATAATAAAGCACGAAATATTTTTACAACATAATATTTTACACATATAAATAATTAGAGATATAGATAGATAGAGTATACACGATATGTTTTGTGCTTAGGTTTACAGTTTCGATATTTTACAAAATAAGACAGTTGAGTCTAGATCTAGAACTGTAGACAAATTGTCAGTTATAAATCAAAATATGGAACGGCAAAATATGAAAAGGAAAGGCATTCCGAACCAGTGGTAGATTCACTCGACTATTCAAAAGCACCTGTTAAAAGTCTACTTG
Organism: Erebia aethiops; assembly: GCA_923060345.2. Lineage (NCBI taxonomy): Eukaryota > Metazoa > Arthropoda > Insecta > Lepidoptera > Nymphalidae > Erebia > Erebia aethiops. The sequence goes on along the minus strand of OV281087.1, from coordinate 4,789,827 downwards.
AGTAAAAAAGATTTGATTTGATATGATCAGATGAAAATTGCATCAAAATTGTGCTTTAATTTATTTTAAATATGACCCTCTTCTTTATATATAATATAGAAAACTATCATTGCTGAAGCTTTAAAATAAGCGAGTTATTTTGTCAAAGAGCGCTTTACCAATACATTATAGAGATCACGTGAATTCTGTGTGAGTGGTTCTTTGTGAATTGTGACTCAGTGGTGTCTAATTTAAATAAATCAATCATTTATTGTCCAAAAAAATTCATAATTTTAGCGTTTCATGCCTATATTTGTATTTTCGTTATTTTGTATATTTGTTTCTCTTATACACGACAAAACCACTAAAAATATAAACCACTAGATATAAATTAATAAAACTTGTTTTGGAACAGAGTAGAGTAGACTTTAAGAGATAATACGAATTGGGCAACTGTAAAGTCTTCCCTGGCATGTTTTTATAATAATAAAGAAATAAAGATATAACCAGATTTTTAAAAAATTAGGTATGCTTCTGTTTAACGTTAGCAGGCTTCTTAACCAGAGCGCATCTGAAACCCTTGTAGCTTTAGTTTTAATATAACTATAGGTAACTTATCACTATCTGTAACTTATCACTAACTATATTATTCATCTACAAGTTAGCCCTTGACTGCCATCTTACCTATAAGAGGTAAGTGACCATGTAGTCTAAAAAACCCATACCCCTAATCAGACTAAACCAGAGAAAATTCGAAAATTATAAATTCCCAAATTGTCCCTGTTGGGCACCGAACCCGGGACCTCTCACACCTCCTCTTTGTAATTTCCATTTTTTTGCTGGTCTGGCCTGGTGGCAGTCTTCGGCTGTGGCTAGTTACCACCCTACCGGCAAAGACGTGCCGCAAAGCGATTTAGCGTTCCGGTACGATGCCGTGTAGAAACCGATTAGAGAATGGGTTAAATATAACTGCTATGCCCCTAACAGGTAAGCCCGCTACCATCTTAGACCGCATCATCACTTACCATCACTTGAGACCGCAGTTAAAGGCTAACTTGTAGTGGATTAAAAAACAAGACTACAGCGTTCACCACAGTATCCTAGGGAGGTCATCTACATTATAGACTTAAAGTCTAGCCCCACCTGAGATGAGACAAATAATATATGCCGCTACGTGCCGCGCCGCTCCGTGCATCTCAAGTGGGGCAAGACCTTTAAAGCGGAAGATATAATAAGAAGAGACGGTTTCGTCTCTAAATGGGTTACGCAACCGACATTCGCCATTTTTCTCGGACGCAAAGTGGGCCGTACGGTCGGCAAAAAACAAAGACCGTGACCGAAAGTATTTCCGCAAGTATTGAATATACGACATCTATACAATAAAATATTACAAGCCGATGCCCGCGACGTCATCCACGTGGATTAAGGTTTTTTTTAATATCCACGGGAAGAAACGTATGACCATATCGTAAAATACTTAGTTAAGTTTTTATTTACCTAAAAAAACTACTAGTGGCATCAAAAAAGCTCTATTTACGTTTCTTATGCGATGAATCATGGCGGCAATGTAAAAAACCAACGAACAAACACACTTTCGTATTTATAATATTAGTATGATAGGATAAATGCGAATGTGAGTTTTTTGTTTGTTCACGGCCCATCTTTTCAACCCATTTTGATGAAATTTGATACAGACGTAGTGTATCAAAGGGACATTCATTTTATTCTAGAAAATTTAAGAGTTCCTACGAGAATTTAAAGGGACTTAAATGAAGCAACATCGCGGTCATCAGCTAATTATTCACGATATTTTACACACCTGCGAGGTTCACAAAATATCAATCTAATATTGGTAAGGAATTTTAGGGAGAATTTTACGCATCTATACTCAATACTAATATTATAAATGCGAAACTTTGGATGGATCTATGAATGGATGGATGTTTGTTACTCAATCACGCCAGAACAGTTGAACGGATTTGGATGAAATTTGGTACAGAGATAGATTATATTCTGGAATAACAGATAGGTACTTTTTATTCCAGAAAATTAACGAAAAAAACTCAATCCACGCGGATGAAGTCGTGGGAATCGGCTAGTAGCTAATAAAAGCTGGAAAAACTTTATACTACATGTTGGGAGCTGTCGCCACATGTCGCCGCGCCGCTTTATGAAGACTATTCTACTGAGTAGAGCCTGTATTTAAATTAACAGCCATGAGTCCAAATGAAAAGGAATAATTAAATATTTGACGACCTCCGTGGCACAGTGGTGAGCGATGTTGTCGCGTGCGGAGGTCCCGGGTTCGATCCCCGGTAGGGTCAATTTGAGAATTTATAATTTCTGAATTTTCCCTGGTCTGGCCTGGTGGGAGGCTTCGGCCGTGGCTAGTTACCACCCTACCGGCAAAGACGTGCCGCAAAGCGATTTATGATGCCGTGTAGAAACCGAATAGGCGTATGGGTTTAATTTAACTGCCATGCCCCTAACAGGTTAGCCAGCTACCATCTTAGACTGCATCATCACTTACCATCAGGTGAGATCGCAGTCAAGGGCTAACATGTAGTGGATAAAAAAAATTACAAATAGTAAACAATAATGCCTTGTTTTGCTGACGCTCCGCGCTACTTTCACATGCCAATATCGCGTAATGTTATACAATTACAACATTATTTGTATTGTGCTGTAAAATATTATCGAGGCTGTCATCGAACGTTTATCGTATAGTAGGTAATAGGTAGGTATACCTATAGAGACAATGACAATTGAGTACCCAAGTATGCGCAGCGATAATTCCATAATGCGTAGGTTTCACTGCCTCGTTGGTCTAGTGGTTAACATGGTCGACTGCGGCCGACGAGGTCCTGGGTTCGAGTCCCGGGTCGGGCCATAACTAAGTATATATTTAGTTTTTCTGACTAGAAATTCTCAGTACTAGCCGGGAGTAAGGAAGTTGGCGGTATTTGGCCCCCGTGTCTCGGAGAGCACGTAAAGCCGTCGTTCCTGCGCCTGATCTCTCTCCGGTCGTGTCAGATTTTCCGTCCCATCGGGCTATGAGAGTAAAGGAACAGAGAGTGGGCGCACTCACTTGTGCACTATAATATCTCCCGCGCAGATGACTTATCTCTTTGTAAGTTTGTAGACAAGCCGCCGTGACCGAAGTAACGGGCTAACTTGTAATAGATAAAAAAAAAATGTTTTACTCAGGTAGGTAATTGTATATTTATTGCAATTCAATATAATTTTTCATCCAAGATAATGAAATGAAATGAAAATATACTTTATTGTACACCATACACAAAACACATTTAACAAAGACAAGAATAATAAAAATAAACTGCACAATAGGAAGATAACACGGCGTGACAGCGGCCACTAATGCAGAAAGAGCCAAGAGGCACAAATATGACAATATAGAAAATAATTTCATTTTTGTGCCTTTTGGTGTTGACACCCTGGGGTCGTGGGGCGAAGATGCTTGATCCTTTTTCAAGGATCTATCTTCCGTCTCATGGAGTCCACAGGTGACCGGAGGGCTGGCAGTTACCTCGGCCAACATATAAGTTTGGCTATTCAGCGAGGTAACGCAGCCAGCGTTCTGGGCACACTGCCTAATTGCAGCGGTTTGGATGATATTTTAAATGTTTAGTTTTTTATTTAGATTTTGTTGTGTTTCATAGTTTTAATTTGATATTTATGTCTAGTAAAGTATCCTAATTTAAATTAAAATGTACTCACCATTGTTTTTATGTTAGGTATAACAATATCTCTATCTCTCTTATATATAAAAATCTATTGCTGTTCGTTTGTCTCGCTAAAACTCGAGAACGGCTTGACAGATTTACATGAACTTTTTTGTGAGTGTTTGAGTGGGTCCAGGGATTGTTTATAATAAATTCATAATTGGCCCCGGTAGGGGGCGCTGCAATTGGGTTTAAGGTTCAGGGCAGGACAACATCTGCCGGGCCCACTAGTTTTATAATATTAGTGTAGGTAGATTTAGATATCTTTGGAAGCAACTGGTGAGTTTCTTGCCGGCTCTTCTCAGTAGTATCTTTCCGGACGTAGTCTTAACTTATCATAAGTGACACAATTTGTCCTACGTGAAATAAATAAATAAGGCAAGGTATATTAATCCGATAGGGCCGGACACTACCTGATTCTTTTTGTTGAAGCCTAGCCTAACCTACAAGAAAGAGACAAGTAAACGTAAATAGGTACAATGAATATTTCAAAAATTGACACTCAGAACATTGAACGGTTCACAATCTGTCGACAGTTTACAATCTAACGAGATAAAAGCGTTAGATTGCAGTCTGACGATTTTTGCAATTTTACGGTGACATAAAATATAAATCATTTATCATTTATCAAAGATAGGCAACTATCTCGTTTACATATAAAAGATCATCAAGAGATTGGTACATACGGTTTAACCGTTATATTTCACGTAGGTAGCAAGATTTTCGTCGTCGTTAACATGAATTAACATTAATAACGGTTATTGTTGCGCAAGTCAAGTTAATTTACAGTAATATTTATATATTTCCCGTTACCACAGTGCAGCGATATGTTGATGCACCTATGCGTTAAGGGGATGCACTTTCTTTTATTTGATGACACTTTTCGTGACCGCTTTTGGACACATAATAATATCTCAAATGCTAAAAAAAATATGTTTACATAAAATCCATACTAATATTATAAATGCGAAAGTGTGTCTGTCTGTCTGTTTGGCTGACTGTCAGTCTGTCTGTCTGTCTGCTATGCTTTCACGGCCCATCTGTTCAACTGATTTTAATGAAATTGGGTATAAGGATAGTTTGTATCCCGGGGAAGGACATAGGCTACTTTTCATCTCGGAAAATTAAAGAGTTCCCGCAGAAATCAAAAACCTTAATCCACGCAGAAGAAGTCGTGGGCATCATCTAGTATTAAATAAATGATGAAATATGAAACAAATGAGAAATGAATTTTTTGTATGCATTTATGGGAATATGACGCAGGGCAAAACGCTGAGCTGTATACCCATTCTGGGTGGTGTCACAAATGAAAGTGTTACATTAATACCTAGTTTTGCCTGTGACACCACTGGTGAATAAACTGTTTTCTTTCCTTTTTTAAATCAATAAATACAAACTATAATTTACATAACATTCTGACGACCTCCTTGGTACAGTGGTGTCTGCTAAGCCACAGAATGAGTGGTCACGGGTTTGGAATTAGATCCTTGGCAGGGGCTGTTTGGTTATACAAAAATTCTAAATTGTTTGGTCTGGTGGGACAATTGTCACCGCCAAGCGATTGTGCTATGTCACGGTAATATTAGTGGCTATGTCGTGTAGAAAGGTGTGGACTATCGGTATAACTGCCATACCACTAGCAGGCTATGAGATTGCAGACAATGGCAAACTTATACAAACATGAAGGATTGACTAAAGGTATATTTTGTAAATTTATCAGTCCAACAAACATCTGACCCGGTGACAGCGCCGCTAGTATCTATGGAAAATAAAATAAGAACAAAAACTAAACAAGCATAAAAATTAGTTCCAATTTTGGCACCGGGTCAGATACGTTTGTGATAAATGCAAATTAACTGTAAACTAAGATTTTCTTTTGCAATCTATCACCATTTCATCTATTTTTATCACCATCCTTAATCCTAAAAGCGTTTGCTCAAAAATGTATAGAAATTAACAGGTAGCTACTACACTACCGGAACAAAAAAAACTGGTCAAACAGACTTCCCCTTAAAGATTTCACTGTCACCCGTGTTCACACGTACGCACAATACGCTATCCGTCTCATTTGCTCTCGAGTAAACGACACAAACAACCGTCTCTCTCTAACTGTAGATTCCTTAACATTTCTCGTTCCCGTATATTACAATGTCATTGACTCTCATAGAGCAATTCTTAAAGGCGGACATACACTTTACTACTACGCGTTCGAAATATGAATAGGATTGAATTTACGCCATATTGTTACGCGATAGCTGGAAATATTATATTTTGATTCACTAAATCTATACTAATATTAATATTCTAAATGAGAAACTATGGATTGATCTGAATGAAATTTGGCACAGAGATAGATTTATAGTCTGGAATAACATAGGCACACATAGGCTACTTTTTGTCCCGGAAAACTAAAGAGTTCCCGCGGAAACCAAAAAACCTCAATCCACGCGGTCAAATTCGCGGGCTAGCCATGCTACAAGTAAAAAACTTTGATAGCCTATTAGAGGTTCAGAAGTTTTGACATATTAAATAAGTCGGGGTATAGTTATAATAAGTCCGGGGTTCGATCCTCGCACACGCAGTTCTAACTTTTCTGAGTAATGTGATTTTTTTTGGTCTGGCCTGGTGGGAGGCTTCGGCCGTGGCTAGTTACGACCCTACCGGCAAAGAAGTGCCGCCAAGCGATTTAGCGTTCCGGTACGATGCCGTGTAGAAACCGATTAGGGGTATGGGTTTAAAATTACTGCCATGCCCCTAACAGGTTAGCCCGCTACCATCTTAGACTGCATCATCACTTACCATCAGGTGAGATCGCAGTCAAGGGCAACTTGTAGTGGATAAAAAAAAAGTTCAGGTATATTAAACCCATATTCCTCATCGGTTTCTACTTTCTACACGGCACGGCACGGCTACAAATTACCAAATTGACCCTGCCGGGAATAGAACCCACACCGCTCACCACTGCGCCAGGGAGGTGAAACACATTGAAATATTCGTATAAGCTGTGAGGTGTATTTCCGCCTTAATGAAAACTAGTTCTTAATGTGTGGCCGTTAATAATTTTACGAGTATTTATGCTAATTCACTCTTTACTTAACTTTTAATGTTAACGGAAGTTTTTCAAAGCTTCGAGATAAACTTTAACATCAAGTAAATTAACATAAAACTTTAAAGTCGAAGTTTCATCTAAATCATTTAAAGATTAGAGATCCCACGGTCATGGAGTCAGTTGCAGGCAGTTCATCAAGCAGAAAAGCACTGCTTACCCTAATTATAGCTGAATGCTCATGCCTCATTTTCTGGATGATATGGATACTGGATAGATGGATAGGTAAGATTATAGTTACCCTTTTTACTAGCAATGCAATATGCCTTAACTATTAACTTATAACTAACGCGGAAGGACCTGGTAACCCACCGCATTATTATCCCAAAAAACCCCTGCCATCATGTTATTAATGATTAATGGAAAGGGGTCACGACCCTCAACAATGAGGAATACGACGCAGAGAGAGATCAACTTATAACAATCAATCAATCATTTTTGAACCTAGCTCACCACGGATATTTTGTAATAGGCTTTATTAACCGACTTCCAAAAAAGGAGCAGGTTCTCAATTCGGCGCGTATTTTTTTAAATGTATGTCGGTGCATATCTCCGTGGTTTCTGAACCGATTTGAAAAATATTTTTTCAGTCGTTAGAGGAAGCTCTCGAGGTGGTCCCGTAAAATATCCTCAATCCTAACACTAAAAAGTTAAAAATAAAAATTCTTTCCAAAAAACCGACTTCCAAAGTCACTGTAAAGTAAAAAATAATTGTGATTTCTACATACTATGTTGAAGTCGGGCGGGTATAACAAGGATAAACAAAGTTACGCATCAGACTCGCCCGACTTCAACATCAAAATTATTTTTTTTGTTTACAGTGACTTTGGAGTGGCCACATTTCTGTGGTGGTGTCGTGTGGTGCGGGTTGTTACGTTCCCTCAAATATGGTCGAGCGAAGCAATGGCTGGATCATGCGTCATGCTCGTGAACGGGTGCCACCGGCGGGAATGGGGCTACTTTCTGTCTGCCCGTCTTTGACATGAATTGAATAAACAAATTTAAGAAATCCATTAAAAGTATGCTCCTGAAAAAAAGCTTATTATACTGTTGAAGATTATGTAAATGATAGAGGAGCATGGATTTGATCGCTCCAGCAATGCTGGGGACAGCGGTTACTTATGTACACATTGATATAGTAATTGTAAATGAATTATTTAAAAAGAGCAACCACCGAGTTTCTTGCTGGTTCTTCTCGGTAGGAATGGCATTCCGAACCAGTGGTAGATTCACTTGACGATTCAAAAGTACTTGTAAAAGTTTATTTGAATAAAAAATATTTGATTTGATTTGATTTGATTTGGAAGTCGGTTTTTTGGAAAGAGTTTTTATCTATTAGAATTTTTTTTGAGTAAGTTACCAAACGTTATATTACTTTCCAAAGCTTTTATATTGTCTGGACTTTTATTGTAATTTTTTTCACACATCGGGCTAGGACCAGTACTGTACATATGTTGAAGATGTCTCTGAATAAGTTAAAGTTAATGTAACGTAAACTCATTAAAAAATCTTATTACCATTTAAAATATTATTTAAATGACAACCAAGCTTGGCAATGATTTGCTCTAATGGTAATGGCTCTGATACTTCCTTAGTTAAGATGATTGTGAAATGGTGATAATGAAAAAAAAGACCCGGCTGAGTTTGTTGTGGGCTCTTCTCAGACCAGGGCGCGTTTGGAACCCTCGTAGCTTTAGTTTAAGATGTCGTACTTATTATTATACCTAAATTGAATAAACGTTCTTTGACTTTGACTTCTTTGACTTTACTTAGCTTGGAAACTTGGAACTGGGAATAAATATATTTATTATTTTTTCTGTCTTAGCTTGTAATATGATTCTTCCCAGTTCCAACGCCGCGTAGTTGTAACGTCGCGGTGTTTGTCAAAGTAAATGCGCTTTGTTATCCACATTGAAAGAAGACTTTTGAAGTTCATTATATCAAACATTTCTATCATCATTGTGCAGCATAATAATCTCATATTTCATAATATAGGAAGGTCATTCGTTTTAATTGATTTTTTTAAATTTCAGTATTAATATGTTTATCTTATTCTAATATTATTATGTTTGTTCATATTTTTGGTCATTCGTTTTAATTTAAATGCTTAAATTTCAGTATTACTATTTTTATCTTATAATATTATTATGTTTGGTCATATTTTTTTGCTTTAATATAATACATTATCTGATTTAATAATTTTGTAATATAGTGTAGGGCGGCGCATTTTAGATTAAAGAGTTGCTTGTCTGGGGCAAACTGAATATCAGCGCTGGGTATTGCTGCCAATACCCAGCACAAAGCTGAGTTTGCAACTAATTGTTTTTGTTGTCCTTTAGTTTTTAAGTCTATTAAAATCAATGTACATAATGAGAACAAAAATGTAACACAATAAATTCTTGATTTATTTTTATTTAAATACTTAGAATCGCATGGTTTCACCAGCTTACACCACAATTAGGTAGATATCTACTTACTACGTAATTTAAAAAATGTCTTATTTTCCTCAAAGCACGTCAAAAACCCTACATCAAACATGACAATTATGATGAATTTATGAGTCAAGGGGTCAAACGGACAGAAATGCATTCTTAATTGACCAGTTATTCAACGCGTCACGTAAGTTAGCGGTTATGTCATAGCCAAATGTCACGAATACCACCAGTTGTATAATAATAATAATATGACCAACAAAACTTGTTGGCTCTCGGAAACAATTTTTTGTGTATTTGGCCAATATTCGAGGAAGTGGGCCATCTAAACTGGAAGACAAAAATGTATGTCTAGTGGTTAACAAGTTTGTTGATGTCACCTCCCTGGCGCAGTCCCGCTCTGGGCGAATCCATACTAATATATATGGGTGCGAAATAAATGCGAAAGTAGATCTCTCTGTCTGTCTGTCTATCTGGTAGGCTTTAACTGTCCATCTTTTCAACCGATTTTGATGAAATTTGGTATATTAGTCAGAGATCTGGATAACGATCAACGATCTGTTTAATAGATGAAACCTACTTTTTATTTTTATTTAATAATAGATAAATACGCCTAAAATAGGTTGCCTATCAAAATCCGGTACAGGCTATTTTAAAATTAATTAATTTGAATTAAAAAAAAAATTGACAAGTTTATTGTAGCCAATGCTATACCATCGCGTTTGTTATAAAATTACCTATCATAATAATAAAAATAATAAAATATTAAAAAGTAAACCCGCAGGGCAGCTTGTGGCGAGCTGTTGGGCAGTAGCGACCCCACGGACCTGATTGCTCCCGGGAGAAGTCTTGTTCCTCATCTCTTGCCTTTTAGGAGGCTTGCCTTGCTAAAGGCTTGCCTTTATCAGCCGGCTGGAGTGAACACTGACGAGGAACAGAACTACCACCTCTTGTTTGCCTTCATTGGCCGGCTTGAGTGGAGATTCGCAAGAGCATCTGCAAAGATGCTCGGAGGAAGGAAGTATTCCAGTAAGATGCTTGTAGGGATCTTGAATGGACTACCAGCATTGTCCTGAGAGCCGTGGAATACCTCTCCACTCCTCAAGCACCTCAGGTTATGTTGCCCCCTTGTCGCTACGTCACTATGTGCCAGCGGCCGTTTCCGGGGGCCCATTTACTGAGTGTGGGAGTCACCCCCTGCCATTTTATCCGTGTAAAATAACATTGGTCAGGCAGGGGCCATATAGTACTTCCATAGAGCCATTTCACCAGTCCATTATAGCAACCCAAACCCGTAGACCCATACCTATCATTTATGTCCATGTTTTGCAATAGTCCTGCACCAACCGGGGATTGTCCTTGGGTGCACTCGCATAGTGCTGATTGGTGTCACATTTCCTTTAGAGTAAAATTGTCTAACGGGCCTCTGCGAGTTGGTTTCGGCCCCTCGTATGCCTTCCAAAGCTCCGGGATCCCATGGTCCCGAGATGGAAGAGACATAATAATAAATGTCTTTATTTCAGGCTAAGTGCCCATATTGTTATAAACTAAATTTTAAATGTGAAATAATATTAAAATATATATATTTATAGTTTGATATTTAGCTCAAGCGGTTAACAGATTCGTGAAGTTACCTATGGACAATGGTTAAACTTTTAACCATAGTCCATAGGTAACTTAACGAGCTCTGTAAACACTTAAACAACGCGGAGGAAGTCGCGGGTATCAGCTAGTATTATATAAAACGCTAGGACCTCTGTTGTCCCATCTGACGAAAATCTTTTTACGCGACTGCCCAAAAAAAGGAGAGTTGTTGTTTCAGTGTTTATTTTTATACTTTGTATTATGTATGTGAGATACTTAATATGCCTAAACAGATTTGAATTGGTGGGGTATCGTTAGAATCCTTACAATATCATCCTAAATGACATTGGCTATAATTTTAAAAAAAAAATTTCATATGGCGGCTGTATGGCACCATTTTCAAAACGGCACCATACAGTACCATGCAATCATTTTTTAATATTTTTTTAATTATGTTTACGAGTACTTGTTTTCAAAGGACCCATTAAACGTGACGTTTACATAAATAAAAAGAATAACAACAATGCAATAATTTCTACACCTCAAGATCGTGGGAGTGCGGGCGTAAAAGTTGTTAGTTTCACTGATGGCTACGCAAAAACACAGATAGAGCCTGGGAAAAAGAGTTGTATAGCACGAAAGTGTTGTTGTGGGTGGAATTATTCGACAGTTTACGTGTTTTTAGCGGAAATTGGGTTATGATTCTTATTATAATCCGTGTATCAGTACTTACGATATAAGCGTTAATCCGTGTGCAATAAGTACTAACTATGCGTGTTTATTTTGTTAGCTGTCAATTTTTTCTCAAAGGTGTTTGAAGTCTACCAATCGGCACATTACCAGAGTGGTTTTACTATCCATCCATCCACTACAGCCCATTAACGTCCCACTGCTGGGCACAGGCCTCCACTCTCATATGAGAGAGGGAATTAGAGCTAAGAACCACCATGCTGGTTCATTGCGGGTTGGCGGGCTTTAACGACTATTATCATGTTAGTGATGATAACCGGGACCGACGGCTTAACGTGCTCTCCGAGGCACGGGGGTGAAACACCGCCAACTTACTAACTCCGGGCTAGTACCAACTATTACTTATTCTGTGCTAGTACAGAGAATTTCTAATCAGAAAAACCAAATACTTATAATTATGGCCCGACCCGGGACTCGAACTCGGGGGTCTCGTGTCCAACCATTTATTCGACTTTTGAATAAGATTGAATTGACATACAACTTGTGAGATGGTGATAATTAAAAAAAAACCCCGGCTGAGTTTTTTGTGGGCTCTTCTTAGACCAGGGCGCGATTGGAACCCTCGTAGCTTTAGTTTTAAGATACCGTGCCTAATTATCACCATCAAGTCTTATATTTTTTTAAACGTGACGTTCAGAAGGTGTACTTTGTGGGTACCAATTTATACTAATACTAATATTATAAATGCGAAAGTTTGGATGCATGGATGGATGTATGGATAGATTTTTGTCACTCAATCACGCCCGAACGGCTGAACGGGTCTGGATGAAATTTGGTACATAGATAAATTAGCACATAGGCTACCACATGGTTTACCAAAAAACCTCAATCCATGCGGACGAAGTCGCGGGCATAGTTTTGAATGAATATACTTTGAGTTTGAAATTGCGGCTAAGATTCAACCTATATATACCTATCTAAGTGCACTTCTTGCAGCCAAAACGGGGCTAAGCCGTTACGTCACGCGTTGCGTCAGCTGTTTTTGACAAGAACATCATTACGCAACTCGAAAGTGAATCTAGAAAGTCCGCTAATGACCGTGTTTTAGCCTTAACTGGCCCATAATGACGTCATGCGTAAAATAGACCATTAACGGACTCGGGCGCAAGTTAATGTGTATATGGGCTGCATTATAATGTCTAAAGTTCAAGGCATATTAACGAAACGTCGAAGTGACGAACATTAACTGCACCATAACCTTTCCTTATTCATACTCTAGAAAGGTACATGCATATAGTGACTGTACTTGTATTGACTTAATTGTAAAATGTAGTGGAACAAACTATTAATTTGCAAGAGTTGACGAATGAGCAGTTTTATTCTAAAATGGAGAAGTTTCCAATTTTTTATTTATTTATTATGAAAATTAAGACAATATAAAACAAAAATATGAAAGAATCATTGAAATATCTCAAAAAATGAAAAAGTTATGGAACTTTAAAGTTGCGCTTGCAAGAATAATTTTAACAATCGACTTTATATCGCCGAGGGAAGTAAGAAATGGTGTACTCTTACACCATTTCAATTAGGCGTGCCTTAATTGGATAAAAAGCACTAAATATGTGTGTGAAGATAATTTTGATGCAAGTATTTAAACTCGGCTAGGTTAAATAATATTGTCTCTTTCGAGTAAGAGGCAGCAATCGGTGTGTTAAACTTATTAATTTAATTTCTCAGTGAATTGATGGATAAAAAAAAACACTGATTTATTAGTTTTGATCTATATTTTAATTCCGTTGCGTCAAATATATGATATTAACAACATCATGAAACTACTCCAATAATTCGTATCGTGGAAATAACAAACTTTAGAACGAGTCTAAACTTAAGCATTGGTCCCAACATTGGCGTGTGCAATGGGGCATTATATTCTCGATCCAAACATTGGCCGAGTAGCATTGGGTCCAACGCTGACGCCATCCTGTGGTACCGCTGTAAAGGAGTAGAGAATTGAAGGGGACGTCCACCTGTTGAATTAAACGATCGAAGAGTTGAATCGAAGACAACGACGAATAGAAAATTGTTATCATCTTATTATTGCGATGCACTAAACCTTTATAAATAACAATTCTGATGAAGTTGCGAGCGGATAAAATCTAGCCCATGTCCATCGAACTATTAGTGAGGGTCTTAAGATAGCCGAGGACGGTAATCATCAATACACACTTGTATCATACGATGTTTTTAAACACACTTGTGAAGAAAATAATACTAAAAAATAATTTTATTTAGTAGATAATATTAAATAAAAACTCTATAACTCACTTGTGAATAATAGTAATGAAGAAGTCACAGTTTGATTACAGGTGTCTATGTGCCTAATTGCGGTGAAATTAGAGCCACTTCATGAGCAAGTGCAAGCAAGCAAGCAAGGTTCTTTTTTCTTTTTGAGAACGGAAGATGTGGATGTGTCAAAAAGTACTACATAATATAGTCCTTTCTGTCCTACGCCTACACAATCTATAATATGTACCTACCTACTATAGTATTTTCGTAAAACGCGAAGCCAGAATCTTTCGAAGGAGGTTCTTTAAGGAGTGACATGAAATGATTGTCTTTTAACGATATTATGATTTACAATTCTACGATCTGGCTATGACATAATATTATCTACTTACTTATTATATGAAAAAAATCTACGTATGTAATTTAAAAATCATTTCCTATATGTTAGAAACTGCGAAATATTAACTCTTTCACGTGTCGTACAGAAAAAGTGTTTGTAAACGGGAAAACAATTCGAGACAGTAAAATAAATTTGACGCTCTATAAACCATGCGAAACTCAACTTTATTTCATTGATAAATTTAGTTGAAAATCGCTTGGCAAAAATTAAGCTTGTGGACATAAAAATAATATTGATTGTTACTTTCCGCATTCGATAATACACCTTATGCAATTCTAATTAAAGTTTAATTTTTGTAGGTTGAACAATTAACTCTCATTTTTCATAGTTGCGTGACAAAATGTAGCGTGTAGTCAAATGAAGGGTAGTAGCGATTTTAATTATCATGTTGTCAGTTGAGAAATAAGGTCGATTTTTGCTTGACAAGTTTGCAAATTTTAACTTTTGGCGAACTGTACCAAACCTCAGTCGCTTTACGAAATGATACTATCAATTGAGATTATCGCAATCCATGCTTTTTATTGACGAGCTCCGTGGCGCAGTGTTGAGTGCTGTTGCCTTAACGTGCGGAGGTCCCGGGTTCAATCCCCGGCAGGGTCAATTTGTATTTTTTTTTAACATATAGACTAGCGCTTGGCTGCAATCAGACTTGCATGCAAGAGGTGATGCAGCCTAAGGTGGAGGAGCGCGCTTGCCTAGAAGATGCCTATTCACTCTTGATTTGAAGGTACCTATATTAAAAGAGGATGGGAAAACGGAAGCCGGAATTTTAATTAATTTTAAATTAGATTTAGATTTAGATTTAGATTTTTGTTTACTCGTATTTATAATTTCAGAATTTTCCCTGGCCTGGCCTGGTGGGAGGCTTCGGCCGTGGCTAGTTACCACCCTACTGGCAAAATCGAGCCGCCAAGCGATTTAGCGTTTCGGTACGATGCCGTGTAAAAACCGAATAGGGGTTAAATATAACTGCCATACCCCTAACAGGTTAGCTCGCTACCATCTTAGACTGCATCATCACTTATTATCAGGTGGGATCGCAGTCAAAGGCTAACTTGTAGTGGATAAAAAAATGCTTTGCTATCACCTTAGGAGTCGAACCCGGGATCTCTCACTTAAGGCCGTCAAGGTCGTTGTCGCTGCCCCAGAAGGGTTTAACTTCTCCATAAATGAAATCCATATATAAAAAAATGCGAAAGTGTGTCTATCTATGTCCGTCAATACATTTTCGCGACCTATTTGTTTAATCAATGTTAACAAGATAAGTACATTAAAATCTAAATTAAAAACTAAAGACTAAACATTAAAAAATACATATCATCTATGCCGCTGCAATGAGGTAATGTGCCCAGAACGCTGGCTGCGTTACCTCGTCGAATAGCCAAACTTATATTATAAGTTTGGCTATTCGACGAGGTATCTGCCAGCTCTCCGGTCACCTGTGGACTCCGTGAGACGAGAAGATAGATCCGTAAAAAAGGGTCTGGCATCTTCGCCACACGACCCCATGGTTTCAACACCAAAAGGCACAAAAATGAAAATATTTTCTATAATTTCATAATGCGCTCAGCAATAGGTTGCATTTCGGAAAATATAGTTTACTTTTTTCGCAGAAAACTCCTGTTCAAACTTTCATCAAAATCAAGTAAACAGATGGACCATTTAAATGTGACAGACAGACACACTACTTATATTTTAATACTAGATCATGCCCGCTACTTCGTTCGCGTGGATTAAGTTACTTATTCCCGCTGGAACTCCCTAATTTTCCGGGATAAAAGTATCGTTTCCCCGGGATGTAACCTCTCTCGGGATGTCTATACTAAATTTCATCAAAATGGATGGAAAAGATGGGCCGTGAGAGCGTAGCGGACACACTTTTGCATTTATAATGTCAATATGGGTACATGGTACATAGACATACCACTAACAGGTTAGCCCGCTCCCATCTTAGACTGCATCATCACTAACCATCATGTGAGATCGCAGTCAAGGGCTAACTTGTAGTGGAATAAAAAGAAAAGAAAATGGGTATTATAAATGCGAAAGTGTGTCTGTTGGTTTGTCCTTCAATCACGCCGCAACGGAGCCCCGGCCTGATTCTTTGCATAAATATAGACTATAGTTACGGGCGGAGAGTGATATAGGGTTCATTGCATCCCGGAAAATCAAAGAGATTCACACAATATTTTGAAATAATCTAAGTCCACGTGGTCGAAGTCATGGGCATCAGCTTGTATCTATAATATTACTATGGATTCCAATAACCACGTGATACCTACTCATCCATCAATCATAATCCATCACAACATAAGCGACGATAATTTTTCACAACACTTCCACCACTAAGATAAAGTGAAACTCATCGATTGTCTTGCGATTATTTTTGTTAGGAAAATCGTTCTCACGCATTTGATTGATTTGAGATTTGAAATTTCCGGTGACTTTTATCAATTAACGATCTAAGAGTGAGAACACACTAAGGGCAAATTTTAAACGTCGTATGAGAAACTCGTCTCATTCATAGTTAGCTAGTACGTGAATAAATATAAGTGCGCATGTCGACTTTTTGTCAAACACACATATTTTTGTAGTTGTACTTATAGTATGTACAACTACATACTTTGACGACCTCCGTGGCGCAGTGTGTAGCGCTGTTGCCTTAACGTGCGGAGGTCCCGGGTTCGATCCCCGGCAGGGTCAATTAAGGAATTTATAATTTCTGAATTTTCTCTGGTCTGGCCTGGTGGGAGGCTTCGGCCGTGGCTAGTTACCACCCTACCGGCAAAGACGTACCGCCAAGCGATTTAGCGTTCCGGTACGATGCCGTGTAGAAACCGAAGGGGTGTGGGTTTAATATAACTGCCATGCCCCTAACAGGTTAGCCCGCTACCATCTTAGACTGTATCATCACTTACCATCAGGTGTGATCGCAGTCAAGGCCTAGCTTGTAGTAGATAAAAAAAAATGTTTTCACCCTATGAGTCCAGGTCCCAGGGTCTGTACGGCAAACAGGAAAAAATATGATACTTGTTTTTTCTCCATTTTTTTAAACTCTCACTTATAATGAAATTAGGATCCAGTTCCTCAAAATACTCACAAAATTGGGAAACAAACATATCATAACGCGATTTCAAATTCGACTAATTTTTTTATTCCATTCGACCTGGCTCTGTGTCTTCAAATGTCAAATTTTTGTAGTTTGAGCTGTGCTTTGTATATCAGTCAGTCACCTTTCCCTCTTATATATTTAGGAAAGCAAATTCTTAACTTACCTCTTTCCGTAAAAGCATCAGCGCCAGAAGAAATATCCTGAAGACTTTGTTCCTCCGCTCCAATATCATTTCCGGAATTGGGTTCACGAAACACAACATTGTCATTGAAGTTCGGGCCGCCGTGCGAGTTCGTTTGTACGGGATTGACAGGATTTACGGAAGTAACAGTGTTAACCGGGTTTACGGAATTCGAACCACTGTCCGAGGAGTACGGAAACACTACGCGCGGACTCCTCGCCTTCCATCCACTGTTCAAAACATTGGGACCGTAAAACCCAGTCCGTGGAGGTGCGTAACTTTGGTACGGATCGAAACTGAAACTAGGAGCGTACGGACGACTGAACCTGCCTTGATAAAACTTTGGAAACCCTTTCCTTATCCTGTGCAACTCATAAAACCTTTCATTCCCATCTATTTTCAAATCAGTGTCCGGTGAAGTGAATTCGTAATCAGTGGAATCGTCGAATTTGATTTTTGAATCGAATTTCTGTGTTAAATCAATCTCACCGAGACCTATAGGAGTGTTTTTTTCTTCTTCGTCAAGGAAAAGGATGCGTGAGAATTTTCGCCGGGTTTTCGGGATAAACATGGGGTATGTTCGGGGTTTTTGGTATAGTGATAGCGCGCGACTCGGTTCACCGACTGCATACGACGCGGCGACGAGTAGAATCACTTTCCAACTGTTGGCAAACATATTGTCGCGGTCACTGGCACTCTTCATAAATTCACTTTCATTTTTCTTTTTACACGCGTTTTTTATCACAATTTTTTTTTTCTGTATAGGTACTTTTTTTTATTCACGAAATTGTCATTGTTTTTTTCCCCCACGCGTGTTGTTTAGACGGGTATCGAACGCGGACTGGCCGGGAATAGCGCCCCCACTTTTGAGCCAGCGATCTTACGTAAAGGTACGTAAAGGTGTACGGTCGTGAGGCTTTACGTAATCCGTTCGTGATAACGTTGCTTGGCAACCGTGTTTTGAAAGTGACGTCATTTTTGGATCATCCGGGTTATAATCATTAACTTTTGTATTAAAATTGAAAGTTTTATGCATAACTAGATGATGATCGCGACTTCGTTCGCGAGGATTAAGGTTTTTTGATACCTACGGTAACGGTTTTGGTAACGAATCTCTTTAATTTTCCAGGACAAAATGCATGTCCTTACCCGGGATGCAGTCTACGCTGTCAAAGCATAGACAGTCAGACAGACAGACACACTTTCACAATTATTAATTACTAGATGGTGCCCGCGACTTCGTTCGCGTGGGTTAAGATTATGATTCCCGCGGGAACTCCTTGATTTTCCGGGATCAAAAGTAGTTCTTTCCTCAAAAATCCTTTCCCAGGATACAACCTATTTTTATACCAAATTTCATCATAATCGGTTGAACGGTTGGGCCGTGAAAGCGTAGCAGACAAACAGACAGACAGATACACTTTCGCATTTATAATATTACTAGATGATGTCCGCGACTTCGTACGCGTGGATTACGTTTTTTTAATTTAACTCTTTAATTTTCCGGGATAAAAGTAGCCTATGTCCTTCCCCGGGATGTAAATGTAACCTACCGCTATGCCAAATTTCATTATTATATTTCGGTTGAACAGATGGGCCGTGAAAGCGTAGCAGACAGACACACTTTCGCATTTATAATATTGGTATCAATATATAGTAAATAGTATGGATATTAGTATGGATAATTGCAATGTCTTTTTCTATTTCAAGCCAGCCCTTATTGTGATCACACCTGCCTGGTGATGAAGTCTAATCTGGTAACGGTATGGCAGTTAAATGAAACCCATATCCCTAGTTGGTTTCTACTCGGCATCGTACCGGAACGCTAAATTGCTAGGCGGCACGTCTTTGCTGTTGGGTGGTAACTAGCCACTTCTTAAGCTTAGCCCACAAGACAGACCAGAGAAAACTCAAAAATTCGAAAATTCCTAAATAGACCCTCCCGGGGATTGAACCCGGGACCTCCCACTTATTAGACCACAGCACTCACTACTGCTCCTGAAAATAACGGTTTGCGAAACGCAGTGGCGTTTAAGAAAAACAGCCTTTTCAGGTGTTTGAAAACAAGTTCTAATATAAAAGCGCCATCTACACCTGTTTCCTTATAAAATCCTCCTTTAATGCCTTTCTCTAACGCTTCGAAAAAGGTTTCAATACGTAAATTCTGATACGTAAAGTATTAATATTATGCTTTGCGTATAGATGGCGTTGACGACTGTATATATTGGTTTCATACAAAAGACTTCAACGAGCTTGAGGTGTTGGTAACTTTTTTGTTAAAATTAATCACTTTTTTTAAATCCAACTAATCCTTATTCCTATCCTACTCATATTATAAATGCAAAAGTGTAATATTTTGTTTGTTGGTTTGTTGTTCAACGGAGCAACGGATTGAAGTATTTTAGGCTAGACATAGATTACTTTTAACCCCGGGATATTAGAGTTCCTAAAAGAAACGCGCTCCACCTTAGGCTGCATCACTACTTCCAGAAAGTCTTCTCGCTTCTCTATAAATTTAGAAAAAATAGTCCACACGAATAAAATCGCGGATAAAAGGTATGTTCAATGTTGCAACATGCTGTTCTATTTGTTAAAATCAATATTGCAAAAATGCGCCTTTTACGCTACCGCTAAGAAACTTTTTTTATGAAAAGCACTCTGTATCCATACTTCCATACTAATATTATAAGTGCAAAAGTGTGTACCTGTGAGCTACGCTTTCACGATCATTATGTTCAACCGATTCTGATGAAATTTGGTACATTGATAGGTTGTATCCCGGGGAAGGACATAGGCTACTTTTTATCCTGGAAAATCCAAGAGTTACCGTGGCATTCAAAAAAATTATCCGCTCAACCGATTTTTATGAAATATGGTACAGGGATAGGTTGTATTCCAGGGAAGGACATAGGCCTCTTTTTATCTCGGAGAATTCAAGAGTTCCCGCGGGAATCAAAAAATCTTAATCCACGTGACGAAGTCGCGGGTATCACCTAGTACTTAAGAATTGCCTACAGTCATTATACGTAAAAAAAAGTGATTTAATTGGGAAGGAGAGGCTAATGGGTATGACATCGCACCGGTTCGGTTTTCACTTCATCACATTCCACTTTTGACTGCCATTTTAATAATTATGTAATGCGGCGCCAAAAAACCGCATTGATATAATAAATTACCCACTTGGTAGGAACGCTTTCGTGGGAATTCGACAACATCCGTGTGAAGAGCAAATATTTTTTTAAAAATTTAATGCTAGATATTGCCCTCGGCTTTGTCCGCGTGGTTCGTTTTTTTTTAAATTTCCACAATTTTTCGGGCTGAAAATGTCCTTCCCCGGGATACTACCTACCTACCTATCTCAACTAATCATCTTTCATCAAAATCGGTTGTAAAGATTTACCGTGAATTTATCAGTAACTAACTGATACCAGCGACTTCGTCCACCTGGATTGAGGTTTTTGGTTCCCGCGGGAACTCCTTAATTCTCCGGTATAAAAAGTGGCCTATGTGCTAATCCAGACAGGCTAATCTTTCTCTGTGCAATCATGCACATGCAAATCCGTTTAACCATTTTAGCGTGATAGAATATCAAACATCCATCCATCCATCCATACATCCAAACTTTTGCAATTATAATATTAGTATTAGTATAGATTTATCATCATTTACTGCCGCTTCAGGCTGACGTGAATTTCACTTTTGTTTACTTAAATGTTTTCCGAGATAACCACTGATCAGGGTGCATACTCTCTAATTATAGAGTAAGTAAAAATCGAAAGCATTATGACTCTTTCCTGTCCTACATAGCTCATCTATCACAGTCATTCGATTAAACTTATCATTAAATTTTTCCTCAACTACATACTTTCCGATACGGCCCAAACATTACGCTGATAAGGCTTTGGCCAGATACAATGCGGTGCGGCAGTGGTAGAGTAGAATTTCATATCAAGCAGTTAAAGTTTTAAATTTTACTAGTAGAGACAGAGAGTAGAGTTGAGCTATGTACTGCGACCTTTATGTCTAGCCTACGAGCCGGATATACAATGACCTTCACCGATCTGTTTACCAGATGAAACCTACTTTTTATTTATATTGTTTTAAATTTTAATAAGTAGGTACTAAATATATACAAGAAAAATTAAAATCTAAACTAAATCTAAATTAAATCTAAAGTAAAAATACTATTGAATAATAGATAAGTACGCCTAAAATAGGTTGCCTATCAAAATCCGGTCCAGACTATTTTTTATTTAAGAAATGCGATGGTCATAAACTTGACAAAAAAATGTATTAATTTAAAAGGCAAATCGGCAGAGGTCGAGGTATATCCGGATCTAAGACTAGTCCGCAGTGATGAGCGCTGTAAGTGGGAAGATCCGGGTTCGATCTTCTCTGGTCTGGTCTGGCTTCGGCCGCGGCTATAGTTAAAGTCGATCAGATCGAGTCAGTACGCTTACTCTGAGTTTTTAAATTGTAAATACGGTTGATCGACGTGAGAACTCACCCCGCCAAGTGTAAGCGAACGGTCAAAGTAAAATGGACCCAAAAGTTCTTGATTTAAAGTCACAAATTCAGCGTTTGGAGCGCTGGCTGTGAATAAATACATGAAATGATGAAATGAGCTCTAAACGAATGCAGTTAAGGTTCATTTTACTTTAAAGTTCGCTTACACTTGGTGAGGTGAGCTCTCACGTCGATCAATCGTATTTGCAATGTAAAAACTCGGAGTAAGCGTACTGTACGATGCCGGGTAGAACTCGATTAAGGGTTTATATGGGTATACCATAACTGCCATACCCGTAATAGGTTAGCCACTACACGCCTTAGAATTCATCACTTAAAACAACCAGATGATCTTGCAGTCAACGTGCGACGTTGGCAACGTAGGCTAACGTGTACTGGATAATATTTTTTTTTTTAATACGCTACAAGTTAGCCCTTTCCGGTCTAACCACGGTTTTTGTAGGGTAGGGTGGTAACTAACCACGGCCGAAGCCTCCCACCAGGCCAGACCAGAGAAAATTCAGAAATTATAAATTTCGATATAAATTTATATAGGTAAATTTCGGATCGAACCCGGGACCTCCCACGTTAAGACAACATGACTCAACACTGCGCCAGGGAGGTCGTAGCGTAGCTGCCGTTACGCGCCGTGTGCGTACAGACCCTCACTCAGCCTGTAAAAATCGCGACAGCGAACCATAGAACCGGCCTTCGAGTCGCGACCAGTTTTGAGAAAACCGAGCTACAGTCCACCTCCAAACGTCGCTCGCGACTGACGGATCAAATCCAAAACCGCGTATTTATATTTTAATCCAATTCCCGGCTAATTCGAATCCCGAACGCATTTTTTTAATCACATTTAGATTCTTTATCGTGTCCGTTTCAATTGTTTAGGTTTTTTATCATACCGCGATTGTGTTTTATTTTAATTAAGTAATTATTGTGTTTTTGTTTGTCTCTGAAAATAGTTTTGTTAGTGATTAAGTTAGTTGTGGAGTGAAAGTGTTTTTAGATAGAAAAGTGAAAGGCGTAAGTATACCTATACAGTCCTCAAAGCCTGTTTTCGCCGCTTAATCGGGTTAGGTGGTTGTAAGAAGATGACATTAGTGACCTAGTTTTGCCAGCTTTCGTTGGTGACTTTTGAGATGATTGAATGAACGAAAGTGATAATATGCTGAAAAAAAAAACCTTAATTTTATTAATTGATTTATTTCAATTGGATTTAGTTTTAATTTGGAAGGGTAACATTTTGATTCTTATAATTTCTTAAATACTATCGTCGCATTTATAATAAATTATTATGTAGTCATTTAAGTTTTTAACATTTCAGTTAACTTACTTTTGCTTTGTTAAACTATTACTTTAAGTAAGCTCACACTTACTAATGGTATTCATTAATTAATTGTATTAATTTTTTTTGAGAAAATCTGTAATTGGCCATAGTATTCCTGTTTTTTAGTGTGTAAGTATTATCGCTTACTAGAATCGCTGTTCGTTTTTTAAAGATAATATAAATAAAATAAAATGAAAGCCAAACTGGATTTAGAAAATAATCATCATACTAATATTATAAATGCGAAAGTGTGTTTGTTTGTTGGTTTGTTGGTCTGTCCTGACTGCAACGAAGCGAGGTTGCGAGGCTGCAACGAAGGAACCGTTCGACGTGATTTTTAGCATGAGTATAGTGAAGACGGAGAGTGACATAGGCTACTTTTTATTCCGGAAAATTAAGGAGTTCCCGCGGGAATTAAAAAAAAACTTTAACCACGCGGACGAAGTCGCGGGCATCAGCTAGTACCCGTATAATCAGTTTTTAACTGGCATCGCACCGCAAAAATCGCTTGGTGGTACGTTTTCACCTATAGGGTGGTAACTAGTCCCAGCCAAAGCCTCCCACCAAATAAGACTAAAAAAAATCTTACAAATTCCCAAATTGACCCTGCCGGGTATGGAACCCAGTACCTCCCACTATAATACCACAGCGGTCAGCGGTCACCCTTCCGTGCAGTCGTTTGAGCTGTGCGTTGATATATATTATCAGTCATTCAGTCAGTCAGTCATCTTTTCCTTTAATATAATATTTAGATTTTCATCTATTCGACAATTTTCTATTTCAATTGGGTATTTGACAAATAGTCAAATAGTCAAATAGTCAAATCAGCAATTTTTTTCAAAAGTCAAAACGCGTCTTAGGTATGGGATTTATATGAAATTCTCAAATATTTGACAAATAGTCAAATCAGCAACTTTTTTTCAAAAGTCAAAACGCGTCTTAAGTATGGGATTTATATGAAATTCTCAAATATTTGACAAATAGTCAAATCAGCAACTTTTTTTCAAAAGTCAAAAGGAGTCTTAAGTATGGGATTTATATGAAATTCTCAAATATTTGACAAATAGTCAAATCAGCAACTTTTTTTCAAAAGTCAAAACGCGTCTTAAGTATGGGATTTATATGAAATTCTCAAATGTGACGTCATTATAGTCTGACGCACTTTTGTTCTTTAATCGATTGATTCTTTAATGGTAATTCAACATAAAACTATCAGGGGACGTGGATATTACGAATTTTGGGAGATCCTCTATTTAACTATCACTAAAAAAGAATTTATTTGAATAGTAGTCACATGTCAAACGAGATCATGCCCGCGATGTCGTCCGCGTGCATTTGGGTAATCGTCATCTCCAGGATGTCATGTTCCAGCATTAAAAGTAGCCCATGCCCTTCTTGGGATGGAATCTGTACCAAAATTCATCAAACGTGCAGCATGGCAGACAGATCGACTCATTTATTAAGTTTTCCTCTCAAAGCTACTAAAAAAAACATACCATCATTATATTCGTTAGAACTTTGTAAAAAACTAAAAACCTCTACTTCTGCAGTCAAACATACTTACCACTGACAAGGCAGTTGCACTATAAATGACTTAAGTCCGCCTATTATGTAGAAAGCTAAGAAAAATAACAAAACACAAAGAAATCTTTCCAGTCTTCGGCACTCATTTATTTCCATTACAAAGACTTTACAAAATGCCTTTCAGAAACTTTTACCAAACTGTAATCTTCCATAATAATATTACAAATGCGAAAGTGCGTCTGTCTGCCTGCTACGCTTTCACGGCCCATCTGTTCTGTTCAACTGATTTTGACGAGATACAGATTTGGTATCGAGAAAGATTATATCCCGGGGAAGGACATAATGAAATGAAAATATACTTTACTAGATGATTCCCGCGACTTCGTCCGCGTGGATTAATATTTTTGATTCCCGCGGGAACTCTTTGATTTTCCGGTATAAAAAGTAGCCTAAGTCCATCCCCGGGATACCAAACCAACCCTGTACCAAATTTCAGCAAAATCGGTTGAAAAGATGGGCCGGGAAAGCGTAGCAGACAGACAGACAGAAACACTTTCGCATTTATAATATTAGTATGGATTGTAAACCAAGTGATAACGCAGTGGTGTTTTGACGACATCTCCGGCGCAGTGGTAAGCGCTGTGTACTTTTAATTGTGGGGGTCCTGGGTTCGATCCCCGACAGACGTGACGTTGACTGAATTGAATGAATCCCTAACTTATTTGGGAGTAGCTGATGCCCGCGACTTTGTCCACGCGAATTGAGGTTTTTCGGGACTCTTTAATTATCCGGGATAAAAAGTAGGGGTGTTATTCCAGACTATAATCGATCTCTGTGCCAAATTTCATCCAGATCCGTTGAGCCGTTCTCCTTTTCCTCCTGAGCCTTTGTGTGCTGGGATTATTTTTCGCACATGGACGCATGCGTCCGCTGAGCGTGTATACACATATCCTTCCATCCAAACTTTCGCATTTATAATATTAGTATAGATGGAACGGCAATTCGATACGACTGGAGAGACATAAGGCCCAGGACCGTTGATTGAACCATCTCGGTCGATGTGTGTATTTGAAACTCTGAAAGACATTCATCACGCCCCAAAAGCGCATCGACGCGTCGCCGCTTTCGCTTTAATTGTTTTAAAGAGCCTCCAAGTAGGCTGTATTCATTTTCATAAAAATAATTAATGATATAATCAGCCAACATTAATGACTCATTAGGTACAGGCACACTGCTGAGTCGTCTCTTCTCAGAAAAATTTGGCAGACATGGCATATTTGTAATTTAAGACCTTTTGTCTTCGTAGCAACGCGAGAATGGGGCAGCGATGTATTAGTGACGGTGTTGGTGACTCGAATCTACAAGTTTACCCCCTACCAAAAAGTGCTCAACGCGGCTAAATAAGTCTTCACTTCAATAAGTAGGGTCCACCACGCTTGTTAATTGCATATTAGAAGATTAAATTATTTCTCAAAGGTGTGTTTGAGAACTTTATATAAGTTTTTATAGCGCCGTTAACTTTTTTTTTTAAATATGTAAAGCGAGCAAATCCATCAGGTTTTCTATAAAATAAGTATTTAAACAAACAGAGCATAAAATTCAATAAAAAAACGATTCCTAGTTAAATCTTGCTAGTAAAAATGTGCCCACCATAATCCAATCATTTGGCGTCCACACTTACGACATAATTGGCAATCAGCTTGCAATCATATAAAGCCTTCTTAGCTGTGAAGTATGGATTGATGATGATGATGATGGATTGGGCTAGGGTATCAGTATGGAAGTATGGATTTAAGGAATAATTGAATAATAATATATTATATAGGAATAATAAGCTGGGATTTTCAAGCTTCCCACAGGTATGTTTTGTGCCACAGGATCCACGGGCGGTAGCTAGTAATTAAAATAAAGTAATTTTTGTTACAGGGTGTATTGTCAAGATATCTGTAAAGTACCAACCAACTTACGATATGTTTGAATATTATGCCACAACGTCATGTCATTGGTGAACGATGGAGAATCAAGGAAACCTACTCAGAAACATGAACTTAGCAACAAAACAGACACTGATAAAGTCTTAGAGAAGAGAAAAAGTAGACAAAGATATCACAGTGAATTTAGCAACGATACGAACAGCAGAAAAAAAGTAAAGAAGAGAAAGAAAATTCAATATACTGAAATTAGCAGCAGAAAAAGAACAAACACACCTAAAGTCTTATGTGGGAGAAAATTTAGACATCATGAAATTAGCTTTAAAGCCATAAACACAGAGATAGACTTAAGGAAAAAGTTTGAACCTCATGAAGAAAGCAACAGAAGATTGATTAAGATAAATCAATTTAATCATGAATTTAGCTGCAAAACTAACGCAGTTAGAGATTTTAGAAGGAGTAATCCACTTGGAAAGCATTGTGAAGTTATCAATAGATTACACATAGATAAAGTATTAAAAACGAAAAAGATTCAACAAAGTGAGGTTAGCAATAGAAGGACATGCAAAGAAGTAGTAAAGAAGAGGAATACACTTGTCATCACAAAAAGGCGACGAGATTCAAAATGGCGGATATGTGCGTTGTTCATACCACTCGTAATTTTGAATGTTGTCGGAGTTACGAATGCAGAAAGTGAGTATGGAAGTGTTAATGTTTCATTAGGTATTAGAAAAAAAGACTTTTAAAAGTCAAAGCTTATATTACTGTAGTCACAAAAACAAAGCTATAAATGCGTCCATTGTGACTGACCTGCTATTAGAAGTTAATCTACTTAAGCTTAAGCTACTGTCCACCTAATAGAAGTTAATCCATCGTCAGAGAAGTTCAACGATACATCTACCAATATCATTTTCTTTCTTGTACCAGAATTGTCTGTGAGATTTAAACTAAATCAGGCGATAATTGGGTTAATTGGGTGTAGCCAAAAAATCTGGTACCAAAATCAACGCAAACGCAATTTACAGACAAGCTTTTAAAAATGGCGTGAGCTCAAACTTACCACTCTGCCCCCCGATTATGTAAGGATTGTCGATCAAATCGTCGGTTCGGTCTCAAAGTAAAATAAACCATAATAGCATTGAATTAGAGCTCAATTTCGTGTATCCATTCTTATACGTGTATTCATTCTTAAACGTATAAGATAATTAAAAATTAAAAATATAATTGTCTCATGTCTCATGTATTCTCATACGTTTAGGGCCTAAACGTATGAGAATGCATGAGACATGATACAATTGGGCATCTGGCTTAAAACCAACCCAATGATACTGGTCTACGGGAAGGTATACAAGCCGCTGCACAAAATCTTTAAAGTTTTGATAGCAAGCTTTTCTAAAAATTATTATGGATTATCCATATCGTCTATCGTTAATGTGGGACGAGTGGCCTAGTTGTGACATTGCATATCAGTCGATTGCGAAGGATTAGCAACGTTGACCCAATTCGGTAACTGGATGGGTGATCGAATTTGGAGGTTCAAATTTGATTCCTTTCCATTCCTCCGTGCCTCGGAAAGCACTTTAAGCCATCAGTCCCGGTTATTATCACTAACATCTGATAAAAATCGCTACAAAACCCTAAAGAGTTTAAATATAATCTTAGTCGAATCGTATGCGGAAGGACGTGGGAACCCACCGCATTATTATCCACAGAAAACTCCTACCATTATTTTATTAATGGAAAGAAGTCACGACCCTCAGTAATGAGGGATACGACGCAGAGAGAGAGAGTCTAGACCATATCCTAGTAGCAAATAAAGATACTTAGGTACGATGTTTTCAGGTCTCAGTAGCAGAGTTCTAGCATCATTCCTAGGCTACCCTACCACCTGCAGCGTAGGGGTGGAAGTGCGACCTTGCACCCTTTCTTTATCCTGCTGGCTTCGTGGAGGCACCAGGGTTAGAGGCTGCGGGAGTAGCTGGCTATTCTCATGCTGTCTACCTCCGGAACCTGAGAGAAATGACTTTGATAACATGTAAGTAATCTTTGATATCAACTTTTTTGGTGCAGTGGTGAGTGCTGTGATCTTACAAGTAGGAAGTCCCGGGTTTGATCCCCAGCAGAGTCAATTTTGGAATTTATAATTTCTAAATTCTTTTGGTCTGGTAATGTGGGAGGCCTCGGCCGTGGCAAGCCACATTCTAGCTACTGGCAAGTTAGGGTGATATTAGATACCACCCTACTGATAAAGCTCGCGACTATATCGGTTATTCTGGCCATCTAAGGTGATGAAATTAGAAATGATGATATCATTTCAAATTTCTTTGAGCATAGCTCTCTCCGTAACCCAGATGAGTCCCATTGTTGGCGAACATTGTCTTGGATCCTCGTGTTATTATTGGCAACACGTGCTTTTCAAAGACTTTGGACTAATTTGTGGAGAAAAGGTCTCGACGATTCCCGAGCTTCCTTCTATCTCATCTCATCTCAATTCCAGGATCCCATCATCAGACTGGAGGTACAAAGTGGTGCCACCGAAACTCCGTCAAGTGCCACAGAGGAGTGTGGTACCGACCAACGTGTTTAGGCGACGAGTCGACGAAGACATGAGTCAGGTTAGTTTTAGACCTTTTTACCTTTTATTCCTTACTAGCTGGTGGTTACGCGTGGTTTTTAGGTTTTTTTATTTCTATTTTTTGGACTAGGTATGATCTATCTCTGTGACAAATTTCAGCCAGATCCGTTCAGCTGTTCTCGCGTGATTGATATTGAGTTTCGATTTAACGGAATTGACATTCAAACCAGTGGGGGTCTCTGATTTTTTCCGAAGTCGGGTTACAGTTGGTCCCACAAACTTATCTCACCCGGTGGCCAAAATTGGAACTAATTTTTGTGCCTGTTTAGTTTTTGCTTTCATTTTATTTTTCACATGTACTAGCGACGCCGTCACCGGGTCAGATAAGTTTGTCGGACAGGTAAAAATAAAATTGGCAGTCATAGGGACTGCCGATAGAAGTGAAAACGAATTTTAATTATTTTTTCCCAATTTAAAAAAATAAACAAAAAAAATTATAATAAAAATATTTCAAATATAAACCTTAAAACGAAGGCATTAAAGTTGAATTACGAATGTACTACATTATTATACTTAAGACCTTTTGTCTTAAGAAGAACGATGTCGGTCTCGCGATTTCCACATTTTCCACACCCGTGCTCAATGCGCCTAAAGAAGTTTTCACTTCAAAATGTTTTTATTCAATTAAACTTTTACAAGTGCTTTTGAACCGTCGAGTGAATCTACCACTGGTTCGGAATGATATTCCGAAGAACCAGCAAGATACTTAGGTACTGCTTGTTTCTGATTGCAGATCGAGTGTGGTCTACCATCGACCAGGATATTGCAGAAGAGAATAATCGGCGGCAGAGAGGCCAGGTTCGCGGAGTTTCCCTGGCAAGCACACGTCAGGATATCGGAGTTCCAATGTGGGGGTGTACTGAGTAATTAGTATTCTTTTTTATTTTATTTTATTTATTGACATGCCAACGAATATTGTAGAAACCATGATATTAAAATAACTAGCTGATGCTCGCGATTTCGTCAGCGTGGTTTAAGTTTTTTTATTCCCGCGGGAACTCCTTAACTTTTCGGGATCAACATTAGTCTAGGTCACTCTCCAGTTCCTCAACTATACCCATGCAAAAAATCACGTCGATCCGTTGCTCAGTTGCGGCGTGATTGAAGGACAAACCAACAAACCAATAAACCAACAAACCAACAAACAAACACACTTTCGCATTTATAATATTAGTATATATTATGATACTATTATTATAAATGCGAAAGTTTGGATGGATATCTGTATGTATGTATGGTGTATTTATTGCAGTATCCAAATGGTTCGTCGCCACAGCAGCACACTGCGTATCGCGAGCTCGGCCGCGCGACATTTCAGTGTGGCTGGGAGCTTTGGACACTGCTGCTGGGACCAACACTGCGAGGAAACTTGGGTAGTGTTGTCCTATGTCCTAATATAGTAAAACTAGATGATGCCCACGACTTCGTTTTTTTTATCCACTACAAGTTAGCCCTTGACTGCGATCTCACCTGATGGTAAGTGATGATGCAGTCTAAGATGATAGCGAGCTAACCTGTTAGGGGCATGGCACCATGGATATTATTTTTAATGCCCGCAGGAGCTCCATGAAATTCTTATGACAGTTTAAAGTATTTACTACTACGACATTGTATGGCTGATTGTAATTACCTAATTACAATTACTACTTACAAAAAGTACCTACTTAGAATCATGCAAATAAATATATTCTACTAGCTAATAACCGCGACTTCGTCCGCGTGGATTAAGTTTTTTGATTACCGGGGTAACTCCTGAATTTTCAGCCAATGTCCTTTCCCGGGATGCAACTTATCTCTGTGCCAAATTTCATCAAAATCGGTTGAAAAGATGGACCATGAAAGCATAGCAGACAGACATAATAGACACACTTAGTATTATAATATAATATTAATTAAACCGGCGAAAATATCTGTGGACCTGTCAAAATGACGTCATAAATTTTGAGGATTTTATTATTTGCTTCTGGAATTACCCCATAATGAAGTCTCATTTGTTTCTTTTTACAGGGTTGTCCAAAAGATACTCCATCCTCTCTTTCAATTTCGGATGACTCAGCCTGACAGATACGACATAGCACTACTAAGACTGTCCCGCCCTATCACATATACTACTCATATCCTGCCGATATGTCTACCTGATATGGACATTGAACTACGCGGGAAATCAGGGGTAATTGCTGGATGGGGGAAGACGGACGCTAGCAATGGCCACACGGGGACAAATTGGCTGAGATCTGCCACTGTTCCTATATTAAGTAAGTGTTCTTTTGCAATATGGGATTTAAAGAGCTCCGGGGCAAGTCAGGGGTCATTGCTGGGTGGAGGAAGTCAGACGCTAGCAATGGGCACACGGGGACCAATTGACTGAGATCTGCCACTGTTCTTATATTAAGTAAGTGTACTTTTGTAATATGGGATACATAGAGCTACGGGGCAAGTCAGGGGTGATTGCTAGGTGGGCGAAGACGGATGCTGGCAATGGCCATATGGGAACCAAGTTAAATAAGTAATATTAATATTTTCTCCTACTTGCCAATACCTATTTAAGCTTGTCATGCGCAAGGAATTGACAATGGTCTATGAGATACCATTTTCGGTTATTATCACTAAAATCTATGTAGTCAAAACCTCAAAATTTCCGTAGTACTATAACCGAGTCGTAGGTAGGTCGGGAAGAATCCGAAAGTGTACTGCATAGTTATCCGACGAAAATACCTTACATTACGTAAATAACGACCCTCAGATATGAGGAATACCATACAGAGAGAGGATTCCGTGAAAATTACGTCTTTTTCAGGCACAGAGCAATGCATCAACTGGCATCAGAGCAAACAAATCCTGGTTGAAATACACTCCGAGATGATCTGCGCTGGACACTCCGATGGCCATCAAGACGCTTGCTTAGGTATCCTGCATTTGTTACTCTTATCATCATAAAGCAATACTTAATCAATATTACTCAAAATGACAGATTGATGGCACTAACCTTGGCGTTCGTAAAATAAGGATTATAATTCTAAAACACGAAAGTCACAATATGGCTTTAAGCGTTGGCAGTATGTCCCTAGGTTATTTTAAGAGTAAGTTTTCACGAGTCAGGGAGTTTTTCAAATGCTTAATTTATAGATTCAAGATTCAAGATTCAAGTCATTTATTAAATATAGGTCCACTGGTTAACTGGTTTACTGTAAACAATTTACTTTTAAACGCAAAGAAAACCAAGTGCATTGAATTCGCATTGCCGAATACCAAGTCCACAGGAAACATAAATTTAACTGTAAATAATGATATTTTAAAAATAGAAGAGACCACTGTGTTCCTGGGGGTGACTTTAGATTCAAAGCTTCAATGGGGCACTCATATATCAACTCTGGCTGGCAAACTCAGCTCTGCTGCTTACGCTGTCAGAAAGATTCGACAGTTTACTGTCGTTGAAACTGCAAAAATTGTATATTTTGCTTACTTTCATAGTATTATGTCTTACGGAATTTTACTATGGGGTAAAACAGCAGATGTTCAAAAAAATTTTGTATTACAAAAAAGGTCAATACTTCAAAAATATGAGTTTGAATATAGAATTTAACTGTTTTAATTTGTTCCCTCAGGTGACTCCGGCGGCCCTCTCATAGTGTTGGACAGTGGTCGGTACTACCTAGTGGGCATAACTTCGGCCGGCTTTGGCTGCGGCGTGGACCATCAACCAGGCATCTACCACAACGTGAAGACCACTACCAACTGGATCAAAGACGTCATCAACCCAGCCGCTAATTATATCGACTTTTAGAATCATCGATATATAATAATGTCCTCCCGACCGAATTTCGGCCACGGCGGCTATCTCCAGAGAGATTAGCCATCTGCGCGGGAGATATTATAGTGCACAAGTGCACTCTCTGTTCTTTTACTCTCATAGCCTGATGGGACGGAAAATCCGTTACGACCGGTGAGAGGTCAGGCGCAGGACCGACGGCTTAACGTGCTCTCCGAGGCACGGGTGTGAAACACCGTCAACAAAATATCCAACACTTGCTATGGCCCGACCCGGGACTCGAACCCTGGACCTCGCACCTCAAACGCAGTCGAACATGCAAACCATTAGGCATCGATAAATATGTATGTACTAGATTTGCCCTTTCATAGAAAAAGTTGGGTGACTTGTAGGGCATGCCCCTCACCTGTATAAGCCTGTCCGTCAAAGGATCTTCTCCGTTTGGCCCGTGAGGGCCAAGCGGAGAAGATCCAGCCGATTTTGATGAAATTTGGATAGGGGTAGGTTTCATCTCGAGGAAAGACATAGGCTAGTTTTTATCCGGAAAATTCAGGATTCCTTTTGTATGTACGTTAACAGGCACTGATGAAAGGTCCAAACTCTTCAACCATACAACGCAACGAATCGAATTTTTCTTTTGACAATGTTTACTGAAGAAAAATATAGAACTATTATTAGACCTGTCAGGTTGACTAATTATAAAAGACCGTTAGTGCTACGTCGTTTAATTATAATTGCATTTGTTAAATCTAATAGTCATTAGTTGAATATTAATTTATTGCTAATTATTTATTAATTATAGGTATTCTTAAAATTAAGTAATGCTTTCACAAAATAGTTATCTCGCAAAATTTGTTATTATCCGATCCTAGGCTTTGGTCAAACGTAACGCATGACGGCAACGTTTCAAATGCGTCAAAAGATATTGCATGTACAGTGAAGGGAGAAAGGTAGGTTATTAACTACTTAAATTCTGAGAGGTTTGATTTTGAGATGATTATTTTTCCGTAGTTAAGATTAAAATTATTACTTCTTACTGAGTAACGCGTTACTGAGTTACTGAGTGACTACGCGTTATATACGGCGAATTTCATTAATTTGATTTTTAATTGCATAGCAGTTTTAGTTTGCGGTAAGAAACCGCAACCTGCATAGCACGTTAGTAAGAGAATTTTGCGTTAACAAACCTATTTGATTTGTGTATCTTTCATCTCGAATAGCGAAAACTAGAAAACCGAAGCCGTGTTAAGTCATGTGTCGCTATCGATGTGCGTTTTATATGACCAAGCCTTTAGCGGTTTCATTCTTCTATACTTGTTTACGCAAAAAGGTAGGTCTCAAGGCTGTTGTAACCGCCATTTTGTTTTATTTTATTCGGCCGATTAAAATATTATTGATCTCTTGTTGAAGTGAAACTTCTTTAGAATGAAACGAAAAAGCGACCAAACGAGACAAATATATTCATAATAGGATTAAGCCTGCGAGAGAATGAGATAGAATACAAGTTATATTTATCTCATTCTCTCGTAGGCTACTTTTGTGAAGTTTCACTTCTGCCGTGTGTGAATTGCAAACACACTCTTTTTTGTTTATTTGTCTTATTTTAAGACGCGAGAATGGAAATAAATTCTGTTTGGAAATCAATTTTCTTGCGTTTTTTTTATTAACTATCCTATTAAACTAAGTTTCATCTGCGATTTCGTCTGCGGTGACTAATTTTAAGTTTAGGTATATTTATTTATACTTATGTATTTAAGCTCTTCAGATTTAAGCGCCTAGGTTCCTCTAGATAACTTTTTGTACAGTCTACCTACCTGCGAAAGTCTCATCAAAACGGCTGAACCGATTTTGATGAGATTTGACCAAATGTAGTAGCCCAGAATCCTTAGAATTAGTACCTTAGAAGGTAAGTAATAATTTTTTTAAAGCAATTATAATCTAGAAGAAATTTAGTAAAATTACCTAACTGCACAATGTAACAATATAAATTAAAGGTGAATTTACTTATTAATAACATTAATTGCCTTTACCTGTTTACCTAATAGCTATTCTATAGTGTTTTTAACCGACTTCCAAAAAGGAGGAGGTTCTCAATTCGATTGTACATGTTGTTTTTGTATACGCGATCATTTCGCCAATTATGAATCAATTTTGATGATTCATTTTTTGTTTGGTAGATCTGCTTCGATCTGGTCCCATATAAATTTTATCGAAATTGATTTAGCCCAGATAATTGGCACCATTGTTTTAAACTTTTTAGTTTAAGTTGGTACTTATAGGTAATGTTTTGAAGTCGGTTTTTGTTTTAGATGAAAGCGAATAATTATTGTATCCCTAAGGAATCCTTCGTTTTCTGGGTTTGTACCCAGTTCAATTAATTTTCTCCAGAAAACAGTCCGAGAGTAGTTGAGGATACAGAAGTAACAAACAAACAAATAAACTGACAAGATGATTTATTCAATTCTTATCGTATGATAAACAAGCAGTTTACAAAAAATGTTTTAATAAAATCTACACATCGCACATCACTTCGAACTTGTAAAATCACTTTCAAGTTACCAACTTTTCATTCAAAATCCTACTCTATCTCCAACTGATTAAGTTTAAAATAGCTTAACTTTACACGTAATTGAACAACCAGGTACAAATAAATCTCTTATGAATTTGCAACTTTAATGGTTAGAAAATAAAGTAGATTTTTGATTGAAAATCGATATTACAGTGACGAATCGTGCTTCAAATGTCAAACCGCAGAGTCGTTAAGAATGTCTCGTAGAGACAACGTATTCTAAATTCAAATAAGTTTAATTTTTAATTTGTTCTTTAGTCTATTACAATTTTGAGTGAGGACTCGAACTTTTTGTGTTAAAAATGGTGGGAAAGTGTTTGTTTTTTTTAATTTTTAGCGTAATGTCGTCGGTTATGGATGGACAAACCTTGGGAGGTAAGTGAAAGGTGTTTGGCGGGCCAACAAAATGGTGTTCTGTTACACAAACGCTTTAGTCATAATATTATTTTGAGGTCGTGTTTATTGCATAAATATTTGATACAGTTTGTCTTCTAAAAATATATTGGAATTTGAATTTTCTTGGTTATTATAATTTGAATATTTGTCGTGGGACGAACTTAGTTTTGGTACATCAAAGTTTTATATTTTTTAAAACGAGTTTTCGGGCCGAGGTCGACAAGATTTTTAACATAAACGGATTCGGCATGAAAATACTAATTTTGTGATACATTATAATGATTAAGTATTAATAAATATAGGTCTACTATTCTATAAGATGTACAGTGTGTAGTCTATGATTTCGTTACTTTTGTCGCTGAACCGATTGCGATAAAACTTACCTAACCATGGAAACTCACTTAGGTAATAGGTACTTAAGTCACTAGCTGATGATGCCCTCAACTTCATCCGCGTCGATTTAGGTTTTTTAAAACATGACTTGGGAACTCTTAATACCACATATTTTAAAAGGTGTTCTGTACTTAATACGGAATTAACGGCAGCCTATGAGGCCAAATCTGTTTAACAACATAATATCTGAAGTTCTGAACTGAACTAAAATGCAATAAAAATCTGGTCCATCAAATGATATAATGTGCCCCTTTAATAACGTAGACTTAAGAGAACAGTTCCGATTAGAGAGCTTGTGAGCAAAGACGTGACGTTTTATTTAAATCCTGAATATAATACTAATTAATTTTGCTATCATCAGAAGTGGGATATCTCTACCGTCCTCAGAATACTTCCAGCTCAGAGGAGCGGCATTATATTTAGAATTGTCATTTTAGTTTAGTCATTGTATTAAACGGAATTGGCCACTATATAGCGTTTCTTTGATGCAAGCTAACTACCTAAACTTTTTAGGTAAGATAAATAAGATAAATCAGTTAAAAAGATGGGCAGAGAAAGAGTGACATAATGCTGAGATATATAGA
Organism: Erebia aethiops; assembly: GCA_923060345.2. Taxonomy (NCBI): domain Eukaryota; kingdom Metazoa; phylum Arthropoda; class Insecta; order Lepidoptera; family Nymphalidae; genus Erebia; species Erebia aethiops. Next base: position 4,752,674 of record OV281087.1, on the reverse strand, counting down.
GCGTACTTTGACTTGGCTCAGACTTTACAAAGAGTTAAAACGAGATGGACTTATGTGAGTAACATAAATCTGTCTCGTTTTAACCATGTCTTAAGTCTAAGCAAAGTCAAAGTTCGCTCTATAGATCTCATAAGAGTTTAAATGTTGTCAAAGCAGACAGACAAACCTACGCAATTTTAATGTGAGTAAACTAAGTAGGTATAACTATGGATTCAACCTTGTCTTGTGCTTTTGCAAACCGCAAGGGCAGTGACAGCAGTGACGTAGGTAAGATGGCGACTGGACGTCACACATTACGCCACACTGAGCGCGCGCGTACTTGTGTATGATCATTGACTTCAATCGGTCAATCAATTGGAAGTTCGCGAGTATCGGTCAGTATTTTGACCGATACAGTGACATTAAACTATCATTACGACTAATATTGCTTAAGTATTGCTTTAAGCGATGGCAGTATCAGCCTCCCAGAGTGAACGATCCATGATATCCATATTAAAGAGAAAATATTTTGAGTTTCTGCGGGAATTAAAAACTTAATCCACGCGGACAAAGTCGCAGGCATTATTAATAGCTGTAATCGTAGGCATTTATAAAGAAAAGTTATTGCTTATTAGTAAGCGAAGAATGCAGGAAATGTTAAATGATTCAGTAACAATAAACATGCATAATTTACTGACTTTATTCCAAGTTGTTTATGAATACCAATCATAACTTACCAGTATTTCAAAAGACCGCCTCGGCGCAGTGGCAAGCGCTGTTGTCTTGAAGGTGGGAGGTCCCGGGTTCGAGCCCCAGCCGGTTAATTTGGAAATTTATAATTTCGGTCTAGCATGGTGGGAGACTGGCCGTGGCTAGAAACCGATTAGGGGTATGGGTTAATTATGTAAAATTTTTAGCGGCTAACTTGTAATGAAATAAAAAAAAGAAATTGGCAGTCATAGGGACCGCCGATAGAAGTGAAAACGAATATTTAAATGATAAATAAAAAATATTTAAAATACTTAAAGCATAAACCTTAAAACTAAGGCATTAAAGTTTAATTACGAATGTACTATTTTTATATTTAAGACCTTTTGTCTTCGTAACAACGCGAGGTGTCGGTCACGGTGTCGGTCATGCGTTTCCACATTTTTACCCCCTACCAAAAAGTGCTCAACGCGTCTAAAGAAGTTTTCACTTCAAAAAAAACCTGGTCACATGCGAGTCAGAACACGCTTAACGTAAGGTACCGTAACCATTCTAGAATCTAAATGCTAAAACGTTTTGCGGTGATTATTCCTCGAACGGTAGTATATTTTTCTCTCAGATGATGTTTAGAAATAGTCGGAAATCGAACCCAGGACCTTCCACTTATAAGACCACAGCGCTTACAATACAAGTGCTGTACCAGGGCGATCGTTATAAATTCATAATAATATCGTCCAAGACAAAATCACACGTCAATTTATATTCAATTAAAAACTGAACTATCTACCTAATTACTATAGGTAGATAGATTTTCGTTATAGGCATAGTACAATATGAACTTCTGGTCATAAACATTCAAATAATAGTTAATTTATCCCACTAGTACAGCATGATGAAAATTACTAGAGTCTACACGCATAATAAATTTACAATAAGTACACATTATTTTTGAGTAGAAATTGGAAAGAAAAAACAATTTTTTACATGACAAATGATTATTATAATTTATTTCACGCAGGACAGCTTGTGCCATTTATACGATAAGTGAAGACTCTACCATCGGTTCGGAAAACTGATTCTACTGAGAAGAGCTGGATAGAAACTCAGCAAGCTCTTTTCAAAAAAAAAAATTACACTTTGTAAAAAGTATACAGTGCCATACGTTACGTAACAAGTATTACACTGATTTGTGGGTTGCTGGATGCTAAGCCGGTTGATTATAATATGCAACTTTGTCATTCAGAAAGGCGCTATGAGCTCACGAGAGGAAAAACACAGGCGCGCGGGGGTGAAACCGAGCAAGCGCATGTCGCAAAAAAGGCATGAAATAATTTGTAAAAAAGTTAATATTTACTTTTCAATACAAATGAATCCGACAATGTGTTTGATGTAGAAATATGAATTTTATCTTATATTTCTAGAGCTAATTATTGGTTTCAATAAGGAGAAAAATTGCTTTAAAAGGTAAATTAAGAGGTATGTTTAAAATAAATTTCAATGCACAGATTTTTTTAAAATTGTGTTTTGAGATGCGCCAATGCTGCTCAAAGGTCTTGAAAACAGCACATTATTTTTACAAGCATACATTATGTCACCGTTTGATGGATACACTGCTTTTAAAAACCCCCTTTTACGCTACACAGGGCCTTAACCTCGACTTAATAAAAATGCTGTTCAACCAAGTCTTTTTTATGCAATGGCAAATCCAGGAACTCTAATAAATGTAAATAGGTACTCTACTAGAGTGAGCTCTTACTTCTTTTTTAAATAAGTATTATTGGAACGAAGTTCCTTACGGGACGATGTGGAGGGGTATCCTAGCCGGCAAAAAATGTCCATACCGAAAATGCATGGAGTAAGAGTGACACCACATGTTTTTTTAACTTTTCTAAAGAAAATTATAATTACATATTAAACACCATGAAATTTTACATTAAAATCTAAAAAAAACTAAACTTCATCCATACCACTGCAATGAGGCAATGTGTCCAGAACGCTGGCTGCGTTACCCCGCTGAATAGACAAACTTTTAAAATATATAATGTAAGTAAAAGCAACTTTACGACCAAATACTCGTATATCATAGTAATATTACAAATGCGAAAGTGTGTCTGTTTGTTGGTTTATTGGTTCGTTAGTTTGTCCGCAACGGAGCAACGGATCGACGTGATTTTTGACATGGGTATAGTTGAGGACCTGGAGAGTGACATAGGCTTCTTTTTATCCCGGAATATTAAGGAGTTCCCGCGAGAATAAAAAAAACTTAAACCACACGGAAGGCGCGGGCATCAGCTAGTTGTAAAATAAAATTGTGTTCTGTTTAAATACCTAAAACATAATAAAAAATGTCCAGCACCCACTATCTTATCTTATTTCACGGAATTGAGCTGGTAGGTAGGTAAGAAACCTAATGATATAAATGTATCAAGGTCAATCCATTTATACTGAGTTATTAAATCTCTATTTTGTAGCTTTTACATCTACACACTATGGTACACGCGGTTTAAGTACAATTCCCACGGGAACTCCATAACTTTGACGACCTCCCTGGCGCAATGTTAAGCGCTGCGTGCGGCGGTCTCAGGCTCGATTCTCGCGTCTAAGCGTTTTAGCGTTCCGGTACGATGCCGTGTAGAAACCAACTAGGGGTATGGGTTTAAATATAACTGCCATACCTTCATACCCCCTAACAGGTTAGCCCGCTACCATCGTAGACTGCATCATCACTAGCCATAAGGTGAGATCGCAGTCAAGGGCTAATTATTTGTAGTGGCAATGTAGTGGAATAAAAAAAATCTTTTCGGGATAAAAATTTACCTATTATGTCACTCTCCCGGTCTTCAACTATACCCATGCAAAAAATGACGATCCGATGCTCTGTTGCGGCGTGATTGAAAGACAATACAACAAATAAAAGCATCGCATTTATAAAAGTTTTACTAAGAGGCCGGTTCGCGCCGCTCGTAACTTCTATTCGAAGCGCAAATATATTATATTTGCCGGTATATTGCTATCTCTATTTGGCTGATGACACATGATCGCGTGCAAGCGAGACAGCAATATGAGCGTACAGAATTTGTTATACATTTAGTCTTGTTCCGTGAATACCAATAATGATGAATGAAAAATTGTTGTGTTTTTAACTTCGTGTCGTTATTCTATAACTTGACATTATAGGCTATGTTCCTGTTCAATTAGTAGGTACGTGAGATATCGTTGGTTTGAATATGAAACAAATAAGGAGAAAACATGTCATTTATGTTGTAAAAACATGCAAAACGCAATGTGCTTACATTTAATTTTGGGAAAGTATTTTGAAAAAATAATTATCCAGGGACCTAGATAAATACGAGTTCAATCTTAATAATCGCATAATACGGTGGAAATATTCTGGAGGTTACAAATTATTTTGGTATTACGTTTGTATGGGCAATCCCCCTCCGCTGGCACCTTAAACCAATGACTTCATTCTGTTTATGTGTATATTTGGTACAATCATGAATGACGAATAATAGGGAGTTGGTTTCTAGGAACAACAAACAATAATATTATTATAATACCTACTTATATTAGTCATATCTATCAAAATTTATTTGTATCCAGTATGGCTAGCATGCGCACTACGAGTAAAATTATGTCTACCCGTTATCTCTCTCTGTCTACCGAAGCTAACATGGTTACTTGTCTCGTTACGTCAATAGAAGATATAAAAGTAATATTTCTCTACGAACCTTTACAAGTCGACTATTTTTTTCTTGTAATATACCGCATTTTGTGCATGTTAGGGTAAATGAAAAATTTGCCGGCAACGACAACATCTCTCTCTCTCGTCGCGAGATAAATTCTCGTTGTGCGCATGCTAAGCACACAGGAAAGAGTCGTGTCCTACAAGACGTGTTTTATAACTGCCTCGTTAGTCTAGTGGTTAGATTGTTCGACTACGGCTTACGAGATCCCGGGTTCGAGTCCCGTGTCGAGCCTTAATTAAGTACTTTTGGGTTTTTCTGGCAAGAAATTCTCATATTAGGCTGATGAGATTGTTCATACATATACATACTATTCGGTCTATGTCCGTTATAGACTTTGAAACCATATCCAACCGATGTGCCCCAAACCAGTTTCATTAGGGAGGCAATAATACGATTTAAAAAAAAAAAAAAATTTTATTAATTTACTAGCGAATGCTCGCGACTTCGTCTGCGTGGTTTTAGGTTTTTTGGTGCCCGCGGGAATTCTTTAATTTTCGGGGATAAAAAGTAGCCTATGTGCTATTGCCATGCCAGACTATAAAATCTATCTCCGTGCCCAATTTCAGCCAGATCCGTTCAGCCGTTGGAGCGTGATTGAGTAACAAACATCCGTACATCCATACATCCATCAATCTAAACTTTCACATTTCTAATATTAGTAAGAAGAAAGATTACTAGTTCAACAATTGTGGCCAATTCTGTTTAACACAATGTCTAAACTAAAATGACGGCTCTAAGCCTAGTCTAGTGCCGCCCCTTTCCGCAGGGAGTATTTTGAAAGGGAATAGGGATAGCAATATAAATTAGTGATAATTTTAATTTATTTTATAAAGATTGTATAAAAAAGAATTAGCGTCAATTCCAAATATATTTTTAAAAAAAAGTATGTATCAACTCCGACGCACGACTGGAGTTTAGGTACTCCTTACGAACGAAAAGTGTTACCATGGAGACATAAACATAACGTAACGGAGAAAGTTTTATTTTATTCCCCATAAATTTTCATACCCTGGGCTTATATTATATGAAAATCGATTCTTAAAGAGTAAACTCCAATTAATATTGATGCTTCCACTTTTTGAATAAGTAGTTTATTCCGGGGTTGACATGAAAAGGTTAAGTAAAGAAAAAATTGCAGTTATAGGGAGTGCCAATAGAAGTGAAAACGATTTTTTTAAATAAGTGGTTTTAAATTTTTTTTTATTACGAATGTACTAAGGTATTTATATTAAGACCTTTTGTCTTCGTTGCAACGCGAACATGTCGGTGTTCGCGAGCATGTCGGAGCGAGGTGTCGGTGACGCGAATCCACAAGTTTACCCCCTACCAAAAAGAACTCAACGCGGCTAAAGAAGTTTTCACTTCAATAATAAGGCCTCTGGCACTCGCTGTAAAATGATACGCACTCGTGTAGAAAGGGGCAACTACACTACCGTGAAATTGTGCACTAATTGTCACCGGCAGTTGGCAATCTATACCTACCCACAATACAATAGTACTTGCCACAGTTTATACATGTCACCGTAAGATTGCAAAAACCGTTAGATTGTAATCTAACTAGCTAAATTGTAAACTGTCGACAGATTGTGAACGGGAACCGTTCAATGTTCTGAGTGTCATTTTTTAGGTTAGGTTAGGGTTCGACATAAATAATAAGGTACTGCCCGGCCTCAGGCCTTACTCTCCAATTCCAATTAGCCAACTCTTTAATTTTCCGGGATAAAAAGTAGCCTATGTGTTATTACAGACTATATCTAATCTTTCTTTGTGCCAAATTTCATCCAGATCCGTTCAGCCATTGGGGCGTGATTGAATAACAAACAGCCCATCCATCCATCCATCCAAACTTTTGCATTTAAAAAATTAGTATAGATTCAAGTACCTACCTTGTTTTTGTATATTCGTGGTGTACAATAAAGTATATATGTCACCGTAAGATTGTAAAAACCGTTAGATTGTAATCTAACTTGCGATATTGTAAACTGTCGACAGTTTACAATATCGCTAGTAATCTAACGGTTTTTACAATCTTACGGTGACATATACATACATACATAAATACATACATACCTAAGGATGACACTTGTTAAGTTAGCAGTGTGGGTGAAAGGTGCATTACTAAAATCAACGTGTAAACGGTCACGCTGTTAAGTGTGAAGTGCGAGTAAAGTGAATAGAGTAGAGCACTTTGAACCTGCAAGGATCACCAAATCAATCACAAAATCAAACACTTTAGGGTGCCTTTCCACCAGAGATGTCCTACGTTGCTAAGCTACGGATTTAAATGTCGGAGCGCTTGATTTTCATAGCTTAGATCGTTAGACCAAGTGTTCCTATTGGTGGGTTTGACATACATCTGGAGCGTAGCAACGTAGCATATCTCTGGTGGAAACGCACCCTAACACCATAAAATATTATGTCAACTAATCGCTTCGCACCTGCACTTTTTACTTCGCACGAACTCCTAGTCACTGTGTGAACATTTAATTTACACTTATCACCATAAAATTATCGATATTTAGGTAGGTACTAGATAGGCCCTTTCATAGAAAAAAGTTGGGCGTTCGACTTGTAAGGTGCTCCCCTCACCTGTTTATGCCTGTCCTTGTCCCCGCTATAGCGCTGTCCCGCTCTTCAGATTAGATGGCGTTAGTAAAATAAGTTCACATTTTACCTCAGCATTTTACTAACGCCAAACTTTGTTTGACAGGGCCGTCTATGTAAATTGAGGTCGTTGCATAAAATATGTCAACTAAATACTTCGCACCTGCCATTTTTACTTCGCAAAGTGTAATCTAACCATAAGTTGGAATAAAATAATCAGGCCAATGACGACCGTTGTAAAATGATACGCAGCCATGTAGAAAGGGACTACTACCGTGAAATTGAGTCACCAACAGTTAGTTGGTAATCTAAACCAACAATAGTACAACAGGGGGGCTACTACCATCGCTTAAAGCAGTATTATTTCATAATGACAGTTTTATGTTACGTACCTTGACGTCTTTAAAATAAGGTTTATAATTCTAAAACACAAACGTCTTTCTAAAAACAAACGTCAAATATATTAAAACAATACGGCTCAAAAAAATTCAAATGGTTTTTAATAAATAAAAATAAATAGTCTTTATTGCGTTACAGTCTTGTTCTCAAATAACATTTTATAATATTGGACTTAAAAAACTTAAGGACTAACAAAAACACAATGGGTCGCAAACTCAGCTTTGTGCTGTGTATTGGCCATTGATGTAAAATTTTAGTTTACTCATTCTATTTCATTGGTAGGTATTGGAGTTTTTTAAATTCAAATAAACTTTTACAATTAATGCTTTTGAATTTTCAAATATTCCGAACTAGTGGTAGATTTAACCACTAGTTCGGAATGTCATACATGCTACGACAGTGTCACCTGCTCAGGTAAACCGTAACGTGAACCGGCTTACATTATTCGGATTTTGAAACTCTTGTGGAAAATTCCGGGATAAAATGTGGCATCCTGGTGACGGACGTAAGATACTGTTTATCCTGGAAAATCAGAGCTCCATATCAGCAAGTTACGTGACTAAATCACGGAATGAAAAAAAATACCACAGGGTTGACGGATACCCTATCATCTACATGGGTTTGACATACTGGGCTAAGGAAAAATCTTTAATATTCCAGGTCCCATGCACGACAAAGTGGTGGTATGCTACGTGGGGACGTGGGCAGTTTACAGGCCGGGGCCGGGCAAATTCGACCTGGCAGATATCGAGCCTTCGCTATGCACCCATCTCGTTTACTCCTTCGCCGGTCTCGACGAGAGCACACAAAGCATCAAGAGTCTCGGTGAGTTGTGACGTCACTTGTAGCGGTTAAATCCGACCTGTCAGATATCGAGCCTTCGTTATGCACCCACCTCATTTACTCCTTCGCCTCGATTAGAGCATATAGAGCATCAAGTGTTTTGGTGAATTGTGATGTTACTTGTAGCGGTTAAATCCGACCTGTCAGATATCGAGCCTTCTCTTTTCACCCACTTTGTTTACTCCTTCGCTCGCCTTCAGGAGAGCATGCAAAGCATCAAGAGCCTTGGTAAGTCCATATCTGTTACAAACAGAAGCTGTGATGCTTGATGGCCCATCACTGCACTATGCAAATCATTATTATCACATATCATTATAACCAGCCAGTGGACGTAACCACTAAACAGTAGAACATGGGCCATGCCTAGAAAGTGACTCTACATCCCGTTTTCAGCTTTCCTCATCCATAATCATTGCGGCAACAAACTTTGTAGAACAAAAACATTGTGTGTCAGCTCCGACGCACGAAAAGTGTTACCATGGAAACATAAACAAGTGTTACCATGGAAACATAAATAACGTAACGGAGAAAGTTTGATTTTACTCTCCATAAATTTTCATACCCCGGGCTTATATATGAAGATCGATTCCTAAGGAGGTAAACTCCGAAAAGCACCGCAAAACAATTATTCATCGATCGATCGATTTATATTCTTGCATTGTCGAGTCAGCATCTCCTGAAGATGCTCCGGTGTCGTGTGAAACGTACTTTGAAAATAATTTGGAAGATTTGTGTGGTGTGGTGAATATCGCAAGCTACAAGTTCAAGATACACACTGTACCACATAAATTTATCTATTGTGGCGGATTATAGCGGTTAATTCTTTCTAACTTCTAGTTATTTCATGATTCGCTTTTCTCTTCATTCATCTTCATTTAACTGTACGTATAAACTGTTTCAGATCCCTGGCAAGACCTAGAAAAAGATTACGGCAAAGCGGGATACAAGCGTATCGTGTCCCTCAAGGAGAGGTATCCTCACTTGAAGGTGACGCTCGCCATCGGAGGCTGGAACGAGGGTTCGGAGAAGTACTCCAGGATGGCTTCTAAGCCGGAGACCAGAGCCAGATTTGTTCAGAGCGTTGTTCAATTCTTGAAGTGAGTATCCAGGATCCACCTTAGTAAATAAGCAAATTCTCTGTTCCATGGAACAGAGAATTTGCTTATTCACTAACCTATTGCTACTTTAGCTCGCTCTTGAACACACTATTAACATAGTGTGTTCAAGAGCGAGGTGTGTGCTCCTGCCAATCATTTATTTTACTAAAAAACTAAACAGGTTTTATTAATATTATTATTATTTATTTTTCAGCACATACAAGTTCGATGGTCTTGATCTGGATTGGGAGTATCCTACAAAGAGGGGAGGTACTCCTGAGGATAGGAGTAATTACGTTGCTATGGTCAAGGTAATAATAGCATGCATGGATCCACTAAGTATAAGATGGTAGCGATCAACCCTTTTATGGATATGGCGGTTATATTAAAGCCATTGGTACCCCTAATAATTCTACATGGCATCATACCGGAATGCTAAATCGCTTGGCGGCATGGCTTTGCCACTGCCAAAGCCTACCACCACTATATCCTTCTCGGGATGCAACCTATATCTGAACCAAATTTCTCAAAATTGGTTAAAACCTAGCAGACAAACACTTGTGTTGTATGCTTGTATATTACTAGTAGGATAATTCTAAAACTATAGTCTCTCCGATAGGAACTAAAAGATGCCTTCGAGTCCTACGGCTATATCCTCACAGCTGCTCTCGGAGCTGGTAAGGAGACCATGGACACTGCCTACGACCTAGCCAGACTTAGCCGATACTTGGACTTCATACATATGATGTGCTACGATTACCACGGCGTTTGGGACAGCAAGGTTGGAGCCAATGCTCCGTTGAGGGGAACTAGTGAAGAAGACTTTTTGAGTGTGGTGAGTAGAGATAACTAGACAATTTTTTACTAGCTGGACTTACTAGCATGACGAGTGTGAGGGACGAGTGGTCTAGTTGTGACAACGCATATCAGTCGATTGCAAGCTAGAGTTTTCTTGTCATACTTACCTTGTTAAGTTTCATCTATGAAGTGTATGAATTAACGCCTAAAACACAGGTCTACCTATCATAGAGACAGTTGGTTTTCTGTATGTCTATGTATTTCGATTTGTAACTACAATTTCGAATATTACATACGTTTTTTTACGTTTCTTGATGCCTGCATGCTGAACAATAAACATAATAAACCTGTATGAGAGCACAATATCCTTCAGCTTTTCTGATAGACCCTCTTATGTCGATATTTGTCGTGCTACAGGGCTTTCCACGCCACGCTTACTGATACTGGGTCTGCACACGACAATATTGGGATGTTCCCAAAATCTTCAAGTTTTGATGCCATAATTATTCGTTTTCATCTAAAACAAAAACCGACTTCAAAACTATAACCTATAATTACCAACTTAAACTAAAAAAAGATTATCTGGATTTCGATAAAATTTATATGGGACCACCTCTGAAGTATGATCTACCAAACAAAAAAGTATCATCAAAATTGATTCATAATTGGCGGAATGATCGCGTATAGTAACATACATATGAAAAAACATACAGTCCAAATGAGAACCTCCTCCTTTTTTGAAATCTGTTAAAAATGACCTATCGTGCAAGTGCTATGTTGTAGTAAGTTGCATACTGTTCATGATACATCCTACATTCTGTATTCAGCTCACAAACTTTAAAGCGACTCAAAAATTTGATCGAAAAAACTGATACCTTTTAGTTTCTGTGTCCTCATCTGTTGTACTATACCTATCTGAGCTATTGACTCTTCTTTGCAGGAGTACACAATAAAATACCTACTGTCCCATGGAGTGAGCCCGTACAAGATGATCCTCGGGCTACCGTTGTATGGGCGTACCTTTCTTCTGACAAACTCGTCAGTGAAAAACATCAAGTTTGGTCACACACCCGCTAAGAACATCGGCTTCGCTGGACCTTATACAAGAGAAGCTGGTTTCATTGGGTATAATGAGGTATGTAGTATGTTCCAGCTCTTAGGTGAATGTCGTTGGGGTTCCAAGGTGGTTGAATGGCGGCCGGAAAGAGCAGCGTTGGACGACCCTCCACTAGGTGGATGGACGATCTCAAGCGAGTAGCTGGGAGCTGCTGGAAGCAAGTGCTATAAGACTATCCTGTGAAGATCCAAGCTGGAAACTTTCGTATCTTACATCACAGAAACGAATTTCTTTCCTTGTATTGTACCTAATTAAAATTTAAGCCATCCTACCGAACTACGATGAGCACGGTGCCCTGGCAGTATTGCCTCACTGGATATCAAGGTTAAGACGTTAAACTCAATGTGGCAGTTCTTAGATCACCTGAGGCGTGGCACACGACTTTTGGGATCCACCTACGAATAAAAATTATTCATAGGTATCCACAATATGATTTTCCTTTTCTTGCGTGCTTCGGACAGCAAGATAAATTTTCAGTTTCGGTTGTTATCACTGACAATTTATACTAATGGTAAACCAAATAATCTTATTTCTATTAAAACGGTTATTATCCACAGATCTGCGAAGAGTTAACGAACAAATCATCCAAATGGACGCGCCACTGGGACGACCAATCCGCAAGCGCGTACCTCAGGGACGGTGAACGAGTCATCGTGTACGACAACCCTAGATCCATGGCTATCAAAGTCAAGTAAGTAAAGCTCATAGATTCCTGTGCACTGAAGAGGAGCGACGAACAAATCAACAAAATGGACGCGCCACTGGGACGACCAGTCCGCAAGCGCGTACTTCAGGGACGGAGAATGTTAATATTATAGTCTGGATTAACGCATATTATGCTGCTTTTTATCACGGAAAGTTAAAGAGTACCCGCGGGAACCAAAAAACCTGAATCCACGCGGATTAAGTCGCAGGCATCAGATAGTGTTTAATAAACGGGCCAATCATTTCCATTTACTAATCCAAACGATTGGCTGATTGCTAAGCTTTAATGGCCCGTCTTTCTAAACGATTTTGATGAAATTTGATGCAGATTTCCCCAAATATTAAGGTGGCAACTTTTACAAATTCTAAGATAATTAACGATTTCAAACTACAAAATTGCGTATAAAACACTCTTGATATACTTTTTTTTTTCAGAACGGCCATAGACTACGGTCTAGGAGGCCTCATGGTGTGGAGTATAGACACGGACGACTTCCGCGGATCGTGCGACCCCGAGAACGACACCTATCTGGACTTTATGGAGCGATACAACAAGATGGTGGACGATCCGGTGCTGCAAGAGGCTTTGAAGACCCTTAACTTGCCTGACGGTGGGTAGTACTCTACCTAGTTCTTTGAGCACGTAAAGCCGTCGGTCTTTTTTTATCCACTACAAGTTGATGTAAGTTGAGGTAAGTGATGATGCAGGCTAAGATGGTAGCGGGTTATCCTGTTATGGGTATGGCAGTTATATTAAGCCATTACCCCTAATCGGTTTCTACACGTCATGGTACGGGAACTACTACTAGCCACAGCCACCAGCCTCCCACCAGGCCAGACTCCGCCTCCGCACGTTAAGACAACAGCGCTCAACACTGCGCCAGGGAAGCCGTCAATGGGAGGAAGGTCCTGCCTGTGATCACCCTCCGGTCGTGTCGGATTTCTCGTTCCATCGGCCCGCTTGCAGAAACGCTGAGTTATCCTTTTAATCCAGAGTTAGCTGCTTTAACTGTCAGACAGAATTCGTATATAACGGAAGGTCCCGGGAATCAGGATTTGGAAATATATAATTTCTGAATTTTCACTGGTCTGATCTGGTTTGGTGTGCGGCTTCGGCCGTGGCTAGTTACCACCGCACTGGCAAAGCCCTGCCGCCAAGCGATTAGGCGCTCCAGTACGATACTGTGTAGAAACCGATTAGAATGTTGTTATGGGTTTAATGTGTACCTCCTGCCCCCTTAACAAGTTAGCCCGCTAAGATCTTAGACTGCATCATCACTTACCGGGTGAGATCGCAGTCAAGGGCTAACTTTTTAGTGGATAAAAAAAGCTATATAATTTTTAAAAAACGAGCGTTCTTTAGACCACACGACTGATGTAAAACTTATGAGAACTGGCTATGAGAGAAATAAAATGTGTGCTCGCACCTCTTGCCTCTACAGTAATATGCGAGACGTAACTCTGTCTCTCTTTCTATCTTCACTAACTTATATCTGCCTCTCATCTTCCGTTCGCCTTGCCCGATCACACTTTTCGTAACCCTCTCGTCACACATTCACCAGCTTACTCCCCAAGTCAAACGTGCGTAAAGAAGTTTTACTTCAATAATTATTGTTGTTTCAGCCAACCGCATACAGAACCTAAAGAGACGTACGGCATATGCAGTCGCTAACAACAAACTGCATCTTCGCTTAGCAGAGCCCGAATTTTCCAACTACGCTCTAATGAGAACAATCAACGAAGCGACAACCCTGGCGTTAGAAGAGAAGAGAATATTGGATGAAATGGCCGCTGTCGTGAAACAGAACGAGATAGGAGATAAACCCGACGATAAAGGATCCGCTGAAAATGTCGCTGTTAACTTTTGTTTACTTGTTTTTGCGATGTTTGCTGTTAAACTATTGTAGTTTATCAAAACTGCAATATGCCTAGCAATTTTTATTGCTGGGTTCTATAGCTTGTTTTAAAACCCATCTCTGGGTTTCTTTTTATTGTTGAGCTAAACAGTATTCGTAACCCAGCATTTTCATTGCTGGTTTGTAAGCCAGCTTATTTTAAGCCTATAGATGTCGTTGGGTCATATATTGGGCCTATAGATGTCAGAAACAGAAACTTATCCATTTTAATTGCTGGGCCAGTAAATAGTTGGGTTAGATTTTCAGCATTTTAACAATAATATTATTTAACTGGACTTCAGCTAAACTTACCCAATTTGCCCAGCTATTTCATTCCTGGATTGCTTTTTCTGACGTCTATATTTTTAGATTTCTCTAATTACCCTCATATGAGGATTATCGACAATGTGACATTACTGGCATTAGAAGAGAAACAGAACGAGATAGGAGATTACAATAAATGTCGGATGATAAAGGCATAGATTTATTATAGGGATAATAATCTATGGATAAAGGCTCTGTTGAGTTATTTATTGATTTGGGCAATGTAGCCCAGCAAGTTTTACCAGCTCTGATAAATTATTGTATTGTGTTGTTGAATTTGTCAAAGCAATATTTTATTGTCCATTTTGTTTGTGAGTGAGATTCCCGGCAAGTTGCAATTAAATATGTAGATGAACGATCGATCAACTTCAGTTAGGTAATAATGGGAAAATACAAAAATGTAGGCCAAAAAGTTAATATTTAATTAATATATTAATAAAAATCTGTAGTGAATTTGCAACATCGATATTTGCAAAGGTAAAATAACATACCTAAGGTTGTATTCACATTACTGCGATGTGTAACCGTACTTTTGTACCTAATAATTAATGCTAAATGCGTGTTTGTGTTTTGTCCTTCAATCACGTCGCAACAGAGCAAAGGATCGCCCTGATTTCTTGTGGGTACATTGAAGATTCTACCTGGGTTTTTAAAAATCTTAATCCACGTGGACGAAGTCGCGGACATCACCTAGTTATTAAGTAAATATTAAAATTAGGGTTGTAAAGGAAGTGTTCTTAGCGGAAGCAGAGGCGGATGCGGACGTGAAGGGGCGTTGCTTTCGCGGATGCGGAGGTTAACGGAGGCGGAGGCGGAGGTGGCTTTGTCCGATCATATCGTCCGTTTTCTGTGCTTTAGGATGCGATAAATCCCACATTGATTTTTTTGAGGGTTCTTCTAAGGACAGTTGCCTTTTGGCTTGTTTTAATGGTGTAACTGACGTCACCTGCTTTATACCTCTCGCATTGTAAGTCAACATAAATAAACCTCTGTTACAACTCCGCAAAAAAACAGCGTAGGCGGATGCGGAAGCGGAGGTACGATTTCTTGCACAACCTCCGCACTTACGGAGGCGAAGGCGAGGTTCCGTTACAACCCTAGTAAAAATGCTTGTAGTTCCAAGTTTGAATGTATTTTTATTATATTTGTGCGCCTTAATTTAAGAAGCTATTAGCTACCACAATACTGTGTTGTTATGTGTCGTGAAGCGATTAAATAATATAATGACCATACATTGCATGCCAAATTTACGTCCTGTAGGTAGGTATACAGTTAGTTTATCGTGGCACTCTGATGCATTGAAACTCGAGTCACGTACTGATAAATTTGTGATTCACTTACCAGAGTAACTTGTCGATAAATCAAGATCAAACTCATTTATCATTAAAACTTTAGGCATCCCTATTTATAGTTTTTAAATGCGATTGCGAAGTATTTTTTTGCATTCCATTCCCAAATTGCATTCCATTTTACAACACACGGCAATGTGTCGGCATCTTTACTCTTTTATGTAAATAAATAGTGTACATACAGATTAAAAATACTCTCTATTGTGATAATTTTGGTTATGTACTTATTATTTTTTAATGATTAAATTTTTTAATCTCAATCCGTATTGTTTTATTTATGTAGGTATCTTTAAAACTGGTTTTACGAACAACGAGACTCTAGGCTTTATGAAAGTTAACAAAGCTCGACATTGATGAAACGAGTCTGTTAGTTAATCTGTCCCACAAATAAAACTTATCTGAGTGAGCGTCGCTAGTAGGTCTCACTCTGCGTCGTATTCCTAATTACTGAGGGCCTTGACCCCTTTCCATTAATCAAATAATGGTCGGAGTTTTCTGTGGATAATAATGCGGTGGGTTCCCACGTCCTTCCGCATACGACTCGACTAAGAGTATTTAAACTCTTTGGGTTTTTTAACGATTAGGTATTATCATATGTTAGTGATAATAACCGGGACCGACGGCTTTATGTGCTCTCCGAGGCACAGAGGAAACGAAAAGGCCAATTGTGAACCTCCAAATTGGGTCACCCATCCAGTTACCGACTTGAGTCAACGTTGCTTAACAATCGCAATCGACTGATTTGCGTTGTCACAAATAGGCTACTCGTCCCTCAAATAATTTGATTGGGTAGATTAAAAAAAAAACCTAACAAGCTTACAGCTCCAATTTTGTCAGTACCTGACTCGGAATCCTATTCTATAAGACTCGTTCAGGATGCGTTGTTTTATATCTAGTACATAGAAAAAATAAATACAGCCTTTATCTATTCCGTGATCTAGTATATGTAGCGACTCACTGAGTGTAGCGATATCTACTCACGGCAACGCAATGCACGCGGCACGTGGGCCGTGTCTAGTCTACCGCCTTCGTGTTCGCCGTCGCGTCTGCCATGACGGACGGATTGCAGAAAACATGCCTGAGTTCAGCGTTGTAACTGTAAGATGTCCAAACAAGACTTCCAAAAAGGAATAGCGGAATCCCACCGTGGCGGCCGCGATATATCGCCATTCCCCACACACCGTACCACGCTGCGTATAAAACCCCGCTTCTTCATAAACGGGATCATCATTTTGTATCTCTGTATGTTCTTTCTGTAGTGGGGCCCGACGTCGCTTCTAGAATCGTCTCTCCGTGAAAAAAGAAAATGCGGAACGTGCAACGCTCCGTGTCGCCCTGAACGAGCTCTCGATAACTGTGGGACCAAAAAGCTAGAATCCAAAACTGTAGAACCAGCTTTTAAAAAAACCATTAAAAAAGTCATCACATTGTCATTGTCATGTCAATTGTCAATGTCATTTGTCATTAAATAACTAAAATGTCTCAAAATCATCAAAAATCATCAACAAACAAAAGTAAAACGAATCGTTTTGAGTGAGATTTTAATAAATCGTATGTATTTTTAAAAGGGCTAATAATTTTACGTGATTTAAGGTACTCTCAACTACCTACATGTAAAACTAATAATAATTATCGACTAAAAATAAAATGAGTAACATTTACATACAAGAACCGCCTGCTCTAGGCAAGGTAAGTTGTAAACAAATATCATGTATTAATGATAATTATATACATTAAACAGTAAATGTGAATGAGTGTTTGCTTGTTCTTCAATCACGCTGCAAAAGAGCAACGGATCGACATGATTTTTTGCATAGGTATAGTAGAAGACATGTAGGCTAGGTGATAGGCTACTTTATATCCCGAGAAAGCACACTTTCCCCGGGGATTTTACAACTTCCATCCACGCGGACGTATACGCCGGTGTCATCTAGTCTAAATATATAAGAGGAAAAGGTGACTGACTGATTGATTGACTGACAGATCTATCAACAGTTCTATCCATTGTATGAATCGGGCGGAAATTTGGCATACAGAGAGCTTTTATGACGTAGGTATATGCTAAGAAATTCAATCCCTAATGGGCTAAAATAGGGGTTTGAAATTTGTATGAACGTAACAAGAGCGAAGCCGTGGGCAAAAGGTAGGCATTTATAAAAGATGTTCCCATTGTTTTTAGTGATATAACGCTCAATGTTTCAGGTTCTGTTAAAAACATCAGCAGGGGACATAGATATTGAATTATGGACGAAAGAGGCCCCCAAAGCATGCCGAAATTTTATACAGCTGTGCATGGAAGGGTATTACAATGGTAAGAAGTTTATTGCATTCTCGTGGGCCCGGCAGATGTTGTCCTGCCCTAAATCTAGAACCTGATTGCAGCGCCACCTACCGAGTCCAATTGTGAATATAAAGTTATAAACCATTCTGGGACCCACTTGAACTCAGCCTAATGGAAATCATTTCCTTTAAAAAAAAGAAACAGATTTTTTTTCCATTAGACTGAAAGTCACGAATGGCATTGGCCTTGGCCTTTTAGGCCTCAAATGACAAGATAGGCAGCAGAATGCAATAGTGCATCATCACCAATGATCGGAATCTGTAGTACAATGTAGTGGGAATTCATGACATAATCTTAATATATGTGTCATGATTTTCTGTTATATTTATTTTCAAGAACATAATGTTTATAATGAATAATACGTAAGAATATAATTAATGTATATTGATAACTAATTTCTTAGGGGTATTAAGTTAAAAGTTTTTGTAAAATGTAAACTAGTCGAAAATTCTTATTACAGTGTAAAGGATTTGAATGATAGGACTAGAAAGGCATGGGTATGAATTGTTTCAGCGGCTAATTATGTAATTGCTAAAATTATAAATCTAATTAAGTAATTTACGATTTTTGTGAGATGGTGATTAAAAAAAAAACCTGGCTGAGTTTGTTGTGGGCTCTTCTCAGACCAGGGCGCGTTTGGAACCCTCGTAGCTTTAGTTTTAAGATACCGTAACTGATTATCACCATCATGTTTTATCATAATTATATGTACAGTGTACCTAATTTGAAAAAAAAAAATACTTTGAGAATCTGCCTATAGCTACGTTCATCAGACAAAAACGATAACTACTGATTTGTTTATGGAATTTCATTCTAATTTAATTAATTAATTATGTTTTGACTGTTAAATTAAGTACATGTCGAGCTACGTTCCTAAAAATTGATTTGTATGTAATTGACGTATATTGCTTACATACATTTTAATTATTGTGCACCGGGAGGTTGCCCAAAAGTGGATGGCCGAATGTCACTATTTTCTAATTTTATATTCTCTGGTACGACATTCGCAATAAATATATAAGGCCATAAAGGACTTGAATCCAGGGCCGTAGAATAAATAAATTTAAAAAAAATGTATTCTGGGCAACCAATCAGTGGGTTTCCCGCCGATTGGGGGCGGGAACAAAAGAAAAACGGAGGATGGAAGGATTGTTGGAAATAATCAAATTAGGTACTCGAGATGATAAGATGATTTGCAGGAATAAAGTATATAAATGGACATTGGATTTTGATTTATCAAATATGGATATGCCATTATTCAAGTTTGGGATTTATAGTAACTTACAGAATTCAAATATTATTGAATACTAAGAAATATTATCGCTGGTTTCCTAGCAGGGTTCCTAATATAGACACAACATGGAAAATAAATATGAAGAGAAATCTTGACGGTAAGTATATGTGGGATCATAATCCCGAAATACACTAATCCCGCAGTCCTAGTTGTGTCCATACTATCATTAGTACAGTGCAATTTGGGGTGAATGACCTGAAACATAATCATTTATGTTTCAGGTCATTCACCCCAACTTGCACTACCTATTACCTATTATATATATACAGTTACTGTTTTGCTCCCATGTCATGTAAACAGGCTCATGAATAAGGGCCCCAGAGAGGCTTGTAACTTGTAACTTAAGTTAAAATCCAATATGTCTATGTTTATGATGTTGTTTTTGTCTTTCAGGCACAATATTTCACAGGGTGGTGCCTGGGTTTATAGTACAAGGCGGGGATCCAAGAGGAGATGGCACTGGAGGGGAGTCCATATACGGGGCACCTTTTAAAGTGAGTTTTAAACTAGACGATGTCTTCAAATTTGTCCATGTGAATTGGGTTTTGTAGAAATTCCTTTGGAAACTTTTTGATCTTTTTGGATAGAAAGTACCTCTGTACAAAATTTAAGTACAATTTGGTGTTTGACAACTAGTCAAATCAGCAACCTTTTTTCAAACATAAAAGCACACTTAGTTAAATTTAAATTCTACACAGTTTTTTACTTCAACCAATAGTTTTCAAACATAAAACGAACAGGGGATGTGGTTATTATGACTTTTAGGAGATCTAATAATCACTAAAAAATAATTTATTCGAACAGTTGTGAAATACTTACCCAATTGGTTCCATAAAAAGGAAACACTCAGACAGACTTTAGATCATTTGATAATATTAGTACCGATTTTTTAGAAGCCTTTTATTTCAAAAGTACTACACTTTTCATATTACAATATTATGTGCTTTTTGGTCCATTAAATTGTAACAGTAAGATAATTTTGCATTCACAATATTAGTCATAGATTTTGTTTACAACTATTAATGTTTGTCAATCCATTGCTCTATCAACATTTTCGCCTTTATTATATTATTAGTATGATTCTCTTCTATTTTCTTTTATTCTCTACTCTACCAGGATGAGTTCCACTCTCGTCTCCGGTTCAATCGAAGAGGTCTCGTGGCGATGGCCAATGCTGGCAAAGACGACAATGGATCACAGTTTTTCTTTACGCTTGCTGCTACGCCTGAACTACAAAACAAACACACTATATTTGGGAAAGTTACTGGTAAGAGTTTTGAGATTCAAGTTGCCCGGTTATAGTCACTGTATATCGGACGGTTGTCATTGTTAAGCTACTGTAAAATGTGTAACAATATTTCATATATTTCATAACCATTCATTTTTAGGGTTCCGTACCAAAATGGTAAAATGGAACCCTTATGGTGCGACTTTCTCCGTCTGTCTGTCTGTCCGTCCGTCACACTCGATTATTTCAGTAACTACCGAAGCTATCGACATGAAATTTGGAATAGTTGTGTATATTAGTGGCCCAAAGACACTGGAATTAAAAAAAATTGGAAATTATTTTTGTTCTTATTTAAAAAGGGAGGAAAATCGGAAGGTTGAAATTTAAAAGTGAGATAACTGTACTGTGTGGGGTATCATATGAAAGGGTTTACTTTGTACATTCTAAAACAGATTTTTATTTATTTTTAGTCATGATAGTTTTTGATTTATCGGGGAAAAAGTCTAAAAAAATACCGTTCCCCCCCCTTATCTCCGGAGTTTACCAATCGAAAAATCTGAAATAATTATGGTCAATAGGAATTTATGTATGTACAGGAAAACTATAGCCAATGCTCTAACTAGCATAGTTTTTTGATATTAACAGTAAACCTCTACAAACAAAGTTAGTTTTGCGGTTCATTAACAAAGGTAATTATTACCGTTTTACATCTTTGGTCGTTACAGTTTTCAGTACGGAACCCTCGGTGCGCGAGTCCGACTCGCACTTGGCCGGTTTTTAATTTATTTTAACCATGCAAGCTTGCGTAGATGTACATACATGTACGCAAGCTTGCATGGTTAAAATGGTGTGAGTGCAACACGCATGTGTGTGTGTGTGTGTGAGTGGGTATGCGGGTGCGTATACTGTGACTGGTTACTAGATGGGTAGAATTAGACCTTTTTTTATTCACTACAAGTTAGATCTTGACTGCGATCTCACCCGGTGGTAAGTGATGATGCTTTCTAAGATGGTAGCGACTAACCTGTTAGATTTATGGCAGTTACATTAATATTGAATATTTTAATATGCTGGCCTACCTACAGTCCCGCAATTTTTTTTTCTAAATAACGACCAGTCATATGTCCTATATTTAATGCTTGTTTGGTATCAAGCAAGTAGTATATAAGGCAAAATCGTCTAAAGCATCAAGTTTCCGAGATATAAGCTTATGATGCCCAGTGGCGTGCAATTCATAGAGGCATAAAAGCACTGCTTGCCTAAATGGAAATGTCAAAGATGATGTGACACCCTAATCAGATTCTACAGCACCGGAACCCTAAATGGTTGGTGGAATAGGTGTTTACTTGTAATAAATAGCTTAAAAGAACTGGTAAAGTTGTATGTATTACTCAAATAATTCTCAATAGGTACAAGCAACGACCGAAATTAACATAGACGGGCCCTGTCAAACAAAGAATATGGGCCTAATTTACTAACACAATCTAGTCTGAAAAGTGGGACAGCGCTATGGCGGGACAAAGACAGGGCTATACAGGTGTGGAGCGCGTTCTACAGGTCGGATGCCCAATTTTTTTCTATAAAAGGGCCCATCTAGTACCTACATATACATACAATATATCGATAGGTATAAACTTAGGTAATCATTTTTTTTTCAGGTGACACAATATACAATGTGCTGAAGTTAGCCGAGGGTCTGATAGGCCCTGATGATAGGCCAGAGCATCCTCACAAGATCACCAGCACCGAAGTTCTTATCAACCCATTTGACGACATAGCTCCCAGAGTGCAACAGAAGATAGAAGAAGAGAAACCGAAAAAGAAGAAGAAGGAAAAACAGGGGATTAAGTGAGTTTTAAATTGTTATGTAAAAGTTCCACTGTTGAATAGGGATGATGACAACTCAATCAAATCAGCAACACTTTATCAAACTTGAAAACGCGCTTCTAGTATGGAAGTTGTATGAAATTCATAGCTGTGATATCATCAAATTTCAACACACTTTTTTTCTTTAATCTATATCTATATTTTAAAATTGTTATCAAACTTAATACCAACCAAGAATTCTATGCGAAAGTTTGTCTGTCTGCTACGCTTTCCCGGCCCATCTTTTCAACCGATTTTGATGAAATTTGGTACAGGGATAGGTTGTTTTCTGGGGAAGGACATAAGCTACTATTACCCGGAAAATGAGGAGTTCCTGCGGGAATCGAAAAAACTTAGTCCACGCGGACGAAGTCGCAGGCATCATCTAGTTTATAATATTAGTATGGATTTGTTTCTACTCAGCAACAAAGTTAATAAATTCTTTTTATAATTAGGAATTTTGTTCTCCTCTCATTCGGTGAGGAGGCCGAGGAAGACGAAGGTGAGGCGCAGGAGTTCAGAGGGAAACCCAAGTCCACTCACGATCTTCTAGAAGATCCCAAGTTGAGCAAGAAGACCGCCGCTGGTAAGTACTCTAATCGTTTTCGAAGGATGCAAAATGCTCTAACGTCCGATATCTATATTATAAATGCGAAAGTCTGTATGTCTGTCGGTTTTCTTTTTTTTCTTTATTCTATATTTTAAAATGGTTATTAAACTTAAAACTAACCGAGGATGTGAATTTTAGGTCTTTTGGAAATTTAGGTTAGAAATAATTTATTTTTGATATAGACATCATCCCTATTATAATCAACTTTCTCATACCCATATTTCAGAATTAGAATTAGAAGAAGAGAAAGTAGAAGAAGAATCATCAATCCAAACAGAAGAGAAGAAGAAAGAAACAGAGGCGGCCGTCAGCAACATAAGAGATAAACTGAAAAAGAGAGAGAAATCTCCCGAAGAGAGCGCAGACAGAGATGACGATAGCAAGAGAAGAAAGGAGAGTGACTCAGAGGAAGAGTATTATTTAGGAAAAGAGAGGGATATGGAGAGGCAGAAAGAGAGGTTAGTTTTTATTATTATTGCTATTCTAGCATGTTATTAAAAATACAGAAAAAGTTCGGCCGTGGCTAGTTACTACCCTACCGGCAAAGACGTGCCGCCAAGCGATTTAGCGTTACGGTACTATGCCGTGTAGAAACCGAATAAGGGTATGGGTTTAATATAACTGCCATGCCCCTAACAGGTTAGCCCACTACCATCTTGAACTGCATCATCAATTACCATCACGTGAGATCGTAGTCAAGGACTAGCTTGTAGTGGATAAAAAACAAAAAAAAAATATCTCTGTGCCAAATTTCATCCAGATCCGTTCAGCCGTTGGGGCGTGATTGAGTAACAAACACCCATCCATCCAAACTTTCGCATTTATAATATTAGTAAAGTAATTAGTATAGAAGTGTAGATGATGATGCCCGCGACTAAGTTCACATTTTTTGGTTTAAAAAACGTCTGGTTTTTTTTGAGGATAAAAAGTAGCCTATATCAATCTCCAGGTCTTTAAATATACCTCTAGGGAAACATTAAGCTCCACTGCGGCTTTTATGGACAAACAAACACACTTTCACATTTATATTATGGGTAGTGGTACCGACCGAATTTTGGCCACAGCAGCGAATTTCAATGGAGTTTAGTCTTAGCCTAGTAGTGGTGAACACTATTCCCTTACTCTCAAAATCCGACAAGATACCACGGAATTACCATTTCCAACTCCAAGGTTGCTTTTCGAATATGTGGACAAAAATACACTGAAAAAAATTATTTGCAGAGATCGAATAAGGCAAGAAATAAAACAGCTAAGAAAAGAGATGAAAGGCACGAAACCGGAGGAGATTAAGGAAGAAAAGACCGAAGAGAAGAAACCTAAAAGTTTGGAGGAAGAAAACGAAATGTACAAGCAGTTTGTGGAAGAACAAGAGAAGTATAAAAAGATGAAAGAGAAGATACCTAAGAAAGGGGCTGCTAGGTATGTATTATTTTTACACACACAGCGGAAAGTCATAGGTATGGGTACGGAACCCTAAAAACGGTTTTTTTGGGAACGAAACACACCAATTCGGTGTTTCTTATTGCATGTTTTAGAAATTCTAAAATAAAAGTGTTATCTTTAGAAAGAAATCGCGATTATACCATTTAAAAAGTGCATAAAAGTGATATAAAGTGATAGAAAAAAATCTCAAGAAGGCGTCCTTTTCAGAAGCAGACGAACGAAATTCACAAGGAAACCGGTAAAAAAGAAAGCGTGGGCCAAGAATTTGTATGAAAACCGTGACTATCCGGACAATTACACCGATTCCAAATTCCTCGAAGATCTAAGAAAGAATTTGTTCGTGGAAAAAGTTACCTTAAAACAAGCGATACAAGGATCATTTTACGTCGTGCTCCGTCTGTGTATATGTGTTCTTTACGCCATTTTGTTTATGTATATGTACAATAAATGGGTGCACACGCACACAGTGATATATTTGTCTATAGCGGTCGCGTGTGTGTGTTATTTTATGTATTTCTACATCGAAGGCGGTGCTTTGTTAGTGCATTTAAAAATAGTTCTTATTTACTTAGTCATAGGGTATATTTTGTCACCTGTGTTACACACATTGACTGATACGGTTAGTACAGATACAATATACGCTTGGTCTGTGATAATGATGTTAGTGCATTTAATGTTTTTCGATTATAACGTTCCCGCTGCGTTCGTATCGAAATCTTTATCGATAAACGCTGCGATATTTTCGTCTGTATGTTTAGTATCCCGATTATCGACACCATTCGATGCTTTTGTATTGCTAACTATATCGGTAAAGTTATTTGTACTAAGTCCGCAGTTAGTCAAATCGGTATCAAGTTCCAATTTATTTATAACGTTATTTAGTGTAACGTTATTGGTAACGGTATTTTCGTTGTATACAGTTTCGAGTGTTTTATTATCTTATTTTGTAATTCTCGTGTTGTTTTTAAGCGGTTATTGCCCCGTCATGTTTGTAAGATGGCAAAAGTACAAAGATAACATCTATGGACCGTGGGATGAGGCGATAATTAACAATTCAGATGAGTTCGACGATTTCCCATAATTAAGCAAAAGCCAACTGTGATAGATTTCCAACTGTGACACCTCTCTTCTTGAAACTGAGAGGGTTATATTTGTTAGTTTCATCTTATGTGAGCATAGTTTGACGACCTCCGTGGCGCAGTATAAGCGCTGTTGTCTTAAAGTGCGGAGGTCCCGGTTTCGATCCCCAGCAGTTTATAATCTGAATTTTCCCTGGCCTTGTGGGAGGCTTTAAAAATAAATAGGGTTAATATAAGTGCCATTCCTCTAACAGGTTAGCCCGCTACTATCTTAGATTGCATCATCACTTACCATCAGGTGAGATCGCAGTCAAGGGCTAACTTGTAACGAATTAAAAAAAATAGTTAGATATTGGAATTTTATTTCAATTTTAAATGCGCTTCAAATTTAATTATGACGTCATCGATGATACTATTATCGGTCACGGTATTTTTTGTGCTATTTTTAAGCGGTTATTGCCCCCCCCAAGACGTTTGTGAGATGGCAAGAATACAGAGATAACATCTACAGACCGTGGGATGAAGACATAATAAACAATTTTCAAGACAATTCGACAATTTCCCATACTTAATATTATTTTTAATTGGTTTAGAGTTGTTTAATTTATTATTCTATTTTAAGAGATGATTTTGTACTCTGAGATGCCTGATGCACAGACTGATAAACTATACTAAAACTGTTATATTAGAATCGAAATTTAAAAAAATTGCAATGATCGGTAGCACCGAAGAAACGACTTTAATGCAACCTGTTTAAGGTCCATATTACTATAAATATAGTACCGATTACAGGGCCATAATGACAAGGGGCTTAAAAGTCATAGTCCACTACGCTGGCCAAATGCGGATTGGCAGATTTCACGTACCTTTGAGAACTCCCAGGCATGCGCGTTCCCTCACGATGTTTTCCTTCAGCGTCGCAGCAAGTGATATTTAGCGCACTTGCACAAGAGTAGAAGCATTGGACCGTCAAAACAACGGTGGTTAGATGGAGTAAACCAAGACGTTAAAATTGGAAAACGAGTACAAAGGACAGAGATAGATGGAGAAATCTTCTGGACCAGGCCCGGGCCCACAAAGGGCTGTAGCGCCGATGACGATGTTGATGGTGACATAAAAATGATAGGTAAGTATAGAAAAATTTACTTCAACACATATTTTAATGGTCTTGTGCATGCACAGGACTTGAAGATGGGGTAGGCATTAGTTAGTCAGAATACCTATTAACTAACTGTTATAATGAAAAATGAGCATTGACCTATTTCCAGTAGGGCAAACAGTGTTTTTATGCCTCTATGAACTGCACGCCAGTGGTCATATATTTCCCCAGGATACTGCAGCAGTATACTGACAGTCCATAACGGAACGAATTTCTCTCCAGTAAGAGCACTGAACAGTGCTTGCAGTGTATATCGGAACATACCCATACATAGAGCTGTCATTTTAGCCCAGTGTTATGAAAGTCTCCCTCAATTTCTTAAATTGCGTTTTGCATATAACTCCGGAAAGTTAAAGGTGCGTGCCCCGGGGTGGAACCCCGGACGCCTTGAAACTCGAACGTCTTAACCACTAGGCTTATACTGTGTACTGCACTGAAATAATTTATGAATGTTAATTATTTTTATAATAATGGTTGTAATATAATGATAATTTATGAATAATGTATGTATGACTCGTATTCTAAGAAATGTATACTGATAATTGAGAAGAATTAATAAAATTATTTAAATCGTGAAATAACTATTTTGTTTTATTTAATACATTTTTACTACATAATGACTAATTTATTAAATTTCAAATTAATATGCCTATTACACTGCACTTTTCACAGGAACCTTTAACCCTAAATAAGTGTAGTGTAATAATATTTAGGGAGTAAGGGTCCCTAATTTGGTCCTTACTGCTTTGTAATAAGCGACGCCAAATCTAGCGGCCACGCCCACCCTTTCCTCAGGGCCCTGTGAAAAAGTGACTGCAAACGCTAAAATATCGTAAATAATTCCTCTAAATAAATAAATAATATGTTGTTTTTGATTTTTACTACAAAAATTGACGATTTGGGGAGTTACCAAAGTGGCTTTTCATAGACCGATTTAGTCCCGGGTTTATCTCAAAAACCACTTTACATCAAACGCTGTTACTTACGTATAATTTAATAATAATCTAATCTAGCCTGTACTGTCCCACGACTGGGCAAAGGCCTCCCTCCGATTTTTCCACATCTCCCTATTTCGTGTAGGGCCTGTCATATCCTGTACCTAATTAAACGCTGAATACTAATATCAGTCAATTATCATACAGAAATGAAATAAACACAGGTTTTCCTTGACGAATTTATTATTTGGCCAATATTTTACAATTGCTTTAATAGATGGCGCTACATCGGATATTCTCAATTATCGTGACTCTATTTCAGGCAGAATAAAATTAATCGTAAAATATTACAAGACGTGAAAAATTAGGTTTTGTAATTGTATGTCTCTTGGTAGGTCTGAAATCACCCTGTATCCCTCTAGTACAACCGATTAGTTAAACCATTGAACTAGTGGGATTTTTTCCCAGTAGATCAACTGCATCTAAATTCTTTTAAGAGTTAAACTACTGGGGAACAAAATATTACTTTTAGTTCAACGGTTGAACTGATCGGTTGTACTAGTGGGATCGAGGGTGAAATCGTAGGCCGCGAGGTCCATAAGTTTGGAGCAAATCACTAGTAGTAGGTACGAGTAAGATAATATTACTGTCCTCCTGACCGAATTTCGGCCACGGCAGGCTACCTCCAGAGAGATTGGCCATCTACGCGGGAATACTATACCTAGTGAACAAGTGAGTGCGCATACGAAGGTGCACTCTCTGTTCCTTTACTCTCAAGCCCGACGGAACGGGAAAATCGGAGCAAAACCGACGGCTTAACATGCTCTCCGAGGCACGGGGGTAGTTCACTGCCAGTTTCCTGACTCCGGGCTAGTACTGAGAATTTCTTGTCAGAAAAACCCAATACCTGTTATGGCCCGACCCGGGACTCGAACCCAGGACTTCGTCGGCTGCAGTCGAACATGCTTACCACTAGATAAAAGAGTAAGATAAGATGGTGACAAGGTCTAACCAAATTCTTGTTTCAGAGAGGACTTTACATTGCAACTGCTAGCGAAGTTTAAGACCAAGTTACACGCCATTAAAGAGAAGGCGCAAGGTGAAACAGAAACAGAGAAAGCAGATGATGACGAAGACAATATCAATACTGATGATTGGTAAGATTTTAATATACCCAATATATTCATCCATACTCCTATACCTACTACCTACCTAATATTATAAATGCGAAAGTTTGGATGGATGGATGTATGGATGGATGGATGTTTATTACTCAATCACGCCCGAACGGCTGAACGGATCTGGATGAAAATTGACACAGATATAGGTTATAGTCTGGAATAACACATTTTATCCCGGAAAATAGAGTTTCCGCGGTAACCAAAACACCTCAAACAACGAGGACGAAGTCGCGGGCATCAGCTAGTAATGTTTTAATTGCAAACATGTGTCTGTCTGTCTGTTACGCTTTAACGGCCCATATTTTTAACCGTTTTTAACGAAATTTAGTATAGAGATAGGTAAGTTGGAGCCCAAGAAAGGACATAGGCTACTTTTTATTCCGTAAAATTAACGTTCCCACGGGATCAATAACCTAGACTACCTATCTTCTATCGTATCTTCTAGTACCACAATATTTTCTAGGATGGGCCACACCCTCCGTTTCGAAGAGAAAGGCGCAGTGCTAGCGAAGGATGCGTCCACGAAAGGAGACGACTGGTTCGACATCTACGACCCTAGAAACCCTATCAACAAAAGAAAAAGGGAAAAGACTGAGCAAAAACCTAAGAAATAAAATGTATATCTGTTTCTTTTACGCGTTTTTCTTAACCTTTCCCGACGCAAAAAGTTGTTTGCTTATTAAGAATGCGAAAAATAAAATGACGTCACACTACATTCAATATGGCGCACGATGATATCTTGTTTTTAAAAATGTATTTTTATGATTTATTTACCTAAGTTAAGGTTTCAACCCCGGAGTCCCCTCGGAGTCCTTCCAACAAGAGTAAGAGCCTTTGACCAAAATACCATATTTGGCCATAAGCGGAAGAGTGCTAATAAATCAGAGGTACCTAATGGCGATCGTTAGCTACATTTTAGCAATCATTTTTTACGTTTTAATGGTCCCTGAGTCACAGTTTAAACAATAAGTTGTTAATCTTATCAGAGCTATCAAACATCTACGGTCAAAGTTTATGGGTCAGTAAACGTAATTAGATACAAGTTACCACCTCAAATGATGTTCAGATTATCGAGTTTTAAAAAGCTGCTTCCTGTTATAATTTTCTAAATTCTAGTTGAGGATAACATAATATAATACTTTTTTTTAATGCAGGCTGCTTTTAAGCACGCCCACGACACGCCTTTGTACCTACATAGCAGCTAGTTCTGACTGTGCAATAAAATTTAAAAAAAGCGAATTCGCAAAAATGCATGACTTAGGGTTCATAATAATGTTCTCAAAGGTGTGTGAAGTCTGCCCACTGCCCCCCAATTAGCCAGCGTGGTGAATTATGGCCTAAGCCTATTCAGACAGCAAATCCCATGCCCAGTAAAGTCACTTGAAAAATTGGGGGGTTTAAAAATTTGAGATGATGACAATTAAGTAGTCAGAAATCCTGTAAGTGGACGTGAGGGTCTCCTCCTGTTGGTCCGTGAGCGGTGAGGGCCAAGTGGGGGTACGGGCTTCGAGGCCTGGCCTCCTTACCTATTCGGGTGGGGCGCGGGGTAACATTGCTTCGGTTAATATCTTGAAGCCTGGATGAAAACGGCTAGGGCCTGCCTCGTAGGCTACGGGCCCCTAGGTCGGGTGTCATCACCGGTGTTGGGTCCGCACGGCTGGTGACGTCATCACCTCCCCCTGTTAGTTACTGTACCGATTTAAATACGAAGTTTCCGTTTGGAGCGCTGACTGTGAATACATACACGAAATTGAGTTCTAAATCTAGTTATGTCATAACTTCATAAGTAATTTTACTTTGACGTTAAGGTGATCGAACGCTCGATTACGATAATCGAATTTGCAATGTAAAAACTTAGACTAAGTTTTTTTGAAGTGAAAACTTCTTTAGGCGTGTTGAGCACGTTTTGGTAGGGGGTAAAAATGTGGAAACGTGTGACCGACACCTCGCGTTGTTATGAAGACAAAAGGTCTCAAATTTTAATATACCTAGTACATTCGTAATTAAACTTTAATGTCTTATTTTTAAGGTTTATATTTTAAGTATTTTTTATCATAAAAAAATATTTGTTTTCACTTCTATCGGCAGTCCCTATGACTGCCAATTTTTTAAATTGTAAAATAGGCTTGCGCTGTTGTCAAACAGCGATGATGAGGTCTAGGTTGGAGCACGCTTGCCCAGAAGATGCCTATTCACTAAGTAGTTACCTATTGATCAGTGTATAGCATAAGAAAAAGTAGAAGATCTACTTTTTCTTATAAGGTAAGCCCATCCGCGCGAAGCCGGATCGGGTCATCCAGTTCAAAAATATAATTTAAAATGCAAAACCATCGAGCAAAAAGAACAGAAGTGATAAAGTATGAGGAGTAATTTTCTGATAGCGATCTTATAACATTTCGATTTAAAAAAAGCACCGAGAGGTCTTTCAACTTAGCGGTTTTGCTAATCTGAAATTATAATTTATGGGCGAAAAATTCGTAATTTACAAGTTATTTGTCTACATGAGGCGATATTCTTCTAAAAAGAAGTAGGTAGGTAGGTACCTACCTAGAAAAATTAAGTAAGAGAGCGTGGTTTTTTTATATCCACTGCAAGTCACATGATGGTAACTTGTGATGATGCAGTCTAAGATGGTAGGGGGTAACCTGTTATGGGTTGGGCGGTGAATGGGGGTGGCCTTTCATAGAAAAAAATTGGGCGTCCGACCTGTAGAGCGCGCTCCACGCCTGTATAAGCCTGTCCTTGTCCCTGCCATATCGGTGTCCCGCTTTTCAGGCTAGATATAAATAGTTCCACAATCTTTGTTTGACAGGGCCCGTTCAAATTGAGGTCGTTTCACTGCGCGTGTTTTGACTATCCCTATTGTAAAACTATTAACTAGTTAAATGTATTTTATTAGGTATCTCTTTCACAAAGCTGCATACGAAAAAGGATAGATCTTAATTTCGACGTCTTTGGTGTTATGATTAATGATATTAGTCACCTTATAATTTCGGCCATGATGGCCAATCTCCACAGAGAATATTCATCTACGCAGGAGTTAATAGATATATGTTAGTGCACAAATACTCCCTTACTCTTATAGCCCGATGGGATGGAAAATTCGACAAAACCAGAGAGATATCAGGCGCAGGCGCGAGTTTCTTGCTGGTTTTTCTCGGTAGGAACGGCATTCCGAACCAGTGGTAGATTCATTCGACTATTCATAAGCACTTGTAAAAAGTCTATTTGAATAAAAAGCATTTGAATTTGACGGCTTTACGTGCTATCCCAGGCACGAGGGTGAAAAACCGCGAACTTCCTAAGTCCTAGTAAGGGCTGGTTGCTACGTTGGCTAGTACCTACTGACCATTTCTTGTTAGAAAACCGAATCAATCTCGAACTCTGGACCTAGCCATCCGCTGTCGATCATGCTAACCACTGGACCAACGAGGTAGTTATTAGTTATAATATACCAATAATTCCTAGATAACTAACAATTAGTTTAGGCATCCTTAGGTTAGTAGGTAACTAGATGACACAAAAAAGACCCGATTTAATAGTCTCTACCTTATAAAATACCTACCCGTTGTTCCGATTAACCAACCATATTCACATGCCAAGGAAGTTCTCTGGTCATCGCGCAACGGACCGAGACTAGTGGTCACACCCAGCAAAATCTTACACCACATTATTTGCAAAACCAAAACCGAATGGACGTGTTTCCTTATCCTTGAAAAAAAGAAATAAAAAAAAGTTCGCTGTCACAAACGCGCACCGGCGGGAAAATTTGACGTTTCATCTCTACAATCTGTGAAAAGTCGTGTTTTTTTAAAATCATAATAATCTTGCGCAACGGTTTACCAATGTAATGCCAATTTTTTGTTTGACTTTTTTACAGTCTGTGTTAAATAATAACGTGTGTTTTTTTAAATTTTGCAAGTCGCGCAAAGGTTTGCAAATGTACCTAATGCCAATTTTTTTGAGTCTAATTTGAATTAAATGGGAATTAATTATTATGGCGAAAAAGTTGTGTTAACTCAGTAACTATGGCGAGAATCTGCGTTAGAATGTTTTACATACTAGTTCTGTGTCCAGTACTGCTCGCGTCAGCTGTTTTGACTCTCACCATAGATTCGCAGCTTGGGACTTCAGCAGAAGGTGAGAAAATACTCTTTTGTTCATTATTTTTGGTTTGTGTTAAGTTGTTGAGTGTACCACGAGACGAAGGGTCTAAAGTCCAAATCGATGCAAAGAACATGAGAAGGATATATTTATTCACTGTAGTGTGTTTGGAAAGAGATGGCGATAAAGCAATGTACCTATGATATAGTCATAAAAAATAAATAATTCACTACATTTCTACCATTTTTGGCATTTTCATAAAAAAATTATAGGATTTTACCGTTTTCGAATCAAACTAAAATAAATATTTCAAGCGTTCTTTGAAAAATATTTGTGTATCGAGAAAAAGCAAGTAAATCTAATATAGTAAATGTATGGATTAATGACCCAAAAATCACATTGAAATATCAATTTTATTATAACGATGGTTATAACTAATTGTAGTTTTCAAATACCGAGTTTTCAAAAATCGCCCCTTTTCGCTGTTTTTTTTTTCAAAAATATACGCCTCCCATTATAGTCCGTGTTACGAAAGAAGTAAATTAGTGCATTTTGCATAGGTACAATAATAGCATATGCATGCGACCACTAGCGCCGGTTGTTTTCTGTGGGCGTAACATACGTCACGACTTGCAGTCCGCCATATTACCTACATTTACTGTGACGCTCTGTCTTAAGAATAGAGATGATGCCTATATCAAAAATAAATTATTTCTAACTGATTATTAAATAGAGGGTTTTCCAAAAGACCTAAAATTCACATCCTTGGTTAGTTTTAGGTATGATAATCATTTTAAAATAAAAGTAAACACAGAAGTCTGATAAAAATATGCAAGCGTTAGCGTAATTTGACCTCAACGCAAGCATTCTTTCTGCAATAGATAGCTAATTATTTATTTATCTTTACTTAAATTAATTATAAAGCGGTGATAGTCTAGTGGTTAAGATGTTAAACGGTCGGGGTTTTATCTTTTTTTAATATTATGTCTGTGGGTTTTATTGTCATGTTTTCTCTCGTTTTTATTGTATTGTCTTTCAAAGGTTTTTTTTTGAAGTGAAACTTCTTTAGAATCTTTGTGATATGAAAATTCGATGAAACGAAAAAACGACACTAAAAAGAGACAAACATATTCATATTTCATAATAGGATTTAGCCTGCGAGATAATGCGATAGAATATACAATTTTTATTTATTTCATTAGTTTCACATAGGCTACTTTTCTGAAGTTTCACTTCTGCCGTGTGTGAATTGCACACACAATTTTTTTTATCTGTACCAAAAAGTTACAAAATGCGTAGAAAAACAAAAAAATAGTAGACAAGGAAACCTAAATAAATTATAGGATAGGATCTCTATAGGGGACCTCTAACAGTGTTGTGTGATACAAAGGTGTTAAGTTTAATATTACTTACCGTTTATAAATCATTAACACTAATTTCATACTTCGCAAAATTGGCATTGTTATTTAGTGATTAAACGAACTTACAAAGTGAAGTTCGATCACAATTATATAGGTACTTAAGTCGCTTCATTCGAAGATATGATAAAAAATTTATATAGTTAAACTTTTACTCAAGTCCGGTGGACCCTAACGATTTAATTCCTCGGAATTTCGACATATTACCGTACTTTTATAATCGCTACATTAAAGATTTACATAAATAAGTAGGTATAACTGTGAAAGGAGTTCGGAACGTTCACTTGATATTAAGTGACGTAATTTGATACTGCAAAACTAGATAAAAAAATCGGTCAAGTGCGAGTCGAACTTGCTCAAAAAGGGTTCCGCCTCTTCATTCACTCACCCACTTCAACCCTTTGACTTCTTACTACTGAGCACAATTAGTGTCCTCTCAACATGAGCAGGGCTTGGTACCACCACGCTGGCCAAGTGCGGATTGGCATACTTCATACACCATTTTTTTCTATAGATTAAGCATGTCCTCCAGGTCCTCAACTATACCCATGCCAAAAATCACGTCGATCCGTTGCTCTGGTGCGGCGATATTGATCAAAGTAACAAACAAACTCACTTTCACCTTTATAATATTAGTATGATATGTACCCGGAAAAAAAATCCGTAGTCGGATTTTTGAATTACCTAATACTCTGACTCCAAATCAGTCCATTACTTTTTTTTATCCACTACAAGCTATAGCCCTTGACTGCGATCTCACCTGATGGTAAGTGATGATGCAGTCTAAGATGGTAGCGGGCTAACCTGTTAGGGGCATGGCAGTTATATTAAACCCATACCCCGTCGGTTTCTACACGGCATCGTACCAGAACGCTAAATCGCTTGGCGGCCCGTCTTTGCCGGTAGGGTGGTAACTAGCCACGGCCGAAGCCTCCCACCAGACCAGACCAGGGAAAATTCAGAAATTATAAATTCCCAAATTGGCCCTGCAGGGGATCAAACCCAGGACCTCCGCACGTTAAGGCAACAGCGCTACACACTGCGCCACGGAGGTCGTCACTCGTCACATTAGCGTCACTTTGACGCTAATGTGATCGAACGCTCAATACGATCAATCCAATTTGTAATGTAAAAAACTAAAATTAAGCGTACAGGTAAGCCTACTTAGACTGCATCCTCAATGGAGAAGTTGACCATTTTTTTATTCAAAAATTTTTAAGCAAAAATATGAAAGAATCATTAAAATATCTCAACAAATGAAAAAGTTATGGAACTTTAAAGTTGCGCTTGCAAGTGCGGTCCTGTGACGTCACACGACCCTATCAGCCGACTTTATAAAGCCGAATAAAAGAAATAAATGGACTTAACGTGACTTAAATGAATTAAAAGCACTTAATTTGTGTGTGAAGATAATTTTGAAGTATTAAATCTCGGCTAGGTATTAAAACTCACAAAATTTCTCACTCGAGTAAGATACAGCAATCGGTGTAGGTACATTAAATAATTAAACTTTTAAATATTAAATTTCTCAGTCATTTATTGATGGGTTTAAAAAAACCACAGATTTATTAGTTTTAATCTATATTCCGTTGTGTTAAATATGATATTCACAACATCATGAAACTTCTCCATTACCACCAGGTGAGATCACAGTCAAGGGATAACTTGTTGTGGAATAAAAAAAGCTGATTGCTTCCATGTTATTTTAATTGTGCAAGAAAAGGTCAAAATTCTTAGGTTTTTTGGTGCCACAGAATCCGGTTTTGGTTCGAAGGATCAATCAACCTTAATTGATATCAGTTGAATTGGGTATACGTACCTAGTTAATTGAAATCGACTTAAGGTACTTTCCTTATGAAAAAATATACTATAGTCCCACCAATTTATCTGGCCCTAACTAATTTTTATTAGATTTTTATAATTGGAACTAATTTTTATGACAGTTAAGTTTTTGTTTCAATTTTTTTTAACTAGCTGATGCTCGCGACTTCGGCCGCGTCAATTGAAGTTTTTTGGTTCCTTTAATTCAGGAACTCTTTAATTTTCTTTAATCTTAAATAGACTATAAAATCTGTCTCCGTTCAGTCGTTCTGGCGTGATAACAAACATCCATCCAAACTTTCGCATTTATGAGTTGGTAATATTAGTATTAGTATAGATAATACATTGATGTAGAATTTTTTTAGTATGAGATAATAGGTATACTAGCGACGCTGTCACCGAGACAGGTAAGTTTGTGGGACTTAATAGTTATACCACAGTAAACAGATACAACCAGTATGGAAACACTACCTAGAAACGTTCGAAACAGCCTCACTCACACAAACGTGCGCATCGAACAGGCGATGACGCGGCACTCACTACTGACGGCACTGCGACGAGCGCTTGGTGTCTCGTCGATGCGCACGTTTGTGTGAGTGAGCCTGTTTCGAACGTTTCTAGGTAGTTTCCATACTGGTTGCATTTGTTTACTGAGGTTATACCACGTTATACCACAGAATAGGTATGGTTATACTTTGTGAGTTGAGGGTAGTTGTTAAAATTTTTTCAAAAAAAAATAAAAACCGACTTCAAAAACCACAAACACTAAAAAGTAAAAAATAATTAAATTTATTATGTATATGTCACCGTAAGATTGTAAAAACCGTTAGATTATAATATAACGTTTTTTATCTCGATAGATTATAAACTTTCGACAGATTGTGAACCGTAACATACTGCTTACAATTTAACGCGTTATTTTTCGGTAAATTGTAATATATTAAGTATATTAACCCGATAGAACCTAA
Organism: Erebia aethiops; assembly: GCA_923060345.2. NCBI lineage: Eukaryota > Metazoa > Arthropoda > Insecta > Lepidoptera > Nymphalidae > Erebia > Erebia aethiops. The sequence goes on along the minus strand of OV281087.1, from coordinate 4,715,660 downwards.
GCGCCCCTGAGCACTACCTGAATATTCATGTCAAACCCTAACCTAACCTATAGTTCGCGCGCGAGTTGAATGCAGAGTAAATGTATGGTGACACTTACATTTACTCTGCATTCAACTCGCGCGCGAACTGTACAAGAAAGAGACAAGAAAACGTAAAAACAATAAATATTTCATAAATTAATACTCAGAACTTTGAACGGTTCACAATCTTTCGAAAGTTTATAATCTAGCGGGATCGAAACCGTTAGATTATAATCCAACGGATTTTACAATCTTACGGTGACATATACAAGAGTTAATGTAGTTCTATAATAACATTTTTTGGAGTCATTTTTTGGAATCTTGAGAGATCTGAAGTATGACCTACCAAACAAAAAAAGAATTATCAAAATCGGTTCATAATTGGCGGAGAAATCGCGTAACAAACATACAAAAAAAAAAAAAAAGCATACAGTCGAATTGAGAACCTCCTCCTTTTTTTGAAGTCGGTTAAAAACGGTCAGTCGGAATAAACATTGTAAACTCAGTGCTTTTTTGTATTTTATGCCTTATTACAAAATATTACACGGACCTAAGGTTATAAATGTTTTACTCATGCTTTACGGACGTTTCATTAAATTTAAAACACGTCCATTTCCAGATTGCTTCGACCGCATCTCGATCGGCGAGCAGCTGCCCCGCGACGCCGTCTACCGCAATGTCACGGAACTCACCACTATGGAGTGCGAGCAGATTTGCAAGCAAGACAAACAATGCCAGGCGTATGATTACGGGTACGTAAAAATTCACACTCAAGACCAGTGGCGTGCAGTTCATAACAGCATAAAAGCACTGCTTACCCAAATGGAAATACGTCAATGCTTATATTTCATCAAAACAGCTACGCTAGCCTATATATTAAAAAAATCTTCTACGGACGATGTCAAGCTCTGTTTTTTACGACATATAGGGCTTCGTGGACCTTGCTATCCAGAGCGGTGCGGATTTGATTCGACCAACGCGTCGGGCTACGTCCCTGAGGTCTCTTTCCGTCCACTTTGCCATTAATGACAATCTTCTCAAGATTGTATCCCTCTCTTCTGGAAATGTGGCCGAAATAATACTAATTCAAATCCAAACTTATATTAGAAATGCGAGTCTGGCTATCAGCTGTCTACTTTACTTACTTTACGATTTAACGGCCCATCTTTTTAACCGATTTTGATGAAATTTGGTATAGTACGTTACATCCTTTTTCAAGAAAGCTGAAAGAAATTTCTATTTAAGACATAAGCTTTTTTTTATTTTTGTGCACTTATTTTCTGTCAGTTATTAGACATATTTTTGTATATAAAGATTTATTTTATTTATTTTTAATAAATACAATAAATAGGCTTTTTATCTCAGAAAATTAGGGATTGAATACAAACAAAAATACTTTATTCATGCGAACGAAGTTGCGGGCATCATCTAGTACTATATAAAACTAATCCATCCATAATATACTTTCCCTTGGCACAGATAGTTTTCATTCGGTAACCTATTTTCTTCTCCACGATGCAAGCTGTTTCTGTGCCGAATTTCTTCGTAAAATGTTAAGCAGATGGATTGTGAATAATTGACAGACAGACACAGTCGCATTTTTAATATTAAGTATATAATAGTTACTTAATTTGTGTTGTCTTTTTTTTCATAAACTCCTTATATCTTTCACAGGATCGGTGCGAAAGGCAACGCGACATGCGACCTCAGTAACATGACCGAGAAGCAAATAAAAGACAAGAATCTTTTCATACGGAACCCAGACTACGACGTATACGTCCGTAGATTCCAATGCGAGCAATCACCCCCTCTACCAATGGGGCAGCAAAACGGCCCAGAGATTGAGAATCCACATCGTCCAGTCATCAGACCAGGCGAAGAGGACCCTAACAGACCCTTGTACGATGATTTAAACCCATATGAAACCAATGGACCTTCGTATATCTCGAATAGACCTCATAGACCAAGTTATGGTGGAGACGAAAGACCTGATGATTACAACACAGGAAGTTCTGATGTCAGACCCCCGAGTTATGGGATACATAAACCACAGGAAATACCCTTTCGACCTGAGGGACCACCTAGCTATGGGTCACATAAGCCTCAAGAAATCCCTTACAGGCCGGATGAAAGACCTCCAAGTTATGGTGCCCATAAACCTCAAGAAATTCCCTATAGACCCGAAAACATTCCCCCAAGTTATGGAACACATAAACCTCAGGAAATACCTTATAGACCTGATGATAGACCCCCAAGCTATGGGTCACATAAACCCCAAGAAATCCCTTACAGGCCGGATGAAAGACCTCCAAGTTATGGTGCCCATAAACCTCAAGAAATTCCCTATAAACCCGAGAATAGACCCCCAAGCTATGGGTCACATAAACCTCAAGAAATTCCCTATAGGCCTGATGACAGGCCCCCAAGTTATGGGTCACATAAACCTCAAGAAATACCTTATCGACCCGTGGATAGACCCCCAAGTTATGGATCACATAAACCACAAGAAATCCCCTATAGGCCTGATGACAGGCCCCCAAGTTACGGTTCACATAAACCCCAAGAAATTCCCTATAGGCCTGATGACAGACCCCCAAGTTATGGGTTACATAAACCTCAAGAAATACCTTACAGACCCGAGGATAGACCCCCAAGTTATGGAGCCCACAAACCTCAAGACATACCCTACAGACCTGTAAGACCTTTCTCAAATACTTCAAGACCTGATGATTCTTACGACCAGCTTTATTTCCAAGTTCATGGAAAGCCAAGGCCAGAATATTGGAGGCCTGATCCGTACCATCCACCTTTGCCAGGAGATGAAATCGAGGATATATATGGACCTAAACCAGTCAGACCACAATTCGAACAAGAAAGACCTCAATACCAATACATAATCAGACCCAATAGAAGACCTCCAAAACCTCTATTAGAAGATCAGGGATACCAACAAGTAAAACCTCTCTATCCGTCTAGACCTGAATATGGAACAGGTCTTTATGATCCGGATAGGCTATACCACCCAACGCGACCTTATAATAAACCAAGTTACACGTATACTGGGCAGTACGCTAGCAACTATGGTACATCACAAGATAATTCTATCAAAGTGGAAATATATGATCCTCCCAGACCTTACAGACCAAGACCCTCTCAAGATAGTCTTTCAAACGGAGAAATGTATGGACAAGGCTATGGATATAATAGCTATACAAATCAACAGTCCATTTCTCTAAGTGCCGCGCAATATGAATCATGGATGGAAAACCATCATGGTTATAAACCTCATAGACCAAGCTCAAGTGGTTATGGTGTGAATGAGAATGACGATATTAGTTACAGACCTAAACCACAAAAACCAAAGCCATCGCTAGTTTCAGGGTCATATGGCCAAAATGACCAGGGTGGATACAATCAAGGAATAGACAGCTCTAGTGGCTATGGTCAAACTAGTTCCAATAATGGCTATGGTGGTCAAACAAGTTCAAATAGTCAAGGATATGGAAGTGGAACAAGTACTAATAGTGAAGGGTATGGCCAAAGTGGTTATGGTGGGCAATCTTCATCGAATAATGAAGGATACGGTGAAAGTAGTTATGGAGGACAAACAAGTTCAAATAATCAAGGATATGGAAGTATATCCAGTAGTAATAGTGAAGGGTATGGACAAAGTGGTTATGGGGGCCAATCGTCATCAAATACTGAAGGGTATGGCCAAAGTGGCTATGGAGGACAAAGTAATTCAAATAATCAAGGATACGGAAGTGGTTCTAGTAGTGAAGGATATGGACAAAGTGGTTATGCAGGCCAATCGACATCAAATACTGAAGAACAAAGTGGTTATGGAGGACAAAATAGTTCAAGTAGTCAAGGATATGGCCAAAGTGGATATGGGAGCCAGTCGACATCAAACACTCAAGGTTATGGTCAAAATAGTGAATCTAGTCCAAGTAATGCAGGATATGGCCAAAATAGCTATGGTAGTCAAAGCTCTTATGGCGGTCAAACACAATCCAACCAATACGGAAGCACACAAAGTGGTTACGGTAATCAAATTTCTAATTCCCCTAGTGGTTATGGAAACCAAATTAGTAATAGCCAATATGACGATGAAGGTGGGTATAGAAACCAAGCCTCAAGCTCTTATGGAGAAAAGCAATCTAATAAATACGGATCTGACTCTAAAAAGGAATATTATAATCAAATTGATCATAGGTATGGAAGTAAATACAGAGACAGATATGATTTTAACCAAATGGAATACTACGGTAGCCATCTTGGATATGGTATACATGATTTATACGGAATCAAACCTGGAAGTTACGGGAAAGATCCCAACCAATATTACATGCCTATTATTACAAATAAAGGACCGTATGGTGAAAATAGATTTAACAATAATTACGGAAACGAGAATAAACGATCAAATAAAAGTGATTTAAATCCCGCAGGTTACAGGGATGCTGTTAGAGATACAGATCGCAAATCTGATAAAGATAATGTGTCAAAGAGAGTAGATGTTAAAGCGGTGAATGAAAATGGACCAGGGAAATTGGATGGCGATTTGGTGACATCAAAACCAGTGGCAGTAAGCGCAATTAGAAGAAATCCCAAACCTGGTGAATCTTATGAAGGTAAGCGGTATAATTAAGTTACTTACTTAGATCTTATTTAACTCGTTGCTCTGTAGAGCGCACTCCACATGTGTATAAGTCTGTCTTTGTCCGCGCTATAGCGCTGTCCCGCTTTTCAGACTAGATTGCATTAGTAAAATAAGTCCACATTATTTGTTTGACAGGGCCCGTCTATGTAAATTGAGGTCGTTGGTGGTTAGCATTGCTTCCCGTCCCATCGGGCTATGAGAGTAAAAGAACAGAGAGTGCACCTGTGTTTGTGCACACACTAAGTGTGCACTATAATATCTCCCGCGCGGATGGCTGATCTCTCTAGAGATAGGCCGCTGAGGCCGAAATTCTGGCGGGAGGACGTTATTACATTATCTTATATAATTTGGCTTATAAAAAGTTGTATTTACTTTGTTTAATAATGCTCAATTAATAAATAAATAAATAATCTTTATTTGGAGAAATTAGGTTTCAATTTGTTAGTAAACATTACAACTTAAATTCTTAAGAACGAATCTTAGTTACCTCCACTATAACTTGGTGGGAAAAAGACATTTTAAAATTTTTACATTACAATAAAAATTATTATTATGATAGTAAAAATAAATAAAATAAAATAAATGAATTAATTATTGTAGCATATCACCGAAACTTAAATAAATGTGTCCAAGAATTTGTGAGTCCATCTTCTTTTATTGGTTTATGGCTTTCTGAGTCCATCTTATTCGAAAGCCAGAAACATAATATTATTGTCCTGCAGAGCTAGCATTACAGCAGGGAACAAGGAGTAAAATTATGTCAACCCATTTTCTTGCGTTATCTCTATTTGTCAAAAGTAGAGATAAAAGTAATATTTCTTTTTGAAGTGAAGCTTCTTTAGAATCGTTGTGATTTGAAAATTGGATTAAACGAAAAAGCGACACAAAAAAGAGACAAACATATTCATAAATAGGATTTAGCCTGCGAGTGAAATGATATAGAATACAAGTTATATTTATCTCATTCTCTCGTAGGCTACTTTTCTAAAGTTTCACTTCTGCCGTGTGTGAATTGCACATACACACCTTTTTATTGTATTTTTCTCTACGAACCCTTAAATGCCGATTTTTTTTCTTAATATTCCGGACTTTGTGAATGGTAAACGAGAAACTTGCCGGCAACGACAACATCTCCCTCTCTCTCTCGTCGCGAGATATGTCGTTGTGCGCATGCTAAGCCTGCTGTACTCGAGCGCAGCTTAGATAGCGGTGGTGATGTCTTCTGCTTTATAGCAAAAATCGACTTACTAGAAACCGGCATAAACTAGTAATCCCGTTATGTCGTCTATGCAAGTTGCAGAAATCCTGTGTGGGGTCGAGTTTTATAATATTATAGAGCTTTTGGATTTGCCGTTACACGAATTTAAAAAGCCGTAAAGGAGCACTATTAGATATTACAATAGGGATTATGCCTATACCAAAAATAAATTATTTCTAACTGATTATTAACTAGAGGGTCTTCCAAAAGACCTAAAATTCACATCCTCTGTTAGTTTTAAGTTTGATAACCATTTTAAAATATAGATTAAAGGAAAAAAAGTGTGTTGAAATTTGATGACGTCACAACAACTGTGAATTTCATACAACTTCCACACTATAGGCCGACCGTTTAACTCGCGTATCGCCTGCGCGGTAAGAACTAAGTAGGGAGTGCGGATACAAATTTATTAAATTTTTAAAGATACTTATTATTTTATTCTTTACCAACAATGTCTATCTCGAGATAAATCTTTGGATTATTGACTCCGTGTGTAGCGTTACCCGCCCCCGCTCCCTTCTTACCGCGCAGGCGATACGCGAGTTAAACGGTCGGCCTATAGAAATGCGTTTTTAAGTTTGATAAAGAGTTGAGTTGAATTTCTCAATAACAAAGTTGTATGGAAGAAATCGACTTTGGGCCAAGCGCCCCACTATATAGTTTAATAACTTACACAACCCACTGTATATTATATAGTTATTGTACTTAATATATTGTTTTTAAAAAAGAGCTACTGCTGAGTATCTTTGCCGCCTCTTCTCAGTAGAATCTACTTTCCGAACCGGTGGTAGACTCAAAACATGATGTAACATAAGAAGACACCTGTATGTCCTACACATTGAGTATTATGGCATAAAAGTCGTCAGTCCGCATCATAATATACGTTATATAAATAACGTTACTAAACCACTTTCAGTCAATACCCATGTAAAATGTAAGTGACAGATTATTTTAGGTCAAAACAATACGGACAGGACAACTCAAAACTGCGTCCGCGTAAAACGCCCGGTTCGTTGGGATAACACGTTTTCTCCTGTCGCAGTAGACTGTGAAGCTCGACGTTTTTTCAAAACACACCACAGACAAATAATAGGGGTGATGACAATTCAACCAAATCGGCAACTCTTTATCAAACTAAAAACGACCTCCGTGGCGCAGTGTGTAGCGCTGTTGCCTTAACGTGCGGAGGTCCCGGGTTCGATCCCCGGCGGGGTCAATTTGGGAATTTATAATTTCTGAATTTTCCCTGGTCTGGTCTGGTGGGAGGCTTCGGCCGTGGCTAGTTACCACCCTACCGGCAAAGACGTGCCGCTAAGCGATTTAGCGTTCCGGTACGATGCCGTGTAGAAACCGAAGGGGTATGGGTTTAATATAACTGCCATGCCCCTAACAGGCTAGCCCGCTACCATCTTAGACTGTATCATCACTTACCATCAGGTGAGATCGCAGTCAAGGGCAAGCTTGTAGTGGATAAAAAAAAAACAAAAAAAAAAACGCACACAATCGGGGGGTAGGTGCACGTCCAAACATCAATAAAGTTTAATGTTCACACGATTACCATATATTTCAAATCCGTTACATCGACCTCGTCCTTTGTTTTAGATCATAATTGCGTACAGACAGACATAATGTCATTTGTATTATAATCAGAATCATCTGACCGGTAAGGGCATAACCTTACAAAGTTTTTCCGGGGAATTAATTAAAATGTATTTTTCTGTAATATAATATATTTTTAATTTTAGTCCTTGACTTCGAACTCACCAATCACCATGCAGTCAAAGATAGTAGCGGTCTAACCTTAATAGTAGGGGTATGGGACCTTATAGCAGTTTTTTTAAAATCCAATACAAGCTAGCCCTTGACTGCGATCTCACCTGATGATAAGTGATGATGCAGTCTAAGATGGTAGCGGGCTAACCTCTTAGGGGCATGGCAGTTATATTAAACCCATACCCCTTCGGTTTCTACACGGCATCGTACCGGAACGCTAAATCGCTTGGCGGCACGTCTTTTTATTTTACTTTAAAAATGCTTTAATACTGTTGAAGATTATGTAAATGATAAAAGAGCATGGATTTGACTTGCTCCAGCAATGCTAAGGACAGCGGTTACATAAAATATATCTACCTAAGTACCTACACATTGATGTAATTGCTGGAACCGAGTTTCTTGCTGGTTCTTCTCGGTAGGAACGGCATTCCGTACCAGTGGTAGATTCACTCGACGACTCAAAAGCACTTTTGTTAAGTTTATTTGAATAAAAAATATGAGTTTTGAGTTTGAAACGCTTAATTGGTTTGTAATTTTGTAGCTACAGAGCATTCCGGCACAGCTTTTATTGTAAAGTGTGAGTAACATCCTTTTCCCCTGCCAGTAATCGAACCCGGGAGGGGAACCTCCCACTTAAAAAACCACAGCGTTTACTACTGCTTCAGTTTCAGTTTATTTATTTAAACATGTAGAAAGAAAGAAAGAAAGAAAAACAGTTTATTCGACAATGGTGTCACAGACAAAACAAAGATTACATATGTAAAAAAAAATTCTGTCTGTGACACCACCCAGAATGGGTGTACAGCTCAGCATTAAGCCCTGCATTGTATGCCAATAAATTGCATACAAAGCAGGGCGCTGGTTTTCAGCTGTGACCCGGGTGACGTCACAGTAACAAAAAATATTAATATAATAAAACATAAGTAAATTTTATAAACAATCACAAGTAAGCAGCAAGAACTCAAATTATATGTCATTTATAATATTACACATAGAAAAGAAAAAGAAAAACATAAAATATATAAAACTATAACAAATAATATGAAAACAAGAAAAATATATCATGAAAATTACACATAAACTTACAAACAAATATAATATTAAATTAATGAAATATTGGCCGCAATATTCTCATACTCAATTTGCTTTAGTAACATAAATCTTTTTAACTTCTTTACAAAAGTGATTTTACTCCTAGAATCACGTATGGGGGGAGGAATATTATTCCAGCATCGGGTTGCGGCATATTTAAAGCTACCCTTAAAAGCAGCAGTGCGGTGGTGTGGGACACTCAGAATATTACGTACGCTTCTAAAATGCTCCCTACCCTCATAAGTCCTCCCTAGCTTTTCATATATGTAAGGTGGTTTACCATTTTTGAACACCCCGAATAACAAGGTAGCGAGGTGCAGTTTCCTCCTGGACCTCATTTTTAGTAAGCCATGCTTGTTTAAAAATGGTGTTACATGCATTCTTGGGGGAATGCCAAAACAGAAACGAGCACATGCATTCTGGACACGCTGGATGATTTTGCACGTTCTAGCCAGAAGACGAGGCCCGTAAACTATATCAGCATAATTGAGTTTCGATAGCACCAAACTCTCCACCAGACGAATACGCACTTCTTGGCCTATGTACTTGCGAACCTTATACAATATTTTTAACCGGTAAAAGCAAGTGCGCACCACCGTAGCTACATGTTTTTCAAAACGCAAATCCGCAAAACGCAATACAGGTGTCTCTTATGCTACGTCATGTTTTGACTCTACCACCGGTTCGGAAAGCAGTTTCTGCCGAGAAGAGCCGGCAAGAAACTCAGCAGCTCTTTTTTTTTGCGCCAGGGAAGTCGTCAAAAGTTTTATGTTTTGACAGAAGTTAGTATTCTGTGATAGAGGTACAGTTCAGGTCTAAAAATGTTTACCTACCACTTTTAGCTTAATAATAATTGCGTGCACACATCTGTGTCAGAAAGTCGAAATGTGATTTGATTAGGCATAGATCATAAATTTTTAATAGCGACTGTATGTGCGTATTATGCAATAAAATATAATGCTTCAACGGTGAAAAAAAACCTAGTCAGGAAACCTGCCTGGAGAGCTCTCCATAATGTTATCAAAGGTTTATTTTTATTATTTTTACTATGGTAAGTGACGATGCAGTCTAAAATGTTAGCGGGCTAACATGTTAGGGGCATGGCAGTTATATTAAACCCATACCCCTAATCGGTTTCTACACGGCATCGTACCGGAACGTTAAATCGCTGGCGGCACGTCTTTGCCGGTGGTAACTAGCCACAGTCGAAGCCTCCCACCAAGCACGTTAAGGCAACAGCGCTACACACTGCACCACGGAGGTGTTGGAGGAAGATTTGTGTGGTGTGGTGAATATCGCGGGATATTTAAGTGCGGGATACAAACTGTACCACATAGATTTACTCGTACCTATTGTCGCGAATTATAGCTAATTAAACTTATAGTTCATTAAAAATTGTATTTGTATTCTTGACAGACAAACAGATAGACAGACAACGAAGTGATCCTGTAATCAAAAATCTATCAATTCCTTGTTGATATTGTCGAGGAAGCACAAAATATCCCATGATTATGCACAGATCCGTTGGATGCAAAGGTTTTTGCTTAATAATAATAGCGCATAATGTGAGGTCTTAGCAATTTGGCCCGAGCCTACCGCTTGTAATTTATTTGACGAGGTATGTATGGGACAGGGCGTAAGCTGAAGCGATTTAACAGGACTTCATCCTTACTAATATTATAAATGCGAAAGTATGTCTGTCTGTCTGTCTGTCCGTCTGTCCGTCTGTCCGTCTGTCCGTCTGTCCGTCTGTCCGTCTGTCCGTCTGTCTGTCTGTCTGTCTGCTACGCTTTCACGGTCAAGGGTAGGTTGTATCCCGGGGAAGCACCGGAGACATACTTTTTATTTTTTAAATAGTTCACAACAAAGTCGCGGGAATCATCTAGTTTTTATATAAATTGGAAGCAAACAATAAGTGACTTCATTTTCATTTTCAATAGGCATTTGGTGGGTCTGGGTCCAGATCATAAGTGATTACCGCCGCCTATGAACATTTGTATTTATTTATTTATTGACATAAACACTTTTTACATTTACTTGAGTTCTTAACACCCTTAAGCAGTGTCGATACCAGAGGAATGCAAAGGCCTTGCTGGTTTTTGAGGAATTAGCCGCCGCCTCTTGAACCGCCCATTGATTTCCGAGATAAAAAGAAGCTTATACCTAACTTTAGGTTTTTAACTATATCTTTACAATAATCCGGTCGATCCTTTGCTCCGTAGTGATGTCATTGAAGGACAAACCAGCAAACAAACACAATTTTGCATTTATTATATTATGGATTGTACTTGGGTGTCAAATTGAAACATAAAAGCTAGATTACTTAGGCCAGTTGATACTTTTTCTCTGCATTCAATCGTAAATTCAAAATATTTTTAATTGATGGTTGTTTTGCGTAAAAAAATTAAGAGTTATCAATTTCAAGCTCTTTTTCGACTGGAACTTGCATAAAACTTTCGTAAACTTCAGGGGGATTACTACTAACGCTTAAAGTAGTTTTATTTCAAAATTACAGCTTAATGTTACGTACCTTACGTCTCTAAAATAAGGATTAGGATTAATAAAAACCTTAACAACACAGCTTTAATTGACACACACGGCAACACATCTTATTTTAACAACACGGCTTTAGGCGATGGTAGAATGCCCCCAGCAACTTATAACTTGGGCCAGTCACATAAGATAAAAATCTGATATCGGGGGAATCTTTTTGTGTACGAAACTTATTGTTAACGTTATATCATATAGTAGCTGTTTGTCCGTGTGTCCTTCACTATTGTCCATTATTCTAAGTGCGATTTATGAGCTTTGAACATTATAAGTAATTAGTTTTTGTATTGTACTTCTGTAATAGCCTGATAGCTTTATTTTGTATTGGTTTCCTGTTGTCTACAAGTAATATTCTCTTAAAAACTAAAATAAATGCCTACTCACACTCACTCACGCCTAGGTCCTTCTAGATTTTTTTCTAAATCCCGAGGGACCTTTTTGATTTTCCGGTGTAAAAAAAAGGTAGTGTGAATGCACTTGTAGCTTGCGACATTCACACCACATAAATCTTCCAAAGTACTCTCTACGTACGTTTCATTCCGACACCGGAGTATTTTCAGGAGATTTTGACTCGACATCGACTCGACTCGGACGTTACCATCCCTGGAAAAATATAAGGAAAGCAGGAAAATAATTATGTATTTTATTATTCCTTTGACTCGAGTCGATATATGGATAGCTTTGGATTTTGGGAGGTCCAAAAACCGTTCGTACCTCGGAGAGCAAGATACTACGTTTTTTGCAATCTTCATACAGTAATTAATCTAGGTATACTAATATTATAAATGCGAAAGTTTGGATGGGTGGATGTTTGTTACTCAATCACACCATAACGGCAGAACGGATCTGGATGAAATTTGGCACAGAGATAGATTATAGTCTGCAATAACACCTAAGCTACTTTTTATCCCAGAAAATTAAAGAGTTCCCGCGGGAACCAGCTAGTACGTAATAATTAAAAACTGTAACCCGACCACGGAAAATTGACAGTGGCACCCAATTTATTGGATGTAAAATCCGCCATATCGATTTTTTTCGATTGACACCTCTTCCATCAAAGTCTACTCAGTAGTTTAGGTGCTACGGTGGAACATACATAAATACAAACATACATACGTACGTACCATATTCTACAATCATAGCCCTTCCTTTTGGCTCTTTCGTAGACGGATAAAAAGAAAACTTCCTGACTCACTAACTCACTGACTGACTCATCAAAACCCAGCCCAACTCCTTTGACCTAGAAAGCGGATATGCACGCGGAGTTTCACTTTAAAATGAAGAAACCCTTTTTTGTGCCAGCACTATTTTAATTAATTTTTGAATTTATTTGCTGGTTATAATAAAGTAATCGATTAATTATTTAACTTTGAAACGAACTTTTGATAAAGTACCTAGTTCCTACTTAGATAACTTTTCAAAAGTTTAGTTTTGTTTCTTTAAATGCAAAAAAGAAAATGGTAAACTTACTTTTTCAAAGGTTTAGTTCATGGATTTTTCATCATTCATCTTTCAATTAAGTCCTAAAATCACGTCGATCCGTTACTCCGTTGCGGCGTTATTGAAGGACAAACCCACAAACTAACAAACAAACACACTATATAATGTATAGAAGTATATATGAAAATCAAGCGCTCATACTGGTGGGTAAGACATATACTTAGCTTATTAACGTAGCACGTTTCTGTTTGAAGGATGACCCCTTAGTCATGTTTAAGAATACCTTAAAAATAGGTCACAGACCAAAAATACCTAGGAAAGAAGATGTTTCCGGTAATCCTATTGTTTAGAACGACCAAGGTTACTTCACAACAATGGCTGAATTTTACGTATAAAGTGCATGATATCATGCCGCAAAAACTTTGATTTAAGCTCTATATTGTCAAATGGAGAAATAATTTAGTAGTACTGTATCATTAATTATGTAAATTAGAAGGTATTTTTAACGATGTATTAATGTCCTACGTCCCCCCAGTGGGGCACAGGGCGTCTACAGTGTTGTGCCATCTCGAGCGGTTAGAAGCTACACCATTGACCTCATCCCCCGTCATCACTCATCCCTTTCCTCCCGACCTCCGCCAGAACCGTACGCCCCCAAGTTTGTTTGGAAGGATTCCAGCCGTGACCGATCCATTTTTACAGTTTTTTTTTTCTATTATTGAGTACCAGCGAGGTACTCATTTAACTACAATGTAGCCTAACTAATTGGCTAATGAGCAGTTTTGCTTTAACCTAAACTTATAATTTATCTTATGTACTAAGAAGTTGTCCATTGACGCATCTTAGTCTTTCTTGATAATCTTAGACACTTTGTTCATGTGTTCTTTTAGCACTACACTTTACACTGTCACTTATCACTATACACTAACTCAAAAGGCTTAGTCCTTTTTAGTCTTCTCACTAGTTTCGTTACTAATTTTTACGGATGATGATGATTAAATTTGCTCTTGATTTGTATTTAATTAAGGGGTCTTATCGATGTTATGATATTAATTATTTTAATCATTGGGTCATATGAATTGTTCTGTGACTGTTGAACTTCAATACTTTGATAATTCAACATGTGCTTTTGAAGTGAAACTCCTTTAGAATCGTTGTGTTTTGTAAATTCGATGGAACGAAAAAGCGACACAAAAAAGACAAACATATTCATAAATAGCATTTAGCCTGCGAGAGAATGAGATAGAATACAAGTTATATTTATCTCATTCTCTCGTATGCTACTCTTCTGAAGTTTCACTTCTGCCGTAATATGTGAATTGCACACACACACATTTTTTTTTAAATTAAGAAACACAATTGGCTTTCTCGGATAGGCAGAGGTGGTAACTGCCAATAAAGCCATGTTGGCCGCGACGGGAAGAAACAATCAGATGAGAGGACAGCGTTTTAAAAACAAACTGTAACTCGCTGATGCACGCGTCTTCGTCCGCGTGGATTGAGGGTTCCCGCGGGAACTCTTTAATTTTCTGGGATTAAAGGAACCCTCTGTTATTCCAGACTATAATCTATCTCTGTGCCAAATTTCATCCAGATCCGTCCAATGGTTTAATCAATGCGTTGATAGATCAGTCAGTCACCGGCCTTTTCCTTTTATATATTTATAGATTAATAATAATTAATATCGGCTATAGAGTTCTTAAGTCTTAGTATAATGTTTTACTGGTACACTACAGGGTACATAATTTAGTTTTGATATTATGCACAATCAGTGAGTAGGTGCGTACAATAGTCGGATATATTGGGGTTTTTGCTTTATAAATTCTGTTTTTGAGACAATGGCACGAACGCTGAAGTTATCTGTTGCGATCAGCGGTGTGAGAAATGTGTGGACAAGCCACCTTTATTTACCGACTGCGTGGAGACAAATGATAGTAATGTTTTTGGCAGTCTGCATTAGATTAGGTAGTGAGATCACTAAAACCTCAACTATAACTTGTAGATAAGTTGAAGGCCTATTTCAAAAAGCTGAATCAGTTATCGCTTCAATGTCAGCTATTGTGATTGTCTGAATTTATGGTTTTCTTATTGTGACAATATATTTTGGAAAATAGATAATTAGACGTGATTGGTGGTCCCGCATTGGAGCAGCGTGGTGGATATAAGCTCTAATTCCCGCTCTCCCATGAGAGGCACAGGCAGAGGCACAGGCCTCCTGTGCCCAGCCGTGGGACGTTAATGGGCTGTAGTGGTAGTGGTGGTGGTGGTATTGTTACACAGGTAACAATACCACCCTGGTTAGCTGCCCATCCGCTGAGGGCGCGGCTGAGGGTTGCGGTTTGCGAAAATTATAGAAAATTTTGGTTTTTCAAATAAACTTTTAATTATCATTTGTCACGAATCTTACATTGGTTCAAACATAGTTTTATTCCAAAAAACAAAAGGTTCCGTAGGTACAGGGGTCAAAAGTTTTTGATATTCATTCCAAAACCACGTCAAATATGAACCGATTTTGACCATTATTTTTGGCTCAGGTTTATAAATTTCATGAAGATGCGATTTTTAACCGTACAGGTAAATAACCGTAAAAGCTGAAATATATAAGGTAATTTTACCCTTGCAAAGCCGGGTGCCGGGGCAGGACAACTACTTGTACCTATTTGCTCGTTGCATGCACTTATTGTAACCTTTTTCTTTAAAAAAAAGAGCAATTGCTGTGTTTCTTACCGGCTCTTCTCAGTAGAATGACACAAGTTATAAATCATTTATCATGTCCACAATTTTCTTTAATGTACATGTTACTCGCATATAAGCCTATGTCCAACAATGCCACTGTTCAGTTGGTCTGATACGCGCCGTAACCTCTGACCCACATAGACCGCGCGCGATACGTGTAAAAAACAAAAAAAAAATGTAAAAAATATTTTGTGTGATATTTGCGAGAAAAATAGAAAAAAATAATGTTTTTGATAAAGTGAGAGAGTGATGATAAAAAGAAAGCTGTAATGAATTGTGAAACTAAAACAAATTTTGGTTTAACATTATTGATAGCAAGTGTGAAAAGCCCTTAAGTTTTTGTGCAATAATAGTGTCATAAAACTTGTGGTAGAGCACTCCTAAATTTAACAAATAATCAAAAAAAAATTTAAAAAATATTGTTTTTTTTTTTCTTAAAAACCAATATTTTACTTTTGTACGCAAAACTTAAATTCCAAAAAATAAAAGAGTTGTGATTATAAAATGAATGATAACTATAAATATAGAACTTTAAATCGATGCATACTAGGTAATTACTTAAATAACAAAACACAGTAAAGTTGTATAGAGAAAAAAAAATTGTGAAAAGAAGTGGTTTTTTGTATAGATAATGTCAGTGGTGCACCAAAATGAGGTTATATTGTGCAGTGTTACTGTGCCTATATGTGCATACTGTGTTTGGTTCGAGAGTGATCCTTGTGGAAAATGCACCGAGTACGTACTACATATTCATATTATTATTAGACGATGCCCGCGACTTCGTCCACGTGGATTACGGATTTTTTATTCCCGCGGGCTTTCTTTAATTTTACGGGATAAAAAGTAACCTATGTCCTTCCCCGGGATAAAAACTATCCCTATACCAAATTTCATCAAAATTGGTTGAACAGATGGCCCGTGAAAGACATGATTTTTCATTCTTGTTGACTTTCTTGTTTTAGAATTATAATCCTTATTACAGGAACGTCAAGGTACGTGACTTCAAACTGTCATTTTGAGTAATATTGCTTATGTATTATATTATGGCCTCTGAAAACAGCTTTTGGATGGCTTGGTTATATTATACTAAATGATGCCCGCGACTTCGATCGCGTGGATAAGGATTTAGTTTCCGTGGAAACTCCTTTTCCAGTAGCTCATGTCCTTCCCCGGGACACAACTTATTTTGATACCAAATTTCACCAAAATCGGTTGAAAAGCTGGGCCGTGAAAGCGTAGCAGCCAGACACACTTTTGCATTTATAATTTTAGTAACTATGTCTGTAACTATGTCTAGCCTTCCAAAAATTGATTTTCAGGGCTTAAAATTTGAATAGGCGTAATGCGTATGCTTATCCATATTAATATTATAAATGCGAAAGTGTGTTTGTCTGCTACGCTTTAACGGTCCATCTTTTCAACCGATTTTTATCAAATTTGGTATAAAGGTCGGTTACATCCCGGGGAAGGACATATTATTAGGATACTTAATTATTAAATACATACATGTACATACATAGGATAGGATTTTGATGAAATTTGGTATAGGGATAAATTGTGTCCTGGGGAAGGACATAGGATACTCTTTCTCCCGGAAAATTAAAGAGTTCCGGGAATCGAAAAACTGGATCCACGCTTATGAAGTCGTGGGCATCATCTAGTTTCATAACATTTGGTTTGTTTATTTCATATTAAATGTTGCCCGCGACTTCGTCCGCGTGGGTTAAATTTTTGTATTAATTTTCCGAGATAAAAAGTAGCATGTCCTTCCCAAAAATGCAACCTATCACTCAACCAAAATTCATCAAAATCGGTTGAAAAGATAACCCGTTCAAGCGTTCTAGACGGTCAGCCACAGTTTCGTATTTACAATCATTAATAGTAAGACGTACCGGTGTATCTAATTTGCGAACCGTGTAATTTTGTGTGATTGATTAGTTTACGAAGATTAAAAAAAATTCAAACTCAAACTCAATTTATTTAAAACACGTAGGACATACAGGTATCTCTTATGTTACGTCATGTTTTGACTCTACCACCGGTTTGGAAAAGAGATTCTGCTGAGAAAAGCCGACAAGAAACTCAGCAGTTGCCCTATTTCTTCATTGGGAATCAACCTACCTTTGTGCCCGTCAAAACCGGTTGAACAAATGAGTCTGAGTAACTATATGCTGCTTAAAGGGTCTTTACTGACCGGTAAAGCGTCACTAAGGGTGTGATTCCGAGAAATTGGCCATAGGGACTCGGCTATGGATGACGTTGGTACGGGTACAGCGAAGTTGGATGAATAGACTAGTCCGTAGACCGTACGCCCCCCGAGGCCGTACACCTAGTAGCAAGTAATGCGCTGGCTGTTGGTTGTGCCTTTGTCCCTATACGTACGAGTACATACCATCTACCAACGGCTGGCTACCGTAGACTACAAAACCCCATCGGAAATTGCTACTACGGATATAGTTTGAGTCCGGGTAATATAAGAAATCGGGGTCGTCGTCTTCGCTGGCGAAGATGCAGTGATTAGTTGGTGTGTGTGTATCGCTCTGCCTGATGGAGAGCATTGTCGGTCGTAATTTGGTTATCAGCCCCCCGATTGTGTAAGGAAATAGTAATCGTTTGACGACCTCCGTGGCGCAGTGTGTAGCGCAGTTGTCTTAACGTGCGGAGGTCCCGGGTTCGATCCCCGGCAGGGTCAATTTGGGAATTTATAATTTCTGAATTTTCCATGGTCTGGCCTGGTGGGAGGCTTCGGCCGTGGCTAGTTACCACCCTACCGGCAAAGACGTGCCGCCAAGCGATTTAGCGTTCCGGTACGATGTCGTGTAGAAACCAAAAAGGGTATGGGTTTAATATAACTGCCATGCCCCTAACAGGTTAGCCCGCTACCATCTTAGGGCTAGCTTGTAGTTGATAAAATAAAAAAAAATCGTATGTCAAACGGATAATTCGACCTCTTTAAGGAGTTCCTAGATGCCTGCACGTAAAAAAGCATGTATGAACTCTTTAAACAGTTCGAGTAATTTACGTTTTAAGCTGCCAAGTGATTACGATTTGCTTAGATAATTGGGCCTCAGGATTATCGTTAAGGGTGTGTTTGGTATGTCTAATGTCGGGTGGGTCATTTCGATCAGGTGTAAATGATGCAGCCTGAACTACAAGGGTTTTCTGAATGCTCTCTCAAAATAGGTTTTAGAAAGCTGTTTGAATAATTGGCACTACAAAACCATTTTCGTCGTCTCAACCTATAGACGTCCACTGCTGGACGAAGGTCTGCATTGTTCGCCACAGAGCACGGTCTTGTGCCGCTTGCTTCCAGCGGCTTCTAGCCACACGCTTGAAATCGTCCGTCCACCTAGTGGGGGGTCGTCCAACGTTGCGTTTCCCGGTACGAGCCCGCTATTCATGCACATTGGGACCCCAACGCCTATAGGTCTATGTGCCCCGCCCATTGCCACTTAAGCTTGGCGACTCTTCGAGCTATGTCGGTTACCCTAGTTCGCCTACGGATCTCCTCATCTCCGGATCTGATTTGATCACGCAGGGATACTCAAAATACTCAATATATCAATTCCGCGGGCTCGTACGAAGCGATTTGCTTCTTCGTCTCTAATTCGAACCGCTAGGATATAGAATGCCCTTCCGGCTTTTCATCTCCTCTTTTCGTTTCATCTCTTCTAGGCAAGCGCGCTCCACCCTAGACTGCATCAACACTTGCTAGCAAGTCTGATTGCAGCCAAGCGCTAGCCTTATATTATATTAAAAAAAAAGGGACAAAACATTTTAGTACACGCAAAGTCGTGTAGACCAGCTAGTTGCGAGTAGTTGCATAGTTAATTATGCCTGAGCAATTAATATTCTTGAGTCACTAGGTCACAGTAATTCAGTATTATCATTGGCGGAATCTAAATTATACTTTTTTCACTATACACATTACACTATGAGCACCAAGGTTGTGTTTTTGTGTTTGAATGGGCATGTGATCATCGACAATTTTAGTGCATTAGAGGTTAGGTGAATCATTTTCGGCTTAATTTAAGCGTTTAGCGCATAGATTATAATAAACTACCTCCCTTACGACGACGTTTTGACGACCTCAATTTGGGAATTTATAATTTTTGAATTTTCCCTGGTCTGACCTGGTGGGTGGTAACTAGCCCGCCGAAGCCTCCCAACAGGTCAAACCAGGCATCGACAAAGACGTGCCGTCAAGCGATTTAGCGTTCCGGTACGATGCCCTGTAGAATCCGATTAGGGGTATGTGCATGATATGCTGGGTATAATATAACTGCCATGCCCCTTACAAGTTAGCCCGCTACGATCTTAGACTGCATCACTTACCATCAGATGACATCGCAGTCAAGGACTAACTTGTAGTAGATAGAAAAAAATAGGTTACTCCTTCGACTCCTTTTATAACTAGGTACTCTTCTGTTCCATAGACCATCTCTCTCTCTCTGCGTCGTATTCCTCATTACTGAGGGTTCCGACTTCATTCCATTAATCGATGGGGATTATAATGCGATGGGCTCCCATGTCCTTCCGCATATAACATACTTACTCAATATTCCCTTTCCTTGTTCCAGCGTGCTTCAGGCGCGTGCTCGCCGGAAGACGTGCTCTGAGGAGTCACGTGAGGAAGGTAGTAAACTGTGAGCGACTGGAGGACTGTCGGAGGGAGTGTGCTGAAGAAAGGAGGTTCCACTGCGAAAGCTTTAACTATAGGTAAGCTTTGAAACGGTGATAGCTTAATGATTTAGACTTTAGAGGGACTTTAGAGGGTTATCTGGGTTATCTTTATCTGGGTTTGATCCCCGGGCACGCACATTAATTCATTTCATTTCATTTTATTTATTAAAATTTTTTGACTGTTACATAGTTGAAAATCTTTTTATTTTTATTTATTTTATTTATTTAGTACACTAACAATTTACCTATATGACAAACACAAGAACTTTCACATTTCTTAAACGTTATTTATTACAAGTGCACATAACATTTAATTGTTATATTTTATGTCATGTAAACTTAATTTTGACAATTTTGAGGTATTAAAAACTTCCATACTAGGTATTAAAACCTTACACACTTACTTACATACTTAATTCATAATTATAATTTACTAGATGACTCCCGCGTGGATTAAGATTTTTGATTCCCGCGGGAACTCTTTAATTTACCTGGATAAAAAGTAGCCTATGTCGGGATACCATCTACCCCTGTACCAAATTTCAGCAAAATCGGTTGAAATAATGGTCCGGGAAAGCGTAGCAGACAGACAGACAGAAACACTTTCGCATTTATAATATTAGTATGGATTAGGAAACAAAATACAGAAATAACAATAATAAGAACAAACAATCATCGGTGATGAACATTTGATGGAAGCAGTTGGTGAGTCCGTCTTTTTCGTTAGATGTGAGAGTTTCTTACATGATGGATAAATGTCCAATTAGGTATGGAAATTATGTAATGCTTTGTTCCGTTTGTTCGTTTATTTTGTACGACGGGGCAGACATGTCCAAAAGGACAATGGCCTCCAAGAAAAAAAACAACAAAATATTACCCTTTTTTTCATGTATTTTTTTTCAATAATACAATAAAACTTAATGCTAGGTAGCCTAACCTAATCTTATTTTTTAATATTATAAATGCGAAAGTTTGGATGTATGGATGTCGGTATGGATGTTTGTTACTCAATCACGCCCCAACAGCTGAACGGATCTGGATGAAATTTGGCACAGAGATAGATTATAGTCTGGAATAGCACATAGGCTACTTTTTATCCCAGAAAATTAAAGAGTTCCCCCGGGAACCACAAAACCTCGATCCACGCGTACGAAGTCGCGGGCATTAGCTAGTTACTATATAAATCATGCCCACATGGAATTGTGGCAAGAATAAGATAAGAAGCGAAGCAAACAGTAATAATTATACATTTGATTCAGACAATTATTAATTGGTACAACATAATATATTGTATTAATTGGTAAAAACAGATAATGGTTAATTATTACATGTCAGAATTATTTAGACAGGTTTTTAATTTTGTAGTCCTTAGTTTTGTCGCGATTGAAAAATTAATAAAATGTCACGTTAATGAGCCATAATTTAAGGATTGTTCTATATTTATTAAAGTTTTGAAGTGAAGCACCGCAGACTTCACAGCTATATTATATACCTTCTATGAAATTAATTATCACTTGCTTCAAACGCCGGCAAAGACGTGCCGCCAAGCGATTTAGCATTCAGGTACGATGCCGTGAAGAAACCGAAGGGGTTAATATAACTGTCATGCGCCTAACAGGTTAGCCCGCTACCATCTTAGACTGTATCATCACTTACCATCAGGTGAGATCGCAGTCCAAGGGCTAGCTTGTAGTGGATTAAAAAAAAAACGACGAAGGAAAACATCGTGAGGAAACCCGTAGACCCGAGAGTTCATAATATTCTCGAAGGTGTATGAAGTCTGCCAATCCGCACTTGACCAGCGTGGTGGACTGTGGCCAAACCCTTATCAATCTGAATGGAGACTCGTGTTCAGTAGTGATCTGGCAATGGGTTGAAAATTGAAATGATGACAATGATGAAGCTTTTACAATAGGGGTGATGTCTATATCTTAAACTTCACTTTGAAAATGTTTGAGTATTATTTTCTTGAATCTTACGAAGGATTCTTCATTAACAACTTCGTTTGGTAAATCTTTGTACAGTAGCGCTCCCTCAAACTGAACCATAAGTTTTAGTCCTAGCCTTTGATAATTGTAATTTATGTTTGTTTCGTGTACAATGTTTATGTGATTTCATTTTGAAAGTAATTTGTGTGAATTAAATTAGAATGAATTTTTCTCACTAACATGCATGTTTTGTATTTGTAAAGCTGATATCTAGTACGTATTTGTTTTTTTTATAAAGTTCTTTGCAATTTTTTCTTAAAAAGCATTGGCAAAATAGCCTTGCAGGCTGGACCAATTATGATGACGTTTACATATTGGGGTCACAATTACGCTACGTAGGTCTTTTTATGTAAATTATTATTGTTCGTAGTAGCCAGGGACGGCTTGAGCGGAACTGGGCAATCTTTTATTTACTAGCCGATCCAATTCAGCTTCGCTTGAGTGGTATTTATTTGGAATTTATGGTGGTATGTGAAGGTACATATACTACATACCACCAAAACCACTCTGCCAAGAGTGAACGAATGAAGAAGACCTACATAGACAATCTTAAGTTTGTAGTGGTTAGATATACAGTGATGTCAGTAAGTCTCTCTGTCTTTTTATGTGACTAGAATCTAGGAAGAACAACAAACAATAGTATGCAAAAACAAAAAAAAAGAAGCCAATTATGTACAGTAGGGTGAAAAGGGGGTTTTATTGCAAAATCAATCTCTTACAGACAAACTTGGGAGAAAGGAATCAAGGTAGATTGAGTATGTGTAGGTTAGGTAATTTTTTTAAATCCTATATTTTCTGGGATATAGTACTTAGTAATAACTAACCTATGTCACTCTTTAAGTTGTTAACTGAGCATAATACTATTATAATACAAATACATTAAAGTCAGTCCTTATCTCCGTTAAATCCACGCCGAAGAAGTCGCGGGAATTTCAAGTAATAAATATTATATTATTTATGCCTGCTTTATTTAAATTTCACAAGAATAGTTTATGATTCACTATAGATATATAATTATGTACTTGTCAAAAAACACCATTCTCACATTATTTTTACATTTGTATTAAGAAATAAAGATACGCAATCACGGACGTGTATCACGTATAAATCATATAATATCAAATTGTGTTGCATTAACAAAAATTCCCATCTTATCTCGACAATATTATGCTTCCGTTTCCGGCGTCGAGTCCGGCCCTGTGCCGGTGCAAGGTGATGTGCACAATAGTGATGGTTAGAGCTGATTGCGGCGAGGCCACTGTATTACACTTGAAGGGATTTTAGGTACAACACTATTATTTTACCAACTGTTGATATAGTGGTTAGCATGTTCGACTATGGATGACGAGGTCCCGGGTTCGATTCCCTGGTCGGGCCATGATGAAGTAGGTATGTTTTTGGAGTTTACCTCCTTAGAAATCGATTTTCCTATATAAGCCCGGGGTATGAAAAGTTATGGGGAGTAAAATAAAAGTTTCTCCGTTACGTTATTTACTTTATGTTTCCATGATAACACTTGTTTATATTTTTATGGTAACACTTCCGTTCGTAAGGAGTAAACTAAACTCCAATCGTGCGTCGGAGCTGACACGTCGGAGCTTTTTTTATTCCACTATAAGTTAGCCCTTGACTGCGATCTCACCTGATGGTAAGTGATGATGCAGTCTAAGATTGTAGCGGGCTAACCTGTTAGATATATGGCAGTAATATTAAGCCAGTACCTACCTCTAATCGGTTACTACACGGCATCGTACCGGAACGCAAAATCGCTTGCCGGCACGTCTTTGCCACTAGGGTGGTAACTAGCCACAGCCTCCCACCAGGCCAAATCTCACTATTGTATCTGTGTATCAATAAATAAATAAATAAACAATAAATAGTGTATGACAGAGTCAGGTATCTATTAGTTTGTTCTGACAAGAAATTCTCCGGAAGATGGCGGTGTTTCACCCCCGTGCTTCGGAGAGCACGTAAAGCCGTCGGTCCCACGCCTGATTTTTCTCCGGTCGTGTTAAATTTTCCATCGAATCGGGCTATGGGAGTAAGGGAATAGAGTGTGCATTGTGCATTATAATCTCTCCCACGCTAATGGCTGATCTCTGAGGAGATTGGCCATCGCGCCGTGGCTGAAATTCGGTCAGGAGGACATTATTACTAATGGGTATTATAAATGCGATAGTATGTTTATCTATCTATTCGCTTTCACGTCCCATCTCTTCAACCGATTTTGACGAAATTTGCTGAGTACCTAAATACCTACAGAAATAGTTTGTATCCCGGGGAAGGATAGAGATTAATTTGTATACCAGACAATCAAAGTTCCCGCTGGATTTTGCAAAATATCTAATTCCGGACGAAGTAACGGGCTCGATTTGAAATACTAACTTTTTTGAAATGAAATGATTTATTTCACGTAGGACAACTTATGAAATGACTCTACTACCGGTTAGGAAAACAAATTCTACTGAGAAGAACCAGCAAGAAACTCAGCAGGTGCTCTTTTTTTTTAAAGACAAATAATGTTACAAGAATTAGCTAATACACAATACGTACATACGTAATGTAACATGAATTACACTGAATTGTGGGCTGCCGAATGTGACTATTAATACCACAGAATAGGTACTGCTAATAATAACTTTTTACCGTCTTGTTTTTCGCAGATTAGACCCAACCTTCCGTGGCAAAGGCTTATGCGAGCTCATGACCAAACCAATCGAAGCTTTCGACCTTCAACAGGATTTCGTAGACGACAAAGACTACGATTTCTACGAACTCGACCGAAACAGCTTGGAACCTTACTGCCCAGAAACTCTGAGAGGCCCAGGGCTTTTACACTCTGGTTTCTTATCCTCCAAAACAGCAAAAGTACCAGGGAATGATAACCAGTGGAGAGATCGTACAGACTGGTCTGTTAATGGGTATAAGAGTTTTAATAGACTCTATGATGAGAAACGTATCCAAACAGTCAACAGACGATATGAGGACGAATTGTATGTTCCGTATCAAATAGGTAAGTTGTATTTATGAAACGGTTTTGGAGTATAATCATAGTTTAGTTAACATACAGTTGGATGATGTGTCGTACGACTACGATTGTCATGATTGTTATTAAACGCTTCAAAGATGCAAGCTACCCTGCTGTTTTTGTACCTAGCTTATAGAGGTTAGCAATTTTTGCGCAGCAGAGCTGTGTTACTTATTGCAAGCCGGGACAAATGCAAATTTTAAAAAGACAGTCACTGTTAAATCTTGAGAATTATAGGTCTTCTTAGAATTTCGCAGGTAAGTATCTGCTGTCGAAAAGGCTCTGCCTGCTAAGATTATTTTTATTGTAAGAAGTTAATATGTAAGACGATTTCTTCGATAACCGGCACTTGTTGTCCCACTGTATTATGCGTAAACTGTGTTTTTACTGTATTGTTACAAGAAAGATGATAATATAAGTCCCGTAATAAAACACTAAACATCCTCAAATAAACATGTCCACTAGTCGAATAGGTATCTAATTAGTTATAGGATGCAGAACATTACAAGAAATTAGTTATGACTAAAATTGGTACTTAGCGGTTAATAAAAAAACTCGTATGCATTTATTTTTCTACTATAACGATAATATGTATAATGTAGTTAAATATAGGTATATAACAGTAAACATGTAAAATAGGTAGGTACGGTACTTAATATACAATTTGAGTTTTAGTCTGAAATAAATTATTTTTTGATGGATATCCTACTGTATTTTAATTTCTCTACCCTTGACAGGTATTCGAAAATTATGCTAATTTCTGTAGGTGTTATGCTAATTTCTGTATTGTTTATTTTTGGTACGGAAAACCTACCTATTTAGTCAGACTGGTAGCTTTTGTAACGCCTGTGCTAATTAAATAGCAATAACTAAGTACAGTTATTTGGCTGTTATATTTTGATAACGAAGCAACATTTCAATTAGTAGTACAACACTATTAGGACCAGTGGACCAACTAAGTCTAAGAATGCTTCATTCCTCGGCTCAAAAAGTTAAATTTATTCTACTAAAGCTCCTACTCTATGAAGTTCTCGACGAGAGAAAAAATCTTTATCCAATCCAAGAATTTATTTCGTTTTAGGGTTATGGGAAAATATGGAATATTCAAACGGGACACTGATTATTGAAATCATCAGATGCTTGAGGGTCAATTATTGCACCTCAGATGGTGATAGTTAGTTAAATTTGACCACTTAGATATGCCACTTTGCGTTAAGTACAAAAGTTTTCTAATTTTTACCATTTGACTTTTATGGATGTAAGAGTTCTGGCTTGTGCCATTTACTTTGATAACATTTTGGTATCTAGTTTACTTAACTACGGCGATGTACTGTACCTACTTTCTGTAGTGTAACTGCCCCACAAGAAACTTCGTATTAAAAATATAGTAGGTACATATTCAGCTATACAGGGTTAGTCAGAAACTAGGTAGGTACTAAAAACCTGATGACTGCAGCAAAAGTTTTTCAGTGTCTTGTAAAGATGTTGCCGTTTAAATGTTATAATAAATATTTTTTAAACCCGGCTTTAATCGGGTAGAATTTCGGATAATCCTTTCTTAGTTTACATTACAGACAAAAACTGCTTGAAAAATCTCAAGATTTAGATTTAATAGCATGAACTATATCTTGAAAATGTCAGTAATGTAACTTATCTTTTTAAATATGGAAAAACTTGGATATACTATGACGTCACAGCACATATTTTTTAGGTCGCTTCTAATTAAAACTGCTAGGATGTGGAATGCCCTTCCGGCTTTCATTATCCCTTCACTCTTAATATAGGTAGGTCGAAGCAAGGCATCTTCTAGACGACCTCGCTCTACCTTAAGCTGCATCACCACGTGCAAGCAGATCTGATGGCAGCCAAGCGCTAAAAATTAAAAAAAAACTAAAAATGTGAAACATGCATCTGGTCTCGTAATCATAAACTTTTAAAGAGAAGCAATAGAACACATCAGAGCAGGTGAAGTCGCACTACCTCATCTAGTTTAATAAAATAATTGTTTTCCACAGGAGTAATCAAAAATAATGACAACAGACGGACAGATGAAAACTGGGGACAATATGGTGGAAGCTATGGTGGTACTCACACCTACTACAAAGACAGAAATGATTACCACAAATCCAAAAACCATTGGGGCATTACAGAAGCACCGTCATATTATCATGGCGTCAAACAATATAATGAAAAGGAAGATTTTAACTATCATAGTCTCCAGAAACATACGGGATGGGAGGATCATGGATATGGCTATGGATCTTGGAAGAGGGGTCGCTGGAATAGCTCTGGAAGTTTCTGGAAGGAGCTTGGGGAAGGGGGATTTGCTAAAAAAGGAGTACATGAGTTTGAGGGAAGGAGTGAAGATGGAACCAAAGGTTTGGCTTCACATATCAGTTTATAGCTCAAAATCTTTTTGATTATCTCTATGCAGGTTCCTTTACAGTTATCTGTATTATTTATGTGCTCTTTGAACTTTTACATTAATCTTATTAAAATTATGCTATGTGAAAATTTCTTTGAACACTTTAATTCAATTAAATTACTACGTTATTGTTCCAATCAACTTCTCCTTCCTGTCTTTTCTGGAAACTGTAACGTTTACTTAGTTTAATATATTTTGCAGTGAAATTCACGGTTTAAGTATGTGTAGATTGTAGGTATATTTTTGTCTTTGTGTAATACAAAGTTTATTTCACACGTTATTCATTACTACATATTATATAAACTCCGTCATTGTATGTGACTTATAAATTAGTAATATTAAAATCTTCATCAAAATCTGCAACATCATTATCTGTTTCAGACTGTTCGTCCCGCCGCCGTCCCGGTATGTCTCTAGGAACTGGTGCTATCAGACGATCTTTACTAGCACACACTGTTGTTGAGTGCGAAGCAGCCTGTTTCGGCGAAAGGGAATTCAAATGTGTTTCATATAGCTACAAGTAAAATTGTTTTTTTTAATTATTTTTTTATCAAAACAAAAATCGTTACAGTTTTGGTGGGTACACTGCAAAAAACCACGTAGGTTTGAATTTTATCAATAGTTACCAGGTTTACGTAGGTATTAGTAGCCTTGTGAGCTAAATGCTCAGTCAGCGCAGACTTGAAAATGAAAATACTCGCTTCTCGTCGTGAATCCCGTCGATTATTTTAACGATCAAGGAATTTAATCTTAATTTTAACTTAAGAAGCTGAATTCACTATGATCCGCCAAAGCAGACAAATCTAAGTGGTACAGCGTGTAGCTTGTGATATTCACCGCCCAAGAATCCATTCACACTGGCACAACACCACACAAATAATCTTCCAAATTATTCTCAATCTACGTTTCACTTCAACACCCTCACAGCATCCTCAGGAGATGTTGACTCTACAATACACGATTGTAAAGATCTTTACAATAGTACATTCAAAACAAAACCAAAAACCTTGTTTTGTGGAGTTAGATGCCTCCTATTAGGGCTTAGAAATATTCTTTTAGGACTTAAGGATTTTGTGTATTATGATGGGGGGTTGTATGGAGGTTAAAAGTTAATCTGTTTCCAGGTATTCCAGCTCTCCTGGTTCAGACAACTGCTTCCTCAGCGAGAGACCCTACAGAGGTCTGGAGATGTCTGCTGACAGCGGCTCCGATGTTTACGCCATGCCACTGCACCAGGACTGTGAAACTGTCAGCACAAAGCCTTGGGTTGAAAGTGGTGAGTACGTTCTAGCTCTAAGCTCTGTTACCTATAATGATGAATGAACACCTAGGGCTAGCATACGCACAAGTAAAATTATGTTTACCCTTTATAAAGTGGACGTTTTTTTTTCAGAATGCTTTTGGCACGTGCGTTCAGGAGCAGCAGTTAGCGGCAAAGCAGTAAGGGCAGCGATACAAGTGTCTGGTTTAGGTGCATGCGAGGCTGAATGCATACGAGCTCATAGCTTCTTCTGTAGGGGATTTAGTTTTAGGTACTTAAGATATTTATTTATTTTAAAACAACTATACATTAACTATACGTAGCATAATTTCCACTACGGTGTATCAAAAACCTGATCAGGTTTATCCGTACACCGGTATTCCTTGTGTTCGCTCATTATACATTTACTACCATTACTAGTTTTACATACTCTTATTTAAATTTACTAGTGATGACATAATCGTGTATATAACTGACATATAATATTTTTGTGAGATATCTACAACATTAAATGAGGGTAGTTTTAAGTTATTAGTTAATCAACTTGAAGTAAAGAAAAGAAACTTTATACTTGACTAGCTTCGTTTACAAATGCCTATTCATAATAGTCATTCAAAAAATTCAGCGAATCGCAACAATTGCGATTATTACAATGATTGATACAGGTTTTACTTGTCTTATCATGTGACAGAAGGGATCACTAATTTTTGCGCATAGTGATGTAGCCAGTTTGTAGACTTGGTTTGTAGGTATATTAGATTATTCTAGGTGTAATATTATTATAATAATATATATACAGACAGATATAGACAGAAATAGTTATACAGAAAAGTTTATCTAATAATATTATGATTTTCTTTCACCATTTTCAACCTATTTCCTGCTTTCCTGAGCACGAGTCCCCTCTCAGAACGAGAAGGCTTTGGCCTTAGTCCACCACGCTGACTAATGTTCCTTGTATAATGAAAATTTGTTTACCAGGTTCGACCCACCAACTATCGGCGATGACCTCGAGAACTGTATCCTGACCTCATCACCACCAACGTCTCTTGAGCTAAAACATGGCTTAACTCCGAACAAACACGAGTTATATTCCAGAGGAAACTATGGCAGAGGATGTGAGCCTGCTTTGTATGATGATGTTCATCGAGAACCAGGTATGCTGATATGCTGATCTTGATTTCTTATTTACCTCTTAATTAACTCTTTATGACCGCTTTACGATGTTTATTCGGGCTCAAGACGTCCTCTGCACGTCGTATAATTTGTAAAAATAAATAAACGACCCCCCTTGTATGTGGTGATCTTATAATATTTTTTATATATAAACGGCGAGCAAATGAGCAGGCGGGTCAACTGATGTTAAGTGATTACCGCCGCCCATGAACATTTACATCACCAGAGGAAAGCGTTGCCGGCTTTTGAGAAATTGGTTTATCCTCCCTTTGAAGATATTCTTTGTTCTTTTTGGATATTGAAACATTAAATGGCCTTGAACTTTGACTTCTAGTCAGCCTCTTCAGGACCTCTTTACTTGATGTTCTCAGGACGGTTTTCAATTTTTCGCAACATGAGAATTGAAAATCCGTTGCTTATCTTTACGCAACACATTATTATTAAAAAATTATAAGGCGGCTTATTGCGTAATATGTATAAAAACTTAATCACATTAAATGGGTTGGTACAATTGAAGTTATTTTACAGTTTAAAAGCTGTCTAATATTTTTATTCCAGAATGCTACCTCCAATATGAAAGCTCGGCAAAACTGACACCGCTATCGATAAAAGGAAGCGCGCACGCCAAAGACGAGAGAGCATGCGGCCATGCGTGCACCGATGCGCCCTTCACATGCCTCAGCTTCTCCTTCAAGTATGTTTTCTCCTTTTTTGCTCGGGAATTGCTTCACTAGAATAAACAATACGTACATTGGCTCTTTTCCTCTGTCATTCAAGTAGGAAATCACATTATTTCCCTTAAGTGTGTACAGGAGCCATAGGAAAGGACGAGGAGAAAAGTACTATATAAATCTTGGCTGAAATAGCAATTGGGTATTTGACTACTAGTGAAATAAATTATTTTTTAGTGATTATTAAATAAAGGATCTCCCAAACGTCGTGATATCCACGTCCCCTACCAGTTTAATTTTGAATAACCATTTTAAACTATCGATTAAAGTAAAAAAAGTGCGTCGCACTTTGATGACGACACAACTCAAAATTTCATACAAAATCCATAATAAGCACGCGTTTTGACGTTTGAAAAAAAGTTGCTGATTTGACTAGTTGTCAAATACCCAATTCACGGCTTAAAAAGGCATCGGCTAGCACCTTGTCTTTTTAAAATCAATACCTTATTTTTATCATAGCAAAGTTTTTTGGTTTATTGTTGAACAGGAGCAATTTACCTATATCTATTTTCAAATACCTATTTTCAGGAGCAATGCACCACCAGACTCCGAGAACTGTCTGCTATCAGAAATCCGTCTGTTCGATCTCCAGCGAGGAGTTGACTACGAGCATTCCTCAGACGATTTGCTGTTCGCCTTTGACCTCTTCAACGGACACTGCTGGCGGAAGGTGCATGGAAAGGGAGAATATGAGTAAGATTTTATAAAATACTAGAGGATGCCCACGACTTAAGATTAAGTTATTTAAATTCCCCGTGTAACTCTGCAATTTTTCGGGCTAAAAAGTAACCTATGTCTTTCCATGAGATGCATTTTATCTCTGTACTTTCATCAAAATCAGTTGAAAAGATGGGCCGGTAAAGCCCAGCAGACAGAGAGACGGACAGACAGACAGACTCACTTTGGGATTTATAATATTAGTATGGATGTGCGTTTTAAGCAATCAAGTATTAATTGCTATAACGGTGAAGGCAGACATCGTAAGGATTATTAAAGAAGACGACCTCCGTGGCGCAGTGTGTAGCGCTGTTGCCTTAACGTGCGGAGGTCCCGGGTTCGATCCCCGGCAGGGTCAATTTAGGAATTTATAATTTCTGAATTTTCCCTGGTCTGGCTGGTCTGGTCTGGTCTGGGAGGCTTCGGCCGTGGCTAGTTACCACCCTACCGACAAAGACGTGCCGCCAAGCGATTTAGCGTTCCGGTACGATGCCGTGTAGAAACCGAAGGGGTGTGGGTTTAATATAACTGCCATGCCCCTAACAGGTTAGCCCGCTACCATCTTAGACTGCATCATCACTTACCATCAGGTGAGATCGCAGTCAAGGGCTAGCTTGTAGTTGATTAAAAAAAAAAAAAAAACATTTTGAAGAAAGAAGAAGAAACTCTCAAAATGTTCTATGAAGTCTGCCAATCCGCACTTGGCCCGAATGGTGGACTACGGCCAAACCCTTCTCATTCTGACAGACAAATGAAAAATTTGTATTATTCAAGTAATTTTCTACCAGCTTATAAATTATAATGTTCTCGATCTCAGCGTGCCATCGTTCGAAGTACCTCGCCCCCTATCAGCGCCAACCATAGATGAAACCTATGCTGGTCCAGTATCTGCACCAGATTTCCCACTACCCCCGCCAGGTATGCCTAAAATCTAGTATCTAGTATCCAGGTATGTCTCACGTCTACTTAAATAATTAATTTTTTTTTTTTTTTTTTTCTATTATTGAGTACCAATGAAGGGTGCTCAATATAATTACAATCTAGCCAAACTATTTGACTAATAAGTAATTTTAATTTAACCTAAGCTTATAATTAACTTATGTACTAAGAAATTGTCCAATGACGTATCTTAGTCTTTCTTGTTGCAAATAGACACTTTGTTCATGTGTTCTTTTAGGCAGCACTTCACTACACTATCACTAGTCACTAATACACTAACTCAAAGGGTTTTGTCCTTTTTAGTCTTCTCACTAATTGCGTAACGTCGAGCAACAGGATTGCCTCAACGTTAACGTGATTGTGAAGCCGATGATCATGGACTTCTGCAAATTTGGTGATCACTTTGTCGACGTATTCAATTTTCAGGTCCCGATGAATTACGTCATTTCTAATGTACCAAGGTGCATTCACGATGTTGCGAAGTACTTTGTTTTGAAATCTTTGTATTATTTGTATGTTGGTTTTTTTAGTGCAGCCCCACAGCTGTATGCCATAAGTCCAAATAGGCATTAGGACTTGTTTATATAATAGAATTTTATTGTGTATTGACAAACAAGATTTTCTGCCAAGTAGCCAATACATATTTTTATAACGTATTTCTAGCTGTTCTCGTTTCTAATTATAATTAATAATATATAAAAAATAATTAATGACGAAAAGAATTAAAATATCGGGAACTCCAATTGCCAAGTTATGCATTGTAAGTAACGACCTCATATATTACATAGACGATTTTACTAACGCCATCTAGTCAGAAAAGCGGGACAGCGCTATGGCGGGGCAAGGACAGGCTTATACAGGTGAGGGGCACGCACCACAAGTCGGACGCCCATCTATCTATCACCTACATATATATCGATGATTGTAAGACATGATTCCAAAAGTAGGGTAATAATTTAATTACTTTTAATATTTTTGTACTCTCATTTGAACTTGTATGAGTAAATTGTTACAACGTGTAGAGGTTCCACGAGATATTTAATGTAATTAGTTTATTTACGACAATAATCAATTATTAATTATTCCAATATGGCATTCCCGCCAAAGAATGAATCTAGTGAAATACATCGAATGAGTCATATATCAATTTAAATAAACTCAAACAAAGCAGTTAACAAACTTTCTAAAACTTCAATCTTAATTTTAAACGTAAATCTGACAGTATATTATGATAACCAGTGGCGTGTACAAGTTTTAAAAGCCAGGGTATGCATTACATGGGAAGAAAGAACCCTGCTCGGTAACAAATCTATTACCACTATGGTACGCAGCGCTTTTATGCCTTAATGAGCTGCACGCCACTGATATAGAATGAGAATCGACGATATAGAGTGTTGAACAGTCATTCACTGAGACCTATTACACTATGAATTTAATTTTTTTTTCAGAAACCTACATCAGCAGTTCTGGTCCAACCGGACCGGACTATCCCAGCCATGATCACCCAAAACCATACATAATTGAAACCGAATACAAACCGAGCTACGATACAGGACCAGCAATAAAACCTAGCTACTTACCAAGCGGTTCAGATATCACTGGACCAAGCGGTCCACCCGGCTATCCATCCGGTTCAAGCTATAAACCAAGCTATCCGTCCGGAGATTTCGAATCGAACCGACCAAGCTATGAACCATATCGTCCAATCCATAGACCAAGTTACAAACCCGATTATTTACCATCGGGTTCAAGTGGTTTTAAACCCTCTGAACCAAGCGGTTCATATCCAAGTGGTCCAAGCTATCCATCATATGGACCGGCTTATCCTCCTTATTACCCCGATAAACCGGTCTATAAACCATCATATAGTCCAAGTGGTTCCGGATATAAACCGCCCAGTTCCGGAAGTAGACCAGTCGGATATCCGGGTCAAGATGTGGGATACAGGCCGCAAAGACCGCCATCTATTGATAAGATTGATGAATCTCGTAAGTAGAGTTCTCATTGCATAATCTTTAAGTAAAAAAAAGAAAATTTTTTGAATTTGAAAAGCAAATGCTGAGGCATTATATGAAAAAAAAGATTTTTCCAATGTGAGGCAGCTATATAACTCATATATACCTACCACTCAAGGTAGACAACTTGAAATTTTCAAGAGTTCGTTCCTATAAACGAAATAAATATTTAACGTAAATGATTACTCTGACAAATAACGAGAGTTTGAGTTTACAACCATATATTATATATAATATGTTATTATTGCATGGAAATAAAGTTATTATATCCAATTATAATCCATACTATTATCATAAATACAAAAGTGTCTGTCTGTCAGCTATGCTCTCCCGGCCCATATTTTCAACCGATTTTGATGAAATTTGGTATAGAGGTAAGTAACAAAATTCAAAATTTTAATGTTTTATTATTCAAATAAACTTTTACTAGTGTATTCGAATGGTCGAGTGAATCTACCACTAGTTCGGAATGTCATTCCTACCGAGAAAAACCGTAACATTAACTGGTACATAAAATTACATCCCAATACAAATAAAATAAACCTTGTGTGGGCAAAACTACCTTAACGTAGCTTAAAGCAGTATTATTTTAACATTACAAATTTATATGACCTGGGCGGTTACTATCAACATTTAGAAAACCATTATGATACAGGAACATCTTGTTTCAATCTCTTTGTAATATTACTGAGAAAGCTACCATGACATCACAAAGTTATCATAGTTTTACTCTTTTAGACATGATGGCAAGAACGAATGATACTCTACCATTGTCTATTCATTGCTTTCAGAGTAAGCGAGATGTAGCTATATTTTTTCTATAGCGCTATCTCAATTGCATCGCGTTTCATTTCATGCTTATATAACACAGTGTTGATATATTTTAAATTAAATATTATAACTTTACATAGTGATTATACCTTTATAAAGTGCAATAAATGAACAAAATGTTTTTACCTAAAAACATTTATTTTTTTAAACTAAATAATAATTGTTTGTTTGCTCTTTTTCTGTTAGGTTAAAAATTAACTCAAAAATCTTAACTTACCATGGTGTAAAACGAAACGGTTGTTTTAAATGTCAAACAAGGCGCGATAGTAGTTTGAATTTGAAAATTTGATTATGTCAAATACCTAAACAAATTCGTTTGAAACTTTTTAAATAAAAAACTAATAAATAATAAATAAATTACTTATTATTAATATGTCGGGCCTCGAGTAAGTATAATAATTGTGTGTTAATTGCTCTCATGGATAAAACAAAAAAATACTGGTGAAATTGTGGCGCTAGGCGGTATGTTCGGATAGGTTTTGTGGTGCAGCAGCAGTGCAGTTAATGGTTCCTGCATTTCAAGTGGTTTGTGTGTACTTTTTTGCAGCGTCAGAAGTCGAAGAGTTTCGGGGCGGCAGCTAGACCTTTTATGGGAATATTTAAATTCCCATAAAGATATAGCCGTAGCCTACAATCGATCTTTGCAAGCTAAAGAATATTCAATAAGGGCACTGTTTACTATTTTTTTCGAATTTTTAAAACCTTTCGTCGTCGTCGCCTCAACCTATAGACGTCCACTGCTGGACTGCTGTCTCCTGCATGGATCTCAACAGAGCACGGTCTTGTGCCGCTGGTTTCCAGCAGCTCCCAGCTGCACGCTTGATATAGTCTGCCCACCTAGTGGGGAGTTGTCCAACGCTGTGCTTTCCAGTCTACCGCTACAGCCCATTAACGTCCCACAGCTGGGGACAGGCCTCCACTCTCATAGGAGAAAGGAAATTAGAGCTTAGACCCACTAAGCTGCTCCAATGCGGGTTGGCGGGCTTTAACGACTATCATCATGTTAGTGATAATAACCGGGACCGACGGCTTAACGTGCTCTCCGAGCCACGGGAGTGAAACACCGCCAACTTCCTAACTCCGGGCTATGAGAATTTCTAGTCAGAACCCAATAAGTACTTAATTATGGCCCGACCCAGGACTCGAACCCGGTACCTCGTCGGCTGCAGTTGAGTTTCTTTTTTACCTTTCATAGTTATCAGCAGCTAACCCCATAATAATAATAACCTAACTTATTAAAAATACATTTTGGAAAATTAAATAACTCTCTTTTTTATTAGATATCTCAATTCTCAACTTACCGTAATCCAATATTCACTTAAGTAAGTATATTATAAATCCCCACAATTTCCTATTTATTTGTTTATAAAGTTAATTCGTTGTTGATCCGTCGCAAGAAAGTAACTTTTTTATGATTGCTAAATTTGACGTAAATCCTACGTAATACAATAATGCTAGCTCTCAAAAAACACTTCATGGTACGAATTGAGTGAATGATTTGCGTAATGACGTCACAAAACTGTTTAGGAAAACAATGTTCTAACAAGCTTACTTTAGGGGCGTCATGGTAGGATTTGTCGAAACAATATCAAAATAATAGTGCTTTAAGCAGTCATAGTAACCCCCCTGCCCTGACATTAAAGTAAAGTAAAATTAAAGTGTCAAAAATATTAAAATAATACTGCTTTAAGATGGTGATGGTACTCGTAGTAGTAGCTACATTGGACATAGATTGTAACCATATTAAATGTACCTCAACTTCTCTAATCTAATTTCTTACAGTTTATTTATTTATTGTTAGTAGTAAATTTAAATTTTAGTGGTATATTTTAGCATATATATTATTTTAGCATATTAAATAACATATTCAGATAAGTTTGATACATTGTGTCGCCTTCATTTTCAAAATTTCAAATTGTTAACCCGTGGATGTTGTGGTGTGGTGGATTGCACATTTGTTAATAATTTATTTTTGTTTAGTTGATAAGATTAAATTGTTGAACGTCTCCAATAAATAAAAATAAAAATTAAGCCCCCTGATGACTGGACTAAAGTTAATTTCCGTGTTTCAGTGTCGGTATCGTGGCGTCACTACACTGTGTCAGGGTTTCCGTGCAGGAAGGGAACTGTCTGCGAACAGAACCTCATCGCTGGACATTGGGCTTGCGAGCCGGAGGGTGGAGAAATTGGTAAGTCCATATCCATACTAATATTATAAATGCGAAAGTTTGTTTGTCTGTCTTTCTGTCTGCTACGCTTTCGCGGCCCATCTTTTCAACCGATTTTGATGAAATTGGGTATAGGGATAGTTTATATCCCGGAGAATAACATAGATTACTTTTTATGTAAAAAAAATGTAGGAGTTCCCGTGGCAATACAAAAAA
Source organism: Erebia aethiops (assembly GCA_923060345.2). Classification (NCBI taxonomy): domain Eukaryota; kingdom Metazoa; phylum Arthropoda; class Insecta; order Lepidoptera; family Nymphalidae; genus Erebia; species Erebia aethiops. Next base: position 4,677,949 of record OV281087.1, on the reverse strand, counting down.
ATAATCAACGCGGATGAAGTCGCGGGAACCATCTAGTATTTTTTTATTAATTGATTAATTTCTCAGTACACAGCAGTCTTAAAAACTATAGAATGGTAACAACTGTTTTAATATTTGAAACTGTGTTGTAATATTGTGTTGAAATATAATAATTTGAAATCCATGCATACGCGATGCTAATCCATGCTAATATATTGATGACCTAGCGCAGTGTTGAGCGCCATGCTGTTGCCTTAACGTGGTAGGTCCCGGGTTCGATCCCCGGGTTAATTTGTAAATTTATAATTTCTGAATTTTCTCTGGTCTGTCACACATACACTATTATTATTGTTCTAATCTGTTTTTAACCGACTTCCAAAAAAGGAGGAGGTTCTCAATTCAGCGCGTATTTTTTAATGTACGTTACCGCATATCTGCGAGGTTTCTAAGCAGTTTTGAAAAATGTTTTTTTCAGTTGTTAGAGGAAGCTCTCGAGGTGGTCCCAATAAAAAAATCCTACTCCAAATCATCAACCCTGACACTAAAGAGTTAAAATAAAAATTATTTCCAAAAACCGACTTCCAACGCCACTGTAATATAAACCCTGATGCGTCAACTTTGCCTAACCTTGTTATACCCGCCCGACTTCAATATAGTGGGTAGGAATAAAAATTATTTTTTACTTTACAGTGGCGTTGGAAGTCGGTTTTTTGGAAAGAATTTGTGCACCTACTAGTGTGAGAATGTGAAGAAACGGAATAGGTATTAACCACTATAATTTGGCAGGATCCTGGGACTATTGCTGCGCAGCGACCCATAGATGTGGATACAGCGAGGGATTTCAAAAACCATGGTATCCATTAATTTAATGTTATCTTTTTAATATTATACTAGCTGATGCCCGCGACTTCGCCTGCGTGGATTGAGGTTTTGTAGTTCCCGCGGGAATTCTTAACGTTCTGGAATAAAAAGTAGCCTTTGATGTGTTATTCCAGACATCTACCTCTGTTCCAAATTTCATCCAGATCCGTTCAGCCGTTCTGGCGTGATTGAGTAACAAACATCTATCCAAACTTTCGCATTTATAATACTAAATATAGATGCGAAAGTATAATAATATAAGTATAAGTTTGTTTTATGGATAATCCTGTTGAGGTATAATTGGACCTGGAGAGTGACATAAGTTACTTTTTATCCCGGAAATTATAAAGTGAACCTTATGCTCAACTTTGTTGATCTAATGGTTTGCATACAGGGAGTTGAGTCAGTCAGTGAGTGATTAATGAGTATATCCGGTTTTTTCTTTATTCCAGGTGCTACGTTGGTCCTTCGCATGAGCAATGGCGTCCGTGTAGTGAAAAGTACTACCCCTACCATCACCATAACGTGCCACACCCATCACAGGGACGTAGAGGTAACAGGTTTATTTATAAACTAGCTGATGCCCGCGACTTTGTCCACTTGGATTGAGGATATTTGGTTCCCGCGGAACTCTTTAATTTTTCGGGATAAATACTTTTTATCCCGGATAAAACAGTTTTTATACTTAGTTAATTTTTTAAAACACACAGACGGAGAAACTGCAAGAAAATAAAAGACGGTTCCTTGTACGGGACACTCAAAAAATAATTTAAAAATTATGAAAAACTTTCAGAGGCAATCCGACCCAGACCAGACCAAAATAAGAAACCAATAGACAAACCAATCTATGTACCAGCAGACAGAGACAGATATACGGGAGGCTACTTGCCAGAGGGGGACAGAAAATACTGGGACGATTTGTACAAGAATGGACCTCAAGCCTATTACGATAAGAATGGAAATCCTTTACCAGGTAATCTTTTATTTGGGATTATCACCATCATCATCTCGACCCATCGACGACCCACTGCTGAGTACAAATGGGTTTAGTCCACCACGCTGACCAAGTGCACATTGGCAGGCTTCATACACCTTTAGGGATTGAACCGGGGATTCAAAGTTCAAACCCAGAACCTCAGAATAGGGTCGAGGTCTTAATGTCTATGCATTTTAAGATGAAAGCAGGTTAATACGTCTAGGTCTAGGCATACGTCTAGGCATAGGCCTCTAATCGGTTTCCACCCGGCTTGATACCAGGAAGCTAAATCGCTTTGCCTGCATGGAGGTCTCAAAAATAGCCACAGCCGAGGCCTCCTGAAATTCCCTAATTGTCCTTTCAGGAATCGAACCCTTCACGAAAAAAAAAATATTATCCTGGCAGTGTCGCCATATAAGGTTCTCGGTAGGCGAATGAGAAACGACCACAGGTTTCGGATGATACTTTAATAATGCTCATTAAATATTAGATACATTGACATAAATAACTAGAGGCTTACACTACAGTACAGACAGCTGACAAAATAGATAAATGTCTTATTGCCACACAAAACAATAAAGCTAACAAGCAAAAGGAAATAACAAAGGCAAAGGCGGTCTTATCACTCAAAGTGATCTCCTCCAGGCAACCCTTAGATGCAAATGCATTGAAGCGGGATAGTCAACAACATTAATACATTTAAACTTCATAAACTATACATTCTAATAATACATAAACAATTACACAAATAAAAATACTAAAATATATACCAATATATTTTAATATATTATATAAATAATAATGGTTAAAGAATTAATTCACTATATTCCAGGCTACACCAGAGTACCAATCGAAGATAGGCCACATATAAAATACCAACGGAATCCTGCTAGTCCGGGTTCCGGCTACTGGATCCCAGTGTCTTCATCTGATGAGCATGCGCCGCCCGCAGCTGGTGGCTTAGGAGTGCCAAGGTAAGGAAATAATAACCTCAAAGAAAGTAAAACAATAGATAAAAAGTTTAAAACTATTGAAAACCATAATGATTATACTTTAAAAAAAGTTTAATAAACTGTTGAAGGTTACGTAAATGATAAAAGAGCATGGATTTGACTCGCTCCAGCAATGCTAAGGACAGTGGTTACATAATGTATCTTCTATCTTCACATTGATGAGATTGTAAAATATTTTTTAAAAAGAGCAACCGACGAATTTCTTGCTGGTTATTCTCGGTAGAAATGGCATTCTGAACCAGTGTTAGATTCACTCGACGATTCAAAAGCACTTGTAAAAGTTTATTTGAATAAAAAATCATTTGAATTTTGAATTGAATTTCGCATCAGTAAAATTTTAACCTTATTAGAGTAAATAGCTCTAACTGAACCACAACTGTTTGGAAATCCTATTAAAGCTTTGAAGAGGATTCCGTAATAATTGTTAAGTGAAAATCTATTTCAACGGTTACTGCTCATATTGCATAGTCAAAATATAGTCTTCTACCACCATTACAGCCCATTAACATCCCACTGCTGGGCACTCCACTTTCATAGGAGAGAGAGAATTAGAGCTTAGACGCACCACGCTGCTCCAATGCGGCTTGGCGGGCTTTAACGACTAATATCATGTTACGCATAATAACCAGAACCGACGGCTTAACTTGCTATCTGAGGCACGGGGGCGAAAATGCACCAACTTCCCAACTCCTGGCTAGTACTGAGAATTTGTAGTCAGAAAAACTCAATACTTAATAATGGCGCGACCCGGGACTCGAATCCAGGTCGGGTATATAAATATAGTCTTTTTAGTTGATAATTTATGCAAAAAAAAATTAGGCAAAAAAATGCACACAAATATGAATACTGTCGTGGGTGTCTGGTTTTTAATTCAATTCTTGTTACATATAGGTACTGGCCCGTAGCATACCTTCATAAAGGACCTCCACCGAACATGACATACTTCAGGTTTAACGAAACTACAACAACTGAAAGATACACTACGCCACCACCGGAAAATCAACCAGATATAAAACGTGTTAACCTAGAGAAACCTACCGGAAACGATCTAGAAAGCAGATCTTTTGAAAACAGTCCAAGAGCAGAAAAAAGAATAAATATAACCAGCGATGAAGAAGATATTCATGAACTTAAAATAGATACCACAACTTTAAAACTACCTACCACAACTTCAAAAATAACTACCACAACTTTAAAACCTGAAATTAACGAGACAGTTACTGAGAAAGAGCTATTCAAAGTTAACAATACAGAAACTCAAGATAACCCTGTTATTGCTAATGTAGAAGAGGATGATATAATTAGTGGAATAGATGGCAAGTTACACGATTTCACGAAATCAATTGAAGTTTACGACATTGAAGATATTAAAGGAGATAAAATACCTGATTTTAGGACTTTGGAAGCGGAAGAAAGACAGATCGAGGCTATAGGAAGACTTTTAGCTTCGAGACGAGGAGGAAAATTGGTGATACATAAGAGATCACAAAAAGATTTAGAATCAAAAAGCATATCTCTGGACAAGGACTTTATAGATTTTAATTTTGGTAACAAATTCCCTACTACAGAAAGGAGAGGTGTGATCCAAAAAGTTTCTAAAGAAGATATAGATAAAAACAAATTTCTGAATGATAAAAGCTTAGAAGTGAGTGAAACTACGTTCGTGAGACCACCAAGAGTTCTGAGTACGACCGAAAATGTTAGGAAAGCTGTTGTAAATGGGAAGGTATTTTATGATGCAACGATAAGAGATCAGAGAGAGTTATACGCAAATTCGACACGACGTGCTAAAAACCTACGCCTTGAAGAATATCGTGCGCCATCTGTGATACCTACAACGAGTAATAAAAAGAAAAACAATATTAGAACTCGAAACACGAATCCAGTGAGGCGTGTAAGAAGAGTTTACAAAAAGAGATACAATCCAGAAGAAGTGAGAAAGAGATTGTTGGAAAGAGAAAAGAATAAAAATTCAACAGAAACTATTAAAAGTTAACGACTTATAATTATGGATTACATCCCAGTAAACTAAAATATAGTTTAAATCAAAGCTGAAATAAATTATGTTAAAGCATAATAATTATTATTGTACCCATGCATATTTCTAACTCAGATTTGAATTATAGTGTCTAAAATTTATTATAATATACAAAAGATGTGTCTTAAGTTAAAGGTGATTTTCCACTGCCACGTTTGAAATAAGATATTTAATTTATTATTTCATTGAAGTTTTGCTTGGTTTATTAAATCATGCTCATGGATTTTATTATTATTTAATAAAAATATTTCATATTTTATCCTGATTCTTTCCTTTAATAAATCATTATGGAAAGGTTAAAAATTGTACGATAACATTTCCATTTACAATAAGTATTATAATTAAATTGATAATTAATTAAGTTATTACAAATGTAGTTAAGCTTTTATATCCGCTTATGGTGTTTTAAGCTATATTTTGGTATTAATAATATTGTCAGGATGACCTAAAACAGTATTTTTGGGTTGATTTGACGATGCAGTAACATATTATTTTGTGTACTTACGTACGTATTTATTTTGTACCTATTATGAGATAAAAAATATGAAAATAATATCCAATTAAATCCAACGAATTAAAGAATTCTTCAAAAGAAAACATATTCCAAATATCCTTCATTTTTTTATTTACAGTAATTTATAGTTTGTAATTGAAGCTATTTAAGTTACCAGTGACTAGTTACCGTTTAGATGTACCTATTTGTGATTTTTGTCATTTGAATAGAAATATAAGTAAATATTAAATTTTGTCGCATAATTTCTTTCTTTTACTTAACACAATAAATACCTAGGGGTCATCCATAAAGTACATCACACTAATTTCGTGATTTTTTACCCTTCCTCCGTCCTTGTCACAGTTGGTCACATTTGTGAGACCCCACTCCCTAGTGTGACGTCACATATCTTGCAATTTTACATCTTGAAATTATTAACTTAAATTAATTTTATATTCATTATGCATTTAGGTATGCATTTGTCAAAGGGCTCATAGGCGACTGGCGCGTGACACTTGTAGAGCAAGTGTGAACTCGCCAAAAAAACAATTTAAACCTTACAGATTCTTTGTCTGTTAAAGTTGGAAATATTTTTAAGTTTTGTCGTTAATAGTTCAAATTTAGATGTATAAGATTTTGAAATATGACGTCACGAAACTTAGGACCCCTCCCACCCCTTGTCACACTTTGTCGACCCCCTCCCCCCTTAACGTGTTACGTACTTTATGGATGATCCCCTATGATACCTCTACATATAAAGAAAACTAGCCCAGAAAGATGATGTAAGAAAGTACCTATTAGTGAAGTAGGCATTCTACTCTTATCGTGATTATGTTAAACATTAATAGTAAGCCCGTACTAAACGGTTACCGTGTTGGTAAACGAGGAAAGTATACTGGTATGACTCAACTAGTTGACCATAGGGTTGTCACGGCTTCAATATTTTCTACTAGAAAATTTCTACTATTTTGTATATTTCAAGGGTCAGGTCAGTCAGGGGTTTTCAAACGAAAAAACAATAAATCATACTAATATTATAAATGCGAAAGCTTTTTTGTTGGTTTGTCCTTCACGCCGCAACAAAGGAACGGATCGACGTATTTTTTGCAAGGGTATAGATTTGAAAATATGTAGAGTGACTTAGGCTACTTTTTATCCCGGAAAATGAAGGAGTTCCCGTGGAAAAAAATAATTATACGATGGGTCGATTGTATGCAACGCTACCTTTTTATGCTACTAGTACAGCCCATTAACATCCCACTGCTGGGCACTGACCTCCACCCACATAGGAGAGAGGGAATTAGAGCTTAGACCCATTACGCTACTCCAATGCGGGTTGGCGGGCTTTAACGACTATTATCATGTTAGTGATAATAACCGGGACCGACGGCTTTACGAGCTATTTATATGGCGTGAGTTCTTATATTAATGAAATATAAGAAGTGTAAAGAAGAAGTGCAAGGTAGATGTACCTAAATCTATTGAGATTTTCATTACTAAAAAAATCGAATGAGTATGTGCCAACCCTAGAGTCGAGCGTGAGTTCGCGACTCCCCGTAGATTTGCATTATGCAGTTTGCATTTCTCCTGAGAAAGTACACTACTTACTTACTCGTAGAAAGCGGCAGAGTCATGACTCAAGGACACAGATTTTTACCCAAGTTTAGGAGGGTTAGGTATATGATCCGTTCTGCGCAGTGTACCTATATCATAATTCATACTAATATTATAGATGAGAAAGTGTGTTTGTTTGTTAATGTTAATACCACCACCACAACCACTACATCCCGTTAACGTCCCACTGCTGGGCACAAGCCTCCACTCTCATAGGAATTAGAGCTTAGACCCACCACGCTGCTCCAATGCAGGTTAGCGGGCTTTAACGACTACTATCATGTTAGTGATAATAACCGGGACTGACGGCTTAACGTACTCTCGGAGGCACGGGGGTGAAACACCGCCAACTTCCTAACTTCGGGCTAGTACTTACTGAGAATTTCTAGTCAGAAAAACTCTGGCCCGACCCGGGACTCAAACCTGGGACCTCGTCAGCCACAGTCGAACATGCTAACTATTAAACCAACGAGGCAGTTAATACATGAAACAGAAATAAAATTGTGAAATTTTCTAGACTAAAATTTGTAATTAATTTGTCGAAAAAGTCTGTATACGTTTTTTATAATAAACTCCCCAGAAACAACGTCTTGCTGAAGTACATAGAAGATTAGTATATCAAATGTTATATACTACATATCAAATGTCGCACAAACGAAAGCGAAGGCTCTCCTCTAGACCTCTAGGGCCCGTTTCACTAGTGCCCTCCCGCGGCGATGCTTTCACCGTGTTCGGTTACAAGCCCTACATAGCCGCCGGGTTGTGAATGAGAAAACCTCTTGGGTTACTAAACTTTAGAAGGTCGCGACCACAAAATATATATTTTATTTTCACGACCTCCCTGACGCAGTGTTGAGCGCTGTTGCCTTAACGTGGGAGGTCCTGGGTTCGATTCCCGGCAGGGTCGATATGGGAATTTATAATTTCTGAATTTTCTCTAGTCTGGTCTGGTGGGAGGCTTCGGCCGTAGCCAGTTACCATCCTACCGGCAAACCGTACCGCCAAGTGATTTAGCGTTCCGTGCGTCGATCCGGTGCTTTGTTGCGGCGTGACTGAAGGACAAACCAACAAACCAACACACTTTCGCATCATACTTATATAAATGCGAAAGTGTGTTTGTTTGTTGGTTTATCCCGGAAAATTAAGGAGTTCCCGCGGGAATAACAAAAACCTTAAACCACGTGGACGAAGTAGCGGGCATCTGCTAGTTTATAATATCAGTATGATATGATGTAACAAAACAATAAAGTTTTACACTTAGATGTATTACTGCATGTAATTCAATTCGAAACGGGCACCATGCACGAAAATCGTGATACAATGCAATGATACAAGTGAAAATAGGAAGTGTTGTTACGTCTAGACGGCTTACATCAGACCTAGTACATTCTCAAGGGAATTAAAGGAAAGTAACGTGCACTACTTTATTGCACTTTCGATTCCATTTTATATCAACACGCCTTTATATAGGTACAGCTAAGTAAAGCTTAGTAAGCATATGGAACGCCCTTCTGGCTTCGTTCCCACGTGGGACAATTCGGGAAAAACGGGAAAATAAATAATAAGAATATTTATTTGCATAATACACGTAATACAGGATGGTTTTACAAAAATTAACGTCACAGTGTATTGCCATGCAAGGCGTGCAAATTTGGCAATGTTAGTTACAATTATTATTTTTTTAATTTCCGTTTGTCCCCGAATTCGAATCAAAATTAAATTAAATTTCAATTCCTGTTTGTTCCCGGATTTATTTTTGACGACAATAATTGAACTTAAAGTTCCAGACAGATACTTCGTCCACGTGGACTACACAAATTTGAAACCCCTATTTTCACTCCATAGAGGTGCTAAAGTCTGGTGTTCTAAAATCGTTTCTTAGCGGATTTCTACGTCATAGCACAGAATAGGTAATAGTATGTTGTATGGTTGAAATTTGCAGCCCGATCCGTCCAGTGGTTTGAGCTGTGCGTTGATAGATCAAGCAGTCAGTCAGTCAGTTACCTTTTCCTTTTATAAATTTAGATGCTTTTAGGTATAACAGTTAAGTAAAGCATAGTTAGGATATGGAATGCCTTCGCATTTTCGATTTTTGATTGAGGTTTTTTGGTCCCCGCGGGAATTTTTCAATTTTCCGGGATGAAAAGTTTTTCTAAAAGCCTATGTGTTATTCCAGCCTATAATCTATCACTGTGCCAAAATTCATCCAGATCTGTTCAGGCGTGATTTAATACCAAACATCCATCCATCCATACATTCATCCATCACGTTTATAATATTAGTATAGATTATTATTGTAAACTAGCTGATGCCCGCGACTTCGTCAACGAAGTTTTTTTTAAATTCCCACACGAACTCCTTAATTTTCCGGGATAAAAATTAGCCAATTATACTCTCCAGGTCCCCAACTATACCCAAATAAATAATCACGTTGATCGTGATTGAAGGACAAACCAATAAACCAACAAACAAACACACTTTCGCATTTATAATATTAAATTTATTAGTATGATATGATCTTTACTCTTTGAGATATTATATACATTCTTAGTTCAAATTTACGAAACACCACTCATTGCTATTTAATCGCGGTCAAAAGCAAACATAACATTGTCAACGAAAAAGAATCCGTGTTTGGAGTGGTCAACAAGAACAGTGCAAAGTTCATTGAACCTGAAAGTCTTGTAATACCATCAGATTGTACAAATAAAACTTTTACCGATGGATTTATAGTGAAAGTGGACTTTCGCTTTTAACGCGGCGCATTCGATACGCGTTTTTGCGGACGGTATTAAGTTTAAATTGTCCGATATCAATTCGCTTTGGTAGGGTCGGCATACAAATGTTTATTTAAATAGGACATCATGTGTGTCATTCCCCGGGAATTAAAAAAACTTATTTTTATCGCCTAGTCCTAGTCCTTGCTATTTTATGAATACAATAGTCTTTTCAATCGTGCATTGTCGAGTCAATATCTCCTGAAGATGCTCCGGTATTGGAGTGAAACGTAAGTTTTTATATATCACTACAAGTTAGCCTTTGACTGCGATCTCACCTGATGGTAAGTGATGATGCAGTCTAAGATGGTAGTTTGGAAGATTTCTGTGGTGTGGTGACTATCGCAGGCTATATGTGCGGGATACACACTGTACCACATAGATTTACCTATTGTCGCGGATAATTGCAAATTAAACTTCTAGTTCCTTCATTATTTTTAACCGACTTCCATAAAAGGAGGAGGTTCTCAATTCGGCGCGTATGTTTTTTTTTTTATAAATGCTAAAGTAAGTGTGTATAATATCTGTCTACCGTCTAACCTTATCATATGCTGTATCTGTATTTAATTTTGAGGAAATTTGCTGCAGTAGCTAATTCTGATGATCACAATTGAAAGTCCGTCCCACTGTTGGCCACAGGCTTCCGGTCTCATAAGTGAGAGGGAATTAGAGCTTAAACCCACCACGCCGCTCCAATGCGGGTTGGCGGGCGGGGGAAAGTGGTACACGATCTCAAAACTAAACTAAATTGATAGCACTTAATCGATTGCTGTTTTTTTTTTCTATAGAAAAAATACGAAAAGGATAGCAATACAACTTGTTCTATTCGTTTAGTTAAGAGATTGTGTATACATAAGAATTAGTCACAAAGGCTACTTTTTATCCCGGAAAATCAAGGGATTTCTACAGGATTTTAAAAAATCTTTGCGGATGAATTCCCTGATACCCTGAATACCACAAGTGTGGTTAGTTATAATAATAATTTCTGAATTCTCTCTGGTCTGGTCTGGTGGGAGGCTTCGGCCGTGGCTAGTTACCACCCCACCGGCAAAAGACGTCCTGCCAAGTGATTTAGCGTTCCGGTACGATGCCGTGTATAGAAACTGACTAGGGGTATGGGTTTAATATAACTGCCATACCCCTAACAGGTCAGCCCGCTACCATGGATCACTTATCATCAGGTGAGATCGCAGTCAAGGGCTTACTTGTAGTGAAATACAAAATAAAAAAAACGTACCAGGATCCGTCTTGAAAAGTTGAGCAGCGTGGTTACCCTAACACTACTGTATGGATGCTGTTCAAGTATCAATTCGATTTTGTTTTATTATTGTTTCTTGTTTTCCTCTTATTCCATTTTAAACTCACTGTACAATGTTGCATAGAATGTTGACTGTCGCATAATCACTTTTATATACCTTTTTTTTATTAACCGACTACGGCAAAGCGAAAAAGAAGGGTTTTGATTTATGGTATGTATGTATGTATGTTATTTTTTCTTTATCCACCACAAGTTAGCCCTTGATTGCGATCTCACTCGATGGTAAGTAATGATGCAGTCTAAGATTGTAGCGGGCTAACCTGGTAGGGGTACTCTTAGTCGGTTTCCACACGGCATCGTAGCGGAACGCTAAATTGCTTGGCGATACGTCTTTGCTGGTAGGGTGGTAACTAGCCACGGCCGAAGCCTCCCACCAGACCAGACCAGAGAGAATTCAGAAATTATTAATTTCCAAATTGGCCCTGCCGGGAATCGTACCCGGGACCTCCGCACGTTAAGACAACAGTGCTACACACTGCGCCATGGAGGTCGTCAAAAAACTACATCTAAATGACAAGGCACTCTCCCCTCGCCTAGTAAAAGTTAGTCTCGTTCACGTGATTTCATACTTTTTTCTTACGTTTCCTATTCCGTGTTTATTTCATCCAAGGTACCCGAGGATTTAACCCTAGCTAAGGGCTTGGAAAACTTCCAAATGCAAACAAGAATTTGAAAGTGCCTAACCAGTATGCGAATACGGGACGGGTCGTGGGTTCAATTCTCGCTTGCGATTTTCTCTACGTTTCTCGTTGGAATATGGTGTGACTTGAATTAACTATATTGCAGTTTTATTTATTTAATCGTATGGCGTTTGGTACATAAGCGTTTTTATAAAAAGAACGCCTATTTCGCCTGCAAGTTCGTCGCTCGTTTAGCACCACCCAGGGGACACGTGCAGGGAGGTAGAAGGTAGCTCCTGCGGACGTGAGCGACGGGGCATCCCCCAAATATATTGCAGTAAACCTACTTTAGTAAGTACGAAATTATTTAGCAAGATCTCTTGAAAACATTTATATTATTTACTAGATGATGCACGCGACTTCGGACGCGTGGATTAAAATTTTTGGACTCCCGCCGTAAATTTTTAATAATTTTTCAGGATAAAAAAACTGCTCCTGTACCAAATTTCATCAAAATCGGTCGAACAGATGGGCTGTTAAAGCGTAAAAGACAGATAAACACACTTTCGGATTTATAATATTAGTATTTCTTGCCGAGTTTTCTAAGTAGAAGCTGCTTTCCGAACTAGTGGTAGAGCCTTTAGTTAGGTATTGGGTTTTTCAATTAAGAAATTCTCAGTGCCAGCCCGGAGTTGGAAGTTGGCGGTGTTTTACCCCCGCGCCTCGGAGAGCACGTTAAGCCGTCGGTCCCGGTTATTATCACTAACATGGTAATAGTCGTTAAAGCCCGCCAACCCGCATTGGGGAAACGTGGTGGGTCTAAGCTCTAATTCCCTCTCTCCTACGAGAGTGGAGGCCTGTGCCCAGCAGTGGGACGTTAATAGGCTGTAGTGGTGGTGGTGGTGAGTAGAGCCTTGAATTAGCCTAGTAAAGTAAGATTTGACATAAGTTTGAGTATAAAACAACTAGCCGTCAAATAATCTAAAAGATTGAAAGCTAAACCGACTTCACCACACACTTAACAGTCCAAATCTTGAAAACTACTGAACCGATTTTGATGAAACATACACTGTTCCCTAAGTTGAAGTAAATGTAAGCCAATAAAAATAATGGTCACAATCCGATTAATAGTTTCGGAGAAATCCGCGGACAAATATACATACAAACATACATAGATACAAACCCTGGCGCAGTATTGAGCGATGTTGTTTCAACGTGGGAGGTCCCGGGTTTGATCCCCGGCAGGGTCAATTTGATAATTTATAATTTCTTTAACACGGCAATGGTATCCTCTAAACTCCTGTATACATAAGAGAAACCACAAAGTATGAGGTATTCGACCCACGTGTTGCAGTAGGTTGCGTTACGGATGCAATGCTAATGTTTGAACGCGAATTAGAACTACTTACTCAGTCTAACAGACTGGCAAATTATTTTTAAAACTTAAGATTGAAATCGATTGAGAGTGTGCTCAGGAACTTCACAACCTTGTTCTTCCTTCTCCGTTCTACCACAGAACAGCGAGTAACCGTCAGCGCTGGCATCCTTATGTGGTTGAAGTCCAAGCTGCTCGCACGAAACGTTTTTGCTCGACGTTTTTGATACGAACCGCTAGGGTATGGAACACCCTCCCAGCGCACGTGTTTCCTGCCACGTATACCTTAGGTACCTTCAAAGCAAGAGTGAATAGGCATCTTCTAGGCAAGCGCGTTCCAACCTAGACCTCATCATTGCTTTGCACAAAGCATGATTGTCGGCATGCGCAAGCCTTCCTCACAATAAAAAAATAAAATAAAAAACTTTAATTTTTATTCAACAGCAAGTTAGACCGTGACTGCAATTTCACCTGGTGGTAACTAAGTCAGTTGTGATGCATTCTTCTACTTGGCATCGTACCGGAAAGCATCGCTTGGCGACAAGGATGGTAACCTAACCTAACCTAACCTAACCATGGCCGAAGCTCCCCCCAGACTAGATTAGAGAAAACTCAGAAATTAAATAAACCAAATCGACCCCGCCGGTGATCGAACACGGGACCTCCTACGCATAAGACCACACAAAATTCTATCGTGCATGTGGTGCCTCTTACCAATAATTATTTTTAAGTTGGTACTGGTGCTTACCCATAGGAGAAGACTTTCGCTTGAAGGTTACGATAGTTTGTAGTGATGGGACGCTATCGATTCGATCGACGCGATCGATAGTTTTACATCCCTCATAACAACTTTAAAACCTAAAGGTGAATTGAAAAACAATTAAGTTACCAAATTTTACCAAAATTACGTTGCAAATTATCTGTAATTCAATGGAAAACGTTTTAAACAACAGATGTAACTTATTAACGGATAAGTTCACAACTAGTGTATGTGCAACAACAGATGCACTCTCTATTCCCTTACTCTCATAGCGGGATGTGACGGAAAATCCGACACCGTAGAGACATCAAGCGCAGGACCGACGGCTTTTCGTGCTCTACGAGGCACGAGGGTAAACAATGCCTGACCCAGGAATCGAACCCGGGTCCTCGTCAACCTCAGGTGAACATGCTACCAACTGGACCGACGAGAAAATCTATATATAACTATTAGAAGGAGAATTTTCCTAGTATCAAGTGTTGCAAATTAAATATAATAAAACTATATAGATGATGCTCGTGCTTCATCGTGATTCCCGGGGGAACTCCTTAATTTCCCGGGATAATGCCTGTGCCTGTGTCCTTCCCCGAGATATAATCTAAATCTGTACCAAATTTTATCAAAATCGGTTAAAAAGATGGGCCGTGAAAGCGTAGCAGACAGACAGACACACTTTCGCATTTATATATTAGTATGGAAGTATGGATATGTCCTCCCGACCGAGTTTCGGCCACGGCGGCCATTCTCCAGAGATTAGCCATCTGCGCGCAAGATATTATAGTGCTATGCCGATGCGCATACACAGGTGCACACTGTGTTCCTTTACTCTCATAGCCCGATAGACGGCCAACGAAGCATTAACTTAAATATACAAAGTAGTCCGCCATTTTAACCGTATGCACAAAATGTAGCGAATAATGTTCTTGGGAACCTGTTTTAAATTTAAAAAGAAAGTAGCATGCAGCTGCCTCTGTCGCCCGCATTTCACTTCCTCGTAATGTCCGATTATATATTTACTTTTTTATATATTACAAAAAAAATGGACGACTTATATTTTACTACATATTGTAACGTTGTTTGATTCGGTGGTCACGTTAGTGATTGGGATTAATAATTTATTGGATCAAGGTCTTTCGAGTTGTAGCAAATTACTCCTGTGGGTTTGAATTAGAGTACCAAATTATTAAGGGAGGAATCAACTGGTGCCTATTTCTGAGATGAAACTGACAGATATTTATATACTAATTTTCAAAACTTTTTTAATAGTTGTTGATTGAAATCCAGATTGCATGAGATCATTCAGGTTTAATTTTTTATGTATTTCGAAAATCTCGATAAAAGATGGCTGTCTCAAAACAGCAGCTTTGTTTGGCGGCGATTCAATTTAATACGGTGCACGCTAATCTGGAAGTTTTACTTCTATACTAATTTCATAAATGCGAAAGTTTGAATGGATGTATGGATGGGTGGAGGGATGGATGTTTGTTACTCAATCACGCCAGAACAGCTGAACAGATCTACATCTTTGGCACAGAGATAGATTATAGTCTGGATTAGCACATAGGCGGGATATCCGGGATAAAAAGTAAGTAATCCTGGAAAATTAAGGAGTTCCTGAAACCCAATTATCCAAAACCTTGATCCACGAGGACGTCCCGGGCATCAGCTAGTTAAAAATAAATTGTCGACTTGCGTTTGCGTGAATACTCAATACAACACTAGTCAACCAAACAGTCTTAGCAAGTTAATGCTTTACCATAAAATAAATCAGTGTCGCATTTCTCTAAAAACAAAAGCATTGTAAATCATAATTTCACATCGACTCGAACAATCGACTAATGCGCATCACTAACGCATTATCGATAAGCATTTTGACATGCCTCGACACAATAGAAAGTTTATTTGTGTCTACCGTCGGCAAAAAAAGTTGAGCCTTAAATTTTGTACACGTGTCAAATAAATAACAACTTTATGTTTTGTGAATTAAAGCCTTATATTTGTTGCATGTTAATGAATGTTCTTAACTGTAAGGAAGTGGTCTGAATATTCGGTACATCCATAGTATACGTCTTGACATAATAATGTAGTACAAGAGCTTAACACACTATTCAAGGAAGTTTTATATTGTGCCTTTCAGAGATAATGAAGCTGGTCTGGCCACCATATTATTTTAAAGATTCGTGGTGTTTTTGTTCTCCTCAATCGTGCACTCTTGACAGAGTGCTTGTGGCTGCTGGAATAATTTATTCCTTGCAGTCTGTAAAAGATGAAGGCGTAAGTCAAAGTCCTCTTGATAATTGATATTGAGTCCCATCGCCTCCCATTAAAATGAATAAAATGAAAAACTTTGGGTATCTACAGTTTATTTAGTCAGTGATGATTTTATGTACGGAAATGTATGGTGAGTGGAAATATAGATACTTTTCATACATTTGGATATTGTTTTTATCAAGTAAAAATGTATTTAAATGAAGAAATATATGAGATTTTTTTCTTTTGAAATCAAGGACTAAACTTTTAAAGCGAAGTTCTTTATTATTTATTTGTACACTTTATTCGCAACTATCCCAATTCATGTAGTGGACTCTTGCTCTACTATTTTAACAATGTCCTATACGTCATTTTGTCAGTTACAGTAATGGACGTAAGGATTTTAGTACCTTATTAAAGTTCCCTCAGTAAATTCTAAATGAAAAATTATATTATGTGACACCAAAAATGAAGAGCAGAGAATTACAATTAATTATTTCTTGGTAAGTTTTTATTAGTTTTCAATACTTTTTTATGATAACTGATTTGATTACTGGATAATTTATTTGCAATGCAAGTTGCATTCGTGTGGATTTATATTTTTAATTATCCCGTAGAAATTCTTTGATTTTACGAGATAAAAAGTAGTAAAAGGTCGCGGGAAATAGCTAGTTATAATATTACTAAATGATTCCCGCGACTTCGTCCGCGTGGATTAAAATTTTTGATTCCCGCGGGAACTCTTTAATTTTCCGGGATAAAAAGTAGCCTATGTCCTTCCCCGGGATACCATCTACCCCTGTACCAAATTTCAGTAAAATCGGTTGAAAAGATGGGCCGGGAAAGCGTAGCAGACAGACAGACAGACAGACAGAAACACTTTCGCATTTATTATTATTATTATTATTATTATATACTTTATTTGTACCACCACAACAAGTAAAAATAACAAAAACAAAAATTGGAAATAAAATTAACAGACAGAAGTAGGATACAAAAGGCGGCCTTATCGCTTAGGTAGCGATCTCTACCAGGCAACCTTAGGAAAAGGAGAAAATAAAGGAAAATAGACTGCAGGTGGTTCTATAATATACTTACATTCGAATAACTACATACTAATACATAAACCAATAATATTTATAATATTAGTATGGATTAATATAAATGTATGGGCGAAATAATCGAATTTTCTTACTTTTTATAGGTAAAATAAAATTGATTCTATTTTTTTTGTTGCTAACGCTACTTAACAAGAATGTAAGCATCCGCTATCAGTGATTTGATGATGCAGACAGTACTGGCTAAGGTGTACAATCATTATCCATTATTCTATTATGATAAGACTATAAGGGGCGGCGCACACAGACTGAGTGGAGTAAAGCAGAGGATTTTTTATAACAACTTTAACGGAGCTTTATGGATAGCTTTTTTAAACGACCGCCCTGACGCATTTGTAAACACTGTGGCCTTATAAGCTGGAGGTCCTTGGTTCGATCCCCGATACCACCCGCTTCCCTTCCGGCATCTAACAATCTATAAAATTTCTCTGGCCTACACTGGTGCCGCTAAGCGATATAGCGCTCCGGTACGATAGCGTTTCGAAACCCTTTTAACTTTTTTATTCGGTTACCCATCCAGTTTCAGACAGGCCCAATTGTCTAAGCAAGTCGTAATCATTTGACAGCTTAAAACGTATTACTCGAACTCCATAAACAGGTCGAATAAACCGTTTTTTATTCCACTACAAATTAGCCCTTGACTGCCTACAGGTCGAATAAACCGTTTTTTATTCCACTACAAATTAGCCCTTGACTGCCTAAGTCTAGCCTATCTAAGATGGTAGCGGGCTAACCTATTAGGGGCATGCCAGATACAAATAACCCATACCCACGCCTAATCGGTTTCTACACGACATCGTACCGGAACGCTAAATCGCTTGGCCGTACGTCTTTGCCGGTAGGGTGGTAACTAGCCACGGTCGCAGCCTCCCATCAGGCCAGTCCAGGGAAAATTCAGTAGAAGTTCAGTATAAATTCCCAAATTGACCCTGCTGGGAATCGAACCCGGGACCCACGTTAAGGCAACAGCGCTCAACACTGCGACAGAGAGGTTGTCAACATTACGATTACGATTTCTTTACACAATCAAAGTGGCTGAATAAAATAAGCATTGGCTATTCAGCACGATCAACTATACCTAATATAACCGTTTCGTAATCAGCTAAAAAATAATCCAATTTTAAATCGAACCCGGATCCTCTCGCTTCAAATGTACAGAATACAAATATCAAATGTACTCGTAGTTAATAAATTAATTTACCGTTTCTGCACTATTGATCCATTTGCCACCATATTTTCGCATGAGTTAATTTAACCTAGTTAAACGCAGTACCTATTAACACTACGAGTACATCCATCCTTTTTTCTCTTAAACGTATGCTGTTAATTAGACAGAGACAGGTGCAAAGTAATGAGATTTTTAAATAATTATGTCATCTTTCGGTTAGAAAAAGTGAGATGATTCCACCCGCTAAGTATGTTCGTAGTACTATTTATATAGCGACTTAGGAAAGCATGAACTTCAGGCGATTTTCCGCTGGCTTTTTTTTTGAGAAGTAAAACTACCTAGGCATGTATGTACATGTGTATGTGTATGTAGTAACTTTAATCAATAACTTTTGTACGTTGGTAGTAGTATTTGCATTTGTAGGAAACATGGACGCTGCAAGTTATGCAGCGTTCAGTTATTGAGAGAAATTACAATGGAGTCCAAACACTTTTCAAATTCCTGGATGCCTGGTCTTCTTCCACCTCCCGTTATTCCATGTCATTTCTGCCACGTACCTGCAAATTGTGGAACCAGCTTCCATCTTCTATGTTCCCTATAATGACTATAATATGGGGCTCTTCAAAGTGCGGATAAACAAATTTCTTAAAAGCCAGCAACGCATTGGCGGTTCATCTGGTGCTGCAAATGTTCATGGGCGGCGGTAATCGCTTACCATCAGGTGACCCGCCTGCTTGTTTGCTCGCTGTATACATATATATAAAAAATAAATGTGGGTAAAAAAAGATGCTCAACATTTTCCCTTAATAATAATCATTCTCGCTAATTCTACTTTTTCTTGAGATGATTATATTGAGAATATATGCATAATTTCATCTGGTTCCCTAGTGCGGAGACCAAAGTTATAAATTGACTGTAACTATGTATTGGCAATAAATATATATTTTATTTTATTTTATTTATTTATTTTTTAAATACAATATTTTATTGACCGAGCGAAGCGAAGGTCTATGAGTCTACTTGGGTGAACTGGCACTTGTCCGTCCGTCCGTCCGTCCGTCCGTCTGTCAGAGCATTATAACTTCTGAATTACTGAACGCAATTACTTCAGCTTTAAATATAATATGTAAAACAATGGCCTCCCGCCGAATATGGCTTAAAAAATAATAAAAATCTTTATTTCAGGGGGGCTCTCATAGAAGCGAATGCGAAGTAAAATATTTTTTATAAAGTTACATAGGGTTGCGGTATATCATTTTAAAGATAATTAGGAATAGAGTCCAAAAATATTTTATTTTAATTTTTCCCCCAAAATTGACGAAATGGGGGCTTTCAAAGTGGAGATTTTCTAACGTCCAAAGATGACCTCAGAACTCTAAATTTTCTGAAAGGATGAGCCTGAAACTTGATCAATTATTTCAATTATATCCTGTACTTGAACAACAAATACTAAAATTAGATAAATATTGTAAGGAAACGGAATTATTTAACTTTTAATGAGCTTCAGTATTTTTAACAGAACTTCACATTTATGTCAATAGATGGCGCCGCGAGGTATCAGTTCGGGGCGAAACACTAGTTTATTTTAGTAAGTAAATTTAATTAACTACTGGCCCTAAACATTGACTTTGAGCTCATGCCATATACGAGTATAGACCACTGGCTTAGGTTTTCAGCCAAAGTCGTCCGCAATCACCAGTTTTAGTGATCGAATTTAAAAAAAGAAATGTCTACCCATCCCTCTCTGCCATACGTTCTTCTCTCACAATTTCTCATTTCACCGTTCACTTGTTTAGCGACTCGCTACTAAGTGTGACCGGGTTCTTACTAACACCAACCAAAAGCCAATTAAAACTTAAACGCAAATAAAAATAAAGTTGATATTTCAGTGATAAGAAAAAACCATTAAGGACTTTTTCAAAGTAAACTCTCAAAGTAATATGTGTGTTTCTTATTTTACA
Organism: Erebia aethiops; assembly: GCA_923060345.2. Classification (NCBI taxonomy): domain Eukaryota; kingdom Metazoa; phylum Arthropoda; class Insecta; order Lepidoptera; family Nymphalidae; genus Erebia; species Erebia aethiops. The sequence continues at coordinate 4,657,628 of OV281087.1, read as the reverse complement.
GTGTTAAGTTGGTCACTCGGCTAGTGGGTTCTTTACGGTGACATCGAGCGCACGTCTCTGAACGAAACGAATTAAGTAAATTAAAATGACGATTGACGATCTGTCGATAAAAAGAACCTGATTTTTAAAAAAATGTCAAACTCTACTTAAGTTTGTCGCGTGTTTTTTTCAGTTCCTTTATTTTTTTAAGAGATAATTAATTAAATCTGTCAATGAAAAAGACCTAATTTAAAAATTAAAATGTCAAACTCCACTTGAGTTTGGCGCGCGTGTTTTTTTTTTCGTGATTTGAATTCGCGCGGGATTTCGCACGTCAAAATGACAGTTCTGAGGTGTCAGTTCAAAAGGTACAATAGTGATGTGAAACATATGTTTTTGTTGATAGTGCTATTGATGTTTTTGGACTATTTGCCGCTGAGGTGTCAGGCTGATGACTACGAGAGAGGTAATTATTTCCTATGAATTTTTAGGCATTTAAAGCGAATTATTTTAATTTCTATCAAGCAGTAATGGATTTCTTAATTTATTTAAAAAAAAATTAGGTAGGAATGTATGTACCTACCTATACAAAAAATACCCGCCTAAATTGAGCAAAACAATAACTTAGTTTATTTCTAGGAAAATCTCAAAATTATATATGGAAGTTTTTTAAAAAACCTAAGTCCATTTTAGTTTTTTAAATAGTCAAATATCAAAAACCAATCAGCCTATTCAATCATAAACCCTTTCGGGTTATACTATCAATAAATTAAGGAAAGAGTCGATTTCTGAACAGCCAATTAAAAAATACTTTTGATGAAAGCGCTCAAACCTTTTCGTATAACAGTCAAGGGCCAAGGCTGAGACGGGTTTAATTGTTACCTCTATGTTTATACTTTTTTCTTTCATTTGTTTGATAAATCATTAACATTGAAATACTCTATAAAATGATGACAAAAATGATTTTCTACATCTTATTATATTATTTTTTACATTTTACCAGGGTTAGGCTTCTTCTAAAAATAGGGCGCGTTTGAATTACTCTAAGATTTAGTTTTAAAATACCGATGGTAACTAATCATCTCCATCACGTGTCTATTTTTATGTTGTTAAATTCAACCATATCAATTTATTGTTATTCAATTTTGATTGTCAATTGTAAGTTATATCATTCATTAATCCCTTGCTGCAAATTCACGTAAAACCCTACGTTTGTACGTAAAATACACTTAGTAATACAAAACAAGTGAAAAAATAAGAAAAACTTATCAATAAGCATTCCAACTGATAGATAAGACTTCAACGCGCTTACGGCGTGATTTGAAACTTCATATTTTAAAACTTTTGCTTTTGAAAAACGTATTACTCGTATTTGGAAACCTAAGACATAATCAAATAACATTTTGAAAAGTTAACTAAAATCAATTAATTAAATACCTTCATAAATATATAGTTAAGTAATAAGCTGCAACTGGGTCGAAATATTATCGACTTTCTATATAATATTATATAATAATTGTCGCATTTTACATTATGAATTACGAAGTTACAATTACGAATTATATTTTTAAAATGCCTTAGAATTTTTAAGTGGGTATTCCATATCTTAATATGGAATGCCCACCTCAATTAATATAGGTTCTTTCAAATCAAGAGTGAACTGGGATCTTCCAGGCAAGCGCGCTACCTCAGTCTGTATAACCAGTAAGTCTGATTGCAGCCAAGCGCTAACCTATAAATTAACATAAAATTTATAATTATTAGTTAATTAAAACTATAGTAATAAGTGAAAGCTCAGTCAATCTATACCAATATTATAAATGCGAAAGTTTGGATGGATTGACGACCTCCGTAGCGCAGTGTGTAGCGCTATTGCCTTAACGTGCGGAGGTCCTGGGTTCGATCCCCGGCAGGGTCAATTTGGGAATTTATAATTTCTAAATTTTCCCTGGTCTGGCCTCGTGGGAGGCTTCAGGATCTCTAGTCTAGCCTAGTTACCACCCTACCGGCAAAGACGTGCTGCCAAGCGATTTAGCGTTCCGGTACGATGCCGTGTAGAAACACCGAAGGGGTATATAACTGCCATGCCCCTAACAGGTTAGCCCGCTACCATCTTAGACTGCATCATCACTTACCATCAGTTGAGATCGCAGTCAAGGTGGTGAGCTAGCTTGTGGTGGATAAAAAAAAAGAAAGGATAAATGTTTGTTACTCAATCTAGAACGACTTCAGAACGGGTCTGGATGAAATTTGACACAGAGATAGATTATATTCTAGAATAACACATAGGCTACTTTTTATCCCGGATTAAGATTTGTCGCGAGAACCAAAAAACCTCAATCCACGCGGGAAAAGCTAGCTGGTAATAAAAATTTTGAGTGCAGTAAGCAGAAATTAATTAATCCATACTAATATTATAAATGCGAAAGTCAGTTTGTTTGTTGGTTTGTTGGTTTGTTGGTTTGTTGGTTTGTTGGTTTGTCCTTCAATCACGCTTCAACGGCGCAACGGATCGACGTGATTTTTTGCATGGGTATATTTGAGGACCTGGAGAGTGACATAGGCTACTTTTTATCCCGGAAAAACAAACAGTTCCTGTGGAATAGGATGCTCTTTTTCTCGCATTTTTCTTCAATTAGGCGGCAACGGCACACCGGATAGAAGTGATTTTTTACATGGGTATAATTGAAGAACTGGAGAGTGACATAGGCTACTTTTTATCCCGGAAAAACAAACAGTTCCTGTGGAATAGGATGCTCTTTTTCTCGCATTTTTCTTCAATTAGGCGGCAACGGCACACCGGATAGAAGTGATTTTTTACATGGGTATAATTGAGGAACTGGAGTGACATAGGCTACTTTTTATCCCGGAAAAACTAACAGCTCCTGTGGGATAGTATGCTCTTATTCTCGCATTTGTTCATCAATTAGGCGGCAACGGCACACCGGATCGACGTGATTTTTTACATGGGTATAATTGAGGAACTCGAGAGTGAAACTGGCTACTTTTTATCCCGGAAAAACTAACAGCTCCTGTGGGATAGTATGCTCTTTTTCTCGCATTTGTTCATCAATTAGGCGGCAACGGCACACCGGATCGACGTGATTTTTTACATGGGTATAATTGAGGAACTGGAGACTGACATCCATACTTATATTATAAATGCGAAAGTCAGTTTGTTTGTTGGTTTGTTGGTTTGTCCTTCAATCACGCTTCAAGGGCGCAACGGATCGACGTGATTTTTTGCATGGGTATATTTGAGGACTTGGAGAGTGACATAGGCTACTTTTTATCCCGGAAAAACAAATAGTTCCTGTGGGATAGGATGCTCTTTTTCTCACATTTTTCTTCAATTAGGCGGCAACGGCACACCGGATCGACGTGATGTTTTGCATGGGTATAATTGAGGAAGTGGAGAGTGACATAGGCTACTTTTTATCCCGGAAAAACAAATAGTTCCTGTGGGATAGGATGCTCTTTTTCTCACATTTTTCTTCAATTAGGCGGCAACGGCACACCGGATCGACGTGATGTTTTGCATGGGTATAATTGAGGAAGTGGAGAGTGACATAGGCTACTTTTTATCCTGGAAAAACAAATAGTTCCTGTGGGATAGGATGCTCTTTTTCTCACATTTTTCTTCAATTAGGCGGCAACGGCACACCGGATCGACGTGATGTTTTGCATGGGTATAATTGAGAAACTGGAGAGTGACATAGGCCACTTTTTATCCTGGAAAAACTTACAGCTCCTGTGGGATAGCACGCTCTTTTTCTCTCATTTTTCTTCAATTAGGCGGCAACGGCACACCGGATCGACGTGATTATTTACATGGGTATGATTGAGGAACTGTAGAGTGACATCGGCTACTTTTTATCCCGGAAAAACTAACAGCTCCTGTGGGATAGTATGCTGTCTTTCTCGCATTTGTTCTTCAATTAGGCGGCAACGGCGCAACGGATCGACGTTATTTTTTGCATGGGTATATTTGAAGACCTGGAAAGTGACATAGGCCACTTTTTATCCCGGAAAAACAAACAGTTATATACGTATATCTTAGGTACCTTCAAGGCAAGAGTGAATAGGCATCTTCTAGGCAAGCGCGTTCCAACCTAGACCTCATCATTGCTTTGCACTAAGCATGATTGTCGTCAAGCGCAAGCCTATCTCACAATAAAAAAATAAAAAAAAAGTTCCTGTGGGATAGTATGCTATTTTTCTCACGTTTGTTCTTCAATAAGGCGGCAATAGCGCAACGGATCGACGTGATTTTCGCATGGGTATATTTGAGGACCTGGAGAGTGACATAGGCTACTATTTACTTCGGGAAAACAAACAGTTTCCCGGAGACTTTCACACAGTCTGATAGTAGGTATAGTCTAGATCTTGGAAAGTAACATAGGCTACTTTATGTCCCGGAAAATCTAATAGATCCCACAGGATAGCATGTTGTTTACAGTAGCGTGTTAAAATAATGCTCTGCCCTGTGTCCATAACTGTCCACTGACTAAATATACTCCTCCCTTCTCCTTTGCGGCGTAATGTAATTGTTCCAGTAGTGTCTCTTGCATACTTAATTTAAATACAGTTTTCTAACAAAAACTCATTTATTGGACCCTTGAGCCACGCGAGCGATGCCGCGGGTAATAGCTATCGTGAATATTTTTTCGAATATTTTTCATTTTTCGTGCATGAAAAACCTAGCAAGACGTATTTCATCGAAAGGCAAGACCTTTCGATGAAATACGTCGATACTGAACGTCTCAGTATTCTTCTCCGTGGCATCCTCTTGCATTCTTAATTTAAATACAGTTTTCTAACAAAAACTCATTTATTGTTCCCTTGAGCCACGCGAGCGAAGCCGCGGGTAATAGCTAGTAATTAATATAATTGGGTTGGTATGATAAATAACTCGCACATCTGGGCCAAATCTTGCCTTAAACTGGAATAGAACCGGTCTGAATTAGGTTAAAAGACACATTCTTTTTTTATTTTAACAGATTGTCTGGTGCTTCGAATTTAGAGAATGTTTTAGAGAAGTAAAGAACACACACAAATATAATATTAATATAATGTTAAACAAATATAATAAAAAAACTATATAATTTAATACCCTAAATTCACGCGGACGAAGTGACGGGCAGCAGCTAGTTTTGAATATAGTATAACATTAAAAAAAGTTAGGCTTCACTTAAGACCAATTATTATTATTAAGAATCTCCGAAAAGTAGGTACTTGTACAGACTTGTAAAGACAATTTAAGAAAATTGCATGAACATCCACACATTATCACTTTGAAGACAATTTAATCATGTCTTTCGTCTTTTTGAAGTCGCATTGTGAGATGAGGATTAAAATAAGATGAAGTTTTTTTTAACAGACTTCAAAAAGTAGGAAGGTTCTGCATACGACTTTTATTGAGGTTTTAATGTTTTTTAATTTTTACCTTAAAGTTTCTACTGCATGTTTGATTCCCGATGAAAAATTTTGATTTTTGGTTTTTATGCTGCTCATTTCAAGTAAGTGGTCAAGACATTCTCAAAGTTCTCAATACTAGTACAGTCGCACTATTTACTTATTCTGTGGTACTAGCATCAAGTTAGGTATTTGGTGACGTTTCAACCTCGTGCCTCGGAGAGCACCTAAAGCAGGTGGTCCTTTTCTATCAACTACAACATAGCCCTTGACTGCGATCTCACCTGGTGCTGTGCCTGGTGGTAAGTTGTGATGCTGTCTAAGATGGTAGCGGGCTGACCTGTTAGGAGTACGGCAGATTTGTCAAACACGTACCGTACCGGAACGCTCTATTGATTGGCGGTAGATCTTAACCGGGTGTTATCTAGCCACGGCCGAAGCCTTCCACCAGAACAGACCAGAGGCAATTTAATAAATGAAATTTTCCAAATTTTCTTTGCCATGGATTGAACGCAAGATCTCTCACTCATAATACCACAGTGATCACCACTGTGCCAGGGGAGTCATCTAGGCGGAAATAGTTAAAGAAAATATTTTCCAAAGTAACCCGGAAATCGAACCTGGGAACTCGGTGACTGCAATTAAGTGATTAAGGTCTCCAAATAACCACTTATTCTTAAAACAACAAACGAATTCTCTCAAACAAACACTATAACTTGTAACACAAAACTATTTTCTATTTTAACACAATTTTCACTTTCAATGACCTCTTACTTTCTATATTATATCAAGACTCGAGACATAAACTTGTTTGGTGTACGCTGCTCAGTTCGTTCACTTACCGTTTTATTATAATAGCACTTGAGTGGTAATGTATCGTAAATTATAATGGCGAACAGTTATGGAATACGTTGATAGGTTCGGGTTTGACATAATGATCTTGATTTTTTTGTACTAAATTCTCGTTTGATATACTATCTTAACCACACTCAAACTTGATGGAAAGTGATGATATTATGGTATGTGGGAGTTTCGTTATGTAAATATAAACGTGTTTCTTTATATTTTCAAAACGATTAGTAAGTTTTTGATACAATTAAGCTTTGAGTCTTTTAGAATAATTATTTAATAGTCTTCTCAGGCCAAGGCGCGTTTTTAACCCTCGTAGCTTTTGTTTAAAGATACTGTAATTAATTATGACAATCACGTCTTATACTTGGAATTATTGACGTTCGAAATGTTTATGTACCAAAGAGGTGTGAATATATTGACTTACCTACCGCTCTGTATTAATCAATAGCTGACAAAGTATTATATGAGACAAAAGCTTCTAAAGCGTCAGGTTTCTGAGATATTGGAGCTGGTTCTGTCGTACACAATTTCTAAACTAAACTAAAATGCCAGCATTAAAAATATTGCTAACCCTTTCATAATACTCTCTGCATAAAGAGACAGAACACTAAATTTAAAGGTTTCATTTTAGTTTAAGTTTAGAGATTGTGTTATACAGAATTGGCTACAATAGCTATCAAAGTCTACCCGATGATGGTGCCAAATAACTTACTAAAATCTAAAAATAAAATTTATTTTAGACAAAGAAAACATCCCTAAAGTCCCACGCAAGGCTGAGGTAAGGTTGCTTTCTTTTAGCTTTCCCCCTGTAAACGTGATACAGCATTTTTTCTTCAAACAGGGACTGTTTGTAGAAATCATTTTACGACAGTGTTAGAGCCTCGAAATTATTTGTTCAAAAGTAATTTGAATCATTAAATTCTTTTAAACTGCTCTGTCCGATTTGTCTCGGGAAGATTTCCGAAAATCCTTCATAATAATTTAGTGGTCTACCCTATAATAAACAATATCTAATTTTAAAACCTAGCCTAGATTAAAGCCGTAAAATTTATCTGCAGTCAGAAAATTTAAATTTTTTAAAGAAATAATTAATAATTGAAGATTTAGGTTCATGATATAGGTTAAATCTTACTAATAAAATATGAAATAATGATCGTTTCTTACTTTCTCGAGCCAAAGCGACTGAACCATTTTGGCTGTAATTTGGAATGGAGATAGCAGGGTATACCCTGAATTAACACATAGGCTATATTTTATGCTAGAAAATTAAAGAGTTCCGAAAGAAAAACCTCAATCCACGCGGACGAAATCGCGGTTTATTAGCTTTAGTTTTACGAAATTAGCTAGTTTATAATATTAGTATGATGTAACATTGAAATAGTAGAAAGAAGAGTAAGGTTTTTCTATCAGTGTCAAGGAACCCTGATCATACGGGGTTCATTACAAACCCGATCATACCGTTAAGCGGCGCGCGTGTTGGCTATCATGAATTCGCAACCCGTTACGCAAAAACATTACTATGCATCACCTTTTTTTTTCTTTTACCTTCATGTCAATTAAGCAAGGAATTTAATTAAAAAGTAAAATTAATCAATGAATTGATCTACTTAAGATGAATTAATTAACCGCGCTTCTATGCTAATATTATAAATGCGAAAGTTTGGATGGATGTTAGTTACTCAATCACGCCAGAACGGCTGAACGGATCTGGATGAAATTTGGCACAGAGATAGATTATAGTCTTGAGTAACACATATGCTACTTTTTACCCTGAAAAATTAAACAATTCCAAATTGACAAAAAAAAAACAGCAATCCACGCGGACGAAGTCGCGGGCACCAGCCATTTAATTAATACTTAGAATATTGAATACAATCAGGCGTTACTTTGCGGAAGCATGATATTGAATAAACTAGAAGTTTAATTCGCTAAAATCCGCCACAGTAGACAAATCCTACCAATACTTAGGATCCAAACTCAAATTATAAATGCGAAAGTGTGTCTGTCTGTCCGTCTATTTGTCTGTCTGTCTGCTACGCTTTCACGGCCCACCGATTTTGATTAGACGACAAGTCAAATCAGCAACTTTTCTTCAAACATCATAACGCGCGCAGTAGTAGGTATGGGATGTTATATGAGATACTAAATTCATATCATCAAAATTCGACGCACTTTTTGACTTCAACCTTTAAACTTCAACAAGACTTTAATCGATAGTTTTTCGAACATAAACCTAATAGGGGACGTGGATATTACAAATTAAGGAGATTTAATCTATACTTTAATACCAATATTATAAATGCGAAAGTGTGGATGGATGGATGGATGTTTGTTACTCAATCACGCCCCGAAGCTGAACGGATCTGGATGAAATTTGAAACACAGAGATAGATTATATTCTGTAATTCAAATTCAATTTCAAAATGATTTTTATTCAAATAAACTTTTACAAGTACTTTTGAATCGTCAAGTGAATCTACCACTGGTTCGGAATGCCATTCCTACCGAGAAGAACCAGCAAGAAAGTCGGCGGTTGCTCTTTTGAAAAAAAAAAAAATATAATTTCACTAATTTGTAAAATACATAAGTAACAGTACATACATAATAACACATAGACTAAGGAAGAAGGAAAATTAAAGAGTTTCCGCGGGAACCGAACAATCTCAATACACGCGGACGAAGTCGCGGGCATTAGCTAGTAATCATTCAAAAATAATTTATTTGAATAGTTGTCAAATACCCAATCCATCATTCATTACTCAAGATTGACGGAATTGACTGTTGCAGCGCCCATCGTCTAATGTACGCCATAGTATCTTCCGGACTTCTAGGTTCATTAATCATTTTTTTAATGATGACTTGATGAGTTATCTTTAAACATGATTGATCACAGTGGGCATGTTACGTAACTGAAGTAATATTTTACGTCACCTTCACAAAGAATGTAGGGCAGTTAACTCTGCGTCGTTTTGTTTGGTATGTTCGACTGCGGCCGACGCGGTCCCGGGTTCGAGTCCTGGGGCGGGCCATAATTAAGTATTGGGTTTTTTGACTAGAAATTCTCATTACTAGCCCGGAGTTAGGAAGTTGGCGGTATTTCACCCCCGTGCCTCGGAGAGCACGTTAAGCCGTCGTTCCTGGTTATTATCACTAACATGATAATAATCGTTAAAGCACGGCAACCCGCATTTGAACAGCGTGGGCTAAGCTCTAATTCCCTCTATCCTATGAGAGTGGAGGCCTGTGCCCAGCCGTGGGACGTTAATGGACTGTAGTAGTAGTAAGATTTTATTGAGTTGGCCTTATCATACAACAACATTTGACGACCTCCGTGGCGCAGTGTGTAGCGCTGCTGTCTTAACGTGCGGAGGTCCCGGGTTCGATCCCCGGCAGGGTCAATTTGGGAATTTATAATTTCTGAATTTTCACTGGTCTGGCCTGGTGGGAGGCTTCGGCCGTGGCTAGTTACCATCCTACCGATAAAGAAGTGCCGCCAAGTGATTAAGCGTTCCGGTACGATGCCGTGTAGAAACCGAATAGGGGAATGGGTTTAATATAACTGCTATGCCCCTAACAGGTTAGCTCGCTACCATCTTAGACTGCATCATCACTTACCATTAGATCACAGTCAAGGGCTAACTTGTAGTGGATAAAAAAAAACATTAACTTAAACTTAAAATTATCGCAATCAAATAAAATCTTATCAATGAAAATTGCGACTCTGATTAAAAACCTGCAAAAACAAAAGTGACTTTCACTCGCGAAGTGACATCACGGTTCCTAAAGTCTACATCCGTTTCGGAATCGCGTCTCCACCGCAAATCTGCGAGAAAGTAAACGGATTATAAGTATTTGAGCTTTCCGGAAATGTTTGCGATCTCGTTTGACCGCTAAAGTTGACGCACCGTGAACAAAATGAATAAATAGTAGTAGCTTCAACTTAGATACCTTCAAGGCAAGAGTGAATAGGCATCTTCTAGGCAAGCGATTTACTTTGCAGTAAGCATGATTGTCAAGCGCAAGCCTATCTAACTTCTTATTTTACTCTTACTAATATTATAAATGCGAATATTTGGATGGATGGATGTATGGTTGTATGGATGTTTGTTACTCAATCACGCGCCAACGGCTGAACGGATCTGGCTGAAATTTGGCACATAGATTATAGTCTGGAATAGCACATAGGCACGGAAAATTAAAGAGTTCCCGCGGGAACCAATAAACCTCAAACCACGCAGACGAAGTCGCGGGCATTCGCTAGTCTCACAATAAAAAAAACCTGAGCTGGTAAATGGTGCTAGCGAGCTAACCTGTTAGGGGCATGGCAGTTATATTAAACCCATACCCCTATTCGGTTTCTACACGTGGCATCGTACCTTCCTGTTAGCGTTCCCGCTAAATCGCTTGGCGGCACGTCTTTGCCGGTAGGATGGTGACTAGCCACGGCCGAAGCCTCCCAGAGCATATAAATTCAGAAAATATAAATTCCCAAATTGACCCTGCCGGGAATCGAACCAGGGACCTCCCACGTTAAGGCAACAGCGCTCAACACTGCGCCAGGGACCTCTTCAGGATTGTGGTAACAGATCTTAATTTTGGCCTTACTTCCCATATGCTAATAACTAAACCCGTTTGTCATCAACAATTATAACAACCCACTAACCTACTTTTAAGAACAAAGCTTTATAAAGTTAACTCGCAAAAAATGTATGGAAATAATGGCATATACTGGCACATTGTACCATTAACTGCCTATTCTAGCCATTCAAGGTTCCCATAGAGAAAGACGTATAACTATTGTACAATAGAGATGAATATCTAGTAATACCTGTATTGTTTCTAGAAAGTTTATTGATGTTTTGTGAAAATCATCGATTTATTGATTGATTGATGGTTCAGGTTTTTTAGTCAAAATTCAAATGTTTTTTTATTCAAATAAACTTTTACAAGTGGTTTTGAATCGTCTACTAAACTACTATTAATATAATGAAATGAAATGATTTATTTATTTCATGTAGGACAACTTGTGTCACTTATGATACGTCAAGACTCTACCACCGGCAGTTTTCCGAACCGGTGGTAGAGTCTTGACGCTTTTATACTGAGAAGAGCGGGCAAGAAACTTGCCGGCTCTTTTCTTAAAAAAGAAAAAGGTTACAATAAGTGACAATACAACACATACATTACGTTACAAGTATTTACACTGACTTGTGTCACTGAATGCGAGCCCGGTTGCTTCCATGCAACTTTGTCATTCAGAAAATCATCAATAGTGTACTATGTACTAACCTCGACTTAACAAATGCTGTTTAACAGTCTTTAAATTTATGTAATGGCCGACCTAGAAACTCTTTGGGAACCATGTTACCTGCACCTTGTGCACACGATATATAATAATAATATCCTCCCTCTGACTGCCTCGTTGGTCTAGCGGTTAGCATAGTCGACTGCGGATCACGAGGTCCTGGATTCGATTCCCGGTCGGGCATAATAATTGTTAGGTATTGGGTTTTTTCAGTTAAGAAATGCTCAGTGCCAGCCCGAAGTTGGAAGTTGGCGGTGTTTCACCCCCGTGCCTCGGAGAGCACTTTAAGCCGTCGGTCCCGGTACTAACATGATAATAGTCGTTAAAGCCCGCCAACCCGCAGTGGAGCAGCGTGGTGGGTCTAAGCTCTAATTCCCTCTCTCCTATGAGAGTGGAGGCCTGTGCACAGCAGTGGGACATTAATGGGCTGTAGTGGTAGTGGTAGTGGTGGACCGAAATCTCCAGAGATACCCACCTGATTGGGAGAAGTGTGTGCGCAAACACAGGTGCACTCTCTGTTCCTTTACCATAACCCAATGGAACGGGAAATCTAATACGACCGGAGAGAGATCAGGTGCAGGAACGACGGCATTACGTGCTCTATAAGGCACGGGGGTGAAACGCCAACTTCCTAACGCCACTATTAATAAGCCCTTGACTGTTATCTCGCTTGATGGTAAGTGTTAACGCAGTCTAAGATGGTTGCGGGCTAACCTGTTAGGGGTACGGTAAGATCTAAGAACAAGTTATTAAGTATCAATCTTAATTTAATGACTTAATAAAATCGGCATATTATTAAGAACGATACGTGAGAACCTGTCCTTGGCTGATGTTGGCTTATTAATGCGGCCTAAGTCCACCACGTTCGGGCAATAACCTTAACCTTCCTCAACAAAGTGCTTCGCATTATGAAATGATTGAATCGCTTAAAAAACGCGCTCTATATGCGGAAACACCAGTTGGCAAGTAGAGCGTGGCAGGAAAGTTACTCGCATACCACTCGACCGATGATCTCTGTCGCCTCGTTCGTCTAGTGGTTAGCTTCGATTATGAGGTTCTAGAGTCGATTCAATTTGGGAATTTATAATTTCTTTTTCCCTGGTCTGGCCTGGTGGGGAGACTTCATTTGTGGCTAGTTACCACCCCACCATCAAAAGACATGCCGCCAAGCGTTTTAGCGCTCCGGCACGATGCCGGAGAAAAAACACAATCGTTTATTTGCAAGAAACATTGTAAAATTAAGATGACAAACGAAATACAGAACAAACATTTTTCGTCATTGCTGACGTGCAAAAAAAAATACTAAGGATCGTTTTTTGTCATCTCTTTTCAACTCTGTTTTTGAAGTGAAACTTCTTTAGAATCGTTGTGATTTGAAAATTCGATGAAACGAAAAAGCGACCCTAAAAAGAGAGAAACATATTCATAATAGGATTAAGCCTGCGAGATAATGAGATAGAATACAAGTTATTTTTGTCTCATTCTCTCGTAGGTTACTTTTCTGAAGTTTCACTTCTACCGTGTGTGAATTGCACACACACTCTTTTTTTGTTGTTCAACTGCTTTCCGAACCGATGGTAGAGTCCCGACTTCTCATAAGATACACAAGTGGTCCAATTGGAGCCTTTAACCTTGTACTACATGAAATAAAACATTTCATTTCAATTGAAACGCGTTAGAAAGTGATACCAAAGTGGATCGGAATCCTTAGTTTATTATTCGGAACGCGTCGCATCCTGGTCGCCGTGGCCTTCCTAGATGTTCTTCTGACCGAATTCCGGCCATGGTAACCATTTAAAAAAAAATATGAAGTAGAGAATATGTATATCATAATAGGTAGATTAGTATTGTAGAGTTTTCTTGAGTTAATAATAAAGAAAACCCCTACTATTATTTGATTAATGGAAGGGGTCACGACCCTCAGTAATGAGGAATACGACGCAGAGAGAGAGATACTAATTTATACTAATATTATAAATGCGAAAGTTTGGATGGATGTATGGATGGATGGATGTCACGCCAGAACGGTGGAACGGATCTGTATGAAATTTCGCGCAGCGAAAGAAAATTAAAGAGTTCCAACGGGAACCAAAAAACCTCAGTCCACGCGAACGAAGTCGCGGGCTAGTGTAAGTATAAATGAATGAATGTCCTACCAAGAGAATTTCAGCCACGACGAGATCATCGTGAAACATCTGCGCGGGAGATATTATAGTGCACAAATATATGCGCAAATTACAGATGCCCTCAATCACATTGCTCACTGTGTTTGTGGAACCTTGGCCATACTAGGGTGGGAACCCTAGTATGGCCAATACAGAGTACAATGCTGAAGTCTGTTTGTTTGTCCTCCCATCACACCGTCGATTTTTGCATAGTTAAAATAAAATACCGTAATACCCGCAACGCTATTCTGAAAATACTGTTAAAAACTCAATCGTTGTAATTGGCTGGACTTGGCTTTGACAACCTCCCTGGTGAAGTGGTGAGTGCTGTGATCTTCACGTGGGAGGTCCCGGGTTCGATTCCCGGCAGGGTCAATTTGGGAATTTTTAACTTCTGAATTTTCTATGGAATGGTCTGGTGGGATGCTTCGGCCATGGCTAGTTACAACCCTACCGGCAGAGACGTACCGCCAAGCGATTTAGCGTTCCGGTACGATGCCATGTAGAAACCGATAAGGCTTCCTAAGGATAACTGCCATCACGGTCCATCTGTCCAATGGATTTTGATGAAATTTGGTACAGGGATAGGTTGTATCCCGGAAAATTACTCCCCTTCTTCGGAAATCAAAAACTTCCACTTGGACGAAGCCTCGGGCATTAACTAGTCAGAAGAAATAGCTATCGGTATCTTTATTTAGTTTGCTTATAAAGCAAACTGAATAAAGATACCGGAAAATACTAAAAATAAATAATTGGAATAATTTTATTTTGCTCATTTCATTTCTAATATTTCTAATTTCATTTTCATTCAAACCACGTCTAAAACTTTCCAATATCGTTAACTTAATATTTTCTCTCTGTGATTTGCTATGAAATAAAAATTATGATCAATTTCGATAACCGTTTTTATTATTAAGCCTATGAGAAAAGTGGCTAGATTATAGCTTTGGCATAAGTTCTACTTTTATGTGATTAGAAATTTCACTTTTTAAGTTTAAAAACTATTTACTTATATTTGTCCAACCATTTATTTTACTTTTGGCAGCTTGATTCAATGATGTTCTAACGCGTTACTGATTCGATTTTTGATAACAATCTACTTTCTTTATGAAAAAGTTTTAATCGATTTGACACATTGATATTTGCTCAACATTTTTTTATTGCTTTATAAACATACCCAAGCATTTAAATGACTAATTATGTTAATTTATGTATTAAAATAAAACATTTATATACAACAGTACAGTAAATGTACATGAATTCGTCAGGTCATAGAAACCATCCATCGCCAAAGATGTATGGTGCTTAAAGGACTATCAAGAAAGCTAGTGTTAAAGCTCCGTGACTATTTTGAAAAGGAAAGTCGTACTTGTAATTACTAGCTGAGTATACTAGTTACGAAATATTGGATAAAAGGACACGTAGCTTCACTATTGTACAAAACGGTATGCGTCTATGGAGTATTGCATTTTTTGTCTATGGTTTCCTGTCAATTTTATGACACTTCATAGGCGTGCTTATGTCAAAAGTAAAATAAATGGTTGGACAATATAATAGATCAAAAGTTACACAACACATGGAAGTGGCAGTTTCACTCAGTTTTTATGATGATAAGTAAATCTTGAGGTAAATCCTTTTTTATGGGGCTCCACGAACTAAACTTCTAGATACTGTATTAGAAGGAAAATATTCGTAAGTTATATAATCAAGAAATTTGTTTTTAATTTGGTATTCAAAACAAAACCAGGTTTTAAACAACTTTCTTTTGAAAGCCGCATTCGTTTTGGTCAATAAAAATACACAATCTAAATTACTTTTACTTTAAACATATTATTAATATAAAACTATAATTAAATTAATTATGTGTACAAAACAATTACTTAATTAATTTCCTACCTTTCTCCTTTTCAGAAGCAAGAAAACTGTTCGGCGGTTACAAAATAACACCATCATATTGCAAAGCTAGCAGAGCTGCAAAATATAATAGAGGAACTACAATATGCATGTTCAACCATGAATGCGCTCAACGTGGAGGTGAAGTAGTAGGTGCATGTATGGATGGATTCCTCTTTGGAGCATGCTGTCAACTACCATCTGACAACCAATCCCACATACCGAAAGGTCCAGGTGTTGTCATGACAAGCTATCTAGACTACCCTGATCCTGAGACTGAAACTGATGATTATGACGGAGAACAGCTCAGTGCTTGGCATAACAGCTTCAAACCAGTCGTCACACCTGGTTATAGACCATCAACACAATCTTTTTCAACTCAAGCACCTTCAACTAATAAAGCAGAGTCAGACTTGAGCACGGAAAGCCAAAATATTATCAACGAAGGACTCAGTCAAATTTCGAATACTTTACTAAGCACTCCACCAAAGGATAATACATTTGTTTATTCTAAACCAGAAGGTGTTTATACTCATAGTTCAATTAATCATGCGGTTGCAGAAACTGTATTATTTCATGAAAACGGCTCAGAAGTTAATGATATAGCAAGACCGTCTGATTTTAATATACAAATCTCGTCTATGCAAACTAAACCAACAGTCCCTCCTACAACTACGTCTGTATCATCGCCTTCCATTATAGTATCAACACACAGACCTATATACAAGCCTGTGTTCAAACCTAAACCTACAAAAGTGACAACTGAAAAACCAACAACAGAAAGCTATATACCAGTTTCAACAGTTACAAAAGAAAAAATGCCTGAATTGACTTCTATAGACAGTATCATACAGATGCTTAATGAAAGCACTCCAAGTATGAAAGATGAAGTAACTCCACCTTCAATGGATGTAATGGAGACAAAATCATCACCAGGTCCTTCAACAGTAACACCCGTATCATACAGTAGTAGTTTCCCAAACTACTACCTCTCTACAGGTCATTATGTTACCTTAAAACCATCGACATACCAAAGTACGCAATCAACAAAATACTCAACTAAAAAACCTTCACCAACTAAAAAACCATACGGAAATACAACACCAAACAGCATACCTCAAGATTTAAGACCAGTAAAACCTTACTACTCATCCCCCAAGCCTAGTCAATCAACTAGTCAAGAAATTGAAGCATTCAGCAGATATCCAACTAATCCAGAAGATTTTAGTGACTCAATTACGACTTTCAGCTATGTGAGCTCGACTACAACGTTAAAACCAACTTCAACTACAAGAAAACCACCCTCAACGAGCTACGTAACCGGTTCTAACCCATTAAGACGACCAGTAACTCCACCAACCAATTTCTTATCTACCTACGATGCCAATATAGACACTTTTTCAAGTGTTACACCAACTGTGATAGTTCTAAGCGGATTTACAAAACCTGAAACATTATCAGAAGAAACCCAATTTGTTGAAATTTCCCAAGAACCATACAAAAAACCAGTCAGTCAAATTACAGTTAACAATCACATCGAATCAACGAATAACATATTTGTCAATAAACCACCACCGCAGAAAATAGAAAAACCAAAACCAAAACCAGTGACAGAATACGCAAAACCATCTTCTCCGACTGTAGTTATAACTCCAAAACCAAATCCTACTACACCTTTCCCTAGTAAAGTAACAACAAGACCTTTACCCGTATCTGAAACTAGCAATCCTCAATTTGATTTATATACTGATTATCCTACGTCGACAATTAAACCTGAAATGCAAACTTCTTCTGACGATCTTATTAACTTCCCTCCAGTAAGGAATCCTATGCTTAACGCTACTGGATCTAACCCAAGTGTTTACAATACTAGCGTTGCTATCGACAATGATTTCGATATACTACAAGATGTAGATATCACAACACCAACATGGCATGAGGATATTAAATTAAACGATAAAATGAATTTGTTTGTTAGTAAAATCGTTGGAAGCTTACAAGGGACGTTTCAAGAATTGCATGATATAGTTATTCTTGATAAAAAGCCGAATGCTACATTGACTAGAACGACTACTGCGAAACCTCCGAAAAAGACTCTTCCTACAAGAAAACCATTGACGACTACGAAAAAACCGACTAGAGTTACTTCAAAAAAACCTCCGAAGACTACAAGGAAACCCGTCAAATTGTCTACTTCTGCTAGAAAACCGACTACGACTACCCCGACTCCTACAACTACCCAAACGACGACGACTACTACTAAAAAAACGGTAAGTAACACTTTCAAACTTTTTAAATCGCTAATTTAGATTATTTATATTTAATAGTTCTCTTTTACTTTTTACCCGACTGCGGAACGCACAGGGTTATGTGTTCATCAGTCTATATATTTAGATAGTAAAGCTAAGATATTTCCCATATTTTTACAGATTAATTTCACTAAGGTAATAAATAACGCAAATACATATTATGATTTGCTCAAATAATATTTTTTAAATACTTATAGATATTTTTTTTATTTTCAAGAGCTTCTAATAAAAGATTTTTTTTTAACATGAAATACAAAATGTAGGACTCAAAAAAAATCTGGTAAATCTTTGCCAAATAGTTTACCAGGCACGGTCCTTGGCCTGTGATTAATTTGTTTTCAGATCACGACTTCAAAGAAAACCAAGCCTACGAGGAAAGTGACTACAACTACAATTACGACTACAATAACAGAACTAGCCGATGAAGTAACTACGGAAGGATACTCCGAACCCATTGATTACAATGATAAAAACTGTAAGTAAAATACACAAAAATGTACAGTTTAGAGGCGAATAATGCTATTAAATAGAAGTCAGTTTAATTAGCACACAAATGCATAATGGCAAATTTTATCATTCCGAGACTCGAAACTTTTCGTAGCAACTTTTACTTAATAATAAAAATTCATAATCTTTTGCTCGCGATTACTAAAGTAGCTGTAAAGTTAGATTGGATTTTTATATTCGTATATTGAAAGTGTTCGTATTTATGCGGTTCGGTTCGTACCTATATTGTGTGTATTTTGGCTGTAAATAAGATAACATAACTTCCGTTGTCAGCAAAAAAAAAAAAAAACTTCCACCAAAGTTTAAAAAGTTTAGTTTTTTTTTTATCCACCACAAGCTAGCCCTTGACTGCGATCTCACCTGATGGTAAGTGATGATGCAGTCTAAGATGGTAGCGGGCTAACCTGTCAGGGGCATGGCAGTTATATTAAACCCATACCCTTTCGGTTTCTACACGGCATCGTACCGGAACGCTAAATCGCTTGGCGGCACGTCTTTGCCGGTAGGGTGGTAACTAGCCACGGGCGAAGCCTCCCACCAGGCCAGACCAGGGAAAATTCAGAAATTATAAATTCCCAAATTGACCCTGTCGGGGATCGAACCCAGGACCTCCGCACGTTAAGGCAACAGCGCTACAAAATGCGCCACGGAGGTCATCAAAAAGTTGAATTAAAAGTTTAACCAGTTATCAATAAAATTTTCAGTATGCGGCGTGCGTCCTCTAGTCAAATCAGGGCGTATAGTGGGAGGCAAGAACGCCAGGTTCGGGGAATTTCCGTGGCAAGTTCTGGTCAGGGAGTCGACGTGGCTGGGCCTATTTACCAAGAACAAGTGCGGTGGAGTCCTCATCACGAATAGATACGTCACTACCGCTGCCCATTGTCAACCGGGGTAAGCTTTTTAAGTTAAATTTTCCAATAATTTGTATAAATTTCCAAGCGCTGATAGTCTAAAGAGTAAGGGGTCGTATAGAGGGGAAAGAGCGCCAGGTTCGTGGAATGGCCGTGGCATGTTCTGGTCAGGGAGTCGACGTGGCTGGGCCTGTTTACCAAGAACAAGAGCGGTGTAGTGAGTACTTATGAGGATATTACTACCGCTGCCCATTGTCAACCTGGGTAAGCTGTTTTAAATTTAAAACTAGATGATGTCCGCGGCTTTGTCCGGATATTTATGACTATACATGACTCCCGGATAAACTCACGTGTTACGTCGGAAAATGCTTGACTAGTTTCGAACCCGTTCGGGGCCCTGCTCGCGTGACGCAGGCCGACTGCTCGACTGCGGGCCGCATGTCGTACAGCTCTGATGCATGAGGTGGGGGCGGGGGTACCTCTAAATTAAACCCTTTCCATTCTGAGAGAAGACTTGTGTGACGTAGGTTGAAATGGTGAAACGATGATGTTGACACCTAACAGGTTACCCCGATACCATCTTACACTGCATCATCACTTACCACCAGGTGAGATCGGAGTGAAAGGCCAACTTGTGGTGGGAAAAAAACTGTCATGTGTCAAGCACAGCCAACCCCTTCCATGCTAAAGAAGAATATACTTAATCTTTTCAGATTCCTTGCATCACTAGTAGCTGTATTCGGAGAGAACGACATATCCAGCGACGTTGAGCCAAAGCGTCCAGTCTCCAAGAACGTGAGAAGAGTGATCGTCCACAGACAGTATGACGCTGCTACCTTCGAGAACGATCTGGCACTGTTAGAACTAGATACACCTGTGCAATTTGATGCACATATCGGTAAGGAGAATAGAATCACAGCCCAAAGCGCGGTCTCCACCTAAAAAGAGTAATAAAAGGGAAATGGCTAAGAGGAACGGACTTTGTGTAGACAAAATAGTCAAAAAGAGAATGCATGCAGTGAGAATGTTGTCACGTTCCTAAAATAAGTGGCGCGAATTGTGAGGAGGTTCCTCTCTCTGGAGCCCTGATCACCGACTGCTTGGGTCCTTAAGTCCCCAGCGAGTGGAAGTTTTGTAGGAATAGTCTTATAGAAATATACAAACAAATAAATGAGAGGAAGGAAACAATAGGGCTGTATGGTATCGGCAGTAGGTATGGTCCGGTCCCTAAATTGTTTTTTTTTTGGTCCCTACCTGCCAACGTAATTTGGTACTTTGTCCTTGCATAAACAGCCATC
Organism: Erebia aethiops; assembly: GCA_923060345.2. Taxonomy (NCBI): domain Eukaryota; kingdom Metazoa; phylum Arthropoda; class Insecta; order Lepidoptera; family Nymphalidae; genus Erebia; species Erebia aethiops. The sequence continues at coordinate 4,637,054 of OV281087.1, read as the reverse complement.
TTATTATTTCCAGTGCCGATCTGCATGCCTCCAGACGATTCCGACTTCACGGGCCGGTTCGCGACCGTGACGGGATGGGGCCGGCTCAAGTATGGAGGAGGGGTGCCATCTGTCCTTCAGGAGGTTCAAGTAAGTCACTGTGGAACTATTGGCATACCAGACGTTTCAAAAGCACTTGTAAAAGTTTGATTGAATAAAATATAAAATATTTAAATTTGAATGTTTCACCTTATTTCTAGGGTTGCGTACCTAAAAGGTTGGTTAGTAAAAGTTAAAAAAAAAATTAAAAAAAAACCCGGCTTAGTTTGTTGTGGGCTCTTCTCAGACCAGGGCGCGTTTGGAACCCTCGTAGCTTTAGTTTAAGATGTCGTACTGATTATCACCATTATATTGTTACTCGTATATGTTATAAATAACCGAACGTCAATAAGTGTAGTATACCTACCTAAATTGAATAAACGTTCTTTGACTTTGACTTTGACTTTAACCCTTATGGTGGTCCGTCAGGACACTTTTTTTTTGTTAATTCTGCTCTCACTCATGAGTCATGGTAATATAGAGTCTAGGCAGATAATAATAGAGTAGAATATAGAGTGGTATGGAGTATAGGCAGTAATAGAGGCGGACTAACCTGATAGGAGTATCTCAGATTTTTTTATTACAAGAAATGAAGCGGCTTGAAATGTGGAACAAGAACGTTTCCTATGACTTGATTGAACATCGACCACTCATGGGTGCTAACGCTCATGGTCTCTCGCAGTTCTTTATTATATTATTTTATTGTTTAGTACCAGTACATTAAATAAAATAAATAAAAACTTTTTATTGCAGGCGACTATACTATGATGGTTAGTAAAAAAACAAAAATACTTAACCTACACTTACACCTACGCCTCGGAAGGTGCCTATAAGGCCTCCTAGCGCGGATGTACATATCATACCAGCACCTTCAGATTGGGGCTGTCCAGCTTAGTAGCCAATATCCTACTGTGTACGCTTGGTGACACGTCTTTGCCGGTACAGTGATAGCTAGCCACAAGCGAAACCTCTCAGCAAACCAGAGACAATTAAAAGATTCTTAAATAGTCCCTTCTGGGAAGAACCCGAGACTTATTGACTGTGTACCTGACGCCTTAAAACAGCTATTTTATCATTCCGATTGGCTTTTCCAGGTCCCAGTGATAGAAAACAGCGCTTGCCAGGAGATGTTCCACACGGCGGGCCACGCGAAGAAAATACTTAACTCCTTCATCTGTGCTGGATATGCAAACGGGCAGAAGGACTCTTGTGAAGTGAGTACCCGTAATATAACTTACCTTTCTAGGTTACCTTGGAATTAGGATGTGTAATAATTTATTTTTAATTAATAAATAAAAAAAATTATATTCAAATCCGAACCGCTAGGATATGGTATGGCCTTCCGGCTTCCGTTTTCCCCTCCTCTTTTAATATGGGTACCTTCAAATCAAGAGTGAATAGGCATCTTCTAGGCAAGCGCGCTCCACCTTAGGCTGCATCACCTCTTGCATGCAAGTCTGATTGCAGCCAAGGGCTAGCCTATATATTTAAAAAAAAAAAACTTTTCTAGTATGAAATACATATTTGTGACGTCATCATATTTAATTACTTTTTTCAATTTCAATCCATTCAACGCAATTTCAATGTCATTTAAAATGGTTATCAAACTTAAGACTACCCGAATGTAAGGTATTTTGGAAGTCCCTCTTTTTAATAATTAATCAGTAAGAAATACGAAGAATTGATTGGACGACTTCACAAACCTTTGAGAACATTATGGCATCACAAGTCATACAGGCTTCCTCCCTTTCTTTTATTAATTTTAAATAATTATTATATGTTATTTATATAATAACTAAACTAGATGATGACCGCGACTTCGTCTGCGTGGATTAAGATTTTTGGATGCCCGCGGGAACTCTTTAATTTTCCGGGATAAAAAGTAGCATATGTCCTTCCCGTGGATACAAACTATCCCTATACCAAATTTCATCCAAATCCGTTGAAAAGATGGGCCGTGAAAGCGTAGCAGACAGACAGACAGAAACACTTTCGCATTAATAATATTAGTATGGATATTATATATTTGCACGCATATAGAACCTTATTAGTGTGACCCTGTAGGATAACAATTACATTACAATGTTAATAGTTTCGATTTTAGGTTAGATCAGTATTTATTGTAATCTGTTTTGGTTGCCAAATGAATAAAATAAAATAATTAATTGTGATTAAATATTTTCCAGGGCGATAGCGGTGGTCCTTTAGTGCTTCAACGCGATGACGGCAGATGGCAGCTGGTCGGTACAGTATCACATGGCATTAAATGCGCTGCGCCTTACCTGCCAGGCGTGTACATGAGGACAACATACTACAAACCTTGGCTTAAATCTATCACTGGCGTTCACTGAGTTTCAAACAGTTTCATGAGGATTCTTGAGTGCTTCTAATTTCAAATGACACTAATCATTTTCACTATGATGCTAAAAAAATATTGTCATGAAATTCTTGAAGACACTGCATAGATTGTTATAATTTGTGATCATTGTTTACACGATATTGAATATGCAGTCCCTAATCTACGTGGCATACCATGACTTATGAGAACCACCTTATATGAACCTTGGCTCAAATCTATCACTGTCGTGCACTAAATTTCGTACAGTTTCATGAGGATTCTTGGGTTCTTCTAATTCCAAATTACAATAATCTTTTGCGCTATGACGTTAAATATAATTTTGTCATGAAATTTTTGATATTATTTTGTGATTCAATCAAATCAATTATTGAATATGCAGTCCCTATTCTACGTGGCGTACTTTAACTTATGGGAACTACCTCATAAAAACCTTGGCTAAAATACCTATCACTGGCATTCATAGAGTTTAAAACAGTTTCACTAATATTCATTGGGTTTCAAAAGATTCTTGAGTTCTACAAATTCATATACCAACAAATTTACCAATTTACTCTTCGTTGAACAATAAACTGTATTATTTTTTTGAAATTCTTTAAGATACTATCACTGGCGTTCATGGAGTTTCATACAGTTTCATGAGGATTCTTAAGTTCTTCCAATTGCAAATGACAATAAACTTTTTTTGCTATGACGTTAAACAGAATACTGTCATGAAATTCTCTCTCTACGAATTTGAATTGGTGATACTGCATGGTATCAATCTTATTAGTTATTGTATTTATATATATTATATTATGTACCTATATTAAATTCACTACTATTTATTTATTAATTTTCGTTCAGTATACTAATTTATTGAGTATATTAAATTATTTTAAGTTGTTTTATCGGTATCCCACCATCAGATTAAATGTATATTTATGTTTGTGATGTATTATCGGGAAGATTAATTATTTTATTGAATTGAAAGTTTCAATTTCATTCGGTAATAAATTTATAAAAATACTAGGATGGCACAAAATTATATTATATAAAATTTGAATAAAATGACTGTGCCAAGGTCGAAACTTTGACAAAAGCATTCGAAAATGAATTAATGATATTTCACGTGAGTAGCTAGTAGCTAATTTTATAAATATTGTAAATTATTACTATAAATATTGTACATTGGAATGCATTTATTTATTTAAAGTTTTTAAATTTAAAAATAGCTCTTATTTAGGTTTAAGTCGTTAATTATTTATATTTGTCGCATTATAGGTTAATTTTACGATAAATAATTAAGTTTATTTTTTTTTTAATTTAAAAAAAAACGTAAATCAATTTTGGAAGTTAAACTTAGACGAGCGTTGCTAAAATTTGCTCAACTACTTAAATTTTTACCAATATTATTTATTGTTATTATTTAGGAAAATATTTTGCAATATTGTTACTTTAATGATATTATTAAGGATAAAATACATGAAAAGCTCAATGTGTAGGAAATATTGTAAAAATAAACGACTGTTATGCATTTAATAAATAAATTTAAAGTTATATTTTGTTTAATTATTAATCATTTTCATTTGATGAATAACTTTTAGGATACATGCCCTCGAATTATCCGTATGCATGCATGCACTCCATAAACAGTTCAAGTAATACATTTTAAACTGTCAAATATTCAAGACTAGCTCTGCTGCTATAGTAGAATTAAAAAAATTAAAATCCACATTGCACCAACAATTATTTTATTTTTTACATTTTAAAACACGATTGTTTTGAATAATATACCAATAAAGTTTTTTATGTTATGTTATATACGTGGGCTTACAATTTCAAATATATTTATATTAAAATGATTATATTATTTTGATATAATAATATTAAGTATATTGTATAGTTATAACATTAAAATAATGGTTCTCTACTTGCAATAATAATATTATTGTTCAAGCAATATACACTATTAATAAAGTTTATTGATGTGGCACAGCAGTTTCTAAATTACATTAAATATGGATAATTTTGTAACATCTTTTAAACATTTATTCTATAACGCCTACATTATAATTGTTATCTACAAGCTTATTAATTATAATATAATACTAGTGATAATAGTATACAGCGAAAAAGTAAATTTCGAAATTAGTAACTAATTTTATTATTAGATCGATTATTAAAAACTTAAACTAAGTATAAATTTGCAACTTTGGTTCGTTATTTATTTCTGTCCCAACAGACTGAAATCCGGATTTCAATATTTGAATCGTTTATTTTTTTGTTAAAATAAAATAAAAAGATCTTCATCAAAAATATACACTGCTATTGGTAGATACTTAAAATTAGAAGAACAACATTGTGCTTTAACCTTATAAACAAATTATGACAACTTAAGAAATAAGTTTTTATTTATTTTTTCTTTATTTAATTTCTACAATGCTGGTTACCGTTAACATTTAAAGCATACTTTAATAAATCACTACAGCATCTTGAATTTTTTTACTATGCATTTTTTTTAAATTCAGAATACATCACTAATTGAGAAGATATGATTATTCATTCCAAATTTCGACTTATCTTACCTACGACTATTTTATTTTCACTTTTTACTTATTTATTAATTCTACCTTTATAGTGAAAGCATTTTTTGCAGATCGCATCAGCCCTATCTTTAATAGATTGCGTCGTAACTGCCTTTTCAGATTCAATTTTAACATCTTCCGTCTCGAAGGGACCTTCACTAAATTGTTGTATTAATTTCTTGATATAGCTACCAGGGCCTTTAATAGTTATCTTAGAATTATCGTCGACTTTATCAACACTTTCGTCCACATCATTGCGACGCTCACCTAAAATTCCACCCTGAAAACTGTCGAAAGCCTGTGAAATTTTATCGCCAATATTCAATTTTCCTTCTGCAGCATTAAAATGTACTTGATCTTCGAATTTCTTAGAACCTGTTGGTGTTATAGTAATTTCATTGTTTCTCATATCTATAGAAATTGTCGCATCTTCTAGCTTTAAATCTGAGAGAGATACGTCAAAAGATTTCGATCTGAACTGTCGTGATGGTGTAGAAAGAACATGCAGTTGGCTTGAATCTAAGTTATCCTGTTTTATTGTTGTACTGGATGCCACTGGTGATGATGTTATTGATGAACGCTCGCAAGGGCTAGATCCTGGAATTATAACAATTATCCAAGTTAATGCTGAGAACATTTTTGCTATTAAAACGATTACAAAAAGCTATATAGCTATAGCATAGCAGAGCCATGCGTCTTTCTTAAATCTGCGTTTAAGCGGAAATTCCCAACACCTTTAACAAAATTTAATTACCTCAATAATTAAGATCCGATAGGCTCACTTTTTGGTCCTAAAATAAACCAAGAAAATTTAACTAAAGAACTTAAAGGTTTTCTATCACTATGTCTAATTCTATAAAAATAAGTGCAAGTTATAAAAATAGTGAAAATAATGTAGGACGATGAAGCAATTTTGATTCTATAGATCAAAAAATTAAATTAATAATTATAACACTAAAAAGCTAAAACTAAATGGTTTTCTAAAACTCAACAATTTACAACACCAAAATAGAGTCAAGATTGCCTCAGACCTTTTCGTTTCAAAAATATCCATTTACCATTAGAAGCTTCTTCCCTTTCTTCCTCAGAACACTGAGGAAGAGACTGTTCCACCATCAAGCCCTGCACCATATCCATGTAGGAGTCAAGAGAAAACTTCTTTCCGCACATGCGTATGCCCCGGATGCGTCTACGCATCTCTATGAAAGATTTAGTAAAGCCGATGATATTATATGAGTTGACGATTAGGAGGAAAAATATAAGTTGTTAATTGATTATGGTGAGAGAGAGTAAAATAAAGATAATATTATAAAAGCTACACCAAAATTATTGCAACCAGCAACGCTCGCTTATGAATTTGTACCTTCAAAAACAGTAAATAAACTTTACTATTTAACTATGAAATAGCAAAATGAAAGCTTTGAAATAAATTTATTTTTGGCCAAGCCGTTGCCAGTTACAATATTGTTGACTTATAATTATGCAAACTTCAGTCAAAGGTAAGTATTTCCACAGAATATGTAAGCAATTCTATCATTTTGTCAAAATCTAACGATAAAAATTCCTCTTCCATTATAGCATAATGATTTTTAAAACAACACCAGTAAGGTTAAGAAAGACTTATAATTGAATTGGATGCTGAATATGAAGATACAACTCACCGGGACTATCCTTCGGCTCCATTTTCAACTGTGCAAACGTATGAGCACAGGATGAAAGGACTTGTTCGTAATCGCAAATTGCAACATGAGTTCCGTTTACTATCTTGGGACTCATAGGGCTGTTGGCCAAAAGCAGACTCGTGCCAAATGTAGCGTTTAATTCACGGGTGTCTGCAACAGCGAAATAAGTCTCAATTATTGGATTTAGTGGTTAGCATGTTTGACTGCGGCTGACGAGATCCCGGGTTCGAGTCCCGGGTAGGGCTATTGTTGAGTTTTTCTGACTAGAAATTCTCAGTACTAGCCCGGGGTTAGGAAGTTGGTGTTGTTTCACTCTCATGCCTCGGAGAGCACGTTAAGCCATCGGTTCTGGTTATTATCAGTAACATGATAATAGTCGTTAAAGCCCGCCAACCCGCATTGGAGCAGCGTGGTGGATCTAAGCTCTAATTCCCTCTCTCCTATGAGAGTGATAAATTCCTACTTGGTTTAATTTACTGTACTGGATATCGAATACTGTACAAATTAAACTTCTATTTCCTTCATTATAAGGTTCAATACTGTTACAACCAATCAACTCTGTAGCTATCCATCCAAATTTTTGCATTTTTAATATTAGTAAGTAAAGTACAATCGTACCTTTCAATGAGATCCTTGGTTTCTTTGGCATAACAATGTTTCCATTTTCAGATCCGAATGTGTCCATCAATATTTCTGATGCTACCTTCTTGATTTCGCTCCAGTCATCTGTCAATAAAATTACACATAATTATTAGTCCAAAAATCTAGTATATATGCATATAAAAAGAATTAGATCAGTCTCAATTGATTCTCAACCCAAGCTTCTTGAGTGTTAATAAATAATCTGTAATCGAAGGGGCTAATATCTACTGTAATAGGTCTGTAGCAACAAGTTACTGTGTAAAAATACATAAGTAGTTCACTGCTGTGTTGATTTTCAGTTTTACAGTTCGGTTTTTAGTCAGGTTTGAGTTTCTTTTATTCTGAATTTTCCCTGGTCTGCCTTGGTCAGTGGCTAGTTCCAACAAAGACGTGCCGCCAGGTGATTTAGAGTTCCGGTACGATGTCGTGTAGTGTAGGGGTATCGATTTAATATAACTTCCATACCCTTAACAGGTTAGGCCGCTACCGCCTTAGACTGTATCTTCATTTACCACCAGGTGAGTTCGCTGTCGAGGGCTAACTTCTAGTGGTATTTAAATGCAAGAAGTATCTTTAAATCAAGAGTGAATATGCATCTTCTAGGCAAGCGCGTGCCATCTTAGGCCGCATCATCACTTCCCGTCAGGTGTGATTGTGGCCAAGCGTAAGCATTTAATGAACTTATGATGCCCGCGACTTCGTCCGCGTCGACTTAATGTCTTTCCTCGGAATACAACCTATCCCTGTACCAAACATCAAAATCAGTTTAACGGATGGACCGTGAAAGCGTAGCAGACAGACAGACAAACACACTTTCGCATTTAGAATATCAGCATGGAAGTATGGGTTTAAAAAAAGGCAAGGTTATCAAGGCTTAATTTGATTGTTAAACTTACCAAGGATGTCCTGGTTCGTAGTCCTCTGAGAGGTGACGGTGAACCTGATGACGTAGACGCCCTTGAAGCAGGCAGGGACTGCGTGGATGTAGCCACGGGCGTTGAGCCGTTTGAGCAAACGCTCCGTAAGAGTGTTGTCGCCTTTCAAACGGAAAGCGACCATACCTGAAAATAGAAGGAAAAATAAACATAATGAAAGAAACGTACAAATGAGAAAGCTTGGTCTAAGAGCAAAGATAATATCATATTATATATATAAAAGGAACAGGTGACTGACTGACACAGCGAAAGCACAGCTCAAACCACTGGACGAATCTAGCTGAAATTTGGCATGCAGACAGCCATTATGATGTAGACATTCAGTAAGAAATAATTTTTCTAAATTCAACTCCTAAGGGGGTAAAATAGGGGTTCGAAGTTTGTGTAGTCCACGCGGTCAAAGCCGCGGGCATAAGCTAGTAAGCATGAAAATGTAAATAATTACGAGTATGTACTGAGGGTATTGAGCGAATGAGTTTAACAGAAGCAAAATAGATATGCGTGGTAAAAACTCGAGCTTATTGTTCGTTAATACAGCAAAATTACTATGACTGCGATAGCAAAAAAAGGGCTAGGATATTCGAAAAGAAAACTTACCCAGATTCCTGGGCTGTGGGATTTCAAATCTTTGATCAGCCAAAACTAAAGCTTCAAACTTTTGGGCCAGTCGAACACTCTGGGAATTACAAAAAAATAAGCCATTTTAAATAAATTATAAGGTTCCATAATATAATTTCTTATGAAATACTACTTACCTCACGAATATGCTTCTGCAACCCGACAACACCGTAGTTCCGGAGAACGAACCATAGTTTGAGGGCCCTGAATCGACGACTTAGAGGAATTTGCCAGTGCTAAAAATATAAAGAAATATTAGTAACGAAAGTTACCCACCAGCCATTAGACTGTTAAAAGTTATTACCATTCTCCAAAATTAGTTGAAGTACAATTATTAGAATCAGTAATAAACACAGTATAATATTAATAAGAAAAGGTTAGTTATGTTAGTAGTATATTTATCTGGGTTCATGTTAGACAATATTTAAGACTGTAATTTTTCACATCAATAATGTTATCAAATAGCTATCCTGAAACAGCGGATACTTAAACAAATTAATTTTCATGATTTCCCGTTATAGTTATTAGTTTTACATCTTGATTGTCATGAAACTAAATTTTTCTTTTAAATTAAGACGTTGTTAATTGGTTAAGAATTTAACCAATTAACAACGTCTTAATTTAAAAAAGCATTAACCATCACCAAATCTTATGTAATTTTCTAAAACCTCACCACCTAATTTAAAAAAAAAACCACCACCAAACCAATCGGTCATACATTTTAAAACATTCCACCACCTAATCCAAAAACAACATACAAGGAATTCCTTCTTATCAGGATTCTCTAGTTGTATTTCCGATTGGCATCCAGACGCCATTTTATTGTATCCGTGCAAATTCGTTTCTTCATCACTCCCGCCGTAAAACTCTTCACTCAACGGATAACCTTCATCACTGTTCGTCACGCTACTATCACATTTATCACTATCATGGTCTGTGATAGTATCACCATTAATCTTATCCGTGATATCGATTTTGTTTCTCGTATTAGCGTCTTGAGTTCCCACCTTTTTCGAAACAGTTTGGAATATTATTAATTTAACTGGTCCTCGTTAAATCTTCCGATAAAATTACAATAAATTAATCGTTACAAATCACAATTCCGCACGATACATTACATAATTTTAGTTAAATTTCAGGAATAGTAAATAATAAATTAATTAAATTTTGAAATATAATAAATCTAAGCTTACCATGTAATCAATAGCTTTTCCTGGAAAAAAAAATACATTAAATATTAGTATTATAGTAGTGGTATTTAGTTGGTATATCTACATTGATATAATTTAATGAGACCAATGAACTATTTCGTAAAAAGTTTACATACACATAATTTATTTCTTTTTTTTATACAATAAAATTTACCTGAGTTTTCGTGTCGCAGGTAAATAGGGTTAACATTGAAGGTCCTGTGAAGCGCAGTGCTTTCTTTAACCCTAAAATAAAATCATTAATAAATCTTTTGTCATGACGTCCATAAAAAAAACATAAAATGTAGCCTCTATATCTCCTGTAACACAGTTTTTGGAGGCATTGCAAATTATAGAAATTATGTATGAATTTTTGACAAATAAATACTACTAATTTATTTAAATTTTCAGAGAAATGAAAGTATGAGAATGTATATTCAGAAAATTATGATCGCATATTATATTATATATTTATGGTTTTGTCAATTGGTCACTTACCACATAGCGGTGCAGTCGAAATTGACCATTAACCATTTTGAAGGGTTAAAAGCGAAGGAATCAGCTAACTCCACGCCATTTAACCAATGTCTGAAAATAATATAAAATGTTAACTGGGACAATAAATGAATACCTATAGCAAATTCAATTTGGAAACTTTTTATCCGGGAAAATTAAGGAGTTACTTTGGGAATTAAAAAAGCTTATTCCACGTGGACCAATAGTATCGCGGGAATCAGATGGTATAATAAGTTAAGCATAGGAAGTAAAATGAAGATTTTGTTCCCATGCGGATGGCATGTTCACCAGTGATTACCACGACCACCACTACAGCCCATTAACGTCCCACTGCTGGGCACAGGCCTCCACTTTCATAGGAGAAAAGGAATTAGAGCTTAGAGCCACCCACCACGCTGCTCCAATGCGGGTTGGCGGGCTTTAACGATTATTAACATGTTAGTGATAATACCCGGGACCGACAGCTTAACGTGCTCTCCGAGACACGGGGGTGAGACACGGCCAACTTCCTAACTACGGGCTAGTACTGAGAATTTCTAGCCAGAAAAACCCAACACTTGATTATGGCCCGACCCGGGACTCGAACCTGGGACCTCGTCGGCCGCAGTTTAACATGCCAACCACCGAGGCAGTCCTGAATAATCTCTGTAATAAATTTAGATTAAAAAAAAGATAACCTATATTCAGGGCATATAAATGCGCTGCCAGCATACGCAGCATCCACATGTAGCCATGCTGAGTGTTTTTCACAGACCTCTCCGATTTCACGTAGGTTGTCAAACGCGACCGATCCAGTCGTACCAAGGGTTGCACAGACCTGACAAGTTTCATACACATAAAAGAAAGTAATTATCTTTTTCAAGAATCTATCTTCTCGTCTCACAGAGCTAAAGGTGACCGGAGGGCTGGCAGTTACCTCGGCCAACATATAAGTTTGGCTATTCAGCGGGGTAACGCAGCCAGCGTTCTGGGTACTTTGCCTCATTGTAGCGGTTTGGATGATATTTTTAATGTTTAGTCTTTAATTTGGATTTAAATGTATTTCATAGTTTTACTGTAAACTATTAACTGTAACTGTGTACTGTTTTAATAAACAAGCTTTAATTAATTAAAACAATTTTAAAAACCGACCGCTCTGACATGATTTTTTTTTTTCAAAAAATTTGTAGCCAGTGTCATGTACCATAGAAGGGCTTTCATAAAATCATTAAAAAACTGGCAGTCCCTCTGCTGATAGAAGTGAAAACTAAATCCATTCAATTTTACTTGTAAAGATATTCACAGCGCTAATGTTGCACAATACGTCACCTGTATAGCTCCAGATATATTGCTATTACGCCTATCGGTGACGCGAACTAATATATATACTAATAGATATATAGATTAAAAAAAAAAAAATAGATATAGATATAAAATTAACATTAGCATGTCGGTGACACGACACCATAAGATTTCCCCTACCAAAAAGTGTTCAACGCGGCTAAAGAAGTTTTCACTTCAAAAAAATTCAAATTTTCTAACCTATCTTCAAAACCAAATTAGCCTGAAACTGTATTAAAACGACACGTTATTAGTTACTTATAAAAGTTAGTTATCACCTTCGCTAAGCTATCGCCGTTCATAAGATGGCTATAAGCTTATTATACTCATGTCTCATTATGGCTTAACAGTGTTTACTTGCAGCGTGCACTCCACGTCAGTTCGTGAAATTGTTTTTTGTCGTAGATGGAAAGCACTAACTAATCGTCTGAACTTTGTTGTTAGTTAACAAAGTCATGGAAATTTAATCACTTTTCTTTTAATATTGGATAGAAACATGCGTTACTTAGCGAAAGTCCATGATAATGAAGGCAGGGCCGTCTTTACCAGGGGGTGCAAGGGGTGCGTGGCACCCGGGCGCAGGGACCTAGGGGGCGCATTGCGCAAGGGGCAACATTTTATCAAACTTTTCAAAAATCAGAGGTGGTCAAAATGATCGATCTGGTCAAAAAAGATAGTAGGTAGTTGCACCCCAGCAGTTTCAGGATTAAAAAATTAGATAAAAAGAGATAAAAGAGTGGCAGAAATTTTTATGGGACCGTCTCGCAAAACATTCTCTACAGAATAAAAAAAATCACGCAATTCGGTCCCGAAATCTCGGAGAAATCGATTTACATACAGAAAAAAAATCATATTATTGAGAGTTTATTTTTCATTGGTTGTTTCGTTTCGTTTTTAAGTTTAATCCAGACTAATGTTATAAATGCGAAAGTGTGTCTGTCTGTCTGTCTGTCTGCTACGCTTTGCCGGCATATCTTTTCAACCGATTTTGCTGAAATTTATTATTCCCGGAAAATTAAATAGTTCCCGCGGGAATAAAAAACTGTCTCTTTAACCGATTTTGATGAAATTTGGTACAGGGGTAGATGGTATCCCGGGGATACTTTTTATCCAGGAAAATTAAAGAGCAAAATCTTAATCCACGCGGACGAAGTCGCGGAAATCATCTAGTTTGCTATAATCGGCCACAGTATCATACTGTACACTATGCCGCCGCAGTGTGTGTGTATGTTTGTGTTAGAATTAAACTTAATTTTTAAATAATTTAATTAATAAATTTTCAATTATTTCAATCTGATGTTCCCCTCCCCTGGATCCCTGGGCAGGCAATTCTAAATTTTCGAAACTATGTGCGTTATATATCCTTGATTTAAGCGTTTTAAAGAAATTAAATATCACATGTATTAGCGGACGGACAACGTCGTGAGGAAATCTGCATGTCTTTATAATGTTCTCAAAGGGGAGGAAGGCTGCCAATTTGCACTTGGCCTGCGTGGTGGACTATGGTCAAACACTTTTTACCCGGAGCGAGGACTCGAGTTCACCAGTGAACTTGAATGGGTTGAAATTAAGTTTGTGAGTAGGTACTTGTGCACATATTTTTTATGCACTACAAGTTAGCCCTTGACTGCGATCTCACCTAATGGTAAGTAATGATCCAAATGCAGAAGGTGGTAGCAGGTTACCTTTTAGGGGTATGGCAGTTATATTAAACCCATACCCCTTATCGAGTTCTACACGACATCCGTACCGTAACACTAAAACACTTGGTGGCACGTCTTTGCTGGTAGAGTGGTAACTAACCGCTGCCGAAGCCTTCCACCAGTTCAATTCAAAAATTATAAATTCCCTAATTGTACCCAGGACCTCCCACTATAACAACAGCGCTCAACACTGCGCAAGGGAGGTCGTCAAAACGATTTTAAAATAGAACTTGAAACAGGCAATAAACAAGTCTTAAAATAAATTGCTCATTTCTATATACAAATTAGCAATCACTCTAAAACAATGTCTTTATTCAAGTCAACTCCATAAGTCCCTTGTTAGTGGTCTACAATCCGGTACAAATTGGTCCCGCGGCGGACCTCAGATGGTATTTAAAAATGGTAATAATGCTCTAGTTCCTTTTTAATGATGCCGTCGACATATTCAAATTAAGTATAACTTGGCAGTTTTAGTTTTATATTGATTACGTATGTTATTTTTAGAAAACCGGTAATATTTATTTTTATATTTAAAACAATACAAATATAACTTAAAGCTAGAAATCTGGTTGCATCTACGTGTTGGACAGCCAGGCTGATCCTTTGCGAAAAAATAAGCCAGCCGTTAAGTTACCAAATGTGGCAATTAACCGCGGTGAAATATCTCGCAAAAAATTAGATTCATGGATTTTTTTTGGAATTTAAATTCATTTATATAGAATTATTAATTGGTTAAGTTATGTTTTGACCTTATAATATTCATTTATTAATATTTTTTTAGCAGTTAAAGGAATTAATTTTAAAAATACCTATATTTAAATGAGCTCTCAAAATAAAGTATACTGAAGCCATATTATGGCCTCAAATTATATTAGTCTCTCTCTCTGATTCGTATTTCTCATTACTGAGGGTCGTGACCGCTTTCAATATATCACATAATGGTAGGAGTTTCCTTGGAATGATAATGCGGTCCTATGCGGTCTTTCCGCATTCACAAATTATGTAAGTACACTTACCCAAAAAGGCACTAGGCCCTTTTCCTTATCATTAAGTATAGCCTCTTCTAGCTTCGCGCCTCGCATGCACTGGTTTTCGTCAGACTCTATGTAGCGCATTCTGACCAAACCTAGGAAAATTAAAAAAAAACATCATACTATAATATTATAAATGTGAAAGTTTGGATGGACGCATGAATTTAACTAGCTCCAGCAATGCTCAGGACTGCGGTTACATATGTATCTTTAAATTAATGTAATTGTAAATATATTTTATTTTTGTCAAAATAACAACCACCCAGTTTCTTGCTGTTTCTTCTCGGTAGGAACGGTATTCCGAACCAGTGGTAGATTCATTCGACTATTCATAAGCTTGTAAAAAGTTTATTTAATAATCAAAATTTAATTATGATTTGAACCGTTTAATTTTATCTATACTAATATTAAAAAAGTTTGGATGGATGGATGTTTGTTACTCAATCACGCCAGAACAGCAGAACGGATCTGAATAAAATTTGGCACAGAAATAGTCTGGAAAAACACATAGGCTACTTTTTATCCTGGAAAATTAAAGCTTCTAAAATTAAAAAAAATTGTAGTTCTTATATTCCACACGCCGTGGTTTTACGTCGCCTGAATCCAGCGGTGCCCTGCAATTTGCTTGAGGTCGTCCATCCACCTAGTGGCATTCTATAAAATGTACGACTAATTCCAATATTTACCGATCAATCCAGCTTTTTCCACAGAAGAATGGGCTTGGTCGGAACAATAGCAGATTAGATGACCGAGGAGTTCTGATGACTGCATATCAGGGTTCAGGCTGGCCAGCTCTATCAGAGCTCTGGTCCTCGCAGCCAGGAGACTGACCAGGGTGGCTTCACTGGCTGTTGTCTAGAACAAAGGTGAAAAAATTAAACCTAGCATTTGAAATGTTACCGCTGCGCTATAATTCAAAATTATTCATCATAGTTGTTTATATTTTAGACAATTGTACCGTTTTATTCTTATTATTCGATCATGAATACTAAGATCGAAGCAGACTAACCTGAGGTGCAATCATGTAAGGATTGCCGATCAAATCCTTAAAGCTCGGCTTCAAAATAAAATAAACCATAACAGCATTGAATTAGAGCTCAATTTCATGTATCCATTCTCATACGTTTAGGTATGTACGATACCCTAAACATATGAGAATGGATACACAAAATTGAGTTCTAATTCAATGCAGTTATGGTTTATTTTACTTTGAAGCCGAGCTTTAATAATCATCTGGTCATGACAATTTTTAATAACTCTGGGGCCATACTGCTACCGATTAAAGCAATATTACTCAAAACACACGTAGGTGCTGATTCTCTAAACTAAATTTAAATGACAGCATAAAAAATATTGCTAACCCTTTCATAATACTTCCTGCGGCTTTCCGCAGTACAGGACAGTACTACTTTTAAAGCTGTCATTTTTAGTTTAGTTTAGAGATTGTGATATACAGAATTGGCCACAATATGGCTTTATGTGTTGGCAGTATGCCCCTAGTTCATACTAGAACGCTTAGCCACATGGCATGACTTTGTCAGTAAGATGGTGACAAAAGTACTGCCAAGTGCTTAACAACTTTTAGTTGAAGTTTTCCGGTTATTCTCACACAAAGGCAAAATATTTGTAGCTTTTCCACATTTTTTCTTTAATATTGCATACCTAAAATTTGCTAAATTAAATGGCGGCTAACATAAATATAATGAGATTTAATTTGAGTTGGAAATTGAGCACGTAAATTTCTGCAATGCAAAGTACTTACACTACTGTATTTAATTTATATACCTACATATTGTAATATATTATTTTTTAAAAAAAGAGCAACTGCTGAGTTTCTTGTTGGCTCTTCATAGCAAAATTTTCTTTCCGAACCGGTGGTAGAGTCAAAATATGACGTAACCTAAGAGACACCTGTACGTCCTACATGTTTTAATGGTTTTAAATAAATAAATTGAGTTTCAAATTGAGTTTAAGTGAATATAAAAATGCCAATAGACAAATAATTATATTTTAAAAAAAACACAATTTCAACTAAAGAGTTTGGTCCAGAAAACAGTAAATAAGTAAAGTTAAACATATACCTGTATAACTCCTCCTCCAGGGCTGTCGTTCTTTTCATTGAGGAAGCACTCCGGCAGTCCAAGCAGTTTCCCCAGCCAGTTCATTGCTATCGTCTCCAGCTCTGTACCCGCTGGTGATGACGCCTTATTTTGAACAAACGAAAACATGATAAACACGAGATATATTATAAGGGTGTGAATTGCACACACACACTTTTTTTGTGGCATGAATTATAAAAAGGTTTCTTTAGTTCGATTTTTAAGTATGATCATGTTTGTTTGAAGTTACAATTTTTTTTTAATTAAGTATCTTAATATTTTTAGTCTTCGATGAACACAAAAAATACAGTTTTTTATGTAACTACTTTCTGAATAATAATTTTATTAGTAAAAGGGGCTAGGCAGCACCTCATTTATATTATGCCTTTTATTGAAGTTTAACCTGCTTCTAGCTGCGACTGCATAGTGAATTACAGTGTTCTACGTACGTACATACAATGTACATGGAACCGCTCGAAAAGTTGCGACTGCTTCGGGCGGTTGGCACCAGTTATCAATGGTAGCTTGCAATGCAATGCAAGAGCGGTCCGTGTATGTTGATCACTGGCTAACTGCTCGAGCAGTCCGTGTATGGCCAGTCAAAGACTTACCCAAGTGAAGCATAGTACATTCAGCGCACTGGACAGCATTTCCCCCATTATGGAGGGGTATGACGTCAGAGCTGGGAAGTATGCGTGCATGTGTGGACTCTGCCAATGTACAATCTAAGACACAAAGGTTACATTTAGAGCAGGTAATGGTGAAGCCTCAAGAATGCCCTAAAGTCGTTTGAGAGGATAATATATGTTACTCTCCAGGTCCTCAAATAAGCCTATGCAAAAAATCACGTCGATCCGTTGCTCTGTTGCGACGTGACTGAAGGACAAACCAACAAACATTTTCGCATTCTTTCAAAACACATTTTCTCATTCATAATATTAGTATGAAGTATGATAAGGTATGATGGGTGATAAGTTTTCTAGTGTGCAATTAAATATAACCCACTAGCTGATGCACGCGACTTCGTCCGCGTGGATTGAGAGTTTTCTGTTCCCGCGGGAAATATTTAATTTTCCGGGATAAAAAGTAGCTTTTTTTTTTTATTTCATCCAGATCCGTTCAGCCCTTCTGGCGTGATTGAGTAACAAACATCCATCCATCCATCCAAACTTTCGCATTTATAATATTAATATAGAAGATATTAAAACTCACTCCAGGCATGATATGGTCCTCTACATCCTTGAATATGTCATCCCATTTCTCCGGAAGCTGGGGAGCCTCATCCGGAAGTCGTTTGTGTAAGTATCCGGGTTGGACGCCGGGGTAGACCCGGTGATCTCGGATGTTCTCCAGGTAATCTGCTATGTAGTCCACCAACTCTTTGGCTGTACAGATATTTAAAAAAAAACAGTAAAGTGCGATGTAGACACGGGTTCTGGACCACCACACGAAATATTTTTTTTTTTTAGTTAATAATAAGAAAGATGTCCTAACAGCACGTTATCAGCTGTGAAATAAAATTGGCAGTCATATGCCGATACAAGTGGAATCGAATATTTAATTATTTTTTCTAATAAAAAAAGAAGAATAATTAAATTTTTTTCAAATATAAACCTTAAACCTAAGGCATTGAAGTTTAATTACGGATGTACTATAATTATATTTAAGACCTTTTGTCTTTGTAACAACGCGAGGTGTCGGCCACGGTTAAACAAAAATTTAAAAAACATTTCAAATATAAACCTTAAAACTAAGGTATTAAAGTTTAATTACGAATGTACTATATTATTATACTTCAGACCTTTTGTCTTAAGAAGAATGGTGTCGCCCTCGTGTATTCCATATTTTTACCCCCTACCAAAAAGTGCTCAACGCGCCTAAAGAAGTTTTCACTTCAAAAGTTTTCACTTCAATAACAGCTGGCCTGTAAGCCAGCATGGCGCTGAACTTGAAGTGCCTGTCAAACAATTCGACACCCTATTGAGTACAGAACCGTCCGAAAAAATCCGAAAATCTGACTTTTTCCTATACTTCTGCTATGAGACCTTGCTTCTGTAGCCCCAGATCTAATCAAGAGTTTTATAAACTTTTAAGTCATCTAAGAGTTGGTCTAAATTCAATCAATGTACAATGCACGAGTACAATATGTCTAGTAAATCCAATTAACTAGTATCAAAGACAAAGGAATTGGATTTCCTTCAACGCATTTATTTGTCACACTTTTCTGATACTTTTACTGACATCTATCTATCTATTCTATATATATATATATATATAATAATAATAATAATAATAATAATAATATATATATAAAAATGAAACCCGTTTTCCTTGGTCACGGCATCACGCGTGAATGGCTTGACCGATTTCACTAATTCTTTTTTTGTTGTATTTGTTATTATTAGGAGAAGGTTCTTACGGAAAAAAATTATTAAGAAAATCTCTCAGAAATATTGAAAAATATACATTTAATTTTGCATACTAAGGCGGTACGAAGTTCGCCGGGTCAGCTAGTTTTATTTATATGTAAACTAGTACTTTTATCATATATTTATAATTATTATATTTAAAAAAAGAAATTAAAATGTTTTTATTTATTTCCAATAAACTTTTACAAGTGCATATGAATCGTCATAGTCCATGCCAATAATATAAATGCATCTGTCTGTCTGCTACGCTTTCACGGCCTGTATGTTTAACCCATTTTGATTAAATTTGGTACAGGGATAGGTTATAACCCGGGGAAAGACATAGGATTTTTATCCCGGATAATTAACTCACGAGGGAATAAAAAAGGTTAATCCACGAGAATGAAATCGGAATCATCTAGTAATTAATAACACTACATAAATAAGCAGTGACGTGCTTTAAAGCTAGGTTTTAGGCATTAGAAAATGAGCATTGACGTATTTCCATTTGGGTAAGCAGTGCTTTTAAGCCTCTATGAACTGCACGCCACTATAGTTTAATCACATAAGGCGCGCCGTAATAGTACTATGTGATATAAACAAAAGAAAATTGCTGGAACATTATTTTGGTAATAATTCGTAGCTAAAAAATTAAAAAATATTTTTGAATTCATTAACTCTAACTAACTATATAATTTTTGGAACTTAAAGCAACTAAATAACTAGATGATGCCTACGACTTCATCCAAAAGTTTAAAAAATCTGTCTAGTTTCAAAAACCTAAATCCACGCGGCCATCCGCGTACGACTCCATAGTCGTAGGCATTATCTAGTCTATACTCTACTATCATCAAATAATCAATCAAATAGATATTATAAATGCGAAAGTTTGGATGGATGTATGGATGGATGGATGTTTGTTACTCAATCACACCAGAAAAGCAGAACGGATCTGGATGAAATTTGGCACAGAGATAGATTATAGTCTGGAATAACGCATAAGGTACTTTTTAACCCGGAAAATTAAGGAGTTCGGGAACCAAAAACCTCAACCAAAAATCACGCGGAAAAAGTCGCGGGGATCAGCTAGTAACACATATAATAGCTACAGTTCGCGCGTGAGTTGAATGCAGAGTAAATGTCACCGTATGCAGAGTTGAATGCAAAGTAATATGTCACCATACAATATGTCTGCATTCAACTCGCGCGCGAACTATACGTTTCTCCTGATGACCATAACGTATCAAGTCAATAAAGATTGGAAACGCGTGCAAATCCACGCCAAGCAAATCCATTGCTATAAAACGACTTACAGGATTGAAGGAAACGATTCAATAAGAAATAAGGCCATCTAAAGCAGTCAATACTGTATCGCGTATGTAAACGGAAGAGTTATTTGACATGTATTTAACTGTGTTCCCTCTGCATCTTAATTCGGTATTTCATATGACCTATAAAATGAATGAACGAATGAATACACTTTTAATGTACACCACAAAGGAAATTTAAATCAATTATTGAAATGAAACTTCTTTAGAATCGTTGTGATTTGAAAATTCAACGAAACGAAAAAGCGGCCCCAAAAAGAGACAAACATAATAGGATTTAGCCTGCGAGAGAATGAGATAGAATACAAGATATTATATTTATCTCATTCTCTCGTAGGCTAGGTACTTTTCTGTAGTTTCACTTCTGCCGTGTGTGACTTGCACACACACACACACTTCTTTTTTTGTGATGTTAAATAGAGGATCTCCCAAAAATCGTAATATCCACGTCCCCTGTACTAAGTTTTATGTTTGAAAACCATTTTAAACTATCGATTGAAGTCAACAAGAAAGTGCGTCGAATTTTGATGATTTCGCACAACATCCCTTATTATGCGTGAGTTTTGACGTTTGAAAAAGTTGCTGATTTAATTGGTTGTCAAATACCCAATTATCATTTTTACTGGCTAGCGATTGGCTGCAATCAGAGGTGCGATTATGTAAGAATTGTCGATCAAATCGTCAAAGTTCGGCTTCAAAGTAAAATAAACCATAACAGCATTGAATTAGAACTCAATTTCGTGTATCCATTCTCATACGTTTAGGTATGTACGTGGTGTAAGTATGTTAGTGGTGATGCAGCAGGATCACGCCTAACGCCTAAAGACGCCTATCCACTCTTGATTCGAAGGTACCTTTATTAAAAGTGGAACGAAATGAAATTCGCCCATTCTCGCGACTTCGTTCGCGTGGCATAAGATTTTGTAATTCCCGCTGGAAATCTTTAATTTTCCGGGATAAAAAGTAACCTAGGTCCATCCCCGGAATGCAAACTATATCTGTACCAATTTCATCAAAATCGGTGTAGTAGTAGAAAGCGTAGCAGACAGACAGACAGACACACTTTCGCATTTATAATATTAAGTAAGTATGGATTTTTATCGATTGACTAAGATATGTATTTTTTAAATATTGTTTGACATATTACTTCTACCTAAAAATATTGTATACAGTTTACGTCTCGGGTAAGATCGATGTTTCGCAAATAAAATAGATCTTTTGCTATAAAGAAGGCTTTGGTCGGGTAGTAAACGAAACAATATGGAGAATCGAACCTAATATTATCTGCCGTCTAAAATAGTCAATATTGTGTTGTGAATAAAAACTAAGTGTTATTATAAAAGCAAACTGGATTATATTAATAAATATATGTAATTTAGATTTATAATTTATTGTCTCTCCTATTTATATTACTTTTATACACGATATATACAAATAAATATTATAAATGCGCAAGTTTGGATGGATATATGGATGGATGTATGGATGTTTGTTACTCAATCACGCGCCAACGGCTGAACGGATCTGGCTGAAATTTGGCACAGATATAGATTATAGTCTGGAATAGCACATAGGCTACTTTTTATCCCGGGAAACTAAGGAGTTCTCGCGAGAACCAAAAAACCTCAATCGAAAGCGAGGTTGTCGAAAACCACGGAGGTTGTTCAAAACTACCTAGTAGTTGAATGGAGAAGTTTACCTTTTTTTAATTTATTATGAAAATTAAGACAAAATAAAACAAAAATATGACAGAATCATTAAAATATCTCAACAAATGAAAAAGTTGTGGAACTTTAAAGTTGCGCTTGCAAGTGGGGTGGTGTGACGTCACACTACCCTATCAACCGACTTTATAAAGTCGAATAAAAGAAATAAATGGACTCAATTGAATTAAAAGCACTTAATTTGTGTGTGAAGATAATTTTGAAGTATTAAATCTCGGCTAGGTATTAAAACTCACTCACAAAATTTCTCACTCGAGTAAGATACAGCAATCGGTGTACATTAAATAATTAAACTTTTAAATCGTCATTTCTCAGTCATTTATTGATGGATTTAAAAAAACCACTGATTTATTAGTTTTAATCTATATTTTACTTCCGTTGTTTTAAATATGAAATTCACAACATCATGAAACTTCTCCATTGCATGATGTAACTGTAACTACCTATTAGTTGAATTGCGTGTCATACTTAGTTTGTACTATGTACTTAGTGCCTAAGCACAGTACATGTAATTCTGGGAATAGTTCAAATAAAAAATAAAAAACCGTTACGTAATTTTTTTTATCCACTACAAGCTAGCCCTTGACTGCGATCTCACCTAATGGTAAGTGATGATGCAGTCTAAGATGATAGCGGGCTAGCCTGTTAGGGGCATGGCAGTTATATTAAACCCATACTCCTTCGGTTTCTACACGGCTTCGTACCGGAGCGCTAAATCGCTTGGCACGTCTTTGCCGGTAGGGTGGTACGGCCGAAGCCTCCCACCAGGCGAAACCGTTACGTAATAAATCGACAAAACAATAATTATACTTACTTATTAATATTCAAAAAACGTACGAAAGGTCATACAATTAAATGTACTACAGAAAAATAATAGCACTTAATTGGATTAGGCCTAAGATAAGTAAGCATTTGTAACTAATACTTATGTATGTTTAATTGATCAGTCAATGTCTTGTCCATGCTACATAATTATTATTTACTTGTATAGACTTGGAACCTTATTGTCTATGACATTGGCCTTTTGGTCTTAACACAGGATAGTTTAATAACTTACACTTCTGTATATTTATTAAAGGTATATATACCTAATTGATGTAATATTTTGCTTTAAGAAAAGAGCAACTTCTGAGTTTCTTGCCGGCTCTTCTCAGTACAATATTCTTACCGAACCGCTGGTGAAGTCAAAACAAGACGTAACGGAGAAACATGGATTAAAATAATAATTTGAGCATGTTGAATATGATACAGGACGCGGTAAAGTTTAAAAACTAAAACACAACTTCTCAGCTTGAAAAACCAGAAAGGACAGAATTTTTTTCCATCAAATATCAAATCAAATATAAATATTATAAATGCGAAAGTTTGGATGGATGGATGTATGGATGTATGGGTGTATGGATGGATGTTTGTTACTCAATCACGCCCCAACGGCTGAACGTATCTGGATGAAATGTGGCACAGAGATAGATTATAGTCTGGAATAACACATAGGCTTCTTTTTATCCCGGAAAACTAAGGAGTTCCTGCGGGAATTGAAAAAACTTAATCCACGCGGACGAAGTCGCGGGCATTATCTAGTGTAGAATACATCGATTATATTATATGATCATATATAATATGCATGTATTAGCTTACCTTTCACTCGAAACTCCTTGTGATCCATCCCGGGGTTTACTGGAACAAAAACATACTTGTTATAATAGTATAATGCTTAAAATAAATAAATAAATAACGACGCGGAAACTAAATAAAAACGCGGAACCAGAGAAATTGTAAATTTCTGTCTGGTGGGAGGCTTCGGCCGCGACTAGTTAACACCCTACTGGCAAAGACGTACCGCCAAGCGATTTAGCGTTCCGGTGCAATGCCGTGTAGAAACTGACTAGGGGTATGGGTTTAATACAACTGCCATGCCCTTAACAGGTTAGCCCGCTAGCGCTACCATCTTAGACTGTATCATCACTTACCATTAGGTGGGCTCTCAGTCAAGGACTAACCTGTAGTGGCCGAAAAAAAATTGCGGGACCAGAGAAATTGTAAATTCCTAAATTGACCTTTAAAGCCCGCCAACCCGCATTGGAGCAGCGTGGTGGGTCTAAGCTCTAATTCCCTCTCTCCTATGAGAGTGGAAGCCTGTGCCCAGCCGTGGGACGTCAATGTGCTGTAGTGGAAATAGGGATGATGACAACTCAATCAAATCAGCAACTCTTTTCTCTCTCTCTCTATTCATCAAACTTAAAAACGCACTTCTAGTATGAAATTCACAGTTGTGACGTCATCCAATTATAACGCACTTTTTCTTTAATCTATATTTTAAAATGGTTTTCAAACTTAAAAATAACCAAGGATGTGAATTTTAGATCTTTTGAAAGACCTTCTATTTAATAATCAGTTAGAAATACTTTATTTTTGATATAGGCATCATCCCTATTGGCCCTGCCGGGTATCGAAACGGGTACCTCCCACTTGCAAGACAACAGAGCTCACCTCTCCGCCAGGGAGATCTTCGTAATAGTTCTGTGAGTTTTTCTCACTAGTTTCCAGTCAAGGCCATGATCGAGTAATACCTATACCTACTTCGACTTGCATTTGTTGTTCCACGACGAAGCCATAGAAGATCGTATGCCCGCTATCCGTGTACTAAATTAGTATTGATTGAGCATACGGGCCCGGTGAAATATTGGTCGCTATAAGAAATTTGACATAAGCAGGTTATGTTAATTTTGAAATCGGATTAGGGTTTTGATGATCCAATTTTTTTCAAGTTAAATCTTCGAGCCGACTATTTTTTCGAGAGTAGGTATATATATGCAGCATTATAGATAGTTCAATTCACAAAGACGCACCCCCCTAATTTTCGTCTCATTTTAAAAGTTGGTCCACAAACATCACATTTAATAAGTGGAGCTCGGGTCAGATAAAATATTGGTCACTATAAGAAATTTAACATAAGTAGTTAATGTTTAATGATCCAATTTTTTTCAAGTCATACTGCGAACCAAAAAAGTTTTTAAGAGTTTATGTATTAATTCTTATAATTTCCCATTGCCAAACCTCTACTAACCACTCGTTTCTTCTCAGAAAGAGAAAGGTTGGCTAAAGTCCACCAGGTTGGCCAAGAATGGATTGGCAGACTTCACAATTCTTTGAGAATATTATCAAGAACTATGGGACATGCAGATTTCCTTCACCGTTGCAGTGTACTTCGCGTGCCGGAGTATCAATTTATTAGTAAAATGTTTTAAAAAACGTTTTAAGCTATGCAAAAGATATAATGTACTAATAATTAGAAGGAAATTGTATATTGTGTGCCTAGGGGTGAAACAATACGATTTCAGACGATGGTGCCAGCCTGAGCCAGAACGAAGTCTCAAATCGTGTTACATCCCGCGGCACACACAATATTTTTCATATAATCCGCATTAAAAGTGCGAGTTTTATTAAAATTTCTTATTTCTTATTTATTTTAGTTGCAAGGTTATTGTTTACAAATATGATATCTGTCAGTTTAGTTGATGGTTAAAATAGCATCACTAAAATCATTTACCATCAGGTGAGATCGCAGTCAAGGGCTAACTTGTAGTGGATAAAAAAACGTAATTATAAAGGTTTGAAATTATCAAAAGATACTCTGACAGGATTGAGAGGAGGGCTGCTAGGGCAGAAAACGATGATTTTCTACCCGCTGAATGACGTATTCGTCTGAAATTGACTAGTTTCGGGTGGCTCAACACTAACAGGCATTGAAACTTGCACTTTCAATGCAGGTTAAATGAAGAGTAAATTATCACCTTTCAATGCGTTACAGAGATTGAGAGTAAATATCGATATAACTGCCACGTGACAGTTTGAGGTATCACTATTTGTGGTAGTAACACTGCTATTTGAACAAAGCTTTATTATAGGTGCTCTGATGTCTCTTAAAGTAAATAATAATTTATTTACCAAGAATGTTGTACAATAAGGTTAATTTTGAAGTGAAACTTCTTAAGAATCGTTGTGATTTGAAAATTCTATGTAACAAAAAAGCGACACCAACTAGAGACAAACATATTCATAATAGGATTTAGCCTGTGAGAGAATGAGATAGAATTCAAGTTATATTTATCTCATTATCTCGTAGGCTGCTTTTCTGAAGTTTCACTTCTGCCATGTGTGAATTTTTTTCACCCTTTTTTTATTATTCTACTACAAGTTGGCCCTTGACTGCGATATCACCTGGTGGTAAGTGATGGTGCAGTATAAGATGGTAGCAGGCTACGCGAATGGTAGGTTACCTATCATACTAATATTATAAACGCGAAGTGTATTTGTTCGTTGGTTTGTCCTTCAATCACGCAGCAACAGAGCAAGGGATCGACGAGATTTTCTGCATGGAGGACTTGAAAAGTGATAAAGGATTTCTCGCGGGAATTAAAAAAAACACGTATTCCAAGCGGACAGACATCAGCTAGTTTATGATAAAACGGTAAATGTACCTACAATCCTACTCCTAAATACGTACATAACATATTTTTTGAAAATTTTAATTGGAGGAAGCTTTATTATTTAAATAAAGCTCAAAACATTTTTTTTTAATTTTGTGTGAATGTCTGCCTGTGTCTCTATTGTTGCAATTTTTATCCCGAAAAACAATAGAGTTCTTTCGGGACATTGGCTATTGGTTATTGGCATTGGGAGTTTTGGTCTATTTTACTCCAATTGGTGAAATTGCAACAGATTTTTTTAAAATTCACTATAGGCTTGACCACAAACACACCTGATGGGAAGTGATGATGCGGCCTAAGATGGGACGCGCTTGCCTAGAAGATGCCTATTCACTCTTGATTTAAATATACCCGGATTTTTTGACGACCTCCGTGGCGCAGTGTGTAGCGCTGTTGCCTTAACGTGCGGAGGTCCCGGGTTCGATCCCCGGCAGGGTCAATTTAGGAATTTATAATTTCTGAATTTTCCCTGGTCTGGCTGGTGGGAGGCTTCGGCCGTGGCTAGTTACCACCCTACTGACAAAGACGTGCTGCCAAGCGATTTAGCGTTCCGGTACGATGCCGTGTAGAAACCGAAGGGGAGTGGGTATTATAACTGCCATGCCCCTAACAGGTTAGCCCGCTACCATCTTAGACTGCATCATCACTTACCATCAGGTGTGATCGCAGTCAAGGGCTAGCTTGTAGTGGATTAAAAAAAAAAAAGATTGTAATTGGTGGGTAACACAATTTTTGGTAGATTGTTCCTGACGCCATGCGCCAGTGTGCCATGCGAATGAGGAATGAAGACGCGAAGCGCTTCGTACGTGTGGACGGAACGTCGATGACATTGGGGTGGAAACTCGCACGGCGTCTTGCGGTGCGATGGTATAAAGGTGAAGGAGGAACAAGATCGAAAAGCTTCTGAGCACACTCACCGCAATATATCCAATAAAATACCGATAGGCTGGCCATCTTACGGCGGTGATCCAGAGTTTGGAGTTTCACCAGAAGAGGTGAATCTTCGCCAATCAATCTCCTAGATCGAGAATTGGTAATCGCCCGACTATCGACGGAGCTACTTAGTAGAGCCATCATAAAGATGGCTGCAGTTTGGCTGGTATTTAGCATTATTTTCCTTACAAGGTTTATTTAGGTATTTCATAAACATTCGATGAATAAATATATTGGATGTAGATTTTTTTTATCCACTACAAGTATAGTCCGCGCGCGAGCTCCGAGGAATCCTATGGAATGTTAAAGTAATGACCTAGAGTTGTTTAAAGTACAAAATACTGTTAACGCAAAATTAATTACACGCGTCAGGCTCGAAACTAGTGTTGGGAGCGAGCTGGATATGGAGCAACGATCGGGGGTGGCGTACAGCCGTCGCTTCTTCAGACCCCGATTCCTCGGAGCTCGCACGCAGACTGTAAGTCCTTGACTGCGATCTCACCTGACGGTAAGCGACGGTGCAGTCTAAGATGCTAGCGGGCTAACCTGTTAGGGATGTTATATTAAACCCATACCCCTAGTCGGTTTCTACACGGGATTGTACCGGAACGTTAAATCGCTTGGCGGCACGCCTTTGCCGGTACGGTGGTAACTAGCCACGGCCGAAGCCTCCCACCAGACCAGGGAAAATTCTGAAATTATAAATTCCCAAATTGACCCTGCCTTGAAACGAGCCCAGGTTAAGACAACAGCGCTCAACACGTCACGGAGGAACTCCTTACGTTCCTCCAGACGGAATGGAGGAATAGTGGATGGAACTCCTCAAAGGGTAGCAGCGGTAATAGTTTTACTATTATTTACTACTAGATGATGCCCGCGACTACGTACGCGTGGATTAAGTTTTTTTTGATTCCCGCGGGAATTCCTTAATTTTCCGGGATAAAATGTCCTATGTCCTTGCCCGGGATACAAACTATCCCTGTAACAAATTTCAGAAAAATCGGTTAAAAAGATGGACCGGGGAAGCGTAGCAGACAGACAGACACACTTTCGCATTTATAATATTACTAGATATTACTAGATGATTCCCGCGACTTCGTCCGCGTGGATTAAGATTTTTGATTCCCGTGGGAACTTTTTAATTTTCCGGGATAAAAAGTAGCCTATGTCCTTCCCCGGGATACCATCTACCCCTGTACCAAATTTCAGCAAAATCGGATGAAAAGATGGGCCGGGAAAGCGTAGCAGACAGACAGACAGACAGACAGACAGACAGAAACACTTTCGCATTTATAATATTAGTATGGAAGTATGGATTAAATACTACTACACTATTACTACTACTATTTCTTACTATTATTAAATAGAGGAGTCTTCCAAAAGACCTATAATTAACAAATTCGGTTAGTTTTTAGTTTGATAACCATTTTAAACTATGGATTAAAGAAAAAAAGGGCGTTGAAATTTGATGACGTCACAACTATGTATTTTATACAACCTTCCACACTGGAAGCGCGTTTTTAAGTTTATCAAACTGCTAAAAGTTGCTGATTTGATTGAGTTGTCATCTTCATTATTAGTACATTATTGTTAAATTTTAATTCTACTAATATTATACAAAATGAAGAGATGGAAGAGAGTTCTACAAAATGAAATTATTAAACTGAAAAAAATTACATGACAATTTCAGTTTTAGGCCGACTTGCACAACACCGCTTAATTTTTTTGTGCTGTCACATTTTGATAAGTTTATTTCGGGGTTGACATGAACAGGGCAGGTATAGAAAATCTGACTATATATTTTATAACGGGCCTTCTGTAAGTTAAATTTATGAAAAAAGTTAATAATTCGCAGTATTTTAAAAATCTACACTATCTACTGTTCGCGCGCGAGTTGAATCCAGAGTAAATGTATGGTGACACATATTTACTCTGCATTCAACTCGCGCGCGAACTGTACGTAATCAACACTTTCAATATAAATTAATTAATTCTCACTTATCATGATGTAAAAAAATTTGATTAAACTTTGATGATTTTAATTCAAATAAATATTAGAAACTCAAAACAAAAGAAAAATTTTTTCTTTAATATTATAAATTTATTTATTTTTAACAACCAATTGGAATACGAAACAATTTATTTTAATTTAAAAATGAAATCAACAATTTTTAATTAATACATTAAAAAAGTTATTACTATTTTTAACTATTATTTTAAAAATACTCACCACACGAATCTCCTGAACACGCAACGGGATCGACACTAAAAAAAGTATTTATTATTTAAATGTAAGTTAATATTAATTTATCTTTGTGATGTAAATGTTTTTTTAATGTAAATAATATATAAGGGACGTCCGTACGACACTGCCGGGTGGTGGCGCAATGTATTGCTTATATAGAGGGGTGAGAAGACAACAAATGACTTGACTAGTCGCCGAACAAATCCGGCGGAGAGTCCGTTAGTTAAGCGGAGCGGAAAAAAAAACTACAAAAACACGAACAAGAAATCAAGAAAGCTTATTCTTTTAATTAAAAAACGAATATATTATAACGAATAAAAGTTAAATAAAAGTTTCAAGAGTTCTTTATTTCATCATCATCATTAAATAAAATTTTATTTTAATAAACTCAATTTATTTAAAATATACAAGTGTCTGTCTGTCTGTCTGCTACGCTTTCACGGCCCACTCGTTCAACCGATTTTAATGAAATTTGGTACAGGGATATGATAATCCCGGGGAAGGACATGGGCTACTTTTTAACCCGGAAAATTAAGGAGTTCCCGCGGGAATCGAAGAAAACTTAGGCAACGCTGACGAAGTCGCGGTAATCATCTAGTATCTACTTATTATTCGTATTACCTGATGCAATTAAACAATTATTTATGTACAGCGCAGTATCAAAAATATTTTTTTATTCAAATAAACGTTTACAAGTACTTTTGAATCGTCAAGTGAATCTACCACTGGTTCGGAATGACATACCGAGAAGACCAGCAAGAAACTCGGTGGTTGCTCTTTTGAAAAAAAAAATACAATTTCATTAATTTGTAAAATACATAAGTAACAGCTGTCCTTAGCATTGCTGGAGCGAGTCAAATCCATTCATCATTGATTACTATAGTTAGTAAGAATGTATCTAGAATCATAGCTAGTTATCCCTGAAATATAAATAAAAGCTGAATATGAAATTGTTATAAAGATTACATGTTAAGGATACCTATGATGTGAACCAGGTAATAACATTTATCTATACTAATATTATAAATGCGAAAGTTTGGATGGATGGATGTATATTTGTTACTCAATCACGCCGGAACGCCAAACGGATCTGGATGAAATTTAGCACAGAGATATATTATAGTCTGGAATAACACATAGGCTACTATTTATCCCGGAAAATCTAACCGTTCCCGCGGGAACCAAAAAAAACTCAATCCACACAACTCAATAATATAAACATCTTTGATTTAAGGTTATATGTATTTTGTATTAACTCTCTCTGACAAAAAGTAGCCTATGTCACTCTCCAGGTCCTCAACTATACCCATGCAAAAATCACGTTGATTCGTTGCTTTATTGCGGCGTGAAAAATGTAAATAATAACTAATTTAGATAAGATTAAAAGAAAGGCCATGAAGAATTGAAATTAAAATAGTTTCATTTATTTTTTATGAGCGTATTAGCTGATAACTGCTTGGACGTCATGTTTTCTATAGTACTACTTCTGTTCGCAATCTGACTCATTGACTCAGTGACTACCTCGTTGGTCTAGTGGTTAGCATGTTCAACTGCGGCCGACGAGGTCTCGGGTTCGAGTTCCGGGTCGGGCGGGACATAATAAGTACTGGGGTTTTCTGACAAGAAATTCTCAGTGCTAATCCAGAGTTAGGAAGTTGGCGGTGTTTCACCCCCGTGCTTTAGAGAGCACGTAAGCCGTCGGTCCTGCACCTGAGTTCTCTCCGGTCGTTTCGGATTTTCCATCGGGCTATGAATTAAGGGAATGGAGAGTGCGCCTGGGTTTGTGCTCACACTAGTGCACTATAAGATCTCTTTCTGTACGTTTAGTCTAAGTTTTTACTTTGGGTAGGATGTTAAGATTGCGCTTAGTCCTTAGTCTAAGTTTTTACATTGCAAACTCGATTGATCGTATCGAGCTTCGCTCTCATCAGTGTCAAAGACCCAACAGCTGTTGATTTGAAATCACAAATTCAGTACAAATTTCGAAACGTATCGTTTGGACTGGCTGATACACGAAATCGCTTCGGCTGACAATGTCTAGTCCTAAATGCAGTTAAGGTTCATTTAATTATGACGCTAATGTGATTGAATGCTCGATTCGATCAATCGAATTCGAAATGTAAAAGCTTAGACCAAGCGTACTGGAGATTGGTCGCCGTGGCCATTTGGTCAGGAAGCTTTATTTTTTTAAAAGCCATTAGAAGTTAGCCCTTGACTGCGATCTCACCTGATGGTAAGTGATGATGCAGTCTAAGATGGTAACGAGCTAACCTGTTAGGGGCATGGCAGTTATTAACCCAATCCCTAATCGGTTGCTACACGGCATCGTACCGGAACGCGTAATCACTTGGCGGCACGTCTTTGCCTGTAGAGTAGTAACTAGCCACGGCCGCAGCCTCCCACCAGCCATATCCATATGCCAAGTATTTACTGCCACGTTCTCATTACTACAGCACAGCACTGTCGAATGGTACTGCGCATAATAATAATTTCGTCCCGACCGATTTTCGGCCACGGCGCCCTATCTCCAGAGAGATTAGCCATCTGTGCGGGAAATATTATAGTGCATACACAGGTAACATCTCTGTTCCTTTTCTCCGATGGGACGGAAAACATAACACGACCGTAGAGAGATCATTCACAGGCCCGAAGGCTTTACGTGCTCTCCGAGGCA
This sequence comes from Erebia aethiops, assembly GCA_923060345.2. NCBI lineage: Eukaryota > Metazoa > Arthropoda > Insecta > Lepidoptera > Nymphalidae > Erebia > Erebia aethiops. The sequence continues at coordinate 4,604,515 of OV281087.1, read as the reverse complement.
CGGGGATGAAACACCGCCAAGTTCCTAATTCCGGTCTAGTACTGGGAATTTATTGTTAGAAAAACCCAATACTTGTTATGGCCCGACCCGGGACTAGAACCCGGGTCCTCGCCGGCCGTAGTCGAACATGCTAACCACTAGACCAACGAGGCAGTCAACTCATAATAATATACAATCAAATCGCTCCGCCTATGCACCGTGCCCTCAACCGTTGGTTGAGACAAAGAAAATCTAAAATGTTTACTTTTAATAAATTTTCCGGGTGGACTTCAACTTAGATCGTTATCAGATGTGATCAGATATTATGATATTAATATTTTTATTGATCACTATCAGTTACACGGCCTAGTGAATATATAGTGGGTATGGAAACGATGTTATCGTTTCCATACCAACTATATAAAAAAAATATACCGAGGAGAAAGAGCGGGGATCCTGAGATACAGGTTTTTTCAAACTTACTAATATTATAAATGCTAAAGTTTGGATGTATGGATAGATGTTTGTTACTCAATCACGCCCCAACAGCTGAACGGATCTGGATGAAATTTGGCACAGAGATAGATTATAGTCTGGAATAACACATAGGCTACTTTTTATCCCGGAAAAGTAAAGTTCCCGCGGGAACCACAAAACCTCGATCCACGCGTACGAAGTCGCGGGCATCAGCTAGTTTATCAATAAATTTCATTTTCATTTTCATTTTCAAAATCTCTTCATATTATGATATTACACTTTTTGGAGGACTTTGGAGTCTTTGGAGTCATCTCAACTCAAAGAAACTCGGCCGTATGGCCGAGTGGCCCCTTTTTAGTTTTAAGGCCGGTTCTCTCGGTCAAGATGACACCAAAGTCCTACAGATGATTATAATTCATGATTTTTAAACTGATAGACTGATATAAATATTTCAAATTAGCAATTAATCCTTACTTACCGGATACCTTAGTCATAATAGCTATCTATGTGTACGTCTTAGCCTGATCCGTCCAGCAGTTTAAGCAGTACAATCGCATAGAGCCGTATTGTTTTAATATTGTTGACGTTCGTGTTTTAGAATTAAAATCCTTATTTTAGAGACGTTAAGGTAAGTGACATAAAACTGTCATTTTGAAATAATAAAGCTTTAAGCGATGCCCTTGTGCGTTCATAGATCAGCCAGTTAGTCGCCTTTTCCTTTTATACATTCGGAAGAAATTTTTTCCGGGATGTAAATATAAGATAATATGATTCAATCTATCTCTATAGACTGTGAAATGAAAATGGAATGAAAGTCTAAATAATTGTCAAAGAACATATTGTACGTAATGTAAGCCAAAGCCTAAGCGTATAGAGTGTATTTATTTCGCAACTGTATGTTAGCTAAGCTTTGACCAACACCATAGACCGTCCGAGTTTTTAAATTCATGACCTATATAGTATTCTTAAATACGTTTTATAGTTATTTAATTAGGTATTTATTACGTTTTAATAAATTAATAATTTTGATGTCTTAATTATAGATGTATTTTTATCTCTTATTTATAAACGTATCAGACATAATAACTTTAATAGTTTCTATGATAATATTGAGCAATCTCATCTGGGCATAATACTATTATTCAACATGTTCATTAAAAAACGAAGTCTTTTTTTAATTCCACTACAAGTTAGCCAATGACTGCGATATGATCTGATGGAAAGTGATGATGCAGTCTAAGATGGTAGCAGGCTAACCTGTTAGGGGCTGGCAGTTATATTAGGTAAACCCTTACCCCTAATCGGTTTCTACACGGCATCGTACCGATCGCTAAATCGCGTGGCGGTACGTCTTTGCCGGTAGGGTGGTAACTAGCCACGGCCGAAACCTCCCACCAGACCGGACCAGAGAAAATTCAGAAATTATAAATTCCCAAATTGACCCTGCCGGGAATCGAACCCGAGACCTCCCACATTAAGACCACAGCGCTCAACACTGCACCAGGGAGGTCATCAAATATGTTAAGAATCTTTAACGCAGGCGCGTTAATATATCGGCAATATAATAAAATTAAAATAAAATCGCTTCCAAGGCTTTGATGGGGCTGTCCCGTTTCTGTATTGTATAAGGGATGTTTATTGTATTGGATGTTGTTGTTGTTTAGGATATTTGTTGTACTTCATTTTACTAGCACAGATGAAATCCGTTATCCTGCCCTGAGCCTAGAACCCGATTGCAGCGCCCACTACATATAGTGAATATAAACCATTAAAACCCGCACAAAAAATTTCATCTAAATCGGTCAAGGCGTTTCTGAGTAGCGAGACAAACGAATAGCAATTGATTTTTATATATATAGATAGATAGATATAAGATTAGTCTATGTTTTCTTTTTATGTTTATTATTGGTTTATGTATTTGTATGTAGCTATTTGAATGTAGGTATGTTATAAGATGATACCACCTGCAATCCTTTTTTTCCTTATTTTTTCCTATGCCTAAGGTAGCCTGGTAGAGATCGCTACAGCGATAAGGCCGCCTTTTGGATCATGTCTGTGTTTTTTCCTTCTTCTTTTGTTTTTTGTTATTTTTATGGTGGTACAAATAAAGTCTAATAAATAAATCTAATAATGTATTTAACTTTCTAACTTAATATCATAATCTATGTATTTTGTGCAGCAGGGGTGTTTGTGCCTACTGCCAATTTTGCACGCCAATTATTTGGCAAAATGTGACAGACTTATCTATCCAATTTCCAGCTTACTATGTATTTGAACTCACATTTAGCAAAATAAATCATTTTCATTTTCATTTTCATTTTCAAAGAGTAATAAAATATTATAAATGTGAAAGTTTGGATGGATGTTTGTTACTCAATCACGTCACAACGGTTGAACGGATTTGGATGAAATTTGGCACAGAGATAGATTATAGTCTGTAATAGCACATAGGCTTTTTATCCCTGAAAATTAAAAAGTTCCCGCGGGAACCACAAATATTATAAATGTGAAAGTGTGTCTGTCTGTCTGTCTGTCTACTACACTTTGACGGCCCATCTATTCAACCGATTTTGATGAAATTTGGTACAGGGATAGGTTGTATCCTGGGGAAGGGCATAGGCTTTTTATCCTGGAAAAATCAAGAGTTCCCGCGGGAATCCAAAAATCTTAATCCACGCGGACGAAATCACGGGCATCAGCTAGCACACATCATCATAACATAAAATTAAACAAACAGAATGATAAGTAACGTAAAAATGAAACAAAATGATAAGTAACGTAAAACTATACACTAAAGTTATTTCTTACTAGCTGATGCCCGCGACTTATTCCGCGTGAAATAAGTTTTTTTCAATTCCCACGGGAACTCCTTAATTTTCCGGGATAAACAGTAGCCTATGCCACTCTCCAGGTCCTCAACTATACCCATGCCAAAAATCACGTCGCTATGTTGCTCCATTGCGATGTGATTGAAGGACAAACCAACAAACCAATAAACCAACAAACAAACACACTTTCGCATTTTTAATATTAGTAAGTATGATTTGGATCGCGATGCGTTCAGATCCGATAAGTCCACCTGGGCTACCTACCACCTGGATGATGCTGTTAGTTGTTACAATACAATACAATACTAAAACTACTATATTTGCACAAACTTTATATGCATGAATGCAAGTACAGTGGGTGATACTTAAATTCTATTATGATCCCATGTAATCAGCCATTTCTGGCATGCAAATGTTAAATTTTACAACAGTCAGAAAGTTAAAATTGAGTTATTCTTATGTGACAATATAATTTTTCAAGAATACAATTATAAAACACAGACGCAAATAGTAGGTATTTCAATTCAAATAATTTTCGTACAATATAATTATAATTGAATAATAAAATGTCCAAATTAAATCAAAATTTCAATATTAAAATTGTAAAATGTATTGAATAAAAACATTTATTTATCAACCACGAAAAAAAAACCTTTCTTAAAACTTTGTAAAGCTAACTGGTACCTGTTACCAGAGTAACGCAATCTTTCGCAATCCAGACAGGTTTGGATAACAGTAAAAAAATCGTATTACTACCAATTAAAAAAAAATGCGTCGTGACGTCACTATTACTCTTTTTCCGGATGCCAGACAAACAACGGTAAAATTATTAACCACGCCGAAGATGTCTCACAAAAACGCATTAAAATATTAATAAAATTATTAATTATTAATAATTTAATCGCTTAATTAACGACTCGATCGTAGATTTGGGGTCTGATAAGCGACAACCTTTAGAAGATCACTCGAATATCCGGAAACGTTGGATTCTTGTGAAATATGATGAAAGATGCCTATTTTTTGTGTTATTGTACTATTTCGGTGAATTATGTATTTGACTAACAGTCAAATACATAATTTTCTAATGAATATTAAATAGAGGATCCCCGAAGTCGTAATATCCACGTCCATTCTTAGTTTTGTGTTGAATAACCATTTTAAACTATAGATTAAAGTAAGAAAGTGCGTCAAACTTTGATGACGTCACAATTTAACATTTAATATAAAAAATCCGATAATAAGCATGCGTTTTGACGTTTGGATAAGTTCCTGATTTGACTAGTTGTCAAATACCCAACCATATTTGATTCTTAAGCGAACCTCATCCCCCTGCGTTAAATAAAAATATGACAAATGTTTTATTTATTTCACGTAGGACAACTTGTGTCACTTATAACAAGTCAAGACTACAACCGGTTCGGAAAGCTGATTCTACTGAGAAAAGAATCTATACTAATATTATGTATACGAAAGTTTGGATTCATGGATGGATCATCCATCCATCCACTGCTGGACATAGGCCTTTTCGAGAGCGCGCCACCAAACACGGTCCTCCACCTTCCTCATTCATGGCGGGAAGCGGGTGGATGGATTGATGGATATTTATTACTCAACTAGCTGATGCCCGCGACTTCGTACGCGTGGATCGAGGTTTTGTGGTTCCCGCGGGAACTCTTTAATTTTCCGGGATAAAAAGTAGCCTATGTGTTATTCCAGACTATAATCTATCTCTGTGCCAAATTTCATCAAGATCCGTTCAGCCGTTGGGGCGTGATTGAGTAACAAACATCCATCCATACATCCATACATCCATACCGACATCCATACATCCAAACTTTCGCATTTATAATATTATTTTACTCAATAACGCCAGAACGGCTGAACGGATTTGGATGGCACCATTGAAATAGAACATAGGTACTAAATTCTACATCAATGGATGGCACAGAGATAGATTATAGTCTGGAATAACACTTATGTGTTATGCTACTTTTCCTCACGGAAAATTAAAGGGTTCCCGCGGAAACCAAAAAAAACCTCAAGCCATGCGGACGAAGTTGCGGGCATCAGCTAGTCTATCTATGATATTATACTAGTATATAATACTAGTTGACCCGCCTTGGCTTTGCAGCGCTGGGGTACCTTGTATATTAAGTTCAGCATGTAGGTCTTTGTACTATGTTTTAACTGCCTCGTTGGTCTAGTGGTTAGCATGTTCGAATGCGGCAAACGAGGTCCCGGTTCATTCATTCATTTAGCACTGGATGCTGTGTTTAATTAAAAGTTATCACTTAGCTTGTAATTTATATGATGATTTTTATTTATTTTAGTATTGTGTAAGTGATTATTAGTAAACATACAAAATAAATAATAATAATAAATTAAATTAAAATAAGTATTTCTAGGATGGATTAAAAACTAATATTTTGGCTTTAGTGTATATTAACGTTATAAAATCCAACTATAGTTTAACATAAGAGAATAAAATAAGTGTTCAGGATATTGCTCCTTTACTGATATCCAACACTAGAGCGAAGCTTGTTAATGAAATGAGAAACATAGGCATAATTTAGTTTATTTATTAACATTCAAAAAACTAAATATGACAAATAATTTAATACTTTATAAACCATCAGTCTTTATATATATTTTGCAATGGTTAATATATTTTAACGGTGGTTTCACACTCATTGCATACGTTGACCAAGTTCACGACCAAATCACTTACATCGTATTAATAAAATTAATTATTGCCTTATTATTTATTATACACGTGTGAGAATATACGGATTTGCCTAACCTTTTTAAAATAAAAATAGATCATTTGTTAATTATCCTGCAATAGTTTTGCGCCGACAAGCATATTTTCTGTTATCTTTCTCGGAACCAATTGTTATGACTTACAAATCTATTGTTCAAAAATACTTTGCTTTTTAGTTTATTGTACGTAGCCGCCTTTGCAGAACTGTCGGCAATAAAGCCATAAAATAGCTCTCCATTGTTTAAATTGTTTCCTTAAAAATGTTCTCACGACATACCTAAGTGAGACGGAGATAGTCGTAGGCCGTACTGTTTTGTCCTACAGAGACAATAAGCAAACAAAGAAATGTTTTTCGACAAATGTGTATCGTATAATAGTCTGGCTTTGAACGTCGTTCGTTACGGACACCGATATAGTATGGCTGTTATAGTAATCAGTGTGATCGACTGTGTTTTGGTGTTGTAATAAAGCTAAGTATATTTCTGTATTATTCTTTTAGAGTAAAGTAAGATAACGAGTAACGACATAGTGTCCGTGATAATGTTAAGATCGTAACGTTATAGATAAGTATTTTAAATTGTGTTATTCTATTAAAGTAGAGTAATGTAACGATTAGGTGCCAGTGGTAATAGCAAGACCGTAATGTTTATAAGTAAAGAGAAATGTTGTGATATTGTAATAGCGTGGTTTTTCTTGGCAGTGTCTTTTCCGCGCTAGAATAGGTTACGAACTGCCGTAGAGCCATTTGAATATAATTTCATGAATATACAGTTTCCAGTATTTATTCTGACTTCTGTTGTTTTATTCCATTTTCCTGTTATGATAATCGATAAGGTAGAGTCCCTACTAAATATAATTTCAGTATAATCAGTTCATTAAACTATACTTTGATGGTGTAATTAAAGTGATATATAACTTTCCTATTTTAGTTTCAATGTTTCAGTTATGATGGTTGTTTTCAGTAAGCTCACTGTATAAGGTCACTGACCTTAAACATATGAAACAATATTACAGGAAAAATATATTTTCCTTTCAGTCTTAGTTTTCATAGTATTTCCATCCTGACAAAGTATCAATTCTCATAGTTATTAATCAGATATCTCTTTTTAAATCTATCATCAGAAGTGGGATGACGATTCGCATGTCTCTGAAGGATTTAACTAATACATGTATTATAATGTTTTCAGGGTTAACACGCCAGTTATGAGTATTTGAAAGGCAGCTTGTAACCGTCGTCGCCAGACGCTACTTAGAACCAACGAGGTGCTGTAACACAGCAGGCAGAGGCAACTCGACAGCTAAAATACAAAGTTTGTGAGTTAATAAAACTTGTACATAATCTCAAGTCGGAGGAAAAGTATTTGTGTCATTAAACGTTACAAAACTTTTTATTGTACAAATATACAGCTGTTAATGTGACCAAAGCATCTTTAATAATTTAAATTATTAAGTGTAAAAAAATCTTACCTATCTCAGGTGTGAACTACATTAGGGAATTAAACATTAAACTAATTTTGTCAATTCGTTTTGAGAATCAGGCTATGTTTTGCTTAAATGCGGTAATACATAGTGAGAAAATAAAAACAAAATTATGTAGGTTGTGCGTGTGAACTAATGATGATTTGAAGTAGGTAATCTAGTTTGTAAAAAAAAAAAAAAAAACGTGAAATTATGCATTTGAAATTCATGAGAAATACCTAACTATGTGTAGTCAGGTGTAAGATAATAGTTATGGTTTAATTGGCCGTTAGTTTATACTGATAACAATTTATTAATGTGATTATGATATCTTTAGACTTGAGAGTCTTCCAATGGTCAAAGGGTTATTATTTTATGCGATTCAGAAGTCAAACTCTTATTAATCGTTTCTGAATGAAATGTCTCTGATAACCAAACCGAAAGACCGATACTTTGATAGCAATTCTATAACGTTTTTACTTATTTGTCGTTTGTAAATAGGTACAATATTGAATCGGACATTTATTACCTTTTCAGTGACCTTTATTTTAGTAATCGATTTGAATTCGGTTTTTTTTTTTTACTTTAGTTCTCGTAGTGTCTAGTGTAGAATAGTGTAAAAAAAAAAAGAGTATAAAGTAATTTTCACAAAAAAAAGACAAAATAAATTATTTAATTTTATTGGAAAATCGTTGATAGGTAAGTTGATTTTTAAAGATTAAATGCTTTATGTCTTGAGTAATGGATTCTTTACTGGTAGGTACTTACGTTTTTCCATTAGGTTCATATAAAATTTATGAAAATATAGTGTCTTGTTTGGACACTTTTACATCATGTCGTTCTAGCAGTAAATATTTTATCATTTAAACTAGTGGAAGGTTATTTTTTTTTTTTTACAAAGGTGTATTTATCTCGGTTAATTTTAGTTTAGAGTTTAAGTTAGAATGAAGATAGACACTAGAACTACTGAAAGTTCGATAGACACAATAGAGTGGTGACAACCTAGATAACATTCCAATTATGAGAAAAGATGTAGTGGACTAAATTTGGGCTGAAAGGCTGAACTTAATAGATACTAGTAAATCATAAATCTTAGAACTCAAAAACATTCCTGATATTAAGTAAATTCTATGAAGTGCCTCATCAGAACAAAAATCTCTTTTTTTAATTAATATTTTAACACGGGCAATAAGTTGAATAAGATTCTGAACAGTTAGTCGAGTCGCCCCGTTAGCAATCGTCGGTCAAGTTTCTAAAATGATTCCTTTAATTTGTAGTGAAGTACGGAGTAGTGATTACTTTTAAATTTTTATATAGAAATTTAAATTATTGTGTAATCAAAGATTTGTTTATTAGTTACTTAGATGTGAACCATTTTCAAAAACTAAATGAACAGTATAAATTCCTTGATTAATTCTTAAAATTGTTTCCAGAATAATTATAAAACAAACTTGCAAGAGATTTAGAGTGTTGTATTGAATAGATGTAATGGGCAATATCGTAAACCAATCAAAAAGTATTTTTTGAGACAAGATTTTAAGATTAAAGTTTGGTTTTTCAAAAAAAAAAAAAAAACAGGTTTGAAAAAAAAAAAAACATCAAGTTTTTTTCATGATAAATTTCAGTATGGGGAGCATTTAGTGCTTTTCCTTTTTACACTACCGGTTTCGATTCACTGAATTTAGTTAAAGGTATAGTATTAGAATTTATTAACATATGAAAACAAAACCTAGAAGCTAATGTAGGTACCTATAGGATGAAACAAAGTTAGAATATATAATAAATAAAAAAAAAAAAAAAAACCAAACTGTACCGGCGCTCACTCGTTTAAATATAGCTACAAAGTAATTTTGACCATTAAGTTGACGTATTTCATATGATTCAGTTAGTCATATTATTGACTCAGTAACTATGTTTCGTATGATTCAGTAGCCATGAAGTAGAGCCGTAAAATTATTTTCATTTAAAAATTCGATTACAAAACTCATTTTGTAACTATGTATATTATATATTTTTAATGTTGATTTTAATCAGGTTAGCCGAGCGGAAATAACTTAAATAAATAAACCAGTAACAAAAAAAAACAACGCCTAATGGTATACTGGTTCCATTCTACGAAACAAAAACAAAATAAAAATAAAAAAAAACAGGCAGTAGTCCGCACTTTTGAGATAAACGAGAACCCCCAAAATGGTATCAAACAACGTGAAAGTAAATGCCACTTTATATATCTTTATGAAGCATATAAAAAATATTTGTCAAACTATTAACAGGTAAAACGGGATGGAGCCGATGGAGGTTCATAATCTATAGCGTGATGTTTTGTAAAATATTGGATTGCTATTTTGGAACTTTTGTCCGACAGTAACTGGAAAAGAGCAAGGTGTTGCAACGCTTTCAAACGTGAAATCTGTAAAATAATAATATCTAAAACTTTATTGCCAGGCAGCTTGCATTTGTTTCTGGATTTGCCATTGAATTGTAAAGACTATCTTAAACAGCATCTGTTATGTCGAGGATATTATACTATTGATGACTTTCTCAATGACAATGTTGCATGGTAGCAACCGGCTTCGCACCCAGCAACTCACAAGACATTATAATACTTACGTCACGTTTGCATTGTATTTTATTTACAAAGTGAAACACTTTTCTGTTAATGGTCAACTGCTAAATCCTTTTTGCCGGTTCTTTTCAGTAGACTCAGCTTTCTAAACCAGTGGTAGATCTTTACAACTTATCATTAGTGACACAAGTTGTCCTGCGTGAAACAAATCATTTCATTTTTCATTTTCATTTGGTACAAACGTTAAATTGCAATTGATAAGGCAAAAAAAAAAAAAAACAGTTTGTTTTGGATTCCATTGAATGAGTGGATCATTGATTATCTTAATGATTAATGATGTCACTGAGCGTTGAGTGGTGGAGAACATTTAGTAAACGATTTCAACTGAAAAGTAGGTATATATATTTTTTTTATATCACTAGTTAAAAATTATAGGATAATAATAGGAAAATTTAAGAACACTAGAAATCATTAAAGATGTTTTGGATACTCAGTTTGTTTTCAATTTATGTTAGACTTAATTATGTTTACTATTTAGTAATGTGATCCGAATAAAGCTGTCCTAGGTGAACGGTTATCACTTATATAACAAAGAATATATTTCACTTGCGAGTGATGAGAATAAGCTTAGTTGCAATAAGTGCAGGTGATCGAGATCAATGAGGTCATTTATTATTTATTTATTATAATATAACTAGAAAAAAAAAATAACAATAAACCACATTGCATAAATAACAATAACATCAAAGTTGGACTTACGTCATAATTTGGCCGTTTGCATGGGTAGTAGGTCTGAATCCTAATTAGATACTTGAATTTAGGATATCATTCCTAATTACCGCGGAGCTCCAGACTTATGAAGTACAATCTGTTTGGTTCATATAATATTACATACAATACTTTTTTTTTTTAAAAGTCCTTTTATTACAACAGCTCACAAAATTGCGAGTTAAGAAAATGTTGAGTCGATAAAATAGTTTTAGATCAAATAGTCAAAAAAAAAATATAGGTATAGATACTTGAAGCTGAACTGATGGAAATAATATAATTGAACAATATTCTGATAACTGTTCCAGCTTAAATATAGGATTCCGCGAGTGTAGTATTATATACTTTGTTATCTTAATTGCATTTTTGGGTTAAACAATCACCACAACATCGATTGTCATGTTATGTGTATATTGTATGTTATGTGAAAAGAAAAATATTGTAAACTTGAAGATGGAAATGACTTTTCGATTTATACATGGCTTTATTGGCTTGAGGACGTGAATGTCATTTTAATATGAAAAAAAAAAAAAAAAAAAAAAGAAGAAAAAAAAATCAATTTTTGATTTTGAATAAATCTGTTTTAGAATTAACTGAAAATCATTTCCATTGGGATATGTTTATCTTGATATAACTAATTAGTATAGTTGGTGATCAGTTGTAACTTGTACGTAAGTTGTGAAATAATATTGTAAGGAATATTGTTATGGAAATCTCATTGCGATGAGAGTGGCGATTTGATCTCACCAGTGGGTGAAATGCCATTGGATTTGATGATGAGTCGTACTTAACTTGTGAAATAATATTGATGTATATATAGGGGTTTTGGAAAACTCATTGCGATGAGAATAACGATGTTGGTCTCACCTGTGGGTGAAATGTGATGGATTGCCATTGGGCAATAATAATGTTGGTATTAATTGAGATCTAGTAGGTATGTAATGGATTATTGGTGGGCGAAAACAATGTGAGTATCATTTGCAAGTGGTGATGTGCTAGCATTGGAATCACTGACGAGGGAGGTACTATTATTAATTTGGACGTAATTTAATTGTGACTGAATTATGCTGGAGTGAATCAGTGTCCTTACTCAAATTCTGATTCTGCTTCATTTTTGCTAAAGGCGCTGCTGAGACACGTAATGCACGTTGATCGAAGTGCTTTAGTATATTTCACTCAATTTTACAACTGTGACAATGCTTACACATCCTAAGATGAAAAATAAATGTTATAATAACATGATGAATATTGAAATGGTTATAATACTGCTATATTATAAGATTGTTGACTTGATATTATATTTTGTATAGAGATACTTGTGACGTTAACAGAAAGTACTTGTATTAAACTATGATAACTGTGTATACAGAATGGAATTTTTGTAGTAGTGTATATTGAATTTGTAGAAGTCTAAGTTTTTATTGGAAAATGATGTTTTGAGTTTTGAAAATTGTAACTAACTATGATACGATACATTATTAATTTGTTTTTTTTGACCTATGTACTTCGAGAACGAAGTACTTGTCAGTCTGGCCGTGTGAGAATATACGGATTTGCCTAACCTTTTTAAAATAAAAATAGATCATTTGTTAATTATCCTGCAATAGTTTTGCGCCGACAAGCATATTTTCTGTTATCTTTCTCGGAACCAATTGTTATGACTTACAAATCTATTGTTCAAAAATACTTTGCTTTTTAGTTTATTGTACGTAGCCGCCTTTGCAGAACTGTCGGCAATAAAGCCATAAAATAGCTCTCCATTGTTTAAATTGTTTCCTTAAAAATGTTCTCACGACATACCTAAGTGAGACGGAGATAGTCGTAGGCCGTACTGTTTTGTCCTACAGAGACAATAAGCAAACAAAGAAATGTTTTTCGACAAATGTGTATCGTATAATAGTCTGGCTTTGAACGTCGTTCGTTACGGACACCGATATAGTATGGCTGTTATAGTAATCAGTGTGATCGACTGTGTTTTGGTGTTGTAATAAAGCTAAGTATATTTCTGTATTATTCTTTTAGAGTAAAGTAAGATAACGAGTAACGACATAGTGTCCGTGATAATGTTAAGATCGTAACGTTATAGATAAGTATTTTAAATTGTGTTATTCTATTAAAGTAGAGTAATGTAACGATTAGGTGCCAGTGGTAATAGCAAGACCGTAATGTTTATAAGTAAAGAGAAATGTTGTGATATTGTAATAGCGTGGTTTTTCTTGGCAGTGTCTTTTCCGCGCTAGAATAGGTTACGAACTGCCGTAGAGCCATTTGAATATAATTTCATGAATATACAGTTTCCAGTATTTATTCTGACTTCTGTTGTTTTATTCCATTTTCCTGTTATGATAATCGATAAGGTAGAGTCCCTACTAAATATAATTTCAGTATAATCAGTTCATTAAACTATACTTTGATGGTGTAATTAAAGTGATATATAACTTTCCTATTTTAGTTTCAATGTTTCAGTTATGATGGTTGTTTTCAGTAAGCTCACTGTATAAGGTCACTGACCTTAAACATATGAAACAATATTACAGGAAAAATATATTTTCCTTTCAGTCTTAGTTTTCATAGTATTTCCATCCTGACAAAGTATCAATTCTCATAGTTATTAATCAGATATCTCTTTTTAAATCTATCACACGCATGCGCTTTCCGACATTGGTCGACATTAATTGACATGAGTGTAAATGCACCATAATAATATCACCCTATACCTATTTTGCCAAACTTGGCGTATGTCGCGTGTGGCGGCGGCGCCACTGTCTATTAAAAAATCAGCGTTCAGGATCAGCACAGAGTAAATTCTTTAGTTCCGAATTTCGCCAAATGGACAGATAAGCTGGTCAGAGTAAACTACTAACGTTTTACAACTAAAGTTATTCACGATTGTAAGGACCTCCGATTGGATGATACTCTTTTGTTATCGACCAAAATACAGTGGTGGAGCAAAAATATCATAAATTCAGCAAATCAAAAGTACTGTGATTATACTAAAATTAATAAACATTTTATCTACTCCAGCATCGAAAAGTTCCAATTTCGAATTTGACAACTATATCGAATTGAACCCTCTTTCGTGTTTGCTTCTCATAACGATACAGTTCGTTGTATGGGAGCTGTATCGTTATGAGTCGTAGCTGTATCGATATGGTTATCTTCATAAATAGGATACCTATAGCTTAGCGGCTCTGGGTTCTGGCACTTTCCCAACCAGTCAATTGATTTGACTTTTTTATTAATTTACAAAGTAAAAAATTATAAAGACGTCCTTGTCGTAGATAAAATCTTGTATGCAACTGTACGTAATTAGTCATTTTAATTCTCGTACTATCCTATTTTGATACTCGGCAAGCCTCGTATCAAAAAACAGCACTCGAATTAAAATGACCCTCATTACGATACAGTTGCATAAATAGCTATTGCGATCTGCGTTTGTCTTCTTTTGTATTCGCTTATAACTTTTAATCTTCTTAATTCTACATTACTTAGAGACAAAAAGTATTTTGTAGACAACAGTACCACATAATATGTAGAATGGATTTAAATACGATAAATAATAAATAATTGCAAGTAAAGCACCAAATAGTCCAGTACTATCTTCTGAAAATCCTACAACAGACCTGCAGTGAGCACTAATACTACTAGATGCAGTCTAGCAGTGCATGCTTACTGATTAAAACCTCAATAGCTATGATGAAATTTCCTTGGTCACTTATTATAACTTAAAACGTATTAATCAACTTTTTAATCATATCAACAGACTCATTCTGTCCAATATTATCAATATAAGCCATCGCTTTCTTCGCGTGATCTTCATACAACATCTTAGTTTTATCCACTGCGTCTGTTTTCAGTATATTAAACTTAAGATCTTCATAATCAACGTCGCTAACGTCGTTTCTCGCTTGCTCTATAATCTTATAAAGGTCTGGATTCCCTTCTAATGCGTACAAAACTGGAGCGCTTGTTAGGCAAAATTGACCTTTATCATCTGTAAGCCTTTGGAGTTCTGAAGCCGCTTGCCATGCTAAGCCTACATGACATCCAAATTGATATGCGTAGTTTTGAGTTTCTCTGTTCTGTTTTCCTAGTAGCATAGATGCTTGACAACCTCTGCCAAGCAAACTGACTCCATTAAAAACAGTTCTTGCCGTCCATTCCTTTCTAGATTTCCCTAGAACATCATTAGCTTCTATACAATTAGTTTCAAACGTTATATTATCATCGTTAATGACTTTAGGTTTGCCTGGTATAGGCATGTTTTGCTCATCTCTTTCACCAAAGAATTCACTTTCAGATAAATCTTTTAACGCAGTAGATACTATGTATAGCACATCAGCGTTTTTAAGCCCTGCAAGCATTGAGTTGGCTGTAACAAGAAGATAGTCTCCAAGTAAGATGGCGATTTTGTTGCCGAATATATCTGATTCAGTACTTTTGGATCGTTTTGCGAATGGCACATTAACTATGCCTCTATGTATAAGATGCCCTGTTCGCATCATTTCAGTAAGTTCAGCCAACTGTCGCTGCTGTTCATAGATAGCTTTTGAACTCAATGTGGGTGTTCTGACCGACTTCGAAAGAAGTAGTATAACTAACCCCCAAGGTTGAAGGTTCTTTGAATCTCCGTATAGAACGTTTTTTGCTGTTTTCATTACAAGATGGTTGCTGCCAACCTGGAATAGATAAGAAATATAGGTAAGTGAAAAAAACCTTTGGAACTGTTACACGAGAGTGATTGAAGGTGCTGATATTTCCCTAAACGATGACTAATGTTATCGCGTAGGATGTTAAGGGTGCGCTTAGTCGGTCGGGTCGGTTAAAAACTTAGACTAATCTAAGTTTTTAAACGACTTCCAAAAAAGGAGGAGGTTCTAAGCCCTCTCTTCTATGAGAGTGGAGGCCTGTGCCCAGCAGTGGGATGTTAATGGGCGGTAGTGGTGGTACTGAAGTAATATATTATTACTTCAATGGTTTACTTACTACATTTTCCTTCACCGTTAAATCAAGTGATATTTAAATTCTTTAATTGCACATAGCTCCGAAAAGGTGTAAGTGCATAACCGGGAATCAAACCCTAATCTTAACAAATAGGCTGTCTCCACATATCCAGTATTAAATAGAAACAACAGGCAAACCTCATTACCAGCTTTCACGTTAAAGTAGACACGCGAACTAACTGTACTACGTACTAATCGACTTCTGACAAACTCCCTGGCGCAGTGTTAAGTGTCGTGGAAATGTAACGTCCCAGGTTAGATTCCCAGCTGAATTAATTTGGAAATTAATAATTTTTAAACTATGTGCGTCCAACTTTGACGACATCACAATTCAGTTGGTATTTCATACATTTTAAATCCCATACTAAGCACACGTTTTGACGTTTGGAAAGAAGTTAAGTCCCAAAAACTTGTCTGACCCGGTGACAGCGTCGCTAGTATCTATGAAAAATAAAATAAAAACAAAAACTAAACAGGCATAAAAATTAGTTCCAATTTTGGTCACCGGGCCAGATAAGTTGGTGGGATCAATTATGTTAAATTTGAATTAAAAAAAAGCTTACCAATTTCCGTAAATAAAGGGCCAAGTTCGCAAATTCATCGCTCAAAAGACATCTCAGGTTCATAAATGAAGTCGGATAACCGACTACCTTTTCTGCGTCCCTTATAATGTGACTCCAATTCGTATACGGCGGTCGTAGTAGGATCAGTATTTCATCCTTCGTCAAACAAGCCATCGTAGTCTCCAGCCTTTTTTGAAAAAGGAACGGCGACGCGCGTCTTAGAACGCGGGAAACGTACGCCATTTTGAATTAAACTTTTTTTTTTACTTTTTAATTTCGAACGGGTTCAGGCAAAGGCGTGCGCCGGTACAGCCATGGTGTGGTAAAGTGTACAAAATGCAGTAAAGCTAGTGCGTCTATTCAGTGTTGCTACGTTATAGTTTTTAATTAGCACTTTTCAAAGGAGATTTTAATTTGTATAGGTTAAGTTACTAACAGAGCGGCCAAATACTATATTTACTTACTTTGACATCATACGTCTATTTAACATAAGAGAGGAAACTAACAAGGAAAGTAAAGAGAAAAGGGAAAGAAGGGAAAGGGATGCATGGTTTAAAAATATTGCAATCGATTAGGATACTACTCAACAAACTAATTCAGGTTATAACGTGTTTTAGCCGTTCTAACTTTTGTGTGAATCTCTACGACTGTTATTTACTTCGAATTCATGTGAAGGACATTTCAGTTACAGCTATTTATTATGCACTTATTGTTTATATTTTAGTCTAATTATTTATATAACCAAGTTATTTATCACGTTTTCTTATATATTTTATTGATCACATAACTAGATGATGACCGCGACTTCGTCCGCGTGGATTAAAAATTTAAGATACCCGTGGGAACTCTTTAATTTTGCGGGATAAAAAGTACTGTCTGCTACGCTTTCACGGTCCATGCGTTCAACCGATTTTGATGAAATTTTGTAAGGGGGTAGATTGTATTCCGGAGTAGGACATATGCTATTTATTATTATCTTGGCTTTGTATCTTCCAGCGGGAATTTAAAAAAAACTTAAAACACACGATTGGAGTCGCGAGCGTTAACTAGTAATTAATATATGTCTCTAAAGAACGAATCGAAATAAAAACTGGTTTATAAAGTGGATTCAAAAATTTTAGTAGTTAACTACTTAAATCCTCATTTTTAAGGAAAATTTCGTATGCTGGCAACACAATCTAATGCGCTTGACCGTGAAAAGTGGAATGCAATCACGGTCTTAGAGTAAAACAAACAAAATTAGAAAGCTACTTTCACTTAAATAAACAAGCCAATCGCAACCCTATTTAGTTTGAAATAAGGGTGATATGTAGTTTTTGGAGGTTTAGAGATAACATTGTCAAATTATCAATCGACAAACAAAGGAAGAGCTCTCTAAATAGTATAAAAAAGCTTGATATGTTAAGCCGTGTTTACACTAAGCACAAGGAAAGTACTTTCGATTGGACGTCTAATTTATAAAAGTACCTACCTGCCTAGGATTTTTGTAATAATATTGTATACTGTAGATTGTAAAGGTCTTATCTATACTAATATTATAAATACGAAAGTATGTCTGTCTGCTACGCTTCCCCGGCCCATCTTTTCAACTGAATTTGCTGAAATTTAGTAGGTATAGACTATAGAGGTAGGTTATATCTTGGGGAAGGATAGCTACTTTTTATCCCGGAAAATTAAAGAGTTCCCGCGGGAATCAAAAAACCTTAATCCACGCGGACGAAGTCGCGGGCATCATCTATAGAAAAATTAACCGAGAGAGTTTTTGGCTAATTTTTAATAGCTATTTATTGCCTATCTCTCTCTCGCAAGGAAAAGGTGTATTTATTTCTTTATTTAATAATCTATTTGATACTTACTAAAATTTTTTTATACCTATATTTTTTTCAGCTTGAGCACATGGATTTACACGTCCGCGTGGATTTTTTTTTGAATTTCCGTGGAAACTTTATTTTTATAATATTTGATATTAATATAATCTATTAAGTAAGGACTCTCTGAATGTAAGCTATTCCTTATATTTTTTCAATAATGCAGTAAAAGTAGGGATCAAGTTATACTGGAAATTATGTAGTTCGAATTTTTTTTCATTCGAAAGTTACGTATAGTACTTTAATTGAAGTAGGAAAATATAAATAAAAGTTCCCATTGGCAGTAATAATAATAATCTACGCCTCAAGCCTCATTGCGGGGGAGACGAAATGACTCATCGCGTCGTTTTCAAAAAGTATACTGCACGTTATCCTCAAAATAAAATGAAAATCTTCATTATAAAGATAATTTGTAAAGAAAACCTACACAAATATACTCTAGCCACATCGGTGCATATGAAGCAAAATTAAAAAGTGGCGCTCAATTATTTTGCTCACAAATTGTAATTTTATGTACCTATTATAAGTTCAGTTTACGAGACGCGTTGTTGCACTCTGCGACAATCTGTCTTGAGTCTAACATCACTGGCTTGAAAAATTGGCAGAAGAAAAATAAAACATCCAAAAAAACAATCCAAAAGTGTATAATGTCATCTAATCTTCTGTGTTCTTAAACTCGACCACAAATAATTGGTTATCGTCCATTGCATTTTATAAAAGAAGTACGCCATTACGCCTATGGTTATAGGGATCAATGGAAAATACACAGTGCCATACAAGACTGCGAAGATAGGGTAGATCCAATGACTGCGCTCTATGTATGTGTAAATTACTCTGAAAAAAAAAAAACAAGCTGTGTTATTTTTTTCTTAAATTTATTATAAGTCGTTGACAATTAACTATAATTTATTAATATTACAAATGCGAAAGTTTGGATGGATGGATGTATGGATGGATGTTTGTTACTCAATCACGCCAGAACGGCTGAACGGATCTGTATGAAATTTGGTACAGATATAGATTATACAGGAATAGCACATAGGCTACATTTTATCCCGGAAAATTCAGGAGCTCCTGCGGGAACCAAAAAATCTCGATTCACGCAGACGAAGTCGCGGGCATTAGCTAGTGTTCTATGTATAAAAATAGCTTTTGCCCGCGACTTCGTCCGCGTGGACTACGCAAATTCCAAACACCCATTTTACCAAATTAGGGGTTGAATTTTCAAAAATCCTTTCTTAGCGGATGTCTACTACATAATAGCTATCTGCTTGCCCGATTCGTAAAGTGGTTTGAGCTGTGCGTTGATAGATCAGTCAGTCAGTCAGTCAGTCTGTCAGTCAGTCTGTTGGTCAGTCAGCAAATCATATCACTTGGTCCTTGTCGTCTCAACCGATAGACGTCCAGTGCTGGACGAAGGTCTCCTGCAAGGATCTGCATTCTCCACGGAACACGGTCATATACCACTTGCTTCCAGCGGCTCTCAACTATTCGCTTGAGATCGTCCATCCACCTAGTGGGGTCGTCCTACTCTGCAAGGTCGCCATTCAAGCACCTAAGAACCCCATCTATCGATTCTTTAAATGTGCCTGTCCGTTACTACTTTTTGACGACCACTTTTGACCATTTGACGACCTCCCTGGCGCAGTGGTGGGTGCAGTGGGAGATCCCGGGTTCGATCCCTGAGAGGGTCAATTCGGGAATTAATAATTTCTGAATTTTCTCTGGTCTGGCCTGGTGGGATGCTTCGGCCGTGGCTAGTAGAAAGCTAAAATTTGGCACAGAGCTTTCCTTTATAATGGTAGACAAAGAATAACTGCCTCGTTGGTCTAGTGGTTAGCATGTTAGACTGCAGCCAACGAGGTCCCGAGTTCGAGTCCCGAATCGGGCCGTAATATTAAGTACTGGGTTTTTCTGATTAGAAATTCGCAGTACTAGCCCGGAATTAGGAAGTTGGTGGTATTCCACCCCCGTGCCTCGGAGAGCACGTTAAGCCGTTGGTCCAGGTTATCACTAACTTGATAATAAATTCGTTAAAGGCAGCCACCACGCATTGGAGCAGCATGGTGGGTCTAAGCTCTAATTCTCTCTCTCCTATGAGAGTGGAGGCCAGCAGTGGGACGTTAAATGGGCTATAGTGGTGATGGTGGTGGTAGACAAAGAATAAGGCCGGTTTTTATAAATTTCCACTAGAGCCAAGCCGTGGGGGATCGCCAGTATATTATAATTTGAATTTTCATACTTACACAGCAAAATACAGCAGAAAGTGAAAGGTCAAATGAAATATATTCCGCCTATGGGATCTAGGTTCTATTCTCGGTTGGAGACACACCTCCCATAGCACAACCAGAACTATTGCACTATGCATGATGTGGTTAGAAGTGCTTGTCAGTATCTTGTCGATAAAATCTGGATAGATAAGTCTCCGGTCGTAGGTGTACAGTGGCCAGAAAACTGAGAATACCACCTGAAAAAAAAAAGTTAAAAAAATTGATAAAAATACTTGTACTTTTCCTGGTGGGAGGCTTCGGCCGTGGCTAATTACCACCCTACCGGCAAAGACGTACTGCCGAGCAATTTAGCGTTCCGGTACGATGCCGTGTAGATATAGTAGCTTTAGTTTTAAGATAACGTAACTGATTATCACCATCATGTTTTATGAGTAATTGTACGTCAATAAGTGTACAGTGTAGCTAATTTGAATAAATATAATTTGAGTTTGAGTTATACCCCTAACAGGTTATCCCGCTACCATCTTAGACTGTATCATTACTTACCATAAGGTGAGATTGCAGTCAAGGGCTAACTTGTAGTGGAATAAAAAAAATACTACACCATTTATAAATTCTTTCACCAAAAGTTGTCTGTAAGAGATTGCTCTAGCAATAAGACCGCCTTTGCATGTTTCTTTATAGTTTCACTACTTACTCCTTCACGGCAGAATGAGTGAACCGATTTTGTTGAAATTTGGAATAGAGATAAGTTATACCCTGAAGGCAACACCTTATACTGGATGGATAATCCGGCATAAAATATTCTCGCGGGAATTAAGAAACTTTCATTCACGCCGACGCAGGTTTTTTTATGCCACTACAACTTAGCCCTTGACGGCGATCTCACCTGATAGTAAGTGATGATGCAATCAGATGGTAGCGAGCTATCAGCGGGCAGTTATATTAAGCTCATACCCTTAGTCGGTTTCTACACGGCTTCGTACCGGAACGCTAAATTGCTTGATGGTACGTGTTTGCCAGTAGGGTGGTAACTAGGCCACGGCCTAAGCCTCCCACCAGACCAAACCAGAGAAAATTCAGACATTATTAATTGAACCTGCCGGGAATCGAACCCGGGACCTCCCGCGTTAAGGCAAAAGCACTCAACACTGCGCCAGGGAGGTCGTCAAAAATATAATATTACTAGCAGATACCTGCGACTTCGTCTGCGTGAAAGAAGTTTTTTTAATTCCCACGGGAACTGCCTAATTTTTCGGGTTAATATATAGCCTATGACACTCACAAATAATGTAGCTTTCTATTGATACCAGAATTTTCAAAATCGGTTCAGTAGATCCAGAGATTACCCCCTACAACATCACAAACTCACAAACTTTACCTCTTTATTATAGTAAAGAAGTTTTTTTTAAATTCAATATAGGCTTACGCTTGACCACGATCACACCTGATGGGAAGTGATGATGTGGCCTAAGATGGGACGCGCTTGCCTAGAAGATGCCTATTCACTCTTGATTTAAAGATACCCGGATTGTAATTGGTTGGAAACACAGTTTTTGGTAGAGTGTTCCAGCCCCTAGCCATGCGAATAAGGAATGAAGACGCAAAGCGCTTCGTACGTGTGGATGGAGCGTTGACGACATAGGGGTGGAAACTCGCACGGCGTCTTGCGGTACGATTGGTAGAAAGATGAAGGAGGTACAAGATCAAAAAGCTCCTGAGCGCACTCACCGAAATATATCCTATAGAATACCGATAGGCCGGCTACCTTGCGGCGGTGATCCAATGTTTGGAGTTTCGCCAGACGATGTATAGATAATATTAGTATTTGACACTCTTACCCAAGTAGAAGGCCACAGTATAGCATTGAACAACGTATTTCTAAACCCTTTGAGGTATTTAGGTAGTTTGTAGGCTTTGTTCTTCGAGTTGGACAGTATCAGATAGTCGCATATGAGTCCAACCCATGCGTAGACTATTTGGAGGAACTGAAAAATACCGTAAAAGTAAGATTAGATAAAAAATATACTTCACTGTATTAAGGTTGTTCCACAGTTTGAGGGATTACGTTATATTTAACCGACTTCCAAAAAAGGAGGAGGTTCTCAATTTGGCGCGTATTTTATTTTTACTTTTTAAAATTGAAAATGAATATCAGATGCATATCGTTATTGTAAGAACTTCCTACCTACAATCAGCAAATAAATATTATGATTATGATGATTATGATTATGATTGGAATTGTGGAAAAACGGGTATTTCCGTATATAAAAAGTGATGTAGCTTCTATGATTATTGACCGATCGTCATGGTAATAATGGTATGGCATTAAAGTTTAATTTCGAATGTAGTATATGTTTATTTAAGACTTTTTGTCTTCGCAACCACGTGAGGAAGTCGGTGTTCGCGAGCATGTCGGTCACGAGAGCATGTCGGTCACGGTCACGCGAATCTATTTTTTTTAGGTGCTCAACGCGCCTAAAGAAGTTTTCACTTCAAAAACTAGCCACGGCTAATTCTTCCCACCAGACCAGACCAGAGAAATTTTAAATTCCCAGACCCTGACGAACCCTTCCGGAAATCGAACCCGGGAACACCTAAATACCACATGCACCAGGGGGGTCGTCCAAATTATTGTAAAGAAAAGGTACTTACAAAGGTCCAGCAAGTAAAGTATCTTGGTTGTAATTTGCTGAATACCTTCAACCTCGGATCGTTCAACACTTCGGGATCCAACTTCATCTTGAAATTGATGTAAGTCAAGTTACCGACGTGCATCACTATGGTAAGTATGTAGCCTACCATCCGTAGGTAAATCGTTTTGTTTGACATTTTCTCTGAAAGCGGCAAAAGAGTCACGAAGTTAGATAAATTAAAAATTATTATAAAGGAAGGCAGTCTATACGTATGTAAATGAAAAAACTAGAAGTCTAACTCGCTATAATCTGCCTCAGAAAGCAAATCTATGTGGTACTTACAGTGCTTCGGTATCGCAGTGAAACGTACCTACGTTGAGGGTAGTTTTGAGGGTTTATTATTGTAAACGTAATTCCAGAAGTGGGTGAATAATTAAAATTACTTTTAAAATATGTTTGTACTCTCTTTAAAACGTGCACGAATAAATGGTTAAACGTGTAGCGGTTTCACGAGAGATTTAATGTAAACAGTTAATTATAAAAACTTGGCCAAAGCATCACAACAACAATAAATTAATCATTTGATCAGGCTGCAGTTGCTACTGCTAAGCTCTAAAACAAATTGCGATCTAAACACAAAAGTATTCAATAATCGCTGAGTCTGTCGGCAACAGACTAACCCAACAAAGTCAAAATACTACAAAACTGACAGAGTGAATTACATCGAATGAGTCAAATATCAACTTAATTAAACCTTCGTCAATAAACAAATACACAATCTTTTATATTTTCTAAAAATTCAATTCAATTTTAAACACAAAGCTGACATTATTATTAAATTCTTTATTGCATAAAAAATGGGCATAATTGGTATGCCTTTTCACTAAAACAATGACCTTATCACTAAAGTGATCTCTGTCAGGCAACCTACATGAATGGACCGTACTTGCTGTGACACGGGAAATTGCTTGGAATAAAAAAACATAATTACTTACGTACATTTAACGCACGCCCCCAACGCACCCCCCCCAACGCACGTTTCACTCCGACACCGGAGCATCTTCAGGAGATGTTGCCTCCACAATGCACGATTGTGAACAATCGTGCATTGTATTGCGTTGTATTGTATTGTATTGCGTTGAGGGTAGTTTTTTGGGGGAATTCTGTGGTGTGGTGAATAAATATATATATACTGATTAATAATATATTAAATTGAAATACTTATACTTATATATACAATAAATAATCAAAATATATATTTTAATATATTATAATATAAAATCTATATAATATTTAATCAATATATGAAAAAAAATCGCTGTACCACATAGATTTTCTTTTTGTCGCGGATTATAGCAAATTAAACTTCTGGTTCCTTCATTATGATGGACTTCCGCAAAGTAACGCCTTCCTCTATCCAATAGGGTGGTAATTAGCCTCAGCCGCAGCCTCTACCAGACCAGACCAGAGAAAATTCAGAAATTATTAATTCCCAAAATGACCCTGCCGGGAATAGAACCCGGGACCCTCCCACGTTAAGGCAACAGCGCTCAACACCGCGCCAGGGAGGTTTTCAAAATGATGATCCGGGGTCTGGGCGGGGATCGAACCTGCGACCTTGAACACATATGCTGCTGAGTGCCACTTATATCTTACTTAATAATATGTACTTTAAGTCTACGCCATAGGAAAACCTTAAAAGAAATACCTTAGTCATAACATCAAAGAAAATATAGATATTTACCTTTTACGTAGCTTCCGCTTGTTATTTACTTTAAAACTTCCACTATTTCCTTGTGATTCTAAAGACGACTTTTCCTAACATGACTTTGCTCATGAATGTCTTACTTGAAATGATTGAGTGTAGTAACCAATATAACCAGACCTAAACTGCAAACAAAATTCAACTCTATTACCTAAATATTAGTGTTTATTGCCATTATGTATGATGTAATATTTTAAACTGGACATAATACCGAATACAAACCGGCAATAAAAACTCAACTCTATTTTTAACGAGAGAAAGATCATAATAACTAATTCTATTTATGACTATAATGCGGTCAATAAACCGTTATGGGCAATGCCATTGGTAAAATCAGCCGTATTTCAATGATGATTAAGTCAGATTTGGCATAAAGGAATTATCCGATACTATTTGTAAGTAATTATGATATCAATTTTTATTTTGATTTCATATTTGACAATAAACAATGTTTGATGATAGAGTACGTTCGTAATAGTAGATTATACACCAAGGGGATAAAGCACTGTTTTATGTCACGGGCGCTACATTGAATCCTGAACGTAACGAAGGACTCTAAATGTAACTCCCGAGCGTAGCGAGAGTGAAGAGGGAATTAAGAGAGAGGGAAGGAATTAAGTCCTGAGTGCAGTGAGGGATTCAAGCGCCCAAGAAAAAAACAGTTTTATCCCGGTGGTGTATACTCTACTTTTCTCACTTTATGCGAGACAATAAAAAAGCTTAGTGGATAGTGTTTATTACAGAAAATTAAGAGTGCAAATTGATATTGGAGACATTAGTCCAAAAATGGAAAGATAACGTTATATTTTTATTTGGTACGTTTATCGAGGTTGAGCTAGTGTTTATTTGAGTTGTGTTAGAATCTTCTAAAGGTACTATTATATATATAGCAACTTCTATCAGCTGGCGTGGCCTACTCGATTTGACAAACAAACGAAGTTCGTCTCAGTGCGAACCACGCCACAGTGATCGCGTGATCAGTGGGCCACGGCTTCGGTTTTAGAAAATCGAGTTGGCCGCGCCCGCTGAGAACACATTCTGTTAGCGAAATTAGACTTTATGGACATAGCAATAAGAATTATCAAAGTGAAAATCACATTATTGACCAGCGGGTTATAATGAAATTCAATAGAACATTATAACCCGGCTAAAACCAAGAGATATAATGTCTTGCTTTCGGTAAGGTTTACATGACATAATTCGGCATTGTCGAGCATGTGGTGTGAAAAAGGTTTTTTCACCTCTCGTGCTCTAAAAAGATGTCATTATAGCTTAGCGTAAGCGGATAAAAGTCAGCATTTAGGGTCTAGGGATTAAAGTACCTAATTTTTTTTTAAATTTCAGGCCTTATTAAGTTATAGGTAGTAAATGGGTAGTTAAAATTTATAGTCTATGTCCTATGGTAATATCAACAGTCCAAACTAATGTCACAAACAGTGAAGATACGTTCTTTCCTACCAGTTGTTCAACGAAGGCATCTAGACAAAGCAAAGCTGCGTGGTGACAGGGGCGTGACGAATGAAACTAGCAGAATTTTTATAATACAAATTTATATCAATCTAATGTCTCTGCAGTAGGTACAGTACATCACGGAATAGATAAAATGCAGTACATCTAGGACTGCTAAAACTGTCATGGTATGATGGTAGTAAGGTCTGACATTTGTGTGAACTTCGACCCACTGTATTAAAATAATAAATAGCTAAGCTATGTTAATACGATCCAAACAGAATCTACTTTTTTTATGTTAGATTTTTGAAATAATTTGCAATCCTTGGTTGAATGTAAATAGGTATGCGTCAATGTGTTAATGTTTTATCTATTCCATGATGTTACCCATCGTCACCTATATAGCTCAATGTCTATGATTCTTAATGTATTTTTTTAAATTCCTTCTTGTTACAATAAGGAGAAAATTAAAGCTGGTATTGCGGATTGCCGCGAAATCTCTAGAATTTTTGTTGTAATTATTACATTTATTTTTATGTAAGTATGTTAAATTAATATGCATTATTATATAATGCATTAAGATGCACAATACGTAATACAAGGTGAAGGTATAGGGTAAAGTGAATGTGACTATTTATTTGTTATTATCATCAAGTGAAAATGAAGATCTTACTCCTAATATGAAAATGTAGGTATAACAGAAAGGCAAAGATCTGATTAAAAATCGTTATTTATTCACAATCGAAGTGAAAAGTAGAGTGTTTACCACGGGACTAAAAGCCATTCTACTCGATTCTATAGCATAAATATCTCGTATGAAATGCCTCATTTTAGTCCCTTGATGAAAAATCTACTATTAAGTCACCGGTAACTTAGTAAAATACCAAAATCCTACTACAAATACTGCTAATACATAATTTTTTTGGTAAAAAGTATCGCTCTTTTGTCATTTCCTTGACATAATCATATCATACTAATATTATACATGCGGAAGTGTGTTTGTTTGTTGGTTTGTCCCTCAATCACGCCTCAACGGAGAAACGGATCGACGTGATTTTTGGCATGGGTCGTATAGTTGAGGACGTGGAGAGTAACATAGGCTACTTTTTATCCCGGAAAATTAACGAGTTCCCGCGGGAATCACAAAAAAATTAAACCACACGGATGAAGTCGCGGGCATCAGCTAGTATAAAATAATAATATCAATTTTGTTTATTTTTTATACAAATAAAAGTGAAAGGTTTTTAAGAAATTTCACCAGTAACTAAGTAAAATACCAAAAACTTACCCAAAAAAATTAATGGCTAATCTATCTATTCTAATCTATAGTAATATTAAAAATGCGAAATTTTGGATAGATGTATGTATGTATGGATGGATGTTTGTCACTCAATCACGCCAGAACGGCTGTACGGATTTAGATGAAATTTGTCACAGTATTCACAATAGTTCACAGGCTACTTTTTATCCCGGATAATTTAAACAGTTTCCACTGGAACTAAAAAACCTCAATCCACGCGGACGAAGTCGCGGGCATCAACTAGTTGTTTAATAAATGGGATATTTCCTATGTCAAAAATATATTATTTTTGAGTGGTATTGTTTTCATACAATCATAGAATCAGCAGCAGCTTAACCGTTGTATGTACGATACCCTAAACGTATGAGAATGGATACACGAAATTGAGCTCTAACTCAATTCTGTTATGGTTTATTTTACTTACTTTGAAGCCGAACTTTACCGATTTGATCGGCAATCTTACATAAATGCACCTCAGGTTAGCCTGCTACTATCTTAGAATGCATCATTACATGCTGCAGGCGAGGGTTGGAGTGAGGGTCTTGGACCGTGAATACATTTTTTTTTTTATATGTATAGTGAGCAAACGAGCAGACGGGTCACCTGATGGTAAGTGATTACCGCCGCCCATGAACATTTGCAGCACCAGAGGAACCGCCAGTGCGTTGCTGGCTTTTAAGATATTTGTTTATCCGCCCTCTGAAGAGCCCCATATTATAATCATGAGGGAATACAGTAGATGGAAGCTGGTTCCACAATTTGCGGGTACGTGGCAGAAAAGACCTGGAATAACGGGTGGTGGATGAGGACCAGGCATCCAGGTGGTGAGGATGAAATTTGTTTCTGCGACGTAGGGTGCGACTGGAGAACACGGAAGGTGGTCTTGATTGAATAACTCTTCAGAGCACTCCCATTGTAGAGACGATAGAACACACAAAGAGAACTAACGTCTCTTCGGTGCTCTAGGGACTCCAACGTGCAAGTAATTTTGGGATGATCTACGAGTCGAACTGCCCGCAAACATATTTATTTATTTATTTTACACTTTATTTGTACACCACAACACAAAAAGGAAAAATAATAATTAAGGAACACAAATACACAGAAGGAAGTAGAATACAAAAAGGCGGCCTTATCGCTTAGCAGCGATCTCTGCCAGGCAACCTTAGGATTAGGAGAAGTTAAGGAGATTAAATTGCAGGTGGTGTATTAATATAAATAAACATACAAACAAATACCTACATACTATTACATAAACCATTTACACAAATAATATAATACTCATAATAAATAATATATGAAAATAAACTAATATATATTATTATGTATTTAGTATTACTATTATAAATAACAATGAAAACTAATTGTCTGTATTATGATAAATAGAAATTCCTAACAGATTTTTTAAATATTTCCAGTGACCTTGATTGTCGTATGTTTAATGGGAGACCATTCCATAATAAAACAGCTTGCACCGTGAAAGACTGCGCATAAAATTTCGTCTTATGCGATGGTATGCATAAAGTTAATTTACAATATTATTTTATGATAAAAATGCTTGATAATATAAGGTATATTGACTGATAATTAAATTATTATATTATATAAGTTACTGTTTAATATTAAGCTAATGTAATTTAATCTTAATGAGTGGCACGCGTTACAGCACGTGATGGTCATGATGATGTTATATGCACTGGTGTATTACTAAATTAAATGCATAATTAAAAGTAGGTGGACTTATTAAAATTTTAATTAGCTTCAAAAATTTTGCATACAATTTCAAGCCAAATACATTGCATCCGCGTGGATTGAGGTTTTTGGTGATTGGCAAATCTTTAGTTTTCCGGGATAAAAAGTATGTCCTTCCCCGGGTTGCAACCTATCTCTATACTAAATTTCATCGAAATCGGTTGAATAGATGGGCTGTGAAAGCACACTTTCGCATTTATAATATTAGTATGGATTGAACAGTACATTTTTTACTTGTACTTTTGTACTTTCTCGGGAACAGTCTTCTGTCAGCTTTGTGTTTAAAATTGAATTGAATTTTTAGAAAATATAAAAGATTGTGTATTTGTTTATTAACGAAGGTTTAATTAAGTTGATATTTTACTCATTCGATGTAATTCACTCGGTCAGTTTGTTGGCGGGGATACGCCATATTGGTATAATTCGCATAAATACGAATATTTTGACGATTGAAAGGCAGTCATGGCCGGGATCGGGTGAGTGTTTTCTTTATTTTACCAAGTTTTTATAATTACCTGTTTGCATTGAATATCTCGTGAAACCGCTGCAAGTTGTGAGTTTTAAGAGAGTACAAACACATTTTAAAAGTAATTTTAATTATTCACCCACTTCTGGAATAATTATGCTTACACTTCTAAAAGCATCCTCCGTTATTTTTATGTTAAGAATTTTGAACTATCGTTTAAAATAAAAAAGTGTGTCTAATGACGTCAGTATTTCATAAATATATTTGCATCTTGTAACTAGAAGATGCACACACTAGCGCGACACAACAAGACGTGGTTTCTCTTCAACGCGGAAAGAGTCCGTGGTGTTACATTACTGATTACAATGTAACACAAATAGTGGTAAACCTACCTAGATAAGTATCGACTTACAGTATTTGCTAATGTTTTTCGAAAGGTGCAATAATGATAGTAATTATTTAATAATAAACTACCTGCCTGAACCAGCCTGACTTCGTTCGGGTGTATTTATAAATCGATGATGGTACGTGATGATGCAGTTTAAGATGATAGCGGGCTAATTTGGTAGGCGTATGGCAGTTATAAACTCATGATGTCAAAAATCTGTTTCTACCTCAAGGCACCTCGCACCGTACCGAACCTCGAATAAAAATTCTTTCCAAAAAACCGACTTCCAAAGCCACTGTAAAGTAAAGAATAATTATTTTGATTTCTACACACTTGTTGAAGTCGGGCGAGCCTGATGCGTCAACTATGCATATCTTTGTTATACTCTTACTTAACTTAGTATTTTATTTTTAACTTTTTAGTGTAGGTACTCTAAATCCCCACGGCTTAGGAGTGCAGTACCCTGCAGCATCAGAGTTGAGGAGTTAGGACTTGGTTTTAAGTATGAAGTCGTTGCTTGACACCTACAATCTGAATTCACCATTAAAAATCATAAATCACTATGTTTAAGGAGTTCTGTACCCTGCAGCATCAGGGTTGAGGAGGTGGGACTTGGGTTTAAGTATGAAGTCGTTGCTTGACACCTACAATATGAATTCATCATTAAAAAAATCCTAAATCGCTATTTTTAAGGAGTTCTGTACCCTACAGCATCAGCTTTGAGGAGTTCGGACTCAGAGTGGTATTGTATACACGTGACTTGATACCTACTATATGAATTCACCATCAAAATTTCCTAACTCCCTAGTTTTGAGGATTTCATGTAGTACGGTACACCTACAGCATCAAGATTGA
This sequence comes from Erebia aethiops, assembly GCA_923060345.2. Classification (NCBI taxonomy): domain Eukaryota; kingdom Metazoa; phylum Arthropoda; class Insecta; order Lepidoptera; family Nymphalidae; genus Erebia; species Erebia aethiops. The sequence continues at coordinate 4,573,402 of OV281087.1, read as the reverse complement.
GGATTTGGATTCAGAATTTTTTATGGGACCACCTCGCGAGCTTCCTCTAACCAGTGAAAAAAAAAAATTTTCAAGTCGGTTTAGAAACCACGGAGATATGCACCGACATACATTAATAAAAAAAAACAAAATAAAAAGATACGCGCCGAATTGAGAACCTCCTCCTTTTTTGGAAGTCGGTTAAAAACTCTAATAATCAATAAAAAAAACCAGTCAAGTGCGAGTCAGACTCGCGCACCGAGGGTTCCGTACAAACCTATAGGTATATAAGTAAAAGTTATGGTACTTATTTTGATTGCTAAATGAAATCCATAACATTAGTAAGTTTAAAATTATTAAAAATATTTTTATTACTGTTATTATTTTTATGTTACTAAAAATTTATGCTTTTCGCAATTTTTCCTTTATCTGTGCTATAAGACGTTGCTTCGTACCAAATTTCAAGATTCTGATTTAACGGGAAGTACCCTACATAGGTTTTGATTCCCTTGCGAGTGTAGAAAATTTGCAGCATTTGTATTTGTATTTTTTGATTGCGTTGGCTTAGAAGTATGATTTCTCCAAGGAACTCCAAGGGACAGTAGACCTGAGTATTTGATATGAATTTCAGCTTGATACCTCCATGCGTTCCTGAGAAGAAGGGTCTTGACAGACAGACAAACGGACAAGAAAGTGATCCTATAAGGGTTCCGTTTTTTCTTTTTGAGGTACAGAATCCTCAAAAAATATTTTCAAAGTCGGTTAAGGTGATAAAGTATTTAAACATACTTACCTACTTTTACCTACCTACCTAAGTACCTACTTATGTACCTACTTTTGGGCACGTACTCTAGTCATTGTCTTAAATGCTAATTGGCCTAGGTTTGAATTATATTTTTACTTCAGTTCAAAAAGGTCATTTAGTTCAAATTCAGACAACATAGATATGCTAGTTTCGTACAACAATAGACAGACGAGCAAAAACAACTTTAAAACCATTTAGACTAAATAAATATAACTTTGGCGAAAGATTGGATGTACGAGTATGTTTGTTACTCAATAACGCCAGAAAGGCTGAACGGATCAGGCCGAAATTTGCCACAAAAATAGATTATAGTCTGGAATTATACATAGGCTACTTTTTATCTCATTAAACAGTTCCCGTGGGAACCAATAAAACTCAATCCACGCGGACGAAGTCGCGGGCATCGTCTAGTTTCTGGAATATTATTGCCTACTTTATCTCTCTCTTATATCAACCCATTACCGGCTCACCATTGAGCATGAGTTTCCTGGGTTTGGCCATAGTCCACCACGCAGGCCAAGGGCAGAGTGGCAGTTTCACATATCATGATATTTTATATTATGAAATTGATCTAACGCCAGCTTTTTGTCGATGGTTGCCTGTCAATAATTATGACACATCATAAGGCGTGCTTATGTCATAAGTAAAGTAAATGGTTGGATAAATATTCAGAAAAACCAGGCACTCAGATGAGACTAAAACTTTATACATAGTCAAAATAATTAGTAGATCGATATGGATGGACATAATTGTAGACATGTTGTAGTCCATCTCTAAACTTAACTAAAATGACAGCTCTATTTATATTGCTATTCATTTCATAACATTCTCCCTGTAGAAAGGGGCAGCACTGGATTTAGAGCTGTCATTTTAGTTGTGTAATTTAAAGATTTGTGTTAAACAGAATTAGACACAATTATCTACTTAAGTTTAATACTGACTCCATCGCAGTTATCCTTGATAGGACCAGTTAATTAACACAAGGTGAAACAAATAATGATTAAAACACACTTTTTACACGCCACGCTGCACCTCGCCGCGTAGTCAAATCATAATCCTAACTTCTTTACTGATATATAAATGTGAGAGTTTGAATGGATGTTTGTTACTCGATCACAGCTGAACGGATGTGGATAAAATTCGGCACATAGATAGATTATAGTCAACGCATAGAGCTACTTTTTATCCCGAAAATTTAAAAAGTTCCCGCGGGAACCGAAACCCCTTAATCTACGCAGGCGAAGTCATCAGCTTGTTTGTTATGTTTTCACGGACTATCTTTACAAAAGATTTTGATGAAATTCAGTACAGACAAAGATATTAGACTAACGACTTAAAAAATTTTTTCTTTCAGTGAAATTGGATATCTTTAACATTTTCATTTTAGGTGTTTCGATTCCCGGCTCAGGTAAGATTTTTAAAAAATGTTTGAATGCATTCTTATATAAAATATTAAAGACTTTTTCCTTTCAGTGAAATTTGATATCTTTAATTTTTTTATTTTAAGTTTAAAAAAAATAGGTTTTAGTGGCATAGGCTAACTAAGCCTTTAATTTCACGGAAATTACGGAGTTCCTGTGGGAATTGAAAAAACTTATTTCATGCGGACGAAGTCGCGGGCATTAGGTGGTCTGATAATAAAGTTGTGTCGTCAACATGTTTATTTCTAATTCGCTAGCTAAAGATTAATTCCAAGTCTTTGATTCGGTTGCGTAGTTACTCGACGCACGTTTCGCCCCGACACCGGAGCATCTTCAAGAGAGGTCGACTTTACAATGTAAGATTGTCTAGTCTAAAAGTCTTGTTTGATGGTGCATGTGAGGGGTGGTGGCATTGCTTGCTTGGGAACTTGGCTTTCTTGCTTGGTTGGGAAGGTAAACGGTGCTTCGCTTATAGCTGCATGCTTGACCATACAGAATTTTTTCTGTTGGCGGATTATAGCAAAATAACTGCAATCTTTTCTTGCTTATAATCATGAACTTCCGCAAAGTAAAGCCTGATTCTATTCAACATTTTATTTTCCTTAATTTAGGAATAAAGGTATGTGACATCAAACTGTCATTTTGAGTATTGCTTAAGTATTGCTTTAAGCTTTGGCATTATGGCCCCAGACGCAACAATGAATTGCTCCAATTCGATTAAGGACAGTTCTTACATTTAATTTTATTATTCAACAAAATAAACAAACCTCCAGAGATATTATTAGGTCTGGTGAACGAACTACAAACCTGGTGCTCACTAAAATTGAATATGTCTCATGATTTTTTCACCAATGTTCAGTTACACATAAAATATTTTAAAATTATTTAAGAACAACTCAATCTCTAAATGGAACTTTAATACATCGAATGTTCTGGTGAACCAGGTTGATGATATTAGATTTTTATTATTTTTTTGCTTTGCGTTTAGTCTATGCAAGCCTTATTATAACTTGTATTTTTAAACTTATCTCCTTATTAAGTTAAAACTAAACATACTTAGATTTATATTCAAAATGTCAGAATAAAAACACTGCTCAGTAGAAGCAGCTTGTTTAGCCACATTTTTGGCTAATGTTGAAAAAAAATTGATAGCTATCTGTCTTTTAGAATAACAAGACAATTTATACCTATCTTGGTCCAAATCATAATAAAAGTTTTTTATGACTTGGACCAAGGTACACTGAGTACTCATGTCAACAATTTTAAATTTATTATTTCTAAGTACCTACTTAACTTGTACAATGTCTTCTTTAACTTTTAACTATAGGTATATTCTTAGTATAGCAAATCCATAGATACTTATTATTATAAATGTGAAAGTGTGTCTGTCTGTCTGTCTGTCTGCTACGCTTTCACGGTCCATCTTTTCAATCGAGTTTGATGAAATTTGGCATAGAGATAGATGCAAAATATATAATAAAAAATTAATATTGGATAAAAATATTTATTTCGAAAAATTAAGAAGTTCCCGCGAAATACAAAAACTTAATCCACGCGGACGAAGTCGGAACATCATCTAGTTGTGTAATATTTTAACATTTAACATTTAATTTTTCCAAAGTTTGGTAACATTTTCATAAGCTGTTTGTGACAAAGATCACTAGGTTTGTTAAATTAGTGTCTAAAACATTTATTTTTATCTTATTTTTAAAATTGCATATTATATCTTTTCTAGGCAAGCACGCTCTAACCTAGACCTCATCATTGCATTCAATTCAATTGCAATCATTAGCATGATTGTCGACCAGCGCAAGCATGAATGAATCAGGTATATAAAAATGAACCTGTTTCCCTTGGTCACGCCATAATTTGAGAATGACTTTACCGATTTCATTCATCTTTTTTTAAAAGTTTTCTAATACTTTGTAGAAGGTTCTTATGGAAAGAAAAATTAAGACAATGCAGAAAATTGGAAAATTTCTGAAAACTTAACGACTTTTTTAACTTCGCGCGTTTAATGGATGTAAATTTAGCACACAGCTGTTTTTTTTTGATAAATATAAATTTAAGTAGTTAGAAATAGTTAATATTTTATTAACTTAGAGGGTTAAGTTAGAGAAAAAAAATAAAAATTACACATCACTTGCAATAAAAAAGAATATAAAGACTACAAAACAGCATTAATTGTTAAGCCGAGGTTACTATTTATGAATTTTACATGTCAGTGTTATACTATTACGTATGTATTGTATACTAGCTAATGTTCGCGACTTTATCTGCGTGGATTAGGGTATTTTGGTTCTCATCCATCCATGCATCCATCCATCCATACATCCATCCAAACTTTCGCATTTAAAATATTAGTATGGATTAGCAACATACTTACATTTTTTTCTTTTAAAAAAGAGCAACTGCTGAGTTTCTTACCTGCACTTCTTAGTTGAATCTAATTCCTGAATTGTAGAGTCCTAACATTGTGACACAAGTTGTCCCACATGAAATAAATTATTTCGTTAGTTTTTCCGCAGTTTCTAACTAGACCTTCTTAAATCTTTGACTTGAAGCTTTGGCAACGTGCTTTAGTACTTAAAGTATATATTGCAATAATTTTGAGCAATTATTACCATAAGTACTTAAATTTTTCTCATGTAAAACGTTTTTATATCTCATGTAACCTAAAAGTCATTCGCATAAAGTTTGAACAATAGCGGAATAAATGATTTACCTTGAACTAGTCCATATTATTAAGTTTTCTGATCTCGTTTATATAGCGCAGTTTCTTATTATAATATTTTGAAATTTCATATTTGTTTTTTTTTTAACCACTACAAGATAGCCCTTGACTGCGATCTCACCTGATGGTAAGTGATGATGCTTGTTAAAGATGATACCCACGACTTCATCCTCGTACGGAAATCCCATGCTCGCGCGTATTAAGTTATTATACTTAAATAACTGAATATTCCGGCCTAGGCTGTCTAAGGACGACTGTGTCCTTTCCCGGGGGTCAACCTATCACTACAGCCCATTAAGCTCCCACTGCTGGGCACAGGCCTCCACTCTCATAGCTTAGACCCACCACGCTGCTCCAATGCGGGTTGGCGGGCTATAAAGACTATTAACATGTTAGTGATAGTAACCGGGACCGACGGCTTAAGGTGCCAGCGGAGAATGAATTGCCCATACAAACGTAATACCAAAATAATTAATAATTCGAGAACATTTCCACCAAAATGAGAGTTTATTTGGATTCAAATTGTATTTATCTAGTCCCCTGGATTTATATGTTTTCAAAATACTTTCCTAAAATGAAATGTAAATGAATTGCGTTTTGCATATTTTTACGACAAGATGGACATGTTTCCCTCTTATTTGTTTCATATTAAAACCAACGATATCTTACGTATTAATTGGTCAGCAGCATAGCCTATATTGTCAAGTTACAGAATAACAAAACGAAGTAAAAAGCACGATAAGTTTTCATTCATCATTTTTGGTATTCACGGAACAAGACTAAATGTATAACAAATTCTGTAAGCTCATATTGCTATCTCGCTTGAACGCGATCATGTGTCATCAGTGAAATAGAGATAGCAATATACCGGCAAATTTATATTTGCGGTTCGAATAGAAGTTGCGAGCGGCGCGAACCGGCCTCTTAACGTGCTTTGCGAGGCACGGAGGTGAATCACCGCCAACTTCCTAACTCCGGGATAGTACTGAGAATTTCTAGTCAGAAAAACCCAAAACCTAATTAAAATTATGGGAGAGTTCAACGTATGTATATTATATCAAACTAGCTTCTGCCCGCGGCTTCGCCCGCGTGGCCTACAAGAACCAAATGTCATTTTTTTCAGAAACAAACATCATAAGCGTTGTCACTCCCTCTCAATTGTATGTAATATACAAACTGACAATATCTCAAACAAAGCAATAAGCACGAAGTTCTAAGTTCTATAACTAAACTAATCTCTGGAATGAGAGTAGTACGGTTTTAACAGAACTCAAAGCGTGTGTGATGAGATCTAAATAATTTCCTAATTACAAAACAAACCAGAAGTGGATAATAATTAACATTGTTTACAACGAAATACTATCCTAATGACAACATATAACTATGTTATGATAACTATGTTAGTGCAAACCTACTCTTCACAAAAAACACACCCTCCAAATTTCATGTCTATAAGACCAGCGGTTTAGGCTGTGCGTTGATATATAAGTCAGGACTTCATCCGCGTGGTTTAAGCTTTTTTCCCCACAGGCACTCCTTGATTTTCCGGTATAAAAAGTAGCCTTTATCACTCTTCAGGTCCTTAACTATACCCATGCAAAAAATCTCGTTGATCCGTTGCTGCGTGATTGAAGGACAAACTCTCTATTTAACGTCCTTGGGGATCAAATTTTCAAAAATGGTGAAAAATATACTTCTTCATATTTAACCGAATGCTCAAATACCAACTTCCATGGCTTTGACTTGAAAAATGAATGACTTTCATACCAACTTTCAACCCCTATTTTACCTCTTTGGGGGTGGAATTTTAAAAGCTGTGACACACGTACTTATTTTTTTTACCGATAGCCGAAATTCCAAGTTTCGTTGATATAAATTGAAAAAATCTTGAGAAATGGAGGACTTTCATGCAATTTTTCATCCCCTATTTCACGCCTTTGGGGGTCGAATTTTCAAATTGGTGGAACACGTACTTCTTCATATTTAACCAAAAGCCCAAATGCTAAGTTTCATGGCTATAACTTGAGAAATGAAGGACCCTTTGGGGGTGGAATTTTGAAAAACTGTTGGTCTGTTGGTCACATACGTACTTCTTTATTTTTTAACGAAAGCTAAAATACTCAGTTTTGTTGATATTACTTGAGAAATATCTTGAGAAATGATGGGCTTTTACACAAACTTTCATCCCCCAGTTCACCCCTTTGGGGGTCGAATTTTCAAAAATGGTGAAACACGTACCTCTTCATATCTAACTGAAAGCCCAAATGCTAAGTTTAATGACTATAACTTGAAAAATGAAGGTCTTTCATACAAACTTTCAACCCCTATTACACCCCTTGGGGGGTGGAATTTTGAAAGCTGTGACACAGATACTTCTTTTTCTTCGTTAATATGACTTGAAAAATATCTTGAGAAATGAAGGACTTTCATACAAAATTTCACCCCCTGTTTCACCCCTTTAGGGGTGGAATTTTGAAAAACTGTGAAACACATATTTCTTTATTTTAAACCGTTAGCTTAAATACCAAGTTTCATGGCTATAACTTGAGAAATGTAGGACTCTCATATTAACTTTCAACGCTTATTTTACCCCTTTGGGGGTGGAATTTTGAAAAACTGTTGGTCTGTTGGTCACATACGTACTTCTCTATTTTTTAACGAAAGCTAAAATACTCAGTTTTGTTGATATTACTTGAGAAATATCTTGAGAAATTATGGGCTTTTACACAAACTTTCATCCCCCAGTTCACCCCTTTGGGGGTCGAATTTTCAAAAATGGTGAAACACGTACCTCTTCATATCTAACTGAAAGCCCAAATGCTAAGTTTAATGACTATAACTTGAAAAATGAAGGTCTTTCATACTAACTTTCAACCCCTATTACACCCCTTCGGGGGTGGAATTTTAAAAGCTGTGACACAGATACTTCTTTTTCTTCGTTAATATGACTTGAAAAATATCTTAAGAAATGAAGGACTTTCATACAAACTTTCACCCCCTGTTTCACCCCTTTAGGGGTGGAATTTTTAAAAACTGTGAAACACGTATTTCTTTATTTTAAACCGTTAGCTTAAATACCAAGTTTCATGGATATAACTTGAAAGATGACGGACTTTCATACAAACTTTCACCCCCTATTTCACCCCCTTAGGGGTGCAATATTGAAAAATTGTAAATCACTTATTTCTGCATATCTAACTGAAAGCCCAAATGATAAGTTTCATGGCTATAACTTGAGAAATGAAGGACTTTCACACAAACTTTCAACCCCTATTTTACCCCTTTGGGGGTGAAATTTTGAAAAACTGTGACACACGTACTTCTTTATTTATTACCTAAAGCCAAAATACCAAGTTTCATGGATATAACTTGAGAAATGACGGAGTTTCATACAAACTTTCACCCCCTATTTCACCCCCTTAGGGGTGGAATTTTGAAAAATCCTTTCTTAGTGTGCGCGTACGTCATAAAAGTAACCTACTGTCAAAATTTCAAGTTTTTAGGCCCAGTGGTTTAGGCTGTGCGTTGATATATAAGTCAGTCAGTCAGGACTTTGAATTTTATATATATTATAGATTACATAAACATCGGTTGAAAAGGTGAAAGCGTACAAAGCAAACAAAATCACATTCACATTTATAATATTATTACTTAGGAAGTACCTAATAGTATGAATAATAATAGGTATATTAAAAATACATTGTAACTGTCTTATCTTCTTGTCAACAATTATTATCGCCTTTTAACAGTTTTTCACAAATCATCTAATAAATTAATTATTACCTATCTCTAGCGAAATCTTCTATATTATTTATTGACGACCCAGTGAGTTTTATAAGTGGGAGATCCCGGGTTCGATCCCAGACAGAGTCAATTTGGGATATTTTTTTTCTCTTGGCCGTGGCTGGTTATCACCCAATGGACAAAGACGTGCCGCCAAGCGATAGGGTTTAATTTAGCCATAACAGTTATCCCGCTACCAACTTAGACTGCATCATGACTTACCAACAGGTGAGATCGCAGTCAAGGGCTAACGTATAGTGGAATGAAATTTAAAAAAAACTTTTGAAAATCAGGGAGAGAAATCAGGAAATCATGAATGCTTTACGTGCTCTCTGAAGCACGGGGGTGAAATACAGCCAACTCTTTAATTTGAATTTGTAAAAATAGTAAATTAATAAGGTTAGATAAAATAATGAATAAATAATATTTTATTTGCAGCAACATGGGTACAGATTAGGTCTCAAAATAGTAATTTTCCTTACATATTCTACCTTATAATGTGTGCAAATTGTAATGTAATTATAAAATTATTTCATTAGATCATAGAAATACAAATAAAACTGGCGATTAAATTACATTGCATAAAAATAGCAAAAATATTATTATTAATTAATGTAAACTATTATAAAGTCGATATATGTAACTAATATAGGTACCTACTTAGTATTTATTAATTAATCTGTGGTAAATGTCATGGGTAGCATATTTACCAAAACCCATTTTACACTTTATAAATATTTACTGTTTGTACATAGTTTATTATTATAAATGCGAAAGTGTGTCTCTCTGTGTGTCTGCTATGCTTTCCCGAACTACTTTTATCCCGAAAAACCTTAATCCATTAAAGGCATCGTCTAGTTTTGAATAAGTTCCCACGGGAATCAAAAAACATTAATCCACGCGGACGAAGTCGCGGGCATCATCTAGTCTAGTTATTATAAAAATGCGAAAGTTTGTCTGTCTGCTACGCTTTCACGGCCCATCTGTTCAACCGATTTGCATGAAATTTGGTAAATGGATAGTTTGTATCCCGGGGAAGGACATACACTACTTTTTATCCCGGAAAAATAAGGAGTTCCCGCGGGAATAAAAACCCTTATCACCGCGGACAAAGTCGCGGGCATCATGAAAAAGAAGAAAGAAAAAAAATTTATTTCCAAAATTGTGCCACACATAAATAGCATACCTAAAGAGGTAGATTACCCCTGCACCTCACGATCTAGAAAAGATATAGAATCTAAACTACAGCGAAGAGGCGCAGGAATGAACTGCACTACGTAATCATCTATCTATACTTATAATATTATAAATGCGAAAGTTTGGATGTATGGATGGATGTTTGTTACTCAATCACGCCCCAACCGCTGAACGGATTTGGATGAAATTTGGCACAGAGATAGATTATAGTCTGGAATAACACATAGGCTACTTTTTATCCCGGAAAATTAAAGGTTCCCGTGGGAACCACAAAACCTCGATCCACGCGTACGAAGTCGCGGGCATCAGCTAGTAATATTATAAATGCGAAAGTTTGGATGTATGGATGGATGTTTGTTACTCAAACACGCCCCAACGGCTGAACGGAGCTGGGTGAAATTTGGCAGAGAGATAGATTATAGTCTGGAATAACACATAGGCTGCTTTTTATTCCAGAAAATTAAAGAGTTCCCGCGGGAACCGAAAACCCTCAATCCACGCGGACGAAGTCGCGGGCATTAGCTAGTCTAGTAATAAAATAAAACACCGCCAACTCCTGTTTCCGGGATAATATTACGAATTTATTTTCAGAAAGCATACCTACTTACTTAATTATGGCCCAACGCGGAACCGAACCCGGGACCTCGTCATCCACAGTCGAACAAGTTTAAGGCTATCAACCTACTTAGTATCTGAATAAAAATATAACTTAAAAATATAGGTACTTATAAACAGAATTTAAAAAATTCTTACGCTTTGCCCAGTCTAGTCTTTAATACAGGTTTTATACCAGAAATTACAATTTTAAATGATTTTATGACAGTTAGTGAACAAATATAACAGCGGAAAGACGTCGTGAGATTTGTTTTATTTTTTTATATTTTATTGGTGCATTAATTTTCAATTAGGAAGTTATACGTATTTCTAATACAAGGTTAGTGAATATATTAAGCTGATATTAATTATCACGTCTAATCATATCATTCTTCATACTAATATTATAAATGCAAAGTGTGTTTGTAATGGTTTTTCCTTCAATCACGCCGCAACAGAGCAACGGATCGACGTGATTTTTGCATGTTAATATTTGAGGACCTGGAGAGTGACATAGGCTACTTTTTATCTCGGAATATGAAAGAGTTCCCGCTGATATTAAAATACGCGGACGAAGTGTCGGGCATCAACTAGTTATAAAACATGCGAAAGTGTGTTTGTAGGTTTATCCTTCAATTACGCCGCAACGTAACAGATCGACGTGATTTTGGATTTCGGCTATTCAATATGGATAATACCTAGTTTAGACATTTGATCCCGGAAAATCAGTTACCATGGGTTTTAAAAACCTAAATTCACGCAGATGAAGTCGCGGGGATTATCTATCTCTCTTTGACATTCCGGAATAAAAGTAGTAAGTATGCTATATTATCCACTAGCTGATGCCCGCAACTTCATTGAGGATTCAACATCAACAGAAATTGAGGATTTTTTGTTTCCCGCGGGAACTCTATAATTTTGATAGAGTCATTCGACTATTCATAAGCACTTGTAAAAATTCTATTTGAATAAAAAATATTTGAATTTTTCCGCGACAAAAAGTAACCTATGTGTTTTTCTCTAATGTATTTCTGTGCCAAATTTCATCCAGATCCGTTCAGCAGTTCTGGCGTGATTGAGTAACAAACATCCCTCCATACATCCATCCATCCACACTTTCGCATTTATAATATTACTATCAGATGCCCGCGACTTTGTCTGCGTGAAATAGGTTTTTTAAATTCCCACGGGAACTCCCTAATTTTTATGACACTCACAAATAATGTAACTTAGAATTGGTACAAGAATTTTCAAAATCGGTTCAGTAGATCCAGAAATTACCCCCTACAACGTCACAAACTCACAAACCTCCTCTTTATAATATTAGTAAAGTTAAATTAAAAAGTAAAGATTTAGGGACATGATCGATCAACCTCTCTGAAGGTAACAGTGCGGGCGACTGACCTCGGACCTTTACCTTTTCCGGCCCAGTTCCGTTATCCAATTACCAACTCTGATAAAATAAATCTTGTTTTACTGTGATAAGGAAGTCATACGCGTATAATTATTAAGGCCAGCGTTCGTACACTAGGCTCGCGAGCTGAGGTGGATCGAATCGCACTCTCTTGCCACCTATATAATACTAGCGGATACCCGACGTTTGCTACTACGCTAAAAAAGAAAAAAAAAAGGTCTAAAACCATAGCTTCGCATTATTGCCTGTCTAATTAAACCGGTTAGGGGTACACCGGTTAGATGGTTTCAAACTCTATAACGGACATAGGTAGGCAGAAACATGTTTTGTGTATACAAATTTCAAAGCCCTATTTTACCCCCTTAGGGGTTAAATTTTCAATAAAAAGTCAGGCGAGCCTGATGCGTCAACTTTGCTTATCCTTGTTATACCCGCCCGACTTCAACATAGTGGGTAGAAATAAAAATTATTTATTACTTTACAGTGGCGTTGGAAGTCGGTTTTTTGGAAAGAATTTTTATTTTTAACTTTTTAGTGTCAGCGTTGAGGATTTGGAGTCAGAATTTTTTATGGGACCACCTCGAGAGCTTCCTCTAAAGACTGATAGAAAAAAAAATCAAATCGGTTCAGAAACCACGGAGATATGCACCGACATACATTAAAAAAATAAAAATACGCGCCGAATTGAGAACCTCCTCCTTTTTTGGAAGCCAGTTAAAAATCCTTTCTTAGGATTTTTAACTGCCTTCATATGGATTGGATGTCGACGTCATAATAACTATCTGTATGCTAAATTTCAGCTTAATAGTACATTCATTTGGTGCTCAAAAGGGGGGAATTACCTGGAAACTTCTCGGGAGTTTTGAAAATTGGTGTATTTTATAGATTTCAACGTGTTCTTTCCGAATTATCACTTAGCCACCTGGTATCTTTGAAGCTCGCGCCGCCATATTGAAATAATGGCGCCCAAGAACAGCTTTTTGACAATAACTCCTTTTCGACTCATTTCACGATGAAAATAGTTATTTATTAAATTAAACTAGAAAAAATTTCCTACAATTTATGTAGTAACCTTTTTTTTTGTAAAATCAATAGTTTCAGAGTACGAGCGCCGCAAAGTCGATGCGTTTTAGCTAAATAACTCATTTCCACACCACCATTGGTAAGTGTAAGAGTAAGTGGTGCGTTTCTTTTTGTGACGTCCCCAGTACCACAAAAAAAATATAGTGTAGGTGGCAAAGTACAAATTCCAAAAGAGCACGTCGAACTCTATGAATCACCAATTTTCAAAACTCCAGGAAAACTCCAGGTAAAACTACCAAATGACTGTACTACAATCCATCCAGTGGTTTGAACTGTGCGTTGATAGATTAGTCAGTCAGTTACCTTTTCCTTTTATATATTTTAGATTTTTTATATAAATTTAGATTACTAGATGCTGCCTGAGACTTTGTTCTCGTAGATTAAGTTTTTAATAGCCTATGTCCTTCCTCGGGATGTAACCTACCTGTATACCGAATTTCATCAAAATTGGTTAAAAAGATGGGCCGTTAGAGCGTAGCAAACTGACAGACACACTTTCGGATTTATAAAATTATTATGGAATTATGGATGTATTGCTTTATGTCAACTATACTTTTTGAGTAAGTACTAAGTAAATATTATGTTTTTTTTTAACTTAAGTTGAATTTTAATTTCAGGTTAATTCAATTACCTTGAAGGCCACCCATATCTGTTGCAATTGCTTTAACATCAACAGCACAAAATGGGGTAAGTAAGTTTTTAAAAAATGTGATTACTTTGTCAACCTCCCTAGCGCAGTTATAGGTGCTGTGGTCATATTTGGAGGTTCAGGATTTGATCCCCGGCAGGGGCAAAGACGGAAAGACCGACTGGGCGAACTTTATTATTAAAATCGATGGAACTAGAGAAAACTCTTTGATTTTCCGAGTTTATAGTAGGCTATTTTCGTCTCCGGGATCCAAGCTGTCTCTCTGCCGAATTTCTTCAAAATCGGTTAAACGGATGAACCGTGAAAAAGTTATTGAAATAAAGTTGATAGATTCCCGCGGGAACTCTTTAATTTTCCGGTATAAAATGTAGCATATTAAAGGATATGTATTAATTGAGTTTATTTTAGCTATTATTTATTATTCCTCAGCTAAATAAGGAAAAATAAAATCGATTCAATCATAATTCAGTAACATTCATTAAATCACTCAATAAATCACTCATTCAAATTGCCATTTTAGAAACATACACAATTACAAACATCTAAACTAACGAAGTATATTAATTATTCTCGAAATCAAAGAGACACATTATTTTATTTATTTGTTTAAATATATTTTGTGAATAAACTTATTATAAATATGTTTCGCCTTGTTTACAGAACAAGGTCATTTCGTTCGACTTATGATTTTTATTGGCCTCATTAATTCCACTGACATTTTAATACACCTGTAGTTTACATAATGTTTATTTATTTATTTATTGTTTATATGGTACACAAAACAGGTAATAACTACAACATTAATTCAGGTTAGTATTAAATGATAGGATCGGTTCTAAGTTATTACCCAAAACATGTGCACACATTATTACTTAAGTATACACAAAATATGGACTAGTGAATGAATGAAGATGGAAAGAATAAGATATCTAATCTTAGTGTTTGAAGTTACAAATACAAAACAGAGAGATGATGCATAGAATTTATAAAATTGATTAGCAAAATATGAACTATACCTAGTTGTTTTTGTCTTTAAATTGTCTCAATCATTATTATAATGATTGAAAATTTAAAGACAAAAAAAATACATCACAAAATTACAAATACTATTTTATACAATTAAAAATGTGTTTTTTAAATGCACTTTTTAATAGCGGTCATTTTTGGCAATGTTGCTTAATTTGAAACGAAAATCTTCTCTTATTAACCCAATGCCGGCTAACTAGGCACGAGTCTCCTCTTGGAGTGGCCATAGTCCACCATGTTGGTCAAGTGCGGATTGGCAGACTTCACACACCTTCGAGGACATTATGGAGAACTCCCTGGCGCAGTGTTGAGCGCTGTTGTCTTAACGTGGGGGGTCCCGGCTTCGATTCCCGGCAGGGTCAATTTGGAAATTTATAATTTCTCAATTTTCTCTGGTCTGGTCTGGTGGGAGGCTTTGGCAGTTGCTAGTTACCACCCTACCGCCAAAGATGTACCGCCAAGCGATTTAGCGTTCCGGTACGATGCCATGTAAAAACCAATTAGTGGTATGGGTTTAATATAACTGCCATGCTCCTAACAGGTTAGCCCGCTACCAGCTTAGACTGCATCATCACTTACCATCTGGTGAGATTGCAGTCAAGGGCTAAGTAGTTGTAAAAAAAAATGTTATGATATGATTGAAGGTTTCAACTAACATTTTAATGTTTTTTTTTTCAGTGCAGTAACCTACCAAGTCCACTGTCGAATATTAGGCAGTATAATAGCATTATTATTGCATGGTGGCAACAGCTTGGCAATGTTTTTTGCATTGAGAGGTGACGTACTCAAAGACCCTGACATAGCTCACCTACATGCCTCGCAGTTCAAATATTTTACTATATGGAATGTGGTAAGAAACAAGGATTTTTTTCATTAAATCTAAATATATAAAAGAAAAGGGTGACTGACTGATCTATTAACGCGCAGCTCAAAGTACTTGACAGGTCTTACAGACTAAATAGCTAAATTAAGGGTTATATTTTGCCCTCTAACATTTATGTGAACAATGGGTTATATTTTACCATATTTGTTGAATAGCTGATGCCCGCGACTTCGTCCGCGTGGATTGAGGTTTTTTGGTTCCCGCGAGAACTCCTTAATTTTTCGGGATAAAAACAGCCCATGTGTTATTACAGACTATAATCTATCTCTGTGCTAAATTTCATCCAGATCCGTTCAGCCGTTCAGGCGTGATTGAGTAACAAACATCCATATTATCCATCCATCCGAACCCTCGCATTTATAATATTATAGTATTGATAAATTTAAAGGTTCACTTCAAAGATGAAGAATTAAGTATTGCAGATAGGTCTAGGTTATTTTTAATATTAAATTAATGGCATCAAACAGTTTATTAGTTTTTATCAAATTAAAATCTAAAAACTAAACATTAAAAATATCATCTATGTCACTGCAATTGGTGCAAGTGGTGCCCAGAACGCTGGCTGCGTTACCCCGCTGAATTTAAATTAATTACTTATTTACTTTCAGGCCTTCCAAATGGTTTATTCAGCAATTAATTTAATCTGTGATATACCGTTAGTATTGGAAATCAAGGTATTATCTCCAAGCAGCCTAAAATATCTAAGGAAATATAGACATATATTTTTCGGAGGAGTGATCTTTCCTACCGGTGTGGTAAGTAAAATATGTCACCGTAAAATTTTAAAAACCGTTAGGTTGTAATCTATCTAGCGAGATTGTAAACTGTCGAAAGATGGCCGGGCACTACCTGATTATTTATGTCGAACCCTAGTCCCTAACCTAACTACAAGTAAGAGACAAGAAAACGTAAATACAATTAATATTTCAAAAATTTACACTCAGAACATTGAACGGTTCGCAATCTTTCGACAGTTTACAATCTATCAAGATAAAAAGCGTTAGATTACAATCTTAAAACGGTCAAAAAAATAAAAATAAAAGTTTTTACAATTTTACGGTGACATATTATATTTGTTTCTACTTTTCATCGTTCGAGATATACCCACTTAGTTTTTTAATTTTACATTTTCGCGCAACAAAAGGTCAAGAACAAATATTTACAATAATTATTAAAATATTTACCAAAAATCTGTAACATTTATATTATTAACAAAAAATATCCACCACCCAAATGATCGTTCAAGGTACCCAAGACACTGCTATATTTTACATTTTTAGGGTTCCGTACCTCAAGAGAAAAGAAGTAATCTCTATAAGATCACTTCGTTTTCCGTCGGTCTGTCTGTCTGTCTGTCAACGGCCTTTTTATCGTAAACTTGGGGAGGTGTCAAGTTGAAATTAATATCAAATACTTACTCCTTACTTATAAATAGTTACTCGGAGCTGTAAAAAAATCTGCAAGCTTCTCAGTCAACGCAATCAAAAGATACAGCCGCTACCAGTTTAGCGCCTATATATGTAAACCAGTTATTTCACAGCTGATTACGTGTTGTTATGATATCTTTCTTGTTATTTACTAAAATCTATACAATTATTTTAAATGCGAAAGTTTATCTGCTACGCTTTCACGGCCCATCTGTTCAACCGATTTTGATGAAATTTGGTATAGAGAGAGTTTGTATACCGGGGAAGGACATAGGCTATTTTTTATCACGGAAAATTAAAGAGTTCCCGCGATAATCAAAAAATCTTAAGCATTTAGTAATTTACATTTTGTGGGGGTACGGAACCCTTTTTACGCGAGCCTGATTCGCACTTGACCGGTTTTTTTTAACTGTGCGGTTTGTAAATTTCAATGAACTATATTCATTCATCCACACTCTGAAGAGAATCATTGCACTATACTGTCCACGTTAAGAAATTAGTGACTCGTCACTGAGGCTGCCACGCTAAGCCCGACCAATAAAGTTGCAAGAAAGCTTAAAGTTTTAATTTATTGTGTCTTGATTGGTCGAGAGGCGTGGCTTAGCCGAGAATTATGAGTCACTATTTTCTTAACGCGAACAGGCGTTTAACTGTCATGTGACTCTATATTTAAATATTTTCAGGCTACTTTCACCGTGTTCTGGCCTTTCTACCTCTGCAATAGAGAGCTGATCTTCCCTTCATTCATAGATAAGGCTTTAAGCCATACTTCCAATCAGATCATGCACACAGCTATCCTCCCCATTGTACTCTGGGAACTACTCTTTCAGCCAAGAAGCAAACCTAACTCCCACGTATTGTATCTAGGTCACATGGCTGCGATATACTTTTCTTACCTATTTGTGTAAGTATTTTCGTACTGTAAATATTATTTTAGTATATATTATAGTTTATTGAACTAGTAATATTAATAACATTATTTAGGTACATCATAAAGAACAGAGGGGGAATTAATCCACCTTGCTTTGATTAAAATTTTCAAACAGAAAAAGGCTGAAAAGTGGCATAGATTTTTTCATTTCAGATTAAACTTAAATCTGAATTTCAGAGGATGCACATAGTACAAATCATTTTCTCATTATCTATACTAATATTATAAATGCGAAAGTTTAGATGTATGGATGTATGATGGATGATTGTTACTCAATCACGCAGCAACGTCTGAACGGATCTGGATGAAATTTGGCACAGAGATAGATTATATAGAATAACACATAGGCTACTTTTCATCCAGAGTTCCCGCGGGAACTTAAAAACCTCAATCCACGCGGACGAAGTCGCGGTCACCAGCTAGTATTATAAAAATGTCCTCGATTACCTGGAAGTTAAAGTGATTAGGTTTTAACGAGTTCTGGACGATCGTTATAAAATACTTATCTGCCATACTGATATTATAAATGCAAAAGCGTGTTTGATTGTTGGTTTATCCTTCAATCACGTCGGACGTCGTCGTCCTTCAATCACGTCGTCTGGTGGGAGGCTTCGGCCGTGGCTAAAGACGTGCCGCCAAGCGATTTAGCGTTCCGGTACGATGCCGCGTATAAACCGAAGGGGTATGGGTGTAATATAACTGCCATGCCCCTAACAGGTTAGCCCGCTACCATCTTAAACTGCATCATCACTTACCATTAGGTGAGATCGCAGTCGAGGGCTAGCTTGTAGTGGATAAAAAATAAAAAATAAACGAAGGAGGGATCGACGTAATTTTTTGCATTTGATAGAAGCAGGCGTTATCTTGCGGAAGTCCATCATATTGAAGGAACCAGAAATTTTATTCGCTATATCCCGCGACAACAGGAAAATCTATGTGTGGTGGTACGAGGTGGACACTGAACACATCACCACCTCAATATTATTAAAATTGAAGATGGTTGTCATTTATTTCATAACATTTATGATTTTTACTTCATACTGTGGTTACCTATTTTAACCCGGAATTAGGAACTTGATCAGTTTTCACAAAAAGTAAAACCGTCCAGCCGTCGATCCTGCACCAGAACTCTATCCAGTTATGTCGGATTATCCATCCCATCGGGATATGTATGAGTGTAATGGAATAGAGACCACCATTTGCGCACTATATCGGGTGGACATTATTATTAAATTATTTTATTTCTTTTTCCAGATTATTGGCTACCTACGCGCAAAATGGAACCTGGCCTTACCCAATGTTCTATTACCTGTACGGAACCATATACTTCCCTATGCTCATAACTACGTTTGGTGCTATATACGTAATCCTATATTTTTTACAATGGCCACTCACATCCTTGATACATGGAGATTCCAAAACAAAACCTCAAAAACTAAAAAGATAAGATGAACTGTGATTTGATTGTTTTATTTTTACCATTTTTGAAATTAAATAGGTATCCCTTGATTTTACAGTGGAGGGAAATTGTATCCCCGGGAGTTCTTCATAATATTCTCAACGGTGAAGTCTGCCAATTCTCACTTGGCCAGCGTGGTGGACTACAGGCAAACCTTTCTCATTCTGAGAAGAGTCAGAATATTTCAATGTCGGGAAAGACGAAGGATGAGTGGCCTAGTTGTGACAACGCATATCAGTCGATTTAGATTGTTAAGCAACGTTGACCCAAGTCGGTAACTGGATGGGTGACCGAGTTCGGAGGTTCAAATTGGGCATTTTCGTTTCCTCCTTGCTTCAGAGAGCACGTTAAGCCGTCGGTCCCGGTTATTATCACTAACATCTGATAATAATCGTTACAAATCCTAAGAGTTACTCTTAGTCGAGTCATGTGTGGAAGGAAGGAAGGAAGGAAGGCATTACTATCCAAAGAAAACTCCTACCATTATGTGATTAATGGAAAGGGGTCATGACCCTCAGTTAAAAGGAATACGACGCAGAGAGAGAGAGATAGAGTCGGGAAAGATGGATCGTCAAATAAAACACAACCCCTTGCAAGTGATTCGAGAATAATAATAAAAACAATTAACATTTATTTTCTATTGTTCCTCAGCCCAATCCGCACTACTTAGGTACAATGTTTGTTATGAATCCACAAATCAACAAAGCTAACGTAAGCACACGTTGACCGAAAAAAAAATACAGCTTTTTTTTACAACCAAACTTTTTTTATACAGGAGACTTTTTTCTGAACAAAACATTTTCAGAAGTAAAATTAATGGGGGGCAATAAATTTTCGATCAACATGCACGTACAAAATATCCACTTTCTTTCAATATAATCTGTTATATTTTTACATAGATATATGATTTCTTTTTTATATTTTGTTACTCTTTTTTTTTGTAATATGTTCAGTTAATGTGTAAAAATACTCAATATTTAATAACAAATGAATATTTTTCCATTAAATATAAAATAATTATCTCATAGAAAACAAGAGGTACAAAATTTTACTATTTATTTATAATTGAGAACCCTTGTTTTTTTGTGTTGTGGGTTCTTTTTTTGTATATAATAGAAGCTCTTTTTAAATAATTATTATGAAACAATATAATAATTAAACCAATGTAAAAAACCGTTTCTTTATATGGCTTTAGGTAAATCATTTTATTCAAAAGTGTTGCAACACTTAATTTTCATACACAAAAAAAAGGAAAATAAAAAGTTTAAATGTCTATCCCCTGAGGAGTTAGGTCTTCTCGGTATTATAGGGAGGTTAACCACTTAAATAATTTCTTTTTAAAAGTTAAATAAAGTCTACTTAAAAAAACATTAATTTATGATGATGAAATAAGAAATGGAACTTATTCTTATAAAATAACTCATGATTTTCTTAATTCTTGTTTAATCCATGTTTTTGTTTTTTTAAATAAGTATATTTCAAAGCTTTCTAATCACCCAAGTTGGCTTAGATATTACCTAAAACCCTATACAGAACCACGTAAACCTGTTTACCCATTATTCCCGCATGCATCAATCTTGCGCCTTTTCCAAAATATTTTTCCAAACGCTATCCTTTTGTGTCCAAATCTATAATAATGTTTTAGTGAAAATTTAGCAAAACATAGTACAAAAGTTTTAGAAATACCTACTAAACTACCCAGCAATTAAAACTTTACCCTAAATTCGCATAATCCGAGAACTTATCGAATGCTTAGTCCCATTTCCTTAGTTTTTACTTTTGGTATACGCGATTTTAAAAGATGTTACAAAAATGGTGCACAAAAGCATTCAAAAATTCCCGGCATATGAGAGCACTAATTCTATATCTATCACGAAAACTCTTTCGTGCGAAAGAGATGACCTGATATCTCTTATCCTTTTCTGCACCAATCACAAGTCTACATTTTAAGAAGTATAGAATGGACACGTTTTTTATTAGTAATTGGTTTTTGTCATTTTTACTTGGAAATTTTCGATAGATTATTGAAATTTCAAAATAAATTCGAGGTCGTAGCCTGCTCACAAATAATGCGAACTTGAATAATAAATTACTTTTTTTTATAATTTTCTAAAATAATTAGGTTTAATTATGCTCGAATGCTTTTACTTGTCTTATAAGGTTTTTAATATCGATAACATTAAAATAACACCTAAGTAATTAAAATTAGAAAATATATTATAATTATTTTAGTTAAAATTATGAACTGACAAAAATCCAAATAATACCTACTTATCAATAAAATGATTTTAATAAGGTACCTAAGAATTCGTACTTTCCTCTATTACAATTCAGTCGAATATTTGTAGCAGGCTTAAAATTAGACGGTTATATTTTTACGTTTAGGCAAAAGCGGCTTTTTACCAAATTCAGTCTTAGTGCTCTAAAACTTTCTCGTGCTTTGTACAAAGAGGAATGTCTTTATTATAATAATTAATAATTTTAAACGTTCAGTTTCCCTGATATGCAAACATTTTAATTCGACAAAGCCAAAACATATATTCAAAAAACACACTTTTATCTTAGATTAATAAGGCTTAGATAAACATTTTGTGACCATTTTCTTAATCCAATTTTTTCTGTAGGCATGGTTGGAAGTCACCGAATAAATTATTTAAAATACCGGTATGTAAAATAAACTTTCCAATTCTGGAAAAAAATATTTTCACCGGCAGCATTATTTATGCACAAGTAACGTGATGCTGTGTGATAGAATACTGCTAGGGCAAATTAGTTGAAAGTAATATATTATGTATCTAATTCTAAGCGTTATTAATTTATGACATTTTTTTGCGAAAGTACAGACATTTCTCAATTGTTAGCAAAATAATTAGTACCTAAATCATTAAACGACGTGCATCTTCTATATATTTATGTGAAATTAAAATTCTTATGATTCTGTAACAGTTTGATATTATTTTGTATTTATAATAATAATAATACCTAATTATTGAAAAGAACAGTTTTTATCAAGAGCAGTATTTAAAAAAAACTGGAAAGATCATTCATATAATATAACAGCATGTAGGTTTTTTTTTCCAAATAATATTTTGAACCACCCGTATATTTTATTACTCTCTATATATTCTCACTATGTATGCATGATTAATAACTATTTTATTTATTATCTTTAAACGGAAATTGTGTGTTAATATTGTTTTTTTTTTGTAATATTTTAAATTTTAAATATTAATTATAAAAAAGAAATATATTCATAAAAAAACTTAAAATTATGGAACGAAAAATAAAAATAAAACAAAAACAATAGACAATAACAGATTGCTTTATTTAACAAAAAATATATAATATATAGAAAGATAAAAAACAACATTTTTCACATGACTTCTCAAGATCGTTGTCTATCGACCCATGGTGGAAAATTTGTTTTCTTTTTGTTTAATAGAATGTAAAATTAAAAATAACCCATCGAACCTTATGATATTTAATATAAAATACATACGATTAATAGCTATTTACAAAATACGAGTTAAGATTTATATGTTTTAACATTAATATAATCCAGTCTATAATAAAGGCTATCCGACGAAACTTAGCATATTGTTAGAAAAATTGATGTTTATTAATAAATCTAAGTAACGTAGCAGGCAATTTAAATTTGTAGAAAATAAGTGTTAAAAATACGTACATCCACGTAAAGCTTTAAACAAACTATAAATATACATTACGTATGCTTTTAAACGAAAATATAACATGTACTTCGATACTTAAACAAAAATATTATGCAATTTTATTATGTCACACATTTGTAAAAAAATCCAAATAATGGCACTCAATCGTAGAAGTGCAAAAAATGAGATCAAATTTCAATTACAGAGAAAAGTAAATTGCCTGCTATTGTAAACAGTTCAAAATGTACTTTGAAATTTTATTTTAATACAATCAAATCTCATTATTACGTTTTTTGTATAAAAAATTAAATAACTACAAACTCATAACAAGTTTCTATAATAAGTCAGAATATATTTCATTTATTAAAAATAATTGATAATGTATAAAGTTAAGCATTAAAAATAAAATAAAAAATTGAACACAGTTTAAAAGTCGTAAAAAGTTTAATCTTAAAATGAATTGCCAAATTTACTGTAAAGTTGAAATAAAATTAACAGTCTGTAATAACAAGATTTGATTATTAATACTAAAAATGTTCTTTCGCGAATTTGTTCAACAATTAATTATAATTATTAAATTACAATGCAACTTATTATTATTTAAATTACGTTATTTACGTTTTGATGTTCGACTATTTTGTTTCATTAAAAAAGCTAACAAAATATTACAAAAAAGGGGCAGTATCAAGTATTCCTATAGGCTATATTACAACATAATCGACATTCTACATCGAAAAAAAACATCAATATTAATAATCATTTGAAATAAATAACAAGATACAATTCTCTTTAAAAAAACTGTTAAAATAATTATAAAAAAGACCTATTTTAATTAAATGTTTCGCTTACAAAACAAACTGTTGTGTGGTCACGCTACACCATAACTTTTTTTATTTATTTCTTAATAAAAACTCTATTTCTATTATTATATTTTTATATAATAATCATTATTATTTCTTCATCAATGTTAGATACACTTTATGATAATTAATATTATAAATATCATACAAATATTACACCGTAATAAATAATTAAGAAAATTTACGATTACAATGTAATAATGTGTATGAGAAAGTCGGTTTTACGCATTCCCATTACTCTACATTTAAATGTAAAGTTATCAATATATCGCTTACCGTTCTGACAATAAATGTAAAACTGAAGACGCCTATCCGTACTTAGACTCGAATTAAATAAACATTTAAATATTAATATTGTACGTACGTACGAATACATAAATATCATTATAACAGTCTCAAAGTACATACATACAATTATAAATAGGTTAACAAACTGATAGACGTCTTCAGTGGTACAGAGACGGGGGGGAATAAAATATGAAATGTTTAGCTGTCTAGTCTTTAGAAGTAACACGTCCTCACTCGCCAACGTCCCGTTTTCATAGGCAAAAATGAGATCTAGTCGCAACGCAAAGAAATGTATATCCGTCGGGGGAGATACAGCTCTGTGTTTATCCGTGTAGTGTATAGTCTACGCTATCTAAAGAGAAGAGCTCTTTGTACAGCGCCGGAAATATGTGGTGGGGATGGGCCGCCTTGAACCGACACAGCGCCTCCAAATGCAGCAACGACAGTTCTCTGTGACCAAAAAAGTTATATAAATTTCATTTAATTATATAACTTAATACGAAGGATTACACATAAGCAATCATATGTTACCCTTCTTCTTAAAGACGAGACCTAATTGTTTCTTACATATAAAATCATACTATAAAATAGTTTGATATTTATAGGATTAAATGTAATCGTATAAGATAGTGATTCGGGTTCGTTTAATCATAAATTACATAAATATATTTAACTCAGAATTATCACCATTATATCAAAACGCACCTCTAACTTTTCGAATTATCGTACGTTTTGAGAAATTTATATATCACTGGCTATAACGGTAAAGGAAAACATAGTGAGTAAACCTGCATACCTCCGAGTTCTCAATAATATTCTCGAAGGTGTGTGAAGTCTTCTCATTCTAAGAGGAGACTGGGGCTCAATAGTGAATCAGCAATGTGTTGAAATGACTAACGAAATTCAAGAAAAAATTGATCAAGCATTTTCTAGATGAACTTTAGTTTTATGATTGTTTTGTAAGTTGGTAGTTTCTTGTTACAGTACTTAATATGTTTAACTGCCTCGTCGGTCTTGTGGTTAGCATGTTCGACTGCGGCTGACGAGGTCCCGGGTTCGAATCCGAAATCGAGGTATTGGGTTTTTTCTGACAAGAAATTCTCAGTACTATCCCGGAATTAGGTAGTTGGTGGTGTTTCACCGAGCCTCGGAGAGCACGTAAAGCCGTCGGTCCTGCGCCTAATCTCTCTCCGGTTGTGTCGGATTTTCCGTCCCATCGAGCTATAAGAGTAAAGGAACAGAGAGTGCACCTGTGTTTGCGCACACACTAGTGCACTATAATATGTCCCGCGCAAATGGCTAATCTCTCTGAACTGCCCGCCGTGGCCTAAATTTGGTCGGGAGGACATGTTTAAGCATATTATAATTTTTCTCATGTAAGTTTTGGCCTTTTGGCCTTTTTAGGGTTCCGTACCTCAAAAGGAAAAAAACCCTTATAGTATCACTTTGTTGTCCGTTTGTCTGTCTGTCAAGACCCTTCTTCTCAGGAACGTCTGGAGGTATCAAGCTGAAACTCATATCAAATACTCAAGTCTACTGTCCCTTAGAGCTGTGAAAAAATCAAACTTCTAAGCCAACGCAATCAAAAGATACAGCCGTTTATGCTGCAAATTTCCGTCACTCGCAAGTGAACTACAGGGTACATAACCTACAGGGTACTTCCCGGGAACTCAGAATCTTGAAATTTGGTACGAAGCAACGTCTTATAGCACAGATAAAGGAAAAATTTTTAGTTACATCATATTATTTAAAAAAAACTTACTGATGTTATGGATTTCATTTAGCAATAAAAATACCATAACTTTTACTTATATACCTACAGGTTTGTACGGAACCCTCGGTGCGCGAGTCCGACTAGCACTTGGCCGGTTTTTTTGGGAGAAATCTTTCTTCAAACCTAACCTAGGTTGTTTACCTGAAGGTGGGTATCTTAGCTAGCAGCGTATCCAGCACTGTGACGTCACCCTTGAGTGGAGCATGGTTGGTCTCGATCTCATGACGCATCGCCGCCATGGACATATTGAACAGACACTGGATCTCAGGGTTGCCGCGGACGCCGTGCCGTTCTGAAAATAAATGTAAAATATATTATGTAATTAAATGAAAACTTATTTCATTATTTGTTTTACTATTTGACATACATATATCAATTTTAATTTTATTAGCCTCCCGTTAGCCAGTTGTTGCGGCACATTTTATTCTATACTAGCTGACCCGGCGAACTTCGTACCGCCTTAGTATGCAAAATTAAATGTATATTTTTCAATATTTCTGAGAGATTTTCTTAATATTTTTTTCCGTAAGAACCTTCTCCTAATAATAACAAATACAACAATAAAAGAATTAGTGAAATCGGTCCAGCCATTCACGCGTGATGCCGTGACCAAGGAAAACGGGTTTCATTTTTATATATATAGATAGCCTTGCATTAAAACTTTAAGCTGCCACGATGTCAGATCAAATTTAATGAGGATATTATATTTTATAGCAGATAATTCACTGCGCACACTTGATTCATTTTCGACTAGTATCTACTACAACTAAAAATAACGTTCTGCGAAATGATAATAAAAAACTGACGTATCATCATCTTCATCATCATCGTCAAAAAACCCTCTGCGTTATTTTTTTATGGATCCACTACAAGTTAACCCTTGACTGCGATCTCACCTGATGGTAAGTGATGATGCAGTCTAAGATGGTAGCGGGCTAACCTGTTAGGGGCATGGCAGTTATATTAAACCCATACCCCTTCGGTTTCTACACGGCATCTTACCGGAACGCTAAATCGCTTGGTGGCACGTCTTTGCCGGTAGGGTGGTAACTAGCCACGGCCGAAGCCTCCCACCAGACCATGGAAAATTCTGAAATTATAAATTCCCAAATTGACCCTGCCGGGGATCGAACCCGGAACCTCCGCACGTTAAGGCAACAGCGCTACACACTGCGCCACGGAGGTCGTCACATGACACGTGAGTTTATCCGGTACATATGTTTATTATTTAAAAGCACTTGCCAAAGTCGACTTGAATAAATAAAAAATAAAAAAAATATAAAAAGCATCTAAGAAGGAGGCCACACAAGCCAGCGTGAAGTAACACCCACCAGGCCACAACAACACGAGACTCTGATACAGAGCGAGCTCGGTCTCCGTGAGCTTGAGTCGCGCAATCGTCTTCGCCGCGTCGAATATGCCCGTCACCAGCGTTATGTCCCGCGGATCGCTGGAAATAGGAAAGGACACAAATCAGTAAATTATACCACGAAAAGCCATCCAGTTTGCATTTTTTTGCATACGTAGTCCACAAAAAATGCGATATGGGGTTAAATTTAATTGATCATCACACTAATATTACAAAGGTGAATGTTTGTATGTGTGTACTCTATGACGCAAAAACTAGAGAAAGGATTTGGCTGAAATTTGGAATAGAGATAGATTAGACCCAAGAATAACACATAGGCCACTGTTTATGACGGAAAATTAAAGTTTCCGCAGGAACCAAAAATCCTCAATCCACGCGAACGAAGTCGTCTAGTATAAATAGTACTCTTATTATAAATATTATAATATACATCTGCATAAAAATTCAATATTAAATGGGAAAATTGAGCAAATATATTTATTGTTAATTTCATTTAAAACCTATATCCGAAAAAAAATGTAACTGTTATCTGATTTTAAATGTATTGTATGATTGTAATTAAATGTAACTCACCGCGCGTGGACGCACTCCCGTATTGGCAGAACGACGTCTCCGTATAGAACTTGTTCACGATTGACGTCAATCAGCCGCGACAGACGCACGATGGCTAGCTCAAATGAACCTGGTAGAAAAAAATAACTTTGATTAGAATATGACGGAAACATATCAAGGCAAAAAGTACCTACTTTCCTCGAAGAAATCTATGGAGATTGGAGAATCTAATACTATGATTCTAGACTAACGAACTTAGGATTAGCAAGATTATGAGAAACTGGATCTGCATGCTTAATTTCAGCCCGATACGTGCAGTGGTTTGCGTTGATTGATCAGTCAGTCAGTCGGTCAGTTCATCATCATCATCATCACTACAGCCTATTAACGTCCCACTGCTGGGCACAGGCCTCCACTCTCAAAGGAGAGAGGGAATTAGAGCTTAGACCCACCACGCTGCTCCAATGCGGGTTGGCGGGCTTTAACGACTATTATCATGTTAGTGATAATACCCGGGACCGACGGCTTAACGTGCTCTCCCAGGCACGGGGGTGAGACACCGCCAACTTCCAACTCCGGGCTGGCACTGAGAATTTCTGAATTGAAAAACCCAATACCAATTTTTTTGCCCTACCGGGAATCGAACCCAGGACCTCGTGATCCGCAGTCGACTATGCTAACCACTAGACCAACGAGGCAGTCAGTTATATTTAGATAATTATGTAAGTATTTAGATAGTCGGTATATTTAGATTTTAGATAAGAGAACGGCCTTGACTCAGTAGAAGTGGGAATCTACGTACCGGATTTCAGCAGCAGGATCTGATCATCCTGGCTCAGCTTCATGAAGCCGGGGATGAGCTTCGCGAACTCTATGATGTTCTGGATCATTGCGGTCAGTTTGTCCGCGCAGTCCAACCACATCTCCTCGTACGTCATTGAGTTGTAGAATAAAAGCCTAGAATCGAAACATAAATTAGTGTAATTTTAAATTTGGAAAGATAAGCTGCTGATGCCCGCTACTTCGTCCGCGCGGTTGAAGATTTTTTGTTCCCGCGGGAACTTCTCAATTTTCCGGGATAAAAAGTAGCCTATGTCACTCTCCAGGTCCTCAACTATACCCATGCCAAAAATCACGTCAATCCGTTGCTCCGTTGCAGCGTGATTGAAGGACAAAACAACAAACCAATAAACCAACAAACAAACACACTTTCGCATTTATAATATTAGTATGAAGTATTTATGATGTATAAAGGTTAATTTGAAATACTTTTAACTATTAAAGGGCGACTCTTCTTCATACTTATAAAAATGTTTTCCAACTACCTCCCCTATTTTTTTTAAATCTTTTTGCTGTACACTCCTGAAACTTGGTGTTTTTAGGAGCCATAGAGGCTGCGCGTAACGTGGTGTAATTCTTCCAAAAGCCATCTTAGATCAGCCAGCGAAAATATTTTTATTTTCATATCCATACTTCCATACTAATTCCATACTTTCCATATTAATATTATAAATGCGAAAGTGTGTCTGTATGTCTGTCTATCTGTCTGTCTGTCTGTCTGCTACGGTTTCACGGCCCATCTCTTCACCCGATTTTGATGAAATTTGGTACAGGGGTAGATGGTTTCCCGGGGCTATATAGGCTACTTTATATTCCGGAAAATTAAAGAGTTCCCGCGGGAATAAAAAATCTTAATCCACACGGACGAAGTCACGGGAATTATCTAGTGAATAATATTTTTTTATTCCTTTTTTAAAGTTGAAGAACGAAAGTTGTTCGGTGGGACGTACAAAAGTCAACCTTAAGAGGTCAAGTTTATTATTATTTTTAAAATTAACCTTACATAAAAGGAAAATCTCATTGATTGTGAACTAAGCTACTTACTTGGGCAAATCCTGTGGTTTCCTGAACATCTCGTGTATGTACTCCAACTTCGGGTTTGTATTCGCGTGCGCTTCGGCAAGACTCTTCACCAGCACCTTACTGATGTCGCCCTCCGCTGTAGACAATGTTTACACCGTGTAAAATATGATTACACAAAAAAGTTCTGCCATAAATTAAAAAAAAGTTCTAGCATAAATAACAAACAAAAAACATTAATTAAATTACAAAAAAAATAATTGTAATGTATATTCCCACAAACTTAACTGGCCCGATGGCCATATTTGGAACTAATCTCATTTTCATGCCTTTTATGTTTTTACTTTATTCCTGTAAAATTAAAATAAATCTGTGAAAAAATCCTTTTTATTTCGGACTGCAAAACTTAGTTTTTTTTTTTATTAGATACTAGCGACGCTTACACCGGGTCAAATAAGTTTGTGGTATTATAATGTGTAATACTATAATGATGGACAAAAAAAGTCGATTACAAATAAAAAAGTTCGTCCATAAATAAATAAAGTCTACTCATAAATAACAATCAATTTATGGTGGTCTATAAAAAAGAGCTCGTGCATAGTACCTACTTACAAATTCTAGCGTACATAAAATAGTAACAGAATTTTTGATCTTATCTGTAACTACAAAATACTTTGAACATAAAAAAGTAACAAAAGAACACTAAACAATAAATAAAACGTAATTATCTACTAATTAAAATAACATACCTAAACCTTAATCAAAATACAGAATAAACATAAAGTAACAAAAATTAAAAATTAAAAACTTAAATTAACTAGTACCTATAAGTTAATTTGAATACAACATCTATATTCCCTTTATGTTTCTGTATATATCTATACTCTGAAGGATTTTTTGTGTGTGTTTGAGTTTGGGATTGTTTATATTGTTTATATTCAGAGTAATTGAACCTGATAGATTACTCTGCAATCGGGTTGTAGGTTCAAGGCAGGAAGTCTGCCGGGCCCACTAGTATTATATACACTTCATTAATTTGGTTAATTCTGTCAAAAATACAAAAATGTTTTTAACTCTTCGGTTTAATATTCAAATTCAATTAATGTTTTTTATTCAAACAAACTTTTACAAGTGCTTTTGAATCGTCAAGTTAACCTACCGCTGCACTGGTTCAGAATGGGATTGGAAATATTTAGGGTTATATATTTTTATATTCAATTGATGAAAATTTTTTTGTAAAGTTAACTTTATTAAAAAGTTTCATCAACAAGTAAACTTTATTAAAAATTGCAAGTGCGTGTCTCCATATTATTGCGATAAAAAATCGCGCGCATATTTTTCGCAATGCGGACGTAGCCTGACAGTATAAAAACTATAAACTTGTCTTAGCTATGGTTAAGATGTACAAAACCTAATGTCACAACGGACACAACCTTGTCACAACAAAACTTGGCATCTCGCGGGATGAAAAGTCAAAATTTTTGAAAATGTGTGCGACAAAAACAGTAATTTACAACTTTGCAACATGGATCCGCTAAGTGTGTTATTATTTGGGACATGTATCGTGGCATGCTGGCGTGAGTTTGTTTATTTAACTAGCTGACCCGCCCCGGCTTTTCTCGATGAAAATCTCAGGAGATCATATTTCATTAGTTAGGATCTACCCAGGGTCTTCCACCATTACAATAATTTACAATTCATCGCCGGCTTACTACTAAGCACGAATTTCTTCTAAGCATAAAAAGAGTTTGGCCTTAGTCCACCACGCTGGCCAAGTGCGGACTGTCAGACTTCACAGACCTTTGAGAACATTATAAAGAACGCAGTTAAAGCAAGTGATACTTAATTGCTTTTGAAACATCCTTTGAAAAATTAGATGTACGTGCCCGGGATTCAAACCCCCGGGCGTCTTTAAACCACTAGTCTATCACCATTTTTCCAAATATATTAAACTTTAAAGGAAAAGTTGACTGACTGACTGACTGATCTAACAATGCACAGCTAAAACCACTGGAAGAATCGAGCTGATAGCTATTATGACGTAGTCATCCGCTAAGAAAGGATTTTTAAAATTTAACCCCCAAGGGTAAAATAGGCCTTTGAACCTAACATGACCGAAGCCGCGGGCAAAAGCTATATACGGCTATCCTACTATATCATTATAAATGAGAAAGTTTGGATGTTTCTAAGTTTAGATGACAATTATGACAACCGATTTGGCTATTATTTGGAATAGAGATAGCTTATATTACCTGAATTAAAACAGGCTACGTTTTATCCCCGAAAATTAAAATTTCCGCGGGAATCAAAAATACTTAAACCACTCATCATATAGTTCATTTTTTTATTATCAAAATAAAAATTGTTACACTTTTGGTGGGTAGGTGCGAAAAACCGCGTAGGTATATATTGCGTTAGGTTGGTAGGTAGGTTAGTTATCACTCAATCATGTAATCAATCTCCTTTATTACTTTTTCAGCCTGCCTTTTGCCCTGCTGCCTTGCTCTGCCAATAGTACCATTCCCCCTGATTATAGTGGAGGCTAGGAAGCCCCCGTGCAGACCGAGGGATCAAGAAGATATTTTCAAATTGAATAGTGCCAACACGCAACAGCAATATTCCGCTACCAACATAAGAGTGAGTGTAGCTTAGTCCCACAACCTTGTTTACCTTGGTTACCTGACCCGGTAACAGCGTTGCTATTATTATATATGAAAAGTAAAATAAAAACAAAAACTAAACAGGCATGAAAATAAGTTCCAATTTTGACCACCGAGCCAGATTGTAGTACTATAGGTAATACTAGCGACTTCGGCCGCATGCTTTTGGAAAATTTCATGAAAACTCTTTGATTTTTCGGCATTAAAAGTAGCTTTTGTTCGACTCTGGGATGCAGTCTATCTTAATGAACTAAATTTCATCAAAATCTAAATCAACGCAGAGCTCAAACCATTGGACGGATCGGGCTGAAATTTGGCATAGCTTATAACGTAGGCATTCATTAAGAAAATATTTTTGAAAATTCAACCCATAAAAGGGTTAAATAGGGCTTTGAAATTTGCATGAAAATCGAACTTAACGTGAGCGAAGCCGCAGGCAAAAGCTAATTAGAAATATAAACTTCCTAATTAATCGAACCCAGGACCTTTCCAGTCATAAAAAGAGTATTTTCAAAAGAGTATTTAAATCGTTTCTTTTTATTGCAAGAAATATTTTTGGTAATTAGTTTACGGGTTATTTTTAATCTAATTTTTCTATTTCAATTTGAAAAAAATAAATTGTGCAGGAAAATTTACTTTTTTTTCAGGTAAATCCCAAACTCTACTATGTATGTGTCACGAGGAGCGGTGTGATTTTGAAAAAGAACAAACATTACCACCCTTCTACGGGTGATATGCAACCGTGAAAAAATATTATAATACCTAATAATATAATTTTTTATAATTATAAAATTTTACAACTATCCAAGTCTTATTAAAATTCTCCCATTTATTTGTATACTGATTTTTATAAAATTATTTCTAAATATTCTTTACAATAAATATATAAAAATACTAGCTGACCCGGCGAACTTCGTACCGCCTTAGTATGCAAAATTAAATGTATATTTTTCAATATTTCTGAGAGATTTTCTTAATATTTTTTTCCGTAAGAACCTTCTCCTAATAATATCAAATACAACAAAAAAAGAATTAGTGAAATCGGTCCAGCCATTCACGCGTGATGCCGTGACCAAGGAAAACGGGTTTCATTTTTATATATATAGACTACACAAAACATATCTAAAAATAATCCTACAAAACTTCCACTCGCAGGCCTTAAGGACCCAAGCCGGTGGTCAGGGTTCCAGAGAGAGGAACTTCCTCACAATTGGCGCCGTCTCAAGGATAACCACCTTCTGTATCTGACCCTCAACCCAACAACCAAGCGAAAGCTTCTTGAGGTGTTGGTTGAAACTTTTCGCAATAAGACCGTTAAATGATACTCGGGTATATATCGGTATATATCAGTACAATAATCAAGCCATCTCCAATAATAAACCCATCAATCTAAACTCAATTATATTAAACTATTTTCCTATCTTAAGTTACAATTATAGAGAGATAAGTGAATCCGTTTGATCACAATAATTTAAATTTCGTCGTAGGTATTTAAATTATTAACAGTTAAATTATATTGCTTGACATTAAAGTTATTTCAATATTTTGGGGTCCCTATAAATTAATTCATCAACACGTTTATTTTGCCGTATCAACTAGAACCCAAACAAAAAGTAATTAAAATAAAGTGATAAAAGTAAAATAGCATCAACTACATTAAAAATAATCAATCAACCTTCATCAACTCGGATGTTAAATATATGATTATTATTAAAAAAACAATTATTAATAGCAGGATATATTAACGGTTATATTAGATAATTTTTGATAGTTGATGAAAGTTGATTATATACCAAATCGATCAACTTACACGGCAAATCGTCATTCGAAGTGCTCGAGCCTTGGTGTCTTCTATTCGAAACCGCATTAGGGTTGACCATACCCATTCCAGACATATTCATATTTAGTGGGTCCATCAACCTTCCATGCCCACTGCTGGACGTCAAATCGTCAGGACTCAACTCTTCACTAGTTAGAGACACAGAGCTCTGTCCACTCACGAGAACTGTGTTTTGTATCTCCATGGGACTACTGATGTTGGTAGGGCTATGTAGAAAAGTTGTTGAGTCAACATAAGATGCTACAAGATTATCAACTCCTATGGAAGTTTCTGGTTTTATTTCCTGTTTTATGCTTATAACTGACGCGGGCGATTGGATCCTTTCCTCGTATCTGTCGAACTCTTGTGCCCTGGTGCGGTTGATGTCGTTGATGGTTGATTGGCGCATGGTTGATGTTGATGTTGTCGCGGTTGATGTTGATGTTGTCGCCCGGATGGCCTTTTGTTCGTCTATTGACAATGGTTTAGAGGTAACGACTAGGTTAGGTTAGTCTTAATTCTTAAAGTTATATCGTTATTTTAATTCGTTTCAGTATAAAATGTTAATTGTGATTAAAAAGAATCTTCCATAAAGAACGTAATAACGTAGGTCACCTAAGGGTTGATTCATGCTATAATGTTCTCATACTAGACCGTGCCTCAGCTGGGAAAATATCAAGACATTTGGACCCAGATTACTTGACCCAGACTAGGCACTTGTTAGCACGGCTTAATGTGTACCCAGACGAACCACATCACAACGGGAAAATTGTCGCCAGGCAGGTAGGATATGGTGGGCCACTTTATGGAACAGTTTAAAGCAGTTTTATCAGTTTCATAGAATTTTGTACCCGATTTTTGTCTTTGTGAAAATTTATCTTTTTTTCTGTTTAATAAATAAAAAGTAGGTACTTGTATAAATTAATCGTCTCTTGAATATTTCTGATATAAATAATATTATTTCTGATCCTTTTTTCATTTGTATGCCTAACAGTAGGGTATAAGAAGAAAGTTTATCAGTGTAAAACGTCTGAACCTGTAGCCTTATTCAACAAATTAATGTAATTTAATTACAAATTATAAGCTAAACCACGACTGTGCTTATATTTTTATCGTCTAGCAATTTCTACTTTAACATTATATGAATCAGGTAAGCTGATTTTTTGGAACTCCCATAGCATTTTATATTTGCATTTAATAATTTGCTCTAATGTCTCTGATAGTTCCTTATTAAGAATATTTGTGAGATGGTGATAATAAAAAAAAAACAAAACCCGGCTGAGTTTGTTGTGGGCTCTTCTCAGACCAGGGTGCGTTTGGAACCCTCGTAGATAACGTTACCCATTATCACCATCATGCTTTTTAAGTAATTTTTAGACGAAAATAAGTGTACCTACAGTGTACCGATATTTAATAAATAAATGACTATGACTATGACTATGACTATTCTGCTGTGAACAAAAAAAGTAAAAGCGTCACTTTATACCTACTTTTGTCAGCTTTTATAATATTTTGCCATACTTAACGCGTATCTGTGACTGTAACATCGCATAATGTATTTATGCCTGGAAACCTTATATTTTACCGCTGTGATGTGGTGCGGCACGTCTAAAAGGCTTCATAAATTGTCATATTAATGCCCGATTTCACTAATAATCCCTCAGTTTTAAGAGACACCTGGAACCAATAGATGACAGTTTTTACGTACAATAATAATTTAACTGTCAGTTATTAAAATGGTTAAGTGTTAAGATGACAGTTTTCACGTAAAATAGTGTCGCATAAGTGGCTTAAGTGTTTCCCAAAATCTAGACATTGTTGGTGGAAACGGGCATTTGATCCTTCAAACTGTGAGACAGGTATTGGTATGCTAAAGTAGTGCTTAGGGTTGTGACTCTCAGGAATGAGGAATTCGTTGGTACTCACCACGTCCAATGAAGTCTGTGTCTAAGAAGGCGCCCTGTTTCGGCTCGTATGGGGTCGTGGAGTCTGCGTAATCTGTGACGTCATACTGCGGGGGTTGCGGCTGGAGGCTCATTGTGGAGTTCAGTGGAGGGTTGTTGTAGCCGTACGAAGAGAGGGGGGAACCGTAGCCGGGGTAGCTGGAAAATTTTAAAAAAATGCATTATTTTATTTGAAGAAGTGAAATACGATATTGAAAATTTTAAGATTTGTATGACAACTCAGTATAGTTTAGTTCCATGTGTGTTTTGCAACAATGCATAACGCCCTCGATAGTGCAATAGATCCTTTCTTTTTATCCACTACAAGTTAGCTATTAACTGCGGTCTCACCTGGTGGTAAGTGATGATGCAGTCGAAAATGGTAGCGGGATAACCTGTTAGGACTTAGGATGTATGGTATGGCAGTTATATTAAATCCATACCCCTGATCATCATCGGACCGTACTAAATCGCTAAGTGGCACGCCTTTGCCCGTAGGGTGGTAACTAGCCACGGCCGAAGAAAGTTCAGAAATTATAAATTCCCGAATTGGCCCTGCCGGTGGTCGAACCCGAGACCTCCCGTTTATAACAAACCACTTCGCCATGGAGGTCGTAATAATTTAATCTGAACGCGAAGTAGTTAATTTCAGTTTTTCGTCGCTCACACAATAGGGATGATGCCTATATCAAAAATAAGTTATTTGTAACTGATTATTAAATAGAGGGTCTACCAAAAGACTTAAAATTCACATCCTCGGTTAGTTTTAAGTTTGATAACCATTTTAACAGAAAAAAGTGCGTTGAAATTTTATGACGTCACAACTGTGAATTTCATACAACTTCCATCCTAGAAGTGCGTTTTTAAATTTATGACGACCTCCGTGGCGCAGTGTGTAGCGCTGTTGCCTTAACGTGCGGAGGTCCTGGGTTCGATCCCCGGCAGGGTCAATTTGGGAATTCATAACTTCTGAATTTTCCCTGGTCTGGCCTGGTGGGAGGCTTCAGCCGTGGCTAGTTACCACCCTACCGGCAAAGACGTGCCGCCAAGCGATTTAGCGTTCCGGTACGATGCCGTGTAGAAACCGAAGGGGTATGGGTTCAATATAACTGCCATGCCCCCAACAGGTTAGCCTGCTACCATCTTAGACTGCATCATCACTTACCATCAGGTGAGATCGTAGTCAAGGGCTAGCTTGTAGTGGATAAAAAAAAAAAAGAGTTGCTGATTTGATTGAGTTGTCATCATCCCTATTATGCCTTACGAAAGTTGAGAATAAACAGGAAATATATTAAAAGAGCCGTTTAACTGTAGGTCTATAGCTTAAGTTTAGTTACTAACGAGAATACTGGACACATACCTATCAAATTGTGGTTAAAAACAATGTGCTTAACCTACTTTAGAGCATCCTTGTGTAGAGTCATCATTTCGCGGAAGAGCAATCAATACAAATTAGAACAGCGTTCCCAAGCTTAAAATAACACCATCTACCGGAAAACATAAATATAAAGAAGTACAGCTACTCAATGCTAGATGGCGGTTCTAGTTTCAATTATTAATAAAATAGTTATTTATTTTATATTAATATTCATTTAAATTCCATGTACAAAACTTAAATAAAAGAAAGCTAAGCATAAGCTGACCTTACGTTTTATCTTAAAACTTTTTGTACTCATTTATTATTATTTATTTATTTATTATTATTTTTTATTTATTAGTCACGTTTTTATATTTGTAATTTATATACATTTTGAAATGCAATCAAAATCGTAAACAATCTTTGAAAATAATACATTGATAAAAAAGTGACACAACTGAGAGGTCAACCATGAGTTAATGCCATCTATCAGCACACGCAAAAACTAAGAAGTACCGCTACTCAATACTAGATGGCGTTACGGGTTATACGGCACACCGTTAGACGTCATTGAGTTGTCGCGATGGGCCCGTTAGGTAATGACTGACATGAATGTTCGTTATGTATTACGGGAAAGGTCGGTAACGGTACGGTATGGCATGGATTATACGACTGAGAGAACGTATTTTGTAACGGATTTGTCGCGTGTGCGTAAAAATGCATGGGAGTTTAAAGCGGTTCTCGGAAATCGTGTGAATTAATTGCAGCTCTCTGATACGGTTTTATTACAGTTTGAATTTTTCACTTCACAGAAATTTATTGCGCGAAGAAAATCGGGCTAAAGATAAGCAAAATGAAGAAAAAAAACCTAATGAAATCTGTGTTCATGAAAATGAAAATTTACTTACGTACATAAATTAAATAGTATTGCCTTGATGGATTCTACCTGTTAACGTAGTACGTAGTTCAAGTAAGTTTCTAGCACAATTATTATTCTAGTATGTTGTAATGTCCATAGAAAGTGTATTCGCTGGAACTAGCCGTCTGTTGTTGTGGCGTCGTATCGAGCCAGGTGCGGACTCAACTTGGACTCAATTGTCAAGAGCTTGATGTAATCGTCTATTACCTGTTGTAATGTCCATGGAATTGGTCGCTGGAACTGGGCGTCTGTTGTTGTGTGTCGTACACTGAGTCGGGCGCTGAGTCCGCTTGGGCCCGAGTCTGTTGCGCTTGGAAGTATCTGACCTCGTCCTCGACCTTTTCGCGTTGTTTCTTTGACATTCGGCCGAATTTAACAGCTGGAATTAAAGGAAAAAAAGGTTTTATTATTTACTTTTAACAAGTTACTGAAAAACAGTATTTTTTGATACCCTATAGCTTGGATATACTTAGTTATTTTAAAACCAGATGTTTTTGGGCGTATACGTAGGTATAAACACGGAAAATATAGAAAAAAAAACAACATTATGAGTAATTCTGTTGAACAAAATTGTTGCTATACCTTTCATAATACTTCCTGCGGAGATTAAGACTAAGTTTAAAAATTGTGTTAAACAGAATTGGCCACATTTCTATAATTAACTTAATTAAAATAGCAATTCTTAATTTTTCTTACAGAAAGGATGCCAATTTATAGTTAAGAGAATATTTAAAACAAAATCAGTTACATTATAATTTGTATAGTTACTAATTAAATGTACTTTGATATTGTTAAAGGCTAAATAATAGCCTTTGGGTAATACTA
Organism: Erebia aethiops; assembly: GCA_923060345.2. NCBI lineage: Eukaryota > Metazoa > Arthropoda > Insecta > Lepidoptera > Nymphalidae > Erebia > Erebia aethiops. The sequence goes on along the minus strand of OV281087.1, from coordinate 4,534,123 downwards.
CTGAGACTATTGAGAGAAGTTTCATGTTTAGCTGAATATCTTTTTCATTAATTAAATGATAAATATTAATATTTAGGCTTCAAGTTGAATTCCCACAAAACTAGCCTACGAGAGAATGAGATAAATATTACTTGTACCAATTCTATCTCATTCTCTCGCAAGCTAAATCTCTAAAATATGTTAGTTACATAATGGTGTCGCTTTTTGTTGAAGTGAGGCCTAGGATATTTTTTCAGGAAACACAATTGTTTTAAAAATAATTAATTGTTGTTCAATCATATTCAATGTTTAATATTTTTGCAATATTACACAGAAGGTCAGAAACTATGACAAACCAATAATGGACAATAATAAAAAACTAAATACAAAACGAACTCTTTTGTTTAATACTTTTCCGTTTCGTTTTTCGTTTCATCGATTTTTTCAAATCACAATGATTCTATTTTAAAGAAGTTTCTCTTCAAAAAGCAACATTATTTTCATCTAATAGTTCCGCTACTCCCCACCGCAGCACCACTATCGATGCGAACTGTGACGTAACACAAAAAATCATCCATATCACGACGTATTCCCACGCAAAAATACCTTTTCGCTATCGATAAAAACAATTAATCACATTAATTTAATTTAATACCTAATAATATTACGTAACAGTTAATAAAGCCTGTATGAATGTGTGCGAATCGTGTGTATACATCTAGTAATCTTGTTTAGTATTGACGTGTGCGTGGATTGGCCATGTGTGCGTACGGTACAAGCGGCCATTGGCATACTGCCTAGTGGAACAACGACCTCTAACGACGTGGTATGACGTTTCACGATCCTACGTAGACCGGTCCCGTTTTATTAACCGAACGAGTGTAAACGCGTTCAGAGCCTAACAAATTATTTACTTATCGCCTCCCCATTCAATTCGGTCGTGTTATCGACGCGGTTTTCGGGTGGTACATAATATTTCTTTTGTTAAAACGTTCGATGACCCCATCCAGTGCCCTGACCCGCGGCCGTATAATCCATTGTATGTGTCGACAGGTCTTTGGTGTTGGTTATATGTGTTCGCAAGAAACCATTATAAGTTGAGCTTGGTTTTCTTACATTTAGTATAGGATTGGGAGCTCTTATTGATTGGATATTTTTTTTGGGACGGTGTCCTTCGGTTTAATGTTCTATTTAATAGGTTTTTCGGACAAAGAGGTTTTGTAGGCACTATTTTCGTCTAGACTTTTACAAAGGCCTCCTTGTTAGGTCGTTACGCATAAACTGAGCCAGCGTTTTCGGTTATTTATGATTTATGGTGGCTTTATTGCCTTGGTATTCGAATATCGTTATAAGAACATTGAACTGTGGCCGGCTTATCCAAATGTTTGTCTTAAAAACATTTAAATATGAAATTCAAAATCGGGCATTCTTATTTCCTAGACTGACAGCCTAGGTATCCAAACTTCAAGTGAACATAAATGTATACCTACTAATAAATGCGAAAGTGTGTCTGTCTGTCTGCTACGCTTTCACGGTCCATCTGTTCAACCAATTTTGATGAAATTTGGCATGGGGATAGTTTGTATCCCGCGGTAAGGACATAGGCTACTTTTTATCCCGGAAAATTAAAGAGTTCCCGCGGGAATCAAAAAATTCTGATCCACGCGGACGAAGTCGCGGGCATCATCTAGTAGAACATTATTAAAAAGCATGACTGCCTGCCATATTTGAATTTTTTTTCTAAACATTTATATCCAGTGTCACTTGGGATGATGTAAAGATTCTAACGATACCCCATAGACATCCAAATCTCCACCACCACCACCACTACAGACTATTAACGTCCCACTGCTGGGCACAGGCGTCCACTCTCGTAGGTGAGAGAGAATTAGAGCTTAGATCCAATGCGGGTTGGCGGGCTTTAACGACTATTATCATGTTAGTGATAATAACCGGGACCGACCGCTTAACGTGCTCTCCGAGGCACGGGGTGAAACACCTCCAACTTCCAACTCCGGGCTGGCTGAGAAAACCTTAATTGAAAAACCCAATACCTAACAATTTTTATGCTCGACCGGGAATCGAACCCAGTACCTCGTGATCCGCAGTCGACTACGCTAACCGCTAGACCAACGAGGCAGGCATCCAAATCTATACAGGGTAAAATAGTTTACCAATCAATATCGAACTTAACGTGAGCGAAGTCACAGACAACTAGTATTTCATGATATGTAATAGCAACGTCAGACGCGCATTGCGCGACGTCGCCCGAGCGAATAGTGACGTGCCGTGTTGCACAATACGATATAATACGCTAGTGATGTGATCAGTGACCAATGACCACTTCTTACATCGATAATAATAACATTGTGACGTAAAACAAACATTAAACTAAAAAAAAAAATATTTTTGACAGGGCAGTCATTTTTAACCGACTTCCAAAGAAGGAGGAGGTTCTCAATTCGGCGCGTATATAATTTTTTTTTTTATTGTTTTAATTAATTAGAGCTTGTTTCATGACCTGTCTATACTAATATTATAAATGCGAAATATTGGATGAATGGATGGATGTTTGTTACTCAATCACGCAAGGACGGTTGAACGAATCTGGATAAAATTTGGACACAGATATAGATTATAGTCTGGAATAACACATTCTACTTTTTATAATTGAAAAGTTTCCGCGGGAAACAAAACAACCTCTATCCAAGCGGACGAAGTCGCAGGCATCTGCTAGTTTTCACATAAATATTACCCCTACTTGATTTTGCAATTATTTTAGGCAAACATAATTTAAAACTCTAATTTTGAAGTTTAAACAATGAATCAAGCAGTTGTGAATAATGATGGATAATATTTTTCATAATATAATAAATGTGATTAAATACCATTTCACTGCGGAACTCTAAAAATAGATCTCTACTGTATGACATAGAGGCGGGTAAATCTATAGTAGTTATATAACACCTAATCATCATAATTACTTCACTTTTTAGTGTTTAAATAAAAACTGCTAACAGCTTTATATAGTATGTAGTGTTCAGCACTCCTCATAACGAGACCAGTGACGCATTGCGTCATACTCGCTAGTGATGTACCTGGCACTGTGAAAAATTCATCGATTTCTTCGTTTACCCTCACGAAAACGAAGAAAAACTATCGATATATAACTTTATCCATATCTTATGTCCGAGCCTTCGTCCGCGTGTTTTTGTTTTATTTCTATAAATGTGTTCCTCAGTGCGGACTTTTGGCCTGAGGGCATTATGTACCGTCGCTATAGGGAAGCAAGAGAAAAATGCTTACCGTAGTATTAAGATTGTATTTTATTTTGTATTGTTTTTATTTTTAACTATTATTGTATTTTTTAATGGGCCTTGTTGCCTGAATCAATGAATAATAATAATAATAATAATTTATTCCTTTGGGAACATTTTTCAGGATAAAAAGATGTCACTCTCCAGGTCTTCAACTACACCCATGCAAGAAATCACGTCGACCCATTGCTTTTTTGTGGCGTGATTGAAGGACAAACCACCACACAAACACAGTTTCGCGTTTATAATATCAGTATGATGATTTTTTTTTCACAGTTAAATCTGTAAAAAGAATAAGTATTGGGATAAGAATTCCGATGCAGAGAAGTAAGGTGTAGGTAAGTATATGAGTTACAAAATCGAAAGCCGGTTGTTTTACAACTTACAACTCAAATAGCTTTGAAGTACATTTTATTATTTTAATTAGTACGAAACAATCCAATCACGATAATTAATTACATTCGAACTGTTTCATATAATGTAGTGGTACTCATCGACATAAAAATGTTGAATGAAAGAGTAAAACTCGCCATTGTTTTGCAGATATATGAATATGTATTGTATTATGTACAGTAACAATTATTTGTATAAAAAACAATTCCGTTAAATTCGATATTTAGTATGTATCCGACATAAAAATTTATGCAATATATCTCATAATCCAAGTATTAATTATTCATCCTGCGATTTAAAACATTCCGGTTCAACACTATATACATAATCTTATTTAATGTATATTTTTAACGTACAAACTCTTAACTAACTTAACTATTTCCTCCTACTTTTCCTTGGCACGTGTAAAACGTAAAATGTATTTGACTTTTGAAATGAAATTTATTATTTTCATTTTAAGATATAGAGTGAAACTTATAGCTCAGTTGAAGATAAATTAACAAATGGTGTAACTAACAATTATTTGTTTCGGCTCAATATCCGGAATCCATCTTGAGTCAAGCACCAGTCTTTCTGCCTAAAGTCAGCGTTTCCGGTTCCCTCTCCGATAGTGGCGCCACCTATATGGTACTTACTAAACTTGTTCAAGCACCGGGTGTCCGTTCGTCATTATAGCGTCGTTTTTCACGCCGTTCAGTAGTCAGTTACATTTTTATTACGAAAATAATTTTATACCTACCCTAAAGTTAAATATAAAATTATTAAATTTAAGTAATTTAAATTAAAAAGTAAATTTAAATTTAAGTAATACCTCTCCGAAAATGGAGGACAAAAGTGTTTCTGAGGAAGTAAATACTCGAAAACGTGGACGTTCTCCATCACCAAGCTCAAGCAGCGATTCTACGAGTGGAAGTCCAAAGAGGAGCAGGACGAGGAACGATTCGCAAACCGTGAGTAATGCACATTTCGAATTCTTGTCCCAACAAGTTGCATTTTTAACGAATCTTATAGATTCCCTATCTTTTGTTATAAGATTCCGAATTTAAATAAAGAAAATGCAACAGTAGATTCAAATGATCTTAACTTACGTCGCCCTGAGGGTGAGATAAAAAAATAACCAACTCAATATTTTATCCCAAGTTGGTACAACAGTTAAGGATCCTTTCTAAATTAAAGCGGACGAGAGTCATCTTGCAAAATTAACAGAATTGCAACACTTTAACCGTGATGATTGGTACGCTATTCGATTCTCGGATGCTCAAAAGAAATATCTAGCTACCCCCGGATTCGTAAAACTTAAAGTTAACGACGAATTAAAAAGATTTGAAGCTGCGTCATTAAAAGAAGATTCTCGTTCGTATTTACTAGAGCGTTCTTTTGCTGCCTTGTTCAATGCTTTACTGTCTCAAAAGGACGAATTACAAATAACCTTACAAACTTTAGTCGATTGGGCTAGTGAGTCCAAAGAGTCCCTGACTCCAAATTCCTTGTTTGTCAAGATTCAAACATTATTCTCAAAAGATTCTGAATATAGTAAAGTAACTCATGATTTTTTTTACAATTAGTATGTAGCAGGCGAGCTGATTTAATTAATTTGCGGCAAGAAGCGCTACTGCGGCAGATAAACTAGCTCCATCAGAAGCAAACTCAGCATTACTGAGCATTGATAACAATGCTCAGCGCTGGTTTTCGGTTTGCTCCGGTTCTATTTGATTGTACAAAAAAAAAAAGAAATATATATATAATATATATGATAGAAATAATTCACTAACTTATACAGGTTTAATTAATTATTTGAATATATAAATTTTGCTGCCTCTATCTGTACGTTTGAATAAAAGTTTCTCAGTTTATTTTTTAATGATCTCGCTGGTGGGTTTATTCCATTCGCGTAGAGGTGGTGGGCGATCATTCCATATTTTTGCTGCAGCAAAACGGAAACAACCCCTAAACCCAGCCTTTTTATGAGCAGGTATAGCCAGTTTTCTTTTCTGCTGCCCTCGAGTCGTGCTTCTGTCTTTACGCCAGTGCAATCTGTCGTATAAGTACGATGGTCGCTTATTGTACTAAAGCCGCCGCTAATATTTCCGAGTCCAGCAGTTATGCAATGTGACTTTACAAATCGACAAAATGATAGAGACAGGAATACTAGAACAGGCGGAAAACAGTCCCAGCTACCTCTCCACGTTCTTTTTGGTACCCAAACCGGACCACACATTCCGCCCTATCTTAAACCTAAAACAGCTAAACAAGTTTGTAAAAGCAAAGTCGTTTCGGCTTTTCAATCACTTGCGTGTACCAGACTTTCTTCAGGACCAAGACTGGATGGAGAAGTTGGATCTGAGCCAAGCGTATTTTCACGTGCCAATAGATCGACAGCATCGCAGATTCCTGAGAATCAACTACCACCAAAAGGTGCACAAGCAGCAACTGCTTCAGATAACTTGCTTACCTTTCGGTCTTTCATCAGCGCCCAAAACGTTCTTCTAGCGAACAGCTCCAAGCAATAGCTACAAGACGACTTAGCATTCACAATAAGGATTATGCAGCTATTGGGCTGGACAATCAACTTCGATAAGTCTGTGCTGGCTCCGACGCAATGCCTCGAGTTTCTCGGCATAACATGGGACACAAAACGCAACGCAAAGTCCTTGTCGGAGCCGAAGTGCTAACGCTACGCAATGCACTTCAGCAACAGCTCCAAGCAACAGCTACAAGACGACTTAGCATTCACAATAAGGATTATGCAGCTATTGGGCTGGACAATCAACTTCGACAAGTCTGTGCTGGCTCCGACGCAATGCCTCGAGTTTCTCGGCATAACATGGGACACAAAACGCAACGCAAAGTCCTTGTCGGAGCCGAAGTGCTAACGCTACGCAATGCACTTCAGCAACAGCTCCAAGCAACAGCTACAAGACGACTTAGCATTCACAATAAGGATTATGCAGCTATTGGGCTGGACAATCAACTTCGACAAGTCTGTGCTGGCTCCGACGCAATGCCTCGAGTTTCTCGGCATAACATGGGACACAAAACGCAACGCAAAGTCCTTGTCGGAGCCGAAGTGCTAACGCTACGCAATGCACTTCAGCAACAGCTCCAAGCAACAGCTACAAGACGACTTAGCATTCACAATAAGGATTATGCAGCTATTGGGCTGGACAATCAACTTCGACAAGTCTGTGCTGGCTCCGACGCAATGCCTCGAGTTTCTCGGCATAACATGGGACACAAAACGCAACGCAAAGTCCTTGTCGGAGCCGAAGTGCTAACGCTACGCAATGCACTTCAGCAACAGCTCCAAAATCGCAAATGGTCTCTCAAGCAATAACAATCTCTTATGGGGAGACTGAACTTTGCAACATTCGTAACTCGAAGGGGTCGGCTTCACTGTCGTACACTGCAATATCACAGCCGACAGCTGCCGAAGAATCACCCCTATCGCAGAGTGGCAATCCCTATTCCAGCGCGGTCATAAGCGGGGTGGTGGGTCAAGTCTATAAGAGGGTGCATGCCAATACACATGGGCCCTGTGACCCACTTATTGACCACGGACGCATCCGATATCGATTGGGGAGCGCAGCTCGACGATGTCAAAATTACCGGGTCTTAAACGAATCGACAGATAGCCTGGCACGCAAATCAAAAAGAAATGTTTGCGATATATGCAGCGATACTAGATCAATAACATCAGCTGCAGAATGCTTAGATTCTCCTCCAAACCGACAATCGAACGGTAGTTGCCTACATAAACCAAGAAGGCGGTACGAAATCAGTGAAAGTGCTTCGGCAAACACGTCAGCTTCTATCAATACTGGACGAATTGAATATTCACCTAATAGCTCAGTACTTTCCGGGCAGATACAATGCGGAGGTGGACGCCATGTCACGTCAGAAAGCGTGCCCCGAGTGGCATCTGAAATCAGCAGCAACAGCGGTCATATTTCAAATGTGGGGCACACCAGATATAGACCTCTTTGCGTCGAAAACAGCTCACGTGATGCCGAGATACGTTTCAATAGATATGAAGGACCAGCAGGCTCAGCAACACAACGCATTCTGCCAAAAGTGGAACCTAATTCCCAGAGTCCTCAGCCACTTGAACCAATCCAGCGGGAGATACATACTCATTGCTCCGAAATGGAACAAAGTGTTTTGGAAAGCGGATGTTCAAAACAGAGCCCTACAGTCCCCATATACGATTCCAAATCTAACAAAAAAAAAAAAAAATCAAGAACTATTAATGTCGAGCTGGCGAGGCTCTACAATCAAGACCTACATGCCAGTGTGGATCCGATCGAAGAAGTGGTGTGATTCCTATTCAGTTGATTATAAGTGCCCTAACGCTGACCAAGTAGCACGCTATCTGTCTCACAAAGATATCTTCACAAAGATATCGGTCTTGCCTATAGAACTATCCTAGTGCATAAATCGGTAATAGGTATCAACCTTTATTCATTTGACAAGTAACATTGATTTATCATCGAATTTCTTTATAAAACGGATACTGAAAGCTATTTCCGTGGCAGATAAGAAACCTGCAAAACCACCTATTTGGAATCCAAAACGTTTATTGCAATATATGAATTCATATAGTCTTGACGAAAACAATCTTTACCAGGTTTCGAGACATACTTACAGCCTTACTTATTTGCTATTAGCTTCAGGTCGTAGAGTTCATGACTTCACTTTGTTTAATGTAGACAGTCATAGTTTAAATGATGAAGGCACTAGTATAGTTCTATTGCCGGCATTTGACTCTAAGACAGACAGTCAATAGAAGACAGTCTGGATGGAGGCTTAAAACTCATCTCGATAAGAATTTAAATATGGTTTTCTAGATAAGGCAATTACTTAAGTCAAAGTCGTAGAAAAAATTTAACTAATTTGTTTTTAACAGTTAGAAACGAAATTAAGCCCGTATCTAGAACTATCTATGGGTTGGGTTAAATCTTTCTTAAAAGATGCAGGTATTGAATCCACTCCGGGTTCGGTTCGATCAGCAGTAGCCTCACTTAATTTTGTAGAAAATTTCCCAGTTGATCAAATTCTAGCAACTCGTAATTGGGAGACGATTCATACTATTCAAAATTATTAAACAGAGAATTGTTGGATCATAATTTACAAAATATTACCTTGACCCCGTTGATTAACATGTTTTATAATTATATAAAAAATCTTAATCTGATCCACTGATTAGGACAAATTCAAGTTTTTACTCATAGTATTATTTGTATTAATTTGGGTGATCGATATATTATGAGTCTTAATTTTCAAAACGATTAGTTTTATTCATATAATTTTCATACTTACTGTGTTGAACATAATATACTGTGCATAATATATTTTATAACACATTATAGCGTCACCTTCACAGCACCAGGTGATAACAAACACATCACTCAAGATGGATTCCGGATATTGAGCCGAAACAAATAATAGAGAGTTTTAACTACCAATAAAACTTACCTATTATTTTTTCCATCAATATCCGGAATCCAGGTAAGGCCTACCTGGTGCATCATGAGTTCTATAATGACGAACGGACACCCGGTGCTTGAACAAGTTTAGTAAGTACCATATAGGTGGCGCCACTATCGGAGAGGGAACCGGAAACGCTGACTTTAGGCAGAAAGACTGGTGCTTGACTCAAGATGGATTCCGGATATTGATGGAAAAAATAATAGGTAAGTTTTATTGGTAGTTAAAACTCTCTATTATTCACGAAATCCAGATAAAATAAGAGAAAAACAGATAAAGTTTTTATCGATATTGCCCGGCCTCATCCCTAGTTATTGTGCAACGATGCAGGCGTGAAGCGGAACGCGCATGTGTACCTATGTATGTATGTTTTTGTATTCCACGTAACACTGCAAATAGATCACTGTTGCGAAACAGAAGTGAATCTAATTAGTAATTAATTCTGCCGACCTCGCTGGCACAGTGTTGAGCGCTGTTGTCTTAGCGTGGGAGGTCCCGGGTTCGATCCCCGGCATAGTCAATTTGGGGACTTATAATTTCTGAATTTTCTCTGGTCTGACCTGGTGACAGGCTTCAGCCGTGGCTAGTTACCAGCAGAGACATGCCGCCAAGCGATTTAGCGTTCCAGAATGGTACCGTGTAGAAAGTAGAAACCGACTAGGGGTATGGGCTTACTATAACTGCCATGCCCCTAACAGGTTAGCCCGCTACCATCTTAGACTGCATCATCACTTACCATCAAGTGAGATCGCAGTCAAGGGATAAGTTCAAGTTTAAAAAAAAACTGGCTCCGCAAAAGTTTATCATCATTGCTATTACCTATTGATTTTTTTTTTATTCCACTACAAGTTAGCCCTTGACTACGATCTCGCTTGGTGGTAAAGTGATGATGTAGTCTAAAATGGTAGCGGGTTAACCTGTTAGGGGTATGGCATTTATATGTATTAAACCCATACCCGAAATCGTTTCTTTTTATTGTACGATAGGCTTGCGTTTTCCGACAATCATGCGAAAAGCAATGATGATTGATGAGGTCTAGGTTGGAGCGCGCTTGCCTAGAAAATGCCTATTGAAGGTACTCAAGTCATACTTAGCAGGAAACACGGTTTCTAGATTCTACACACTAAATAGCCTCGGCAGAAGCCGCCCTTACAGACCATGGAAGAATCTGAAATTATAAATTCCCGAATTGACTCTGCCGGGGATCGAACCCGGGACCTCCCAGTTATAAGACAACAGCGCTTACCACTGCGCCAGGGAGGTCGTCAAAACTGAAAACGCGCCAAGTACACTACCTCACAGGTGGTGTGGAAATGTGTGAAGAATGTAACTAACACCTTCAACTTTTAGAATCGCGATATCTTAGGAATGGTGATTGTTAGGAAAAAATGTATTAGGACCGTTTTAGTATAATTTTACTATCTACAATTTTTGTCTGGGCTATATTTTTGATAAAACTTTCGAAAAAAAATCCAAAAATCCGAAAATTTTGACCTCTAACTTTGAATAACTTTTTTAGCACACTATGGGATCGGTGGGAACTTTTGGCACTCTATTTCTACTGGTGTACCCAAGGTCTCTAGCGAAATTCAGCTCTCCGGAGTTCTTGTTATTTAAAATGTCTATTTTGACCGGACTATTTAAACGTTACAATATGTTTTTTTTGCATTTTGCAAATTAAATCGTAATCGTATGCAACCATCAAATACAAAAACAAATTGTATCGACAAACCACGTGGCACAAGGAAGCGGGCGCGGAGTCAATGACCCGTTATCAAGACTGATAACATAGTTGTTCCTACATCGGCCGATACCGTTGTTACGACGTGGAAACGGCGCGGTACATAACATGCGTATAAAATATGCTTTTATTTCCAACGACCTCAATTTTCATAGACGGACCCTGTCAAACAAAAAATGTGGACCTATTTTACTAACGCCATCTAGTCTGAAAAGCGGGACATGGTGGGGACAAGGACAGGGCTATACAGGTTAGGAGCGTGTTCTAAAGGTTGGACGCCCTTTTTTTTTCTATGAAAGAGCCCATCTAGTACCTACATATACATCGATGCTAGCTAGCGCACACGTTATCATTCATAAATAAAATCGCGTTATAATACTCTTTTTTTAATTTTGCAATGTAAAATATATTTTTTACTTCAAGGATATTTGTCTGTCCGTCTTTCTGTCTGTCTGCTACGCTTTCACGAGCCATTCCCCCCACCTGTCCTTGTCTACGCAAAAGCGCTGTCCCGCTTTTCATACTAGATGGCGTTAGTAAAATAAGTCCACATTCTTTGTTTGACAGGGCCCGTCTATGTAAATTGAGGTCGTTGATGTTAGCATATATATCAAACTAATATAATAAATGCGAAAGAGTGTTTGTTTGTTGGTTTGTTGGATTATTGGTTTGTAGGTTTGTCCTTTAATCACACCTCAACGCAGCAATGGATTGACGTGATTTTTGGCATGGGTATAGTTGAGGACCTGGAGAGTGACATACGCTATTCATCCCGGAAAATTGATGAGTTCCCGCGGGATTCAAAAAACTTAAGCCACGCGGACGAAGTTGCGGGCATAAACTAGTACTTAATAAAATAAGTTAAATTATTTAGCTAAAGTTACGTGGGTATCAAACGCGCCCCGCTCCGAGAGCCCACAACAAACTCATCTGATAACATATCTTAAAAGAGGTAGTACTCACCATCACGACTCATGCCCAGCTTCAAGCACTTCTGTAGCCGACAGTATTGGCAGCGGTTCCTGTTGACGCGGTCCACGACACACGCCTTGTTCCTCGGACACTGGTAGTTCACCACTGAAACCATTTGGCTGTGTTAATAATTATTACGCTTTAGTTTTGCCACAGAACACGTAAACGAAGCGTCAAATCTGTCAAGAAAGACTCACTGTAAGATCTATATTACTTTGATTTATGCTACTCACATAAATCCATCTCATTTTAACTCTAAGTCAAGCCTACCTAAGTAAAGTCAAAGTATGTACTATAGATATCAGCATTAGATGCGTCAATGGACAATTTCTTAGTACTTAAGATAAATCAAAAACTAAACATGAAAAAAACATCCAAACCGTTGCAATGAGACAATTTGCCCAGAACGCTACTGCGTTACCTCTCTGTATAGCCAAACTTATTGGTCGAGGTAACTGCTAGCCCTCCGGTCATCTGTGGACTCTGTGAGACTATATTAGGACCTAGATCTTTCAAAAATCATGTAGCATCTTCGCCCTACGACCACCAAAAGACACAAAAATGAAATTATTTTATACAATTTTATTCGTGCGCCTCTTGGCCCTTTCCGCAGATATATTATAAGTTTAGATTTAAATATACGTAGTTATATGAATAGATCACTGGTACTCAATAATGGAAAAAAAAAGTTTTGCCACAGAATACTTAGATATTAGTATTATTTGGTCTGACATAATAGTACAAGTTTTACATAACAATAAAACTTGTATTATTGGAGCAGAGATGATGCACAGCATCTGTGAGAGTGCGTCATACTTCCCTTTTGTTTTCTCGACCAATCACAGCCGTCCTTCTTGAATCTGTCATCTCGTCGTCCAATCAGAATTAAGTTTGTTTCGAAAGGCGGTTAACGGTTGGCGGCGCGAGCCGCGCTTCTCTCATAGAAGTCTCTTACCAGGAGACCTTACTAGGATGCTGTGCATCATCTCTGCTCCAATAATACAAGTTTTATTGTTATGTAAAACTTGTACTATTATTCGGCATGTGATGATGCACAGCATCTGTGAGAGACGTGTTTATTAACTCCTGGTGACCGCCAAACGACGCTATGTGATAACAAATGATAGAATTGTACGATTTAACAAATTATAAGTAATATAATAACAATCACACTGGGGTAAAGAGAACACAAATTGGTTTTTCCCAATAATTTAAGTAAATCAAATTAGGTACAATATAGTAATCAAGCAAGGAACAAAAACATTCTAAACTATTATCAGTAACTAACGGAAACCGTATTTTCGTTAATACGTATTTAAATCAAACAGGCTCGAATATTGTAACTAGATTAGAAGATTGGCTAGGATTGGATAGGCCAATAATTTGTTTACAATAAAATTTAGCAAATGTATTCTCCCCACAGATCACGGAAACAAGGGAGATGTGCTAAGGGGGCGTGTTGCGTGCGAACTCATCAGGCACAAAATAGGCCTGATGGCCGTTTTTGTCTTTAGTCGCATGTCATTCAAAGATTGGTTCACTTCTCTCGGTTTTTAACAAAATGCCGCGTTGTTCAGTGGTTGTTTGTAAAAATTCAAGCTGCAAAGTGAATTACATGAAAGATGGCATCTCATTTCACACGTAAGTACAAATAAATTGTTGTAATTTTCCATTAAAATCAATAAAACATTATTTAGTGGTATCATAATGTAATAGAGTGACAAGTCTATATCTCATTATGAACAAAAACCATTGCTTGCTTAGTAGAAATCTATCAATGAATCGGCTAGTCTTACGACGCAATGGTTAAGTGTTCTTTACCGATTCTTTCACTAGCACGATAGATCAAATTTCGTAGTTCGGCCGCTGTCGGCGTGCCGTGAACTAGAGATGTGACGATGCAGGTACGAGTACAATGCAGTTGTCGATATTTTAGCGACCAAACGATGATCTGTGATACAATAATTAATAGTACCTTAATTATAACTTAGTAAACAATTATTGCTATTTTAACGTTTAAACTATCGTGAGTAAAATTCATTATAACTATATTTTTAGTCATAATTATTACTATTTTTTTTAATGTAAGTACTCGACTTACTTAGCTGACGAAACGTATAAAAAATATACTAGGTGAATTAATATAATGTCAATTTACGTAGATACTCATTACTCATTTATTGTATTATTGTATTTATTTCAAAGGTCTTGTAAAATAATTTTTCGATTAATGTGTACTTAAAATTCACCCAAACAAACAAACAACCAAACAAACTTGAAGAAAAAAGTGTTGTAATGTGCACAAAAAGAACCTCGTCCTTTTTTCGGAAAGTCGGTTAAAAATAATCTAATATGAGATGATTTTTTACATCTTATTTTTGGTACACAAGTAAAATATCACTTTTCATAATCGGTAGTCATTGTCAAAAACCCAAATATTAAGAAATTTAGCATCGATAGATCCATTTTAGTCAACCACTAATTGTATCATATTTGAATTTTGCACAGCACATCGACAACGTTTTACGTTTGTGTGAGTAAGATGCACGGTGATTGAAATTGAACCCTGTTTGGTAAACAATAAAGTGTATATTTGTTCGTGCCTCATGCACTGATCTATCAGTATGCGTGTGTGTGAGTGAGACTTCTTGTCTATTGTATTTATTTAGTTGCTTGTATTGGTAGCAGGTAGTAGGGATAGGTAGGGATAAACTGGAGACAGCAGGTTTCAATACAATTTGATACATAGGCATATCTCCCTTGTTTCCGTGATCTGTGATTCTCCCTTTGCCAGTTGGCCCGAGAGAGAATATCTTCTATAGGTAGATTTTCGTACCAACTTAAAGACGCTACGGCCGAACGTAAGCTTCCGGGTGAAGCCCGAATATTGGCTTCCTTAAATACTGACTTTATCCAGTTGCCGATTACTGTTTTAGATGCTACTCGAGCTTGCCCTTTTATTGTAATAAACAAATAATCTAAACCATGAGCTACGCGTCTGTGCTCGCTCAACTCTAATAACTTTTTAGACCAATAAACAGCACATATATTTTCGTTAGGATGCTGTGAGAGTTTCCAACCTGATTGCCTGTATGTTGCGGTATCAGTTTTTGAACCAAACTCGGGATAGAATATTACATGGTCACCGCCGTCAACATAATGATTTAGAGAAGTCTTTAGAAGTGTCAAATCATGAACGCGTCTGCCGGACGCCAGTAATAATATGCAGGCAAGTCTACGTGATGCTTCAAATAACGTTACCCTATTTGGAATATTATTCTGTAACCAGGCAATCAAGTCGTTGGGATTCCAAATCGGAGATTTCTCTGCTTTTGGGTTCTGAAGAGAGATTGCTTTTAGTATGTGTTTAACTAGGAAGTGAGAACTTAAGTTTTCTTCATTCTTGGATTGGCAAAAGGTCGTCACCACGGATTTGTGCAATAGGATCGTAGGATAAGCTAATCTCTCTTCAAGATACAAGAAAGCTAAAAATTTAGCTAGTACATTTCCGCTAGGATACCTGTACTCTAAATTAT
Source organism: Erebia aethiops (assembly GCA_923060345.2). NCBI lineage: Eukaryota > Metazoa > Arthropoda > Insecta > Lepidoptera > Nymphalidae > Erebia > Erebia aethiops. The sequence continues at coordinate 4,518,701 of OV281087.1, read as the reverse complement.
TGCATGTGCACCATTTAACCCAACGTATCCAAGCTGGTTTGTAAGTTTTTAAAGTGGATTCTCTCCAACTTAGTTTTAATAAGTTTCTTTCAGATTCTGACCAGTTTTTAATTTCTTGTCCCCAGCCCCAATTTTCCATACAAAAAGTTGCATTTCCCGCACTCGAGGTGGGGGGAGACCGGTTATCTGATCTATCAAGACTTGTTCCAGGTCTTTGATCTTCATTGGCTTGCACAAAGCCCGTCGGCGGAGGTCTGGTAGCCAGAACGCTCTGTTCCACATCGGAGCTACGACAAGGTATGTTCCTTGTGCAGAGTTTAGATGATGAAGTACCCTCGGTATCAAGCTTGGAGGCGGAAAGCGTTGCAATAGATAGCCGTTGCGTCCGTACAATCCTTGCTGACATAGTCCTTCACTACTCGCGTCTGATAGCTGGCAAATAGGTCGATCTGCGGCTTTCCGAACGTCCTGAATATTTTATTTAACGCCGGCTGCTTCAGATGCCACTCCGATGCCTTCCTGCCACGAGATAGTCCGTCGGCGATGTCGTTGAATTTGCCTGGTAGGTATTCGGCAGAGATTGTTATGCTCCACCGGTCTAGGATTGTCATTAACTGGTAAGTCAGATTGAGGAGGGCTACCGATCGTGTTCCACCTTCCTTCCTGATGTAAGACACAACGGTCCGATTGTCTGTCTGAAATATAAGATGTTGACCTTGCAATCGACGCTTGAATCGACTTACCGCTGCTATGAGTGCGAACATTTCTTTTCGATTGCAATGCCAATTGCGCTGATCTGGCCGCCACTTGCCTGTCGTCGTGTAATCGTCCATCTGAGCACCCCATCCGAAATTGGCTGCATCCGTAGTCAGAAAATGGGCTATCAGTTCTGGGTGTAAGGTGTTCTTCACCTGAGGGCCCTCTAACGTATCCTTCCACCATTGAAGATCCTTGATTGCTGGTGGCGGTACACTTGCTGGCTTGCAGGGAGGATAGTGGTTCAAGCCACGTGCATGTCTTTGTAGCTGGCGGCAGTGTAAGCGTCCCCTGGGGATGACGAAGTTGGCAAAATTCATCATACCCAAAATAATTTGAGTATCTTTTTGAGACAATTCCCTCTTGGCCAAGGCTTGACTTACACTGAGCTTGAGCGATTGGATCTTCTTTGGAGGTAAGCACTTGAAATTGAGGCTCGTGTTCCATACTATGCCCAAATATTCTATCTCTTGAGTCGGCTGGAGAACGGACTTCGCGTAGTTTATTGTCCACCCTAATGATTCTAGAACGCTTACGGCTGTCCCAACCTGTTCCTGAAGGTGACTTTTCGACTGGTTGACCAGAAGAAAATCGTCCAAGTACACAATTGCTCTCAGGCCCCTGTCCCTTAGTACTTGTACAACCCAGTTGGTCAAGTTCGCGAAATTCTTCGGAGCGCATGACAGCCCGAAAGGTAAGCTTGTCATTTGTATGACTTGACCCCTGTAAATCATTCGGAGGAATCTCCGATGAGACTTTGCAATACTCAGATGAAAATATGCTGACGATAGGTCCAGCTTCACCATCCAATCGTTTTTCTGAAGGAAATTCGGTACCTGATGATGAGAGATCAGCTTGAAGGACTTGGGTACTATGTGCTGGTTGAGACGCTTGAGATTGAAAATGGGTCTGTTCGAACCATCGCTTTTCTTGGTGAGAAACATGGTCGAAAAGAAACTGGGACCCAACTTGTTCTGATCTGGTATCTCCAGAACACCCTGTCCCAAGAGAGTCTCTATTTGTTCCGTCATCTGTGGAGATTCCGGGGTTTCGAAGCGATGCAGAATTTGGGGACATGATGGAACAAGAATAGGTTTGGAGGTAAATGGCAGTCGCATTCCCATAATCATTTTGAGAAGGGCCTTCGGAGCCCGAAACAACTGCCACTGCTTTCGATACGCTCGAAGGCAGCCTCCATAAAACCCGGGCTGGGGTGGCCGCGAGTCATTTGTCCATCTGCTTCTTGTTGGTTTGCCTGTCTTTCTTAAAGGGCTTTCTCGCTTTGTACGAGTCTTGCTTGGAGGAAGCGGCTGCGTTAGAGCTGAGTTTGCCACGTTTTCCTTTTGTGTGATTATCTTTTGATCGAAAGGACTGATTTGAGGAAGATTCGTCACGTCCGCTCGATTTTGAAGACTGCTTGTGGCCTTTCTTCCCTTCCTTATCGAGTGCAAACCAAGGCCGGACCCACTTGTCCATGCCCCCTGTATTTTGTATATACACACGCAGCTGGTCTTCATCGAAAAGATATTTGGAACTTGGAGGTATCTTACGCAGACCCTCTCGCAAGTTTTTGTTTGGTAAATCATTCAATATGCGGTCACGGCGTGTTTCTATATATTCCGCTCGCTTGCCACATACTATTTGCATCATCTCCTCACTGGTTTTGTGAAATTTCGATGAAGATTGGAAAAGATCAGATATTTTATCGAAAACGTTAGCTGCGTTGAGCACTGTATCAGGAGCCGCTGACCAGTCTACAAACTGTTGTAGGTTTTGCTTTAATAGAGCCCGTTGTGCTAGTATGGCATTACATACAGCCGCCATGGCACGTTCGGACCCGGCGATGTAATCTTTACCCTTGATAAACTGCCTGAGTTCATCATTAACATCGAGCTCAACAAAGCCGGGCCAAGCGTTGTGAATTTTTAACGCATCCGCATACCGAATGTCTTTCCACGATTGATCGCCAAATTTTTGCAACTCTGAGAGTCTACTCAAACGTTCCGAATCAGCACGTGGCACCTTCGGGTCTTTTAACGAAGTATTAATATGACCTAAATCTAAACGAAACATTCCAGTAGGTTCATCGATGTTACTAGGCCGTGTTAGAAAATCACCGGAACTTATAGGTGTAGCGGGTTGTATCTGCGCCGGCGCAGCAACAGGAGCAGTGAACACTGGCGTGGCTTGCGACGTCAGTGGAGTATGTGCGGGCAATGAGTGCACTCTGTGCAAATCACTAGAAGTTATTGGTGGCGGCATAGGGCGCGCGGCACCGTTGGAAATAGGTATTGTCACATCCGACGCGATCACATGTGAGGGTAGTGATTGAAAATCTTGAGCATTGAAATGAAACAAATGCGGCGGCGCCGACTGCGCTGCGCTTCTTAAAATATCAGTCAATGTATTGACCTGACTCACTAAGCTCTGGATATAAATGTCTTTAGAAGACTCACCTGGTTTTCTTCTTTTTACCTCACTCGATCTAGTCGAACTGCCACCTGAACCAGAGCTCGAATCGTCGTCTGAGTCCTCTTGATGACGCCGCTTGCTGCTAGCCCCGCCCGGGGTCTCGACAGTGGTGTGGTCTGCGTTATTCGTTGCCCCTTCGCCGGGACCGATGGACTCCGAAGACGCATTTTTCAACTCGTTGTTGTCCATTTTTAAGATCAATTTAAGGATTTTATCACCAAATCGAAAGATTATTAATTGAACAACTGATTAAAGTATAATAAAACACCAATATTTGCAGCAATTACAAAAAAAAAAATATCACTTTGTAACACAAAATTTTTCCTTAAAAACGCGGAAACACCCACGCCAGCTGATAATTCCATACCTGGCTGAAAGTGTTATTAAGCCGGGAAGTAACGACGCTATGAGAGAAGCGCGGCTCGCGCCGCCAACCGTTAACCGCCTTTCGAAACAAACTTAATTCTGATTGGACGACGAGATGACAGATTCAAGAAGGACGGCTGTGATTGGTCGAGAAAACAAAAGGGAAGTATGACGCACTCTCACAGATGCTGTGCATCATCACATGCCGAATAATAGCATAATATCCTTGCCCATTCTAAAACTAAAATGCCTGTTTTCTTCAAGCAACGCGACATTGGCGAAGTAAATTGTGCTGTGCTGGCACAAACAAAAGCCACACACCAAACAACAACAACAACAACTAAAATGCCTATCTGTATCTGTCTATCTACGAGTATGTCTGTCTAACTGCTACACTTTCAAGGTCCATCTTTTCAACAGATTTCGATGAAATTTATTGTAGAAATAGGTTGCATCCCGGAAAGGAAATTTTATGAAATAATTTTACCCCCAGACTTTTGTCTTCATGGCCAAAAGTACCCAAGTGGATCTACTATAATACATGACTAACAAAAAAAGACTGCAATATGTTACGTTCCGTTAACCGTTACGTTCGAGCAAACTGGACGTCAACCACATAAGGATGCCAACGTTGGAGGTATCTGGTTGTTCTGTGGTAGAACGTTGGTGTGTGATACATATGTTAGACTTACTGTTTGCGTCTGAGGTTAAAAAGCAAGATAGATAATTGAAGCCGACCTGTGCTCTGGGAGCGGCGGAAGAAGCCCTTGCAGCCTTCGCAGGTGATGACACCATAGTGGACCCCCGACGACTTGTCGCCGCAAACCTTGCATGGTATTATCTCGATTTGTGCTGCAACAATAGATAAAAATAACATTAAAATTTTGTAACTAAATCTTTGGTACCATTGGTTGTCTTTTTGACTAGGGTTTTTTTTTGTTAGTTGGTATATAAGAATTTATTTTATAGTCAGTTTAATATTTAGATTTAAGTATATTAATGTATGATGTAATTTGTTTAATTTAGTTAGAGGCCAATTCTGTCTAACACAATCTCTAAACTAAACTAAAATGACAGCTTTAAATCTACATAGTTCTGTCCCTATCCGCAGGGAATATTATGAAAAGGTTAGCAATATTTCGAATGCTATAATTTAGTTTAGCTGTTATGAGATTGTGTACAAAAGAATCAGATCTAATGTATGACTTAACTTATTCATTAAACACTACTCATTATTCTACTTATTCATTATACTTCTTATTGTACTCCAATGTTTGAACAAATAATTAAAAACATTACCCATATTTTAAACTAGGTTTTGCCCGCGACTTTGTCTGCGTGGACTACACAAATTTCAAACTCCCATTTGAAATTGAACCCTTAAGAGGTAACCCTTAGGAGTTCAATTTAAAACAAAACTGATTCATAATAATTGGCGGAGTAATCGCGTAACAAACTTGCAAAAACATACAGCCGAATTGATAACCTCCTCCTTTTTTGGAAGTCGGTTAAAAAGGGTTTTAATCCTAATTCTACGCGGACGATGTCGTGGACTTGGTATCCATACTAATATTATAAATGCCAAAGTGTGTATGTCTGTCTGTCTGTCTGCTACGCTTTCACGTCCATCTATTCAACCGATTTTGATGAAATTTGGTACAGGGATAGTTTGCATCCCGGGGAAGGACATAGGCTGCTTCTTGTCCTGAAAAATTTAAGAGTTCCCGCGGGAATCAAAAACACTATCTCTTCAACCGATTTTACTGAAATTTGGTATAGAGATAGTTTGTATCCCGGGGAAGGACATACTCTACTTTTTGTCCTGGAAAATTTAAGAGTTCCCGCGGGAATCAAAAAGCTTTAATACACGCGGACGATGTCGCGGGCATAATCTAGTATTATTATAAATGCGAAAGTAAGTTTTTTTTTCCTTTGTCCTTCGATCACGCCGCAGCGTTTACCTATTAAAGACCAGGAGAGTGAAAAATTGCGGTTCATCATCTAGTTAAATTAGGAAAAATTCTTCTAAATTTCGGCCATGACAGTCAAACTTAAATAAGCCTAGCCTGCCATAGGAGATCATATATTCTGCAGAACTGTGTGCGCTAACACAGGTGCACTCTCTATTCCCTCACTCTGCAGTTGACGCGGTCGTCATATAAATGAATAACAATATCAAATCACGCAAAGTCATACACCAAATTTAGTAGGTAATTTCACGCGCATACTAATTCTGTATTACAATTTATAATCAAGTAGCCACCCAAACATAATTTTAGTATCGAAACAATCCATTGTTATCGATTTCAACATCGACAACAATTAGTATCGATTACAAAATCGATTTGAATAACAAATGAAAATAGGAAGGGACACACGATACCTACTTCAGTTGGTAGTAGTGTAAAATCGATTCTATTTATAACATTAGAATTTGATACCCTATAATAGTACAATGTTTATTCCCGACTAGTTGACCCGCCCCGGCTTCGCACGGCTAGCTTATGTTGTATGTACTACCTAAAACGTTAAAATTCATAGTACCCGCGACTACTTCCGCGTATATTTAGGTTTTTAAATTCTCATAGACTCACTGACTTTCCAGTATCAAAAATATTTGGCTGTGAAACCGTAACAGTCAGATTCCCATTACCTATATTTCATCAAAATCACTTGAAAAGATAGGCCGTAAAAGCGTAATAATCAGACAGTTACCCTGTCGCATATATAATATTAAAAAATACCTTATAATATAATGTAAAATACCTAAAATATCCTAATTATTGCCAAAAATGAACATACGATAAGTTCAGTGATCTTTGATATTTTTGAAATTATTTAATAAATAGTATCACATAAATTAATATGAGAGGTAAGCATTTAATAGAAAACGCGACATAAAATATTTTAATCGTAATTTATGATAAAATATATAACGTGTACATATTGTACGATTAAGTTAAGATAAAAACCCTAAAAAGTTGGTTAAAAATACGATTTGATTCACAAAATATAAAATTCAAGTTTTAAATATTATTTTTGACTAAGGTCGTCGAACGCTGGCATCAATATCGACCTTACATTCTAAAAGAAATATTCTTTCGTCATAACTGAATTTAAACTTACAAATAAAACACCCAAATGTAAAAAAATTATGCATTAAAAGTGTGTACTATAAAGAGCCTAAAAATACGATTCGAAATTCAAAAAATTCATACTAACGCCATTTTTGGTTAGAGTTCGTCGACCTAACAGGCAAGGTCGGAGCGCGGGCATCGACTCCTCTTTATGTATGTGTGTACTAAGAGTGTCCCTTTACATTACATTTTATACTTTATTTGTACGGCTTAGGGTTTAAAATGAGGCGATGATGATACGGCCAGATGGCGGTGATCCCGTATTCTTATACATTGGTATCCATCTTTGGTAGTATACGGGATACAAGATAGACGTTTTTCTTTTTTAAATAACTGCGAACGTATTGCGTAATTTTTAACACATGTTAATACTAGGGTTGACTATTGACTAACCTTGTCCAGTGACTTGACGATTCACGTGCTTTATAAAGCTTGTAATAATAGTAAACGGACGTGGTTTTGAACCGCAGTCTGACTACATTCGATGCTATGCTGGGTCAATTTAAAAATTATTCCTTAAAATTTATTTTATTCAATTATCAACAATAACATTTAAATAAATAATGTTTTTTTATAATAAACTTTTAAAGTGCTTTTGAGTGAGTGAATCTAGCACTGGTTCGAAATGCCGTTCCCACCGAGAAGAACCAGCAAGAAACTCGGTGGTTGCTGTTTTGAAAAAAAATTATTAAATTAAATCTTATAATCTCATTTACAGTAAAGCTTTAATTTTTCAGGAGCATACTTTTAATGAATTTGTGAAACTTATTTCAATGTTAATGATAATAATAAATAAATAGCTATGACAGTAATGTCCTCCCGACCGAATTTCGGCCACGGCAGCCAATGTCCTAAGTGATAATAGCCATCTGTGCAGGAGACAGTTTTTTTTTATCCACTACAAGCTAGCCCTTGACTGCGATCACACCTGATGGTAAGTGATGATGCAGTCTAAGATGGTAGCGGGCTAACCTGTTAGGGGCATGGCGCATATTAAACCCATACCCCAATTCGGTTCAACACGACATCGTACCGGAACGCTAAATCGCTTGGCGGCACGTCTTTGTCGGTAGGGTGGTAACTAGCCACAGGCGAAGCCTCCCACCAGGCCAGACCAGGGAAAATTCAGAAATTATAAATTTCCAAATTGACCTTGCCGGGATTGAACTCGGGACCTAAACAGCGCTCATCACTGCGCCACGGAGATCATCAAAAATTTCGGTGGTCGGAGAGCGTGGATTTGACTCGCTCCATCAATGCTTGGGACTACGGTTACTTAACATGAAAGAAAGAAAGAAAACTTGTAAAATGAGATATATCCCTAAAATGGTCTTCACTGACCATTTTCTAAGTCTATTAGGATATAGCGCTGATATTCGGCGAAGCCAGTTGCTATATGCTAATATCTAGATGCATACCTAAATTATGATTGTACATAATATTTTTTAAAAAGAGCAACCTCCGAGTTTCTTCCGAATCAGCGGTAGATTCAAATAAATTTGATTTTATTATTCAGTTGCTTAAAAATTTTAAACGTCATAACTAACTGAAGGAACTAGAAGTTTAATTCGCTATAATTCGCGACACTAGGTAAATCTATGTGGCACAGTGTGATAGCACTAATAGCCCGCGATATTCACCACACCACGGAAATCTTTCAAACTACTCTCAACCACAGACTCTCAACGTAGGTACGTTTCACTCCGACACCGGAGGTGATGTTGACTCGACAAAACTCGATTGTAAATTGCCTGCTTCTATCCAATAGTACAACTAAATCGTTGAAAAGTTCGAGTAGTACGTTTTTTAAGCAAATAATTATGATTTATTAGACAGTCGGGCCTCAGATTAAGGCACCAATTTTCCACTATGTATCATCCAAAATACGTAAAGAGTGAAGGATAAAGCTAATTATTATTAGTATTATAATATATTATGATACGAATTTAATCGTTCTTACAATTTATATTGATGTTTTAATCGATTTACTAATTAATAGCTGACACGTGTAAAGACGTAAAGCCCTTTAAATCCCGAATGAATATTAGTAACGGAAAAAGAATATAAATATCACATCATTTCTCATTTTTCCCCCTAGGCTAGATATAGGGCAAAACCGCATATTGAGAAATGACGAACTTAAGTAGTAGGTACCTACTACCTACAATCGTTCATCCCCTATTTGCGGTAGGGTTCTTAAAAAAATTCATAGTACTTACACCTATTCTTAGCCAAAAAAAAACCGGCTAAGTGCAAAATCAATCTCGCTCTCTGAGGGTTCCGTAGGTAGGATTTTTTTCCTGTAAAGTGTCACAGAAACAGACATAGGCATTTTATCCCGGAATATCAAGGCATGGTGTATTTCACAACTATTCAAAAATAATTTTTTTTTAGCGATTATTAAATAGAGGTTGTCCCGAAAGTCGTAATACTCCCCGTGTTAGTTTTATGTTCGAAAACCATTTTAAACTATCGATAGAAGTAAAAAAGTGCGTCGAATTTTGATGACGTCACTTACGTTTAGTATTTAATACAACAAAGGGCCTATTGTTTTACTGGTGAATGCTAAATAATTGTGGGTATACACAAAAAACTGAAATCTAATTCGTCACGGGTTACTAATTAACATTGTTATAAGTTTCGAAATACTGTGTTTCCTATTTTAACTGTTTGGGTTAGATTTTGACAGATAGTTTTAGGATTTAGCGGTAGTATGCCCTGATTCTGAAATACAACAATTTTTTTGAAGCTAGCCATATCCATTACTTATGGTAATATACTACTAGTACAAATAATACTAATACTAGCTGATGCCCGCGACTTCGTCCGCGTGGTTTGAGTTTTTTTAATTACCACGGGAAGTCCTTAATTTACCGGGATAAAAGTATATGCTTATGTCACTCCCCAGGTCCTCAACTATGTCTATGCCAAAAATCACGTCGATCCGTTGCTCTGTTGCAGCGCGATTGAAGGTCAAACAAACAAACAAACACACTTTCGCATTTATAATATTATAATGATTAAGTATGGTTAATACCATCCTAGCCTAGTAGATATTGAAAACATGTATGAACAGTTCCAATCAAAAGGAGACATGACATGCACCGGGTCAGCTGTCTGTGACGTCACAGGTCAGCGACCCCGCCCGCAGTCGTAGCACGTTCAGTGACGTCACCGGGGATGGAATTCGGGCGGGGCTTACGGTTCCAATTTTAAATTATGCAACAGATAATACCACGTTAATATGTCAATGACAAATTAGTGGCCAGCCGTTTTTATTGGCGAAGGTTGAGGTTTATTCAACCATTATTTTTTAAATTTCTTTTTTCTTATGTGAAGACGAATCTTCAACAGTTTAATGCTAACGCTTAGTTTATTAGATTTCAGTGCATTAAAATAATTAAGTAATTTTACTAACTTTTGATATTTTAAATTTTTATTATGCAACAGATAATTCCACATTAACGACCTCAATGAAGAAGTTTCCAATTTTTTTTAATTTATTGTGATAATTAAGACAAATATGAAAGAATCATTAAAATATCTCAACACGTCACACGACCTTAACAATCGACTTTATAAATACGAATACAAGAAAGAAATGGACTTAACGTTACTTAATTGAATTAAAAGCAATTAATTTGTGTGTGAAGATAATTTTGCAGTATTATAAATCTAAAACTCACTCACAAAATTTCTCACTCGAGTAAGATACAGCAATCGGTGTACATTAAATAATTAAACTTCATAAATAATTAATTTCTCAGTCATTTATTGATGGATTTAAAAAAACACTGATTTATTAGTTTTAATCTATATTTTACTTCCGCTGCGTTAAATATGATATTCACAATATCATGAAACTTCTCCATTCGGGAATTTTTAATTTCTGAATTTTCTCTAGTCTGGCCTGGTGGGAGGCTTCGACTGTGTAGTTACCACCCTACCCGCAAGCGATCTAGCGTTCCGGTACGATGCCGTATAGAAACCGATTGGGGGTATGGTTTCAATACAACTGCCTTACCCCGAACAGATTAGCCCGCTACCATTAAGATGGTAGCGGGCTGCATCATCATTTACCATCAGGTGAGATTGTCAAGTTGTCAGTGTAGTGCGTAAAAAACCTAATCAACACACAAATACAATACCTCCTTTACTAATTCTTATCAATACAATATACACACCCACATACCTACGTCACGGTTCATCGACCCCAGGCCAAATCCAAGCGTCGAATTTGAATTTTAATCTAACGGACTTGTATTTGGTAATGTTTTGATACGAAATTAGACTCTATTGTTATACAGATAGGAGATGGGTAGTTTAAATAGTATTGGATTTTCTAGGGCTGTCAAAATTGACTATTCAAATGGTATTAGTTGTAAATAAAGTACGAGATATTATATATATAGAAAGATATTTATAACGATGTTTTGCCACAGAATACTTAATAGTACCTTTCAGGCCAGAAAAATTACTCTGCAAAGAATTTATAATAAATAACGGCTCTTGATACGACGTAATAAAATGCAATTCAGCTCGTACAGTGCTGAGTGCAAAGTTTTTTAAAAAGTAAGTAATCCCTTCAGCCACGGCGCGTGTAGCGTTAGGGTTGTCTACTAACTTCTTGTAATCAATTTTTTATTTATTTATTTATATGTAAATTTATTTAGGTACACTGTACACTTATTAACGGCCGAAATTTATAAAACATGATGGTGATAATCAATTACGGTATCTTATAACTAAAGCTACGAAGGAATGAATAAGGTCCTCACGGTAATAAGTCCGTTATATCTTTATTAGTTTAAATAACCAAAAATGATTTAATATCGCTTATTGTACTTGTTTCATTCATCTATGAGTAACGAGAACGTGTAAAGTCAAACGTATTTTACAGTGCGCGCGCGACGAGTGTCTGATACGAGTGCCGTCGACGGTTTGCGCCACCGTAGGTATATATTGACGAGTGGTTTTGCTAAAATATAATATTATCACCTCAGAGCACATTATAAGCTTAATATTAATTTGTATGGTGAGAGGTTCGGTAGTGGCTAGTTACAACCCTAGCGGCAATGACGTACCGTCAAACGATTTACCTTTCCGGTACGATGCCGTGTAGATACCAATTAGGGGTAACTGCCATACCCCTAACAGGTAAGCCCGCTACAATCTTAGATTGCATCATAATCTTATATGATCTCACCTGATGATAAGTGATTATCATCAGGTGAGATCGCGGTCAAAGGCTAACTTGTAGTGGTGGATAAAAAAGATAAATCGATAGCTCAAATACCAAGTTGCATGGATATAACTTGAAAGATGACTACAAACCTTCACCCCCTATTTCACTTATTCCACTATTGGAATTTTGAAAAATCCTTTCTTAGTGTGCGCCTACGTCACAAAAGGAACCTACTGTAAAAATTTCAAGTTTCTAACCCCAGCGGTTTAGGTGGTGCGTTGATAGACCAATCAGTCAGTCAGGAGCAGGTCAAACGATTTTATATAGTAGGTATAAAGTATTTTTTAAATTAAAAGCATGCAAACGAGCAGAGACTGGTCTCCAATTTTCAGATGTATTCTTTCCATGGGTTGACATAGTAGCCAAATTCCTTCGGTAGTTTCTGAAATACTGACAGACAGACAAACTCGGCGGAGTGAGTCTTTACATGTAGGAACACTTAAAGCATGCTTATTAGAACCTGAGGTCAATAATTTTCTTCTTACATGGTTCTTTAAAATCTTTTTAGACAAATCTCTTTATTGACAACCCTATTACAGTAACACGGGTGAACGCCCTCGAATGTCCGAACTAAACGTATACCGAGCAACTTCAACTTTGTCTATCCCATATTTATTGCATAGCTCCTATTCTTATTTCATTTAAAGGTCAAATTTCAATACCAATTAGTTTCCGATTTGCTGATCAAGTGGTACCATCCTTTGACTTCGAAATTCGAATGAATAGTTCTCGCTTCTCTCAGAATAGTTTATATTATCACAATTTTTCTTTCTAATTTCATGAAATGATTGAAACAGATTGTAGAGAAAACAAAATGAAGGATGTTTACTTTTTTTAATTACATTCCAAAAGAGACAAAAATATATTAAATTAAATAAAACAAAGCAAAACTTTTACTGCTGCTTAATTAAATCCATAATGGTAGCGGTTTTATTGGGAATATGGTGGTATGTGGTTGACGTCCAATCTACTCGCACGAAACGTTTTTGCTCGACGTTTCGATACGAACCGCTAAGGTGTGGTATACCCTCGCGACGCACGTGTTTCCTGCCACATATAACTTAAGTACCTCCAAGGCAAGAGTGAATAGACATCCTCTAGGTAAGCGCGTTCCAACCTAGATCTAAGCCTATCTTGCAATAAAAAAAGTGCAATGGGCTTCCAAAACTTCTCACATACGGTTCAACTTAAGGCCCTGTGTAGCGTAAAAGGGGGTTTTTAAAAGCAGTGTATCCATCACACGGTGACATAATGTATAGTTGTAAAAATAATGTGCTGTTTTCAAGACCTTTGAGCAGCCACTGACGCATGTCAAAACACAATTTAAAAAAATCTCTGCATTGAAATTTATTTTAAACATACCTCTTAATTTACCTTTTAAAGCAATTTTTCTCCTTATTGAAACCAATAATTAGCTCTAGAAATATAAGATAAAATTCATATTTCAAAATCAAACACATTATCGATTTCATTTGTATTGAAAAGTAAATATTATTTTTTTTACAAATTATTTCATGCATTTTTTCGACATGCACTTATGCACTTGCTCGATTTCACCCCCGCGCGCCTGTGTTTTTCATCTCGTGAGCTCACAGCGCCTTAAAGTTCCTACGAGGTCTTCTGAATTCGCGTTTGCTCAGTATTCATATTTTTTTAAATTTATACATTGAGTAAATAACTAAGTTCATCTTACCGAGAATAGAATAATATGTTAGAAGATAGATCTTATTAATAATAAAAATAAATGCAAAGAAGTTATATTTTAGTAGTTTTATAGCTGTGTTTACATCGGTCGTGTATCTCTATGTATATTTAGCTTTGGCTAAAGATCAGCTGACGCAGATAAACAGGTCAATGAACCTGATGCTGTTAAAACTGTCGCCAACCTTCCCTCAGAAAATCAGAGTCCCAATTGTCTAAGCAAATCGTAATCATTTGAGAGCTTAAAACGTATTACTCGAACTGTTTAAGGAGTTCATACATTGCTTTTTGACGTGCAGGCATCTATGAACTCCTTACACAGGTCGAATTGTACGTTTGACAAACGATTACAATTACGATTTCCTTAACAAAACATTGGGCAGAATCTTCACCTTGGATATCACACAGCCTTAAGGTGCCAGCAGAGGTTGAAGTGCCCATACAAACGTTACACCAAAATAATTTGTAATTCGAGAATATTTCCACCATAGTATGCGATTATTAAGATTGAACTTGTATTTATCTATGTCCCTGGATAATTATTTTGTCAAAATACTTTATCAATATTAAATGTAAGCCATTGCGTTTTTCATGTTTTTACGACATAAATGACATGTTTTCTTCTTATTTGTTTCATATTAAAACCAACGATATCTCACGTACCAATTGATCAGGAACATAGCCTATACGTAACAGAATAACAACACGAAGTTAAAATCACAACAATTTTTCATTCATCATTTTTGGGATTCACGAAACAAGACTAAATGTATAACAAATTCTGTACGCTCATATTGCTATCGCGCTTGCACGCGATCCTGTGTCATCAACCAAATAGAGATAGCAATATACCGGCAAATTTATATTTGCAGTTCGAACAGAAGTTGCGAGCGGCGTTCGTCGGCCTCTTAAGGCAGGTATAATCCATCAATCGAAACTAACGTAAGCGAAGTCGCGGGCACAACCTAGTATTTATTATATTGTGAAAATGTGCGAATGTGTCTTGCCAATGTTGGTTGCACCCCGGGGAAGGACATAAGCTATTATTTATCCCGGCAACCAGAGAGTTCCGTTGGAATTTTTTCAAAATTTTAAATCTTTGCTGACGAAGTCGCAGGCACCATCTATGCTTTATCTAAAGAATGATAATTGTACTCAAAGTAGAGATGAGGTTGTATTAAGTATATAATCGTTAATGAGCCTATTCGAATATTATTATCATAGAACTTGGAATCGATAGTTGCATCATCTTACAATCGAGAAATCGAATAGTTAATACTATTCGATTTCTCGATTTGTCAGCATGATACCAATTCGATTTAAATGAAGAAGTTTACCATTTTTTTTTAAATTTAATATGAAATTTAAGACAAAATAAAACAAAACTATGAAAGAATCATTAAAATATCTCAACAAATGAAAAAGTTATGGAACTTTAAAGTTGCGCTTGCAAGACGGTAACAACATACATGTGCAACACACTTTATAAAGCCGAATAAAAGAAATAAATGGACTTAACGTGACTTAATTGAATTAAAATCACTTAATTTGTGTGTGAAGATAATTTTGAAGTATTAAATCTCGGCTAGGTATTAAAACTCACTCACAAAATTTATCACTCAAGTAAGATACAACAATCGGTGTACATTAAATAATTAAACTTATAAATCGTCATTTCTCAGTCATTTATTGATGGATTGTAAAAAAAACACTGATTTATTCGTTTTAATCTATATTTTACTTCCGTTGTGTTATATATGATATTCACAAGTCACAACATCATGAAACTTCTCCAATAAAGCATGACAGCCCAGAAACATGCATAATTTAATTTTGGAACACCCATGCTTGGTTTAAACTGGGTCTTTTTCGGTGTCGCAACGCATCGCCAGTAAATGATGCGACGAGGCAAGGACGCTCGCTTGCAGTGTCGTAACGCGAGGTGAACAGACGATTATAAAATACCCAATAGTGAAGACAATATGTTTGTGAAATATTTTAATGGAAATCACAGATTTTAATTACTAGTGATCGTAGAAATTCCAGAAAGAGGGACATAAAAGTCTTCTTCTTTTTAAATCAATCCATTGCCGGTTCTTACCAGCCTATTGCTGGCTCACTACATCTGATAATAATGGTTAAAAACCTAAGAGTTTAAAATGTACTCTTAGTCGAGTCATATGCGGAAGGACGTGGGAACCCACCGCATTACTATCCCAAGAAAACTCCTACCATTATTAATGGAAATGGGATCACGACTCAATAATGAGGAATACGACGCAGAGAAAAAAGGAAACTATTGTCAAAACTCCAAGTTACTCCTTAAACGGCAAAGAGTAAGTACAAGGTATTTCTTTTATAAGTCGCATTTTCGTTTACGCAAAAACAAAACCTAACGCAGACTAAAGCAGAATGAGAACTCAGAACACCAATGAAATACAGACCTTATTGCTTGACGATAAGATTTTAAACTCGAGAACAATAGAGACTCGTGCTATCTACACTCTCAGACGTGCTCAGACTCCGCACATGGCGCGTAGGAAACAATCAATAGCGGATGGACGCGCGCTATGATTGGCTGAGATAGATAGATAGATAGATAGATAGATAGATAGATAGATAGATAGATAGATAGATAGATAGATAGATAGAAAGATAGATAGACAGATTAATAGATAGCACGTAATACGTAGTAGTGTAGAAACTAATTTTTAGGTAGTGGTAGACATGACTATTGCCACATGCAATAGCGACAATGACCTAATATCGTTCACGGCGGTTATCGCGATCGAAAATGAACGTAATATGCAGTGACGCGGCCGTGACGTCACGGGGGCAATGAACTTTGCATCATTTTTTTATTCTATACCTATGTGCCTACCATAACGTCTTTAAACTAAAGTATCTATTCGTCTTCTCTGAATATAAATGCGAAAGTGTGTCTTTCATTATCAACCGATTTTGACGAAATTTTGTACAGAGATCCTGGTTAGAGCCCTGGGAAGGACATAGGCTCGACCTTTTTTATACCAGAAACAAAAGAAATGGCGCGCGAATCAAAAATCTAAGCGGATTTTATTTTATTTATTTTATTCTTTTGAACCAAAATATGTCATAATTATATATGACTAACAGAGAATAAGTGTTAAAACGTAAGGCTTGAATAAAAATGTATTCAACTTTCCTTGAAAGTGAGTAAGGTGAAATTGTTAAGTGGTATAGGTCTAGGTAAAAAAAGTATATATTCCCCTGGATACATTAATCATCTCTGTACTAAATTTCATCAAAATCGCAACACAAGGGCCGTGAAAGCGTAGCAGACACGCAAGATTAGTATGAGTTAGAACAATTTGGGGCATGCCCCCAATATAGGAGACAAATGACGTCACGTCACGGGTCGTTCACCTGCAGTCGATGACTTCTTATCAGACGGTTTTTTCTTGACTTAATTAAAAACTTTTGTAACAGTTGTAATGTGATAATTTGAAAAAAAAACATTTATTATTGTTTTTCTTTTTTAGGGTTCCGTACACAAAGGGCGCCAACAAACCCTTTTTTTCTAAGCTTCTTTAAGAATCCTTCATTCGAGTCCGACACGTACTTGACCGATTTTATATTTCCATAGTACGAGTATAAACACCTTAAGTCACATACACACCTAATACAGTCTATGTTTTTCTGACAAGAAATTCTCAGTACTAGCCCGGAGTTACAAAGTTAGCGGTGTCAAGCCCCCGTGCATCGGAGAGCACGTCAAGCAGTCGGTGCTGCGCCTGATCACTCTCCGCTAGTGTCGGATTTTCCGTCTCATCGTGCTATAAGAGTAAGGGCACATAGGGTTCACCCGTAATAGTGCCACCACTCCCGCGCAGATGGCTAAGTCTGTGGAGATTAGCCGCCGTGGCCGAAACTCGGTCTGGAGGACATTATAACTACGTAGCTACTATTTATGCATGTTTACTATACCTACTTTAAAAATCTATTATTTATTTTGTTTAAGCAGTGGCGCCTACGACATAGAGGCATAAAGGTACTGCTTACCCTATTCAAAAAAGCTCAATGCATAATTTTCATCATTCCCTGCCAGAAAGTAGGTATAGTCTACGTAACCCGGGCTCCGAATACTGTGCACGCCACTGTGTGTAAGTAATACGAGAATAGGTAAGTATAAGCGCTAATAATTATCTACACACAATAACTCAATGGATGCTACGGACGTTTGTAAAACGATTGAGTAACACCGCGAGTCAAAGTGCAAACTATGTCAAGTGCGTTCACCCCACGAAACTCGCACGTGCATTCCACAATTGAATTCAGAACAACACAAGTGCATTTCAATGCATTCGAAAGTGTATTTAATGGCATACTGGCTTAAGGTTTAATTTTGTAGGACAAAGTTTTGTAAGATATTCGAGGAAGGTCGTCAGCATAATATATTGTTCCATTAAAAAAGTAATTTCTTCACAAAGGGCCTGGTATTTAAGTCAGGTTATTTGGTATATAGAACACGTTCACTGGACTTGGCCTTATATATTAAAGTCTGTTCCAATAGGGATGAGTTTTTTTTTCAACTTCATTTACGTCTGATCACGTAATCTCCTCTGCAATTCTGGGATGGGATAATTATGGGAATATCTACAAAATTGTCGTCTTTCAATACTCCCATCACTATTAGTCAAGTGGTCAAGTCAGATACAATGACATGATAATATTATGTTTCTTACTAAAAGAAACCTGGCTGAGTTTGTTGTGGGCTCTTCTCAGACCAGGGCGCGTTTGGAACCCTCGTAGCTTTAGTTTTAAGATACCGTAACTGATTATCACCATCAATTTTTATAAGCAATTGGACGTCAATAAATATACAGTGTGCCTAATTTGAATAAATAAATTTTGATTTGATTTGAAAAAAACGTCTTGTTTTGACTCTACCTCTTGGCACAGAGATAGATTATAGTCTATATATAATAGTAATAATAATAGTAATAGTAATAACACACTTTTTTTTACCGGAAAATTATAGAGTTCCCGCGGGAACCAAAAAACCTTAATCCACGCGGACGAAGTCGCGGGCAACCGCTAGTAAAAAAATATGATTCATGCCAAAAGTTCCCTATAATCATGACGTACCTGCCCAGTTAACGTTAATAATTGTCATTTTAACCCAAATTCGCGCCCAATTAACCCCAATAGTGGACAAAGGAAAACTTGGTGGAAAAATCTGGGGCACATTAGCGATTTGAGAGCACTGATAATGAACTAATTGTCAATAATTTTTAGTTTTTGGGCCAAACGATTTGGTGGAGGTAATTTGAGACCTACTTTACTCAGGATTAGAGAAAAGTAGCGTCTTTAAATAAATGGACGTAATCAAAATTATTTAAAAAACATGATGTTAAGAATGTAGTCAGTGATCATGAAGTCTATGGTAAAAACTCTATGCTTAAAATTGTTGTATTATCCAACGACCCCAATTTACATAGAGGGGCCCTGTCAAACAAAGAATGTGGACCTATTTTACTAACGCCATCTAGTCTGAAAAGCGGGACAGCGCTATGGCGGAGACAAGGACAGGGCTATACAGGTTAGGAGCGTGCTCTAAAGGTTAGACGCCCTATTTTTTCTATGAAAGGGCCCATCTAGTTCCTACATAATGTATTATCGATGGTAATATCTGTGAACGGTAACTTTGCCTTTCTGCAAATAAAAGCCTACAAGAAAAGATAGTTTTAGATAGAAGCAGGCGTTACTTTGTGAAAGTCCATGACAACCAAGATTGATTGTAAAGATTGGTTTACAATCGTGCATTGTAGAGTCAACATCTCCTGAGGATGCTCCGGTGTCGGAGTGAAACGTACGTTAAGAGTAATTTGGAAGATGTGTGTGGTGTGGTGGCGGTGCGAATTACTGGCTTGTTGGGTGGTGCATATCGCAAGCTACGCGTTGTACGACATACTCATAGATTCGTCTGTTCGTTCCTTGATTAAAAAACTTTTGTTTAATGTTTTTTTTTCAAAAGGAGAAGATACTTCCCTTAGGTTGAAATGATGTCGAATGAATCTCATAGACAACGCGTCTATGAGAATCATTTGACATCATTCAGTTTTGGTGTGAGCCAAATCGATCTGGGTCACACAATTGATATGATTTTATTAGTATATCTTTTGAAATTTTTTAAAAAAAGCTACAGTATAGACTGGTAAAGAAAAGTTCTTACTTTTGATTATTAAGTAAGTAGGTATTTCATACTTTCCAGTATTATCTTAAGTTATACGTACTTACATAAAAAGCAGTCTGTTACGATAACAATGTTTTTTAAATTACTTTACATAAATAAGTAGGTATAACTTAAGCTTATTATACGGTACATTAGCGATGATAAAACAAACAAACTAATAAACAAATTATATTGATAACAACAACTTTGAATTTATCAAGTTGACGTAAAGCCAAATAAAACAAATCTATGATTTTTTTCTATACACATATCGTATATAATCCATTATAATATTATTAATGCGTGTCTGTCTGTCTGTCTGGTACGGACAACTAAAATAGGTAACATCCCGTGAAATTAAATAAAATTAAATGATTTGATTCACGTATGACAACATGTGCCACTTAAGTCGTAAGAATCTACCACCGGTTCGGAAATTATTTCTACTGAGAAGAACCGGCAAGAAACTCAGAAAGGACCTAGACCTACTTTTTATCCCGGAAAATCAAAATGTTCTCTGAATTTCAAAAACCTAATTAAAAAATAAATTCATCATCTATCCAGTTTTTATTTTTTTTATTTTTGGGGCTTTTATAGTTAGCCTGTATCCCCCATATCTATCTAGTTGTAAATTATGGTAGAGGTATTCTTGTGATTTACAGAAATGACTAGCTGATGCCCGCGACTACGTCCGCGTGGATTGAGGTTTATTGGTTCCCGCGGGAACTCCTTAATTTTCCGGGATAAAAAGAAGCATATGTGTTATTCCAGACTATAATCTATCTCTGTGCCAAATCATACATCCTGCCATCCAAACTTTCGCATTTATAATATTAGTAAGATGACGAATTCTTAGGCATGTAAGTTTCCTTACAATGGTAGAGTCACAATATTTCTTATGTAGCATAAGTTACGTAAAATAAAATATCATTTCATTTCATTTCAATGATTTTCTTCACCGTTAAAGTAACTGATATTTTATTTAATTTTAATTTCATTGCTTACTTTAATTTTAATTTAAACGCGCATCTCAAAAAATTCAGAAAATAAATTTCGGAGCTTTTGGAAATTCTTTTGTAAAAACCACTTCTTCAACCAAGAAAACATTTAATAAGAAGAGCTAGATAATATAAAAAGTTAGACCTCAAACTAGAATAGAACCTAAGCCTCTTGCTTTTTGCGGCTTGCTAAGTTAAAAGTTAAAAGTGCTAAGTCTCCTTTGAGTTACAGACTCGTAACAGTAGCAGCTGTGTCTAGGCGTTATTGATTATTCTGCTAGACTAGGGCTGTCACTATCTAGCTTTACAATAATAATTGTACTACACTGTCCAATAGGCTCTTAAAACTGACTGCGACATACAGACACACAGAAGGCAGGTTATTAGGGTTCCGTACCTCAAAAGGAAAAAACGGAACCCTTATAGGATCACTTTGTTTTCCGTCCGTCTGTGGATCAAGACCCTTTTTCTCAGGAACGCATGGAGGTATCAAACTGAAATTCATATCAAATACTCAGGTCTACTGTCCCTTAGAGCTGTGATAAAATCAAACTTCTAAGCCAACGCAATCAAAAGATACAGCCGTTTATGCTGCAAATTTTCGACACTTGCAAGGGAATCAAAACTAACAGGGTACTTCCCGTGAACTCAGAATCTTGAAATTTGGTACGAAGCAACGTCGATTTGGTCGAAGCACAGATAAAGGAAAAATTGCGAAAAGCATTTAGTTACATCATATAATAAAAATATTTTTAATAATTTTAAACTTACTAATGTTATGGATTTCATTTAGCAATAAAAAAACCATAATTTTATTTATATACTCGCCTACAGGTTTGTACGGAACCCTTGGTGCACGAGTCCGACTCGCCCTTGACCGTTTTTTTTCTTTATTATGAATCAATCGTTTATTTGCTTGAAACATTGTACAATTATGATGATAGTTCAAATAAGTAGTCCACACATGTTTCGTCAATGCTGACATGCAAATTTAAGAATTAGATAAGTACTTAATCAATCATAATAGTTATTATAATCCACCACAACCTTAAAAAAATAACTGTCAAAGTCATGAAAAAATATGTTTTATATTTAGCTGCCAAATATTTAGTTTTCAATTATTTTACTTATTATTTGGATAATGGTCCTACGGTAGTTTTATAGCCAAATAACTGTTACATACTGACAGAAGGCAGGACTTGGATTTTCTTTCTTTACTAAGGAATCCTGCTAACGAGCGTGCAGCCTACTTTTATGACGTGATTAATGGCAGAGGTCGTGCCCTACACAAATGAGGATAGTGACACAGATAAATTCAATTTCAGAACACTGGGTGTGGTACCAATAACTCTAAACAGTAGAACTCTAGAACTCTGATTACTGACACTAAAATTGACCAGTTTATGTAAAATTTAATTTAATGTACTATTAAGCCAAAAGTAATATAAAATTAAAATAAATAAGTAAAATCCAAAGTAGTGTAAGTTAATAAACGAAAATAAGAGGTTAAATTAAAAAAAAACACTGACATTTACCTCGTATAGAGTTAGCAGCTTTCTTATCCATGAACATCCCGGATATTGCAGAACTGAACATCCCCTCACTGCTCCCTGGAGGTGGAGACGTGCTGTCAGCCACAGATCCTGACATATCCATCCCCATCTGGTTATGCATCACCCCCTGGACTTCATGGGGTTCCCGTTTCAACTGCATCCCTTGGGGCATCCCTTGCCCCTGGTGTAGCATTGTAGAGGCCGAAGAATGACCCCCGTGCTGATCAGGGGGCCACTGGGACCCGAAGAGCTCGTGAAATTGGTTATTATTCATTATTGAGGGGTCCTTTCTGACCCAAAAACTTTTTAAGTCACCGAATGATTTAAAAGGCGCACGAATTCTATTCGCATTGCGGCTTTACTATTAACTATTTTGGTGTTCCTGTTATTATTATATTTTTTTGTTTTATTTGAAACGACTTGGTCGACTAAGGCAACTTTTTTTTTTAACCATAAGCAATTTTTCTTCGAAAAATCCTATATGGCACTCGTCTTCGTATGGGTGTGTTCTCAACTAGGTTGATGTTTTAAGCACCACTGTTTGAATTTTAACTGATAAATATATTCCGGCCCAGCGGCGAAGTAAGATTTCTTTTCGCAAAGTTTATTTCTGGTATTAACTTTTTAAAAAGCAACAAGTTTTTTGGCATTTTGTCGACGCCGTGTTTTCGTATGTCCGCTCTCCTTTTATAAAACTCTTAAATAAACATTCTACTAAGGCACTGTTTTTTTTTATTTTAATTATTTCATAAATTTGTTACTTATTCACTTGTTCCCGTGTACCTACTGTGGTTTTAGATTTCCGAACACAGAAAAAAAACAGAATCTGTAAAAAGAAAACCGAAGCAGAGGCAGTTTAACAGAATTTAAAACAGATACAAAATTACTAGCGATTATCTTTTTTAATTTTCGAAAATCGAACACAGTTTTCCGCGTTCAATGATCTAAAATCACATTTATTTTTATTTATTAAACGGGTTACGGAGTTATACAGTCGACGATGGTGTAAAAAATCAATCCTTGATCACTGCACTGTTTTGAAGGCACTGTCACTTTTTTTTTGCTATAAGAGAACATAAAATGCGTTCACCTCACTTTTCTGTAAGAAAAATTTGTACGATTTTGTACTGTAGGTTGTTCACAACTCGACTACGCGTCTGCGACTGGCAAAGTCTTGGGTTGTCGACGCCAGAGCGGTCGGTGACTGACTGACGCAGTGACGAATCTTCGGGCCGAGCTCACGAAAAATTATATTTTTTTTTCTGAGCCGAATAATCAACTTAGCTAGCGATACGTCGTAGTTCAATCGCCCCGACTGCGCTTGAGCGAAAATTTCTTAGCCAAAAACGGTTTAAATCAAGAAACTACCTATACAATATTGACATTTAGGTAGTAAAGGTCCTAAAATGTAAGGGTAAAGGAAATATTTGCAGGACAGTGAGTAATTAAGATATAAAATAGCCTAGCCGGTTGGTGTGATGGTACGCGGTATCGATGTGTGAGTGGTGTACATAAACGCGGCGCGCGCACACAGACACGCCGGCGTCACTGCGTGTCGTTGACCCCGGGACCCAAACAAAGTAGATTTCGGTGAAATGCTATTGAACTCTATTTTGAATGTGGAATCTGAGGCTGCGTTTTTTTTTGGCGATTCGAATTTTGAAAAATGCGATTTTTATTTTAACCGACTTTTATTGACTTCAACAAAACAATTACGTAATAATTTTTTTTTGCGATATTGTGAGGTTTAGATACCTATGTATTTAATTTGATTTCATATATATATAGCTAAGGTACAAGCACATACCAATTTTAAATGCATTATCTAGATACCTTTTCGTATTTTATCGTAGTTATGAATACTGTAGTCTATCTACCTACGAGTACCTACAACCAGACTACAACTAAAATTTATATTTTTTGCAATTTCGTACATTTTCTTTCTCGGAAAAAAAGCCTTCTTATATATAATAAGAAAGTCTTACCTTCATCTATAGGTAATAACCTACCTACCTAGGTGTGGAATTAAAAATCTAATAACTTTTTGAAGTTGACTAAAAATCATAGTTTTTAATACGTTCTTGTAAATACGAAGTCATGATAGTTGTATTGTCCTGAGCGGTCGTTGACCCCGGAAAATTAGTTGTGAACCAGCAATGTCAATTTTTAATGAATTGCGTGCTAGTGGCGTCTTTCCATAGATTATAGAGCGATTACAAATGCAAAAGTGTGTTTGTTAGTTGGTTTGTCCTTCAATCACGCCGCAACGGAGCAACGGATCGACGTAATTTTAGTATAGTTGAGGACCTGGAGAGTGACATAGGCTACTTTTAATCCCGGAAAATTAAGGAGATATCTTGGGAATAAAAAAAACTTAAACCACGCGGACGAAGTCGCTAGTAATGAGATATTCTATACGTAAGTAATTTTAATTAGAATTTATTATAAATTAGTAAAATAACTAAGGTAAAGTCAACTACTTGTGTATGTAGAAATCTAAGTGCAGAACGAAGAAAACTTTGACTGAAGGATCTTCATATCTTCGCTTTCGTCAGTGTCATTAAACTTCTCATTTGGGCATATGCGAGTAAATCAATAACCCGATGGCCACAAGGGAAGTGACGTCACAAGGTCGCCGCCATTACCCGAGATCAATCGCCCGACTACAAACTCGCCACTTCCGGGAAAATTACACAAAATATTTTTCATTTGAATGACTCTGAACAATTTAAACGAAGTTTTCAATTTTTTATGGTTCTAACGCATAAATTTAATAAAAATATTTTTATGCATATCTATAACAATTTAGTACTGTACTTTTTTATTTTTGACGTAAATTCTCTAATAATGAGGCCAATTCTGATTAACACAATCTCTAAACTAAAATAAATGACAGCTTTATTTATATTACTATCCCTTTGATAATTATGACAACCTCCGTGGTGCAGTGTGTACCTAGCGCTGTTGGCTTAACGTGCGGAGGTCCCGGGTTAGATCCCCGGCAGGGTCAATTTGGGAGCTTATAATTTCTGTATTTTCCCTGGTCTGGCCTGGTGGGAGGCTTCGGCCGTGGCTAGTTACCACCCTACCGGCAAAGACGTGCCGCCAAGCGATTTAGCGTTCCGGTACGATGCCGTGTATAAAACGAAGGGGTATGGGTTTAATATGACTGTCGTGCCCCTAACAGGTTAGCCCGCTACCATCTTAGACTGCATCATCACTTACCATCAGGTGAGATCGCAGTCAAGGGCTAGCTTGTAGTGGATAAAAAATAAAAATAAAAACTCTCTGCGGAAAGGGGCAGCACTAGATCCAGAGCTGTCATTTTAGATAAGTTTAGAGATTATGTTAAATAGAAAGCCTCACTGTTTTTAGAATGCTCAAAGTTTAAAAAAGAAAAATTGGCACCATTTTTGGTCATTCATTGTAAGTTTCCAAAATTCATTTTTTTTAAAATTTGCCATTATATTTTATCAGGTTAATATTACCTAATCTGCTTGTAAAATGTATTTGGTTCCCAAATAAACAACTTTTTTTTAGTAGCCATGGAACACGAAGCGTAATAAGGATGAACCTTAAATCAAAAATAAATTATTTCTAACTGATTATTAAATAGACGGTCTTCCAAAAGACCTAAATTTCACATCCTCGGTTAGTTTTAAATTTATAACCATTTTAAAATAGATTAAAGAAAAAAAGTGCGTTGAAAGTTTATGACGTCACAGCTGTGAATTTCATACAACTTCCGTACTAGAGGTGCGTTTTTAAGTTTAATAAAGAGTTGCTGATTTGATTGAGTTGTTTTCATCCCTATTCGGTAATAATCCGCCAAAGCAGACAAATATATGCGGTACAACATATAGAGTAAACGTACATTGGGAATAATTTGGAAGATTTGTGTGGTGTGGTGTTATGGCGGTGCGAATTGCTGGCTTATTGGGCGGTGAATATCACAAGCTACACGTTGTACCACATGGATTTGTCTGCCTTTACTATCATGGACTTCCGCAAGGTAGCGCCTGCTTCTATCCAATTATTTTTAATTTACTAAGTCCTCACTTGAGGCTTCTATTGCGGCTAGATTCTAGAACCGTTAAAGCAGTACCGCTAAGTAATTTAGCGTTCCGGTACGACGCCGCGTAGCAACGCGATATTATCTGTGGTCGGTAGAGCGGAAATGACGTCACTTGAGGTCGCCGCCATAATTATAGACGTTGCGTACAGAAAAAAGTGAAATTGTACCAAAAACATCATTTCATAGATCTATACTTGGAAAGTGTGGATGGATGGATGGATGGATGTATGTATGGATGGATGGATGGATGAATGGATGGATGTTACTCAATCACGCCAGAACGGCTGAACAGATCGGAATGAAATTTGGCACAGAGATAGATTATAGTCTATAGTCTAGATTTTAGTCTGGAATAACACAAAGGCAACTTGTATTCCGGAAAATTAAACAGTTCCCGCGGGAACCGATAAACCTCAATCAACGCGGAAGAAGTCGCGGGCATTACCTAGTAGTACTATATTTCAATGGTTTCAATGATTCTATTCTATTTTCAACCTTTTCGTAGTCGAGTAAAAATCGCAAGATGGCTTCCTTCCACGGACAGGGAATAAACAATAGAATGGATTCGGAGGTTCGATTTGGATACATTCGAAATTCAAATCCGATCGGTCGCGGGTCGCGTCCGTCGAACTGTGAACCTACGTTTGAACCCCAAATGACCTAACAGATAATGTATTGTCGCTTTTTTTATTCCACGACAAGTTAGCCCTTGACTGCGATCTCACCTGATGGTTAGTGACGGTGCAGTCTAAGATGGTAGCGGGCTAACCTGTTATGAGTATGGCAGTTATATTAAACCCATACCCCTAGTCGGTACGTACGTCATACGCTAAATCGCTTGCCGGTAGGGTGGTAACTAGCCACAGCCGAAGCCAGACCATACCAGAGAAAACTCAGAAATTATAAATTCTCGTTTTCACACCTTGTTATAAAAATCTGAACTGTATTACAATATATCTACCGGCAAAGACGTAAACCGAAGCGATTTAGCGTTCCAGCACGATAGCATGTAGAAAAGATTAGGGTGGTGTGTTTAATAAAACTGTGTATTTAATACAACTAGATTGGGCCAAGTCGCAATCCGGGGCTAACTTGTGTAGTATAATAATTTTAAAAAAACACCTAGTCTGACCACAGAAGCTTCAGAAACAAAGTTTTTTTTTTAAATATCATAAAGTACTAACAACAGTTAGAAAAGTTTATGATCTAGCCTATGAAAAGTAAAGCTAATGAGTAACATTATTTTAACCTATACATATTAGACTATAAAATTATATCTAAGAATAGGTCCTTTGACTTATCTTAGACGCTAGATTTTATTATGAGACACTTGAGAAATAACGTAAGTCCTAAACTGAGGCCCAATTATCTAAGCAAATAGTAAACATTTGACAACTTAAAACGTATTAAGAAGTTCATACATGCTTTTTGACGTGCAGGCATCTATGAACTCCTTAAACAGGTCGAAACGTTTGACAAAAATTTACGGTTTTCTTACACAATTGGGGGGCTGATTTAGTAAAATTTTGTGACTTTTCGATGAGATTATTCCGGGGTTGACATAAAAATAACAGTAATTTTAGCAGCAAAGTTTAACTTAAACACATCTAACGGCCTATTACAAATAAGCATTAGTATTTAGTGTTACAGACGTGTAAACCAGCGTACAGGCAGAAAATCGCCTATACATCGCATCTGTCTGTGGACGCGCCTCCAGAGGCGATGAACTCCAGTTTGGGGGTTCGCCACTTTTCCATGAGAATATTCAGGGGTTGACATGAAAAGAATAGTAATTTTAGCAGGAACGTGTAACTTAACACATTTAACGGCCTAAAGACATGTTTACAGGCGTGCAAACCAGGCTACAGGCACAAAATTGCCTGTCTGTGGACACGCACCGCCAGAGGCGATGAACTCCAGTTTGGGGGTTTACCACTTTTCGATGAGAATATTCCGGGGTTGACATGAAAAGAACAGTAATTTTACCAGCAAAGTTTAACTTAAACACATCTAACGGCCTATTGCAAGTAGGCATTAGTGTTTACAGGCGTGCCAATCAGCCTACAGGCAGAAAATCGCCTATACATCGCATCTGTCTGTGGAGTGTGGACGCGCCGCCAGAGGCGATGAACTCCAGTTTGGGGGTTCGCCGACCGGCCGGCGAACCGCGATAACGATATTGATCGCCGATTGCTTTCCTTAGCGACAGTTACGCGTTTCCGTCGCGTCACCGTCACGATTCACGCCCCCTACCTCGTCTCCATTCAACATAATTTCAACATAATTCGAATTTGGAACTTGAAAAATAGCCCAGTCATCTTAGTAAGTTCACCTCGGAATTTGAGATACCCAGCTGAATATTTGTACAAACTTGTATTTTGGCATTCTAAAAGTTGTCTCAAAACCTACATATGGTAGTTTGTACGCGTCTATTAAAATTTGCGATCAAAGATCACAAATATTTTTTTGCAAATATATCATTTCCTTTGTTAGTTTTTCGCTAATTTGACTAAGATGACTGGACTAAAATAAATATCAAATTATCAACGACCTCAATTTACATAGACGAGCCCTATCAAACAACGAATGCGGACGTATTTTACTAACGCGTAGCGCTATGGCGGGGACAAGGACAGGCTTATACAGGTGAGGGGCATGCCCTACAAGTTGGACGCCCAACTTTTTCCTATGAAAGGGCCCATCTAGTACCTACATACATATCGATGATAAATATCAATAAAAATAATCTATTTATATATAATTCAAAGTCCTGACTGATTGACTGATATTTGATATACTCGTATCAGTCAATCAGTCAAGACTTTGAACACAGCCTAAACCACTGGTCTTAGAGACATATAATTTGGAGTGTGTTCTTTGTAAAGAGTCCACTGAGAAATAATTTTTCGAAATTCAACAAGATTTTTCAAAATTATTCCAAAGAGTAAAATAGGGGTCGAAAGTTTGTATGAAAGTTTGATCAATGACCTTCTAATTGAGTTATATCCATGAAACTTGGTATTTGAGTTACCGGTTTAAAATAAAGAAATATGTGTATCGCCATTTTTTTTAATTCTACCCCCAAAGGGATAAAATAGGGAATGAAAGTCCTTTATTATTTTACATGGTGTATATCTACGAAACTTGGTATTTTTGATGCCACGTGAACGAAGTCGCGGACATCCGCTAGTTTTCAAATAAATGATTTTGCGAGTTCCAAATTCGAACACAACGATTTCCTTATTATTCCCTGGTCTATAGGTTTGACTGGTCGGTATTAAGAAGAGAGTTCACCCACCTACATGGGTATTCGAATTTCGAATCGAGATCCATAATGCGAGTATCAAATTAGAAGTTACCGAATTCTTTATTATTTCCAATATTACAGATTTGACTGTTCTTTATTAGGAAGAAGAGTTCCTACATGGGTATTCGAATTTCGAATGGATTTTTAGCCAATGAGATAAACAGTTTAATAATTTCCACAGTGAATGTTAATAAATAATTAATTACTGCCATATTTCTTGCGAAAAATTATATCTATTACATAATATCATTAAAAAAAATTTAAATGAAATGAATTATTTCACGTAGAACAACTTGTGCCACTTATGATAATACGAACCGACAAGAAACTCACCAGTTGCTCTTTTCATAAACAGAAAAATGAACTTTATAAATAATATACAATGCCATACGTTACGTATCATAATATTTTAATATTTAATATATTATGAGCTTAATTTTTGAACGCTTTATCTTGTTAAATAACTGACGTCACAATATGTCATGTTAACAAAATAATGTTCTTCATTTGAAAGCTCTGTATTCCATTTTCGAAACAAACGGAACTGGGTTACCGGATGTAGATTAGGCTATCATAAAATCTAATTTATCTTACAATCTGTTTGTGCGAACATAATTTTGAAATTGGAACTGCTTTTTAACATGTGTGACGTGTGACACAAATACTTTTTTCATTAGGTATCGATCACACCGCCAGAGTTCTAAATTTTACAGTCTGCGTTCCGCGTTAATAGAGCTAGGTGATCATTATGGATCTCTACAAATTACAACGGCTTCGATCATTGTCCACCACGGTGGCCTCCTATGTCCTTCCCCGGGATGCAACCTCTCTCTGTACCAAAACTGGTCAAAATTGATTGAAAATTGGTTAAATCCAGTAAATCTAAGAAAAATATTTTTTTTATTCAACTACAAGTTATTTAGCCCTTGACTAAGTAAATTACTAGTAAGTGATGATACCGTCTAAGATGGCAGTGAATTGATGTTTGTATTTGATATTGGTCAGATTCGATACTGAAACATAGAACCACAGAATAGGTAATATAGAACTCTGAATTCAGAACTCTCGATCGACCGCTGGCAGATCAAAGCCTTAACATCGCAGTCTAATTCCTAAACGTAAAATTAATCTGTGTACAAAATAAAACCCACAACGGCGTCTCATTAATCTGTAAATTAAAAATCGAACTCACAAAATTGTGCTGGCATTCGACTTTTAAACTTCAAATGGGTTTTGAGGACGGAGCCGTATTCACCGTGTTATTTTCGTTCTATTTTCGAACTGGAATCTTATAGCATTTAAAAAGCCGTCATATTGAAATATTAGGTTCTTCATTTGCTTTTAATTGATTTATTATTGATGAAACGAAATGATTCTCGATTCTTTGAACTATCACTGATATAGAGACCACAGTCACACGAGTATACCACAGTATCGTAATAAAGAGAACCGCATAAAATACATAATTTGAAAAAGGAACGTGCTTCGCGCAGGACTTCGATATAATATAATTATCAAAAGTATAAGTATGGTACAGGAGTTATGAAACAAAATACAAGATACGAGCAGAATTCGAAAAAAGAACGCGCTTTTGCGGAATTATCAAACAGAAATGGTACCAGGAACCCACAGTAGGTTCACGATAAACATTCCTATTTCATAACTACATAAATTATAATCTACCACAATGTGTGGAACTTAAAAAAAAAAACAAGCAGTTATCATTAAAAAAAGCAAGAAAAACGTGTTGTCAACTAACCGCTTTATTATTATATCTATTAATATAATACTTAAGTGGCGACGTCCTAAAATAACAAAAAAACGTAGATACGTATAATTTTAACACAACTATTTCGATGAAGAAACGAGCAGGATTGGGTATTTTTGACAACTATTCAAATAATTTTTTTTTTTGTGATTATCAAATAGAAGATCTCCCAAAAGTCGTAATATCCACGTCCCCTATTAGTTTTATGTTTGGAAACCATTTTAAACTATCGATTTAAACTATTGATGACGTCACAGTTGAGTATTTTATACATTTCATACTAAGCCTGCGTTTTGACGTTTGAAAAAAGTTGCTGTTTTTTTAGTGTTTACTAACTTGTTGTGTACTTTAATTTACAAACGTTAAAATTAAAACTATGCAATACATTACCACTACAGCCCATTAACGTCCCACAGCCCAGCAGTGGGACGGCCTCCACTTTCGAGAGTGGGAATTAGAGCTTAGCTGCAATACATTAAAATGCTAAAATATAAATATTAAACTAACTATAAAATAAATTTAAAACAAATCCTTATTTACCTACTAACAAAAAATAAAAATAAAATCCTAATCAAAAAAACCACCTCTGGCCCCTGGGCCAAAGATACCCATCGAATGCTGATTTGACTTGTCAAATAGTAAACATCCAATTTGAAAAAGGAACGCGCGTTTACGCGGGAATTATGAAACAGAAAATGGCACCGGGAAGCCACGGCGCACGATAAGCGGCCGTCCCACGTGGTGGGTCAACGCCTGCCCCACTGCGCAACAGAGTTCGCTGAACGCGCGCGACGCACACACCCAACGCAGGTGACTAATTGTTTTTTTAAAAGGTCTTTTACATGTCTGTCTCATCGGTCTTACTATACACGTACGTACATGATTTTTCAATACGTATTTGAGAGACTGTTCAATTTTTAAAAGGCCTTTAACATGTACATTCTGTTAATATACTTACTATACACGTATGTATAATTTTTGGCGCGACTAAATATTTTTTTTAAAAGGAGTCTTAACTTTTCGGTATATTTACATAATTTTCTTAATGACAAAGTTGAATGGAAGCAATATTGTACGTAATAGCAACATAATATTATTATTACTTATTTTTTAACCGACTTCCAAAAAAGGAGGAGGTTCTCAATTTTATTTAAAAAGAGCATCTGTTAAGTTTCTTGCCAACTCTTCTCAGTAAAATTTATTTTCTGAATTGTTCATGATGATGTTATTAACGAATATCAGTCACAAGTTGGACTAGACGAAATAAAAAAAAATATAAATGTTTTTTGCACTCAGACAGAAAGACAGACATAGCCACCGGCATCAGCTAGTTCATAATAAATTTAACAAAATACACTTGCCTGCCTCTTGCCTGCCTCTTTACATTTAAACTACTTTTTAATAGGTCCTTCATGATCGATGATGATCGAGTCGAAGATAAGATTTTTAGCATAGGTACCATTGCTGTTTTATTTCTAACTAGATGATTCCCGCGACTTCGTCCGCGTGGATTAAGATTTTTGATTCCCGAGGGAACTTTTTAATTTTCCGGGATAAAAAGTAGCCTATGTCTTTCCCCGGGATACCATCTGCCCCTGTACCAAATTTCATCAAAATCGGGTGAAGAGACAGTTTTTTTATTCCCGCGGGAACTCTTTAATTTTCCGGGATAAAAAGTAGCCTATGTCCTTCCCCGGGATACCATCTACCCCTGTACCAAATTTCAGCAAAATCGGTTGAAAAGATGGGCCGGGAAAGCGTAGCAGACAGACAGACAGACAGACAGACAGACAGACAGACAGAAACACTTTCGCATTTATAATATTAGTATGGATTCTATTCCACGGTAGGTGGTATTGAGAAAAAAATATGAAAAACGAAATCACGTAGGTATATGACACGTAATTATAGCCAGTCATGGAGTTTTTCGCAATTTTGAATCACGTGTTGCAATACTCGCAATTCCGTGAAACGACCCTCATTTTGGGGGGTCATTATACGACCTTAAGGCCATTTCCCCGCTAGGGTCGGACTCTGAGGGGTCGAATGATGAATAGACTGTAACGAGCCACTTCACGGTGACATTTGGTTTATTTTGAATGGTTGAACGACTATGAATCATAACGAATAGATTACCGTTGCTTTTCTATACATATTTCTTTTTCTATTAGCTTGTTTAAAAAAATATGCCTAATACCTGCTAGTTTCTTAACAGTATTGAAAGAGTTTATTTTTAATATATTAGGTTCTAAAATTCGACATCAATGTATTGTTTATATCAGTCATTTTCTAGCATTTCTTTTATAACATATTTACTAAAAGTTACTCCATAAAATATCTATTGAATGAAAACATATTAAAGAACTTGAATAGATACTTATATAGTAAGGGTTTTGTATCGCAATAATTTCCTGAACAACCTTTCATTCGTTTTTACGTAGGGATACAACCGCGAAAGCGGCTAAATCAAAACTGGGCACAGACTTACCGACTTTGCGGCGCGCGAGAGGTCGTAATTTTTTCCAAAAATAAAAAGTAAAAAAAACAAAATTATAGGTCTGAATACCCTCTACAAGTGTGATACTAGTCATTTTTTCGAAAAAACAAATTTTATTACCTACGTTTATGGTTTTTTCGATTAAGTATTGCATCAAAACTTTCGTATCTCAACGGAGAACCGTGTTATTATGAATAAACTGAATTTACCCCTTTTTTCAAGATGGCGGAAAATGCACATAGGAAATGTTGGTCGACAATTTCAAGTTAAGCTTTTCTAGACCTCCCCCACGTAATATTCAAAATTTAGCTTTCTCGGTTCACTTGCATTTCCAAATGTATATAATGACTGGATTACAAGGCCGACGGCCGTTTTCAAGCTGTTATAAAATCAACATGTAATTAATTATTTATGGCAGTGCAATACACTGCATAACAAAGTCAGCATGTGTGTTTGTCTGTGGTAATCATAAAGTATTTAAAAAAAAATTCACTTTTCACTAGGAGATATTATATTATGGCTTTTCACGGCAACTTTTTTCGTTAACATAGACATCTCTTTTTCTCTATGAACTTCTAATAACTGATCGTCCATAACCCATAATATATTCATAATATATTAGACAATAAAAAATTAAATTCAGATTTTTATTATTTAAAACTAATAAATGATTTGAAACTAAAAAATAATTGATTTGATTAAAACCTTCATGAAAGCTTCCAACCCCCATTTCATACCCTTTGATTTTCCTAGAATTGCTTACATAGGATTTAATTGTTTAACACTAATAACTTAAATCCCTAACTTCAAAAACATAGGACTTTCATACAAACTTCCAACCCCCATTTCGCCCACATCGGGGTGAATTAACCCAAAACCGTTTCTTAACTGATTTCTACGCCATAGAAGGGGCCTACCTTTTTTTCAAGTTTGTATGCATTATTATAGTTCCTGAGATATCGTGATTAGTGAGTGAGGGAGTGAGTGGTATTTCGCTTTTATTGAAACAGATTCTATTAATTGAATTCATACATAATTGAAATAAAAATATTCTACAATATAGGCCTATATTCTACCAGGCGATCATAGCTCGTAAGGAGCATAAATATGATTATTACATGAACATACAATAATACGACCCAGAAGGTGAATGACCGTGTCAAAGACTCGTCACGAAACCCAACTTTATTAATAGAGATACGTCACTATGACCTTGGCGGATTGCGGGTTCGATTCCAGGCTGACGTCGTAAGTTACGACGCCTTAATCGTGTAATTGTTATTAAGACTGACGTTCCTTTCATCATGTGCCAAATTTTGTCTGAATT
This sequence comes from Erebia aethiops, assembly GCA_923060345.2. Classification (NCBI taxonomy): domain Eukaryota; kingdom Metazoa; phylum Arthropoda; class Insecta; order Lepidoptera; family Nymphalidae; genus Erebia; species Erebia aethiops. The sequence continues at coordinate 4,483,285 of OV281087.1, read as the reverse complement.
TTCCGGAAAAATCACATTTTTTTCTGTTCCTCTCAATTTCACACAGTTTATGTTTGTGTTGAAAAAAAGACAGACTGACAAAATTATGAAATGAAAATGAGTATAGAAGTGAAAATATATTTGAGTTTTGTTTGTATTTCTATGCATCTAGTGATTCATTTGGCAATGTTTAGATTTACAGTTCAAGTATCTTTACGGAAAATTAGACGATTCGTTAAACGATCTCCCTAACGCTGTGGTCTTACGAGTGGGAGGTCCTGGATTCGATACCCGACAGGGTTGTTTTTTTTTTTCAGAATAGGCTTGCGCTTGACGACAATCATACTGGTTGGAGCGCGCCTGAAAAGAAGATGCCTATTCACTCTTGCCTTAAAGGTACTTAACTTATACATGGCAGGGAATACATGCGCTGGCAAGGCATTGCAGACTTTAGCGGTTCGTATCAGAAATAAATTCGGAATTTATAATTTTAGAATTTTCTCTGGCACCCTACCCGCAAAGTCGTGCCGCCAAGCGATTTAGCGTTCGGATACGATTCCATGTGGAAAACTATCAGGGGTAGATATGAGTTTAATATTACTATATTCGATAAAATTTTGTACACAGATAGTATGCATCCCGGGGAAGGGCATAGGCTAAGTTTTATCGCGTAAAATTAAAGCTCACACAGGATTTGAAAGACCTACATCCACACCGACGTTTTTTTAAACAAATTCCCGAATTGTCCTGCCCGAGAATCCCATCAGGTACCGGCTACTTATAATGGCTCGGTGGGCGTAGAACTCAAACTCAAATATCTTTATTCAAATAAACTTTTACAAGTGCTTTTGAATCGTCTAGTAAATCTATCACTGGTTCGGAATGCCATTCCTACGAGAAGAACCAGAAAGAAAATCGGTTGTTGCTCTTTTAAAAAAAATGCAATTACGTGTGTAGAAACATAAGTAACCGCTGTCCTAAGCATTACTGGAGCTAGTCAAATCCATGCTCATCATGCTCATCCATCAATCATTTACATAATCTTCATCAGTAAAATATTTCTTAAGCTTGTGTAAAGGCAAGTTGAAAACTATAAAATACATTAAAATCTAAATGAAAACTAGCACAGAACTTCTCGTCCCACAGAGTCCACAGGTGACCGGAGGGCTGGCAGTTACCTCGGCAAACATATAAGTTTGGTTATTCAGAGGAGTAACGCAGCCAGCGTTCTGGGCACATTGCCTAATTGCAGCGGTTTGGATGATTTTTTTAATGTTTAGTTTTTAATGTAGTTTAAAATAGGTTGCGAAATTTTTTTATAGAATAGAATGCTCATTCCCACGAACAACTTTCGGAATTTCTTGTCTTTCTTCTCTTATGATTAAGGTAGGCGCGACAGACCGAAAGAAAGATGGCGAAATAAATATATACAAAAATATTGCGCGTGCAGTTCATGTTTTGGGCCGTCGTGCGTTGAACCCGCGGTCACTCACCGCCAAGTGCACTGACTTACTGAGTACTGACCTATTGTAGGCATACCTCGTGTGCTAACCTATACCCAATTTGTTCTATCCATTCCAATATTATAAATGCGGAAAGTGTGTCTGTCTGCTACGCTTTAGATGCCTTTCTTGTTAACCTATTTTGATGAAATTTGATACAAGGATAGGTGACATCCCCGGGAACATCGACTATATTCTATTATCTACTAGCTAACTTTGTCCACGTGGATTGAGGATTTTTGGTTCCCGCAAGAACTCTTTAATTTTCGGGGACAAAAAGTAGCCAATGTGTCATTCCAGATTATAATCTACCTTTGACCTCCTTTGACATTTCTACGTAGTTTTACTACTGCTTCTAAACTGTATACTGTATATTTTGCGTGTGCAATAAAGATATCTAAAAAAACTATCTCTGTGCCAAATTTCAGCCAGATCCGTTCAGCTATTCTGGCGTGATCTATCCATCTAGAACTTTCGCATTTATAATAAGCTTTTTTGAGGAGCATGCTTATAATGGATTTTTTAAAGTTGTGCAATGGCAAAAGGAAATAAATTTTAATTGATTTAGTATATTAAACTTTCCGATAGAAAAAGGCGGATATGTAAATTCACCATTGAGGAAACCAAAATCGTGGATCGAACCCGGGACCTCCCGCTAATAAAACAACAGCGCTGATCACTGCGCCAAGAAGGTCGTCGCAAACTTATAACTTCAATAATTTGATTTTTCTAATCACTCAAAGCATAATATATATAGACAGTATCACAGACGAGCATTAGTCGTATCTGTTAGTCGCAATATTGTGTAAGAAGGTCATTGAACCCGAGGTGAATGTGCCAAAATTTGTCCAAAGTTTCTTGACACCCGATTGGTATATTTTACTTCCTTGGTTGTCGTAGGTCCGATGATATTTAGGCGACCGCACAGGCGCAGTGGTGAGACGTGGATAAGTGAGAGGTCCCGGGTTCGATTCCTAGTCTTGTTCAATTTTTGGATTTTATTTTTTCTGGATTTTTTGGTCAGATCTGGGGGGAGGCTTCGGATATGGCTAGTAAGTAGTAACCCTAGTTACAACCATCTTTCCGTTACGATGCCCGGTTAAAAACCGATTAGGGGTATGGGCTTAAAATAACCGCCATACCACTAACAGGTTAGCCCGTTACCATGTTAGACTGCATCATCACTTACCATCAGGTAGGATCGCAGTCGAAATGACTTCAATTTCAAATTACTCACAAATCTTGTTACTTCTACTTGAGTGATATTCCAACGGATTTTGTTAGGTCATAATTAACTGCCCATCTTACTAATATTATAAATGCGAAAGTTTGGATGTATGGATGTCGGTATGGATGTATGGATGGATGTTTGTTACTTAATCACGCCCCAACGGCTGAACGGATCTGGATGAAATTTGGCACAGAGATAGATTATAGTCTGGAATAACACATAGGCTACTTTTTATCCCGGAAAATTAAAGAGTTCCCGCGGGAACCACAAAACCTCGATCCACGCGTACGAAGTCGCGGGCGTCAGCTAGTATCATTATAAATGCGAAAGTGTGTTTGTTTGATGGTTTCTCCATCAATCACGCCGCAACGGAGCAACGGATCGACTTACAGTTAAAGACCTGGACCATGATATAGGATACTTCTTATCCCGGAAAATTAAAGAGTTGCCACGGTAATTTTATAAACCTGAATTAAACCGGAAATTATCACGGGCATCATCTAAGTAATAAAGTCAATTTAAAAAAATGTCGACCCGGAATCGAACCCGCAACTTTCCAACCCACGTGTGTCACTACCATTAAGCCAGTAAATAAAATAATTACATGCAATCTTAACACTGTACAAAGTACGAAAATACAAGTCACTTTCGTTCAATCAACTTTGTAGAGTCAATGTCCTACCAAAAATTTGCCGACCCCAACGAGCGTACCTTTTGTTTTCCGTTTGCTACTCATTGTCTATTGAAGTTAGGAAAATGATCTATATACTAGATTAAAGAGTATTTTATATTCTATTAATGTGTAAAAATTTCATCAAAATTCGTTAAATACGTATGTTTGGAGCAATATGAGAAATTGTCTGAAAATCGAACCAATGCATGATATATTACCCATTCTCCCAAAAGGTATTACGGTTTTCTATATTCTACGAAAATAATATCGATTAAGGTAAGAATAGCTATTTATATATCAGTTTAAAGAGTATTTTCTAAGATTTTAGTTTATGCATATTTCATGAAAATCGAATGAGTAATTTTTGAATAGTAAATTAAAATGTAATGCAATGTGTGCAAAATTTACCAATTGAATGAGTTACTGAAATATTAAAATGTAAGGATAAATCCATTTATGGGAAACTAGATGATGCCCGTGACTTCGTCCGCGTTTACTAAGGTTTTTTGATTTGAACTCCTTAATTTTCCGGAATAAAAAGTAGCCTATGTCACTCTCCAAGACCTCAACTATACCCATGCCCAAAAAATCACGTCTATCACCGTTGCAGCGTGATTGAAGGACAAACCAACAAAACAAACTTACTTTCGCATTTATAATATTAGTATGATATTGTGAGCTATCTAGAGAAATGAATTTAATGAAAATAGGTTAAGTAGTTTTTGACTTATAAGGCAAAATGAATAGCACAGTTTTAGAATATAAAACTTGGCAAGTGGCGATCGCCCTAGGCTTCGTTTATGTAGGAAATTCGAAAAAACCCAATATTTTTCCTAAACTACATTATTAAGAGAACCTCTGTGCTAAATTTCATCTTTCTAGGTCTCAGGGTTGAGGTTTAATGAGTCAATCAATGAGTGAGTGAGTGAGGAATTTTAAATTCGTTTCCAGTATGAGATTATCTGACCAATATCATTAAAAACAGCCTAAACTCCCACAAACTTACTATTAATATCATGTTTCAAGCGTCCAAATATGAAATAGCACATTTCTATCCATTTTAATTCTATCTATCTTAAGTAAGAAAGCGAAAAAAATACTGCAAAATAGCAAAAATCGTACACCAATGTAACCCGAGTACACTCAACTCGTCGCGGTCGTTCGATGAACCCTTACAATTTTCGGGGGTCAACGCCCCCGGTCACCGGCCATTTATTTATAGAGAGTGAGCGGGACAACATTAGCTTCGTTCTACATATATTTGAGCGAGAGGGAAATAACACGTGACGATCAGACAGCCATAGATAAGGCTGCTAGGTATTTTCATTGTCTATTATTAATCAATTAGATTTTTACCGACTTGCTTGTAGGAAAGTGTTTTTTTCGTCTGTGGTTTCGTTGCGGCGTAATTTAATTGTTCGAGTATCATACTTTAATATTATAAATGTGGAAGTGTGTTTGTTTGTTATTTTGTCATTCACTCACGCCGCAACGGAGCAACGAATCGACGTAATTTTGTCTTGCATGAGTATAGTTGAGGACAGGTCCTCAACTATACTCATGTAAGGGAGGGACATAGGCTACTTTTTATCCCGGAAAATTAAGGAGTTCCCGTGGGAATTAAAAAAACTTACTCTAGGCGGACAAAATCGCGGGTATCAGCTAGTCTTACTAATATTATAAATGCGAACTCTACTGTAAACTGGATATACTTCGGTATCTCCGGGGGATCCACCATTCAAAGCAGGCACGAACTTTATCAAAGTTACGTGTGTTTCAAGACCTTGGGGAGTTGCGGATTCGATTCCCGGCTGACGTCGAAAGAAACGACGCGCGACGCGACGCCTGTTCGTGTTTGTTTTATTATTACCTATTTAATGATGTGCCAAATTATTCCCTGTATTTTCCGGAAAAAATAAATTTCTTTCCTCTCAACTTCATACAATTTATATTTGTGTTGAAAACAGACGGATAAAGTTATTTCTTTTAAATGGTATGTGTATTATAATTTAGCAATCGTGAAATCAAACCAAAAGATATTCGTACATTTCTTAAACGTGAATAATATATGAGACGTTATAAATTTAATTTAAGCAAACACTAGCTGATACCCGCGACTTCATCCGCGTGGATTGAGGTTTTTTGGGTCCCGCGGGAATTTTCCGGGATAAAAAGTAGTCCTATGTCCTTCCCCGGGACCAACCCATCCCTGTATAAAATTTCATCTAAATCGGTTGAACAGATAGGCCGTGAAAGCGTAGCGGACAGACAGACATACTTTCGCATTTATAATATTAGTATGGATTGCACACAAGAAACAATACAAAATGTAGAGCTTACAACTACGTATGCAAAGGCGGCTTTATACTTACAAAGCAATAAAGCCAGGCATATCGAGACAACTTTTCTTGAGAGGAGAGTGTAAGATTGTATCAATGGCACAAAACACATTATTATTCATTATCAGAAAAGAAATATTAATTATTACAGTACTTAAGGAAAACTGGCCAGACGAAAGGAAATACCTACCTATTTGTTTGTTCACTTCATGCTCGAATTATTTATCTACACGTATTATATTCGATATCAGCTGCGCCTGGGAAGGGTCAGAAACAAGAAATTTTCACCTATGTGTCATGTATAATACCTAACGATTTCAAACTGCCTCGTTGGTCTAGTGGTTAGCATGTTCGACAGCGGCCGACGACGTCCCGGGTCGGGTCATAATTAAGTATTGGGTTTTTCTGACTAGAAATTTTCAATACTAGCCCAGAGCTAGGAAGTTGGCGGTGTTTTACCCCCGTGCCTCGGAGAACACGTTAATTAATATAAGATATTTTTGTGTAAGTTTTGGATCATCCAATACTAAATCCCAGCCAAGTTTCATCGACTGAGGGTTTAATGTGGGGGTCTTCATACAACGGACCGACTCATTGCCTAGACTATCTGTATACCAAATTACATCAAATCACACTTTCGCATTAATAATATTAGTATGGATTAAAGTTCATTTAAATGTTATTTTAATTTAAAAAAATGGTATCGAAGAATAGCAATTAAATAGAAATTACTAATAGTTAATTAGAAATAAATATTTACCAAGACTCTTTGCGATAAAAGGCTTGAGGTTGTTGACCTGTCAAATGCTTGAATTAAAGGTTCTATAGATATGACAATTCCTAAATTCTAAGGTCCTAGTTGGTCCCACGTTGGTTTGGTTTAAAAACTGACGGTTATGTCGTAAAAAAATTAAACGAGTTTAACTGATAAGCCCTTGACAGTGTCTGCGTGAAAAATGTGCCAGGTTTAAAGGAAACACGCACTTTAGGCTTGTTTATTTTATTTGTGATTAGACAAACAGCTTTGAAATTGTAACATGTTATTTTTTGTAGACAAAAACTAAGACTCCTGCAAACACAACTTATCCAAAATTAACCTTTTGTAAGCTTTCGCGAACTAAATTGAATTATGGAAAAAAATACTTGCAAGACATTTCTTTTTGAAACGAGAAATCATCTTAAAATAAAAAGATTTAAGTTAAGAATTTTAAATATAGATTTAGCTCAATCAAGTTTTATATCTATTTTATTATCATCTATCATGAAAATAATAAGTACTAGATTATTAAGTCTATAGTATGGACATAATACAAGTCGATTGTGTCATGCAATGTGCATCCTAACAAATAGGCCCCAGACTTGTTGGTAAGTCTATAGCTGTCTTTATAAAGGTAGGTATGAATGCATGATGTACGTGTATATAACATCTAATTACTCACGAATCAGTGCATTGACCTAGAAAATATTGTGAAATACGAATTATGACAATTACAACTTTACTGAGAAATTTACTCAAATACAAACATTTGCATAAAATGCAGAAGAATTGGTAAAGGAGTTACATATTTTATGCATAAACTAACTTTTTACGGGTTGCGAAACCATGACTAGGGCGTCGAGCCGATAAAAAATCCTTTATTTTAAAAGTCTTTCCCAAAGGCTAGCAGCTAAGAGATGTGGCAGTTATATTAAACCCATACCCCAAATCGGTTTCAACACGGCATCGTATCGAAACGCTAATTCAAATGGCGGCACGACTTTACCGGTTGGGTGGTAACTATCCACGGACAAAGCCTCCAACAGATCAGAGAAAATTTGGAAATTGTGAAGTTCTAGATTGATCCTGCCGGGAATTGAACCCGGGACTTGGGACATAGCTTGAAAGTAGGTATATCGCAGAAAATAACTGGAATAACGAGTGGGAGAAGAAACCGGGCATTCAGGCGATATGGATTTCAAAACTGCCACACCCCTTCTATTAACCCGCTACTATCTTAGACTGCATAATCACTAGACCAAACCATATCGCAGTCAAGGTTTAACAATTCAAAAAGGCCAACTGAAATAACCCGGAAGACTGTATTACAGTTTCCATACAATATTTTTTTTACACGGGTGTAATAACCTATGTCACAGAGCAATGCACTACAAGGACTCTTGTTAAGGAATCAACGCCATCTAGTAGCGAGGAGTGGCGTAGCTGGAAAAGCGTTTTCAGTAAATTTTCTTCGATCCTCCATACAGTGGTGACTACTAACTTGACTCTGCATTGGAACAAGGGCAATCAATTTTTGGGTGTCTGGGAGGCTTCAGCCGTGGCTAGTTAACAGTACCAGGTACCTGGTGGTAAGTGGCACATGAAAATGCAGTCAAAGACTAATTAGTCTTTGACTGCATTTTCATGTGCAAATACACTACAAATTTGTAGTGGAATAAAAAATGAAAATCTACTTTATACATTCCAATTAGATGATGCAGTCTGAGATGATAGCGGGCTAATGTAGTAAGGTTTAATTTCAGTAATGTTATATCCACATGGCATACCCCTAATAAGTTACTATACGCCATGGACTGTAACTAGCCACGGCCGAAGCCTCCCAACTGACCAGACCGGTTTTAAGTCTGAGAGGCCAGGAACCCCAACACAAGCTGAGTGACTCACCTGTTGGTAGCGTTACAGTGCTGTACAAACTTACATTTTATAACAGATTTTTATCTTGGTTTATTTTGTGCATCTGCGTTGATTGCTGCTAATAAAGATTTTTCTATTCTATTCTAGACCAAATTCAGAAATTATATATTCCCAAATTAATCCTGCTTGGGATCCAAGCCAGAGTCTCCTACTTATAAGACCACACTCCACACCCACCCACTACTACTCTATTAATAAAATAAATGCTAAAGTTTATATGGATGTTACTCTATCACTCAAACAGCTGAACGGATCTGGATGAAATTTGGCACAGTTTACAGATATATTATAGTCCGGAATAACACAGGCCACTTTTTGTCCCGGAAAATTAAAGAGTTCCCTCGGGAACTAAAAAACCTCAATCCACGCGGATAAAGTCGCGGGCATCAGCTAGTAAGTAATAATAGCACAGTATAAAGAGAAGTTCTATCCTACCAGTCGTTCGACGGAGACGTCTGGACAGAGCAACGCTGCGGGGTGACAGGGCCGTGACGGAGGAAACTAGCAGAATTCTCAATACACAATTCTACCACTCTGTCAAATTATATACCTATGACAACTGTCATGGTAGACGACATAGATAAAAAATACCAGGTAGATGGGTCAGTAATTTCTATGGGCCTCGACCCACGGTATGAATGCTTACTTACGCTGTGGTAATAGGGAGGCTGGAAGATATTCTATCCAGAATAACTCCATCTAGTGTTGGGAAGGAGAACTAAAGGTCAGTCGCAAGGTCAACGAACGTGCTGTTGTCACTCTACGCTGACGACAGCGCGTACTTCGCGTCGTCGTACCATCAAATCGTCGCTACGAATCGCATGCAACGTCTGCTGAACTTACTTCCGGAGTGGCTGGACAAGTGGAGAATGGCCGTCAACGTGGGGAAGACGGCCGCCATCCTGTTCGGAGCCCGGAAGCACATGCGTCAGCTCCAATTGCGAGGCCAGGACATAGAGTGGCAGACTTCGGTGCGCTACTTGGGGTGCCACATCGACGCCGGCCTGGCCATGATTCCCATGATTAATCATGTCGTGAACCACGCCGCGGCTGCCGCGTCGATGCTGCACCAGGTCCTCACCTCAAGCCTCTCACCGAAGACCAAGCTCCGGATCTACGGAGCCTATGTCCGCTCACGGCTGACGTACGCGGCTCCCGCCTGGTATGCGCTCTGTTCTGCATACCAGAAGAGCCGCCTACAAGTCCGGCAGAACAAATGCCTGCGATTAATCGTGGAAGCTCCGAGGTACGTGAGGAACGACGTAATCCATCGCGACCTCAAGACGCCCACCGTGGAGGAGTACGTCCATACGCTCGCGCGGCGCATGTTTGCGCGCGCGGACAACGGGCCGTACGAACACCTCCACGGGATAGCACCGCCGACCACCCGACCTCCGACCGGGCGTCCACTACCTCGTGAGCTCCTACGATCGCCTTCGCCCACGCGGCATGAAGACGATCGTAGCGACGACGACGACGCGACACACACCGGACTTGACACCGACTCCACGCGCGACGGCGACCATATCGCCCGCAGCGTGGAGTCCACCGGCTCTGACACCATCTCGGCGCACGAGAGCGACGCCACTGCCCGCAGCGCCGAGACACCTGGACATGACACGGGTCCTGCACGCAGCGGCGACGACGTCACCCGCAGTGCGGACCCATTACCGGAGATGACACCAGGCCTAGGGGCCCGTAGCCTTCAAGGCAGGCCCTAGCCGACTCACGGCTTAAAGACAACCACCGGGGTACAATGTTACCCCGCGCCCCGCCCGGGTAATGAGGCCAGCCCTCGAAGCCCGTACCCCCGATTGGCCCTCATGGACCAACCGGAGAAGACCCCTGCTGTGTCAACGAACCGCGTCCTGATTACGCACCTTAGCAAACTATTTTTAAACGAGCTCTAAACAAATTGTTATTGGTTATTAATTATTATTTGTTTAATTATAACAATAGGCATGTATATACAATACCATCTGGTATAGTAAGTGTACTTAGTTATTTTTCCATTGTTCGTTAGTAATAAATTTCTGCTCTATGCATGTCAATGACCAAATTACTAGGTATCTAAAATGTTAATTTGTTATAATATATGTTTAGATATTTACCTACTTTTATGTTCAATTCACGACACCTGTTCAATCTAATTAATACGCACAATTCTTGATATTATTTATCAATAAATTAATTTATAAAATCGCGTTTTGTTAAATATGTAAATAATGTTTTCAAAGGAGTGTGAAATCTGGCAAAGCACTTGGCCAGTATGGAGTTCTATGTCCCAAACCCTTCTCAATCTAAGAGGAGATCGGCTTTTTCGATCCGTTCTCAGTAATGGCATATTAACCCATGCCATTACTAAGCACAGCCTGTGCCATAGACCAATTATTATGGATAGGTTATGGTAGGTACTGTACGCCGGTGATGGGGTACTTAATAGGTAAGTACCTAATTTCTGCACCTACCCCCACCACCACCACGAAAGCCTATTAACATCCCACTGCTGGGCACAGGCCTCCACTCTCACAGGAAAGAGGGAATTAGAGCTTAGACCCTCCACGCTGCTCCAATGCGGGTAACCGGGACCGACGGCTTAACGTGCTCTCCGAGGCACGGGAGTGAACCTTTCTGACTCCGGGCTAGTACTGAGAATTTCTAGTCAGAAAAACCCAATTCTTAATTATGGCCCGCCCCGGGACTGGAACCCGGGAGCTCGTCGGCCGCAGTCGAACATGCCAACCACTAGACCAACGAGGCAGTTACACCTACACCTACGTATTACGTAAATTGGCATAAGACCTAAAGTAACCTAGTACGTACAATACAGCACATTTGTTTGTTTGTTTTAAATTTATTTATGGCACATTTTAAAAACCCAATTCTGGTACAAAGCGAACTAAATGCCTAGAGGTAAGTTTCATATAACCTTTGGTATTTATTCTTTATCAAGTTTCTAAATCCAACCGGTAAGGAACCTTATGAATAAATGCGAATAAAGAACTTTGCTGATGGTAATCTCAATTAATAAGCATAATATCTTGAAATTATCAATTAATCTTGAAATAGCTGCTTAATATTTAACGCCATCTATTATCGAGTAGGACGTACCAAGGTACAAACAATTGCCAAACTAAGGTGAACGAACCCTCTTATCTTCCAAATTGTATGACGAATCGATGACTTACATATTTTTTACAATACCTACACTTTTATTGCTCACCTCACGTCTTTTTAATATTAATATTTAACTAGATATTTAATACTTAGGTATATTAAAGGTTACATGACACTAAACATATTATAAACTAGCTGATGCCTGCGACTTCGACCACGTGGATTGAGGTATTTTGGTTTCCGTGGGAAATCTTTAATTTTCCGGGATAAAAAGTAGCCTGTGTGTTATCCCAGACTATAATCTATCTCTGTCCCAAATTTTATCCAGATCCGTTCTGGTGTGACTGAGTAATAAACATCCATCCATCCAAACTTTCGCATTAAAATTTAGGACTTCCTCTCCGAAACAGGTCGAATAAAATGCGTTATGTCTAACTAATTGGGATGTTGCCTATGTCAAAGATGAATAATTTTAACTATACCTATTATGCATATAGCTTCAACCAAAAGACGTAAAATATCCACTCCTCCTGTTACTTTTTTGTTTGATAAACATTTAACACTATCGAGTTTTGATGACGTAACAAGCAAGTATTTCAAACAAAATGTCAGAAAGGGCCCGTTTTGACGTATCTTTTTGTCCGTCCATCTGTCCGTCTGTACGCTATTAGTATGTGCTAGTCTGATGATTGCATTATGCATATAATTATATTACCATGATGCTTAGAAATGTATAGTGTGAAAATATGACGGGGTTAGATATTATATAGTTTTGACGTAATATATAGTTATATAGTTATATAGTTATTTTGACAACCTCCGTGGCGTAGTGTGTAGCGCTGTTGTCTTAACGTGCGGAAGTCCCGGGCTCGATCCCCGGCAGGGTCAATTTGGGAATTAATAATTTCTGAATTTTCCCTGGTCTGGCCTGGTGGGAAGCTTCGGCTGTGGCTAGTTACCACCCTACCGGCAAAGACGTGCCGAAACCGAAAAGGGGTATGGGTGTAATATAACTGCCATGCCCCTAACAGGTTAGCCCGCTACCATCTTAGACTGCATCATCACCATCAGGTGAGATCGTAGTCAAGGGCTAACTTGTAGTGGATTAAAAAAAAAAGAAGTCCGACAAACTTATCTAACCCGGTGACCGCGTTGCTATAGTATCTATGAAAAATAAAATAACCAAAAAAACTAAACAGGCATAAAAATTTTCAGGCGTTCCAATTTTGGCCACCGGGTCAGATATTAAGTTTGTGGGAGTATACTTGGTTAACAATATGTAGCTAATCAAATTCCCGAGAGTAGTTTCGGAGATACGAGAGGACAGAAAAACGTACAAGCTAACAATTGTATATGAGCTGCTAAAGTCAAAGTCGGGTAAAAAGAACACCCTTGACCATATTCGATTCGTGAAACGTTATCGTTCAACGCCTAAAATCTAGGTCGTTCCGTCTCGTCTAGATAAATTATAATACCTAGATTGTAGATAGATAGCGGAATGAGTCAGCGTCTGAAAGAGGATTAGAGTTGATTGAACGACCGTTTTTAGAAGGATCGAATTGTGAGCAACTTTTTTTTTCAAACTTCGAAACGCGTGCTTAGTACGGGATTTGGTCCAATAGACAGGTAACAAATTTTCAAATTAACATTAACAGTGATAGTCAAACAGTACTAAGAGCCCTAGAAAAGAACACGACTACCTCTAGGCTCGTACTTGACTATCACAACGCACTACAGACCCTGACCGACTCGAACAAAGTATCACTGGGCTGGGTAAAAGGTCACAGTGAGAACATAGGAATCGATGAAGCCGATGAACTAGCACGACGAGCCTCAAACCTGACGGTAGCGGGACCCGATCCGATCGTCCCAATACCCTTCAGTGAATACAAAACCTGGATAAGGAGACAAGCCGTAAGTACACATGCCGTCGAACTATGGGCAAACACTACAGACTGCAGACAAACAAAGGAGGCGATACCTAGCCCCAATTAACGACTAACTAAAAAACTTCTGCAACTCAACCGACCCAAACTCAGGATACTTGTAGGTATGATAACAGGATACTGCCCTCTAAACAAACACCTATCTATTCTAGGTATCACCGACAGCCCTCTATGCAGAGCCTGCATGGAGAGGAGACACCGAAACACGTGCTGCTCGAGGGCAGCGGTGTTTCCGCCCAACAAGAAGCCTACATTGGCTCCCCAGCAACACTACTGGAAGTCTTCGCCGACCTGGGTGGCCTGCTTGGATTCTGGAGTGAGCTCGGCTGGCTGAGTGATCCAGGGGGGAGTCGCACCAGCGGTTTCACGCACAGCGGACGCCTACGTCCAAGTGCGGAAAATTATCCCAGGACACGAAGAAGAAGATGGGATTTGGTATAAAATACTGAGCAGTGACGTCATCAAAGTTCGACGCACTTTTTTTACTTTGTAAGATAGATTTAAATGGCTAAATAGGTTATTCGACATAAAACTAACAAGGGACGTGGATGTTACGACTTCTGGGTGAACCTCTATTTAATGATCCCACCACCACCACCACTACAGCCCATTAACGTCCCTCAGGCACAGGCCTCCACTCTCATAAGAGAGAGGGGAATTAGAGCTTAGACCCACCACGCTGCTCCAATGTGGGTTGGCGGGCTTTAGCGACTATTCATGTTGGTGATAATAATAACCGGGACCGACGGCTTAACGTGCTCTCCGAGGCACGGGGGTGAAACACCGCCAAACTCCTTACTCCGGGCTAGTTCTTAGAATTTAATGATGACTAAAAAATAATTTATTTGCCTAGTTGTCAAATTCCCAATTGTGAGCTGATGGTGAGAAAAAAACCTGGATGAGTTTGTTGTGGACTCTATTCAGACCAGCTTTTGATAATGATCACCAATTTTTGCAATTTTTGAAGGCATGTCATGTCATTATAATAATTAGTTAGTACTTTGAAATTTCAAGATGTGTTTTTGGGTATTTAATTAAATTTATTTATTCCATTACAAGTCAGCCCTTGACTTCTTGAACATAGATGGTAATTTATGATGATATAGTCAAAGATGGTAAGGGGCTAACCTGTTAAGGGTATGGCAGTTAAGTGAACTGCCATACAGAGTACAGACTAGCCCGCTGGTGGTAGAGTCAAAACATGACGTACATAAACACACAAAACATACTCGGTAGAGACACTTGTATGTACTACGTGCAATAAATAAATTGAGTATTAAAGACATACCCCTATCGGTTTCTACACGGCATAGTACCGGAACCAGTAGAGTAGTTACTAGACACGACTCAACACGACCTCTACCAGATGGGTCGTTAAAGCGTAGCAGACAGACAGACAGACACGCTTCGCATTTTTTATATTAAGTATGGATTAAATCGGATGTTTATAATTCTATAAACTGGGTAATTGAGCATTGGACAGTATACGAGCAGCAATGAGTTTTTTTTTATCTACTACAAGTAACCCCTTGACTGCGATCTCACCTGATGGTAAGTGATGATATATTCAAAGATGGTAAGGGGCTAACCTGTTAAGGGTATGGCAGTTAAGTGAACTGCCATACAGAGTACAGACTAGCCCGCTGGTGGTAGTCAAAACATGACGTAACATACTCGTAAGAGACACTTGTGTGCAATAAACAAATTGAGTATTAAACACATACCCCTATCGGTTTCTACACGGCATCTTATCTTACCGGAACGCTAAATCGCTTGACAGCACGTCTTTGCCGGTAGGGTGGTAACTAGCCACGACCGAAGCCTCCCACCAGGCCAGACCAGGGAAAATTCAGAAATTATAATTTCCCAAATTGACCCTACCGGGGGTCGAACCCGGAACCTCCGCACGTTAAGGCGACAGCGCTCAACTCTGCGCCACGGAGGTCGTCAAACATACAAAGCACTACTAATTGTATTCAATTAGTTATTGGAGTTATTGGAAGTTTAGGAACCTATTCAAATCAAATCAAATCAAATATTTTTTATTCAAATAAACTTTTACAAGTACTTTTGAATCGTCAAGTGAATCTACCACTGGTTCGGAATGCCATTCCTACCGAGAAGAACCAGCAAGAAACTCGGTGGTTGCTCTTTTTAAATAATTCATTTACAATTACTATATCAATGTGTACATAAGTAACCGCACAGCCCCAGCATTGCTGGAGCGATCAAATCCATGCTCCTCTATCATTTACATAATCTTCAACAGTATAATAAGCTTTTTTCAGGAGCATACTTTTAATGGATTTCTTAAATTTGTTTATTCAATTCATGTCAAAGACGGGATATTACAACGTAAGGGATTATTTAAATGATAAAAACACGTTTGGAACCATCGTAGCTTTAGTTTTAAGATACGCGGTTAATTATTATCACCATTTTTGTAAACGTGACGTTTTATGACGAATTTTGAATAAATAAACTTTGAGTTTGTTTGCACCAGACAGCGAATTTCAGAAAAATATACATGCATAAAAATAATTGAAGATAATTTCCAGATGTAATTAACACATATTGCGATTAGAGCATGAAAAACAATACAACAGTCAATGACCGATTAGCCAAGCATCAGAAATTGGTGATAAAAATGACATAATGCGTCATGCCCGGAAGGAGGGCCACCGATAAGCGCCATCTGTTGACCAGGTGAGACACTTTGTAAAATGTAATTATTTTAATAAAACGTAAATAATAATTTGATCTTTATGTAAATAACATTTTAAATAAGAACTTAAATGTTGATCTAACTAGGGATTTTACTATGGAAAATGCGGGCCACTTTTTTATGTTATGAAGATGCATTAAATATTATAATCAGGACAGGACAACGTAAAAAATGTTAAAAACTAAAATTACGCATGAAACTCAAAATGAACTAAAATCTTTAGTTTTCGTAACACTTGCCTTTTGCGTATTTAAGAATTTTGTGAAAACTGTTACTTTGGGTTATTAATAATATTTTAAGCTAGAAATTTCAATTTTTCTGTAACAATATTTTTTCACGTACAATTTTCACGCAGTTTTTCTTTTTCCGGCTACTCCCCGCTAGATGGTGCTAGCACCCGGTATGCGATACTCTGTTGGTTTGGTTGATTTCATTTGGTTAAATTATTATATTTACTTACGCAATGACCTATAAAAATGCGATTTAAGCAGAAATCAGAATATATTATTTATTAATTTCATATTTTAAATATTTATATTTTAACGACACCGCGCTGGTTTGATATTGGTATTTCAAATATTAGTATTAAATAGAATAGTGATGTTCTTAAATATACTAAATAAGTAATTAGAAATATTTATACTTTTTTATAGTTGTTTTTTTTTTTATATAACGTTGACATAATTTTTCGTAGTACAGTGTTATACGAAATAAACGAGATACGTTTACAAATATTCCAATTTAAGGAATTGAATCCTGCATACTCATAGGTACCTATAGCGTTTTCATAGCGGCGTTTCATTATTCTTGCATGAAAGCGCCCTACAGTATCCCAAGGTCGATAGCGTACTCGAATATAAACGACCCTTCATATTAAATATCTATCAATTTTGTCTTTATGCTGTCTACGTCTATAAAGCATCTATCACACTGTATTATTTGATTGACTAGGAAGATGACTTCCGCGTTGATTTAGATTTTGAAAATCGCGGAGAATCTTTGATATTCAAAAATTAGATTGTGTCACTCTCCAAGTCTTCAACAGGGATGATGCCTAGGTCAAAAATAAATTAGTTCTTACTGTAATCAATATGTAGGCCGCGAAAAAGTTACCTACACACACAAAGTTCACTTTCGCACTAGTAATATTATGAGATATTATGTATGGTTTACAATGCGATTATTTGTAGAACTGTGAAAAGGTTACGAAACAACGATGTAACATAGATGCGATAATTGTAATTAAAACGTATGTGCTCACACACTTCTAAATATTTATTTCTAACTAGCTGATGCCCTCGACTTCGTCCGCGTGGATTGAGGATCTTCCGGGATAAAAAGTAGCCTATCTGTTATTCCAGACTATACGGATACGTTAAGCTGTTCTGGCGTGATTGAGTAAGAAACATTCATCCATTCATCCATCCATCAATCCATCCATCCATCACACACACTCACACAAACACACACACACAGTTCGCTTTACCTTTATTATTTTTATTCATTATGCGTAATTTCTCATGAAATTGTAATCTGGAGGTGGGCGTTAGCAACTGCAACACAGTTTCAAACTAACGCAGCTGTTATCGTTCTATAGTTTTTAAGGACCCGATGTAATTTTTGAGAAATGAAAAAAATAAAAAAAATATCCATCCATCCATCCATCCATCAATCCATCCATCCATCCATCCATCCAAACTTTCGCATTTATAATATTAGTTTAAAGCACGTCTTTTTCTCTTCTATTATTCTGAAGATCTTCTATTATTAATCGCAAATAAGAATATTTTTGACATAGGCAATATCCCAATTCAACCAATACCCTTATTAAGTTTCTACGTTGCATCGTACCGGAATGCTAAATCGCTTGACGGCTCGCTTTGTGCTAGGGTGGTAACTAGCCACGACCGAAGCCTCCCACTACCACTGCGCCTGGGAGGTCGTCAAAACAAAATTTGGTGTACAACAGCTGTTATCATAGTTATTCGCTTTCATCTAAAACAAAACCCGACTTCAAAACTACACCTCTGTTAGCAACTTAAACTAAAAACTAAAAAATATTATCTGGGTATATATTTTGTTTTTTGTTGATTTTCTCAAAAAGCGCTAAATCAATTTCAATAAAATTTATATGGGACCACTTCTGAAGTATGATCTACCAAACAAAAAAAGGTTCATCAAAATTGATTCATAATTGGCGGAATGATCGCGTAACATACATACAAAAAAAAATTGGCAGTAGCAGTGAAAACGATTTTTTTTGTAATATTTATAAAATAATTTATTTATACCTTAAAACTAAGTTATTAAAGTTTAATTACGAATGAAGTATATTTTTATTTAAGACCTTTTGTCTAAGTAACGCGAGCATGTCGGCGCGGAGCATGTCGCATGTCGGTGACGCGAATCCACAAGTTTCCCCTACCAAAAAGTGTTCAACGCGGCTAAAGAAGTTTTCACTTCATAAAAACATACAGTCGAATTGAGAACCTCGTCTTTTTTAAAAGTTGATTAAAAAAAGTGGTGCTAGAATCGGTGTGAAAGAGTCTTACGCACATGCGGCAGGTAAATTGCGTAACTAGCAATACACAGCAAAGTCTAGATGTGTTTGTATCATGTATAGTAAGACACGATCTAACGTGTTTGTATGTATACCGGTTTATTTCACAATAACTATAACATACTGTTTCTACTAACGTACTGTTTTTATTGAAGTAAAACTTCTTTAGAATCGTTGTGATTTGAAAATTCGATGAAACGAAAAACGAAATGAAAAAGCGACACTAAAAAGAGAAAAACATATATAGGATTTAGCCTGCGAGAGATTGAGATAGAGTACACTCTATCTCATTCGCTCGTAGACTACTTTTCTGAAGTTTCACTTCTACTCTTCTACTAGTGTGTGTGTGAATTGCACACACACACTTTTTTGTTGTAAGTGTTCTTGAAAGTAGAAAATGAGACAAAAATAATTTACGCATATCTATATTAATATTATTAATGCTAAAGTTTGGATGGATGGATGGATGGATGTTTGTTACTCAATCACGTCAGAACGGCTTAACGGATGGATGAAATAGACACAGAACGGTGGTTGGATGAAATTAGTGCCAGAGATAGAGTATAGTCTAGAATAACACATAGGTTACATTTTCCACTTTTTTACATAGGCAGACCAAAGAACCAAAAAACTTCAATTGAAAAAAAAATTTTCGCAGTCAAGGGCTAGCTTGTAGTGGATAAAAAAAAACCACGCGGAGTAAGTCGTGAGCATTAGCTAGTCTACCTACTAATATTATGAAGAGGTAAAGTTTGTGAGGTAGGGGGTAAAATCTGGATCTACTGAACCGATTTGGAAAATTGGGTATTTGACTACTATTCAATTTTTTTTTTTTGTGATTATTAAATAGAGGATCTCCCAAAAGTCGTAATATCCACGTCCCCTTACAGTTTTATGTTGAATAACAATTTTAAACAATGGATTGAAGTAAAAAAGTGCGTCGAACTTTAATGACGTCACATTTCAGAAGCTCATATAAATTCCATACATGGGGCGCGTTTTGACGTTTGAAAAAAAGTTGCTGATTTGACTATTTGTCAAATACCCAATTCTGGTACCAATAGAAAGCCACATTATTTGTTAGTGTCATATTAACCAGAAAAATTAGGGAGTTCCGGTGGGAATTTAAGAAACTTATTTTACGCGGACGAAATCGCGTTATCAGCTAGTAAAACATAAATCTGGTATCTGTACCAACGTGATTCTCGTATGCAAAACCGGTGCGCAAAACTTTTGATTGTGAAAGCCTGCCAATTCGTTTTATTAATCGGGTTTTTTATAACTTCATCGTGACTCCATCTCAGTCATGTTTGCGCAATTTTAACACTAAATAACGAATTCACTAACAAATAAAGTGGCATACTATCATACTAATATTATAAATGCGAAAGTGTGTTTGATGTTGGTTTATTGGTTGGTTGATTTGTCCTTCAATTCACGTCGCAACGGAGCAACACATCGACGTGATTTTTTGCATGGGTATAAGTGAGAATCTAGAGAGTGACATAGGTTACTTAGGAGTTCCTGCGGGAATCAAATAAACTAAATAAAATTAAATTTATCATTACATAATTATGTGTGTTTATCTTTTAAATATATGTTTTTAGGATAGATATAGGTACTTAAAGTTATATTTTTGGCATTCCGAATCATTAGTAGATTATAGCACTTGTAAAAGTTAATTTTAATAAAAATCATTCGAATTTCAATTTAAATTTGTATCCCGAACAAAGGATTCCTTTGAGATATCCACACGTTAGAAGTCGAAATCGATAAAAGCGAGAATATAAAAATAAATTGAAACAAAAAAGAAACAAAAATGGCCGACCGCTAACCAATTAATAACACACAATAACATTGCGAGTGCACGCAAAAACAAAGTGGGTCAAAGACCGCGAAATTCGTACGACCTCGAAAACCAGTGAACTTGGGCTGCAAGGCTGAGGTCAGATTAGGGCCGATCGAGAGCTAG
Source organism: Erebia aethiops (assembly GCA_923060345.2). Lineage (NCBI taxonomy): Eukaryota > Metazoa > Arthropoda > Insecta > Lepidoptera > Nymphalidae > Erebia > Erebia aethiops. The sequence continues at coordinate 4,462,549 of OV281087.1, read as the reverse complement.
CCCAAAATGTGGGACGAATTGTGTTCTTGTGACCTATTTTACTGTTCGGGTCGATGTTGCTAATTATTGACACTAGATGGCGTTGAACCCGAAAACCAAAAAGACTGAAAATATCGTCAACTAGATGACACACGCAACTTCGTCCGCGTGGATTGAGATTTTTTGATTTCCGTGGGAACTCTTTAACTTACCGGAATAAAAGTATATCAAAATCGGTTGAAGCAGACAGACAAATAGACACACAGACAGACAAACTTTCGCATTTATAATATTAGTATGGATTCATTTAGTAGCTATAATCATAAGCATATGAGCATTCTATTCTATAACAAAATTCCACAACCTATTTTAAACTTGCCTTTACACAAATTTAAGAAATCCATCAAAAGTATGCTCCTGAAATAAGCTTAATTGTTGTATCTACACATTGACACAGAATAATAACTAGTACTAGGTAACATTGATGAAATTGTAAATTTTTTTTTTTTAAAGAGCAAGTAGGTACCGAGTTTCGGCATCTATTTGAATGAAAAATATATTCAGTTTGAGTTTGAGAGTTTATTCTTTACTTCTGACTTAAGTGGTGATAGCCCAGTGACGACATTCGGCTTTTTATTCGGGGGATCGTGGTTTCGATTCTCCGACATCCTATGAGCATTTTAAGCTATTAAATATCGCTCGCTATGACGGTGAAGGAGAAAATCGAGAGGAAACCTGTATGCCCGTAAGTTCTTCTCAAATGTCTGTCAACCCGCACGTGGTGGACTATGGTCAAACTCTTCAAATTTAGAAAAAATATAGGACTGCAAGTTCTAAAAAACATTCGAATTTCGTTTTCCAACAAAAGAATTTGCTGGATAAAAGCTGTTTTTGCGTATTAAAGCAAATTAAGTTGAAAAAATTATTGTTCACCAAAAAGATTTATGTAGTTTAGACAGTAAAATTATTTTTTTCTCAACCCCGTTGCAATATCAACAATTCTATAGTAATTTTCACAGTTCGCAATTTGTTATATCCAAGCATTAAGTACCGAACAAAAGGCTCTCGCAGAGTGATTAAGCCCGGGCAAAGCAACGAACTAAAGCTAGTCCACAATAACCCACTGTAGAGTAAGGGTGCCTTTCCACGGAACTCGAAAAAAGTGCGGTAAATGACGCTTTTCTGAGGACCAACGTGCGATACGATTATAAAATACAGTAACGGGCGAGGTTTCGACCGGATAAATGCGGTAAGCTTAAGTAGATAATCGAAACAAACTTACGCTTCCGTACGAATTTCGAATAATCCGGTCTAAATTGTATGAAATTAAGCGAAACTTTAGGTTTCTTGGTCACTGAGGAGTGAGTGAGAACTTGGGGGGTAGAATTTTCAAAAATGGCAAGGATCATATTTCTTCATATTAAACCGGCAGTCCAAATATCAGGTTTCATGGCTATATCTTGGAAAACGACGGACTTTCATACAAATTTTCAACCCCTATTTTACTCCTTTGGGGGGTGGAATTTCGAAAAACCCTTTCTTTGTGGATACCTACTCTTCACAAACAACACCTCCAAATATCATGTCTCTAGGACCAGCGGCTGCGCGTTGGTATATAATGCAGTCAGTCAGTCAGGACTTTGAATTTTATATATATAAATAAATAAATGACGCTAAAAGTTTTTACCGTATTTTGGCGTATCGCACTGTGGTCCGTGGAGCAGCGCCCTTATGATGGCAAAATGATAAAAAGGCGAACCCTCTTTCATTACAGTCCCCCAGTCGAAAGGAAATTACTAGACTTTTCAACACGTGGCCTGCGAAAATAGGCCAGCTTTTATAGTATTAACAATAAACCATCCCCGTCTCTTTTCAACCATTCATTCTGTGATACATCCGAAAGGGACAGACAGCTTACCAGTTTCCCCTCGTAACGTGATATCGTCCATTTTTCAGTAACCCGTACAACACCTAACTATTGTATTATTTGAATTGAGAATTGTTTTTTTGTCGTTTTTTAATGTAAACGTCCGAGTCTTCAGATTTTTCGTGACGTAAAATTTGTATTTTGTTGCTTTCTGTGCTCACCAAGTAACAAATACGGAGAAATAAATAAAAGACTTGGCTATTGTTAAAATAACACAGTGATCTATCAAGGGGTAGATTCACTCGGCGATTCAAAAGTTTATTTGGTTAAAAAACATTTTAATTTTTATTTTAATATCTTCTCATTTTACTACTATAAGAATTGTTTGTCTGTTTATTTGATTGCACGTATATCAGACCAAAGCCCTCAGCAGTCAAGTCGCTTGATCATTACGTCCTATGAAACTCCTTAGTATGGATTCCAATACAAAATCTAAGGATTTCCTTAAGTAATGATAGGCGACTTTGAGTGCGGTAGTTAAGAGTGATATTTAATTCACCAACGAACATATTTAGACACTTAATGATGCCCGCGACTTTGTCCGCGTGAACTAAGTTTTCTCGATTCCCGCGGGAACCACTTAATTTTCCGGCATTAAAAGTAGCCTTTACCGGGATGCAAACTATCCCTGTACCAAATTTCATCAAAATGGTTTGAACCGGTGGGCCGTGATAGTGTAGCAGACAGACAGACAGACAGACACACTTTCGCATTTATAATATTAGTATGGATTAAGTATGGATTCGGTCACTAGAATCCAGACTAAACCGAGTGAAAAATTTAATACTTTACCCAAATAATATAAAAAGTAATTCTGAATCACCATAAAAATTCCTTGAATCTAATCGATAACTGAAACCAACCAACATTAAAATAGAATACTGAGGCCTATCAACATCGATACATAATGTAACATATCGATTATATATTGCGGTTTCTTTTGTACTTTTCTATTAATTTCCAACCGAAGCCTCCTCTATAATAGTAACTAGTGTTTAATATTTTCCACATTTCAAAGCTTTTTACGTGGTCCTAAATTTAAATAAAATTAATAAATAAAAAAATTCACAATATAAAAATACAAGTGACTATCATCTTCTAATGTCAGTGACTATCAAAAAATTAAAGTCACAAATATTATATTTTTTACCCATTGAAGTTTTGAGTTAGAGAATAGGGTTGCTAGACTTGTCTCTTACATAATATTATGTAGAGAAGATGATAGTCACTGGCATTTTTATATTGTGACAAACAGACATACCCAGAGGCCAGAAGTGTATTACTTCTGCTGTTATGTAGTACGCATAGGCACGGTAGGTAATACAGGAGTTGTGACATATATCAACTTCCAAGTAGGTACTAGCTAAGTTTCGAAACCAATTCAAACATTGTGCATGATAGATATTCTGAGATATCATACAAAAATAACACTTATATATTATGGTTTAAGTGATAAAGTTGAGTGATAGAGTTGTATGCAGCACTTATCTTTAATAGGAAAACTGAGATACGGTACCCTTCTAACAATTTTTTTTTGTTTGAATTTGCGATTTTTCTTTTAAATAATGTAATATTTTATCGTAGAAAACAATAATATTTTTATTAAGTAGTTAGTTTTACAATAATATTATGACATCTTAGTGACCTATTTTCTTTTGTAAGTTATTATTACGTAAATTTTCTAATCGGAATAATTCAAAATTCAAAAGGAAGTTTCCGTATTTTTTAAATTCCACATTCAAAATTAGATGAAGTTTCAGTGAAAAATAGACAATTTTAATGGATTCAACCAAACCAGGCATTTTATCTAATGCCCAATTCTGTATTTGTTATGCAGCATCAAACCGGAAAGCAGTGTATGTAATTGAACTTTTAAAATAAGAACAGTTATAACTAGTGGTTCGCCCCGAACTAAGACCTCGCGGCGCCATCTATTGACATAAATATGAAGTTCTGTTAAAAATACTGAAGCTCATTAAAAATTAAATAATTCCGTTTCCTTACAATATTTATCTAATTTTAGTATTTGTTGTTCAAGTACAGGATATAATTGAAATAATTGATCAAGTTTCAGGCTCATCCTTTCAGAAAATTTAGAGTTCTGAGGTCATCTTTGGACGTTAGAAAATCACCACTTTGAAAGCCCCCCATTTCGTCAATTTTGGGAGAAAAATTTAAAAAAATATATTTTTGGACTCTATTCCTAATTATCTTTAAAATGATATACCGCAACCCTATGTAACTTTATAAAAAATATTTTACTTCGCATTCGCTTCTATGAGAGCCCCCCTGAAATAAAGATTTTTATTATTTTTTAAGCCATATTCGGAGGGAGGCCATTGGTTTACATATTATATTTAAAGCTGAAGTAATTGCGTTCAGTAATTCAGAAGTTATAATGCTCTGACAGACGGACGGACGGACGGACGGACGGACGGACGGACGGACGGACAAGTGCCAATTCACCCAAGTAGACTCAGAGACCTTCGCTTCGCTCGGTCAATTATAACAATCGACCAGCCGACATAACCATCGTTATACATTACACGAGAAATTCGCACGGAATCATCTCCACTAATTAATGTATAATTAAACCTAATTAAGTATATTTGGAGTTTAAGAAACTTTCGCATCACACATAATATTATACTGAAGTATAATCGTAATTCGTAACGTAACGTTACATCACTATTACCGAGTCGAGTTGTGTAAAACCTCTTTTAAAAATCAAACCTTCGAGCTTCATTCCAAATACAAACGGTATTCTCACAGCACTAATAATGATAAACTTGTCACTACACTGCACGTCACAGACAACGTTTTTTTTTTTAAATTTCAAATACACGCGCCGAATCCGTAAGGACCCGCGCACATAGATGTTGCAGGCGGGCCATCGGAGGAACAACTAGGAAATATTCAGGCGTGAGGCACACCACCGCATTCTCCCACACGCGGGCACGTTATGTTTAAACACGTACCTACTCGCACATCTAATTGACGGTGCACCGTTTTGACAGGTATATAAAATAATTGTGTGTCTAAAAACCGTTATATATCATAACATTAAAAAAAATATTAAAAAACTATACTCAGTCTATGAAAATTAAAATTTAAAAAATGTTTTATTCCTGTCACAGATGATAGTAAAGGTTGAGATTAAAAATGTTAAGAGGTTTTTATAATGTATTTTTATGCGATAATAATTAAAATTTTAATCGGGGTGCTCCGGCGCTATCTTAAATTGCGGATGAAAAATCTTAGCATAGAAACAGGCATAGCGGTCCGTAGAGAAAAATGTTACGGCAAAATCACAACAACCGTTATTACATAACAGTACGGGGGAGCGAGAGGGGTGTAGTTTAAGTGCGTGTTGGAAAGAGATATCCGAGGTTGTGTAACACAGGGAAAGCTCACACGTACTTTCTTTGTACATAACCACTACCTTCGCGTCTTTGATGCTTTAAAGTGTGAGCGTTGAGCTGTGTGCGTGCAACTCTAGCCTACTAGGTACGAAAGAGCTTAAGAGCATTGCTGTATTTTTCAAAATGGTCTCTCTTTTAAAAAGGGTGTAGGAGGAGTTTTCAACGTTTTTCCGAACAACTTTAAGTCCATATTCCTTTGAAGCTGAACAAACCTGGCATCTTTTTGAGAGGGTTCAATGACACGTGGTTTGGCATGTATCTGGGCCTACTTATTTTTTCCACTACGTAGTCCACAAAAGAAGACATTTTCACGGAAAGGGAACTAGGGCATGCGTAGTGCGGTATTTTTTTTCGATCGATTTTCCGCATAATTAACGGATAAATGTTTACATTATTGTTTTATTGCGATGAGTGGGAATTCTCTTGCATTTATGATGAGTCGCTGTTACAAGAATTGTCCCAAAAATGAGGCCAAGCGATAGTAATATTATTTAAAATTATTAGTTCGGCTATCCATCAATAGATGGCGTTGTTGTAAATATATTAATAATTGCATAATTTCGTCTCTTCTTTCATGCAAAGTTTAAATGCATGCATTAAAATGTGCATAAAATAGAAAACATAATTTTGAATAGGAAAATAACTTTTATATTTGCACTGAAAATAACTTTCAATTTTCGTGAAAATTTCCCGCCAAAACTTATCCATCAGAGAATGTTGGGCAACTTCTGTTTATGAAAAATTGCAGGTAAAAAGTTAGGTTTTATTGAATTTTTTTATTCTTCAATTACTCTAGGATGCATTCACTTGCGACAAGAATAATTATGAAAGCCTAAAATATTAATTGAGCTTTGTCTCAAAATAGATGCATATACTGTAAATTGCTATTGCATCACAGCGGAGGAAGTGAAATAACAGACATAATATTTATATAGCTGTCCCTTCCTACCGGCATAGCGCGGTTTCATTCACCCACATGCAACTTGGCATAAGCGCCAAGGAAACGAGTGACGTATATTTACTCTTTTCGCACGTTGCTACTACCATATACGCCCGTCTCACTTGTGCAAGGCAACGGAGTGCGTTGACCTGTCCTTGTTGCGTTTGTGTGCAGCCTTGCGTTACAGTTATACGCAGTTCTTTGTATGTGGTTAACGTGCATCGTAAGGCTCTGTACACACGACGTCACTTTATGCATCGACTTTTTTTCGAGAAAATTCATGAACGAAAATTTAAATAATAATTAGTTTATTTGAGTCCTATACATTAAATTACAAACCTAATGACTTCATTGTAACTGTGCTGCTCATATTTGCATTTCAACCGTCCTTACCTGTAAAAAGAAAAATAACGTGTTATAGTATATAACTTAAATTAAAACAAAACCAAAAATAAATTAATTTAAATTTTTAATTATTAAAACATGAAACTATACAATTAAATACATTATATAATATTAAGTAATATAAATATATATATGTATCTGTATAGTAATTAGGTTAGGCTAGCTAGCATTAAGTTCTATTGTATAAAATAAAAAAAATATTATAATTTTTATATCAACGTCCCATTTCGCATCATATGTTCCAATTACTAATCCTAGATTTTGTTTTTAAGGGTTGCGTACCTAAAGCAACCCTCATAGCCCCGTCAAATTTTGCATATTCTAGTTACTATTAGCGTAGCTACAGACTTGAAATTTGGAATAGTTTTAAATAATGCTCATGAAAGAATTCCAAACATATTATTAGTTAATGTATGTACGCACACATAGATACGCTCACTTGATGTTATCACATCAAAAACAATATGTCGGACTACTTTAGAATCTGTGTTTATAAATAGCGTAATCGTGACACAGTGCTCGAAATAAGCAAGACGTATTGTTTTAGCCACAAAACGAAAGTTGGAGAAAAGGCGTATTGACCTTTAAGTGCCTATTCCACTACCAGAGTTCTCGAATTCTTTGGCACACAAAATTAATTCACCTCGACGGTCATAGAATTATTTCAGTTTATATCAGAGGTTTTGATTTTGATTATTCCATTTTAATAGCGAGTTGAAGAGCTTTAAATAAATAGAAAGTCATTTTTAAGTCTCACTAACTTATATGGCGTGGTGGCCAAAATTGGAACAAATTTTTTATTTTTTATTTTTACTAGCAACGACAAATGTAATAACAGCGACGCTGTCACCGGGTCAGATAAGTTTGTGCGACGACAAAATATTCTAGTAGTAGTATTACTCTTTACTAGTAAACATTTAAAAATAATAACAATTTTTGTTCTAATATAATTAAATTGGTACTTTTGGAATAAAACAATAAAATCAGGTATTTTGAATCAAATAGCATTATCATGTAGCATAGCATTGAATTATTCGCAATTTTATGATACATGATACATAAATTTGACCCATTTTTGTCATTGGGTATATTCGTCATAATATTATCTGCAACGCTAAGAATAAGTCAACGATACCTCATTTATCAAAATCTAAAGAGTACTCTTGAATTACGAGGGAACATACTGATCAACGTAAACAAACAAAAAGAAAATCGGCGAAAGGACGCGTTCAAATGAAGCGATCCTTACCGCTACGGTAATAAAAAGTTGCGTCAGATGCCATAAAAAATGTCTGCTTAGGCGTCAACTCGTACATTACATCACTACACTACGCTTGTGTGCGTCCACACACACTACCTTGCACTATCCGCACGTGCTAGCGACGTTCACGTGTCACGCACACATGCGCACAGCCTAATCTTTTGTGGAATGTGGGTTTCATACCTTAATGAGTACTTTTTAAAATCGGCTGAAAAGGAAAAGCCTTTGACTCATGAAGTCATGAGTCGCTTTAAAAAAAAATCATTTAGTCTATGCCGTTTTTAAACATTTATTTTTTTACGTTGATTAGATTTGAAATGGGCTAAATTATTTTTGACCTATATTTAGCTTAATGCTCGGAGTTTTGAAATGTAAGGGATATAATTATGAAATTTAATATTACATACCTTCATATTAGTCTGTTTTAATTTATTATAAGAATCATTAAGTTCTACGTACAATTGAAGTATAGTTTTTTTAATTAATTGAAAAGACAAAATTCTTTTCCCTGTGAGTTGTGATTTGCCTAAAAATCTTTTGCTCCATATTTTTTTTTATTACGTTGATATGATTTGAAAGGGGCATAATTTCTTCTGAGTTTTGACCTATATTATAATATTAATTCTCGGAGTTTTTAATCTGTAAGAGTTAAAACATAATTTTAAATTTTATGCGCACTTTAAAATGAAACACTTAGGTTTCTTTTAACGAAATCTTTAAAAACAACATTTAAATTTTGTAGTTTTCTTCCCAGTAGAATTTCTTTCCGAACCGGTGGTAGAGTCCTGACTTTTTTTTTTTTTTTTTTTTTTTTTTTTTTAATTTATTATCAAATCAAAATACAATACAAAAAGCTTAGTCTAAAAACACCGAAAAAACCACAGAGGTTTGTCCTCAGTGCCTAGCTGCAACGATTTGGTAAATAACTAATTACTTAAGAAATAATCCGGTTGTAAGACAATGTAGGTAAGTACTGCAACAGTAGGTGTAGAACGGGAAGAATCAAGTAAGTATGTGACACGTAATCGTTAGTGTGTTTACTAGGTTTATAGGTTTCTTATGTGGATAGGATTAGCACTAATATAATCTACATAGACACAAAAGACTCAGCGATCTACTTTGTTAAAAAATATTCTTTTAATTTATACTTAATGTTTTTAATATCTATTTTTTTAATCAGCGTTGGAGGTAGTTCATTTATGAATCGCGGAACCAAGTACATGGTGGTTCGCTCACCGTATGTATTGTTAGCGCGCGTAGTGTGGAGACGGTTAGCCGTCATCATTCGCGTCTTTACAGGATGTTCTTTTTTTCGGAGTATGTTCTCGTTGAAGAACTCCTCCTTTAGTAATGAGCATTTAAACTGTTCCTGAACGGGTAATGTTTTGCAATGTTTAAATAGCCCCAGTTCATTGCCGTCGTATTTAGATTTAATGGAACTGGAGACAATAGTTTTTAAAATTCTTAGCTGTAACTTATATATGTTATTGAGGTAAGTTTTATAAGTACGACCGTAACTACCGAGACCATAATGTACGTAAGTAAGTAGTAGTAAGTAAGTACGTAAGTAACTTAATATAAGTGGCACAAGTTGTCCATGAAGTAAACACATATTCATTTCATTTGTTTTGTATTTGTGAGTTTTTTTCGATATGCAGCTGAGAGACAGGCAAAGGTCAATAGCCAGAAAGCCTATTCAGTAATTTTTTTTTTAAATTAGCTGAGTTGATTTTATATGAGCTTTGTAAGTATATAATTTATATCTGACCTATATGCTATGAGGCCTATGCCTTGCTATGCTATAAGTTTATACGTAATTTGCACATTTTTAATAGCTGTGGTAGTCTATTATAATATATTCTTTATACTAGCTAAAGACATAGCATAGGCTCCATATCTAATATAATAATGAATAGGTATATTTGATATGATTGCACACATTAATAAAATATGCATATTGTAAGTATGTATTATATGCACATAAAATTATATATTTACAACTAAGCGATGCCTGCGACTTCATCTGCGTGGACTAAGTATTTTCCATTCCCGCGGAAACTCCTTAATATTCGGGAATGAAAAGTAGCATGTGTTATTCCAGACTATCATCTATCTCTGTGCCAAATTTCATCCAGAGCCGTTCAGCCGTTTTGGCTTGATTGAGTAACAATTTATAATATTAACTAGCTGATGCCCGCGACTCCGTCCGGGTTGTTTGAGTTTTATTGATTACCTCGGGAACTCCCTAATTTTCCGGGATAAAAAGTAGCCTATGACACTCTTCAGGTCCTCAACTATACCCATTCTAAAAATTACGTCAATCCGTTGCTCCGTTGCGGCGTGATTGAAGGACAAACCAACAAACAAACACACTTTCGCATTTATAATATTAGAATACCTAGTATATGATATTATAGACTTATAGAGTATAGTATAGAGAATACATAGTTATATGTTGTCTCAGTTGAAATATAATGAGTCAGTCAGTCAGTTAGTGCACAGTTATCCGCCATATTGCTCGACCCATTAGCATACTAGACAATTAGATTCTGTAATGTTTTGAAGATTGCTTTCAAACGGTCGCCAGCCTCTGAAATGTTGGTTCGTATGACTAATCATCATAAAACGCGAATTGTTATGTCAACTACACTTAAAATAACTAAACGGGCTAGCAACGTACCTAGGTTTTTCTTTTTCCACTAGAAATCAGCCCTACATTGTGATATAACTAGGTAGGTACAAAAAAAACTACCTTAACCTAGGTAGGTTAAGGTAGTTTTTTTTTGTAAAATTTATTTTGAGAATAAAATTATTTAACCACAAAATTAGCGAGGAAATGTTATACCAGTTGATTTCGCCATTTCTATAGTTATCTTTCTCTATTAAAAATCTGAATATATTTCAATTAAAATAATATAATTATGTCTAAATAAATCGTCCGTGATTTTACTAGCAACTATTACTATCAAGTCAAATCATAGAAGTCAAATCAGCAACTTTTTTCCAAAAAACAAAACGCGCGCTAAGTATGGAATGTTGTATGAAATACTGAACTGTGACTTCATCAATACTCAACGCTATTTTTTAATTCAATCGATAGTTTAAAATGATTTTCAAACATAAAACTAACAGGGGACGTGGATATTATGACTTTTGGGAGATCCTCTTTTTATTAATAAATAAAAAAAAAATTATTTCAGTAGTCAAATACCCAATTGCATTAGCCACTTTTGTCAAAAGTATACTGAGAATCTGCGAGAGATGCAGAGACTAACACATTTATTTTGATAAGGATATAATATAATACTATGTCAGTAAAAACACCTTCGCAAGTACATAAAGCATTTGTTTGTTTAGACCAAATTTGAAAATCATAAAAATGGTTATTGTGATTTAAGCTATCGCGGACTTTTATTAGAACTTTTTGCGTTTTCGTGTAACTTTAACTATTTACGCAGCGCATGCCACGTAAGCTCTCAGAAGAGATGATTTTTTCCGACTTAGTTCACGTTATTGCAATTTACGTAAGGATCTCTATTTTTTTTTGAAAATTAAACATAGTTTATGTTACTCGCTGATAATGTAGCTTTCTAGTGAAAGAATTTTTAAAATCGGTTGAGTAGTTTTTGAGTCTATCCATTACAAACAAACAAACAAATCTTTCCTCTTTATAATATTAGTTTAGATTCTTTATTATTATATTACAGTGTTAAATCTTGTACAAGTACAATGGTACGGGGCCCTTCGTGTGCGACTCCGACTCGCATTTACCGGTTTTTAACTACGGAATCCTAAATATTCACACATAACAGTATACGTCTAGCATGCAGTTAACAGTAAATCGTAAAACCGAGTCATTTCAATAATAAACATAGTATATACGCATCTACATACAATGTATTTGCGTTTAACGCGCGCGAGTACATAACAGTGTATTACCGTAGGTCAGTTACACAAGTATTATTAGTACAATTTATTAACATTACAATTATTTATTTCTGGTTCCTACCTGGTTCAAAGGTTATCCATCGCCATTCAGCGCGGCAATGCTGCAAGTTTGATGGGTACCTTTGGCCCAGAGGCAACCAGGGGTGGTCTTTTTGATTAGGGTTTTATTTTTATTTTTGTTAGTAGGTATATAAGGATTTTAGATTAACGTTTAGTCTATAAGTTTTTATTATATCTTGTAATTTTGTTTTAAATGAATAAATATTATATGTTAGAGCAAAAAAAAAAAAAATTTTATTAACTAAATAATATTACTCTCTTTTTTCTTTTATTGGGTTTTTCTGACTATAAATTCTCAGTACTAGCCCGGAGTTAGGAAGTTGGTGTTTCACCCCCGTGCCTCGGAGAGCACGTTAAGCCGTTGGTCCCGGTTATTATCACTAACATGATAATAGTCGTCAAAGCCCGCCAACCCGCATTGGAGCAGCGTGGTGGGTCTCTAAGCTCTAATTCCCATCTCTCCTATGAGAGTGGAGGCCTATGTCCAGCAGTGAGACGTTGGATTACTCTTTTGTTGTGCAAAATAATTTCGCTGTCATCCATTTAGAATTCTATCTAAATAAGTTAAAAATTCCAAAGGAACTTTGATTTTCCGGGATAAATTTCGTCTAAATCGGTAGAACAGATGGGCCGTGATTTATCAGAATTGCTATATTTAAATCACTAGATGCATCGAAATGACGCAAGATAATGACTTCGTCTGCGTGGATTAAGGCTTTTTGATTCCCGCGGGTACTCCTTTATTTTCCGGGATAAGTAGTAGGTATAAGTAGCCTATGTCCTTCCCGGGGATGCAACCTACCTCTGTACCAAATTTCATCAAAATCGGTTGAAAAGATAGGACGTTAAAGCGTAGCAGACAAACAGACAGGCATGCTTTCGCATTTATAATTTTAGCATGGATTAGTACGGAAGTATGGATTTAAATTTTATTTTTTTAGGAATGAGACCCTCGTTTTATGGTATGGTATGGTATGGTATATTACCCAAGTATATTACTTACTTAACATTTACGTACATACGTGCAATAAATGTTAAGTAAGTAATATACTTGGGTAATATATATGGGTTTTTCGTTTTCAAAAGCACCAAGGACAAGAGAGTGAGGGAATAAACAATGTGCATGTGTTTGGGTTGGGTATAATATACACAGTACACATAGTATAGTACACAGTGACGTGCTTTTTTGAGGGACGAGTGGCCTAGTTGTGACAACGCATTTCAGTCAATTGCGAATGTTATGCAACGTTGACCCAAGTCAGGTAACGGGATGGGTGACCGAATTTGGAGGTTCAAATTTGGCCTTTTCGTTTTATCCGTGCCTCGGAGAGCACGTTAAGCCGTCAGTCCTGGTTATTCATCACTAACATTTACAATAATCGTTACAAAAACCTAAGAGATTAAATACTCTGTCGACCCGTATATGCGGAAAGACGTGCGAACCCACCGCATTTTCAAAATTATTACCATTATTTGATTAATGGAAAGGGGTGACGACCTCCAGTTATGAGGAATACGATGCAGAGAGCGACTCCTAACAGGCTAGCCCGCTACCATCTTAGACTGCATCATCACTACCCCCTGTCAAAAGCTAACTTGTAGTGGGATAACAAAACGCAGTCTAACGTGAGTCAGTCATATGACCATTGAAGACCAAGTAAACAGTTAAGTGAAGTCACCGCAACGTGGTATTTGTTAAAATTAACTATTCAATAGATATACTGCTTGTGCGTAGAATGCAAAGTTTTACTGCGGCTTTTATGTAGAGAAGGGATGGGAATGATGTCGATAATATCATTATCGATATCAGAATTGGTGAACACACTTTTTTTATCCGCTAAAAGTTATTCCTTGACTGCGATCTCATCGGATAGTTTAAGTGATGATGCAGTCTAAGATGGTAGTGGGCTAACCTGCTAGGGGATATCCAGTTATATTAAACCCATACCCCTGATCTGTTTTTACACGGCATCGTACCGGAACGCTAAATTGCTTGGCAGCACGTCCTAGCCGGTAGAGTCTAACTAGCCACGGCCGAAGCCTCCCACCACTAACATTTATTAGTGAAGCTATCATGAGCATGACATAAGATATCGTCTTTTTTTATTTATCACTAAGTGCCTAGAAAATTTTGGTTTACAAAGATCTTAACATATTTCAATTTGTGAGATGATGAAATAAGAAAAGAAAATCTCCTAAGATTTCTGCAGGCTTGTACCACATATATTTACCTATTGTGGCGAATATAGCGAATTAAACTTCTAGTTTTTTCATTATCACGGACTTCCGCAAAGTAACTAACGCCTGCTTCTATCCAATATGCTGCAGGCTTCTTAAAGACGAGAGCACGTATTGAACTTCGGTTTAGTTTTGATGTTATCTTAAATGACTAAATGTAATGAGAAGTGAGAACTTTGACATGTTAATTTGTATAATTTAATAATAAGCATTAAAAAGTATTCAGTTTCCAAATGAAACAAATACTTAATATACTTATAAATTCAAAATTAGCTAAGCAATGAAATTTCGAACATGCCATAGACAAGAAAATGTCCTAATTTAGGGGCTGTAGCACTTCTTTATAATTGACATATAATTTAACTTTTACCAGACAGCAATGATTGAATCAGCAATATCGATAAATAAATCGATATTTTTATCGATAACCCGATCGTTGCACATCACTAGTCCTACGCTAGAACCCTATCTGCATAATTAGTGTTAACGGTTAGGTTAGGCCTAACTTTAGGTACCTAACTAAAATTGGTCAATGTCGTATTTCTAATCATCATTAGGTATATTGAGGTATCTGTACTGAATAAAAGCACAGCATATTTAATAGTACCTTTCGGGTACAGAAGAGTTACTCCGCGAAGACGTTCAAATAAATAGCGGCTCTGGATACGACGTAATAAAGTGCAATTCAGCTTCCACAGCGTGATTTGTTGCGCTGTGATTGAAGGACAAACCAACAACATATTTCAACGCGGTAAATTGCCTCATCTGGTGAAAGAAGGGCTGGCTCATTTCTTGCGCAAAGAATCAGCCTGGTTGTCCAGCGCAGATATGCAGCCAGCATTTATTGCATGCCGCAGCAGCCGGCATGATTTATCTTCTTTTTTTTTTATCCACTACAAGCTAGCCCTTGACTACGATCTCACCTGATGATACGAGTAAGTGATGATGCAGTCTAAGATGGTAGCGGGCTAACCTGTTAGGGGCATGGCAGTTATATTAAACCCATACCCCTTCGGTAACTAGTAATTAGGTTAGGCTAGCTAGCTTTAAGTTCTATTGTATTGTTTTCAATAAATCTTTTCTCTTAGGGCAAACACATTAATACCGTCTCCGTTTCGTCGAGGGTAAAAAATACTAATACTATAAATGCAACGACCTCAATTTACATAGACGGGTCCTGTCAAACAAAGAATGTGGACTTATTTTACTAACGCCATCTAGTCTGAAAAGTAGGACAGCGCTATGGCGGGGACAAGGACAGCCTTACACAGGTGTGGAGCGCGCTCTACAGGTCGGACGCCCAATTTTTTTCTATTAAAGTGCCCATCCAGTACCTACATATTTAACCATGTTTGTCCTTCTTATTATTCGCATTTGTTTTATTCTCAGTCTATAACGTACGTCAGAAATCAGAATAATCCCTTGGCAGATTAAATTCATGGTCCCGCTATCTATGGTTCTCCACAGTGACAGCGCGATTTGAGGCGCTTCGAGAAGATCCGTGTGTAATGTCAAAATGGCTGTGATTTAAAGGAATGAATGATAATTAATTGCATAACCAGTGTTTTCATTCAATACTAGGTAGTGCATTACCAGGTATAGAATAAGTTAACCCTTCAGCAAATCTAGCTTCTGGGAAAATACGAAACGCGCGAATGCAAACGCCATCTTTTTTTTCATTTTCCGTCAACGTCAACGTATACATATGTGTGTGACCTACTAGGACATATTCCGCTTTATAAACTTCAACCAAAAATGATATATTATCATAAAATTCAAAATAAAAGGGCTTTGTATTTTTATTTCGGAATAGCAGCCACTCTTAAAACCTCTATTAATTAATAGCTGGCATAAATTCAAGCTAGTATATTAACAGACAAAATCTTTTCATGTTTCAAATATATATCTTAATAAATAAGCTATAATAGGATAGAGGACCGTGGATCGCACCAGCAATGCTAAGGACAGTGGTTGCTTATGTACACTTGTAGGTATAATAGTATAACTCGGAATCCTGACGCTCTGAAAGATTTTTATCATATAATACTTGCTTGTATTGTAATCGTGTAATCTTATCTTACTAATATTATAAATGCGAAAGTTTGGATGGATGTATGGATGTGTGGATGTATGGATGTTTGTTACTCAATCACGCCCCAACGGCTGAACGGATCTGGCTGAAATTTGGCACAGAGATAGATTATAGTCTGGAATAGCACACAGGCTCACATAACACTTTTTATCCCGGAAAATTAAAGACTTCCCGCGGGAACCAAAAAACCTTAAACCACGCAGACGAAGTCGCGGGCATTCGCTAGTAAACTAATATGCATCTCATGAGTGGGCGTTATTTCGAGAAAAAATCGTGAGACAATTTTTTCTTTTCGAAATAACAGGCTACCTAAAACAATCGTGGGACGATATTTTTTAGGTATTTGAATACACAAATAATCAAAGCTCTTTGCGATAAATATATTTTTACCATTAAACTGTCAACCATCAAGATATTATAATTCCAACCATTATTGCCATCTTTAGTTCCCAACATCGCAACGCGAAGTGCTACGCCCGTGTGATAGTACGTCGCACCCGTTTGCGTGTGTGCGTGTGACCTAGTTACGAGTGCGCTCGGGGGGCTTCGGCCGTTTCCGTCGTGCGAACATAATATGCGCCATCTTAACGTCAGGGTTGGACTAGACTGAGGACTTTTTAAAAAAATCTTGTGCATGTCATTTTTTCTATAGTAATATTATAAATGCGAAAGTTTGGATGGATGGATGGATGTTTGTTACTCAAACATGACTGAACGCCTGAACGGATCTGGATGAAAGGCACATAGATAGATTATAGTCTGGAATAACACACAGGCTACTTTATATTTCGGAAAATTAAAGAGTTTCTGCGGGAACCATGATACCTCAATCCACGCGGATAAGGCGCGGGCATCATAACGGCTACTACTTTATAAATTTGACGACCTCCATGGCGCAGTGTGTAGCGCTGTTGCCTTAACGTGCGGAGGTCCTGGGTTCGATCCCCGGCAGGGTCAATTTGGGAATTTATAATTTCTGAATTTTCCCTGGTCTGGCCTGGTGGGAGGCTTCGGCCGTGGCTAGTTACCACCCTACCGGCAAAGACGTGCCGCCAAGCGATTTAGCGTTCCGGTACGATGCCGTCTAGAAACCGAAGGGGTATGGGTTTAATATAACTGCCATGCCCCTAACAGGTTAGCCCGCTACCATCTTAGACTGCATCATCACTTACCATCAGGTGAGATCGTAGTCAAGGGCTAGCTTGTAGTGGTAAAAAAAAAAAAAAAATTAAAGCTTGGCTGTAATCAAAATTGCTTGCAAGTGGTGATGCAGCCTAAAGTGGAGCGCGCTTTGCCTAGGAGATGCCTATTCATTTTGATTTAAATATACCAATAATATTAAAATTGGATGGGAAAACGGAAGCCGAAACGGATGGGCATTCCATATCCTAGCGGTTCAAACTAGAAAAGAAGCAAATCGCTTCGTACGTTCTACTACTACTGCGAATTCACCTGGTGGTAAATCATGATGCAGTCTAAGATGGTAGCAGGCTAACCTATTAGGGCTGTGACAGTTGTAATAAACCCAATCCCCTACTTTTCTTTCTTCTTCAAACTGCAATATTGTGTATAATACAATAATCCATGCAAGGTATTAAAAAAGAAGTTCTTTTTTTATATTGCCTCTTTAGCCGTGACTTTTCGGACGGAAGTTCCGTTCATACGTCACTTCCGCTGAAAATGCCACCTAATCTAAACAGTGGTTGTGAGGCCGCTATCTTTTATCGAAATGAAATTATGTACTTTTCTCCCAATTGCCGGATTGCTTCATTAATGAAAAAACAATAAGTCAAACGGCTCTTTTCGGTAAGAATTGAAATAAAACGCCAACAATTTCTAACATGATAATAATGTTGGCCATTGACAACTTAGTAACATAATATGTCGAGATATAATTAGAAAATTTCATCGTCAGTGTGAAATCTGTAAGCCAGTTTGGCTTCTTACAGATAAATCTCTATGCAAAGATTTTGGCACAATGCCAAGCCACGGAAATTACGTGTCCATATAATCCACAGCCAAAGTTATTCATTGACATCACGATATTTTGACAGTGGTGGGAAATCCATGCCCCGTGGCACCAAGCCATGTATAGGTGTAGGAAATTCAAAATTCGTTTGGACTATTTCCGTGTGGGCAATTTTTTTTAAAGTCAAGCTATCTTCTATGGCGAGCTTAATAGAAATTACCGGACAGTGGTCTAGGTTTTTAAAATTCGCATTAAAAAAACAAGGACTATGCGCAATAGAACTTTAAGTCGAATAACACGTCGATAGTGTGACCTAAGCCTAGTGCATTGCGCGTCAAACGTAACATGACCTATGCTAATAAACACAGATTATACAACGCTCCTTTACAAAAGAAGCTCTACATATTCTGGTTTGTATGTCACGCTTGTTTTGAAACTGTTATCACTTAGTCAATTGTGATTTATCTTGATTTACTTCCGAATAAGTATGTTTGCTGTTGTCTCTTTTTATTATAAGACGTATATTTATAGTGTGTTATCTCTGTCAGTTTATTTGGTTTCGTGAAAAATGTATGCCTCCTTGCCGGTACAACTTTCAAAATAAGAATGACTTTCTCGATCCCTGAGTCATACTTTCGCTTTTTTTTCGTTCCCCGAAGCGGCGTGCGTTTCAGTCAAATGATTCCATTTTCAAATTTTATCTTACCCATAAAAATATGGCCGTTAAATTTTTAGAATTCCATGTTTGAGATTAGGTACCTTCATGGAACTAATAAGTACTGTAGTACTTATTAGTTCCATGGGTACCTTACACTCTAATTTTTGCAAGTATTTTTTTTTAATTGCCCAGAACACTTATTTTTTTGTAATAACCACTCCTAAAAATGTTCTGACCTCTGATGTTTTCGGATAACTGTGCATTATTTAATATATTGTTATTTGTTGTGGTCTGTACTGAAGACATAATTTGCATGGCCTAGCCAGGTTGACCTTGAAAATGGATTAGATTCCTCATTAATCTACAAAAATATGCCCATAGACATTTTTTATACCTTTATAAATAGGTATGCAGCGTAGACGTATTTTGCAAATTATTCGGATTAAGTATGTATTAAAACTAAATACGTTTTCAACCAATAAATTATTATCTGTGAAACCTACCTACATTGCTGAAAAATTCACGTTTAACACAAATTATAAACAAAAACTTAAATCGAAGTTGTCACGTCAATTTTTCTGGAAAATGTACCACTACCACCACTACAGCACATTAACGTCCCACTGCTGGGCACAGGCTTCCACTCTCATAGGAGAGAGGGAATTAGAGGCCCACCACGGTGCTCCAATGCGGGTTGGAAAATGTAGCTTTGAACATATAAGTTTTCGTAACTATTTGGTACATAAGATAATTTTAATTTTTTATTCTGATGGAATTCTAAATGGAATAAAACATCAATCGATTATCGAATCAAATTGAATTTCGAACGCAGCGCGTCACTTCCTAAGTTTCTGAACGGATACTTCCGCTGTCAAAAATGTTTTTCTCAAAACTCGGCGCGCGGCGATTTGGCAACTTTCACCGCGGCGCGGCGTTCGAAAGTTGAATTTTGTGTTGCATGTGTGTGCATTTTCGGATACACGTATCATCGTATTGAAATTAAAATGTTATGCGGGATTTTGTAATCCGTGTAACTTACGAGTAGCTATTATTTATTTTTATGCTAAATTTCTCTTATTGCGCAATCTAAACATAGCATTATATGCGAATGCCTCGTTAGTCTTGTTTGATGGCTAGGCTTAATCGGTTTCAGAATGTTAAGGGCCGGCAAGTGTACCTTAATTTACATGACGGGCCCTGTCAAACAAAGAATGTGGACTTATTTTACTAACGCCATCTAGTCTGAAAAGCGGGACAGCGCTATGGCGGGGACAAGGACAGGCTATTACAGATGAGGGGCATGCCCTACAAGTCGGACGCTCAACTTTTTTCTGGGAAAGGGCCCATCTACATAGTACCTACATATATATATCGATGGTTTCAGAGTAAAAAGGGTAAAGTTTACCACGCTGACCAATACCGGATCGGCAGATTATTTAGGACAATGGAGAACTCTCAGGCAAGCAGGTTTCCTCATGTTCTTCACCGTTAGGGCGTGCTTTTAATTTTTGTTTCTTCAAATTAAGAGTGAATAGACATCTCCAGGCTCCACCTTTAACCTTACGTTAAATCACCAACGACCTCAATTTACATAGACGGGCCCTGTCAAACAAAGAGTGTGGACTTATTTTAGTAACGCCATCTAGTCTGAAAAGCGGGACAGCGCTATGGCGAGGACAAGGACAGGCTTAAACAGGTGAGGGGCATGCCCTACAAGTCGGACGCCCAACTTTTTTCTATGAAAGGGCCCATCTAGTACCTAGATCCACTACAGCCCATTAACGTCCCACTGCTGGGCACAGGCCTCCACTCTCATAGGAGAGAGGGAATTAGAGCTAAGACCCACCACGCTGCTCCAATGCGGGTACATTATACGTATAATATGTATATCATTTCAGAGTGAAAAGGGTAAAGAAAAGGGCAGGTTTCCTTAAGTTCTTCACTAATACGGCGTGCTTTTAATTATATATTATATATATATTCTTCAAATTAAGAGTCAATACTCAATAGTCATCTTCTAAGCCAGGCCACCTTTGACCTTAGGTTAAATCACAAATTTGACAGCAAGTTTGATTGCAAGTCATTGCAAGGTGTCGTTGGATATCCCGCAAGATCTTACAAGAACATACAACTTTCGCTATTATATTTTGTTTAAAAAAGAACGTGCAATAATATATTGCTTAAAACGTGGCTTTATTTTGCGGCTACTAAGAGTAACTACGCGGAAGGACCTGGGAACCCACCGCATTATTATCCCAAGAAAATCCCTGACATTATGTAATTAATGGTATGGGGTCACGAGTCACGACCTTCAGCACTGGGGAATACGACGCAGAAAGAGAGAAGAGCTACTTGAAAGTGTTCAAAAGGTTCAAACTAACTAAAATATTTACATACTCCTCCTCTCTCCCTCCATCTGAACTAGAGAAAGAGAGAGTATAACGTTTTTTTTGTCACGTACGATTTTTCGAGGCCAGGTCCCCGCGTTTATTAAAAAAAGTGATATTTTGGTTAAATGGGCTTAAGATGTGAAGTCCTGACCCTCCCGAATAGAAAACCAAAGCTTTAACAGCTAAACTATCACAGATATTTTTTTGACTGGTGGGAGGCATAGGTCGTGACTACCACCCTACCGGCAAAGACGTACGATACCTACACGATGCCGTGTAGAAACCGACTAGTGGGTATGGGTTTAATTATTAATTTAACTGCCATACCCCTAACACGTTAACCCGCTAACATCTTAGACTGCATCATCACTTACCATCAGGTGAGATCGCAATCAAGGGCTAACTTGTAATGGATTAAAAAGATTTTTAAAACCACAAAACTATATCTTGTTTATAATCTTTCCATTTACCGTTTTAATATGTTTTTTAAATATAATACGATTTGTTAATTACTCGAAGCAGCTGAAGATTATGTTAAAAATGTTTTGTATAATAATATCTAATACACCTGCCAGTGACAGGTACACGGTATATTGCTAGTTTGATTTCCGGATCAGATAGAGAAAAAGAGGGAAACCTTATTAGAAACTATTACCCGCGACAATTTTTTTTATTGCGAGTTAGACTTGCGCTTGACGACAATCATGCTTAGTGCAAAGCAATGATGAGGTCTAGGTTGGAGTGCGCTTGCCTAGAAGATGCCTATTCACTCTTGACTTCATCTGTTTATTAAAAATCCCATGGGGACTCTTCAACTTTTCATGACTTTGACGACCTCCCTGGCGCAGTGTTGAGCGCGTTCGATCCCCGGCAGGGTCAATTTGGGAGTTTTTATTTCTGTATTTTCTGGTCTGGCCGGGTGGTAGGCTTGGCTAGATACCACCCTCCCAAAAGACGTAATATTCACGTCCCCTGATAGTTTTATGTTGAATAACCATTTAAAAATTTCAAAAAGCAAGTATGTTATACTTATTTTATGGAACTAAACGCGTGTTTTGACGTTTGAAAAAAGTTGCTGATTTTACGTGTTGTCAAATACCCTATTGTTTTTTTTTAAATTACTACTAACTGGCTTTACAGTTCTGGGACTGGGTTCCAACTTCCAGCGCTTCTGAGCCTTACGATATTGCGTCATGATTGAACAAACAGACAGCATAAATAAACAAGTAGTTCGAAATACAAAATAACATTGCGTCTATTGCCCGCGGCTTCAATCAAGTTTATTTCAACTTTTATTTGTAAATTTCAAACCCCTATTTTACCCCCTGAGGTTGGATTTTCAAAAGCCTGTCTTAAAACATCCGCTAACGCCTAAGTTGTAACTGTTATGTTCTGCCTACGCCAAATTTCAGTCCGAGCTGTCCAGTAGTTTGAGCTGTTTGTTGAAAGATGTCTTTAATCACTCAGTCTGACATAGTAATATAATATTGAGATTTACGGGTCCACAGTACTCTACACACCGCATAAATCTTTGCCTAAAAAGCAAAAAAAAAATTGTCATGACCCGCAGGTCAAAATACGCATAAGCCCTTTGATTATGTACATATCAAAGTTTAAACCTTTTCTAAAAAGCAAAAAAATGTATTTAATTTGTCTATGACCCGCAGGTCAAAAGCTAAGCACACACAGCGTAAAAAATTGCGCGGGTTTTTACGTACTTTTGCCGCCGGTTTTCACACATACAAAGATGGCCGCATTATTTCGTCATTCGGTTTTCGAACGCAAGCAAAGGTGATTCAAGACTTTCACTGTTAGATAATAAACCCGTTGATAAGTCAGGGCGTGGTGATAGTGGACTATTAACTGCGTTTAAATGCTTTGTTTATTAATAAATAATAATAGTTTATTATGACTTTGCAATAATAATAAATTACAATGCTTTGGTTACTTCCGTGTATATGTATAGATTGATACCTAATTTTGAACGCAAAGGAACATTTTAAAGAGTAGGAAAATTATTTACAACTAGAAGATGCTTATTACTCGTACAACGTGGGAATCAATTAGGCTTTTCAAATTCCGCTGGAATAATTTTCCGCGACTATTATAGTCTATGCCTATGAATAATTTTTAAAAGATGCGAATGTGTGTTTGATTGTTAGTTTGTCCTTCAATCACGTGGCAAAAGATAAACAAATAATTGTGAAGTTTCGCATAAACATAGTTAAACTTAGAGAGTGTCACAGGCTAGTTTTGGTCCCGGAAAATAAATAACGTCCCACGGGATCTTGGAAAATACCTTGGACCTAAATCCGCGAAAATTCACTGATATCATTTTCTTCTACACTTTTCTATTAACAAAGATGATAACTCAAGTTTTCTTTAGACAGGAAAATAAATAAAATAAAAAAGCTACATCGCAGCTACTTTTATGAAAATAAACTACCGTTTAAGGCGAGTCACCTGCAAGATTTTAGGAGGTGAGGTGTGGGGTGCCGCCCGCGCGTCTCGCGGTACATTTCTCGTAGGACTGGCGGGGAAGCGGGTAGCGCGGTATATTCTGAAACCGCTTGGCAACGTTCAAGTTCTGGGATTAATTTGAATTAAATAGATATAGGACTTCAGTTTGAAATAAATTTTAGCAGGTTCTCATTAATACTTCAAGAGGAATTTATCCATATAAAAATGATGAGCAAAGTCCAAAATTTTATTAATAAAAAATTCGTTTTAAACTTTTAAAACCAAGATTTCAAGATTTTCCTGTTTCAAGATTTTTTTTGATCGAGTAAAGTACATCCTATCGTGTAACAAATTAGCACATTCTTTAGACAATATCTTTAATTGTATCGGATATTTTTTGTAAGACCGTTATTTAATAGTAAATACCGAAAAAATTTGATCTAGCAAACCAGTTTTCACCGCTGAGCTGAGGTGACTCGCCTTAATGCTTTCCCTTTAAACTTATAGAGAAAGTAAAAGCCTTATTTAACCTTTTAATATTGAGTTCCGGTTCTTATTAATCACAGTTGATGAATCAATCACTTATACACTTATACACTTATCATTTTATTGATTTAATATATACAGGTGCGCACGTGCTGGTAAGTTATTATCGGCAATATTATTTAATCTCTCTTTGTCGTATTCCTCATTACTGAGGGTCGCGACCCCATTCCATTAATCACGTGACGACCTCCGTGGCGCAGTGTGTAGCGCTGTTGCCTTAACGTGCGGAGGTCCCGGGTTCGATCCCCGGCAGGGTCAATTTAGGAACTTATAATTACTGAATTTTCCTGGTCTGGCCTGGTGGGAGGCTTCGGCCGTGGCTAGTTACCACCCTACAGGCAAAGACGTGCCGCCAAGCGATTTAGCGTTCCGGTACAATGCCGTGTAGAAACCCAAGGGGTGTGGGTTTAATATAACTGCCAAGCCTTAACAGGTTAGCCCGCTACCATCTTAGACTGCATCATCACTTACCATCAAGTGAGATCGCAGTCAAGGGCTAGCTTGTAGTAGATTTTAAAAAAAAAAACATATTGACAGGGGATTTCTTGGGATAATAATGTGGTGGGTTCCCTGGTCCTTCCGCATGCGACTCTACGAAGAGTAGGTACCATTTCAACTCTTAACGTGCTCTCCGAGGTACCGAGGTAGGTTCAGAGGAGGAGGAAACGAAGAGGCCAAATTCGGACTACCAAATTCGGTAACCCATCCAGTTACCGACTTGGATCAATGTTGCTTATAGCAATCGTAATCGACTGATATGCGTTGTTGCAACTAGGCCACTCGTCCCTCAAATCAGATGTTTTAGCTTTAATGAAAATCTGTAATGAAATTTTTCTTTATTTTGGAATTACAATCTTAAAAAAGTAAATGAAATAGTTTTTTTGTTTATTTTAAAACGCTTTATTTAGAATTTTGATTTATTACATTGCTTTATTGCCATCTTTTTCTCGGTACACAACAATGGATTTTCCTTCTCACATTAATATTTCGTTATGGCATCTTAACTGCGGGCTTATCATGTATTTTTCGTGTTTATTTTTACAGCAGACAGCTGCAATTATATGAGGTATTGCTAATTCGTAGGCATAGTCCTTCACCGTGTTTCCAAGTCACGCGAATTTAATGAGTAAAATCTGGGAAGAGAACACACGGCGAATAATTCCGTGTGAAAACGACGCGTTTATAATCTTACTCAGCTAAAAATAAATAACTATATTAGGTACATAGCCACGTGGATTAATTAATGAAATAAACAAATTTCAGTTTGAATTTGGAAACTAATACAATGTCCTATACTGTTAAGAATTGTATAATCATTATAACCCGCTGCGCTCTCGCTCACACTACAACGCCGTGTGTTTCCATATCTCTATCGATACGAGATAGATGCATCTAAAATGCATTAAACGCAAGCATTATGTACTGTTTTTAATCATTGTATCCGCTTATTTTATGATGATACCAAGGTCACAAATGCTAATTACCACAATAATTATAAAAATATAATAAAACTAACACAGATCAAATCTAATCCTAGCTATAGGTTTTCTATACTGACTACGGTATGAATTATCTTTTTTTGTTTTGACCGTTCCCTCTATGCCACCAAAATAAGCTGTTGTTTTTGGAGTTTACCTTCTTTAGATTTTCACATATATTAGCCCGGGGTATGAAAATTTATGGGGAGTAAAATACAAATTACTCCATTACGTTATTGACTTTCATTTACCCTCATTTACTAATCTATATATTTTACAATCGTTCGTAAAGAGTAAACTCCAGTGTGCGTCGGAGCTGACACACACAATTTTTGTGTCACATTTACAACAAAAAAATAAACAGTCGAATAGGCTGTATTGTTGTAAATCTTTGCCAAAATAATTAATTTTAAAAAGAGACATCACATCACATCTTCTAAAGTCTATTCTCCTGCATGAGAAGAGTAACGTTTCTAGAGTTCCCATCGAAAATTAATTAATTAATTATTAAATTCAAGGTTGCTCCAACACGCTATAGTAAAGTAAATTATTATTTATTACAATTGATTAACTAATCGAACCGCGCCAAAATTATTATGTATTTACTTAATTAAGTAATAAATTATTGCACTTTGTCACGTGTTGACAAAACGCAACTGCTTTTATGCTATTTTACATGAAAATACATCAATTGATCAGTACAAACACCACCACCAGTAGAGCACATTAACGTCCCACTGCTGGGCACAGGCCTCCACTCTCATAGGAGAGAGGGAATTAGAGCTTAGACCCACCACGCTGATCCAATGCGGGTTGGCGGGCTATTAACAAACATTTTGTGAAAACTGTTACAATAGGGTTGAGGCTTAGGTCAAAAATACATTATATCTTACGGATTAGTAAATAGAGGGTCTTCCACAAGACCTAAAATTCACATCCTCAGTTAGTGTTAAGTTTGTTATCCATTTTAAAATTTAAAGTTAATTTTTTTAAGAAATTTGATGACGTCACAACCATACAAGCTTCCATACAAGAATCGCGTTTTTAAGTTTGATAAAGAGTTGATGATTTAATCGAGTTGTCATCATCCCTGTTGTTACAAATAGAATTATTTATTTAAACTTATTGTAAAAAAAAAATAAGAATCAACCCATATATTGCAAACATGTAACAAAATTTCTGACTTACACAAATCAACATGCAGTTCAAACGGCAGGATCTATAAGCTTGAAATTTTGCATGAAAGTTCTTTCATACAAACATATATATATACGCACTTAGAAATATTATTCAAAAATTCAACCTGAACCGATTATTAAAATAATAATACCTTTTATGAACTTAAATATGTGCGCTAAGCTTTACATAAGCTCTATGCTCTATTATTTAAAAAAATGTTTATTGGATTTTAATTAAAAATTCCGTTTTTTTTTCATCATTCAACAAAAGATAGAAGTTACATTGTATCCAATGAAATTGTTGCTGTAAAATACTTTTTTTAGCCATTATTAAGCCTTCTAAGGAATAGGCCTGAGACTATGCTCAACCAAGGTCGATCGTGCACGCGATTCGATGATTCGCGCGTAGTTCGAAGTTTGAACAAGGTTTGAACTTCAATATATACCTACTAGTTATTATTCGAATTAAATTTCGAATTACGAAGTAATAGGTTTACTCCATCTGGAACCTAACGTGGATGACAGACACACTTTGACAAGTTTATCTGTGCGTGTGACGAAATTTGGTACCAAAACAATTATTTACTCTGTATTGATTTTTAATTTCATTAATTTTGCATTAAAAATATTACTAACTCTTCCATAATACTCCCTTCGGAAAGGGACAGAATTAGATTTAAAGCTGTCATTTTAGTTTAGTTTAGAGATTTTTATACAGAATTGGCCGCAGTGGCGCCTTCTCCACTTGCACAGATACGAGTAGCTTGTAATTAAGTAAATCTTTAATCAATTTTTAACCTTGATCCCTTATTGTTTTTTTAAACTCATAAACATGTTAACAAATCGATAGAATAAATAACAAACACATACCTCAGGTATATTTTTTATTGACCACATTGAAACAAAACTGTGGTCACGTGCCTTGAAATAATACAATCATTGGCGGACCTTTTTACACGAGTTTCACTTGACTACAAGATAACGTGATAGAATTTAAGTGTAACTTTCCAAATTCCTGGGAAAAGATACAAGAACAATCAAAGATCTCAAGAGGCCAAAATAATTATAATGTCCTGTTATCCAAATTTCCTCGAGCAACGGATCGATGTGATTTTCGCAAAGATATATTGTTAAAGATTTGTAAAGTGACTGAATGAATGAATGAATCTTATACTAATATTATAAGTGCGAAAGTTTGGATGAATGTATGGATGGATGTATGGATTGATGTACGGATGTTTGTTACCCATCGGCTGAATATTTCTGGCTGAAATTTGGCACAGAGATAGATTATAGTTTGGATTCTGGAATAGCAAATAGGCTACTTTTTATCCCGGAAAATTAAAGAGTTCCTGCGGGAACCAAAACACGTCAAACCACGCAGACGAAGTCGCGGATATTTGCTAGTGAATAATACTTTTATTGTAAACCACAAAGGAAATTATACAACAGTAAACTTAGCTATAATATGCTTATTTCATCCGTGTGTCAATTAGCATAGACACACTTACACATCCCGGAACTTTAAAGAGTTCCCACGGGATAAAAACAAAACCTAAATTCTGGCGGACGAAGTCAATATCTAGTCCATACTATACTAATATTATAAATGCGAAAGTGTGTCTGTCTGTCTGTCTGCTACGCTTTCGCGGCCCATGTTTTCAACCGATTTTGATGAAATTTGTTATAGGGGTAGGTAAACTCCCGGGGAAGGACATAGGCTTTACTTTTTATCCCGGAAAATTAAAGAGTACCCACGGGATAAAACAAAGCCTTAATCCAGGCGGACGAAGTCATTATCTAGTGTTAAAATAAAATTTACTAGTAGAATCAAAACCAGGAACAAGTATTTTCTTCTTCTGCAATAACTACTCGTAGTAGTAATACTAGTAGTGACTAGTATTATATAATATTTAGTTAGTTTCATTATGTTGTCGCTGGTTGCACAATGTCTTCGCGTCGCCTTGAATATTTATCGGTATTGTCCGTAAGATAATTTCTATTTCTTTTATTATGTCTCCGTAATAAATAATTCAATTAATATTAAACAAAAAACGGTTCGGTGAAGGAAACAAGGTAATTTTTTTATGGGTGAATTTTCTAAATTCAATGAAATAACAGCTTTTCCTCGCGACTTTGCCCGTCTCATTAATGTTTCGGGACAAAAAGTAGCTCTTGCTATACAGAGGCCCAATTGTCTAAGCAAATCATCATTATTGGACAGCTTGAAACGTATTACTCGAACTGTTTAAGGAGTTCATACATGCTTAATGAGATACAGGCATCTACGAACTCCTTAAACAGGTTGTATTATACGTTTGACAAACGGTTACGATTATTACAATTTCCTTACACAGTCGGGGGTCTTTAACTATAGCCATGCAACTAACCATATTGATCTGTTCAGGCGTAATTAAAGGACAGACGAACAAACAAACGCTTTCGCATTTGTTATATTAATAGTAGGACTGGTGTGAAAAGGTAGTATCGATGAAAAGTTCAAAGTATTAGGCCCAAAATATGAAGAAATTAGCTAATCATCGGATTTAAGTTTATTTAAACCATATTCGGTTCAGGCTCAACTGTAAAGTTGCAAATGGAACCGACCTACCCATTATCTATGGTCCCATAATTCGAAATTCAAAAAATTTCACCTGCGACGTCACTGTCGTTTCAAACATGGAACATGCGTACGATTTAAATAAATGATAGAGAAGCAAGCAAGGGTCGTACATCCGTACTTCGCGCGTTCATAGATAGACCGGCCTTGCGGTGCTGTTCAACTCTGTGACACACTTTTGAGTTGGCTTCAAGCCGTCGCGCGGTTTAATCTAAAAACAACCTTACCACTTTCACTTTAGAGCTATTTTTAGAACATGGCGACAATAAAGTATAGTTTTAATTGAGACGGGCGCAGCTATCCTGTCGCGAATTTCGAAATTTGAATTTCGAATGCATAGACGTATTATATGAGATTTGCGAATCGTATCGCGTCATTTCTGCCGGAGAAAAAGAAATGACACACATTGGTTTGTTGCCTTTAACAAAGTTTTGGTAGGTATTTATGAAAAATAGGTACCTACTTGAATGCAGAGTAAATGTATGTGTCACCATACATTTGCTCTGCATTCAACTCATGCGCGAACTATAGTACAAAGGCACTAGCTTTAAGGACATTTTAAGTGCAGATCGATTTTTTTATTAATTAGGTACTATTATTATTATTATTTAAGTAAAATCCGAACATGCTTTCTTAGCTTAAGGAACTCCTAAGGGCGTGCCTAAGACTTTTGAGACGTCTCAATACCAAGCAACCTACCAGGACAACATAAATAAGTGCAGCTTCTAATCAACTTTCCAAGTATCTAAGATACCAGCCAAGGACATGCCGCGCGACCCGGTTTCGCTTATCAATATTATAAAAAGCGCCGTTGCCTTGGGGGGACGTTGCAAAATTACTAAAATGGCTGTCGCAACCGAGCGGAAGGTCTGATTTCACTTGGTTGACAGCTACTAATTGTTTCGCGGGAAGTCCGTTTACCCGACTGCGATATTGAAAAAAGGGGTTTTGACTTTAGGTATTATAATGGAAGCCTTTTGGTTCAGTCCACCCCCTTCGATAGTTGGGGGTTCGATCCCCGGCCAAGCACCTGGGGCCAAACTGCCAAGGCAACGCGCAAAGCCATATTGTTTCTTTATTGTTGACTTTCGTGTTATGTATACTCTATACTAATATTATAAATGTGAATGTTTGGATGTATGGATGTATGGATGGATGGTTGGATGGATGGATGGATGTTTGTAACTCAATCACGACAGAACGGCTGAACGGATCTGGCTGAAATTTGGCACAGAGATAGATTATAGTCTGGATTCTGGAATAACAATAGGCTACTTTTTTTACTTAACAGATTAGCCCGCGACCATCTAAGACTGCACTTACCATCAGGTGAGATCGCAGTCAAGCTAACTTGAAGTGAAAAAAAAAATATAAAAACGTCTTAGCTACTATAATTATTACTGACTTTTATGCGTATTCATTATTATAGATTTGTGTAGATTTTATTAGGGCCGTTCGCACAAGGATATTTAAACTGATTTTGTTCAATTTTATAATGCTACTAGCTAATGCCCGGGACTTCGTCCGCGTGAATTGAGGTTTTTCGGTTCCCGCGGGAACTCTTTAATTTTCCGGGATAAATAGCCTATGTGCTATTCCAGACTATAATCTATCTCTGTGCCAAATTTCAGCCAGATCCGTTAAGCCGTTGGTGCGTGGTTGAGTAACAAACATCCATACATCCATCCATACATACATCCATCCATACATCCGGCCAAACTTTCGCATTTATAATATTAGTAAGATAAGATAAGATTAGTCATTCAAACGCTTGGGTATGTTGTTAAAAAAATAATAAAATGTTGAGCAAAGAAAAATATCAATGTGTCAAATCGATTAAAACTTCTTCATAAAGAAAGCCAATTGTTATCAAAAATCTAATCAGTATTAAAACATCATTGAATCGAGCTGCCAAAAGTAAAATAAATGGTTGGACAAATATAGGCCCACTTGCAAAGTAAAGCCAGAAAGCCTAGCTGGCTTTGCATGCTTTGTTAGGTACAAAGCATGCTTTGTGCTAGTACAAAATGTAGCTAAATCAGTTTAAACTTTAAATGAAACTGTGCAAGCTGCCCTTAGACTCTTAGAGTGTCAATGGTGTCATTCTATTATTTCTAGAACGTTCCCAGTACTAGCCAACCTAACTTGTAATAGGTAATGCATTTGACTACAAAATCGCGATGACGTCACACCTCAAACGCAACACGCATGCGAGCGCGTGCACTCGACGTATGGTAGGTGGCGCGTTTGAACTGATCTAGTACTCGCGTGAGTCGCTAAAAGCCTAGAGTCATAGGCAAGCTGGCGTGGTTCTTACGTCGCATTACTGAGCGTGGCTCCAATGAGAACACATTCTTTATTCTGGCATCGCAGCCGGAATTCTGCCGTTTAATACGTATTACGTATTAAAAGTTCGAAATCAGATGAAGAAATAAGTCTACGCAGTAGAGCTTCGTAGACTTCATCGTAACTACGACGACACCTCTAACTCTAGGACTACGTAGACATCACTGCTACGAAGAAATCTTAATTAGAAAGTAAAATATTTTTCGTTGTTAGAGACCCTAACATGCAATAACCATGCGGTCGATTGAGACTAGGTTAGTCTAGAATCCATGTTACTGTTCAACTTGAATACTGTTAAAAATACTTAAAATTTAAATATCTGGTGAATATAATCCTGCCACTTCAGCCTATTAACGTCCCACTGCTGGGCACAGGCCTCCACTCTCATAGGAGAGAGGGAATTAGAGCTTAGAATATAATACATTATTTTTGTATTTATGTGATATAATCGTACAAGAAAATTGACTCCATATGATAAGAAAATATTCTATGGAGTATCTACTTTACTACCCTACACTAATTTGGTACCCATGTATTGAACTGAATTTTGTAAGGGTCGTTAGATCCCGTATCGTTTTAAGGAAAAGTACTGATGTAAGCTGTGGATAGAGAGACGCACAATAATATAGAAACTAATGCACCTTGCAATCATTAATATGCAGTTTGGTCTAGGTGAGTAAATTAGCAACATACAAACGCAGCACGGTACTCACACACGCTTATATTATCATATCAGTCAGTGGTACCTGAGCGCATGTTCCACGCATGTGCATACATAAATGTGTGAACTACGACAGATTTTATTGATACTTGCTGATAAAGTTGTTAAAATAAATGTTTTTCTTCTCATATTTATTCATCCTAGCTTTCCTTCTCCTTTCTTCTTTAGTGTACAAATATTTTCAGTAGTTTTTGAAATATTACTAATGTTAAATATTAATAATTCAATATTTTCATTAGAACTATTCTAATTTTAGGCCACTTGTCAACAGGATGCCATTGAAATTTGTAAAACTTTTTTAATAGTGAAAAGATTTTTTACATTTTTCGTGTAAGTACCTGGGTCCTTTGAAACGATTTTGATCTTTTAGAACTTATAAACATAATTTTATTCTTATTTATGGTTCAGATATGATTCGATTTTGTTTGGAATTTCAATGTTTGTTACTTCATTTTATTAATTCTCACATATTTATTCATAAACTTATGAATATTTCGCCCTCGTCACAACGTCTCCTAAACGTTCTAACTAAAAAAATACATATATTAAAAAAAAGAATAATACAGATGGCCGTCACCAAACAGATGTCAATAAACCACGAAGGCTAGTATCAAGACGAGTCGCACGAATACGGCTGCGGGTATAAATGGGTCTTGGCCAGGCAACTTTTTCTCGCTAGTACTAAACTAACGTTGGCCTGTCACATGCTTATGCGGTCCTGGTAGTTGTGTGATTGTGCGGTCGAACTTTAGTGACTAATTTTAGTTATTTTTTAATAGTTAGTTGTCAGGCTGGGCATAAAATCTCTAAACTAAGCTACTGTGCTACAACCAAGTACAAGGTCCAGAAGATGGCACTACTTTTAGAGCAATCAGTTTAATTATTTAACAGGTACCTACACTTAGTTTTCACCATTATGTCAGCTAAGTCCGCTGCAAATAAATCTCCTAAACTAAACTACAAAACTAGATTTCACGACACTACAAGCTTTTCGTTTCTACAGGGAATAAATATCGTGATAAAGAATTTACTAATTAATAATTTGTACCAATTATGAACTGTCTGAATCAGATGTTAATATTAAGTGTGACTATTAAGTATGATATCGTATACCAGTTAGAGATAGACTGTTCCTACTATGTAAAATTATTTTAAAATATTCAACTATGTAACAGTCAAACGATTAAATAAATGAAATGAAATAAAAAGATAGCACTACTTTTGGAATTGTTACTTTGATTAAATTAGAGATACATACACAAACAATAAATATTATTGTACATATCTACATACTAGATGATTCCCGCGACTTCGTCCGCGTGGATTAAGATTTTTGATTCCCGCGGGAACTCTTTAATTTTCCGGGATAAAAAGTAGCCTATGTCCTTCCCCGGGAAACCATCTACCCCTGTACCAAATTTCATCAAAATCGGGTGAAGAGACAGTTTTTTTTTATTCCCGCGGGAACTCTTCAATTTTCCGGGATAAAAAGTAGCCTATGTCCTTCCCCGGGATACCATCTACCCCTGTACCAAATTTCATCAAAATCGGTTGAACAGGTGGGCCGTGAAAGCGTAGCAGACAGACAGACAGACAGACAGACAGACAGACAGACACACTTTCGCATTTATAATATTAGTATGGATTTAATAAAATCCGAAAATCAAATGTCAAAAACTTATATTTTCCGTTAAGTTCAAATAGGACATGACGAAATGGCTAAAGTCTTAACCTAGATAAGTTAGGTACTTTAAAATCACTCAAATACTAATAAAACTAAATCAAAGTCCTTGATAAATTAAACTTAGGTATTGTTAACCGTTTATTACGCAAAATTATACAATAGCAATTATTTCAATTCAAAACCTATTCTCAAGTTGGATCTACGTTTTTTCCGAAGTGACTAACTATATGGGTCTTGGTCATGCAACTTTTCTCTTATCATGTGACATTCTACTATATATTTATGCGATCCTAGTTGTTTGGTAATTTTAGTAGCCTTTATAACATGAGTTATAAAGCAGCAAATATTATTTATTTAATACTAATTGGCTTTTAAGAATCATACTTATAATAAAACTATTTAATTTTTTTTTATCCACTACAAGCTAGCCCTTGACTGCGATCTCACCTGATTCTAAGTGATGATGCAGTCTAAGATGGTAGAGGGCTAACCTGTTAGGGGCATGACACTTGACAGTTATATTAAACCCATACCCCTTCGGTTTCTACACGGCATCGTGCCGGAACGCTAAATCGCTTGGCGGCACGTCTTTGCCGGTAGGGTGGTAACTAGCCACGGACGAAGCCTCCCACCAGGCAAATATAAATTAATAAATCGATATTTATGTTAAAAATCTTTTTTATACTCGTTCTAATTCTGTTGTATACAATCTTTTAACTAAACGGTCGATCCTAACTTTAATACTATTCTTTTCCGCAGCTTTACGAAAGGTATAGCAACACATTTAAGTAGTTTTTTTTTATTAAGCGTAGAGATTTAACCTCTACAATATTAATTAGCTTATCACCGCGACTTCGTTCGCGTGGATTGAGGTATAAAAAGTAGCCTATGTGTTATTCAAGACTATACTCTATCTCTGTGCCAAGATCCAGCCGCTCTGGCGAGATTGAGTAACTAACATCCATCCATCAATCCAAACTTTCGCATTTATAACTTGACGACCTCCGTGGCGCAGTGTGTAGCGCTGTTGCCTTAACGTGTGGAGGTCCCGGGTTCGATCCCCGGCAGGGTCAATTTAGGAATTTATAATTTCTGAATTTTCCCTGGTCTGGCCTGGTGGGAGGCTTCGGCCGTGGCTAGTTACCACCCTACCGGCAAACACGTGCCGCCAAGCGATTTAGCGTTCCGGTACGATGCCGTGTAGAAACCGAAGGGGTGTGGGTTTAATATAACTGCCATGCCCCTAACAGGTTAGCCCGCTACCATCTTAGACTGCATCATCACTTACCATCAGGTGTGATCGCAGTCAAGGGCTAGCTTGTAGTGGATTAAAAAAAAAAAAAAAAAATGTACTTAGTATAGATTGTATTGAAATCAAATAAGGATGTTTCGTATCGAATATGTATTACCTAAACACGAAACTAATGTATATTTAACAATGTAATGTATGTCA
This sequence comes from Erebia aethiops, assembly GCA_923060345.2. NCBI lineage: Eukaryota > Metazoa > Arthropoda > Insecta > Lepidoptera > Nymphalidae > Erebia > Erebia aethiops. Next base: position 4,426,774 of record OV281087.1, on the reverse strand, counting down.
TAATAGTCATAACAGGCTTAAACCCAGTTTAATAAATCAGGCAATAATTACTTAACGTAATTTTTACGAAGCAACGTTAGTCATAGCTAGAGAACAGGTAAAATAAACTCTTTCTAAATAAACAAACGATTTTTCCTTATATACCAAGACCGATGTGAAATCTACGATTGTTGCATAATTTGTTTGTACTACTACGCCCATGAATTAGGAAGACCATAAATAATATGCTAGGTACTTCGTAAGTCATATACTTATTAAGTCTGTAGCAACTAAAATTTTCGCATAATTTTGAATTGCGTGGTAAAAAAATACAGAAATCTTTAATTTTGACACTTAATAAATAGATTATGGCTAATTCTGTTAAGTATAATACACAAGTAATTCGAGCTCTTATTTTAGTTTAGTTTAGAGTTTATGTTATAAACTCATTACATCAGAATTGGGTTTTTGACAACTAGTCAAATCAGCAACTTTTTTCAAACGTCAAAAGCTGCGCTTAGTATGAGATTTTATTTCAATCGATAGTTTTAAATGATTTTCAAACATAAAGTTAACAGGGAACGATATTACGACTTATGGGAGATACTCTGTTTCATAATCACTAAAAATAATTTATTTAACTAGTCAAATTCCTAAATAGCCACAGTAAGTACGTATAGTAAGACAACATAGTAGACGAAATTTACTAAATAATGAGAAATTTAAAAAAAATAACAACATAATGTGATTTTATATAGAGCTAATAATGTTTGAAATAAGTTCAGAATATTTCATTTAGAGGCAATTTTCCCTGAGAAAAAAATATGGGTCATGTTATAAAGACACCTGTTTTGACTCATTTATATAAAAATTATAGTATAATACTTATTGTATTCGATTCAAGCAAATTCTGAACTTACGAGTATATTTACCTTGGGTTTATTATTAGGTACATATTCTGTGGTTGCAGTGCAATGTTCTATTCTGTGGTTCATATGATAAATTCATTTGGTAACAATCATGGTAACAAAGGAAGATACTTGTAGATAATAAATTGCGTAACATTGAACTGCCTATGTATATGAGTGCCTAGTAGGTACAATCGATTCACGTATGTTTAGCTGTAGTGTTAGTCTTAATTATCTCAATAAACTTAGGTACTTAAACATATTATGGTACCTACTTATGTGATCCTATTACAAACTGTATTTTTTAAATGATTCCTTTTACTTTGGACCAAACTTTGAGATCGTTAGACTAAAAAATAAACTAAGGCCAAACAATCTAAACTGATTAAGTTTAATTAGATTAGCCTCTATGTATCTCTAAACTAAAATGACAGCTCTAAATCAAGTGTTGTCTCACTACGTAGGGAGTATTATGAAAGGGACAGCAATGTAATTCGAGTTGTCATTTTAGTTTAGTTATAATATATTAGAGTTGTAATGTTGATTTAGTTCAGAGATTGTGTACATCAAATTTAACCAATGCGTAATATTTTGTCAAGTTATGTTAGTAAGTTAGTTGGCTGGTCGAATACTATTCTCTTATCAAACTAATAAGTATAAAGTTTCACTAAAAAGTATTGTTTAATTAATCAAATTATTTTTAAAATTGCAAGCGTTTAAAATAGCTTATTCAGCTTATGGTAGGTATCGAGTTACGTCCGGAGTCCGCACATTATTTTGTTAGGTACAAAAATGTGAATTATCAAAATCAGCAGAATATTTTATAATTTCTTTACTTAATTGTTTATTTCAGCCAGTAACTGGATATTGAATTTGTGAAGTCTGGTTCTCATATTATTTCATAGGCGTTCAGGTTTTAATCATTTGCTTGAAAATGCGAAAGGAAATATTTTGTACTGAAATATTTAATTGCCCGCCAACCCGCATTGGAGCAGCGTGGTGGGTATAAGGCACTCCTATGAGAGTGGAGGCCTGTGCTCGGCAGTGGGACGTTACTGAGCTATAGTAGTGGTAAGTTATACTAGGGCATTACTGCTCTTAAAAAGAGTAGGCCGTAATAACGCCTACAAATACAACTGGTAAGTAATCATTTGCACAAAAGTAAGCAACGCTCAAAACAAAATGGCGGTCCTATTATAAACGACAGAGGAACGTCGCAACTTTTTAGGGTTCTCCATTAAAACAAGAAATAGCATATCGTTTCGTTCAATCCGCACATTTTAAAAGTAAACTACAAGAACTCATAAGTCGAAATTAAGCACATTTATAAAAGTTCTACCCACTTAAGGGATACCTCTTAAATAATATAAATTTTTATGTGAGGTTTTATACAGTTTTTAGAAAAAAAAACGTACTGATTAAGTGATAAGTAATGCCCGTCAAAGTTTTTAGCAACTAGTCTCGGATGAATCAAACACTGCTCCCTTTTCATAACTGTTTTAATACTGTTGACGTTTATTTTTTAATATTATCCTTATTTTAGGGACGTTAAGGAACGTGACATCTAACTGTCATTTTAAATAAAACTGCTCTATGCGATGGTGTTAGATAACCCCCCTGTCAAATGTCAATTTAGTTCAGAGAGTAAGTATGTTCTTGATATATAAATAGTTATTGTAGACTGCCAAATTTCTTAGCATCTAGTCTTTGCTACGGAACCCTACTATATGCGTGAAGATACGCACTTAACCGGTTTTTAATTGAAAGGGGCAAAGACTAGTCCAATTTCGACTCACGAACAAAACCGAACGTACAACTGTAGAACTGGTTGCATTTATTCCACTACACCTTATAACGTTACGCAATGGAACGTGTTATAAAAAAAGAAACCAGATTTCGTAGCGGTGCTTTCTTGACGTGTTTAAATGCCAACTGAAATTATGGTCCTTTATTATGTTTTATTTTTAAATTTCGGACCGCAAATGAAAGTTCGTAATACAAGGAGCTTAATAAGTGCTGTGTGAATGACATTTCATGAAATTGGATCGATTAATTTTGATCGTTAACTTTTTAATAAAACACTCTTAAGGGCATATTTTATTCGCAAATCCAAACTAATATTATAAATGAGAAAGTCAGTTTGTTTGTTGGTTTATTGGTTTGTTGGTTTGTTAGTTTGTCCTTCAATCACGCCGCAACGGAGCAACGGATCGACGTAATTTTTGGAATGGGTATAGTTGAGGACCTGGAGAGTGACATAGGCTACTTTTTATCCCGGAAAATTAAGGAGTTCCCGCGGGAATCAAAAAACTTAAACCTCGCGGATGAAGTCGCGGGCATCAGCTTGTGTAAAACATGCCAGCATTTATATAGGAAAATTAAAATATAGAGAAACAAGTGGACATAAAATCTTGGTAGTAGTCTATTTATTTTATTTTTAACGATCTATTAATTATTTATTAATTACAGTCGATTTAAAGTTACTTGGAGTACAGTACCTTAGTTATATCTACGATTAGATTGCTTTCTGTCGTTCACGTAAAGGATTTTCATTGAGATTTCTATTATTATATAACTTTAGAATTTAAATCTATATATTATTTTTTTAAAAAATGCGAAAGTTTGAATGGATGTAGGTATAGATGGATGTATGTTACTAAATCAAGCCAGAACGGCTATCTGGATGAAATTTGGCACAGAGATAGATTATAGTCTGGAATAACACATAGGCTACTTTTTATCCTGGAAAATTACAGAGTTCCCGCGGGAACCGAAAAACCGGACAAAGTCACGGGCATCAGCTAGTATGTTATAATTAAAGCGATGAAGTGTAATAATGTCGTATGTGACATAATATTTTAATGACCACTGTAGTTCAAGAGGATCTGCTCATTTTCAATAAAGCCCATTGAAGAATTAGCTATTTCGCGCAGAAATTCTCTTGAAATTTTGATACCATACAAATATACGATATTAGTATTCTATTTATATCCCCACCACCACTACTGCCCATTAACGTCCCACTGCTAGGCACAGGCCTCCACTCTCATAAGAGAGAGGGAATTAGAGCTTAGACCCACCACGCTGCTCCAATGCGGGCTAGCAGCTTTTAACGGTTATTATCATGTTAGTGATAATAACTGGGACCGACGGCTTAAACGTGCTCTCTGAGGCAAGGGGGTGGAACACCACCTATTCCTAACTCCGGGCTAGTATTGAGAATTTCTAGTCAGAAAAACCCAATACTTAACTATGGCCCGACCCGGGACTCGAACCTGGGACTTCGTCGGCCGCAGTTAAACGTGCTAACCACTAGACCAACGAGGCAGATCTATTTATATAATATGAATTGATTAATTGACTAGCTAAAGATAAATTAAGCTTGTCAAAAAAAAAATTAAGTGTTAGTTAGTAAAATGTGTTACGTCATATACTTTCTTTAAATAATAATATGTATAATTCATATTATAAAAGTTATAAATTGACGCGCTGCCAGGTGAAGGAAACAGCCATGTTAGCAGTTTTCTGGTGGGAGGCTTCGGCCATGGCTAGTTACTACCCTACCGGCAAAGACGTACCTACCGCCAAGCGATTTAGCGTTCCGGTACGATGCCGTGCTGAAACCGACTAGTGGCATGGGTTTAATATTACTGCCATAGCCCTGACAGGTTAGCCCGCTATCATCAGGTGACATCGCAGTCAAGGGCTAACTTGTAGTGACATAAAAATCAATCAACTCAGTTTGCCGTATTTCAGTAGAATAAGCTTTCCGAACCGGTGCATGGTAGAGTCTTATCGTATCATAAGTGACACAAGTTGTCCTACATGAAATAAATAAATAATTTCTCATTAAGATACTCGTATAAGAGAGTAAGCGTAGCTCGTAGAGTGTACAAGTTGCAACTTAAGCTAGAAATAAGCTGGTTACATAGCTTGAAGAATGAATAAAAGTTGAAATAAAAATTATATGTTTTACTTCATGTAAGAATTTGGTAATATAATGATTAATGATATTTCAGGGATCCACTGCTATGGTAGAGTTGGTTTTCTAAATGTGATGGAATGCCCAAATTATACCATGTAAAGGACAACTTAAACGACAAGGAAGCCTGGAAATAATTTTCTCTAATGTCTCTGATAGTTCCTTAGTTAAGATGATTTGTGAGATGGTGATAATAAAAAAAACCCGGCTAAGTTTGTTGTGGGCTCTTCTCAGACCAGGGTGCGTTTAGAACCCTCGTAGCTTTAGTTTTAAGATACCGCTACCCATTATCACCATCATGCTTTTTAAGTAAGTAATTTTTAGACGACAATAGTGTACCTACAGTGTACCTATATTTAATAAATGACTTGAATCTTGAATCTTGAATCTACTCTCTCTCTGTCTCTCTGCGTTGAATTCCTGATTGATGCAGGTCGTGGCAACTTTATATTAATTAATAATGGCAGGGGTTTTCTATGGACAATAATGCGATTGTGGTAATAATGCAGTGGATTCCCAGGTCCTTCCACATTCGACTATACTAAGAGTAGGAACTATTTCAAAACACTACTAGTACTATCTCAACTACATGATACTAAAATTGCAGTATTGGGAAACTCCCTTAGTCATCATAGGTATAAAACTGGAAAGGTCTTAGGGCAGAAACACACTTTGGACAAAAAAAAATTGTCTAGCGCAGAAAAAGTTTGCTTATTCACTTTTATATAGAGCGGCGCACACAATGCGACTGAAAGAAACGTTGTTCCACTCTGATGCGGACGTTTAGCGCAGACGTTTCGTCATGTCTGGTCTGTAGTGTGTTTTCACTTCAGGATTGTTGTCGGAGAATGCCCTACTAATTTAAAAATACTAAAAACCTCTTAAGGTAGCTTTAGGGTGCACACTACCTTCGCTCATAGCGCTGTTTTAATAATATTGACGTTCGTGTTTTAGAATTATAATCTTTATTTATATATAAAACTGTAATTTTGAAATAACCAGTGTCATTAAGCTTAAAGCTATGGAAGTTACCCACCTGTACGTAATACTGAAAAACTTTTTTACCAAAAAAATATATATTTTCCCACTCCATGCCACATTACGGTTCGCGCGCGGCGGCTGGCTGACTGCTACCTACGGAAAGCATGGAGTTGAAGAGCTTCTAGAGTGTACAGTGAAAAGTTTTAGGCGAAAGGAATTAGGGAACAAAATTTTTTCAGTATTATGTCCTTAAAAGGTTATTAATATTCTTACATTATCTCTGTATATAAAAGACCTACTTATATTGAACGGAAGGATTTCCCCACAACAAGGTCTTCTAAGCGACGCCCGTGTTCTGTGGAAATACTTATTGGAGATCTATGTCGAGCATTGAGCGTCTATGAAATTGATGTCTATGACCAACTGTCGTAAATACATTAAGCTATTGAGTACAATACATGATATTATAATTGCGTTTGTTTTTTTAACTAGGCGGTTATATAATCATAATGGAAGAGATAGAGCTAACGGCCTGGCGGTAACTGTTACCGAATTTTAATTGGGCGACTTTCTTTAGGCGTGCAGCTTTCAATTGCGTAACTGCGAAATGAGAAACAATTATGTATGTATTAATATACCGGAAAGGAAGTATTTTTGGGCGGAACTTTCTAGACGTGATATTTATGTGAGATCGCTCACGCAATTATCACAATACCTATATAGACTTTTTTGAATACTCTCATTCTCATCCATTTAGATAAAAAATAAATGTTTGCAAAAATTATGATAATTTAGATTTATTTTTGTCAAATTTTCAAGCAAATTTACGTGGGAGATGGCTAATTTAATAACGTACTTAAAACGAATTATGAGTGAATTTTAATGCATATTACAATTTGTTATCCTTTCTCTATTCATAAAATATATTATTTTTGTACCTAACCTATACCACTTAACAATTTCACCTTACTCACTTTCAAGGAAGCTGGAAGAGATTTCTATTTTTGAGGTAAGCTTTACCTTAGCCACTTTTTTCTATAAGTTAAAAGACAAGACATTTTGTACAAAAATAAAAATAAATGAATTTTGAAAAATATTGTTTGAAATATTTTTATCACAATCATGTTACGTAACTTCAAAAAATATTTACATTTCTATTTAGAACGTTTTATGAATGTATTTTATACGTAATATTATATAATTTGTATTTATTATTGAAATGTTCGTAGGCAGCTTTCTTTTGAACATAACACTATATGAAAATGGGTGGTGTATTTATTCTACGATGAAGAGGGTCGGTCACTAGCAATTTACTATTCTTTCAGTAATTAGAATTCTTTAAAAAAATCAACTCTACATATTGCATTCAATATATTTTTTCTAAAAACATCAAAACGAAGTGACTAACCCGTAATTTAAGTGGAAATTACCTTTAATGCTCCCACCTGAAGTGTGTGGCTGTTGACTTTGCTGCACATTGCTCTGGGCTTCCAGCTTCGTGCTTACAGAGTTCCACATATCAAACATGTTCAACATAATGGTCCCAAAGGACCTCGGAGCACGATCACATAAACTTATCCATAACACACTAGGTTAATAATAAATCACAAAGTCGGCGCAACGCTCACCCATTTTGTTTCTTCTATAATATTTATTTAATACACTGCAAAAATTCTCAAGTCTCAAAATTGTTCGTCCGTCGTACAAAAAACTTAAGGCTATGTCTGATCCCAGGTTAATTTGTATTTTCAATATATTGCGTTTGATATCACTGTGTTGTTATTTTTAAAGTAATTCTATTTAATAAATACGCTTCTATAATATTTATATATTATAAACTTTCTCAAATGGTCAACTAATGTAAATACGCTATAATTTTTTTTTGTTTTAATTTTATTTATTCTCTACGTTTATTCGGATTTAAATATCAGTCTAAAATTTTCGTTCGTAAGGTTTTGGGTATGATTAGGGAAGTTATACATTCATTGGTGGGATTTTTGATTAATTTCAATAAACTAGTGTTATTATTTTGTGAATTATCAGCTATTTTGTTGTGGATTAAATATTGCAGTATAAATTCTTAATAAACCGTGATTATATTCGAGTTTTTTATTTAAATCTTGTCTCATATATTGTCGAGGTGCGGTCTTATGTATAAAAGTTGGCTGCAAGAGTCTACGTCCCGTTTTTTTCTCTTCATAGTTTGTTTAAGCATCGATTTAAGGCGTCCTTCTTGCTGTTCACACTTTCGACGAGTAGGCCTTCGCACACATTTTAATTATTTAAAAAAAACTGTTTTGTCAGGTGACAGCGCGGTTTAAATTTAGAATCTGTTTTGCATTTTATTCTTGGGAGTTTTTTTAGCCGCGTTCATGGATGCACTGGAGTGCAGTTGCAGAGGGGTTTCAGCTTCAGGCTAGGGGGAGGGGAGGGGCCGGAAGCGTTGTTTTTCACTGCGCATGCCCGAAATCGATCCCGCATGGCCAGTGAGGTGTTCAAAACTTAGGGCCGCTATACACATAGCCGGTCGGCACATTCAACTCAGCAATTTTTATTGAACTAGCGAACACCCGCAATTTAGCTCGTGGAGATTAGAGCGAATCTCTATGCAAAGTTGTAGCTATTTAGGACTCTTGTATGCTAAAAATATGATAAAAGTGACCTTATTCTGTTTCTGCAAGTTTTTTTCCGCTCCACAAAATACAGACAAGTTCATATTTTGAGCTCCAGCCATTTACGCCTTAATTTTGAGACTCCTGGAAGGTTTCACACACTAAGATTATAAAGTGAATAGTTTTAAGACTATAAATACAATCTTTAATATTTAAATATGTACTTTTTTGGATCTTTATTCACCTATGAATTAATAGAAATAAAGTTGCACATAATAACAGAAATCCAAAAACTATGCACAATAGATAAATGTATATCGATCTTACCCGTGACTTCGTATGTATTAAATAAAATTTCATTTCAGACATAGATTATTTTAAACATTATAGATAATACTGTCGTACCCACTACTGTTTTATTGCCATATATTTTTCAATCAACTGCAGTGAATCTAATTTTCTATTAATAAGTATTAAGTAAGTAGTAAGTATTAAGAAAATCTATTATTCTCATTTTTTTCTGTTACAGCTTGTTTAAACAATCAGTTGACAGTCGTGCAGGCTGTGTCACTCAGAGCTGAATCAACTATGTTTTTGTACAGTTATTTTGCCGAACATTCATATATATTTAATCAATATTCTTAAATTAATATCCTATTCAATCGACCTGTTTTTTTATCTCTTATGATGAACAATAAAGTATCATTTACTTTACTATGCTACCCGGCCGTGCCAAGCCGACTATGTGTGTAACAGCCCTAAATACTACTTGCATCGCTATGTATGGGGCATGGAAACGCGGTCCATAGTGCTGTATACTCTATAGTCTATGGCAGCTAGTATATATAGGGGCGTCACTCGCCTATTATGTCATTTTGCTTTGATGTTCGCTAGAGTACTTTACCGTTGTTACGCTGTATGTACGAGTAGGTGTTTTGTGCAACGATCTACCTTTGTTACACTATTGAATCTTTTATTGTATGTGCGTTTGTATATTAATAATATGTATTGTTCTTTATATATATGAAATGGAAGCTAAGAAATTGATTTTTAGCTGTTAGATACCTATACGCTGGCTAGTACCGGCATACGGCGTCCTCATTCACTTTTATATGAAGTTTACAGACTAGGTGAAGATGAAACGATGTGCCTTTCCAAAGCGGAAGTTTGCCCAGTCCCTAGAGTGTTCTTGCCCTTAACATAGAGGATGGATTTAGGCACCCTGAGGTGCGATAATTTCGTGTATCCATTCTCATACGTTTAGGGTACCGTACATACCTAAACGTATGAAAATGGATACATGAAATTGAGCTCTAATTCAATGCTGTTATGGTTTATTTTACTTTGACGCCGAACTTAAACGATTTGATCAGCAATTCTTACATAATCGCACCTCAGATTTAGTATAGTTATTAATTTCAGCGTGATACGCGAACAGAGAGAGAGAAAAAAACTACTTTAGGTTATGGGGCGTTACTACTATCTCTAAAAGCAGTATTAAGTATTTCAATATGACAGATTTATGACACGTACCTTGACGTCCCTAAGATATTAAGGATGACAGTAAAATTCTAAAACATGAATGTCAACGGGGTACCATATTTCATCAAAGATTTTGTACAAAATAAATAAATAATACTTACAAAAACGTACGTACAAAATAAATAAAACTTTCGTATTTACAATATTTTTTTTTTTTTTTTTTTAAATTATACTTACTATCTCCGACGGAGGACGGAGTTCTTATTTATCATTTATTAATATTACTTATCAAAATTTATTTAGTTGTTATTCCTATATTGGTTTTAAAATTTTGGCATAATCCATGCACATTGCACACTGAGTAATCTTTACCTCTGTAAGTTAGTATATCCTCTTAATATACAAAATACCCGAAGTCTATACTACCCTATGCAATATACTTATTTTATACCAATTAATACTCTATTTATTTCTCCTTATTACTTTCCCCGCTATCTTGTTACAGTAATCTAAAAATATTTCCCTATCGTTTTTATCCTCCATTATTTCTATGAAATTTTCTACTATGATTTTCTTATCCATTCTTATCTCTGTTTCCAATCTTTCCCTTGCATATATGGGGCATTCAACCAGGATGTGGATGACGGACTCTTGCACGCCAGGTTCGCAGAGGCACGATGCGATTACGATTACGATGCGATTTGCGATTTGCGATTACGATGCGATTATTTACAATATTAGTATGAATCAAGGTTTTAACAGTAGCTCTAGAACAACCACCACCACCACCACTACAGCCTATTAACGTCCCACTGCTGGGCACAGGCCTCCACTCTCACAGGAGAGAAGGAATTAGAGCTTAGACCCACCACGCTGCTCCAATGCGGGTTGGCGGCCTTTAACGACTATTATAATGTTAGTGATAAAAAAAAATGAGTTTGAGTTTTGAGAACCACTCTATAAATGTGACGTTTTAAATGTCAGAGTTCATCGTAGATTCACCCGCTGCATTTCGATCAATATCCTTCACTAGTTCCATCCCATGACTTCGTCTGCGAAGAATAACATCCATTTGCGAATCCTCATCATTATCATCAAGTTCCACTACCTTTTTAATAAATATTAATATTAAAGTGTCTGTCTGTAAACAACTGCCTTTAGTAAACGGCATCGTACCGGAACGCTAAATCGCTTGGCGACGCCGGTTGAAACCACCCACCAGGCCAAACCAGAGAAAATTCGGAAATTATTAATTTCCAAATTTACCCCGCCGGGGATCGAACTCGGGCCCTCCCACGTTAAGACAACAGCACTCAACACAGCACCAAGGAGGTCGTTAAAGGTTCTGACTTTCTTGCCGGCTCTTCTGAGTAGAATCTCCTTTCCGAACCGGTAGTAGAGTCCTTAGTTCTATTTAATGACAGTTATGAAATTTATTTTATTTTATTTTGTTCAGACAACTTACAACTACAACAAAAATTATAAAAATTTATTTATTTCGTTAATTATATTAAATTTATCCAACAGTCTTATAAAATTAGCAGTATATTATGGTGTTTTTTGTCCGTTCTCTCATAACTCCTTCGAACTAGAGTTGATTTATTGAATGATAAATCTCAAATACAATGTCGAAGCTAAGATAGTGCGTAGTCAAAGTTGCGCAATGTGTTACGACATGCAACACAGCGTGTGGCGTGTGTCACAGACTGGCGCTAGTTGCGAGAAGTGTTTTAAGTTGCACTAGTTGAGCATGTTGCAGATAAAATATGTAAGTTGCAAAAAATCCATATCCATCCATACTATCCATACTAATATTATAAATGCGAAAGTGTGTCAGTCTGTCTGTTTTTCTGTCTGCTACGCTTTCACGGCCCATCTGTTCAACCGATGTTGATGAATTTTGGTACATGGGTAGATGGTATCCCAGGGAAGGACATAGGCTACTTTTTATCCCTGAAAATTAAAGAGTTTCCTCGGGAATCTAAAAAACTGTTTCTTCACCCGATTTTGAGGAAATTTGGTACATAGGCTACTTTTTATACCGGAAGTTCCCGCGGGAATCAAAAATCTTAAACCATGCGGACGAAGTCGCGGGAATCATCTAGTCTATTATAAAAGTTAAAATATGTTAGTTGCAAAAAATCTCTTTTAAAACTTCTTCTTGGAAAAAGTTTTACTTAGTTCCATGATAACTATAGTACAAAATCATAAACATTTAATAAACCTGCCTGAGGATTGTGTGAGGAAATCTTTTGTCAAAAAGATGGACCTGTTTAAGGAGTTCATAGATGCCTGCACGTCAAAAAGCAAGTATGAACTCCTGAAACAGTTCGAGTAATACGTTTTAAGCTGTCAAATGACGTTATCATTTGCTTAGACAATTGTGCCCATGGTCATTATACCTCCCTTTTCTGTAACTTACGCGCTATATTCCTTTTTTTATTTATTCCTTTTCTCTAACTTACGTGCTCCATTTTTTTTTCTATTTCCTATTCCTTTCTATTTTTCTCATTTCCTATGTTGACTTCCGGATACCGTAACTTTGGTGTCAATAAACGTGACCGGAACGGCACTGGAATCTAGACAACTAAATCTGTTTTTTTTATCCACTACAAGCTAGCCCTTTGACTGCGATCTCACCTGATGGTAAGTGATGATGCAGTCTAAGATGGTAGCGGGCTAACCTGTTAGGGGCATGGCAGTTAAATTAAACCCATACCCCTTCGGTTTCTACAGGGCATCGTACCGGAACACTAAATCGCTTGGCGGCACGTCTTTGCCGGTAGGGTGGTAACTAGCCACGGCCGAAGCCTCCCACCAGGCCAGACAAGGGAAAATTCAGAAATTGTAAATTCCCAAATTGACCCTGCCGGGGATCGAACCCAGTACCTCCGCACGTTAAGGCAACAGCGCTACACACTGCGCAACGGAGGTCGTCGTCTTTTATTTGGTAGTATTTTTTCTTTCTTTAATTCTTTGTTTATAATATGATGTAATTGGTATTACTGATGAATAAATCTTTAAATGTTCAAGACTAATTAATGAATGGGCTGAATGGCATCTATCTAGTCTATTCGTGTATTTGGGGGTGCTTTTGTCTTAATGCAGTGCGTAGACTTTATTTTTATTTCACTACAAGTTAGCCCTTGACTGCGGTCTCACCTGTGTTAGATAGCTAGCTAGTGTTAGCAGTTAGTGTTTTAAGTGTTCCGTAGTCAACAAGTAACCCTTATAGTTTCGCCATGTCCGTCCGTCCGTCTGTCCTTCCACGGCTTATCTCAGATGCTGTTAGTACTAGAAAGCTTTAATTTGGCATATAATGATATGACGTGTATGTCATACGTTAATCACGCAAACAAACAAGCTTTTTTTTTTGGGTATGTAGATAGATAGATAGATAAATTCTTAATTCCCTCACAAACATAAAGATATATAAAGTAAACAAGTAAGTACAGAAAACAAAGTGTAAACTCATAAGTAAAGTGGGGAGATTTTTTTTCTCGTCTATCCCATAGTGTGGGATCTCATTAGATAGGTCGTTCAAAAATATTGTGGGTGTGGAAACATTTTTTTTTGATTCAGGGATCCGCTACTGAAATATTTAGCTAGCAAAGTGCTAATTTCTGTTACGAGTCAAATAAGTCACAGAAATGACCATATTCGGTTCTCGCTTTTAAAAACGATGAGTAAATATTAGGCAAGCGTTTTCGTAACATTAAATAAACAAGAGACTTATTATGATAATAAATATCTTAATTGCTCAGTAATTTCATCTGTTTAGTAACATCCTGTAGTTAAACCTAACTTGAGAGCACTGGAGCGGTTATTGCATATTGCACTTTAGTTATACAATGAATATACCTCTCTCTGCGTCCTATTCTTTATTGCTGAGGGTCGTGACCCCTTTCCATTAATTGTGATTGTGAACCCAAGAAAACCCCTGCCATCAGATAGTAGCCGGAACCGACGGCTTAACAAGGCACGGGAGGAAACAGAAAGGCCAAATTCGGACTACCAGATTTGGTTACCCATCCAGTCACAGTCACTAGGCCACTCGGCCCTCGTAATATACGTATCCATACTAATATTTTATAAAAACTATATGAAAATCATTTAAAAAAACGCCCCGCGCAAGCGCTTGACTCGCGCCCGATGTGAAAGTTGCCAAAAATCTTTTGTGAAAGCTGGCGAGAGTGGATCGATGCCATAATTATTATTACATATTACAAGAGATACGCTAAAAGAGAACCCGGATGCGGGATTGTAGGAGGTTCTTTCGTGTTTTTTTTTAATTTTTTGGAGAGTGCGCGGCATTTTTCAATACACTTCAAAAAGGAGGCTTTTTCGACCCATTTTTATGTAAGTGTGTTTGTTCACCGATTTTAAAGACGTAATCTACATACTATCAGGAAGATTTCAGTCTGCAGACTACCTAAGTCTAAATTGTTGGTTTTTGAAACACTGACAATTTTCTTTCATTTTCGTTTATCAGCTCTTGTTAAAAATAAATTAAGGTTTAAAAAGACGCAAGGTTTTGAATTAAGATCCAAATACAATAAACTAGATCGGCGTGGTTAGGTTTTTGAAATTCCGCTGTTTTTAGTTTTTGAAATTCTCTGATTTTCGGGGATAAAAACGTAGTGTTTGAATGCAAAACTATCTCTGTACCTACCAAATTTCGTCAAAATCGTTTAATTTGTGTAAAGTTATAGCGAGCAAACGAGCAGGCGGGTCACCTGATGTTAAGTGATTACCGCCGCCCATGAAAATTTTCACCAGAGGGTTCCGCCAATGCGTTGCCGGCTTTTGAGATATTTCTTTATCCGCCCTTTGAGGAGCCCCATATTATAATCATGAGAGAACACAGAAGATGAAAGCTGGTTCCATAATTTGCAGATATGTGTCAGCAGAAATGACCTGGAATAACGGGAGATGGTAGAAGACCAGGGAGGTTACTACCATCGCTAGTAAGTACGTAATTACGCAACTAATTGTAAGTTAACGCAGCATTTTCCAAAATAACAGTATTATGTCACGTCCCTTGACATCCGTAAAATAAGTATTATAATTCTAAAACACGAACGGGAACAATATTAAAACAATACGGCTTTAAGCAATGGTGGTAAAATTTGATTGAATATCTCTTCAGAACACCCCGTTTTAGAATACAGACAAAAATTGCCACTGTCTAAAGAGGTTTAAAGAGACTTCCCAAATGATTTTGCTAGTACTAAGTACATTACCTACGCGTTTACATCGCACTAAGATAATTGATAACTCCTAACATTCAAGTACCTACATTCGCTAAGTAAACCCAGCAAGTACCTTAGTACCTAAAATACAGGTTTTAAGCTAGCGTGCAGCGAGGACACGGCACTAAGTTGCCCGTTTTGTTGCAGTGGAAATAATTTTGTTAACTTTTAAATGATTGGTTCAATAAAAAACCCTTTAACAAGGTATCTTTTCCCGTTTACTCACGATGTTTTCCGTTATTGTTAAAGCAAACTATATTTAACTAGCAGATGCCCGCGACTTCGTCCGCGTGAAATAAGTTTATTAAATTCCCACGGGAACTCCCTAATTTTTCGGGTAAGTAAATATATAACCTATGATACTCACAAATAATGTAGCTTTCTATTGGTACCAGAATTTTCAAAATCGGTTCAGTAGATCCAGAGATTACCCCCTACAACGTAACAAACTCACAAACTTTGCCTCTTTATAATGTTAAGTATAGATTTTCCATTAAATCCAAAAATTTAGAGATTTCGAGTTCAAACTTCAACTCCCGAATCACCTCAAGTCTATTTGTAAAATAGGTATGTGATTACAGTTTTGAATAAAATCCATATCCATCCAATACTTATAATATACTTCCATACTTAATATTATAAATGCCAAAGTGTGTCTGTTTGTCTGTCCATCTGTCTGTCTACTACGCTTTCACGGACTGTCTTTTCAACCGATTGTGATGAAATTTGGTACAGGAAGAGCACAGGAAAATAAGACGGTTTTTTTATCCACTACAAGTTAGCCCCTGACTGCGATCTCACTCTTGATGGTATAAGTGATGATGCAATCTAAGATGGTAGAGGGCTAACCTGTTAGGGGCTTAGGGGGTGTATATTTACTCCCTGCCACCAGCTTAGTGGCTTTTAAGGTTATATTAAACATGGTAAGCATGGTAGTTATATTAAACCCATACCCCTTCGGTTTCTACACGGCATCGTACCGGAATGCTAAATCGCTTGGCGGCACATCTTTGCCGGTAGGGTGGTAACTGGCCCAAGCAGAAGCCTCCCACCAGGCAACTTTAAACTCCAAAATCGGCTGAAGTCTGTATCAGTTTTGAATAAAATCCATATCCATAATAATACTTATACTAATTGACCGAGCGAAGCGAAGGTCTCTGAGTCTACTTGGGTGAATTGGCACTTGTCCGTCCGTCCGTCCGTCCGTCCGTCTGTCAGAGCATTATAACTTCTGAATTACTGAACGCAATTACTTCAGCTTTAAATATAATATGTAAACCAATGGCCTCCCGCCGAATATGGCTTAAAAAATAATAAAAATCTTTATTTCAGGGGGGCTCTCATAGAAGCGAATGCGAAGTAAAATATTTTTTTAAAAGTTACATAGGGTTGCGGTATATCATTTTAAAGATAATTAGGAACAGAGTCAAAAGAGAATCGAGAATCAAAAGTATTTTTTTTTAATTTTTCCCCCAAAATTGACGAAATGGGGGGCTTTCAAAGTGGAGATTTTCTAACGTCCAAAGATGACTTCAGAACTCTAAATTTTCTGAAAGGATGAGCCTGAAACTTGATCAATTATTTCAATTATATCCTGTACTTGAACAACAAATACTAAAATTAGATAAATATTGTAAGGAAACGGAATTATTTAATTTTTAATGAGCTTCAGTATTTTTAACAGAACTTCACATTTATGTCAATAGATGGCGCCGCGAGGTCTCAGTTCGGGGCGAACCACTAGTATTATAAATGCGAAAGTGTGTCTGTCTGTCCATATGTTTGTCTGTCTACTACGCTTTCACGGCTCGTCTTTTCGACCGATTTTGATGAAATTTGATAAAGAGGTACTTAGGTTGCACCCGGGGAAGGACATAGGCTACTTTTATCCCTGAAAATTAAGGTTCTCAATTTTCCAGGATAAAAAGTAGCTTCCGCTTAGTTTAAGAAATTCAGGTGGGAGTCTAATAACTTAATACACGCGGACGAAGTCGCGGGCATCATCTAGTTGAACAGCTATTTACAAAATATGCCATTAATTTAAATGTTAAATCTGTCTTTCTACAGAAGACCATCGCTGTAATCCTAGGATCATACTTTCACTGCCTTTCCTTTTTAAAAGTCATTAGGCTTATTTTTAACATGTAGATTGTAGATATTCAAATTAAAGTAATTTATGAGAAACCAATAAAAGTTTTTTTTAATTTGAATAAAATGTCCATTATTTTACCGTTGCAAAGTACTTTTACTGCAGAAATGTAATTGCGAATTGTATTTAGAAAGTACATTTTTATTAAGCTTTGATTGTTGCTAAAGTAAAGTAAACTAAAAGATAATTTATTCAGATATGAAAGTATTTTTCAATACACTACATGTTAGCCCTTCACTGTGATCTCACCTGATGGTAAGTGATGAAGCAGTGTAAGATGGTAGCGGGCTAAACTGTTAGGGGTATGGCAGTTATAATATTAAAACGTATACTCCTAATCGGTTTCAATACAACATCGTACCGAAACGCTTAATTGCTTGGTGGCAGTCTTGGCAAATAGGGACGGTACTAAGGCAAAAGTCTCACACTAGAAAATATGTTAACATGATTCGACCGCATCGAAGAAAAGCTTATGACGTCAGAAGAGGTCAAACTTGACGTGACCTCTACTGACACACTAGCTACATAATTTGGCGTGACCGATGCTACTGATAGCCCGCCAACCCACATTAGAACAGCGTGATGGGTCTAAGCTCTAATTCCCTCTCTACTATGAGAGTGGAGGCCTGTGCCCAGCAGTGGGACGTTAATGGGCTGTAGTGGTGGTGGTAGATGCTACTGATTCGCATTTTCAGTTCTAGGTAACAATATGTCCAGCAGTGGACATATCGGTTAACATGACAAGGTCAGAAGCACACCCGTTCGGTATACAGTGCTATATGTTAGCTTACTTATTACTGGGTGTTTCCTAAAATATAGGTAATGTTGGTAAAATCGGGCACAAGATGCTGAGAACGCATTATTTTATTTATCTAACTAGCTGATGCCCGCGTCTAAGTCCGCGTGGATTGAGGTTTTTTGGTTCCCGCGGGAACTCCTTAGTTTTCCGGGATAAAAAGTATGTGTTATTCCAGACTATAATCTACCTCTGTGCCAAATTTCATCCAATTTTGAATTTCCGGGGCTATGCATAGGGCTCCAGGATGCAACTTCTTATGTGGCAAATTACGACAAGAAATATTACAGACTGTCAGACACATTTTCGCATTCATCAATATTCATACTATAAATGCGAATGTGTGTCCGTCTGTCTGTCTGCTACGCTTTCACGGACCATCCCGGAATCAACCGATTTTGATTAAAATTTGGTACAGAGATAGTTTGTATCCCGGTGAAGGACAGAGGAATAGGAGTTCCCGCGGTAACCAAAACCTTAACCGAAGTCGCGGGCATCAGCTAATACCTACTTAATAATTAACCTATATCAGCTAAGAACAGGTTCAGTATCGGTCTTAGCCATAGATTGACCTATCCTTCTGAATAGGTCTATGAATAGAATAAGCAAAACCGAGTGGATCTGCTAGTATGAACTGTAAACACAGTCACATGTTAAGATGGTACTTAAATTGTAATAATAAAGCGAATAAGGTCAACACTTTACATATGCGTTTTAAAGTTTCGAAGTTATTTGAGGTTAAGACTATGGATTACATTTTTTAATATTAAAAAAGTAAGAACCATAGAGTTTTTTTTTTATTTATTGAATGATAATCTAAAACCTGCTTTTAGTATTAGTTGCAAAAATTAAGGTTTAAAAAATCTTAATAAATACGACCGGCTCGTTCTAATTTTAAATTCTAATAAAAAAAAAATATTCTTTGTTTTAATTCAATAACAGCACAATTAAATAGGTAGTAAAAAGCAGACTAAAAAATGTTCATTTACCAATTGACCTAGAAAAGTACAAACAAAAATATTACAGAGATAAATTTTTATCTTAAAAAGCAAATAGTTAAAAAATGCCCTTCGGTCCCGAAAGAGAAAAATAATATTTCCCAACGGTTTCCCAACATAGCGGGCTCTCTTTCCGACGCAAGGTTATGCTCGTGCCCTCTCGCTCGCACAGTATGCAATACATCTCTGCAACTAGAGACCTTGATAACCACATTTCGTGATAGATAATAATAATTTGTATGCGGGTAATAATTATACAGGCCTTTTCAATTTAAAAAAACTAACCACCTAGGCACACAATTTTATATTTAAAAAAAAAACGAAACTTAAAAAAACAATTCAAATGTTGATTATTATAGCTGTTCTAATATGATAATGACGTTACGAAACAGTAGTACGACGGACGAACAATCTTAAATTTTATATCATAATAGTTTTGTCTACTCACATCAACACAGTCACAATCCAAAAAATAGTCACTCACAAAAAGTTTGCAATCACAGAAAAAAAAGTAGAAACTCTTTGGTCCTCAAATGTCAAAATCGAATCGTGTCAGTTTGCGAATTTAAATTTCGGCGTTCGAAATTTGAAAGTTTCGGCGCGTTGGACGGCCGCGCGCGCGCCTTCTAAGCCACTACTGAATTTGTTTGGCTGAGGCGAATGGTTAACGCAATACAGGACTGTGAAGGTACTGGCCACAGGCAATTTCGAACATGAATTCATTCAAATCTCTATACTGTTTTTTTTAAAACTTTTTTTTAATATTTCGAAAGTTAAACCCCAAGTTTTGTTCAACGAAACCTGAAATTTTCTCTTAGCCCTAAATAGGGTTTAAACTATGCCCTAGATACGCTTATGAGGTACCAGATGTTAATTTTAGTGAGAGGTACAAACTATATTGCTATATGGTATCCTTTCTGTTCGATTTTTTATAACTTTTTTGTTACTTTCAATTTCTAGACCAGTCTTTCTTTACACAGAAATTTTTTTTTACCTTAGATTCCAAAATGAATAAGGTAGCGCAATTAAAATATATTTCTCCAGCTGATGCCCGCGACTTCGCGTGAAATTAGTATTTTTAATTCCCACGGGAACTTCTTAATTTTCCGGGATAAAAAGGAGCCTATATGTCACTCAAAAAGGAGCCTAGTCACTCTCCAGATTCTCAACGATACCCATGCAAATGCATGCAAATCACGACGTTAATTTTATACTTTGTGACGTGAATAAAGGATTAGCCAGCAAACAAACTTACTTTCGCATTGGAAATATTAGGGATAATTCGATTAAGTTTAAAGATTTCTAAACCATAGTAAATTTTTTATATTTTTCTTAATTCCTCTGGCTTAGGCTATGATCTAAAACCATACAGCCTAATCATGCCCAAAAGGTAGAATAATTATTAGCTTTAGATTTTCAACTCTCACAAATATGTTTTAGCCCTATACATAAAGGTTCAGCCAAAAAATAATTCTATTTATAAAATAACAGATGTTCTACATTCAGTTCTGTCAGATCTGAAAAACGTTTCGATTTATCATTAGTCAAGAAAAATAGCTTCTAATACAATAAAAATAAAAGTTCTGACTCACTCATTGACTCATCAACGCTCAGCCCAAACCCTTGGGCCTTGGTTTCTTGCCGGCTCTTCTCAGTAGAACAGCTTTCCGTACCGGTGGTAGAGTCTTGACATATTATCATAAATGACACAAGTTGTCATACGTGAAATAAATAATCATTTATCATATTTTGGAAAGCTGAAATTTTGCATAAATCTTGTAGAAAGCTGAAATTTTGCACAGCAGAGTTCCCGTTACAATGTAGACAAGGAATACGGATATTTCGCAATTCCACGAGAGCAAAGCCGCTGGCTATCGCTAGTGTTTCGCATGACTGCCCAAAAAAGGAGTTGTTTTCAGGGTTCATGTATACTAGCTGATGCCTGCGACTTCGTCCACGTGTTTTAATAAAGTTTTTTTTTTTTAAAAAGCCTTTTAATCCTTCCCCGAGATGCAACCTTCCTCTGCACAAAATTTCGTCAAAATCGGTTTAACCCTTGGATTTTTCAAACTCCAGGATCCATTTCTCCACGAGAAAATTATTATGAATACTATGAAGTAACTATGAACTATTACTACGAACTATGAATGAGGGTCCCTCCTAGTACCTGCAAATGCAATATGTTTCCGGCTTTTAAAATAGAAAATAGTGGAAATAGTTACGCTACTGACCCCTTATATTTAGTCTGGATCGATGGACGATTTAAAAGATGGCCCGGGAAAGCGTAGCCGACAGACAGACACACTTTCGCCTTTATAATAATATAAGTATTAAGTATGTACTAATAAATGTACGCTACTTCTTCCGCGTGGATTTAGGTTTTTAAAATCTCGGGGGAACTCTTTAAAGAAGTCAGCATCATAAATTGCATATGTCAAGAGTGACACATGCAACTTAAGATCCTGACTTCTTAGAAACTTAGAAATTGTTTCTATGCAAAAAATCACATTAATCCGTTACTCTATTGCGGGTTGATTGAAGGACAAACCAAAAAGCAAGCACACTTTCACATTTATAACACCAAGTAAGTATGACCATAAATGTCAGTGATGTCGTAAAAAAACCTTCTTGTCTCAACCAGGCACAAAACCCGCGCCTTTTTATGGAAAATACGAAGTGTACCCAAAGCTTTCGGATCGAATAAAATCTATATTTAAATTTTAACCCTCCAGTGTTTTTCGTTTGCAAATTTAACCCTTTGCCGGTGTCCCTTTAGAAGTGACAGGACATGTGAAGTCCATTGAGCAGGAACCGGACCCCGGACCCGCCGGAGGGTTGGACGCTATTTAAAAAATTAAAACTGGTCAAGCGCGAGCGTGGTCAGCTCAAAAAAGGTTCATATTTGTTTCACAATAACACATCATAGATTACAATGACGAGGTCTAGGTTGGAGCGCGCTTGACTAGAAGATGCCTATTCACTCTTGCCTTGAAGGTACTTAAGTTGTGCGTGGCAGGAAACGGCGCTGGAAGGGATCCTTACTCCAATTTTTACGAGAAAAATTATGGTTAAGAAAAATTAAATTTCGGGTTTTCATAATAGGGATGTTACCAAATGTCAAAAATAAATTATTTCTTACTGATTATTAAATAAGTCTTCCGAAAGACCTTAAATTCACATCCTCAGTTAATTTTAAGTTTGTTCACCATTTTCCATACTGATATTATAAATGCGATAGTTTGGATGGATGGATGTAAGGATGAATGGATGTTTGTTACTCAATCACGCCATAACGGCTGAACGGATCTGGATGAAATTTGGCACAGAGATAGATTTTAGTCCCGATAACATATAAGATACTTTTTATCCAGGAAAATTTAAGAGTTCCATCGGGAAGTAAACTATAAATTGAAGAAATAATTGAGATTACATTTGATAACGTCAGAACTATGTATTTCATACAAACTTCCATACTAAGAAGCGCGTTTTTAAGTTTGATATAGAGTTGCTGATTTGATTGAGTTGTCATCATCCCTATTTCGATGACTGCGTGTGTGTGTGTGAAGTCGCCAGCGTTTGACAGAAGTTTGACCAGCGTGGTAGACTGTGGCCTGCACACTTCTCATTCTGAGAGGAGACTCGAATGGTGACGATGTATGCTTCAAATTCAAATAGGTAGTTTTTATTCAAATAAACTTTTAACAAAAGCTTTTGAATCGTCAAGTGAATCTACCATTGGTTCGGAATTCTATTCGAGACTCTGCCAGAAGAAACTCGGCTGTTGCTCTTTAAAAAATTAAATTTTTAATAGCTGATGCCCGCGACTTCGTCCACGTGGGTTAAGATTTTTTTAATTCCCACGGTAACTCCTTATTTTTCCGGGATAAAAATAAGCCCATGTAAGTCTTCCAGGCCCTCAACTGTACCCATGCAAAAAATCACGTCGATAGGCTCTGTTGATTGAAGGACAAACCAACTAACTAACAAAACAAACAAACGAACACACTTTCGCATCTATAATATTAGTATGATTTTTTATATTTATCATAGATGATTATTTAAAGTTTGAGTGGCTCTTCTAAGACCATGGGCGCGTTTGGAACCCTCGTAGCTTTAGTTTTAAGATACACTAACTGATAATCACCATCATGTTTTATAAGTAATTGGACGTGAATAAGTGTACAGTGTACTTAATTTGAATAAATAAATATTGATTGATTAAATATACATTCAAAGATAGAATCGATTTTCAAATATAATAATAATATATGAAAATTTATTGGGAGTAAAATCAAACTTTCTCCGTTACGTTATTTACTTTGTTTCCATGACTATGACTATTTTGATGAATATAAATAAATGTATCAAGCATGCTTTCGGTAATATAAAAAATGCGTTCATTTATCCTCATTTACTAATCTATTTATTTTATAATCGTTCATAAAGAGTACACTTCAGTCGTGCGTCGGAGCTGACATACAAGATTTTTTTTATCTTTAAATGAGGATTTCACAATTTTCCACGGACCCCTAAATCTCTAGGGGCCAAGATCAATACAAGCTAGGGAGATGGGACCATATAATACAATAATTAAGAAACCAGCTTAGCGTATTGTGGGAAGTTACATATACTTACAATTGAAATTATAGTTGGTACGGTTTCGCAAACTTCCCAGGACCAAATAAAGTTGAGTATTTTTGCAATATTATGCCTTTAAGTTCGCCTCGGCTATCAAATTAAAGTTTTTTAGGGTTCCGTACCTCAAGTCGAAAAAGGGAAACCCTTATAGGATCACTTTATTGTCCGTCTGTCTGTCTGTCTATCTGTCTGTCTGTCTGTCCGTCTGTATGTCTGTGTGTCTGTCTGTCTGTCTATATATCTGTCTCTCCGACTGTCTGTCTGTCTGTCTGTCTGTCTGTCTGTCTGACTGTCTGTCTGTCTGTCTGTCGGTCTGTCTGTCTGTCTGTCTGACTGTCTGTCTGGTCTGTCTGTCTGACTGTCTGTCTGGTCTGTCTGTCTGTCCGTCTGTCTGTTACGGCATAAAGTTGCAACTACTGGACGATTTGAATAACACGGGCTATTTTTTTATCTCGAAAAACAAAGGCGTTCATTCGGGATATGGGATGAAAGTTTTGGTCGACTTGGTTTTGGTTGGTGGAGAAGATTTGACGCAGTTACATAGTAAATGTAACTGCGTCATATCTCAACCGATTTTGAAGATTAAATAGATAGATAAAACTCTTTATTGCACACGCTTAAAACAGAAAAAATAAACAAAAAGATAATACAGAAAGGTGCAAATGCTATCAATATTGCTAAAGCAATCCAGACAAGTGACAACCTAGTTTGGGGAGAGGAGAATATCAATGCCATAGTGTTAGATAGATCTAAACTCTAAATTTTTATTTACAAGTTGTATGGTCTTGTTGGTCGCATGTGAATTTTGTGAAGATCTGAGACCCAATTGTCTAAGCAAATCGTAATCATCTGACAGCTTTTAAAACGTATTACTCGAACTGTTTAAGAAGTTCATACGAGCTTTTTGACGTCAACGGGTCAAATTATTTGTTTGACAAACGATTACGATTACGATTTCCCTACACAATTATGGAGGGCACTTGGGCACCCAAGATTTTAGGTCCCTGTTGGAAAGTAAACAAGGGAATGATTAAAACACACCCGACAAAAAAGATTAAAAAAAACAATAACAAAACACAAAAAAGATAAATGCGAAACTACGTACTACGCGGAACTACTATTACTACTACTATTTCCCACCTGGGAAGTCTGACAGATACCCCGTTTTCTGTCAAACTCGTCAATGTCATTGACTTGTCACTGCTTAGAGAGAAGGAGCGGGTTGCCAAAACTCGATTACAACTCCCTCATTTAATCTTTATACTGTTTTATCGGGTTATATCTACCTAAAATAGAAAAACAATTGTATATTAAAAGCGAATATATCGCCATTTATATTCGCCTTTCGGGGGCCCCCGTGACAATGGGGCCCTGTAAATATGGTACTCAGGATGTCTTAATTACATCGAGTGCCAGCGTGAACTTACGTAGCTTTACTTTCTTGCCTATTCAAACTTCGTATAACAAAAACAGTAGGTATTAATAGTATCTTCACAAATCACAATGCACTACACTGATATTGACAAGACGGTCTGGCACAGTACACAGTAACCTAATTCCGAATGATACGCACTGATAAGGTATCGGGGTTCGTATCTCGGTCAATGGACGATACGAGCGGAAAAAACTAAGTTTGGCGAATTTTTTTTTTTTATTACTTAAGTCTTTGTTTGATTTGCAGATAGTATATATTATTGTACCTAGATATAATAGCGTGGTCGATGGGGCGGGCCCGACGCCCCAATTCACTAACTCAGTGGCTTTTTTATCCATTGAAGGTTTGCTATGAAATAAAAATTACATATTTTCATAGCAAACCTTCAATAGATGAAAAAATAAGTCAGTTTTAATTTTCTGATAGCCTCTGAGTTAGAGAATAAATAGGCTGGTCTCACTTACCGGGGACGTCAAAACTGAAACTCAAATGATTGTTATTATAATAAACTTTCACAATTGCTTTTGAATCGTCGATTGAATCTACCACCGGTTCGGAATACCACTAAGTTGCTTTACAAG
Source organism: Erebia aethiops (assembly GCA_923060345.2). Lineage (NCBI taxonomy): Eukaryota > Metazoa > Arthropoda > Insecta > Lepidoptera > Nymphalidae > Erebia > Erebia aethiops. Next base: position 4,400,981 of record OV281087.1, on the reverse strand, counting down.
TAGCCCAAAAAAACTTTTTAAGAATCCAAAGTCTGCATAGATTTATGTTTTCTGTGATTAGCTTATGTATTAATTTTAATGAAATAATCTCCACTACAGCAGCCCATTAACGTCCCACTGCTGGGCACAGGCCTCCCACTCCCATAAGAGAGAGGGAATTAGAGCTTAGACCCACCACGCTGCTCCAATGCGGGTTTAACAACTATTATCATGGTCGTGATAATAACCGGGACCGACGGCTTAACGTGCTCTTTGAGTAACTGACGGTAACTAACCGTCAACTTCCAACTTCGGGCTGGCACTGAGAATTTCTTAACCGAAAAACCTAACAATTTTTTTGCCCGACCGGGAATCGAGCCTAGGACCTCGAGATCCGCAGTCAGCCATGCTAACCGCTAGACCAACGAGGCAGTTAATGAAATTATATGCTAAAAGCAATAGGTATGTATTATACCAGAAAGTAGAGTCGACAGAGTTTTAGTATAATTGCGAATGCAAACGGAATATGAGCTGTACCTACGCTTTCTTCACTAAAAATTCAAAATACATAGGTACCAAATCAAAGTGGTGACAGCCTGGCCTAGTGTTTTTGACGGCCAAAATGCCTCGTTGGTCTAGTGGTTAGCATGTACGACTGCGGCCGACGAGGGGAGGATTCGAGTCCCGGGTCGGGCCTTAATTAAGTATTGGGATTTCTGATTAGAAATTCACAGTACTAGCCCGGAGTTAGGAAGTTTGGTGTTTCATCCCCGTGCCTCGAAGAGCACGTTAGCTGTCGGTCCCGGTTATTATCACTAACATGAAAATAGTCGTTAAAGCCCGCCAACCCGCATTGGAGCCGCGTGGTGGGTCTAAGCTCTAAATCCCTCTCTCCTATGAGAGTGGAGTCCTGTGCCCAGCTGTGAGACGTTAATGGGCTGTAGTGGTGGTGGTTGGGTATTTTATAATTTGTTGCCTGAAATAAATGATTAAATTAAAAATTAAATTTATTATTCACACTTTTACCTGTTATCCCAATGAAGCTTGAACCAGTGACGTAGACTTACCTGAAAAAAAGAAGATCGTTATTACTATTTATTACAAGCTGATGCCCGCGACTTCGTCTACGTTAAGTTTTTTTTAAATTCCCGTGGGAACAAATTAATTTTCCGGGATATAAAGCCATCGTTTAGCCTATGGCCACTTATGTCTACCAAATTTCATCAAAATCGGTTAAAATGGTGCACGGTGAAAACGTAACAAACAAACAAACTCACATTCGCATTTGTAATATTAAGCAAGGACTAGCGAACGCCCGCGACTGAGGCCTAGGCTTTGGACGGGGCGGTGATGAGTGAGTCAGTGGGTGAGTCGGGCTTTATCATTTTATCGCATGAGATCTTTTACTATGCTTTACCTGTCATTTTCAGAGTACAATTTCATGTCACGTAATAAATAAAATTATATGTGATAATATTCTTCCGACTGAATTTCGGCAACGGCGGCCAATCTCCATATAGATTAGGCATCTGAGTGGGAGATATTATAGTGCACTAGTGTGTATACACGGATGCATTCTCTTTTCCCTTACATAATAATATTCCTATTTCCTCACTGCCCCATGGAAAATCTGACACGACCGGAAAGAGATCAGGTGCAGGACCGACAGCTTTACGTGCTCACCGAGACACGGGGGTGAAACACCGTGAAACAGAAACTTCCTAACTCCGAGCTAGTACTTACTTAAAATAAAAAAGACCCAAAACATTATACTGACCCCGATCATCGAATCCAGGACTTTATCATCTACATCGAACATGCTAACAACGAGGCAGAAATTTCATTATAGGAACTTAACTTCTAAAGTACCTGCTTGCTAAACTAACATTAAATAAATGTGCCTCGAACAGGTCTTACCATCTAACGGTTGCATCCCGGATCCGAGAAGGCACACTCAGACATAAAAATACTCAACAAATTACGTATAAACAGCTGTGCGAAACTGTGTCAATAGCGGTCGTCCAACGGTACAAAAAGAAAAAAAAGCGTCGCCGCCACTCGTCACAAGATGGCGCTGGTATTCCGTAATGAGAAAACTCTTTTTCTTATAATTTTCTCGTGAACTACTGAATTTTATTAATTTTTACGGGTTTGTGTGTCTTGCATTTGTATGAAATGGAATTTGTGGTTATTTTATAATAAAATGCTATTTACATTATCCCTAATCATAATACATAAAAATATTACAAATTAATTATTTAATGAATGCATGTTATCTTTTTTTCAATAGGTCAAAGTTAAGTTTCATCTACTGACGAGTCATTATTTTGTTTATCTGAAGTAAAGAACAAAACTTCGTTTCTACTCGACAACAGATGGCGTTACTTACTGTCATGAGAAATCTGATTTTCTTATAATTATTTTCTACGAAAATAATATTTATAGACAGTACATAATATTATTAGGTAGCATTACTAGGTAAATAATTAATGTATTGAAATTTACATTTAATGTTGTGTTTTCGCCAACAATATAGGTCAAAGATAAGAACACTTCAACTCGATGAGTAATGATGTTTATCTCTTATTAACAAAAACAATAATTGCATATATATGCAATCTTATATTATTGCGTAGACTGGTATTACAGTTATGTGCATAATATTCATGTTATAAATATGATTAGTTTAAGTATATACCGCTAGATGCCACTAATAAGTAAATGGTTTGAATAGAAATACTGTTTTAAAAGGGTTCCTACAAAAGGTATTTTAGCTATTACATAATAGATGGCGGTACCTAAAAAATAGCGCAAGAAAACCTTTAACTCAAGTAGGCGAGTCTATGTCAAACATAGATCCTCTGTTAGTCCAACAGTGGACATCCATAGGCTGATGATGATGCAGAGGTAATAATTACTCGTTCAAATGAAATTAATTTAAATTTATTTATTTACCGAATGATACCGAATTTCGATGATCAATGTATCGTGAGGAATCTTTGATTTTACGGGATCATATTTTATTAAATATAATCAAAATCGGTTCAAATAATAAGCTATGAAAAAGTAACAAACAGATAGACATACTTTCGAATCCGTACTATAAGTCAAGACTACACTGATTCGGAAAGAAGTTTCACTGAAAAGAGCCGGCAATTTTATTTCTTTATTAAAAATGTTCTGCGCAGTAAATTTAAAATCGTAAAGATGGGCGCGCATTGTTTATTTATAAAGCGCCGAAGAAGCTTTTACGGTATCGATCGCCCGGTGTCTCACTGCCCTATAAATGGAGTGATATTTATAGCGGGAAAACAGAAATACGGGGGTGCACTCTCTGCAGGCGTAAAGCCTTTCTTTGTCCACGCCTACAGATCCTGGAATCATTATGAAGTCTTATACAGTTTTCATTCCATCATACTTCATACTAATATTATAAATGCGAAGGTGTGTTTGTTTGTTGGTTTATTGGTTTGTTGGTATGTGGGTTTGTCCTTCAATCACGCCGCAACGGAGCAACGGATCGACCTGATTTTTGGGATGGGTATAGTTGAGGACCTGGAGAGTGACATAGGCTACTTTTTATCGCGGAAAATTGTGGATTTACCGCGGGAATCAAAAACTTTAAATTAAGTCCTATGACTTTTATGTACTGTGTCGTACGCCTCTTATACCCTATTTCACGTGTAGAAAATGATAAATAACTGGAATATCCCTAGCAGGTTAACCCGTTACCATCTTAGACTGCATCATCACTTGTAATCTCTTGAATTTACTAATTATAACTCTACCTTCTATAAAAGATCTTTCACAACAGAAGCTTCTTGTCTATGGAACTCCCTTCCTGAACAAATAAGGGGAAGTCAGTCAGTACAAATATTTTTTAAATTCAGAGTTAAACAGCATTATCTTTCAATGTTATAGTATATATATATACATATTATCTATCATTAAACTTTCTTTATAAATAGAATTATATAGTATAATATATTATATAACAAATATATATTATATTAATTTAGTTTTTGTGTATTTATGTTTATGTATTGTATATATGTATTTAGTTTGTGTAAGTAGTACCTATATCGTTTTTATATAAGTAATTAAGTTAGTATATCAGTTAATTTATTAAGTATAATAATATATTGTCAGAATTTAATAATTTCAATAAAATATATTATTTTTGTACCTATACCTACCACTTCACAATTTTACCTTACTTACTTTAAAGGAATGCTGGAAGAGATTTCTTTTTAGAGATTAGCTTTACCTTTGTCCACTATCAATATTTTTCTATTAGTTTTAAGACGATATTTTGTACACAAATAATAAAAATTAAAAATTAAATAAAATCATTAACCACCAGGTGAGATCGCAGCCAAGGCGTAACTTGTAGTGGAATAAAAAAAGTTCTAAAGTTAGACTAGGCGACAGGCATGGCAAATAAAGGTTTAAAGTTTATAGCATGGCACGTAATATGTAAAAGATCACTGCATGGCACGTCATGCGTGCTACCATGACATTCTTAATTTTTAGTACTATTGCAATAATATATTATATGATTTTTTACTGTTTATTTACTACTGTACAAGAGTAGCGTGACTATGCAATAGTGTAATAAATTAACTAAGAGTATTTTTATAAATATATGCTACTTTTTCCTTGGTAAGCCGTGAAAAGGAAGCAGACAGACACACTTACAAATTTATTATATTAGTATTAATAGGTAAATCGATATTCTTAAGAGCATCACCCTAAAATGGAGAGACAGGAGCAGGCCCTAAAAAGGGGTCAATTTCAATAGCAGCAACTTAAATCCTACGTCAAAGGCCACCTGACAACTATGGAGTGTAGAATAGACTCCCTTTTACACTCCATACTGACAACCCATATCTATAATAATTGACAACAGTAAAACCTTTGGTAAAAACCATGGATGTAGGAATATCTATATGGATTCCGGACTAAAATAACTAGCTGATGTCCACGACTTCGTCAGCGTGGATTGAGGTTTTTTGTTTACCGCGAAAACTCTTTCATTTTCCGGGATAAAAGTAGCTTATGTGTTATTCCAGACTACAATCTATCTCTGTGCCAAATTTCATCCAGATCAGTTCAGCCGTACTGGCGTGATTGAGTAACAAACATCCATCCATCCATCTATCCAAACTTTTGCATTTATAATATTAATACTAGCGAATGCCCGCGAATTCATCTGCGTGGTTTGAGGTTTTTTGGTTCCCGCGGGAACTCCTTAATTTTTCGGGATAAAAAGTAGCCCATGTGCTATTCCAGACTATAAGCTATCTCTGTGCCAAATTTCAGCCAGATCCGTTCAGCCGTTCTGTCGTGATTGAGTTACAAACATCCATACATCCATCCATACATCCATACATCCATCCAAACTTTCACATTTATAATATCGTCGCTGTAGTTGGAAAATTAAATAATTACACTTTTTGGGAAATCGACTTTATTGCATTTCCAGAAAGTCCAATTAAAGCCGCACCTTTCTGTATTTCTAATTTTTCTTAGTTAGTTTTAATTAAAAAGATAATAATAAATGAATCTCGCAAGGCGCAAAAGGTGGAAAAATAAATATGGAAAAATTGATAAAAAAGTAGCGAATGAAAGTTAAATAACTTATCAAAAAATAAATAAGTTCTCTCATGCATCACTTCGAGAGCGAAAAAAATGCATAAAGTTCGATATTTAGTTTTCCCTCGACACGTATATTCTTAACAGGGGCAATTCAGTTGGGAAAAATTAAACAAAGTCAGTTATTTAATTAATCATCCCATGATTGCTAAGATATAAGCACATTTATTCAATTATCAAAAAAAATACTTCTCAGACTGTTTATAATTTCAGTACAAATATAATTAAATAAGGGATTTTATTCAACATTATTAGAGCAATCGAAACATAAAAATTATAAGATATTTAGTTGTTGATATCACTTGCAATCCGGAAATGATTCCCAATAGTCATTTAATAATTGATAGTAAATTAAAAAGTTGATTAATAAATGATTGGACTGCTTAAGAATGGTTTTATTTTTATTTTTATTGTGCCTTTGGTAGCCCTTGACTGCGATCTCACCTGATGTTAAGTGATGATGCAGTCTAAGATGGTAGCGGGCTAACCTGTTAGGGGCATGGTAGTTATATTAAACCCATTCCCCTATTCGGTTTCTACACGGCATCGTACCAGAACGCTATCGCTTGGCGGCACGTTTTCGCCGGTAGGGTGGTAACTAGCCACGGCCGAACCCTCCCACCAGGCAGGCAGGTTTACAGAACTGTACGTGAATTAGGCTAACTTTTACAGGCATAGTAAATTTTTAGCATACCTATCTACATTTAAATCAGTTCAATCGTACTAGTTTTATAATTAAACCTTTCTCAGTTACTTAACTATAATATTTATAATTGATAGTTTTGATTTTGGTGAACGTTACATAAGCTTAATTCGTTTGAACTGATCTGATTTAAAATGTAAAATTTAAATTTATAAAGGTAAAACTAAAGGAAAGTTGATAGCTGTTATAATTTCAATAGATACTTAGTTTAAATTTTAATGGACGCATGTACCTTTTTGATTTTGATGTCTAATAACTAAATAAATGCAAAAGTTTGTGAGAGTGGATGGATGAATGTTTGTTACACTTTCACGCAAAAACTATACGACGGATTTTGATAAAACTTCATGATGTAAAAGTTCATACATCAGAATAGCATATTTTATCCCGGAAAGTTAAAGAACTTCCGCGAATCAATCATCAGCTAGTCTTTAATAGCTGTGTTCTACAAATTGTTTAAATTTTTATTATTTTATGTACAGAGTCGTTATTATAACAATTACTAGCTTCACTTACATAATCCTAGTTCGATTAAACCATTCTTAGTTAATTTTATCTTTAAATACATAGTTTTGATAATACTGTACGTTACTCATAAATTATTAAGCTATTTGGTTTGAAAAGACTGATCTCTATTGTTAAATTTAAATTTATAAAGGTAAAACAGAAGAAAAGTTGATAGTTATCATTTCAAGTATAATTGTTATATTGTTAAAAGTGAAATTTTGTTGATTTTATGAGTAGAGTTGATTAATAGATTGGTGGTTTTTTTTTGTACGTCTGGTAGAAGAACCTAAGTGTTTCAGTAGTTTTGTTGATTACTTTTCACAGTTCCAATAAAAATAAATGTTTATTTGTTGGTTTCCCTTTAAAAAACTTCCTATTTTTAGTTAAAATATTACCCATGAATAGGATAGTCATAGTAAAATAAGTAAATAATAGGTCATTTAATCATCTCACTAAAGAGGAAAAATTAAATAAAGGTACTTATACCGTAAATTTTTCGAACTTCAACGCAATATTGACGAAGAAGAACTAAATAACTAACATGCACAAATAAATAAGTGCATCAAATATTCAAAAGTCTGGCGAGGGAAAATTAAATAGTTGCTTTTTATTTTTTTTCTCACAAACAAATGAATAAAAATGTATGACAAGTAGATTCTGAAATAGATACAGCAACAATCTATAACATATAAAAACATGGACAGTTAAATTGTTTATTAAAAAAAAGTTATCCCCATTTTTAACGCAAAAAAACAGTAAATCGCGTTTTACTCGCGATATTGGTTTTGTTAGTTATTTATTTTTCCAACTACAGCGGCGATATTAGTTAAGAAGATAGAAACATAGATTTATTGCCTTGGAGGTTGCTAAATATCTCCCTTCTTACTCAAACTAATAGTAGGAAGTTCCAAACTAGTGATAAACAACATATATAATCCATCATCTAATAAATTTATTGATCTTTTTTTTATCAAAGAATAGGCTTGCGCTTGACGACAATCTCAGTGCAAAGCAATGATGAGGTCTAGGTTGGAACGCGCTTGCCTAGAAGATGCCTATTCACTATTGCCTTGAAGGTACTTAAGCTATACGTGGCAGGAAACACGTGCGCTGGAAGGGTATTTCACATCCTGGAGGTTCGAATCACGAAAGTAGAGCAGAAACGAGTTGTTCGAGCGGACTGAACGTCAACCACATAAGGATGCCAACGCTGACGGTCTCTTACTGTTCTGAGGTAGACGGTGACGGAGACGAAATCTTAGTTCAAAAGGCCTGAATAGTTTTGGATTAGGTTGTTATGTCTGGTGTGAGGCTTCGTCCGTGGTTAATTACCACCCTACTGGCACGGCTACCGATAAAGACGAAGGACCGATAAAAACGATTAAGCGTTCCAATACGATGCCGTGTACAAACCAATAAAGGTATATGGGTTTTATATAACTACCATACCCCTAGCAGGTTAGCCCGCTGCCAGATCGGGCCAGTTAGATCGGCCGCAGGACCGACGGCTTAACGTGCTCTTCGACGCACGGGGGTGAAACTCCGCCAACTTCCTAACTCTGGGCTAGCTAAGAATTTCTTGTCAGAAAAACCAAATACTTGTTATGGCCCGACCCGGGACTCAAACACGGGACCTCGTCGGCCGCAATCGAACATGCTAACCACTAGAACGAGGCAGTTATACCCCTAACAGTAGGCCGAAAACAACTACAATAGAAATGCACCAAAAATAGCTCTTACCTGACGCAGTAGTGGTGGCCACAGTAGTTATCGATAAAGTGGTCGCCGTCGACGTCGATGTCGATGTTTCATTCGATGCGTTCGATGTGTTCGCCGCGTTCGTCATTTCCACAATTCGATCCACTGCTATTCGATTCCCGGGTAAAATCCCCGTGCTTTCCGTCTGTGTTTCCTCAATAACTTCCGTCTCTTCGACCTGAGGGCTCGGTGCTGCTTGGCTCAAATCATTGGCTACTATGACATTGACAGTTGTTAACGACTCCATATCAGAGTTTTCACCTTGCACATGAGAATTGTCGATGTAAACCGCAGCGGAACGCGCGCCTAACGTCTCCATAACACTCTCAGCTAACGAACGAGTCGATAGCTCGTCCATATCGATATCCTGTTTAATATCGATTATAATTTGGTGTCGTTTCCCCGAACCAGGCGGGCTTTGCACTTGGTGGACGCTGACTTGGGCTTCAGTACCCGGCTGTGACATATGATGTTGTATTACATGAGTCAACTGACCTTCCAGCGTACTGTCTCGGTTGCCCGCCATTTTTGTTGTGTTAAACGAATTTTAATATCGATAACTCACTCAATCGATACCACACTCGATTGTATCATTTCTATTAACAATTCACGCTCAGCATTCAATCGAACACACTATTAAAGTGATCAAATCAGACTTTTTAGAATTATTACTCTCTTTATGTTTCAGTCGTTTTAACACCCTTTTTTTGTTACTCTGTTTTATTTAAGCACGCTTTTTTTTTCAGTCGCGTTAACACCCTTTTTTGTTGCTCTGTTTTATTTAAGCACGCTTTTTATTAATAAATACGCGCGTTTTCCTTATAGTAATGAACACAAGTATCACACATAGGATAATTTCCTTCACTAGGCTTGGTAGCGTCCTTGATACAATGTCCTACTGCACTGCAGAGCGCAGATGCATACAATCTAGGTCAGGGGTCGTCATCCTAATTTTTTTTTGTTGATATATTCTTGAAGTCTTTGTGCGTTTCTATTGGCAGTGTTGGTTGGTGGAGGCACAGAATGCTCACATCGCTACATCTGTGTCTTCTGTGTTTGTGTCGTAGCACAGTGACACAGTGTCCTTATTTCGGAGCGCGGTCCGCGATCGCGGCCGTGTCGTAGCCACTGTGAGGCCTACGAGGCGTAGCGCTACGCCGCGCAGCGTAGCGCCTGCGTAGCATACTTCCGTGAATAGTTCCGGGGATATATCGTGAGGCTGTTTTTTTTCAGAAATGTAAGCAATTGAATATACTCTATTTTTCCTATTGAAATACAATTATTTATCTCTTAAATGATCAATAAATGAAAAATTTAAGCTCTTACCTAAATTTTCAGACAAATAAATAGAAATAGATACGTTATAGCTTTACTGGGCGGTCGGCCTACATCTCTACTTCCGTTTAAATTTTGAAAAGTCAGATTTGTTTAGGTTATACCGTGTTAGTTTTTGAGATATTTAAAAGAACATAAATCATAATTCACAGATTACAGAAATATTATACACTAAATACAATTAGCAGAATTTCGATTCATAGGTACAAATGATAGAGTCAAAACTAAAATTCAGACACGGAAAACCCACTTCATTTTTTTTACTCACTAGGTTTTTACCAAATAAAATATTTTTTAGACACTACGTTAACAATTACACCAAAAACACATATTCACTTCAAATATCTCCCCAAATTAAATACTAGGTTCACATCAGGGAGAAAAAAATAGATACGTCAGACAGACAAGAAAATATCTTCAGACTACCCCACGATCTATCCCTACAAGCTTTCCTCATGTAGAGCGGTGCACATTTACCGACACGTGCAGGCGCATGCGTAGAACCCCCTATCCCTCCTCTCGCTCGCACCACACGTCTGTCTCGCTCCGTCCTTCGATCGTTCGGGAATGACGAAAAAGGCACATAATCGAATTTATGTCGGTCCCTGCGAGTATGTATCTAGTGTACTGATTGCAGAAAAAAAACAACGATTTTTTTTTGATGATCCAAATTCAAATATTGAATAGAAGCAGGGTTACTTTGCGGAAGTTGGAGGATTTGGAAGATTTATGTGGTGTGGTGCGTGCTGGTGAGAATTGCTGACTTACTCGGCGGTGAATATCGCAAGCTGCAAGTGCAAGATACACACTGTACCACATAGATTTGTCTACTGTATCGGATTATAGCGAAATAAACTTCTAGTTCATTAATTTATCAATGATCCAAATTCTTTTTTTTAAATTCATATCATAGTCAGCCCTTGACTGCGATCTCAACTGCAAAGATGAAAATTGTCTAACCTGGAAGAAGGAAACTTATCCCCTTATTGGGTTTGTAATAATATTATTTACATTATTGGCCACGAAATGACGTCACTTAGCTAAGTGACGTCATTTCGTAGCGTAGCGTAGTTATAACCCAGCTGAAAATCAAACTCGAGATCTCTCACTGCGCCAGAGACATCTTCAAATCTTGCTTGCATTTTTTTCACGCTACTACAAGTTAGCCCTTGACCAAGTTAGTCCAAAATAGTAGCAGGCTAAACCTGTTAGGGGTATGGCAGTTAAGTATATTTAATGCATACCCCTAGTAGGTTTCTACACAGCTTCAGCCTTCATAACGGAACGCTAAATCGCTTGGCGGTACGTCAAGATGAAAGAAAATAATTGAAAAGAAACAAAAAAATAGAAGGTATTGTATTAGAAGAAGAATTCTGACTCCTTTTTTTCTTTTCTTTTTCTACTAACGCTACCCGGTTCTCATTACGTAACCGGGTATGATCTAACAGGCCAAAACAAGGAAGCCCGAAGTAAACACGGCCTATTTCTATACCTTTCCCTTTTACTCCTATTGTAATATCTGTGTTTTGACCGAGTGATGCGACTCCATATGTTTACGTAGGGAAAATTGCACTCTGTCCATCCGTATGTCTGTTCATCTGTCAGAACATTACTTCTATCGAAGTCCATTTGTATAAATCACTAGTTTAATGCCCACGACTTCGTCCGCATGTAATAAGTTTTTTTAATTCCCACGGGAACTCGTTAATTTCCCGGGATAAAAAGTAGCTTGTGTCACCCTCCAGGTCCTCAAATATACCCATGACAAAAATCACGTTGACCCGTTACTCCGTTGCGACGTAATTAACAAACCAACAAACAAACATACTTTTGCATTTATAATATTAAGTATATGAAGGCATGGGTATTAATTGTTCCAGCGACTAATTATGCTATAATTATAAATTTAATTAAGTAATTTACGATATTTGTGAGATGGTGATAATAAAAAATAAAAAAACCGGCGAGTTTCGTTTTCGACGACCTCCGTGGCGCAGTGTGTAGCGCTGTTGCCTTGATGTGCGGAGGTCCTGGGTTCGATCCCCGGCAGGGTCAATTTGGAAATTTATAATTTCTGAATTTTCCCTGGTCTGGCCTGGTGGGAGGCTTCGGCCGTGGCTAGTTACCACCCTACCGGCAACGACGTGCCGCCAAGCGATTTAGCGTTCCGGTACGATGCCGTGTAGAAACCGAAGGGGTATGGGTTTAATATAACTGCCATACCCCTAACAGGTTAACCCGCTACCATCTTAGACTGCATCATCACTTACCATCAGGTGAGATCGCAGTCAAGGGCTAGCTTGTAGTGGATTAAAAAAAAAAGTTTGCTGTGGGCTCTTCTCAGACCAGGGCGCGTTTGGAACCCTCGTAGCTTTAGTTTTAAGATACCGTAACTGATTATCACCATCATGTTTTATAAGTAACTGGACGTCAATAAGTGTACAGTGTACCTAAATTGAATAAATATCCTTTGACTTTGAACCTTGGGCCATATTGTCAACGCTTAGAGCAATACTAATTATGCAATAAGTATTACTCAAAATGACAGTTTAATGTCACGTACCTTGACGTTCCTATAATAAGGATTATAATTCAAACACATAAGTCAACAATAATGAAACAACATGGATTTAAACTTTGGCAGCATGGCTCCTTACTGGTCTTACCATAAAAAAGTAAAAGAAGCGTTAAGGCGGTTTCAAACCAGCATATTTTTGCGCGTAGCAGGGATTGAAAAACAGATTCATAAAGGTTACAGAATTATAAATGTTACACGTTGAATTGATAACAGAATCAAATTTGTCACCGTTTTCAATGTGTTTTTAAATCTTTTAACAGAAAACACAAATATAATTTCAGTGACAGAAATGAATTTGTAACAGAAATGAAAGTGTTTTAAAGTGTAACCGGAATTCACTGTTGACACGTATTCAAATTTGAACCTAAGGTGAAAGCAACGATGGTTGCAATTGTTTTAAGAAAAACATTGCCAATGTTGTGTCAGTGTGTGTAAAGTCCAATGAAGTGAGAAGACCGCGTTGTCACACCGTGCCATTTGTTAGGGCAAGTACCTATAAGGGTTACAGATAAAAACACTTATTAACATAAATAAACCGTTACAGATTGATTGGCTAACAGTGTCGTTTCTGTTTCTGTTATTAGTGTTTCTGTTCTTTATCAGTTTCGAAAAACAGTGTTTTTAAAAACACTTATTCCGGTTACTGTTTCTTTCCTTATTCCGGCGTGTTTGCTCGAACCTGGTCAGTCAGTAGTAGTAGTCGTCAGTCTCAGTAGTATACGAGTTAAGCGTGTCAAAGCTCGTAAGAGTTGCGGGTGTGGCCAAGGGCGCGCCTGTATGGGCATAAACACGCTTCAAATTCTAATCTTTTTTATTCAAGTTGACTTTAACAAGTGCTTTTGAATAGTCGAGTGAATCTACCACTGGTTTGGAATGTCATTCCTACCGAGAAGAACCAGCAAGAAACTCAGTTGTTGCTGTTTTGGAAAAAAATATTACAAACTAGGTGACCCGGCGAACTTCGTACCGCCTTAGTATGCAAAATTAAATGTATATTTTTCAATATTTCTGAGAGATTTTCTTAATATTTTTTTCCGTAAGAACCTTCTCCTAATAATAACAAATACAACAAAAAAAGAATTAGTGAAATCGGTCCAGCCATTCACGCGTGATGCCGTGACCAAGGAAAACGGGTTTCATTTTTATATATATAAGATATATAATTGTGAGCGAGTCAAATCCATGCTCTTTTATCATTTACATAATTTTCAACAGTATAATAAGCTTTTTTCAGGAGCATACTTTTAATGGATATCTTAAACTTCCAAAAGCAAGCTTAAATACGCGCCGAATAGACGCTAATCTGAAACCGCCGTTAAACGCGTGTTTATTTTAAACCTGACAGATTTTCCTTATACTGCAAAAATACTATTTTTGTTCCTGCCGCCTCTGTTCTCTAACTCGGTGGCTATGAAAAAATGAAAGCCACTGACATATATATTTATATATTTTTTATTATAACATTTTCCCTACACTACCCAGGGCAGCCTACGCTCCGATTACGCAGTCTCCACTCGAGGACCTTTAGAATCCAACGTGCATCGGTCCTCCGACACTCGTGACCAGCCCACTGTCACTTACGCGTGCCAGAAAGCTATCACTATCGTTCACTTTAGTCCTTTGGCGAATCACTTCGTTCCGGACTTTAAACCTCAAAGAAATGCCAAGCTCTTTCCATAGCACGCTGAGCGACTTGCAGTCGGTGTACTAGTCTCGCTGTCAGTGTCCAGGTTTCGACACCGTAGGTCATTACTGGTAGGATGCATTGGTCGAAGACTCAAGTAATAATATTAGGACCTATATGATGGGATTTGACATCATGACAAAACCGATACGGTTGTTAGCATTATTACTCTGGTAATAATGAAACAGGAAACAGGAGCTATAATGTCAATTTGACTCGTTTCATGCGGATACGGACGCCATGTTGAAAAATTATTAGTATAAATACGAGTGTTTTGACGATTTTAATTAAGTCTCCGGCCGGCAGACTCAGCGAATATTGAATACTTTTGTGTTTAGATCGCAATGTGATTTAGAGCTTAACGATAGCAATCGTGGCCGGATCAAATGAATATTATCTTTAAATTAAGCCAACTTTTATTTATTTATATTAAATCTCTCGTGGAACCTCTACACGTTTAACCATTTACTCGTGCAAGTTCGAAATGAGAGTACAAATATATTAAAATTGTTTTATTAATACCTACTTCTGGATTGTGTCGCTTACACGATGGACTCAACGAACAAAAATACGCAAAGGAAATATAAAATTGGGACAAATGTATTAAGTTCGGTATCAATTGAAAGGTTTCAAATGTTGTGGTGATTCCCTAAATATTTAATACTACATCATGACTCGATCCGCCTTCGCATGCGTGGGTTTACCGTGGGCTTGCTGTCTTACCGAAAACGTTGATAACCACTTATTTACACGACTGATCAAAAGAGTGTAATGTCTGCCGGTTTCATGTATGTATGTATGAAAGTTACTTTATTCCATCATAACTTCTAACTACATAAACTTTGTAAGTCAATCACGCCAGAACGGCAGAACGGATCTGGATGAAACTTGGCACAGAGATAGACTATAGTCTGGAATAAAAAATAGGCTACTTTTTATCCCGGAAAATTAAATAGTTTCCGCAGGAACTAAAAAACCTTAAACCACACAGACGAAGTCGCGGGTATCAGCTAGTAACTTCTAAATGCCAAAAAAGATTTGCATATGGTATCGTTAGAATCCTTACATCATCCCGAGTAACTGTCGGTAACTGCTGTACGCCTAAAAATTTAGCCCGATACCATCTTAGACTGCCATCACTTACCATCAGGTGAGAGCAGTCAAGAGCTAACTTGTAGTGGAATAAAAACAAACGAAAAATTTGCCTATATCAAAGGGTTTTTCACTCAATGTCACTCTAGCTTTTGAAGCTATCATATTCCGTGAAGCCTTGACGCTAAGACTGTGTCATAGTGTAAAATCGGCAAAACGGAGTTTTTTAGGGCATATTGTATACTTGTAACAAGTAATAAAATTAAAAATTTTAAAAAACTCACGACGAACTGCAGAGCTCCATTGAAACAACAATAAAAATTGTTTAAAAAATGTGATCACTTAAGGAGTTCCCATGACCACCTCCTGGCTCCATCATAAGACCCTGAGCGGCATCTAGGTACAAAGTGCTAGTCAAGACAAATCAAAAGAGTCCAAACACGACGGGTTTACGATAAGAACTTAAAGAGTTCTTATGACCACCTCCTGGCTCCATCATTAGACCCTGGGCATCATGTAGGTACAAAGCGCTCGTCAAGACAAATCAAAAGAGTCCAAATACAACGGGTTTACGATGAGAACTTAAGGCGTTCCTATGACCACTTACCAAATCACTAGCTCAGCTTGATTGTCTATGGTCCTAAAATATATCCAAGAACCTTCTCACAAGCTATACATATCTGATGCAAAAAACCGCATCTCAATCGGCCCAGTACTTTTTGAGAAAAATGGTAACATATTGAAAAAATTAAAATCATAGACTCTATGGTACTAAAATATATCTAAGAACCTTCTCACAAGCTATACATATCTAATGCAAAAAACCGCATCTCAATCGGCCCAGTAGTTTTCCAGGAAATCGGTAACAAAAAAGTTCACAAACAAACATACAAACAAACAAACAAACACACAACCTCTTAGGGCAAACACATATACCGTCTCCGTTTCGTCGAGGGTAAAAATAATTTACTGTTTTCAAGACCTTTAAGCAGCCATTGACGCATCTCAAAACTGAATTTAAAAAAATCTCTGCATTGAATTTGTTTTTAAACATAGTAGTTTAACCTTTTAAAGCAATTATTCTCCTTATTGAAACTAATAATTTGCTCTAGAAATTTAAAATAAAATGTATGTCTAAATCAAACCCATTTATCGGATTAATTTTTAATGAACAGTAAATATTAATTTTCTTACAAATTATTTTTCTTCTATTTTTGCGACAGACGCTTGCTCGATTTCACCCCCGCCTTCAAGCCTTACATACAGCCCAGCCTACATAGACTTCCAAGGCCGCGCGTATACAATAATGTTCCACATCAAACATTTAAGTACTCATCATAATAATACACCTTCAAGGCTGTCTTACGAGACAATAATAAATTATGTATTATATCATATCATACTAATATCATACACTAGCCGATGCCCGCGTTGCCGTTTAAGTTTTAATATTTTCCCGCGGGATCTCCTTAATTTTCCGGGATAAGAAGTGGCCTATGTCAATCTCCAGGTCCTCAACTATACCCATGCCAAAAAACACGTCGATCCGTTGCTCCGTTGCGGCGTGATTGAAGGACAAACCCACACACAAACACACTATCGCATTTATAATATTAGTATGATGCGAAATAGTGTGTTTCTTTGTTGGTTAGTCCTTCAATCACATCGCAACAGAGCAACGGATTGACCTGGAGAGTGACATTAGCTACTTTTTATCCTGGATTATGAAGGAATTAGTAAAATTTATTCCACGCGGACAATGTCGCGGGCATCAGCTAGTTATTTATAAGGTAAGTTATTTTATTGGACGAGTCAAGTCTAACTTACTATACATTTCTTTATACATTTCTTGTGTCATAAGACTCAATAGACTCAAAGTACGAAAATCCAGCGTGTAGCAACACGCAGCACCATCTATTATCGGGTAGCGGTACTAAATTGCGAATTTAAAAGTAAAACTGCCTGCAGTCACGTGCGCCAACTAACGGACGATAGCCGAATTGCGTTCATTGAACCCGCGGATGTCTGCAATCTGTGTTTAAGATTAACGATTACGATACTACATAACGTCAACATGGGTCGTAAGATATAAAAATTGTGAATTATTACTGAGAAATAAATGAAACACCACTGATAGTCTAGTGGTTAAAACTTTGGCTTGCTATACGGGAGGTCTGATATCCCGGGTATACACCTCTTACTTTTAGTAAATACGTGAAGGTGACAGAAAATCTCGTTAGGCCGTGCAGGAATATGGTACCTATAGGTCCTTGTCATGAAGGAAAAGGAAACTTAGAAAAAAATAGCATGTTTATTATTTTAACAAACCTTCTGCCTTAAAATAATATTATGTAATATCTAAAACAATTTTAAAATGATAATGTTGACTTATTGGGTTCATTTCAGTGTCATCAAAATTGTAACAATGGCACTTTATATAGCAGACACTAAATTTGGCCTAGACGTGATTTGTAGCTTAGATTTAATTATGCGTATATTTTTGATAGCTATAATCAAAAGTGACCCAAGTCTGAATGGGTGACCAACTTTGGCGGTCAAAATTTGGCCTTTGAGTTCCCACCGTGCCCGGAGAGCACGTTAAGTCGGTCCTGGTTATTATCATCATTATGTGATACTAATCGTTAGTACGGAAGCTGTTATAAAATATAACTTCTCTTAATCAAAACGTAAGGAAGAACTTGTGAGCCCGTTTAAAATGCTATTATCATTTAAAAAATCCTGCCATTATTATGTGATTAATAAAAAGGGGTCAGGGTCGCGACCTTTAACATGTAGGAATATGACGCACAGAGAGAGATCTCGTACAGTATAAATGTCCCTAATGCTCCATTGCGCAATATGATGATATTCAGGTTCTGTCACATTACGGTATTTCCCGAACTGACAGCTGACGCGCCGCGAATTTAAAAAGAGAACTGTATTTTTTTCTTGCGTTCGGAAATAGGTCACGATTTGTATTCAGGTCTAGTTTGTTTACAGTTAGGTTCTAGGCTAGGCTAGACTAGGTCAGGCTTGGACTTTGGTCCTAGGCAATGCGTTAAATAGTAGGTCGTGTTGTTGAGGACGTACGAGTAGGTATGTTAATATTGTTTTGATTTTTACCCTAGTTTCCGGAACAAGATCGATCCTTTTACTATTTTTTTATTGTAAATTGTGTTCTTTTTTAATTATGTTCTTATTTAAAAAGTACGAAAATTATTTTAAGTCTAAATAAAATCTAATATAGATTGGATAGAATTGGGATAAGTATTTTTTCTCTAAAAAAGGGGATAGTCCACAAATAAAACTTATATCATAGTACAAAAGCAATACAAATTTACTTGCATGAATTAAATTTATCTAGATCCATTGATACACAGTTAACAATAAAGAATATAGGTATATATAATATATATACATCCATACTTCCATACTATCCATACTTCCATACTAATATTACAAAGGCGAAAGTGTGTCTGTCTTTCCCGACCTATCATTTCAACCGATTTGGATGAAATTTGGTATAGCGGTAGGTTGCATCCCAGGAAAGGACATAGGGTATTTTTCAGCCCAGAAAATTAGGGAGCCCCGTGGGAAATTTTAAAAAAGCCTTATTACACGGGGATGAAGTCGCGGGCATAAGAAATTTTTCATTCAAATTGGTAAGGTGCTTAATCATGAAGGTATTGTCGAAAAAGTTCATTCACCTCGACTGGTTTTGGACCAGAGACACAGCTTTTTTTAAGCACGCCACGCACTTTATTCCGTTAGGTTTGTAGAAATATTATGTTTTACAGCTATCTATACAGTCGTTCAAGTATTACGAGAAAGTTGTTTCGGGTTTCGACGAAGTAAAAAAAATATAGCACGTGCTCAGCTTTACGTTTTTTAAATCATTCAGTGCATAATTTTAAAAAAAGTCAACAATCAAAGATTCTAAAGAACTCTAAGAGAATTTATGGATATTCCAAGTAAATTATGAATACAACCTTGCCGCCACATTTTAGTTTCTTTTAACTATAAATATATTTAAATGAATTTAAAAGGTAATATTTTTATTAATTTTTTTTACGTTTAAAAGTTATCAATTCAATTTTACTAAGAATATATTTGAAATTTTTAATTCAGCTTTCAGCTATAATATAGTTTCGTGTTAATTAAGTCTCAACAAGGCGGAATTTCCATTTAATTCTTATTTTGGTATAGCGCCGTATTTAAGCTGAAAGCTGACGTCGCAGTCAATGGAATTTTCGCGCTAAATGTAGGTTTTTTTTAAATCTAACGCCGAGACGAGGCAACGGCACAACGACATACACACAGTACAGCCACACCTGTCGCAAGCCTTTTTTCCAATCCCACGGATCTCGTCCGTGTAACGGCGCGTACAGTTACACAGTATGTGGGTGAGGCTGCACCGTTATCGACGTCATGTCGCAGAGTAGGGACGTGCGATGCATTCGTATCGATGTTTTTGTTTATGTGGTTTTTTTCTCGTTGCGAAATTTACAGCCATGTGGCGATTGTGTGCGAATTGTTTGTTAATTCAGCTGATTCGCAAGGCACTTCGCTAAAATATATTTAAAGTATTTAATTTTATTAAATCGCTATCACAACCCATATATTAATTGGATAGAGAGATCTATTTAAAAATTCCATGTTTAAAAAAAAAAATAGATACACGAGGACTAAGTCGAGGGAATCATATTTTTATTTTGTTTTATTCAATCAAATGTTAGCCCTTAACTGCAACCTCAGCTGGCGATATATAATTTATATGATGCAGTTTTAGATGTGGTATACCAATTTTTACGGTTGATTTCCACGCGGCATCTTTTCGAAACAGTAAGTGGTGGCGATGGCATACAACACCAGGGAAACCAGACTAGACCAAAACCCATTTTAAAGAATTTAAATTCACAAAATATGTATTATTAAAATAACCAGGAGTCTCGATTACCGGATCAACGAATTACCATAGCTGTAGTTGCTATAGGCTACTTCAGCATGGATTTCCATTGATTCGGTAATCGATTCTGCGATAGACACAATCTGTAGTGGACCCAAGTATGCTGACCGATTTTTTTGTTCCTCTTGATTATAATTATTATCTCTGTACTTTGAATTTGATGCCTAAGCTCCAACATAGACTTTGTTGCAAAAACAAAATCGATTGTTATTCGCTTTTGTATCTAGGCCACATCGCCCACAGAGCTCACAAAAGTGTGTCACCATGGTGTCACCATACATCGATAGCTACTCTAAATTCCGATCACATATCGATATCAATACGAACAGCACTATCGCAGTACCGTACGCTACGTCACGAAGAAAGGGACGTGGCAACGGTACTGAGGGCCGTATCGCAAAACTATCGCTTTTCCTACACCGATGGCCAGCGCGCCGTGTTTCGAACTTCGAGCAGCGCTTTGGATTTGAAAATGGAATGCGTCAGAGATAATTTTTATTTTTCATTGTGTCCGTGAAGGAGGTCAAGGTATTTTGTAATTCAGCCTATTGCAGGAAATTATGTGCATTTCAGTAACAGAAAACGAAACAGACAATACAGATTAATTAATAACAGTGTCACTAAAAGTTTTTTTTTGCCATATAATTTTCCCGAAATTTATTTTTGTCATAATGTTTCACAGAAAAAAAAACACTTAATAGGTACCTACTAACTAGCTGCATATATCGATTTTGTTAGCGGCCGCCCAGAGCTTTGCTCTCGTGGGATTTTTAAAAAATCGGTCTTTCTTCTTGTCGATATTATAAAGGTCCAGCAGGGACCTAGAAGGGACTGAACCGATTCAAAACTCGACAAAGATGCTGGTATCGAAACAGCTGCTGTTTTGTATGGCGCCCAATACATTACCGCACTAGTGCAAAAATTTTTATTACAGCACGGCTGCGTAGGCTTTATATAACATTTTTTATATAACATGTGCGGTAATATATTTTTATCGCCCTAGAGTGAGAAATGACTACTTCATAGCAAATTTTAATAGTGGTGAAGTAAGAGTTGTACAAAAAAAGATAACTAATATTTTATTCTACTGCGACAAATTACCAGCATCTTAAAAGCACCCACCTAACAAGGTCTACATATTTTTTTTAAGTGGAATACAGTGTATACTCTTGTCAAACGATGAATGAAAGGTGCGGATTGGTTATTCACGGTTTTGGTACTTACGTTCACTAGTTCAATGACCTAGCGGATTGCGGTTATTCCGTTTGTGCGACGATTTTTTACGAATTAGGTACCTATCTAGAAGTTTTTTTTTAATTGCCTGTCCTAAAGTCACACAATAATTTTAAGCGACAAAAGGTTGTTTTTATTAATTCATTATAATTGACCGAGCGAAGCGAAGGTCTCTGAGTCTACTTGGGTGAATTGGCACTTGTCCGTCCGTCCGTCCGTCCGTCCGTCCGTCCGTCTCTCAGAGCATTATAACTTCTGAATTACTGAACGCAATTACTTCAGCTTTAAATATAATATGTAAACCAATGGCCTCCCGCCGAATATGGCTTAAAAAGTAATAAAAATCTTTATTTCAGGGGGGCTCTCATAGAAGCGAATGCGAAGTAAAATATTTTTTATAAAGTTACATAGGGTTGCGGTATATCATTTTAAAGATAATTAGGAATAGAGTCGGAAAATATATTTTTTTTAATTTTTGCCCCAAAATTGACGAAATGGGGGGCTTTCAAAGTGGTGATTTTCTAACGTCCAAAGATGACCTCAGAACTCTAAATTTTCTGAAAGGATGAGCCTGAAACTTGATCAATTATTTCAATTATATCCTGTACTTGAACAACAAATACTAAAATTAGATAAATATTGTAAGGAAACGAAATTATTTAATTTTTAATGAGCGTCAGTATTTTTAACAGAACTTCACATTTATGTCAATAGATGGCGCCGCGAGGTCTCAGTTCGGGGCGAACCACTAGTTTATTTTATTTAACTTGTAGTGTTAAATTTTTACAATCAATACACTAATTAAAAAGAGCACAACACTACTTATATAATTTAAAATACTTGAAAGATCTGTACAAAAAAATCTAAATATTATAAAAAATAAACAATTACTTATTATGTTTATGCGTAAACAGATGATGCCTGCGACTTTGCTCGCCTGGGAATTCAAACTATCCATACTTCCATGCTTATATTATAAATGTGACAGTGTGTCTATCTGTTTGTCTGTCTACCTGCTACGCTTTAACGGCCCATGTTTGTGAACCGGCTTTGGGTACAAAGATAGTTTGTGTCCCGGGAAATGACATGGGCTACTTTTTATCCCGGAAAATTAAGAAGCGGGAATCTTCTTTTGTATATGTAGGTTTATGTACTGCTCTAAATGTATATGAGTTTATATTTATTTATATTTAGTTATTTATGTATTATTAGTATGTACAGTTTGAGTAGTATATTATTGTTGCATTTTCTCGCTCCTTTTTATAGTTCCTTAAAGAAACGGATTGTCTGGAGGAGATCACATTCAGCTTTCAGTGATCTTAGACCGCCCTTGCGCACGCGTTGTTTTCTGTTTTTTCGATTTCCCCGGATAAAAAGTACATTATGTACTTCCCCGGGATGCAGCCTACCTTCGTTCCAAATTTCAAAATCGTTTGAAGAGTCTAACAAATAACTTAAAACATAAGCAGCGTTTGCGGATTTTAGCCGAAGAAAGGTCGTTGAACCTGCAATAAAATAATTAACCGAGCGTTGTACCTACAGTTAGACAAGGCTTTCAGTCGCTTAAGTTAGCAATTAAGTTTCCAGTTTCCACTCATATTTTTGAACTCTTCATATCATATCTCCGAGAAATTAGACATGACATTTAGCTTCGATGCAATTTTTAGCGAACTATACTTATTTAACCTAATGTTATATGTATACTAGAAAGTTTGGATGAAAGGATGTATGGATGGATGTTTGTTACTCAATCACGCTAGAACGGCTGAACGGATTTGAATGAAATTTGGCACAGAGATATATTATACTCTGGAATAACACATAGGTCATTTTTCATCCCCGAAAATTAAAGAGTTCTCGGGCATCAGCTAGTTTATGATTTGTTTCAGAAAGTTGCGTTTAATTTTTGCAAGAGACATTGGATTTTTTACTTACTTACCTTTACCTTCATTAAAAAAAACTATCGACCAATTTTGTCCACTTTTCACTTTGGTACTCAAATACATACGTACATAACTCCGAAAACTTATACACGACCTTTAGCTTTGAAAAATAGGCAAAACTTGACTAAGTAGACTTGACCTATTTTTCGAATCACGCATGAAAAACACTATCAACGGGACATGACAGTTCTAAATCAACGTCAGAAATATGTCCGCGTTGCGACAACGACGTTTTATCATGTCGCACCAGTCTGTGCAGCTCCGTGTAGAAATGCCAACGTGGACATAATAGCAACGTATGAACGACCAAAAAAAAAAGATCATGACGTCACAGGCCACAGCCTGACGGACGACGATAGGCCAAAGCTGCGCTGGATTGATGCAAAAGCCATCGGATTGCAAAACTGGAGGATATATGCAAGATATAGATATATAATACAAGCTGATTCCCACGACTTCGTCCGCGTGGATTGAGGTTTTTTGGTTCCCGCGGGAACTCTTTAATTTTCGGGGCTAAAAGAATATTTTTAAAACCTTATAGATAATACTGTCGTACCCACTACTGTTTTATTGCCATATATTTTTCAATCAACTGCAGTGAATCTAATTTTCTATTATTAAGTACTGGCTGATGCCCGCAACTTCGTCCGCGTGGTTCAAGTTTTTTTGATACCCTCGGGAACTCCTTAATTTTCCGGGATAAAAAGTAGCCTATGTCACTCTCCAGGTCCTCAACTATACCCATGCCAAAAATCACGTCGATCCGTTGCTCCGTTGCGGCGTGATTGAAGGACAAACCAATAAACCAACAAACAAACACACTTTCGCATTTATAATACTAGCTGACGCCCGCGACTTCGTACGCGTGGATCGAGGTTTTTTGGTTCCCGCGGGAACTCTTAAATTTTCCGGGATAAAAAGCGCCTATGTGCGATTCCAGACTATAATCTATCTCTGTGCCAAATTTCATCCAGATCCGTTCAGCCGTTCTGGCGTGAAAGAATAACAAACATACTCACAAACTTTCGCGTTTATAATAATAGTAAGATATAGAGAAGTCGGAACTGGCTCGGAACCACAATGGCTTAAGTAGCGCTGATGATGATGATTATATGAAATAATCCGTAATGTCCGACGACCTCAATTTACATACGCGGGCCTTGTCAAACAAAGAATTTGGACTTATTTTTCTAACGCCATCTAGTCAGTCAGTCTTCGATCTTGGTCGTAAGCAAACGCGTACCGTGCTAAATCGTGAAATCGCTGACTCGGGCCGCGTGACCCGCGGTGGTCGTACCGCGTGTGACATAATGACCCAGTTACCGCGATTCGGAGTGTAATACACATCATTTTAGAATAAATATTAAATTGCAGTAATACTATTCGTATTCTGCAGCTATGGCTGAGCAACAAAATATTGTTATAAGGACAGAAACTGAGCGATTTCTATATGAGAAATATACCCAGGTAAAGACCGAAAGTGATAAGATATTCAAAGTCCTTACTAAAAAAGAGGCCGAAAATGAAAAGCTCAAAATCAGCCTACAGGCGATGACTGAGAAAATATTGGAGCTTGAAAATCAGATAAAACGTTTATCTAGTGAGAAACCAATGGATACATCTGCTGGAAATAAGGAGAGTTCTGGTCCATCCGTCGAATATCACACAGACGAAGAAGAACTCGCTAAAGAAACAGAATGGATAAGAGCAAAAAGCAGGAAAAAAAGGAAAATAAGCACATCACCCCCCATTCAAACACAGAACAGAGAATCTGAAACGTCTCATAATGAGACAAAAAATGCCCCAAAAACTAAAAAGATTCTTTCTCCACCCCCGATAATAGTTAGTGGAGTAACAGACTACCAGTCATTTTCTGATATGCTGTCTGAAAATCAAGCAGAAGATTCCTTCAGGATTAAAATTATGAATGGAGAAAACGTTAAAATCAACGCGAAATGTGAAGAAACTTATAGAGCAATTGTAAAGTTATTAACGACAAATAACTTACTCTGGCACTCTTACGAAAATAAACA
This sequence comes from Erebia aethiops, assembly GCA_923060345.2. Classification (NCBI taxonomy): domain Eukaryota; kingdom Metazoa; phylum Arthropoda; class Insecta; order Lepidoptera; family Nymphalidae; genus Erebia; species Erebia aethiops. The sequence continues at coordinate 4,375,515 of OV281087.1, read as the reverse complement.
AGAAAGACCCATTAGAGTCATGGCCAAAAAGTTACACTGTACATACAAACCTGAGAGAATAATTGAAGATCTAAAAAATAAGGGTCTTAAAATACAAGATGCCGTAAATAAGCTAAGGTGGAAAAATAAAGAACCATTAAATATGTTTATGCTCACCTTTGAAAACGGTGAGGATATAAATAAAATATATGAAATAAGTACTATTTTGGGATGTAAGGTGGAAATTCATCCACTCAAGACACCAAAGCTTATCCCCCAATGCAAGAGATGCCAAACATATGGGCACACTCAAAAATATTGCTCGAGAGAACCCAGGTGCGTTAAGTGTACTGGTAAACATCTTACCAGAGACTGTACCAAACCAGCTGATCAGAAACCTAAATGTGTGCATTGTGGTGAGCCCCATCCAGCAAACTACAGAGGATGCATTGTAGCTAAAGAGATACAAAACATCAAAAATAAAACGCAGAAAAAGATACCAACAGCTCAACAGCCACAGGTACTTATAAATAAGCACGAGCATATTAGTACTACGATGCGACAGACAGACAAAAAAGGAGTTTCTTCTCAAAATGCTACGTATGCTCAAATAGCAGCTCACAGAACGTCAGCTAAAAGTGTCAAACAAGGTGACACTCTTGATTCAAAATTAGATAAAATTCTAAACCTAATTTCTTCGTTTGATGAAAGACTGCAAAAATTAGAAAATGGCAACAGCAAAGCCATTCCTAAAAAGAAAAAATGAATAACCAACTTAAGATCATGGCCTGGAACTCAAATGGACTGCTTAAACATCAGCAAGAGCTTCAAGTAGTCCTAGATATAGAAAACATTGATGTGTGTCTGATATCCGAGACTCACTTTACAAACGAATCACACATCAAATTTAAAGGATACCAGGTGTATCGAGCTTTACATCCTAACAATTCTGCAAGAGGTGGAAGTGCTGTTTTAATAAAAGAGCATATCAGCCATTTCGAAGAAAGCAGGTACGAGACACAGGAAATTCAAGCAGTAGCGGTAAATATTAAAACTCAAAAGTATTCCTTATCAGTAGTTGCTTTATACTGTCCACCTAAACATAGCTTGAAAAAATACCAATATCTCAGTTTCTTAAGACAATTTGGAAATAGGTTTATTATTGGTGGTGATTTTAACGCGAAAAATACCTTCTGGGGCTCTAGACTAACAAACACAAAAGGTAGGGAGCTCTTGGGTGCTATACAAGAAATGAACTGTGATGTGGTAAGTACAGGGTTGCCTACTTACTGGCCCACTGATCCATCAAAAATCCCCGACTTGATTGATTTCTTTATATGCAAGAATATTTCGCTGAAATATATAAGTATAGCTCAAAAATATGATATGAGCTCTGATCACTCACCCATACTTTTGATATTGCATGAAAATATTAAATTCAAAGAAAATAACTTATCTCTAGTTAATAAAAATACAGATTGGAATAGTTTTAAACTAGATTTAGAAGAAATAATAAACTTAAAAGTTCCTTTAAAAACCCCGGAACAGCTAAATTTGGAACTAGAGAAATTCATAAAAAATATACAACAATCCGCTTGGAAAAATACTCCTCGATTCAGAAAATCATGCCAGGGAACCATTTATCCAAAACATATTACTTCTCTTATTGCAAGAAAAAGGAAACAGAGAAAAAAATGGCATAACACTAGATCACCACTAGATAAAAGGTTACTTAATAATTTATCCAAAAAAATCAAGAGAGCAATCAAGTCCTATAACGACAATTTAATGAACGATCATCTTCAAAAATTAACTGCTGATCGGAAAACCAATTATTCCCTTTGGAAGGCCACTAAAAACTTAAAAAGACCCACAACGCAAATTCCTCCAATAAAGGAAGACAATGGAGAGTGGGCAATAAATAGCGTTCAGAAAGCAAAAAGATTTGCTCAGCATTTAGAAAATATATTTCAGCCTAACGAAGGACATACAGATACCTTAAACACAACAGAAGATTTAGAAAAGGATTTTGAATTAAAGCTTACTACCCCAAAAGAAGTGATGCGAACAATAAAGCTAGATCTAAGTAAAAAGAAATCACCAGGGTATGATCTTATTACAGCAGAAATTCTAATGAACTTACCACGGAAAGCGATTGTAAAACTTACCACTATCATTAACGCTGCATTCAGGTTAAAGCATGTACCTGACTTGTGGAAAGTGGCAGAAGTCATCATGATCGCAAAACCTGGAAAACCACCGGAAGAAACAACATCATATAGGCCTATTTCCTTATTACCCATAATGTCCAAATTATTTGAAAAGCTATTACTTAAGAGACTGAAACCCATCATAGAAGATAAAAGACTAATTCCTGATCATCAGTTTGGTTTTAGAGAAAAACACTCGACCGTTGATCAAGTCCACAGAATTATCAATGTAATTGAGAAAACACTTGAGGAGAAAAAAGTTTGTTCTTCTGTTTTTCTTGACGTGGCGCAAGCTTTTGATAAAGTTTGGCTTATAGGTCTCATTCACAAGCTTAGACTTATGCTGCCTAAGGCACTTGTAGACATTCTTGAATCGTATATTACAAACAGAATGTTCAGAGTTAGACAAGACGAAGCTTATTCTGATCTGAAAGAAATCAAAGCTGGTGTACCTCAAGGAAGTGTCCTAGGTCCGGTCCTGTACCTACTATACACATCTGATATACCAGAGCTAGACAACAGTACTATTGCCACCTTTGCTGATGACACTGCTATTATGGCTGTGGGTGATTCTCATAAGGAAGCAGTAGAAAGATTGCAAAATGGAGTAAATAAAGTATACGATTGGACTAAGAGATGGAAAATAAGACTCAACGAAACGAAATCAACCCATGTAGATTTTACTAACAAGAAAATACATTACTGTCCTGTTTTCTTGAATAAACAAAAAATACCGTATGCTGACACTGCAAAGTATCTTGGTATGACGCTGGATGCTAAGCTACGTTGGAAGACCCATGTTAAAAAGAAAAGAGCTGAACTAGATCTTCGCTATAAAAACCTGCATTGGTTGCTAGGAAGACAATCCTCGCTATCAATTGACAATAAAGTTTTGCTTTATAAGCAAGTTTTAATGCCTATCTGGGCTTATGGCTGTCAGCTCTGGGGCTGCACCAAAAAGAGTAACACGCAAGTTGTTCAAAGGTTTCAGAACAAAGTATTAAGGAACATTGTTAACGCACCTTGGTACATCCGAAATGACAATATTCACCGGGACCTTAAAGTTGAATATGTCGACAGAATAATTGCGAAATTTGCTGAAGCCCACGAACATCGGCTTCACCATCACGTCAACGTTGAGGCGATTCAGCTGCTCGACGTTACGCAGTTAGTGAGGAGACTTAAAAGAACCAAACCCTTTGAGCTAGTGCTCAATAGTGAATAGTGCTAAGTGATAAGTGAATAGTGAAAGTGTAGTATAAGTGCTGCCCTAAAGAACACAAGAACATAGTGTCTTTAAATTGATTAAAGAAAGACTAAGATACGTCGCTGGACTACTTCTTAGTACATAAGATAATTTATAAGTTTAGGTTAAAGTAAAATTACTCATTAGTCTAATTTTAAGGCTAGATTGTAATATTAGTGAGTATAGGTTGTATAAACTATATACTCATATTAATGGAAAAAAAAAAAAAATCTAGTCTGAAAAGCGGGACAGCACTATGGCGGGGACCAAGACAGGCAATCATGGCCAGGCCGGCGTCGATGTGGCACCCCAAGTAGCGCACCGAAGTCGGCCAGGACATAGAGTGGCAGACTTCGGTGTGCTACTTGGGGTGCCACATCGACGCCGGCCTGGCCATGATTCCCATGATTAATCTAGTCGTGAACCACGCCGCGGCTGCCGCGTCGATGCTGCACCAGGTCCTCACCTCAAGCCTCTCACCGAAGACCAAGCTCCGGATCTACGGAGCCTATGTCCGCTCACGGCTGACGTACGCGGCTCCCGCCTGGTATGCGCTCTGTTCTGCATACCAGAAGAGCCGCCTACAAGTCCGGCAGAACAAATGCCTGCGATTAATCGTGGAAGCTCCGAGGTACGTGAGGAACGACGTAATCCATCGCGACCTCAAGACGCCCACCGTGGAGGAGTACGTCCATACGCTCGCGCGGCGCATGTTTGCGCGCGCGGACAACGGGCCGTACGAACACCTCCACGGGATAGCACCGCCGACCACCCGACCTCCGACCGGGCGTCCACTACCTCGTGAGCTCCTACGATCGCCTTCGCCCACGCGGCATGAAGACGATCGTAGCGACGACGACGACGCGACACACACCGGACTTGACACCGACTCCACGCGCGACGGCGACCATATCGCCCGCAGCGTGGAGTCCACCGGCTCTGACACCATCTCGGCGCACGAGAGCGACCCCACTGCCCGCAGCGCCGAGACACCTGGACATGACACGGGTCCTGCACGCGGCGGCGACGACGTCACCCGCAGTGCGGACCCAACACCGGAGATGACACCAGGCCTAGGGGCCCGTAGCCTTCAAGGCAGGCCCTAGCCGACTCACGGCTTAAAGACAACCACCGGGGTACAATGTTACCCCGCGCCCCGCCCGGGTAATGAGGCCAGCCCTCGAAACCCGTACCCCCGATTGGCCCTCATGGACCAACCGGAGAAGACCCCTGCTGCTGAAGACAGGCCTATACAGGTGAAGGGTATGCGCTACAAGTTGGACGCTTAACTTTTTTTCCATGAAAGGGCCCATCTAGTACCTACATTTATATCGATGGTAATGTCTTTTCCCTTGCTTTGCGCCCCTAAAGTTGTGGGTTTTCCATTAGCGAGATGCGATATGTTTTCAGTTTACCAATAATTCCCTCTCTCCTAGGAGAGTGGAGGCCTGTGCCCAGCAGTGGGACGTTAATGGGCTGTAGTGATGTGATGTGATGTGTGGTTACCAATAATTCGAGCATAACGTGCAGGTAAAGTTCAGTACATAAATATGTAATTGTCTCAACACATTTGGTAGTCAATTCAAAAAATACCAAAGCGAATATTTTATAGTCTGAAAAAAACTGCAAATGATCTGTCCAAATTCAAATTTCGAATGGCGTCATACGTAAATAAATCGTAAATATGGTAGAAAGTACTAAGTGACCAGCAATTTGAATTTACAATCGGCATCTGCCGAATCAAATTCAAATTTTAATCGATTTTAAGTCAAATGCGTACTGGTTTGTTGACGGAAACACTGGCAAGTACGTTCACCTCGGCAGAAATAATACCGCTGTATCCAGCGGATGCAATGCTAATTCTTTGTTATAGATGATTAATTATTAAAAAAACTTACACATACACATTTAATAATGTTTTATTGATAGAGTCTATACTCTATAGTGATTTAATGCTTTTCTTTTAAATGGTTTTCTTATTCAACTTGCATTTTTTTGCAAACTGTACTAAATAGGTAAATACTACATGCTAAAGCTGATTCGCTATATTATTTACATCGCTTTTTGATTTTACAGATAATTTTGGTGCAATTTTTTGCAAATTCTATAAATTATTTTCAATTCATATTTTTGTTTTAATGTTGCGATTAATTTTTGCAATGAGACATTTGAATATCAACATATCTCTTAATTATTTTGTTAATTATCGTTCAATTTTGTCCTCTTTTATTTAAAAATTCATAACGATCTAATGCTTGAACATATTTTTTTTTATATTGTACTCTACAACATTTATTTTATGACAGAAACAAAACTTATATTAAAAAAAGCTTACCTCGTATAGTGCTAGGCATCGTAGTAAAAAATCCGTTCCCTTCGGTTCAGAAAAAAATAAATCACAAACCACTCCAAAGTAATCCATCCATATTAAAATATTAAAATTCTCAAAAACCACAGACAACCACAATTTGTTTTTTTAAAACAGCTCCAGCTACTGGCACATACGAAAAAAGTTTAATGAAAATAAATATGTCGCGCGCGCTGTCAACGTCAAATTCGCGCGGGAATAAAGCTGCGTGCACACGTCCTAGTGACGTGCCGCAGCGATAGCTTGTGCACTAAGCGAGATGGCGGTTTTTTCGTTCGGCACGGGCAGTCAAGCTAACTGTAATTTTTTTCGTGATGCCAGTAACGGTGTAGCTGTAGAGTCTAGCCGGTTTGAATCCACGGATTCCAGATTGGCTCAGTGTTCAATCAATTTCTGATTTGGACGCGTGGTTAATATTGAGGATAGTTTTTGCGGGATTTTCGCTGTAAGATGTATTATGGTTGAACTACCTGATTGGCTTATAGCTGAATATCCTGATATTCTGGTATTGATTTAAATCCCAGATCGAAAAAAAATTCGAGCACCTATTCGTATTCATGTAGGCTTATCATGACTGAATTTTTTTTCTGCGTCATATTCCTCATTGTTGAAGGTCATGCCCGCGTTCTATTGATCACTTATTAGTAGGAGATATGCAATGCGATTCTCGCGCATACAACTCCGCGTACGTAACTATGTGCTAAAAAATCTCCTTAACTCTTGAAACTTAACCCGCTTTCATCTTTACACTTCATTATCACTTATCACCAGGAAGGGTCAAGGCTTACTCGTTCAGTAATAAAAATAAAATAAAATAGAGCTTTAGCATAACTGAAATCTACAAAACCACACAAATCAAGCGTAGAGCTTTCCCATTATGACAGAAATCAAGCATGGAGCTTTTACACAACTGAATTCTTCCTAGATAGAGCTGAATGAATGAATGAAACATAGATAGAGCTTTTACGTGCCTGAAATCTAGCGTAGCTTTTACAGTACTGAAATTTTACTTGGCGATTTCCATGTAGCTTAGAGGTTTTACATTAATGAAACATAACATAGAGCTTTTACTTGACTGAAACCTAGTTTACAGCCTTTAAATTACTGAAATATTACGTGGAGAATAAACATTACTGAAATGTAGGTTTTACATGACTGAAATATTGCGTAAAGTTTAACATTACTGAATTTAGCGTAGAGTGTTTTCATGACTGAAATCTAGCACAGAAATTTTACATAACTGAAGTTTAGCATACAGCTTTTATAAATGATTTATTTATTTCACGTAGGACAACTTGTGTCACTTATGATACGTTAAGACTACCACCGGTTCGGAAAGAAAATTCTACTGAGAAGAGCGGCAAGAAACTCTGCAGTTGCTCTTTTCTTAAAAAAGAAAGAGGTAACAATAATTAAACAATACAACACATACGTTACGTTTCAAGTATTACACTGCCTGTGGGTCACTGGATTCGAGGCCGGTTGCTTCCATGCAACTTTATAAATAATAAAATCATCGATAGTATAATAACCTCTACTTAACAAATGCTGTTTAACACAGTCTTTAAATTTATGTAATGGCAAATCCAGAAACTCTTTTCGAACCAAGTTATAGAGGAATCGTTTACATGACCGAAATCTAGCGTAAAGTTTTTACGCAACTGAATATAGCACAGAAATTTTACATAACTGAAATCTTTTACAGCTTTTACATGACTGAAATCTTGCGTAGAGTTTAACATTACTAAAATATAGTGTAGAGTTTTTACATTACTGAAACGGCGTAGAGCTTACCACCAGGTGAGATTGCATGGAAGGACTAACTAGTAGTGGAATAAAACAAAACATGACCAAACTCTAGCCTACAGCTTTTACATTACTGAAATCTTACGTGGAGATTATACATTGCTGAAATGTAGCGTTGAAGCATTTAAATGAATGAAGCATAGCGTTTTATTTTTATCCACTACAAGCTAGCCCTTGACTGCGATCTCACCTGATGGTAAGTGATGATGCAGTCTAAGATGGTAGCGGGCTAACCTGTTAGGGGCATGGCAGTTATATTAAACCCATACCCCTTCGGTTTCTACACGGCATCGTACGAGTATCGGAACGCTAAATCGCTTGGCGGCACGTCTTTGCCGGTAGGGTGGTAACTAGCCAAGGCCGAAGCCTCCCACCAGACCAGACCAGGGACAATTCAGAAATTATAAATTCCCAAATTGACCCTGCCGGGGATCGAACCCAGGACCTCCGCACGTTAAGGCAACAGCGTTACACACTGCGCCACGGAGGTCGTCAAAAAAAGTAGAGTTGGGTGAAAACTTTACATAACTGAAGTCCAGCGTACAGATTCCAGCTAATGGCCAGCCAGAGCTTTTCATTCATGGAAAGAGGTCATGATTAATACGACGCACAGAGACAAGAGAAATTCGCGGGCAAACGCTAGTATACATATACGCGAACGAAGTCGCGGGTACTAGGTAGGTACGGGTAGTCGTAGCGGCAAGACAGGTAAGCGTCAAGTGACGTCACGAGGCGAGTGGGTCGAGCCTTAGTACCGTTGGGTTGAACGACCCGGCGCATTTGTTTACGCGGGGAACGGACCATCTGAATTGTGAGCACGATTGCGGCATGCGACTTTGCTCACGTGAATGAATGCTAATAATCTATAGTACATAATACTTAATATTATCAATGCGAAAGTTTGGATGGATGTATGGATGGATGTTTATTACTCAATCACGCCAGAACGGCTGAACGGATCTGCATGTTTAGCACAGAGATAGATTATAGTCTGGAATAACATATATAGGCTTTATATTCCGGAAAATTAAAGAGTTCCCGCGGGAACCAAAAATCCTCGATCCACGCGGATGAAGTCGCGGATATCAACTAGTAAATATATTAATTAAATTAATCTCGGATATCTAAAATCTCTAACAATAAAAACAAAAGACTTAATGACGATATCCCTGACGCAGTAGTAAGCGTTGTTACTGCGGGTTCGATTCCCGGTAATAATGAAAATTCCCAAACTGACCCTCAGTTTGGGAATTTTCATTATATTAATTGAACGGATCATGAAGGAAAAAATTCATACATTACATGAATTTACTCTTTTTGGGGGGTTACTACCATCGCTAAAGCAGTATTATTTTTAAAAATAAAAATTTTATGTCACGCACCTTGACGTCCCTTAAGAAAGGATTATAATTCTAAAACACGAACGCCAACAATATTAAAACAACGGCTTTAAGCGATGGTAGTATGTCATCTGGTCTGGTGGGAGGCTTCGGCTGTGGGTAGTTACCACCCTACCGCCTAGTGATGCAGCGTTCCGATACGATGCCGTGTAGAAACCGAATAGGGGTATGGGTTTAATATAACTGCCATACCCCTAAAAGCTCAGCCGCTAGGTACCATCTTAGACTGCATTCATCACTTACCGGCAGGTGAGATCGCAGTTATGGTCTTAAGTAGTTATAGTGGATAAAAAAATCTAAAAAAAACTCACTCAATGACTAAATCATTAACTCCTAATCCTCCCATTACCTGAGGACGATATATGGATATGGAATTCGAATAAAGATAATTTATGCTGAATATTATCAAAATTGGTACCTACAAAATCTTATTTTTTTGGACCGGACGACGAAACGACAGTATCCGAGGTAAACCACGATTTATCCTGTCGCCTAGTGTGCACGCTTAATATAAAAGCAAATGGCGCGGAAGTTTGACCGCTAGACAATTTTCTTTTACCCGTAGTGTTTCTTGCCTTCACTTCTTAGCTTAAATCGCCATTAAAAAGCTTCAGCGAAGGAAAACGTCGTCGTGAGGCAACCTTCACGCCGGAGAATTCTGCTTAAAAATGTTTTTTATGGTGTGTGAAATATACCAATCCGCAAATTTGGCCCACAAGTTGGACAATGGGCCAGGAGGTTAATCTTTTTATCTGAAAAAAAAACAGATGCGCGCTGAATGAGAACCTCCTCCTTATTGAAGTCGGTTAAAAAGCGGAATTATGAGGAATTATGAGTTTTCAAAATATGTATGAAAACTAACTTTCGGGAAATCGCCATTAAAAAGCTTCAGCGAAGGAAAACGTCGTCGTGAGGCAACCTTCACGCCGGAGAATTCTGCTTAAAAATGTTTTTTATGGTGTGTGAAATATACCAATCCGCAAATTTGGCCCACAAGTTGGACAATAGGCCAGGAGGTTAATCTTTTTATCTGAAAAAAAAACAGATGCGCGCTGAATGAGAACCTCCTCCTTATTGAAGTCGGTTAAAAAGCGGAATTATGAGTTTTCAAAATATTGATAGCGCCATCTATTGTTGAATAGCACAACAGCAACAGACGTAATATTATTTTTGTGATTTTTTTTAATAATATTATTAGTTTGATTTAATATTATTATTATTTACTAAATGAATAATTTAAAACAAAAGACCACTAAACAGAACAAAATTTGAATTAAAAAACAAACATTGTACAGCGCTACCTATTGTCGAGTAGTCGTACAAATAAGCGCCATCTATTTGCCGTCCAGTTAAACACACCATATAGTTACAGTAGCCACCACAAAGTAAATCTTTTCATCGTCAAAAGATGGCATTACTAGTCTAAACAGTTGCCATAATATTGGAGTCGTTTACTCGCATCAATTCATTCGTCTTTCGTGTAAATCGAGACAATAATTATTCTGTTTACATTACGATAATTAGTGACATCAAGAATTTATTATTACCTGGTAAGTGTTTTAACACTTATAAACTTATTAAAAGCCGAAGAGTTAGTTTTGTATTCACGTTTGCAACTTACGTTTGCTTGAGTGATTTACTTTGGCAACGCTCTTCGGATATCGCAATAAAACTTGGAGGAGTAAAAACGAAGATCATTGCATTTTTCTCTATGATTATGTATTTTTAAGCGGTTCCAGCATAGACTTATTATATTACTAGGGTTCCAGTAACTAGGTAGGTATGTAAATTAGTTACTTAGTAGCTAAATTAGGTACCTACCTAAGCAGTAGGTAACTTCTTGTAAAGTAGGAATGTAGATACCTACTCTTGGATGTGCTTGGAGCATACAGTCAAACCTACTCAAGAACCTACTTAAATACTCATACACGCAATGGGTAATTAGGTAGGCAGGTATATTCCTAACGTTACTTTTATTTTTATAGATAGGTAGGTACCCAAGTAATTGCTATTTACAAGTATAAGTACCTAATTTATAAGTATGATATAGGTACTTATAGGTTATATTATGTAGGTACTTACCTATAGCTTGGATGAGTACCTACCTATTTGATTTGTCTAGAATCTAGATCCTTAGTTAGGTACCTAGTTTGCCACGCACGGATTAACGTTCGTACTAGGTAGGTAGGATAAGTTACCTACCTAGTTAATTTTAGTTACAGCACAGGAGGCTTACACGTTACAGCTTTCAATTCAATTTCCAAACCAAATATACCTACCTAGGTAGTAGGTACCTAAGCTTAGGATCCTTGGGCCTTCCTAGTCCCCTAGTGCCCTAGGGGAGTAGATCTAGATTCTAGACCACAGATTTACTTAAAAGTAATAGATTTATTCTGCGCTTTCGTATATTCATTAATGAAATCTAATTTAGAGAAGTATTTTTCAGCTACGAAACTGTCAATAAATTAACGTAGGTACACTAGGTTCTGTACATTTTCTCGTAGGTAGGTACCTGGGTAAGGCCGTAGATTTTGCCACTTTCTGAAAAAAAAATGTGTCCAATTTTTAAGTTACTAATTAAAAAAAAACTAACGTGATTATTGTAGTGAAGATTTTTTATAAGCTTGCGGCATACCTATATCTTAAGAAAATATATTTAAATTAAATTTAAAGATCGCCGTGAATATTTTAAAAAATCGCAAATCTTCAGAGACCACGAATTTGGGTCCAAAATACGATGTCTTTCGACCAGACTAATTTCTTTGTTGTCCTAATTTACGTCTATTTTCTAAGATAGTGTATTACTTTTTAGTTTATTTTAAATCTCAGACTGTTCGGCTGCCAGTTTATGGTTTTAAAATATTAAAATACGTGTTGTGTATTGATTTATCAGTTTTCAAACATTTGTCTCCGTTTTTTCGCTTCTACGTTACTTTTTTCTTCGTTACTAACATTTACCTCAAGAAATGTTTAATTTGCAATTATGGTAGGATTTAAAAAGAGACTCTGGCAGCACTAAGAAGCCATGCCGAAGATAAAAAGCTACGCCATTTTGTCTTGTCTATGTAGTGTGTCAAAAGTGCCGGTGCGTGTTTCGTCAGTGTGAATTAAAAATTGTTTTCGGAGGTTTTAACGGTAAGTAACCGGGTTTTGACAAGTAATTGTATAATTATAAACGTAACAGTAATTGAAATGCATTTTTAAATTTAATTTCATTCGAAATTAAGCGTAGTTTGGAAATTATAACCTATACAATCCAAATAAAATAAAGCTTTCGCGTTACTTTAGCGTTACTCTTACGTTACCGTATACAAAGATTCTATGTTACGTAACAAAGACAAATCTTAAGGGTAGTACATACTATTTAATACTATAACTACCCCATTACGCGGAGAAGTTGCGAGGGCTATATTTTCTGGTGCACTAGTGTTGGTATAAAATCAATGCGCACGTTGTGTCTTACTGTCTTATCGTTAATGTTTTTCAATACGTTTGCTGAATAAATTTTCGTAATTTTCTCGTTAATATTAAAAAACTTTTTTTACGGGATTTGCGGATTTGAGGAATTAAGCCTTTAGATTTCGGTTCAGTTTTTAGAATTTGCACCTTGTGTATAAAAATATACTTTTTTTATTCATTACAAGTTAGCCCTTGACTACGATTTCACGTGATGGTAAGTTATGATGCAGTCTAAGATGGTAGAGGGCTAACCAGTTATGTTGTTGTATGGCAGTTATATTAAACTCATACCCCTAATCGGTTTCTACAAGACATCGTTATAAATTCCCAGAGTGTCCCTGCCAGGGATCGAACCCGGGATTTCCGCACGTTAAGTCAACAGCACCCAACACTGCGCCGGGGAGGTCGCCATGCGTAAAGTGTGTTTAAAACTTCCATTTTTGTTGAACAATGTATAATATAAACTAAATTTTATAAAACATAAATTGTTCTAGATGCCGATGTCACCAGCCGAAAAGCAGAAAAAATATAGACAAAAATTAAAAACTGAAAACCCAAGTAAGTATGAAGAAATGCATAGAAAAGCTAAGGAAAGATCTAAAAAAATAATGTAATAATAATAATGTAATATAATGTATGTATAAGCTAATTGAAATTATTGAATAAATATGTTTATTACAAATAATGTAATGTTTTTATTTTGTGTCCAATATTATTGTACATTGTATGTAATCAGCTTTACAATTTACTAGCGTTACTCTCGCGTTGCTTTCGCGTTACCGTAACGAAGAAGTTTCATCGTTACTGTATGTTACTAAGTGGCAAAATCTACGGCCTTACCCACCTACGGAACCACTAAGCAAGTCGTACTTAACATTTAGTGCGTAGAGACCCTATCAAAAAAATGTGAAAGGTCCAAACTTGTCGACGTGATTAAACAGAAATAAAAGGAATACGAAATCAATCGACGATAAGTACATTTTTAATGGAAAGCCGAAATCCAAATACACAGAATAGGGAAAAACTATAGACGGGGAATGTTTGTAAAAGTGATGCTAGTGTGTGTGTCACGAAATCGGCTTCTTATCCAATCCATTTCAAAAACTAACACTTATCGGCGCCGCGGTGTGTCGCACGCGTTTCCTCGAATACAAGGAATTCATGTGGATTGTGAATTTAGAGCTTTTAGAACTTTTATGCTGAGATCTATAGAGAGTTCTTTGACTTGGCTCAGACTTTACTTAGAGTTAAAACGAGATGGACTTATGTGAGTAACATAAATCTGTCTCGTTTTAACCATGTCTTAAGTCTAAGCAAAGTCAAAGTTCGCTCTATAGATCTCGCACTAAGAGTCGTTATTATTGTTTAGCCTATGACGATACGACCTTGGAAGGCATCATGCAAGCTATATCTCTCTGTAATCTGTATCAAAATAAACGAGCCAATGATAAAAATTAAGCCCGTGTTACTTAGAAACTACATATTTTAACGGAAATCTGACAAACCCAAACCACATACAACGAAATCAGTTTCTTGAATGTTTCTAGGGCATTTCTACGAAATTTCATTGACTTTGTGTTAATATTATATCTAATCTACATAATACATAATATTAGAATTAAATTTCGATTACAATATAGGGTGCGCGCTCGAGATTCTAAGTAATCTTGCTTACTAATATTGTGCCAATCTGTCTGTTATATTTTTACTGACTGATTTTTACTGATCCGTTTAACCAATTTCAATGAATCAGCGGTAGCTTGCAACGCGAACTTAAGTTTTTTTAATGTCCTTTACTGCGATCTCACGTGATAAGTGATGAATGATTATACAGTCTAACATGGTAGCGGGCTAACCAGGAGTATTTCAGTTATATTAAACCCATATTCCTATCGGTTTCACACGGCATCATACCGGAACGTTAAATCGCTTGGCGGCATGTCTAAACCTTTTATTAATTTTTAGAGACCCTAAAACCACGCGGTCAATTTCGCAGGCATCGTCTTAGTAATAAGTATGCCACTAAATGTAAACGTACCTACTCTCCGTGTTTCGAGGCTTTCTATCTTAACCTTTGGTCTTTGTCGTAAAAATGAAATGTATCAGAGATCCAAGGATCCGCGGACGGAAGCAAGTCAAGTGCAGTTATCCCGCTCTGACACCTGTCCCGCGGGATTGGCTGTTTCTTTCTCACATCTCACTGGCCCTCAACTCGACGTTTACATCCCGTGGGCCTAACTTTGCGGTTTAGGGCTGTGGCAAATGATCATTTTGTTTTTTTTTTTGTTCGCATTTAATTATTTAATTACCATGAAGCGTTGATAGCCTAGTGGTTTAGACACCCGACCTCCTAATACGGATTACGGGGTCGCGTGTTCGATCCCCGGGCTGTAGCACACAACTGTAACTTTTCGGAGTCATGTGTGTTTTTAAAAATTGGCAGTCATAGGGACTGCCGATAGTAGTGAAAACGATTTTTTTTAATTATTATTTTTATTAATTAAAAAAATAATTAACGTTTTTGCTCGACGTTTCTGATCCGAACCGCTAGGGTGTGGACCACCCTCCCAGCGCACGTTTCCTGCCACATATAACTTAGGTACCTTCAAGGCAAGAGTGAATAGGCATCTTCTAGGCAAGCGCGTTCCAACCTAGACCACATCTTTGCTTTGCACTAAGCATGATTGTCGTCAATCGCAAGCCTATCTCACAATAAAAAAATATATTTAAAAAAATATAAAAAAGATAACATATTTAAAATACTTAAAATATAAACCTTAAAAAAAACTAAGTCTCTAAAGTTTAATTACGAATGTACTATATTTATATTTAAGACCTTTTGTCTTCGTAACAACGCGAGGCGTCGATCACAGTGGTGTCGGTCACGCGTTTCCACATTTTTACCTCCTACAAAAAGTGCTCAACGCGCCTAAAGAAGTTTTCACTTCAAAAATTAATATCACTTGCTTCAAACAACGGTGAAGGAAAACATCTTGAGGAAAGCTGCATGCCGGAGAATTCTTAATAGAGTTCTCGAAGGTGTGTGAATTCTGTCTAGAGTACCTAATAAGATAGATAATAGATAAATTCTTTATTGCCACACAAACAAAGATACTTTTTAAGTAAACACTTAAAAAGTAGAGAAAACCAAGTGCGCAAGGGCGGTCTTATCACTAAAAGTAATCTCCTCCAGACAACACATCCATTGTAAAAGTATACTAATAATTGCCAATGCCAATATGAGTTAGTTTGTTTGCTTGTTACGCTATCAGAGCCCATCTTTTCAATCGATTTTGATACGGGTTTGTACAGACAGGCTGTGTCGAGGCAGGATATTGGCTACTTTTTATCTCGGAAAATTGTGGAGTTCCTGCTGGAATTAAAACAAAGGTTAATACACGTGGAAGAATTCTCGGTTATCAGCTAGTAAAATCCATCCATATCTCACATTTTGTTGTACCTTTCTCACTGCTAAGGGTAGAGAATAGAGATCTCTTATAGAGATCGAGATATATTAAGTGCTTCCTTGTCCACTATGTTTCTGTTTTTCCATGTATTTTATAACTTGTTGGTACAATAAAAACTGTGTGTGTGCAATTCACACACAGCAGAAGTGAAACTTCAGAAAAGTAGCCTATGAGAGAATGAGATGAACATAATTTGTATTCTATCTCATTCTCTCGCAAGGCTAAATCCTATTATGAATATGTTTGTTCCTTTTTAGTGTCGCTTTTTCGTATCATCGAATTTTTAAATCAAAACGATTTTAATGCTGTGAACTATAGAGCGTACTTTGAATTGGCTCAGACGTTACTGAGAGTTAATACGAGATGGATTTATGTGAGTAACATAAATCTGTCTCGTTTTAACCATGTCTTAAGGCCCTGTGTAGCGTAAAAGGGGGTTTTTAAAAGCAGTGTATCCATCAAACGGTGACATAATGTACGCTTGTAAAAATAATATGCTATTTTCAAGACCTTTGAGCAGCCATTGACGCATCTCAAAACGCAATTAAAAAAAATCTCTGCATTGAAATTTATTTTAAACATACCTCTTAATTTACCTTTTAAAGCAATTTTTCTCCTTATAGAAACCAATAATTAGGTTTTACAACAAATTATTTCATGCATTATTTGCGACATGCGCTTGCTCGATTTCACCCCCGCGCGCCTGTGTTTTTCATCTCGTGAGCTCACAGCGCCTTAAGTCTAAGCAAAGTCAAATTTCGCTCTATAGATCTCACACTAAGTTTCACTTCAAAATCATAACCTTCCATAGGTTTCGCTAAAGTCGGGTAAAAGCGGTCACTCTGACACAGCCCTGCCAGCCGCCGCCCTGCTCGGTTCACATAAAATCAATATTTATGGACACGAATGTGTTCACCTCTGCATACTGTCTCCACTCTTCAATACAGATATACTGTGTAGCTATACTATGATAGACTTGCTGTGGGCAGACTGTCTGTAGTTACACTGTGGTTCTATTGATTGGCCTACAAATTACTATTAGATACGATACCAATTTATATAAATCCTTACTATTATTATAAACTCGAAAGTTTGTAAGTATGGATGTATGGATGTTTGTTACTCTTTCACGCCAGAACGGCTGAACGATTTGGATGAAATTTCTGAAATAAAATGATTTATTTCACGTAGGACAACTTGTGCCACTTATGATAAGTCGTAAGAATCTACCACCGGTTCGGAAAGCTGTTCAAGAAGAGCCGGCAAGAAACTCAGAAACTTCTGTTTTAGATACTCTCTAGGCTAAATCTAGTGCTTTCCTTTGATTCAGGCATTATGAAAGGGATAGCGAATAGCGAATTATTTAATTATTACATTTAGTCGCATTGACGTAGAATTTTAATGTTTAGTCGTGTCATTTTAGTTCAGTTTAGAAGTAAATTACATTGTCGAAGAGGAGTGCTACCTATTTCACATCTGCTATTATTTTAATGTGTGCAATCAACAACCACCAATAATAATTTGAAATTGCCTTGAAAACGATACCATGCCTTGCTACGAGACATTAAGGTGTTGGCACATCACACAGACTCAACGCCGACTGTACCTACAGTCCACTCTGACTCAACTCACACGTGTGGATACTGGATAGGCTTTATAACGAGTTGAGTTTTGGATTGTGGCTGGATTATTCAACATATCCACCACCACCACTACTACAGCCCATTAACGTCCCACTGCTGGGAATTAGACCCACCACGCTGCTCCAATGCGGGTTGGCGGGCTTTAACGACTATTATCATGTTAATGATAATAACCGGAACCTACGGCTTAACGTGCTCTCTGAGGCACGGGGGTGAAACACCGCCAACTTACTAATTCCGGCCTAGTACCTACTGAGAATTTCTGGTCAGAAAAACCCAATACTTATTATGGCCCGACCCGGGACCTCGTCAGCCGCAGTCAAACATACTAACCACTAGACCAAGGAGGTATTCAACATAATTATCATACCTACATATTTAGATGTTGCACTATCCCGCGCTCTAATAAGGTTGTCTGGAAGAGATTGCTTCAGCACCATATCATACCGCCTTCGCCTTCTGTTTTATCATTTATCCTTTTTGTTTATACCTAATCTTTGTTTTAGGTTACAAAAGTTTAAGAAATAGGTTTATTTTAAAAAATTACGCTCCTGAAAAAAGCTTATTATACTGTTGAAAATTACGTAAATGATAAAAGAGCATGGATTTGACTCGCTCCAGCAATGCTACGGGCAGCACCTATCTACTATCTACACAGTAATGAAATTGTAAAAATAATTTTTTAACAGAGCAACCACCGAGTTTCTTGCTGGTTCTTCTCGGTAGGAATAGTATTCCGAACTAGTGGTAGATTCACTCGACGATTCAAAAGCACATGTAAAAGTTTATTTGAATAAAAAAACATTTGAATTTATTTTAAGTGTGTGCAATAAAGAGTTTTATCTACTTAATTGAAAGAAGTAGATCAAGCTGGGTCTACGCGCCGTACATCCGAACCGTTTGTTATAACGTTAAAAATTCGACCGTAAGGAATACGATATACTTACCTAAAGTTACGTGGTTCACTTTGAATCGAGTCGAAGTCGTCGAGTCGGTATAATATGCGAAGACCCGTAGTATAGAATATACTTAATACAAATACATTATATACTTGAGTTTAAAACTACGTGTCCACTTCGCCAGGCGAGTGATAAAATTACGGCCATCCCTTTCTACAGGCTCCCACGGTCGCAAATAGGTAGTGGCCAGTGGGCTAGTGTAAGTGGCCGATTCAGTTATGAATTTATGATGTGTCTACACGGGCGTAAAAACCCTCCAGTACGAGTTATTACTAAATAATCGATGCAAAATATACTTGTCCATTGGTTATTCGGTTCTTCCACACAATAGGCATGATGACTGATTTAGAAAAATGGTCAGATTATGTTAAGCAGAAAAATAAGGTTTGGTAGATAATATTGGCATTTGAAATTTAAATTTTAAAAATCACGCCAAAACGCTCCCCGGTGTCATGGCGTCGTTTGTGACGTCACTATTATTTTTACCAATGTACTCTGTGCAGTGTGCAGTAAGCAATAGTGTGATTGTCAAAGCTCGAAAACAAACCATTGTGACGTCATTCGCTTCTTGGAGTTTTAACCAATATGGCGGATTGCTGTATTTTATAATTTTATTTTCTCAAAATAAATAGCAATCTCACTCGAAATAGAAAAATAAATACGTTTTTTATAATCCATGAATCCTGTTTCATTAGATAAATTCATAATTTCATTGATTCTTGGTTACTGTCATCATGCCTATTGGGTACCTATTTGACAACTACCTATTCAAATAGATTATTTTTAGTGATTATTAAATAGAGGATCTCCCAAAAGTCGTAATTAGGTATGGAGTATGGACGTCCCCTGTTAGTTTTATATTTTAAAAAAATCATTTTAAACTATCAATTGAAGTAAAAACAGTATTTCATACCTACAACAAAGCGCGCGTTTTGACGTTTGAAATAAAGTTGCTGATTTGACTAGTCAGAACTACCTACCCAATTTTAAAAATGCGTTTCCGTCATCAATCCGTCAATTTGTTACGCTTCCAAAGCCCATCTTTTCAACCGATTTTGATGTCAGGTACTTACGTAGACAGGTCCCGGGGATCCTGCCCCTCCTTCATTTGCTTCTTTTTGTCCCGGAAAATTAAAAAGTTGCGGAAAATAAATCTATTCCATCTAGATTCTAGATGAAGTCGCAGTCGCGGGACGCATTACGCAACCTATCATATACCAAATTTCATCAAAATACCTAGTAGAAAAGATTTGCTGTTACAACTTACACAATAGCAAACCGACAGACACACTTTCGCATCCGTACTTCCATACTTAATCCATACTAATATTATAAATGCGAAAGTGTTTCTGTCTGTCTGTCTGTCCGTCTGTCTGTCTGTCTGCTACGCTTTCCTGGCTCATCTTTTCCACCGATTTTGCTGAAATTTGGTACAGGGGTAGATGGTATCCCGGACATAGGCTACTTTTTATCCCGGAAAATTAAAGAATTCCCACGGGAATCAAAAATCTTAATCCACGCGGACGAAGTCGCGGGAATCATCTAGTATTATAAATGCGAAAGTGTGTCTGTCTGTCTGCTACGCTTTCACGGCCCATCTGTTCAACCGATTTGGACGAAATTTGGTACATCTATAGGTTACATCCCGGGGAAGGACATAGGCTATATTTTATCCCGGAAAATTAAATCCTGAGTTCCACGGGGACGAAGTCACTGGCATCATCTAGTTTATAATATTAGTATGGTTTTACCTACTTTACGCCTATGAAAAAACTTCTTTGTCTCCAAAATAGTTACTTATTTATCCTCACTGCGTAATAAAAGATCAATAAAACGGTCCTCTTCCGACCCTTTACCTGTCAACTTCAAACGATAACGAAACCAAGCTAAACGACCTCCCATCCGAACCATCTATCTTTCAACAACGGGTCATGTAAAGTGGTTGTACACCGAGATCAACGACCCAGGCCGTTACCAACAAGCAATGGCGAATCTTCAGGTTTATATAGAACACGGTTGTGTGATTTGAGCCTGTACGGGTGATATAGTGTGAAGACGGTACCTGGCTACGTTAGAACTTTTACCGGCGGTTATTGGATCTAGGTTTAAATTGCTTGCGCATTCGGACTACGTGTCATTGAATCTAGGGCCCCGACATCAACTAAGAGCACCTTCTCAGCTTGTTCTCAGGTTAATTAAATTATCAAAGTTTCAAACCCAAACTCATATTTTTTATTCAAATAAACTTATTAAAAGTGCTTTTGAATTGTCGGGTGAATCTATTACTGGTTCGGAATATATTTGTATTTTATACCAATAAGACCCAGCGAGAAACTCTGTGGTTTCTCTTTTTAAAAAATAATTTACAATTACATCAATGTGTAATATTATAGATCAAGTAACCACTGTCCTTACAATTGGGTATTTGACAACTAGTCAAATCAGCAACTTTTTTTTCAAACGTCAAAACGCGTGCTTAGTATGGATTTTGTATGAAATTTTAAGTTGTGACGTCATCCAAGTTCGACGCACTTTTTTTACTTTAATCGATACTTTAAAATGGTTATTCAAAATTAAACTATCAGGGGACGTGGATATTACGACGTTTGGGAGATCCTTTATTTAATAATCACTATAAAATAATTTATTTCACTAGTAGTCAAATACCCAATTGCTGGAGCGAGTCAAATCCATGCCCTTTTGTCATTATCATCATTAAATAATCCTCAACAATAAGCTTATAAAAAGTTTTTTTTTAAAAAAGGATAAGGGTTTTTTGATTCCCTCAACGAACTTCTTAATTTTTCAGGATAAACACTTCCCCGGGATCTAAACTACCTTTATACCAAATTTCATCAAAATCGGTTGAAAAGATGGTCCATTAAAGCGTGGCAGACAGACAGACACACTTTCGCATTTATAATATTAGTATGGATAACTCAAGTAGGTAACAATAGCAAGTCGCCATACCAGCTTACCCAGAACATGCCTCCACTGACATTTAATAAGCTGTTGTGAAATTTTTTAACGATCTGAACACATTTTATTCGTGAATCGAACATCTGCCTATAAAATATAATATGGCTACTTCATTTATAGGGCGTCGAAATTGTTTATTTATATTGATCCCATTATTTTTATACAAGCGCATTGAGGTATACATACCTTATAATGTACTTAATTAGGTACATATTACTTGTAACTGCCTCTTTGGTCTAGTGGTTAGCATAGTCGACTGTGGCCGCGACGAGGTTCGGGCCATAATTAGGTATAGCAGGGTTTTTCTGACTAGAAATTCTCAGTTAGGAAGTTGGCGGTGTTTCACCCCCGTGCCTCGGAGAGCACGTAAAACCATCCCTCCTGCGCCTGATCTCTCTCCGGTCGTGTCGGATTTTCCGTCCCATCGGGCTATGAGAGTAAAGGAACAGAGAGTGCACCTGTGTTTGCGCACACACTTCTGCACTATAATATCTCTCTGGAGATTCGGTCGTGGCTGAAATTCGGTCGGGAGGACATTTATTTTTATCAGGTAGGTATTACTTCAATGTACAAGCGTGTATGACGTATGTTTTTAATTTTTATGAACAGGTGTATGCAACTATCATAAGAGTATGAAATAGAGCAGATCGTCCCAAACGGAACCCTCGATGAGCTAATACGAGCCGCGCAAACTGGCTAGTTTTAAAATTCTGTGCCAAAATTTTAGGGAAAATAACCCTTATTGTGCGTTTTCAAAGCGAATCAGTCCCTTTATTACGTAAATATTATCTCTTGTAAACTCAACTCTTCATCAAACTTAAAAACTAGCGTCTATAAAAGTTTGTAATGACGTCACAACTCACAAGTCGCAACTACAAAAGAATTAATTAATAGGTACTTTTATAGTTGCGACTTGTGACGTCATCAAATTTTAACGCATTACGCAATCAAATTTAAAACTAACCCAGAATGTGAACCCTCTATTTAATAATAATCAGTAAGAAGCAATTTATTTTTGACATATCTACCTAGTTTGTATCATCCCTAATCCCTACTGAGACTAGTATTGTTTTTTTTTTAATTTATTAGCTAGCTCTTGGCTGCAATCAGACCTGCTTGCAAGTGTTGATGCAGCCTAAGGTAAAACGCGCTGACCTAGAAGATGTCTTTTCACTCTTGATAGGTTTTCAGACACCCACAATTATTAAGGTGTCTTATTTAAAACGCATAGTAGGTAAGCTTACTTCTGCATTGCCGAGACTTGGGGCGAGTCCGGAATCAGCTAGTCACAGATAAAATATAGCCGATATAGCCGGGGCGGTTTTATAAAATGTGTCCCGATGTTTTGTCTCTGTCGCCGTTTGAGTTCTACCTGCGACACGAGTAATAAAACAAGTACGGAGCTAGCCGGCAGCCGTAGGGTTGACACTTATTTTTTGAAGTTAAACTTCTTTAGAATCGTGATTTGAAAATTCTATGAAACGAAAAAGTGACACAAAAAAATTCATAACTAAACAGGATTTAGCCTGCGAGAGAATGAGATAGAATACAAGTTATATGTTCACGACCAATAGATGGCGCTGTACGATGTTGAGTCGCGCTACTGCTCCATTGTGCTCAAAAGGGCTCATTCTCTCGTAGGCTACTTTTCTGAAGTTTCACTTCTGCCATAATATATTGTGCACACACACACTTTTATAATCTAAGACATTTATTAAAAACAATACAAAACAAGTAGAACTTAAAGCTAGCTACTAGCCTTGAAACATTACGTCTGGCAAGTGGCAGCCCTGCAGTCGTCCTATCTCTCGGAATGGGTAAACGTACACAAACACTCATTGCACCAGTGTGTGTTACCCTTAATGCTATAACGTTTACCTCCCGAGCGTTTTATCGATATAATTATCAAACGGGCTTGTTAGGTTGTACTGTTCTACTCTCGTGTGAAACATTACGTCTGGCAAGTGGCAGCCCTGCAGTCGGCCGATCTCTCGGAATGGGTAAACGTACACAAACACTCATTGCACCAGTGTGTGTTACCCATAATGCTATAACGTTTACCTCCCGAGCGTTTTATCGATATAATTATCAAACGGGCTTGTTAGGTTGTACTGTTCTACTCTCGTGTGAAACATTACGTCTGGCAAGTGGCAGCCCTGCAGTCGGCCGATCTCTCGGAATGGGTAAACGTACACAAACACTCATTGCACCAGTGTGTGTTACCCATAATGCTATAACGTTTACCTCCCGAGCGTTTTATCGATATAATTATCAAACTGACCTGTTAGGTTATGTACGAGCTTTGGGCTTTATCACTTTGCCTTTAAATATCACCTAAAACCTCAGAATTCAGATCTTTTGTGTCTAAAGAGTCCTAAAGCTGGCTTACTTAGTTCATACTTCATAATATAAATTATTACTAACTGATGCCCGCGCGCGACGTCGCGTCGTCCGCGTGATATTTTTTTTTTCAATTCCCACGGAAACTCCTTCATTTTCCGGAATAAAAAGTAGCCTATGTCACTCTCCAGGTCAACTACCTATGTACTTATGTCAAAACCATGCCAAAAATCACATCGATACGTTGCTCCGTTGCGAGTTGCGACTTGCGGCGTGATTGAAGGACTAACCAACAAACAAACACACTTTCGCATTTATATTATTATTACTTAGTAAGTATGATTTATGGCGTTGCACGTCATGCAGTGTTGTACATTTTTTTTACATTAGCTGATGCCATGCTGATGCCCGCGACTTCGTTCGTCCGCGTGATTTATTTTTGAACTGAAATTGCCTACAATACCTAAGTATATTGTCTTTCTTACTAATTACGAGTATTTTTGACGACCTCCGTGGCGCATTGTGTAGCGCTGTTGCCTTAACGGGCGGAGGTCCCGGGTTCGATCCCCGGCAGGGTCAATTTGGGAATTTATAATTTCTGAATTGTCCCTGGTCTGGTCTGGTGGGAGGCTTCGGCCTTGGCTAGTTACCACCCTACTGGCAAAGACGTGCCGCCAAGCGATTTAGCGTTCCGATACTCGTACGATGCCCTGCAGAAACCGAAGGGGTATGGGTTTAATATAACTGCCATGCTCCTAACAGGTTTGCCCGCTACCATCTTAGACTGCATCATCACTTACCATCAGGTGTGATCGCAGTCGAGGTCTGGCTTGTAGTGGATTAAAAAAAATATATTGGTTAGGTAACTACCTAACTACATAGTAGCTAATAGCTGTAATGCTGTAGACTGTAGTCTATAGCGATACCACGGAATAGATAAAGGGAGACTGTATTTATTTTTTCTATGAGCGATACCAATCATGGTTGACTACTATCATACCTACTGTGTTTGGCTCTAAGTAGTCTAAGTCAGCTTTAAAATAGGTAATAGGTAACTTAAGCTGATGCCCACTACATTAACGAAATAAGTTTTATTAAATTCCCACGGGAACTCCTTAATTTCCCGGAATAAAAAGTAAGTATGTTTATAAAGCAAGCCTATGTATTATGTCCTTCGGCCTTTCCCGGGATGTGACCTACATCTATGCCAAATTTCATACAAATCGGCTCAACAGATGGGCCGTGAGCAGACAGACACACTTTCGCATTAATAATATTAGCGTAGATTTAGTAGGTATGCATGAGATGTTAGTTAAGTACTTAGTGAGAATAATTCGTCAAATAATTACATAGTTCTATCTACTTACTCTGTGCAGTACCTACCTACCTTCCTTTGTCCATGTTGACTATTGAACTTTTTAACCGGCGTGTAAAAAAATAAAAAGTAACCCAGAGCTAGAAAACCTTGTAACTCTAGGATTTTAAGCCTGACATAACCATCGAAATACCTAGGTACATTCACTAGTTAGTAACCAAATCGATAGCATAGTCAGAGGTACTAGGAGTGCATAACTTATAGGGAGTTAAAACACTGGTATCAGAATGGGGTTATTCTAGTGCTATTTATATATGTCAGAAAAGACTTGAAATATGGCATAAATCGTGCTGGATAACGTTACCGGCGTGTAGAACGGAAAAAAATAGCCTAAATTCATGTGCAACATGTAAAAAAAGCTAGGAAATCTTGCAATCGCGATATTATTTAGGATTTGAAGACTCAAACAGCCGAAGCACAGTATTTCGGCTGTTTGAGGCTTCAAATATCGATCAGTTCGTTTCGAGACCGGGCCGGGCCAGCCGGGCTCTCCTTTTAAGTAAGATAAATTTGACTGTTCTCCTTTGTAAGATGGTCAGATGTACTAGGAGTGCATAACTTATGTAGGGAGTTAAAGCATATGTATCGGAAAGAGGTTATTCTAGTTATTTAAATGGCAGTAAAGACTTAAAATACGGCAGAAATCGTGCTAGATAACGTCACCGGCGTGTACAACGGAAAAAATTAGCCTAAAATCATGTGCCGCATGTTTATATAGAAAGCATAAACGTGCAGTCGCGATACCGTTTAGGCTTTGAACCTTTGAACAAGCGAGGGACGCTCACGCTACGGCCGTAATCTGCCATCAAAATGGAAGCCGTCCGCCATCTTAGGTTCGCCACGAGCGAGAGAGCGCTCGGTCCGTTCGGGAATTTGGGAAATTGGTGTTTTTTTTTGTTGTAAAGAGAGCAGTATATAAGAGGTAGGGGACGGGGGACGATCTCCGCACGGGCTCGGTGTGAAGGGAAAGAAGTGGCGCACAAGATAATAGCATCGTGAGATTAGTCTTGAGATATCTTTTGTGACTAATTTTTGGAGTTTTTAGACCTATTTTAGTGTTTTATTGCTGCTTAATGGGGTTTTTTGAAAGTTTAAGTCTAATAGTGTTTGATTGAAGAGTATTTGTAATCTTAAGCGAACGGTAGGCCGCCATTTACCTGAACTTTATTATTTATATATTTTGATGCGGTATGAGAGTGAAGGCATAAATGTAGTTCACAAGGTAGTAGCGTCACGAGATTTATCTCGAGATATCGTTTATATATATATTTTTGGGATGTAATTCCAATTATGTATTATTTTTTGGTATTTTTGTCAGAATATTTATTAATGAATTGTTTGTTTCGTATAATGTAATATTATTTATATTTATGGTATGAAGGGCGAAAGGAGAGTAATGGTTCACAAGATGGTAGCATCAGAAGATTAATCTGGAGATATCCTTTAATTTATTCCTTTTTTATTTTATGTTTTGTCCTCTAAGCCCTAAGTTATAATGTATGTAAAATAATACGTTATTAAAGAAAACTTAAACTAGGATTATTATAGCAAACGTATTTAAACTCTGAAACTCTATCACTGTATCACTGTATTTCACAATCAAATAAATATTCAAACGTCATTTTGATAAAGTATGATAACATTATTACGAATTGATTGAATAGCTGATAATGATATATTTTTCTCAAACATGCTTGGAAATGTGAGCATTATTTTGACAACCTTCTTCGAGATAAATCGAAATTGCTGTACTGGCCACATACAGCAGAGCAGCGGCCTTCTAAAGTTGTATGAAAATCCATATCTGTCGTGGTTTAGCGACCAAATAAATTACATAGTAAATTCTTATCTGTCGTGTAATTTAAAAATGGAACGATCTTTTACTCCGAAAAATGGCAACCAAGGAGGTAACTTATCGAAGGTTTTATTTAAATTTCGAACTAGCTTGCAAATAGAAAGCTGCCATGTTTATTGAAAAAAAAAAAAACAAATGAACACTTATGAACGCGGGAAAAATTATTGTTGTTCGTTGTTCGTCATTGATTTTGAAGTGTATTTGACAAAATGAGTTCAAGTGAAGACAATGAGTGTGATGAACTTACTTTAACGCCACCTGAAATTCAAGAGGCGGCAAGAGCCGTAATAGAAAGTTTGTTACCGCCAAAATCGAAAGAAAAATATTTGAAAACGTACTAGGTACTACTTAGTTTTAATTTCCGCGCATTATTTGAGAAAAGTACTATACAAGCCTTGGCCACAACTAGGCATTGATGGACTTACGTATGTGTGCCTCGGCTTCGCCTCGGCCCACATTTACACGTTCGTCCTTCAATGCCTGTTTTGCTGGCCGCTGCAGTAATGTACTATTAATACAATGTGATGTGACTGATTATGTTTTACAGTCTACAATCAAATTAAAATGACAGCTCTAAATTTATTGTTAGCCCTTTCTTGAAGCTCCTTGTGGAAAGATACCCATAGCTATTAGTTTAAAGATTGTGTACGACAAAATTAGCCAGAGAGAGAGAGAGTAAGAACCACAATTAATATGATGCTTTTGTTTGAATTTGTATTGACTCCAAAAACTCAGACAATACTGGCAAGATGAGTTGCTTTTATCCAGAATGAAGTTAGGAAATAAGTACTGGATGTTGTTCTTATATTTCGCTTTCTCTGAACTCTTGCTTACACTGAACTTAAGCATAATATGAGCTGTTGTAATGATAAAGTTGACAGTCAATTTATCAAAGATCACCATAAATTATAACATATAACTCGATCTCTATAGACCGATCTGAAAATCATAACTACCTAGAATGTAGAGAGATTAGGCCTAGGCATAATTTTAAGATAAAATATTTTGATTACGCTGACAGTAAACAATGGACCCAGCAAAAAGCTGTTACTTAATGGCTCTTCAGCTCTTTAGTCTTTACTTAAGTTTCTTGGTCATATTATGGACTTATTATGTGATGTTGAATGCCGCATTGTATCTTCTTCTTCTAAGAAGCCGCATAGTTTAATCATACTTAATCTTTGTACTTTGTAAAATACAATTATTGTGCCTTCGACGATAGCATCTCATTACTTCCATTAACACAGACTCACAAAGAACTTGAACGCAACGTGGATCATTAATTGTATCGATGTTTCGTATATTTTCAGGTACCTAGTACCTACGGTTTTCGGTGTGGGTTGTACGGGCTATAGAGTTTGTTTGGGATCTCGAGATTAACGTATCCCCGGACGGGTCGTGGATCTGTAGCGGCGCGTGTACCGGCCACCTATCTTTCATTGCACGTACGCGCGACGCGCGGGGGGCCGCTCGCCGCGCGGCATACGCGGAGGCCGGAGCCATCTTGCCAGCGGTCGTCGAATCGCTCGCGTCTCCGCGGCTCGAATCGCCCTTAATTCGCACTAATTAACCATTAACAATAATAAAAACAATCAATTCAGTGCTCTAATAAAGACAAAAGTGATAAAAACAGTGATTAGTACAGTTGTTGACGCGGATTTTGTGTGTGTTGTGTTGTTTTAGGTGTGTGCATACCGTCTGTCTAGGTGAGTAGTCACCAGTCTTTGTGCGCGACAATTATCATTCTGATCGATTCGGTCCGCGCGGGGGTGAGCCGGCCCGTTTTATATCTTTTGTTGTTTTGTAACGCTGCTAAATCAATAATTTTAGTGGCGGCTACTCGGCTAGCGGCCATCGGCATCGCGTTCTTAATTCAAACACTGACGTTCCGAATGCTCCGCAAGCTTCGAGGTGTTTTATCGGGTGCAGTACAGTTAGTTTAACGAGGTTCTTTGTATGTAACGTCTTTGAATCGCAAATAGGCGTGCGAAAGCTATTTCGCGGAGTGTATATTGTAAAGTAATCGAAAATCTACAGATAAGTTCGCGATAAGTGTCTGTTTGCTAACTAAAGTATCTAAAGGTAACTAAACTGTATTTTTTTATAGGTATTTCATTTACCTTTTTGCATGAACACTTGATTCAGTACTACTTTGTGTATGGAAACAGCAATTCGCTTTCCCCATACCTAAAAATAGAACGGCCAGGTGCTAAACACGTATGTAATGTAACATGGAGTGCGTAATGCAGTTATTATAATGCAGTTTGCATTATGTCACACATTAGGGTGAATTGAAACATACTATTGTTTATTTATGCTATAACTATATCTACCTATTTATTAGTGATAAGATAAGCTACAGGTATTTAGACATATTATTAAACTTATTCTTAGATACATTCACTTGTAACTTGCGGTGAATGACCTTGTTAATGTGACGTATAAATTAATAATCTGTGGCCCTATTTTTTTTACTTTTGTTTTTTAATATTCATGGACTGAAACTTGTAAGTAGTAAGTATATAATTTATGGATAACACCTAATTATAATGAAACGAAAACGAGTTTAATCCGCCCTCGTAAAACATGTTTACTACCTAGTATAATTAATAAAACATACCTACTTGTAACTAGGTGGACTATTGAAGATATCTATCATTTATGTACCTACCTAGGTATATTGTCTTGTTTCGTTTTGAACGCTCGCGCTAGCACGAAGAAAATTCTATCAAAATTCTAAAACTAAACAGTTAATAAATTTAAACTAGGTAGAAAACTAGAAACTAACCTACTTATTACAATATACTTACTTACCTATTTTTGTTGACTATCAGTTTCGTACAAAATACTGAAAGGCAAAGTTACGACTTTCGAAAGATACCTACCTACCTACCTACACAAATCACAAAATTCGTTGAAGGAAAGCGATATGATTCATATTATTAAGGGAACTTACAGGTACAATTAGTTTGGTACCTACTAGGTACCTAGTGAGTAAGAGTACCTATAGCATGAGTACTCGAGTGATGACGTCTTATGGAATTAATTTTAACTGGGTAGGTAGGTACTAAAGTAAACAATTCAGCAAACAATACCTCATTTAGGTATGTAGGCGGTTTCACCTCAGCTATAGGACATTATAATATAGCTAGCTAGAAAGGTCAACAAAATTATTATCTTTCATTCACATTTCATACAAACAAGGCTCCTTGCGAAAGATAAAAATTATTTAGTAGGTAGGTATGTTGCCTACAAGATAACGGTTACATCATTAAGATAGGCAAATAATTAAATTAATTAAACCTGTATTCCGAGCTAAGGATTTATAAAAGTATATATCTATGCCTTTTAAAAAAAAGTTATACGTACTAATTACTTAGTAGAAATTTACATTAAAAGAACCTTTCTCTGCGTTTCAAAAAAAAGTAGATGCGGCATCTATCATGGCGGATACGTAAGCACATCGGGCATGAAATAATAAATTGCATTCGCGACCGCGCCTTGTGAACGGTCTTGTTTCTTCAGATATACATACGTAACTAAACAAGCCTATAGCTATTACCCGATCACGTAAAACTATCCAAACGCCACCTCTCTACCAGTGTAATCCGACGACCTTTTGAAACTTGTCGCGTTACGCGTAGCAACTAGCAGTCGAGTTGGGTTCATAATTTTTTACTACTTTCCGACATTGGCTGAGGCGCTATTATCCGACAGGTTTGGAATGTCGTACTCCGTGTTCCATGCAAGTTGATATCTGATGCCTCCATAAATAATTCAGGTTGTCGGTTAAATGCTGATTCATCGGTTGTTATAAGAGGATGGTAATTGGCGTTCTTTTTTCGGACAAACGACTCTCGACCATTTGTTTACCGGATTACTGTTCGGATTTAGAAAATGTAAATTAGATAAAGCTTGGTCACTAACATTCGATTGAGAAGAAGATAGCTGTTTTATTTTACCTATTAACGAATTCGAACCCACACATTAGTTCTACTTATAATCATAGGGACCATTCAAATCGCTTCAAGAGATAATATTTGTTTCGTGTTTTGCTAGATAATTCTGTCTCTTTGTCCGAAACGATAGAGTTTAAAAATCCAGTGGAAAGTGGTAGGTAACTTACCTAGTTATTGCTTAAAACTACGATAATAATATGACTTTGTTGCGTGCCTGGGATTTGAACCTCGAACCCCCGAATGACAAAGTAATAAGCACTGTGTACTCTAGTTGAAATGGCTTATAAACGCATAATTACCGGAAAATTAAGGAGTTCCCGTGGGAATTAAAAAAACTTCGAAGTCGCGGTCATCAGC
The DNA here is from genome assembly GCA_923060345.2 of Erebia aethiops. Classification (NCBI taxonomy): domain Eukaryota; kingdom Metazoa; phylum Arthropoda; class Insecta; order Lepidoptera; family Nymphalidae; genus Erebia; species Erebia aethiops. The sequence goes on along the minus strand of OV281087.1, from coordinate 4,344,113 downwards.
TAGTAAAAAATAAATGATTAAACAAGCAGTAAATAGTTATGTATTAAAAAATGGTAACCCGACTACGGAATAAAATTTCCTGACTTTTTGGATGTAACATCCGTCTGACTTAGTTCGCGTAAAATGTAACTAGTGTTACCTACCTACCCGGACCATAATAACGAATCGATTGACAACACCTCGCTGCGGTGGAACATAAATTAGGTACATAAATACATACAAATGCTTACATACCTACATAAATAGGCTGCTAGGTCAACACTTTTGGCTTAGCCGTAACTAGTCAGGTAAAAAAAATTGGCATTCATAGGGATTGCCGATAGAAGTGAAGAAAATTATTAATTTAAAAAATTAAAATATATAAACTTTAAAACTAAGGCATTAAAGTTGTATTAATTACCTACGAATGTAGTATATTTATATTTAAGACCTTTATTCTTCGTAACAACGCGGTGACGGTGTCGGTGTCGGTGACGCGAATCCACAAGTTTACCGCCTACCAAAAAGTGCTCAACGCGGCTAAAGAAGTTTTCACTTCAAAAATAAATAGGCTGTCTTCAAAGCCCTTGAACCAAACACTACTGCTTCTAAACCAACGAGACAGTGACGAAAAATAACGGGTAACTAAGTATGCATAGTAAACTGCCGTTATTTGCATCTCGATCGTGAATGACACGTTGTATGCGCAAGGGAAGACGATAATTGCGCATACGCACCTACACTGCGTTTCTAATTTAAATTGTTCAAGGAAGTGTTCAGAATGTGGCTAATAGGGATGATGCCTATGTCAGAAATAAATTATTTCTTACTTTATTAAATAGAGGGTCTTCCAAAATATCTAAAGTTCACACTCCACATCCTCACAATTTTAAAATACTTATAGATTAAAGTAAAAAAGTGAGTTGAAATTTGATGACGTCACAAGTCACAATATGTATTACGTACAAACTTCCATACTAGAAGCGCGTTTTTAAGTTTGATAAAGAGTTGCTGATTTGGTTTTTTTTTTAAATTTATTTAATACCAAAAAGTTATAAAATAAGAAGAAAAACAGATACATAGTGGACAAGGAACCACTTATCTCTATTAGAGATCTCTACCAGTGACCCTTGGCAGTGAGAAAGGTTGTGGAGGAAGAATATAGGTGTACAACAAAAGATATGATGAAACGAGAATTTATATCTACCATAAAATTACATATAAACACACAAATATACATACTAATGACATAAATTATATATATTATATATACAAAAATAAATACATACCAACATACATATGACATATTATTCATAACATACACAATACATAATGATATAACAGATACATAATATTATTTATAATTATGATAGAGAAGATAGATAGCACGCTGTTTCAGTCGAAGTTTAAATGTGTGAATAGATAGGGTATTCATAAAAATACTATCAGGTAGTGAGTTCCATAGGCGCGTAGCAGCTACCGTAAAAGATTTACCATAATAAATAGTGTTATAAGCTGGCACTGCATGTGATTTTAATTTGACACACGCACTGGCATCACACGAGGAGGAGCCTCGTGAAAGCGCTCACGTAAGTATGAAGGGGAAGATGTGTTTAAAATCCTAAAGAGTAACGTGAGAATATGAATATTCCGGCGAAGTCGGATAGGGAGCCACTTTAACTTGTTTCGAAATTGAGATACATGGTCGAATCTGCGCAATCCGTAAAGAAAACGAATGCACAAATTCTGAAGGCGATCTAGTTTGTCAAGCAGCTCTTCAGTCGCATCTAAATAGCAGACGTAATCTAGAAGTGGGAGCAGAAGGGATTGTGCAAGTAAGATTTTAGTTTTCAGAGGAAGGAAATTCTGCAAGCGTTTCAAAGAATGAATAGAGTAGTGCATGCGCCTACTAACATTGTTAATGTGATTTGACCAAGATAAATTACCATCGAGTATCACCCCAAGGTTTTTTGCGTTTTCCGTAAGTTGTATCGGAACGCCATCGTAGGCTATGATTGGAAGATTTTTAAAAACAACACGACTTTGCAATTGCTTGCACCCAATTATCATAGCCTGCGATTTGGTAGGATTTACTAGAAGACCATGTTCATCAGCCCAGTCCTTTATTTTTGCTAGATCCGAGTTAATGTCATCAACTGCAGAAGTAAGGTCAGTGACAGCAGCATGTCTATAAATCTGCAAATCATCTGCATAGAGATGGTAGTGAGAAGAAATATTTTTTGTGATTTCGTTTATACAAACAGAAAAGCATGGAGGTGCCAATACGCCGCCTTGAGGTACACCGGCAGAAATATCAGCCCAGTCAGAGTAAACTCCATCTGCACAGATTCTCTGACGGTGACCGAGAAAGTAGGACTTAAACCATTCAATCACGGACGGTGATAGATTAAGTGAACAGAGAATGCAGAGAAGCATGTCAAAGTCAACAGAGTTAAACGCATTGCTAAAGTCAAGAAGAACAAGCACTGTTAGTTTTTTAATGTCCATGGCATAGCGAATATCTTCAGTGACCTTGAGTAAAGCTGTAGAAGTACTGTGTAAGGGACGGAAACCCGATTGGAATGGACTTAAAAGGTTATGTTGAAAAAGGAAAAAGGAAGGTTTAGATGTTTTATCCCTATTTAGTTGTATACTTGGTTGTACATGATCTCCAAGCTAAATCAGTACTAGACTAGATGATGCCCGTGGCGGCCCCCCGCGACTTCGCCCGCGAGGTTTATTGCCGGGGGAACTCTTTCCTACAGTCTATGTCCTATCCCGGGATGCAACGTATCATGGGCCTATATGTGTACCAAACGTCGTCGGTTGAAAAGATAGACAGACAAATAGACAGACTTTCGCATTTTTAATTATTAGCATGAATATTTTTTTTAACTCATACCCTGGTCATTTTTTACATGGCATCGTACCGCCGCGAAATCGCTTGGCTCTACGGCTTTGATGAAGCACACATGAAAAAATAGTTACTTGCCAAAGTAGGTAACAGTCGTTCTTTACATGGCATCGTACCGGAACGCTTAATCGCTTGGCTCTACGGCTTTGATGAAGCACAGATGAGGTAAGGTCTAAAGCCCTAAAAAAAAGTAAAAAATACTTCCAAACAAAGTCGGGCTCGTCAAAGGCGTCTCAGCTAGATTGATGATTTGACTCTCGTGCCCCGTTTAATTTATGTGTCCTCATGTCACAGACCTATTGCGTAAGTCAATTTGAATAATTTGTATGCTTCTCGTTTTATAGGCACATTTTATCCTGACCACTAAATAAACCTATACATAATGGTTACTTTATAGTTCTTATTTATATCGTGATAGAGTTTATTTTTCTAGGGATAAATAAAATAATGTTAAGTTTTTGTGTTGGCTTCGAATCGCGTCTAATTGCAACATCAACTTTACTTAAAAGGTTTTAGCCATAGAATTTACAATCGATACAGAAGCGATAACCTAAAGTTACAAAGATGATTCGTGAATAGGGCTGCCATCCGTCTGAATTTCCCCGGATTTGTCCTAGGGCGTCCGGGGAGCGTTCAAGCGCTGTTTCATTTGTAGTCCGGGTTTAAAAGTTTTCAAGTCACACATGCGAATCAAAATGATTTATTAATATAAATTTATTTTTTTCGCATGGGTGTCTTAATAAATATTAAGACTTTCTTATTTTACTAAGTAACTTAAAAAAACACACTTTTGACATGTCCGGTTTCTAAGCTGCAAAAGCCGGGTTTATTACACTTCTCGTCCTAGTTGCCAAATTTTAGAGATGGCAACCCTATTCGTGAAGCATTAGCTCACGGTATTGTTAAAACAGGCGTTTTTATATTGTACTAGCTGACCCGGCGAACTTCGTACCGCCTTAGTGTGCAAAATTAAATGTATATTTTTCAATATTTCTGAGAGATTTTCTTAATTTTTTTTTCTGTAAGAACCTTCTCCTAATAATAACAAATACAACAAAAAAAGAATTAGTGAAATCGGTCCAGCCATTCACGCGTGATGCCGTGACCAAGGAAAATGGGTTTCATTTTTATATATATGTATAGATATAGATAGATAGATAGATTCGAGTTCTATTTTCGTTCTTCAGCTGACCCACCCTACCCAGGCTACCCTAGGCTGCCTAAAATGAATATATACTAAAAAACAAGTTTTATTTCTTTAATATCAATAAAACATATAATAATATATACAAGTTATACTTAATTTCTTAAAACGCACAAATTCCGAAAAGTTTGAGATTATATGCTTATTGCTTGGGGATCAAACCCCACGTTGCCTACCTAGTTTCTAGCTATTATACTTTATTTACGCCTTTTTTATCAACTACAAGTTAGCCCTTCACTGCGATCTCACCTGGTTGCCTGGTGGTATGTGATGATGCAGTCTAAGATGGTAGCGGGCTAACCTGTTAGGGATATGGCAGTTATATTAAACCCATACCCCTAATTGGTACTAATGTTGAATGTCGCCAAGCCAACAAAAGCCTAGCAAAGAACTTCTCTCTCAAAGAAGGCCATAATTTTGATCTCAGTACTAAATACTATTCCATAGTCCATACTAATATTATAAATGCGAAAGTGTGTCTGTCTGTCTGCCTGCTACGCTTTCACGGTCCATCTATTCAACCGATTTTGATGAAATTTCGGTACAGCGGTAGGGTTCATCCCGGGGAAGGATATATGCTACTTTTTATGCCGGAAAATCAGGGATTTCCCCCCCGGGCATCATCTAGTTTTCCATAGAGTATAAGGTTTTCCTAAGAAAATATGGCTTACATACGGTGTAGTAATAGTTTGTAAATGTTCATGATACTGCAATGCAACGAATTATCTAAAACTGTAAGGTAAGAGCCTACGTCTCACTTGCATAGTTTAAAGTTAAAACATAAGCATTAACTGTAATGTAGGACAAGGCTGAATGACACCAACTGCACTGGCGCGTTAGCTTAATATTGTATTATAATAATTTTCGATAATTCGTGTTGCTAGAATAACCGAAAAGCTATGTACCTTCAATGTCCCGTACCGTCCGTCGTCGTACCGTACGTATAAACCACCTTTGAAGTCCGATTTCTTACAATAATGCCCCTTAAGTACCAAATTTTTGGACTATTATGGGTAGCTTAGGAACCCCAAAAGTTTTTAAAATTAGCCGGAAGTGACTTAGACAGGTTTAAGTATTTTTAATCTAAAGTTGAAAATTCGAAAATCTTTTCTAATCTTTTCACTTACGATCAAAAATTTTCCACTAATTACTTAACGCAAAGTAGTACACTTCATAGCAAGCATGTTCACAAAAAATGCTCAGAAAAAATCATTAAATAAAAAGAAAAAAAAACTTAACTCAGAAATCGCTCGTAAACTACCTACCAAAAATCGCCGAACATACATGAGGTATTTTCCAATAGGTCTAGGTACGAAGAATGTAATTTTTTTAATTTTGACGTCATTATTTGGGTCACCCTATCTATAAGGAAAAGGTGAGTGACTGACTGACTGGTCTATCAAACCACGGACGGATCGGACTGTTTGTCAGATAGGCATCCGCTAACTCTACTCTCTACTTTTTTTACTCCACGGTCCTGCTTATTAAACCGACGCGATGGTGGATATACGCGAGTAACTACTATGTATGTGGATTGTTATTAAAAGTATATGAGAAGTGCTTAAAATCAGAGTTTCCCTTATTATTAGTGATGATATTTCGGACACCAGACGATCTGGCTCGACAATAGTATGCAATAAAGGACGAATTCCATCATCAAACCATATAAGAAGGCCTAAACTCCCAAAGTATAGAGCAGAACCGCCTAAAAGTTTTTATGAGACAAGCCTCTTTATAGTAAACCCACAAACCGAAGAATGTACATCAATTTTAGGGTTGCCACTGTCGCGCTTCCAGTAAAACCAAAAATTTTAGATTTTTGGTTAAGTAGTTATTGAACAAGTCAAGAACTAAAAGTAAAGCTAAATGTTTTGCTTAGTTGCTGTAAAATGACTATGCATGATTTATTTATAATTCTCTTCATACTTAGCTATGTATAAAGTTATTATTAACTAGATTATGCCCGCGACTTCGTCCGCGTGGATTAAGTTTTTTAGATACCCGGGGAACTCTCGGGGAACTTTCCGGGATAAAAAGTAGCCTTGCCCAGGATATAATCTAGCCCTATACCAAAATTTCATTAAAATTGGTTGAATAGATGGACCGTGAAAGCGTAGCAGACAGACAGACACACTTTCGCAATTATAATATTAGTATGGACTATGGATGCACGAAATGAAATATTTTTGCAAAAATAAGTAAATTTCTCAAGCATAGTCGACAACCCTAGATCAATCAGAGCTGACCACGAGCCAAAGTACACACAATTTTCACCGCTATTTCTATACGCAATCGGCACAGAATAGCATTTTTTTTTGACGATTCGGCATCTCGTCTTAAAATCTTTTGTGTCACTGCTTCTTTGGAACTGGCAGAATTAGTTTTTGTTTCCAAACGCATAACTCGGGGGATGCTCCTTGTAAGGAGCTCTTAACTTTAAGTGATGCTTAGGGGCTTGGGCAGTCAACGTGTGATGGTGAGAAATAGAATAGATAAGAAGATCCTGAAATAATTGTTATTCAAATAAACGTTTACAATGCTTTTGAATCACAAACACATATGCTTTCTTCATGGTGGTAGAGTCCTGACGTATCATAAGTGACAGATGTTCTACGTGCAATCATTTGATTGCTTCATCTGTTTAACCGATTTTGATGAGATTTGGTACATAGATAGATCCTTTTTTTTATCCACTATCCAAGTTAGCCCTTGACTGCGATCTCAGATGCAGTCTAAGATGGTAACGGGCTACCTTGTTTGGGGCATGGCACCCATGCCCCTATTCGGTTTCTACACGGCATCGTACCCGAACGCTAAATCGCTTGGCGACACGTCTTTGCCGGTAGGGTGGTAACTAGCCAGAGCCAAAGCCTCCCGGAACATCCGCATTCAGAGTAACTACGGACTTTATTCTACTCTTTATCTCGGAAAATCTAAAACCTAAATCAACGCGGACGAAGCCGCGATCATCTAGTTAGTGTATAAAATCAGTTTAACAGAATAGGCCGTGTACCGTGAGCAACAGATGTAATCTTATTGAAATAACATTAGTATAGATTGCACTTCAAGTATAAAAAAATACAGTTGTAGATACTAATCCAAAGTTAAATCACGCAGTTCAAGTATAAAATAAATACAGTTGTAGCGCCTTTAATCCAAAACGTAAGAACTTTATCAGGCCGTAAAAGATTAAGATTTTACGTCAGAAAAACTAGAACCTAGACTAGTGAAGAGGTACTCGTGAATGCAAATATAGGTCACAGTGTATGTAGATACTTCAGGATAATATACATGTTGTGTACCTACTTCAGCGATCACTACTCTATGTAACTTGGCTCGCGAGATATTATCTAGTAGGTATTTAGTAGTAGGTTTCCATTAGAAGATAGGTTTTGATATCAGTTTAGTTAAGAGCAAAAGAGGATGGATTTGACTCGCCCCAACAATGCTTAGGACTGCGGTTACTTATGTATCTACACATATAGATTCTTGCTGGTTCTTCTATGTAGGAAATAATAGTATTCCGAACCAATGCAACGATAGATTCACTCGACGATTCAAAAGCTAAAAGTTCTGTTGGTTAGTAAAAATTGTAAGGGGGCGCAAGAGGTGCGTGTCATAATATTGTCATCTAAAAATTACAATACACACACACACAACACACACTAAACACAAAATACACTAACAATAAATATAAATGTTGTACTACTTAATAATAATGCAAATCGTTGTACCCATAGGTTTGAAAGCAAATGCTATTAATTATACTTAATCTATGGTCATGTGAGTTATTATTCCTATATTTATGGGATTTGACGCAATCTATGGCCACATGTCTTAGGTCTGTGGTTTTGGCGGATAAACTTTTGACATTAGATTTTTCGGTGGGGCTGATGTCGATGGCCAGTGTTTGTTTTTGTTTTGTTTTAAAAACTTTTGGTCTCATGATAAAACTTTGTTATTAGTGGTAATCTGAATTGTGTGATTACGCGGTAGATTTATACTAATGTGTGTACCCGAGAAATAAATAAAGTGTTGTGATTAATAAGCGAGTTTTCAGTCAGAAGATGGATGCCTGTGCCTGCCCTGAGGCCTAAAATGTATTCCTGACCAACTGTGAGTCGTTTACTTAATTAATCAACGGTTGGCGTTTGATTTGAAGTGAGTAAAGTGTGTGATTTAATAAAAGGAGGAAAATAAAACTCAATGGGTACAATGAGTATGCATTTCTGGAAGTTAATTTAATTTGTAGTGAGAGCTGAGACTAACAAAATAAAAGGGTGATATACCTACGTTGAACTAAGTTAGTACATACTTACGATTGGTGATCGTCGGGTTCATAGTAATAGTAATTGGATGTGTGATTTGAAAATAGTGTGTTTTGATAGTAGGGATTAGTACATTCGTTTTCAATCGTTTTTCAATTTAATCTTATTTAGAAGATATTTGTGTACTCTAAGTTATGTGTAAAGTATATAGTTATTAACACTAGCGATTAAAGTTATTTGTATAGGCACAAAATAGCTTAAGCCGGATTCGAATCATTAACTATGGGGTCAGATGGACGTTCTCGATCACGTAGGCGTTATAATACATCGAAACATCGTCGCCGACGTTATTCGACTAGTTCTAATTATTCAGTCAGTTCTTCATCAGACTCAAGTAGTAAACATTATAAGCGAAGCAAAAGACAGAAGCATTATAATAAGAAACGTCATTATCATTCTAAAAAAAAAGGGGCATCAAAATCTTCTAGGGTTAGACATGGTCACAGCTCATCTAGAGCACAGACACAAACTCCTCCTTTGGTGGAGAAATTACAACAGCCGAAAGAAACAAATCTTGAGCCATCCCAAAAGTTAGATTCAATTAGTGATAGGGTAGCTGCAAATAATAATCACTCATTACCGATGCAATCATTTACACAGATTAACATTATTCCCGAGTTTGATCCAAGTGACGGTTCACAAAATATCGAATCCTGGATCCATAAAGTTAACGAGTGTGCAACTATATATTCTTGGAATGATACACAAATTCGTCATTTTGCACTAGCTAAATTAACGGGATTAGCAAAGAGGTGGTATCAGGGTCTACCATCTCTCCTGTTCAGCTGGGAACAGTGGATAGAGAAACTTAAATCTGCATTTCCTTCCACTGAAAATTACGGTGATCTCCTTCAAAAAATGTTACAACTACGTTGCAAACTGGGTCAACCATTAGATGTTTATTATTATGAAAAAATGATTTTGATCAATAGATGCGAGATTAGCGGGCCCAAAGCTGTAGGATGTCTGGTACATGGCATTGACGACAAATTCATAAGAATAAGTGCAAATGCATGTCGTTTTGAGGATCCAGAACAACTGTTTTCTTATTTGAAAACGTTAGTACAAAGTGACGGATATACGTTTCAGAGGCGTAGGATACCGTGGAACAAAGATAATGGAACACAACAGTCGCAGTCAAAATCAGTATCGGATAGCGCTGAAGTGTTTAAATCAGGAATTACCTGTTTTAATTGTGGGGAAGCAGGGCACATTAGAACTAAATGTACAAAACCTCTGAAGAAATGTAATATTTGTCGGAGAGTGGGGCACTTAGCAAATGTGTGTTGGAGTAATAAAAGTCGGAATATTGCTAATCCCGCTGACAGTAATAATAATTCGAATAATTTATTACAAATCACCGCTCCACCTAGTGATAAAACTGTGATGCATGCAGTGAAAAAATAGGTTCAAATTCTACTAACAGTGATAAATATTTTAAAAATGTTAAGATAGATGGTGTTGAAAAACAGGCATTTGTGGATTTAGGTAGCAACTGCACTCTCGTGAAAGATAGTCTGGTCAAAGAAATATATGGTAAGTATCAAAGTGACATAGAACTCCCAAATCTTAGGGGTTTTGGCAATGCAAGCGTTAAACCTTTAGGGTCTATCAAAGGTACAGTCGTGGTTGATGACATTTGCGCAAACATTGATTTAGTAATAGTCTCAGATCACTATATGCCATGTGACATAATTATAGGGCAAACATTTACTGAATTGCCTAACGTGGTAATGTACAAAACATCTGATAGTTTAATATTTTACGAAGCTCCTGATACAAGCTGTTCTGAAACTTCTTTAAAGATTAAACTTGTTTCGTTGGATAAAATTACCATTCAACCTTTTACAACTACCCCTGTTGAAGTGAAAACATTAACAGAATATACAGGGTCCCTTTTTGTCTCCACAAGTTACTGTTGTATTGATTCAAGAAAATATATGGTTTTGCCTGGATTGTATAACTTTAAAAATGGTGAAGGATATATTATGATCTCCAATTTTAGTAAGACTCCTTTAATAATTTTAAAAGATCAAACCTTAGCTAGGGGTGTAGGTTATGAAGAAGTTGTAGAACCTTATGTCGGAATAACAACAAGTACCACATTAGAAACAGACTCCTCACCTTTGGGGGAAATCCAAGTTGGCATTAATTATCAAATGAAGATGAGACCATGTTCCAAGAGCTATTGATGAAATATAGAGATTGTTTTGCTGTGAATTTGGCAGAGTTGGGTAAAACTAATCTAACAGAGTTGGTAATTAAACTTAAGGATGATATACCGGTTGTATATAATCCATACCGTATGTCACTTAAAGAAAAAGAACAGTTATCTGAAATTATAGGTGACCTGCTTCAGAATGGAATAATTCGTGAAAGCTCCTCTTCATATGCCAGTCCAGTAATACTAGTAAACAAAAAGAATGGGCAAAAGCGCTTATGTATTGATTATCGTGCATTGAACCGTAAAACCTTGAAGGATAAATACCCGTTACCTCGAATAGAGGACAGATTGGATAGCTTAGGCGGAAATAGTTTCTTTACGAGCTTGGACCTCGCTTCAGGTTATTATCAGGTACCTGTAGCAGAGGAGAGTAAATATCTCACAGCCTTTATTACCCCAGATGGCCTATATGAATATAACCGTATGCCGTTTGGATTGGCTAATGCACCAAGTGTGTTTCAGAGAGCAATAAATTCTATGTTGAATGGTGCAGAACAAAATCTAGCCTTAGCTTATATGGATGATTTACTGATTCCGTCTAGAACAATAAAAGAAGGTTTAGATAAGTTAGAGAAAATATTTCAATTATTGAGGAAGGCAAATTTAACTTTAAACCCTAAGAAATGTGTTTTTTTCCAAAAGAATATTGAGTATTTGGGATATGAAATTTCTGAAAATGGTATTCGACCAGGAAAATTAAAGATTGAGGCAGTTAAGTCGTTTCCTATACCAAAAAATGTGCACGAAGTTCGTCAGTTTGTAGGATTGGCCAGCTATTTTCGAAGGTTTGTGAAAAATTTCTCGGCAATAGCACGACCGCTTACCGTTCTTACTAGGAAGGATGAATCGTGGCATTTTGGCCAAGAACAGATGAAAGCTTTTGAGACTCTGAAGGAGAGGTTGATTAGCCGTCCGATCCTTGCCTTATACGATCCTAAGGCTACCCTTGAAGTGCATACAGATGCCAGCAAATTAGGTATAGGGGCGATCCTTTTACAAAATGGTGACAAGGGTCTCCAACCCATTGCTTACTACAGCCGACAAACTTCGCCGGAAGAACAAAAGTTTCACTCTTATGAGTTGGAGACTCTTGCTGTTATAACAGCTCTGAATAGATTTAGAGTTTATTTGCTGGGAACGTCATTTAAACTGGTCACGGATTGTAACGCGATCAAAAGTACCATGACTAAGAGAGATTTGATACCTCGAGTCGCGAGATGGTGGATCGCAATGCAAGAATTTGATTTTGTAATAGAGTATCGGGCAGGGACTAAAATGGCACACGTGGATGCCCTAAGCAGGAATCCCATTGAAGCGGAAAATCCTCCACCTCGTGACGACGATGATCAGGTTTTTAACATACACTGGGATATAAATAAAATCGATGTGACCGACGAAAGATGGCTTCAAACCGTACAACAGTCTGACAGTGAATTACAGCGAATCGTAGAAATTTTAAAGGATCCAGACAGTACTAATGTTGTGGAGATTAAAAATAACTTTACAATTAAAAATGACAAGCTGTATCGCATGGTAAAAAAGGATGATACGGTCAGGCTGTTGTGGGTGGTTCCAAAATCTGTGAGGTGGCAAATTGTCAAGAATAACCATGATGACGTTGGGCATTTTGGTTTTGATAAAACCTATGAAAGGGTGCGTAGAGTATTTTGGTTTAAAAATATGCGTCGATTCATTAAGAAATACTGTAAATCTTGTTTGAATTGCGCACATAATAAGCTTCCTGGTGGGCCAAAGGAAGGTATGCTCCACCCAATCCCAAAACCTGATAAGCCATTTGAAATGTTGCACGCGGATCATTGTGGGCCTTTTCCTTTAAGTAAAAAACGAAATTGTTATATTCTTGCAATCATTGACTCATTTACAAAATTTATCTTTATAAAGCCAGTGAAAAATTGTAGAAGCAAGACCACTATTAGTGTCTTTGAGGAATATTTTGCCCTGTTTGGTGTACCGTGTAAATTGGTCACCGATAAAGGAACTAGTTTTACTAGCCGAGAGTTCAGCAATTTTGTTAAAGAAAAAGGGATAAAGCACATAATAAACGCAGTCGCAACACCCAGGGCCAATGGCCAAATTGAACGCTACAATAGGTCAATTGTTGACGCCCTTACGGCAATCAATCATCAACGTTCTGATGACGAATGGGATATTATGATACCCCGTGTCCAATGGGGCCTTAACAACACGGTGAACAAGGCTACTGGGAAAAGTCCAGCTGAAGTCTTATTTGGTATTGCACCTACTGGTGTTTCAGATGGTGCAATGAATTCTATTGTGTCAGAAGTTAACAGTTGCGAAGATCGCGATGAAATTAGAGTTGAGGTTAAAGAGCACAATAAAAGTCAACAAACAAAACAAAAGGCAAATTTTGACAAAAGACGGAAGAGAGCTCATACTTATAAAATTGGAGACCTTGTCCGGGTAGAGCGTGAAGTAGGCTCTTCTGTACCAGGACAATCTAGAAAGTTGATGCCTAAATGCAGCGGGCCTTACAGAGTAGTTAAGGTTTTAGAAAACGATAGGTATGAAATTGAAGATACCCCTATTACTAAGAAGATAGGTAAACCAATGTACAAAGCTGTATTTGCGGTTGACAAAATCCACCCGTGGTTGGTGTTTTCTAATGATCCTATAGATAGTGATTCGAATAACAGTAGTACTGATTAAAAAAAAAATAAAAAAAAAATGGCAATAGTAGGTAGGTGTTTAATATTAAAAATAATTCATTAAAATTTAATTCATAATAATTATTATGCTGTGAATTGCATTAAATATTTAAAATAATAATGTCTTGCGAATGTAAATAGCAAATGTGGTCGGTAAAATGTTGATTATATTAATGGAAATAGTATTTTTAATAATAAAACGGTATGCTTATTGTAAATATGCATAAATATGCATTGTAAGGGCAAAATGTTGACTATGCTAAAGAAAAGATAGTAATGAAAGAACTATGTTGTAAATGTAAATTACTAGACCATGTAGACAACATGGTCTAGTTATGTAAGCTAATGAAAACATAGTATAAAAGCATAAAAATAAACTATGGTATAAATGTAAGTTGTAAAAATGTATTACTTAAAGGTTGATTATCCTTATGCGAATATTAACAAAAAAAAAAAAAAAAAAAAAGAAGGAGAAATGTTTTATAAATGTGAGCCCTGTGTGGCGTTACTAGCCCTGTGTGGCGTTACTAACTTTATGTGTGCTACTAGCCCTGAGTGGCGATACTAGCCCTGTGTGGCGTTACTAGCCCTGTGTGGCGTTACTAGCCCTGTGTGGCGTTACTAACTTTATGTGTGCTACTAGCCCTGAGTGGCGATACTAGCCCTGTGTGGCGTTACTAACTCTGTGTTGTATTTAATTTGCTTTATGGGTATCATTAGTCCTGTGTGATAATACCAATCCGGTGTAGTGCTATACTAAACTGTTGTGTTCATTACTAGTCTTACTAGCATTGCTAAGCATTCCACGTTTAAGTAGAATTTGTTTATGGTTTATAAAATGGTTAGTTGAGTGATTCTTTATATAGTATAGGATATTATTATATACATTATGATAAAAATAATAATAAATAATCATTATTCTTTAAAAAAAAAAAAAAAAAACAATAGTACAATGTTTCTTAAAATTACCCTGGACCCCAAGTTAGGATAGATTGTGTCTTGGGGCCAGTTTTTCCTAGTTGGGTACTGTAATATATCTATATAATATAATTGGACTGAAGTAAAAAGTTAGTTAAGTAGTTTAAGGGTAGTGAAGTAACTTACATTAACTATGTATTTAATTAAAATTGGTCAAAATATTATTGTAAGTACTTAAATATTTAGTCTTGTTTAGATATTGTTCTTAAATTTAATTGTCAGGTATTTTGTTTGTTTGTTTTGCTACGTGAAACACGCGGGGGCGCGTGCATGGTCAGAAAAGGCCGAATGAAAGCAAATGCTATTAATTATACTTAATCTATGGTCATGTGAGTTATTATTCCTATATTTATGGGATTTGACGCAATCTATGGCCACATGTCTTAGGTCTGTGGTTTTGGCGGATAAACTTTTGACATTAGATTTTTCGGTGGGGCTGATGTCGATGGCCAGTGTTTGTTTTTGTTTTGTTTTAAAAACTTTTGGTCTCATGATAAAACTTTGTTATTAGTGGTAATCTGAATTGTGTGATTACGCGGTAGATTTATACTAATGTGTGTACCCGAGAAATAAATAAAGTGTTGTGATTAATAAGCGAGTTTTCAGGTTGTACCTATAGGTACTCCAAATGGCTGGATGCATGTTCACAACAAATAAATAAATCTTAAGTCTTGATTGGTCTGTTGACTATGATTTTCCATCACAAAGAAGCCAGATACACAAACAAAAAATGATCATATTTAAATAATAGATGATGCCCGTGACTTCGTCCATGTGGATTTTTTAAAGCCTGCATCCCGGGATGATTTAGAACTAGCTAACTAGGAGCTTTGTGGGCAATCGGGTTCTAAGTTCAGGGCAGGATAACGTCTGCCCGGCCCACTAACTAGTAATATTATAAAATATGGGAGCACTATCTTCGTCAGATCGCGTTAAAATGTAACTGACAGACGGACAAACATTCGCATTTATAATAGTATAGATAAAGGAACGCTATAGTTTCTCAGTTCTCACACAGGTAGGCAGTATGTAGTTAGGTACCCAAGAAAGCTGGTCTATGATTCATGCTAAATGACTCATACAATTTATGCATTAAGTATACCTAAGACATTTTTTGTGTGATGTATCCGAAATCCTTGTAGATAATAATTGGACCGTGACAATTGGATTATACCTAGCAGAGTTTGATTAGAAAAGCTGACTGACTGACATATCAGGGTAATACAAAACGGCAAAATGATTGAAGTGAGAGATTTTGCATGTAGGTTCTTTGTGGTCATTCGATGCAAAGAACTAGAGAAGGATAGTTTTATTCACTGTTGTTTGTCAGGGGCCATACTGCCATGAATTTCTTTAGCTAGTAGTGGCTAGTTACCACCGGACCCTGCCGACAAAATTTCGCGACCCAATTGTCTAAGCAAATCGTAATTAGGGCTTTCGAATACCGGTTTTTTTCAATAACGGTATTAATAGTAATAGTATAAATTCAATGAAGAAATGCCATTTTTTTACTCGTAAAAATACATAGTTTAGTCAAAACACAAATTAATTAAAAATTCAATAGCTATTTTTAAAAGAAAATAGATCATAATAAAAAAAATGCATTGAATAAAAAACAGATTTCTGAACGTTTCATGAGTCAATAAAATAGAAATGCCAAGCCACAGGGTTCAAAATTCAAACACTGATTTTTCCCTCTGAGTGATCAAAAATGTCTTTTCTTCACAAGATGCTCTTATTGAGCTAATGTGCATAAGATACAAGTTTTAAACTTAGCCGAATAAAAACAGTGGCACATTACCAAAAAATATATTATGCAATAGTCACTGTTTCGTTTATAGTGTCACCAATACCGGTATCCCGGTATTAGACATTTCAATACCGGTATTGAAAACGGACGAAAAAAGTCCGGGATTCCGGTATTGGAAGCCCTAATCGTAATCTTTTAGCTCCTTCATCATCACATTATTATCGTTTCAACTCAAAACGTATTACTCGAACTGTTTAAGGAGTTCACAGGCATCTATGAACACCTTAAGGCCCTGTGCAGCGTAAAAGGAGGGTTTAAATCAAATCAAATAATGTTTATTCAATATAGGTAGGTATACTACACTTATTGACGTCTAGTTATTTATAAAATATAATGGTGATAATAATCAGTAACGGTATCTTAAAACTAAAGCTACGAGGGTTCCAAACGCGCCCTGGTCTGAGAAGAGCCCACAACAAACTCAGCCGGGGTTTTTTTCATTATCACCATTTAACAAATCATCTTAACTAAGGAACTATCAGAGCCATTAGAACAAATCATTGCCAAGCTTCCTTGTCATTTAAGTAATCCTTTACATGGTAATAAGATTTTTTAATGAGTTTACGTTTTACATTAACTTTGAACTTATTCATAGACATCTTCAACATGTCTTCTGGAAGTTTATTGGACACTGTTTCCAACAAATGAATTGCTAGTTTTGCTAGAAGCAGGCATTACAAGTTTATTTTTATTTCTAGTATTGACATTATGACAATCACTTTTCTTCTTGAATTTATCAATGTGTTTATGCACGTGTACTAAATTTTCAAATATATATTGGTTGTGCACTGTCATAATATTGATTTCTTCAAATTTATCTCTTAGTGACTGCCTTGGTCCCATATTATATATGGCTCGAACAGCCCTCTTCTGCAGCACAAAAACAGAATTAATATCAGCAGCATTATACCATATGACATAAAAAGCAGTGTATCTCTCAAACGGTGACATAATGTATGCTTGTAAAAATAATTTGCTGTTTTCAAGACCTTTAAGCAGACATTGACGCATCTCAAAACACGATTTAAAAAAAATATCTGCATTGAAATTTATTTTAAACGTACCTCTTGATTTACCTTTTAAAGCAATTTTTCTCCTTATTGAAACTAATAATTTGCTCTAGAAATATAAGATAATATTTACATTTCTAAATCAAACACATTGTCGGATTAATTTGTATTGAACAGTAAATATTTATTTTTTTACAAATTATTTCTTGCATTTTTTGCGACATATTCTTGTTCGATTTCACCCCCGCGCGCCTGTATTTTGATCTCGTGAGCTCACAGCGCCTTAAACAGGGGCCCAATTGACTAAGCGTAATCATATGACAGCTTAAAAAGTATTACTTGAACTGTTTTAGGAGTTCATACGTGCTTTTTGACGTGCAGACATCTATGAACTCCATAAAGAGGTCGAATTATACACAAGCGGGGGGCATAGAAAACTTCATCTTGTAGTTACCTAATTTTATATTCAATACATTTTATAGGCTTTTAAGGTTGCAAACTCCATTGAAATGTCAAGTTAAACCCAGCTATACATAAGTTGGGTTAAATATATTTAATTCAGTGTAAGTATATCAGTCTAAAACTGACTTTCCTAAGAAGTGAAACGGCTAACTGAAATGTAGGTCACAAGTTGAATACTAGATCTAGACTCGCATTGTGTCACTACCATTTGTGCGATGCTGGTACCTATTTATGTGGGTAGTAGATATTATACCTTATAATAACTTTTAAGTACTATATTATTCAGTACAAATTTATGTAACGTAGAAAATCTAGAAAATCTTAATTTTGCTTGACTCTATAACGCTTTAGGTAGGTACGAGGAATCAAAATTTTTCTTTGGACGTCACTATTTGTATTTTTAAGTACCTAATGGTGTTTTTTCTGCGGTTTAAACAAGTATGGTAATTGCCGGAATTTCTGTCCTATTGGGCTATGAGAGTAAGGGAATAGAGAGTGCACCTGTGTTTGCGCCTGTGGTTTGCGCTCTCATTATAATTTATTTCTGTGGAGATTGGACGCCGTATGGTCGAAATTCGACCGGGAGGACATTATGAGATATAGACTAACCTAATTTCTCTCAAAAAGTTGAGTAGGTACTAGGCAGTGACGTGCACAGGTTTTTAATAGTGATGTGCCGGATCGTTAAAAATGCATATCCGCGGATACGGATAGTTGGTGTCAAGATCCGCGGATACGGATACGGATTTTAACTTTGTTACTCAATCGGTGTCGGTGTGCGTGACCTGGAAAGTGGAAACTCACTACGATACATGTTTGCAATAAAAAGGTGGCAAATATTTGATTTTATAGGTAAAAGATCCGTCATAAAGTAACGGATACGGATACGGATGCGGATATCCGGCACATCACTAGTTTTTAAGCTAGAGTAGGCATTAGTTAGTCGGAATACCTATTTACAAGCTGTTTTGATGAAATATGAGCATTGACGTATTTCAATTTGGGTAAGTTGCGTTTTTATGCCTATATGAACTGCACGCCACGATATTTTCTCCGCCCGACAAAAAACTGATAAATATGCCAAAAGACCTTTTATGTAACGCTGAGTCATTGACTATCATGTTATAGAACACATAACATAAAAAAGGCAAATGTAGGTAACCCGCATTTGGCTCACCTAAGCCGTAGAGATGCAAGTTGGCTCGCGATGGTGATTGGCGACACGCCAAGTTCTGGTGAGATACTTAAATCTTCCTTGCGACTATGCGCAGGATATTGCCGCTATCTGAATCCGCACTATTATACGCTAAATACGCAACGAAAAAAGTAAATCGATTGAAAACTTTAACATGGACTTCTTGTATAATAAATAATAATATTATAAATCTTTATTTGCCAAAACTATAAACATAATTTCAATAATATGAAATCCTGCCTCCTGATAGAGTCCTTCAAGACATATAGATAGAGATATAGATCATATCAGATAGAGTTAAGAGTTTCTTGCTGGTTGTTCTCGGTAGGAATGGCATTCCGAACCAGTGGTAGATGCACTTGACGATTTAAAAGTACTTGTAAAAGTTTATTTGAATAAAAATCTTTTTGAATTTTGGTGTAGTAAAAACTGTGTTAAATGGTGACATTCTTCTCGGTAGGAATGGCATTCCGATCCAGTGGTAAATTCGCTTGACAATCATGCTATGGACATCAATAAATATGTAAATCATTATATACAAGTTCTGATTCTTTCATTAATTCGCTGTAATCCGCCTTATAAAGACTTATAGATTTTGCTTTACAATCGAGCATTATCTAGTCAACATCTCCTGAAGATGCTGTGTCGGAGGGAAACGTACGTGTGGCGTGGTAAATATCGCAAGATACATACTGTACCACATAAATTTACTTACTGTAATTAAATTGTAATACTTCCGCGGGCTCGTACGAAGCGTTTTGCTTCCTCGTTTTTAATCCGAACCGCTAGGATATGGAACAGCCTTCCGGCTTCCGTTTTCCCTTCCTCTTTTAATATAGGTACCTTCAAATCAAGAGTGAATAGGCATCTTCTAGGCAAGCGCGCTCCACCTTAGGCTGCATCACCTCTTGCATGCAAGTCTGATTGCAGCCAAGCGCTAGCCTATATATTTAAAAAAAAAAAAAAAAAAAAAAACCTGTGGCGGATTATAGCTAATTAAAGTTCTACTTCTTTCATTAACTTTATGATTGTTAACTCGCAGGTTTGCGAGAACAGTAGGTAATATTTGTTCATACAGCGCAATAAGTTTGTTTAATAAATGGTAGTAAGCACTAAGCAGTGTTTATTACGCGCGCGGATCAAGTTCCCTCACAACAATGCCGGCTTCTGACAACATGGCGCAACAATGCATCTGCGATGCGGTGCACTAGCCCACTTTGACGTCGAATCATACTTCATAGTGTCATACTAATATTATAAATGCGAAAGTGTGTTTGTTTGTTGGTTTATTGGTTTGTCCTTCAATCACGCCGCAACGGAGCAACGGATCGACGTGATTTTTGGCATGGATATAGTTGAGGAGCTGGAGAGTGACATGGGCTACTTTTCATCCCGGAAAATTAAGAAGAAGAAAACTTAAACTCACCGGACGAAGTCGCGGGCATCAGCTAGTAACTTATAAAACATGATGGTGATAATCAGTTACGGTATCTTAAATCTAAAGCTACGAGGGTTCTAAACGTGCCCTGGTCTGAGAAGAGCACACAACAAACTCAGCCGGCTGCTAGTTAATGTAAAAATCGTAAGTTTCGAATTTCAAACTGCTTGGCCACGGGGCAAATTTTTTTTTGCTTAACTGTATCTCTTTCTAACACATTACGTGCATAGGGGACAGCTGATCGCACGTTCGAGAGACAATGAGGGTATTTTTTTTTAATCCCACAGATTATGAACCCCAGTTGACGTTTTATTGTTGTTTGTGCTCGTTAGTGCATATTGGATTTTATTGGTATTGAAATAAAGTTTATAATTTATTGAGTATACGTAAATCTGAATAGGGCTATCTGATGGTGTATCAATCATACGAAGGACAGGGAACGACTAATAGAATTATGAATACTACATAATATAGGTATAATATAATTCAGAGCTATACATAGGTCTAATTTATAACAATTAGTTAAGTATATACAGTATTTACTTATTATTTCTATAAATTATTATGCGTTCTTACTTGAAACTAAGAATAGGAACGGGTACTTAAAAAAATTCTACATCAATGTATAAATGATTATTGGTTTATTAAAAGATGGTTTTCTCTCGATAGCTCGTTTATTGGTTCACTGGTTACACGGTCATTTACACCTTTTATTAATTAAAAATTATCTTTCACAAGGTTACATGGTACCGGTCAAAATGGTGGAAGCAAGAGACAGAAAAAAAAAGGAACGAATCTGACATTGAAAATTTTGACGTTTTACATATTACATGACAGAACCACAGACAAAAAGAATAAACTAATTTTGAAGCGAGTCTTTGGTTCAAGTAAATATTCTATGGAAAAAACATGGAATCGATTTAAATACTAACATAACCGCCCCCCAAGAACGGAGTTCTTAAAACAAACATTCACCATGAAGTTATCTAACATTACAAAGGTTGACTTACTTGACTCAAATGATTTTACCATAACACAATTACAATTATTATTTTTAAGTTGATACAGATAGACCGATGTAACAGGTATAGCTATACAGTTAATGCAAATAAATGTTTTTATTACATTACAAGACTAATTTTATTTTCCTTCAGGTCTTCTTAGTTTTACTAACATAGGTATAAGTCATGACATAACTTTTAAACAAATTCAAAGGTTAATATTTGGACCTGAGCTAATTTGTTGCTAATGTTTATTAAATTAAATTTCTAAGTAATGGTAAGATTCATACAAAATTACAAAAGTACCAATCCCTTGCTAGAGATGGGTAATTAGTAACTATTTAAATTAAATCAAAGTACTAAGTACTTAAGTTATTACAGAACTGAGTATCACACATTGTTATTGGAAATAGCCAAGGGATAACTAACTCTTGTATGACAAAAAGTACAAAAAAAAGGTAAGTATATCAAGTTCATTAAATTTGTAAAAGTCAACAATAAAGTAAATAAAATACCTTGAAATAAAAAATAAAAATTGTTCTTTTGTTTGTTTTCCTACATGCTATCAAATTTAATGAAATTGAATGATAATGATAATTTTCTAAGTAACTTCCAATCCTTACACCAAAAAAAAAAACAAAATTATACTTCTAATGCATAGGCAATCTCCTCTCAGATGTTTCTGTACAAAAACATAAGAGAAATTCCTAGGTTACATTTATAAACTTGAAAGTTTATTTACTTATTTATACAAGGTACTATTCAATGATATATTTATAGAATATAATTTATAGTACCTACTATCAAAGTTTAGGTATTTCTTAAGAAATTCAAAGTTTTGCTATTATGTAGCTAAATTAACATAATTTAAAATATGAATTGAAGTTAAAACAAAATACAGTATCAGTTATATGACTCTAAGTTAAGCAAAATATACTATAATTATGTTCTATTTTTAATATGAAGCTAAGTTAAACAAAATAAATAATTAGGTATAGGTAATTCCTATCATAATATAAAGCTAAGTTAAACAAAATAAATAATTATAGGTATTTCCTATCATGATATGAATCTAAGTTACACAAAATATACTATAATTAGGGATGCCATCTTGGTTACCAGAATTACTGTAATGCCATGCTGATTACCTTTTCTCAGTCAATTTAACAGTGACAGTGTTGAATTCACATCCAGAAATTATACATGCCCAGATAGGTTACATTATTTTATCTTTGTTTTTAATACCATAACGAGGTTTGCTTTTAAGGTTTCAAAGTTTAATTGCAATGGACTGTAAATATTAAATTAAAATACAAAGTTAATGATGAACACATGAAACAAATTAATCTGATATAGGTAAAATTAATAATTTTGAAATTGGTCTTTTAATTAAATTATTATTACATCTTAAGGTTACAACTCTAGTAATATTATCTGGGCCTGGATGTTTTTGCTCTACTCTGCCATATAACCATTTTGCTGGTGGAAGATTGTCTTCCTTTACCAATACAACATCACCTACAGCTGGCTCCGGTGAAATGCTAGCCCATTTGTATCTCTGACTAAGCTGGGTAAGATATTCTGTAGACCACCGTCTCCAAAAGCTCTGTACCATGCGTTGAGTCAACTGCCACCGTCTCAGTGAGGTAATTTTTGAAGCTTCAAAGTTATGATCTGGTGGCACAACCAATGGTTCCCCCACTAGGAAATGACCAGGTGTCAAAGGAGCTGGTGCATTTGGATCATCAATGATAGGGTTTCGAGCCATAGGTCTTGAGTTTAGGCATGCTTCAATTTGTATAAGTAGTGTTGACATTTCTTCATAGGTTAGCGTGGATGTTCCTAAGACTCTTCTCAGGTGATGCTTGGTCGATCTCACTCCTGACTCCCAGACCCCTCCAAAATTTGGACTTTGTACTGGAATGAACCGCCACGATGTGCCATTGTCTGCCAGACACTCTTGTATCTCTGGTAGCACGGTTGACCTTTCAGCATTCCACAGATCCTTCAGATCCTTGGAAGCCTTTTTGAAGTTAGTCCCGTTGTCACTCCAGAGCTGATAACAATGTCCTCGGCGACCCTCAAATCTCCGGAAAGCGGCGAGGAACCCTTGGGATGTCAAGTCACTTGCTACTTCTAGATGAACTGCTCTGGTAGCCATGCAAACAAACACACAGATATATCCCTTATAGGAATGGTGACCCCTACCCTTGGTTGTTCTGATCTGTATTGGTCCAGCATAATCCACACCACTTATAGAGAAAGGTCGATTCATGGTGGCTCTGGCAGCTGGTAACTGACCCATTAGTTGACTTTGTATTGTGGTTCTATAACGAGCACATATTACACATTTGCGATATACTTCTTTGGCTAAATTCTTTATTCCAATTATCCAGTATTTGGACCTTAGGTAGGTAATCATGAGCTGAGGACCCCCATGCATGGTCTTCTCGTGAGCATCCAAAACTAGAAATTTCGCCAAGTGCCCTTTATTGGAAACTATTATGGGGTGTTTGATATCATTACTAAAGGGTGAGTTATCTAGGCGACCTCTCACTCTTAAAAGGTTATCTTCATCAAGGAATGGGGTCAATGAATATAATTTGCTTTTCTTATGAACACAGTTGTGTTTTTTCAAGTGTTGTAGATCTTCAGCAAACTCTTGGTTCTGAAACTGCCTGATACATGTAATTAATGCTTGCCTCAGTTCATCACTGGTAAGAATTGAAGTAAGTTTTGGGCGATGCTCCTTCTTTTGTTTTAAGTATAGAAACCTTCTGCAATAGGCAATGACTCTGATCATTTTTCTTAAACGTGAAAATCTACTCCAAAACTCCACATCATTTTCCACAATATGGTGTGATTTTAAACTCTTCTCTTCTAAGGTGGTGACAACATCTGGTCTGGAGTAATGAATAACACTTTGGTTTAACCAACCTGGTCCGTTGATCCATAACTGATTGTTTATTAACTCACTTGGACTAGTGCCTCTTGATGCTATATCGGCTGGATTGTCGTCAGATTTCACGTGTGACCACTGGTTGCTTTCTAGGGTTGTCAATATTTCAGAAACTCTATTGGCCACAAATGTTTTCCATCTATTTGGGTGCCCTTGCAGCCAAGCTAGAACAATGGTTGAGTCAGTCCATGCATGTACATTTGTGGACTCTACACCTAAAACTTCAGCCACTTCTTTTAGTAACTTGGCAAGTAGGGTGGCGCCACATAGTTCTAAGCGAGGGATTGATACCTGCTTTATGGGAGCTACTTTTGTTTTAGAGACAAACAGGTTGACATGAACAATACCATTCTCATCTATTACCCGAGTATACACAACTGCAGCATAGGCTGAATTTGAGGCATCACTAAATCCATGAATTTCTAAACATGACTTATTTAACTTCTTTCCAATCCACCTTGGTATTTCGAATCCTGATAGATTTAACAAGTCTTTACGGTACTCTATCCATTCCTTCATTAAGAGTTGGGGTAATTCGTGATCCCAGGCTATTCCAGACATCCATAACTTCTGGATAAGTATCTTGGCCCTTATAACACAAGGAGCTATCCATCCAAGTGGATCAAATAGCCTGGCTATATCTGCAACAACTCGTCTCTTGGTAATAGGATATTCTTGGTCAGTAAGATGAACTGAATAAACAAACGTGTCTGATGATTTATTCCAGGTTAAACCTAAAACCTTTATTGTTTGATCTGTTATTAACTGCATTGATTCTTTGCTCTCCTCGGTTTCTTCTAGCTTTTGAAGCACTGATGGGTTGTTGCTTGACCATTTTTGTAGTTGGAATCCGCCTTTTTTAAGCAATGCAGTTAATTCCTGGTATATGTGAATTGCTTCTTCTTCTGATTCACACGTTGTCATGAGATCATCCATGTAGAAGTCTTCCATGACTCGGTTGGCAGCCAATGAGAAGTTATGCCCTTCGTCTTTTACTAATTGCTGTAAAGCCTTGACAGCAAGGTAAGGCGCTGAAGAAGTCCCAAAAGTGACACGAAGAAGCCTGAAGTCCTTTAACTCATCTTCTGGGTTCTTTCTCCAAACTATCCTTTGGTAATTGGTATCTTCCTTTGCAACTTTGACCATACGATACATCTTGACTATGTCAGCCACTAGACAGACAAGACCCATGCGAAACTTCATCACCAAATGGCGAAGATCTGGTTGCAGCCTTGGACCTACCATTAGGTTATCGTTGAGAGAGACTGACGTGGCATCAAATACCACTCGGACCTTAGATGTGGTCTTATCATTGCGAATCACTGCATGATGAGGTAGGTAGACTCCCTTGTGGTCGCCAGGATCCAGCTCTTCCATATGATCTAGCTGCAAATATTCTTCTACTACAGAGTCATACTGCTCTTTTAAGTTAGGGTTTCTCAATAGTCTCTTTTCCTGTGAGTAAAACCTTCTCATGGCAATCTCTCTTGATTCTTCTTCTTGAAAAAAAGCATTTTCTTTAAACGGTAATTTTACAATATAGCGACCTTCGCTATCTCTCTTAGTGGTGGTTGAGAATAACTCTTCGCATTTTTGTTCCTCAGGTGTGAGTTTTCTCTGGTAACATACAGGTTCTGCTTCCAATTCCCAAAACTTTTTCAGGATCTCATCATCATTTGCTTGGGTAAACAAAGACACAATAGCATTGTGGCTCTGCATGGTAGGTAAGGTAACTTGACCAGATAGGATCCAACCCAAATTTGACTTCTGTGCTATGGCGGTGCCACCAGGGCTTCGAAGAAGACCTTCCATCAATATCTGACCATAGACATCACTACCAAGCAGTATGTCAATATTACTTGGAGTGTGGTAATTTGGATCGGCTAACTCTAAATGTTCAATTTCTGGCCAACTGGTAAAATGAACTTTTTGAACTGGTAATAAGGTAGTTAATTTACTTAGAACATAAGCTCCTACTTGGATGGTATAGTCAGGATTATGAATTGATGATATTTCTAGGTTTACTAAAGATTTAGAGGTTAAGGTTCCTGAATTACCACCTAATCCTGATATTGACATATTGATTGGTATCCTTTTTAGTCCAAGTAGTTGGGCTGCTGATTCCTTAATAAATGAGGCTTGCGACCCCTGGTCGATTAGTGTTCTCAGCAGCTGGTAGGTTCCATTGAAAGCCTTGACCTTAACCAAGGCGGTGGCAAGTAAAACTTGAGCATGACTGCTTCTGCTTGAGAGGCAGTTGGTAAGAACTGTTGGTTGTACTTCCTGTAAAGACACCACTCCATCGCTGACAGGTGACTCAATCACATGGTTAACTGGTACAGGTGCTGTGACTGAGCTGGTAGGGTTCGGTGGGTGGATTTTTGTGTGGTGCTTCCGGTTACAAATTTTACAAGCGGTTCTCAAAAAACAGGATTTAACACTGTGATTTGAGCCATAACAATTGAAACATAGACGATTATTTTTAACAAATTCAATACGTGTGTTGTAATCAGCTTGGTTAAATTTGGGACACTGAAATAATTTATGATGCTCCGAGCAAAATAGACACATGGCAGAGGTAGGTTTTGAAGGAGCTGAGGGTGCGGAGGACACATGATGAATTCTAGGATTAACAATTTTTACAGACTTATGACGATTAGACACAGGCTCTAAAAATTCTAATGCTCTAAATTGATTAATTAAAAAGGTTTCAAACTGTTCAAAGGTTGGTAATTCATCACTATTTTCATTAATTTTTAGTTCCCACTGTTTTCTAGTTTCTGCGTCTAGTTTTAAACTAATTAGATAAATTATTATAACATCCCAGGATGCCGTTGGTATACCCAAATTTGATAAAGCGTTTAAGCAATCTTTTGTAGTGTCTAAAAGGGTCTTAATACCATTGGCATTTTGAGTTGTTAAGTTATTTAAACTGAAAAGTCTTTTTAATATAGAATTTGACAAAAATTTCTTATTATTGTATCTAGTTAACATTAAATTCCAACATACCTCATAGTTTTCATTGGTAATCGCAAT
The DNA here is from genome assembly GCA_923060345.2 of Erebia aethiops. Lineage (NCBI taxonomy): Eukaryota > Metazoa > Arthropoda > Insecta > Lepidoptera > Nymphalidae > Erebia > Erebia aethiops. The sequence continues at coordinate 4,316,888 of OV281087.1, read as the reverse complement.
GTGTCTCAATAATTGCTCTGCTTCCCCTGTTAAATTGACCTTAAGGTAGTGCAGCTTACGTACATTATCTAAATTTTGGTTATTATGCACTATAGAAATAAACAAGTCTTTGAACGTAGGCCACTCGGAGTAACTCCCTGAAAAGGTAGGCAGTTTTATTTCTGGTAGTTTAGGCACTGTGCCACCGTGTGTACACTTCGAACTCGCTGACGGTGAGGCTGACTCTGATGCGGATGTTATGCACGTGGATGGTTGTAATCGTTTCAAACAATCTTTAAGTTCTGCCTTATATAAACTGTAGTCCTCTTCGATTGTATCGAACAATTCGGGATTAAAATATTTCGATGATCGTTTATTTTCAGGCGTGGCAACGGCTACGATTCTTTTATGCGTTAATTTAATGTCCGTCCAGATCTCTATTAAATTTTCTAGCCTTGTTTCAATATATGAAGAGGTTATTCGCGCCTTCGGAGTCTTTTTGAAATTCAATATATTTCTTTTTAAAATAGCATGATACTCCTCTTGTATATTTAATAAATCGTCGAATTTCTCCATTTTGGTGGTGTGGTATGTGGTTAAGATTAGTGGTACCTCTTATCTGGTGGTGGTCGGATGACCGTGAAAACCCCGCGGTGTCGGCGACTCGGCAACCCACGCCGTCGCGTTGCACACAAATTTTGATAATCCGGTTCGAAGGACCAATAAATGATTATTGGTTTATTAAAAGATGGTTTTCTCTCGATAGCTCGTTTATTGGTTCACTGGTTACACGGTCATTTACACCTTTTATTAATTAAAAATTATCTTTCACAAGGTTACATGGTATCGGTCAAAATGGTGGAAGCAAGAGACAGAAAAAAAAGGAACGAATCTGACATTGAAAATTTTGACGTTTTACATATTACATGACAGAACCACAGACAAAAAGAATAAACTAATTTTGAAGCGAGTCTTTGGTTCAAGTAAATATTCTATGGAAAAAACATGGAATCGATTTAAATACTAACAATGTAGGAACGTCAATAACCTCTATTTGTCAACAATCTTTTAAAAATTACTGAGTTGGAACCTACTTGTTCATATTTTTTTCTAGTTAAAGAAAAACAGACTAAACCTATAGTTAGATCGTTACAATTAAAGCTAGAAAGGGCTAAACAACACTGCAGTTTACAGTTCATATCCCCCCGTGATTGAAATGTGACAAAAACAAGTAACCCCCGCGCTAGGGGTCCCATCACAATGCTGATCAATCAGACTGCACAATGACGCGATGAATAACGACCCTCGACGCCATTTTGAATGACCACAACTCGATCGCAACGTTCACTTTGTAGCTCACGATCGAGTTTAAACCTTACAAGAACCAGTACAGCCCATAACGTCCCACTGCTGGGCACAGGCCTCCACTCTCATAGGAGAGTGGTAATCAGAGCTTAGACCCACCACGCTGCTCCAATGCGGGTTGGCGGGCTTTATCATGTTAGTGTTAATAACCGGGACCGACGGCTTGAGATGCTCTCCGAGGCACGGGGGTGAAACACCGCCAACTTCCTAACTCCGGGCTAAATAGGACTGAGAATTTCTAGTCAGAAAACACCCAATACTCAATTATGGCCCGACCCGGGACTCGAACCCGGGACCACGTCGGCCGCAGTCGAACATGCTAGACCAACGAGGCAGTTACAACAACAATAATTGCAAAATATTACTAATATTATAAATGCGAACTGTCTGTCTGCTACGCTTTCACGGCCCATCTGTTCAACCGATTTTAATGAAATTTGGTACAGGGATAAATTGTATCCCGATGAAAGTGTACACGATGGTACATTAACTGTCGCTGGATTGGTTGGGGACTGGAGTTCTTCCAAAGAAAACACTTCTTGCTGTTTGCTTCCACTTTATTCTTCTTGTTCCTCACTGGAGGACTGTTGCCGGCGAACTGTGTCAGACCACAATTTCGCCCGGTCTTTATACAAATTTGGCCCGAAAAATGTAGGCCCTCTGATTGGTTATTAAAACTGAACCAATCAGAGCGCGTATTAAAATCCAACCAGGATAGAGGGGGTGAAAGCGCGGGAGGCGCGGGTGGCGCGGGTGTGACGGCGCGGGGAGCGCTGTTCGCTATCCCTCTCTACCCTGTACTACTCTAACATTTAATGTACAACTATTTAACGCTATTTTATTAAACTTATTCTATTACAGTTCGCTTATAACTATTTACTTAACTGTTACGAACTATATAAACTATCTATACTATGAACTATTTATTCTCTTATTTACATGTCTTAACACTATGTTGTAACTAACTGTTTATTTATCATTGTCCCGCACATCTCTCCCGCCGTGCGACTGCGTCGCATCTTCTGTCGGTGCGGGCACGTCGTCTGTCAGGGGCAGCACCACCAGTTTTCTCACGGGCCGCCGCAGCACTCCTCCCTTGGTCTTGATGTCTACTGCACGCACGACGTTGTCTGGTCCCGGGTATGTCGCGATGACTCTGCCTCGGATCCACACGTTGCGTGGCAGGTTGGCGTCGACCACTTGTACCAAATCGTCGTTTTTGATGGCTGGCCCTCGTCCTCGCGGCTCCCGCCGGTGTTGAAGTTCGGGAAGGTACTCCTTCACCCAGCGCGTCCAGAAGACGTCCGCTAGCCGTTGTGCCGCTCGCCAACTTGATCGTGAAACTGTGTCTTGCTCGTCGAAGGTACCCGGTTGTGGTACCCGGCCTGGTCCGCCCAACAGGAAATGGTTCGGAGTCAATGCTTCTGGGTCGTCGGCACTGACTGAGACGTGTGTCAGTGGCCGGCTGTTTACTGTATACTCCACTTCGGCTAGAAGGGTGGAGAGAACCTCTTCCGTCGGGTGGCGTTCGTGAAGAGTTGCAGCGAGGGCTGTTTTCACTGAGCGGACCATCCGCTCCCAGGCCCCGCCCATGAAAGGGGCTCCGGGTGGTATGTACCGCCAAGAGACCGTCTTTTTCGCTGCTTCTTCTGATGCGGCGCTGTCCATCGCCTGTCGAAGTTCTTTGTCCGCTGCCTTTAAGTTCGTTCCGTTGTCTGACCAAATTTCTGTAGGACAGCCTCGGCGAGCCATCATCCTTCGCAGCGCCATTACCGCTGAGTCGGCGCTAAGTGAGCCGGCAATTTCTAGATGTATTGCCCTCATCGTCAGGCAGGTGAATATGGCCACGTATCTTTTCTGTCGCGTCCGGCCGACGGTCACTGATAGCGGTCCAAAGTAGTCCACACCGGTGAAGGTGAACGGTCGCTTGTGGTGCGCTAAGCGGCACGCTGGCAGGTCTCCGGTCCTGGGATACGGTGGCGTCTGCGTCTTCATCCTGCAGAACAGGCAGCTCCGTATTATTGTCCTCGTGACGGGACGCACACGTAGCACCCAGTACTGCTGCCTGCATTCGTTCACCGTGGCTTCGACGCCGGCGTGATGCAGCTGTTGGTGTACGGCCTTCACCCAGAGCTTGACTATGGGATGATCACCGTCGAGTACCAGAGGGCTCTTGAAGTTTTCTGTTACATCTGTTGTTGCTTGAATGCGACTTCTGAGCCTGACTGCATCGTTGATGTGTTCGACGCTGAGTTGGTACAGACGGCTCTCCTTGCTTAGGGGTTCGCCCTTCTTCAGGTTTTCGATCTCGGCTGCGAAGGAGGCTTCCTGTGATGAATGCATTAGGAGCTCTTCCGCTCTTCTCAATTGTTCGGCCGAGACTGGGAGGAACTTTCTGTTTGATGACGATGTTTTCTGTATTGTGTTTCGCTGTTTCGTCACGGGTTTTGTTGTCCTCCGCCAGTTCGGGTCCGCTTCTTTGCCTTTCTGGGTTCTTCTGTGGTTCACCTTCTGTGTCGCGGTTCTACAGAGCTGAATGAATTGTAGAACCCGCGCTGTCGTATATCGCAATCTGTCCCAACTGGAGAAGCGAGAGACCTCCGGAAGCGCTTCCGAGAGCTTCGGTCTCTGTCTGTCTGTAATGTGGTTCGTCTTTTCTTCCCCAGTGGGTTCCTGCTTTTCTGTTGGAGAGACTTCTACTGGCCATTGGTCCTCTGTTTCGTACAGGAAGTCGGGTCCTTTGTACCAGCGGTGATGCTTTTCGAAGGCTGCTGGCACATCTCGCGTTGCGTCATCTGCAACGTTCAACTTCGTCGGGACCCACCGCCATTCGGAGACTGTAGAAGTTTCTTCGATCGCGGCCAGGCGATGCGCCACGTACGGTTTGAACGAGCGCGACCCTGTCCGTATCCAAGCGAGCGTTGTCTTGCTATCTGTCCAAAATATTTTGCAGTCGGGCTTCTTTTCATGTTCTTCGACAACTGTTTCGGCGAGCCTTGTTCCCATGACTGCCGCTTGTAGCTCCAACCTCGGGATGGACGTCAACTTCAACGGCGTAACCTTCGCTTTGGCCATGATGAGAGATAGGCCTATTTCGCCGTTCGGTGCCACTGCTCTCCAGAAGAGGACTGCTGAATAGGCTGCTTCGCTGGCGTCGGTAAACACGTGCAGCTGCAAGGACGTGGCGTCGCTATAATGGAGATATCGCCTTGGGATCGTCACGTTGCTGAGATTCTTCAGATGGGTCATCCATTCTTGCCATTGCTCAGCCAGATCTTGGTCGAGTTCGTCGTCCCATGACGTACCTCTTCGCCATACTTCTTGCAGCAGCTGTTTCGCCCTTATGGTTACAGGCGATGCGAAGCCAAGTGGATCGAATAGCGACATGACTATTCGCAGCGCTTCTCTCTTCGTCGGTGTTTTTCCGTTGGTGATCGTTGGTGCAATTCGCGCTAGGTTGAGGTTGAAGGTGAGTTCGTCTGTGTTGAGCTTCCAGATCACGCCCAGTACTCGTTCTGTTTTCTCTTCTGATTTATAGAGTTCCAGGTCTTCTATTTGTTCGTTTTCACCTAATGCTTCCAGTAGAGATGGTGAATTCGACTTCCACTGTTTCAGTTCAAAATGGGCATGTGAGTGCACTTCACGCACGCTTTTCGTGATGCGCACCGCGTCTTCTAAAGTTCTGAAACTGTCTAAGTAGTCATCAACGTAGTGCTTCTGTACGATGGCAGCTGCGGCTTCAGGTTCCATATCTTCATGTTGTTTGGCGTTCAGGTTCTTTATGTAGATCGCTGTTGACGGAGAGCTCGACGCGCCGAAGATCAATGATGTCATTCTGTATTCTTCGGGCGGTCGCCCATCTCGTCGTTCCCCGCGCCACAGATATCGGAGTGCGTCTCTGTCTTCGGATCGCAGTTTGACTTGCATGAACATTTCCTTGATGTCTGCTGTGACTGCAATCTCGTGCTGCCGGAATCGCATGACGACGCCAGGTAGAGACTGCAGAAGATCAGGTCCCTTGAGTAGCATGTCGTTGAGAGCTACACCCTTCGTTTTGGCTGCTGCATCGTGTACCACTCTTAGCTTGTCGGGCTTCATTGGGTTGATGACTGCGAAATGTGGCAAGTACCACGTCTTGCCCGTAGTCTTCTGTTTCGGGGCGAGTTCAGCATATCCTTTTTCTATTAGGGCTTCCATCTGTTCAGTATACTTCAGCTTCAGTTTGGGGTCTCGGTCAATCTTCTTCTCGATGTTGAAGAGCCGTTTCAGCGAGTTATCGTAGTTGTCAGGAAATGTGACGTCTTCCTTGCGCCAGAGTAGACCGGTCTCGTATCTTCCTTCTTCGGTTTTCGTGGTGGTTTTTTCGAGGATGCGTAGGGCTCGTTCTTCTGGATCTGTCTTCGGTTTCTTAGGCTGTATGCAAAGTGCGTCCATCTCGAAGTACTGCTTGACTAGACTGTCCAAGTTATCTTCGGTCTCTTCTGTGACATGTGATACGAAGTCGATGCTGCGCCCAATATTGCGACTTTCTGTTCCATGCAGCACCCACCCCAGTGGTGTGAGAGAGGCTATTGGTTGATTTCTGTCTCCTCTTCTCACTTCTGTAGTCAGCAGAAGATGCCAGTTGTCTTGACCGATCAGTACTCGTGGCTTCACGTTTGCATATATGAGGTAATCCCGGATGTCTGTCAGGTGTTTGCACCCATCCACCATTTCTTTCGAGACTCGTTGCGACGATACTTGCAGGTTCTTCACTGTGCGCGCTTGTACTTGCTCTTCATGATCGTTGAGACCTCTCAACCTGATGTTCACTCTTCTTGAGGCTGATTCTGAAGTCTTCATGTCGTTGATGGTTTCTATCTTTAGTGGATTGACGGGTCCTGTTGCTCCGACGTGTTCGGCCACGCCGTCGTCGACTAACGTTACTGTTGATCCGTCATCCAGCAAAGCGAAGGTGTTGATTGCACCTTTGGGACCTTCAACTTTTATTGGAATAATCTTCAAATAGGATTGCTTCTTCTTAATAGTCCACGTGGAATTAATTACTTCTGTAGCTTCCTTGTTTTCTTTCTTCTCTGTTGCCTTGGTGTAGTGCAGCATCTTGTTGTGATAATTTTTGCAGCTGTCGATGCCGCACACCTTGGCTCTGCAGCTATGTGTTCTGTTTCTGTAGCGAAGACATCGGAAGCATAGACGTTTGGATTTCGCTGTATCCCATCTTCCATTTGAATCCAAACTCTTGAACTGTTCACAATCCACGGAACTATGTCCTTCTTCGTCACACACCGGGCACCTGGGTGTGTACGTCTTCTCTGTTACGTTGTGGATCTTCTGTGGTTTTTTCTGTTGAGTGGTTGATGTATGTGACGCCACCTGTTCAGGTAGTGCGTACGGTCCGCATAGCTCCGCTTCTCTCTTGAGGAACTTCTCCATCTTCAATAGATCTGGATCTTCCTTTGGCTGTGTCGCTGTGAAGTCGTAGTATCTGTAACGCAGCGTAGGTGTGAGCTTGTCCACGACGGTCTTCGAAACTTCAGGGTTGTACATGTAGTTCATGCAGCTGAGAGTCTTCAATGTTGCTACTACGTTGGAGACCTTTGTTGCGAAAATGCAGATGTCACGCGCTGAATCGGTGAGGCGCGGCAGTGCTCGAAGCGTTTCCATTTCCATCATGGCGATGGATTCTGGTCTTCCAAATCTTGATTCCAGGGCCTTCATAATTTCTGTAGGGTGCGCACTGGTGATTAGTAGCCCCTCCACTGCTTTTTTTGCTTTTCCCTTGAGGTTTCTTCTTAGACGGTTCGTGTTTTCTATTGCCGTGAACATGCTTTCTGTTTCAAAGAAAGCGGCGCGGAAAGGTAACCACTCTTGATGTGATCCACCAAAGTTGGGTAGCTCGATGAACTTCGGACGTTGAGCTGCTTTGACTGCGAGTGTGATGGCTGTGGCTAGCTTCGATATCTCTGTTTGCTCTCCCGCCGGTGTTTGAAGCTGAGACTTGGGGTGTTCCTCTGGCTGCTTCTGTTGCTCCGTGTTGTTAACCACCGGGTCTTCTATAGGGTAATGCGGTGCCTCGGTGATCGCCAACAAAGGAGGCGGCGGTTGACTGTTGAACCAGTTGTCCATGTGCTCGTTGGCTTCTTGGACGGGAACACCTTCTTCTGTTAGTTCTTCTATTAATTCGTCTTCTGTGTCTTCAGCTTCTAAGGCGGCGATGCGTGCGGCAGCTAGCTCGACTTGAAGTCGCAGTAATTCTTCCTTAGCTTTCAATATTCTGTGAGCTTTGGCCTTGCTGTAGGTTGATCCACCCCCTCCCCCCCTCTTGCTAGGGGGGCGGAGGTCCTGTGGTAGCTTCAGCTCTTGTGGGTTGACAGTTCGCTTCGTCTTGACTGTTGAAGTTTCTGTGTCCTGACTACGCCCCTGTACTGTAGCTGTTACCCCCTTCGCTGCGGGGGGCTTCATCTGTCTCGCGTCGGCTGGCAGTGTCGTCGCGATGGAGGGTGTAGTCGAGGCAGCGGCGACCGAAATTTTCGTTTTCGCTGTTGCAACGGATGGCACTGTAGAGGGCGCTGATGTCGCGGAGGTATCTGTAGTCAGTTCTGTAGTCTCCGTGGTGACAGTTCCCGTGGCTGTAGAGGTTGTGCCGGTTTCCGTGCTTGTTTCGGTCGTGCTCGGTGAGGTGGTTGCGGTGCCTTCCGATGTGGTCGGCGTCTGTTCGGAGGATGTCTTGCGGCTCTTCACTTCTTGACGTGTGACTGGCATTCTTGCTGTGTTCGGGTTTCTTTTTTAAAGATTTTCTGAAGCTGCCTCAATGCTGGCTGAAGCTGGCTCTATGCTGGCTGAAGCTGGCTCGATGCTGGCTGAAGCTGGCACGATGCTGGCTGAAGCTGGCTCGATGCTGTCTCAAGCTGGCCGAAGCTGGCTTGAGCTGGGTGAAGCTGGCTCGAAGCTGGCTCGATGCTGTCCCAAGCTGGCCGAAGCTGGCCGAAGCTGGGTCGAAGCTGGCTCGATGCTGTCCCAAGCTGGCCGAAGCTGGCTTGAGCTGGGTCGAAGCTGGCTCGATGCTGTCCCAAGCTGGCCGAAGCTGGCTTGAGCTGGGTGAAGCTGGGTCGAAGCTGGCTCGATGCTGTCCCAAGCTGGCCGAAGCTGGCTTGAGCTGTCCCGAAGCTGGCGCGGCGCTGTCTTGAAGCTGGCTCGGTGTTCTTCCCGACGAGTCGCGAAGAATTTTCTCGAAGAACCACGAAGTTTTCCTGACGAATTTTCTTCAGAATTTCCCAACGAATCCGGCTCGAAGGACCATGCAATGTACACGATGGTACATTAACTGTCGCTGGATTGGTTGGGGACTGGAGTTCTTCCAAAGAAAACACTTCTTGCTGTTTGCTTCCACTTTATTCTTCTTGTTCCTCACTGGAGGACTGTTGCCGGCGAACTGTGTCAGACCACAATTTCGCCCGGTCTTTATACAAATTTGGCCCGAAAAATGTAGGCCCTCTGATTGGTTATTAAAACTGAACCAATCAGAGCGCGTATTAAAATCCAACCAGGATAGAGGGGGTGAAAGCGCGGGAGGCGCGGGTGGCGCGGGTGTGACGGCGCGGGGAGCGCTGTTCGCTATCCCTCTCTACCCTGTACTACTCTAACATTTAATGTACAACTATTTAACGCTATTTTATTAAACTTATTCTATTACAGTTCGCTTATAACTATTTACTTAACTGTTACGAACTATATAAACTATCTATACTATGAACTATTTATTCTCTTATTTACATGTCTTAACACTATGTTGTAACTAACTGTTTATTTATCATTGTCCCGCACAGAAAGACATAAGATTTTTTATCCCGGAAAATTAAATCGTTCTCGGGGGAATCAAAAACTTAATCATCATCTAGTTGCAAAATACGTAAACCCTGTTTCTATAGAGATGAGTTTTTTTTTTTTTCAACTTCATTGACGTCTGATCACGTAACCTCATGTGCCATTCGACCAATAATGATTGTAATATATCTACAAACGTGTCGGCATACAATATTCCCATAAGTATTGGTCAAGTGGCAGATAAGATGACGTGATCAGACGTCAGAGGAGTTGAAAGAAAGCTCAACTCTATAGGAACAGACAATAAGTAGACCGTACCTATTCCGAATTCAAGTTTTTTTTAACGACTACAAGTTTTTTTTTTATTCCACTACAAGTTTGCCTTTGACTGCGATCTCACCTGATGGTAAGTGATGATGCAGTCTAAGATGGTAGCGGGCTTACCTGTTAGGGGCATGGCAGTTATATTAAACCCATACCCCTTCGGTTTCTACACGGCATCGTACCGGAACGCTAAATCGCTTGGTGGCACGTCTTTGCCGGTAGGGTGGTAACTAGCCACGGCCGAAGCCTCCCACCAGGCCAGATATAACTAGATGATGCCCGCGACTTTGTCCGCGTGGATTAAGATTTTGATTCCCGCGGGAACTCTTTGATTTTCGGGATAAAAAGTGGCCTATGTTCTTCCTCGGGATAAAAACTCTATCCATACCAAATTTCATCAAAATCGATTGAACAGATGTTGACTGTGAAAGCGTAACACATAGACAGACAGACACACCTTCGCATTTATAATATTAGTATGGATTATTTGCGTCTGTCCAGGCCTTAAATCAATTACCAATAAGCGCAGGGCGTATTAATACAATATACACACATGTAAACATTAAATCAAACGCGCCAAGACGCCTGGTCGGTGTTCTCCCTCACACCCGCACACCTGGAGTGCGGGAGAGTGGGACAGGTGACGGGAATCAATACATGATGGCGGCCCGTTTTATTTTGCGGGACATCTCGGGGTGATTCAAAACCGGACCGGGGATGGATTGTGTTACGTTTATTTTTGTGTGCTACTTTGTTTTATGGGAGTGTTTCAACATCTTAACTGGTCGACTGAACACGGGCCTTCTCCCAGAGGGTGTAAGCCATAGTCCACCACGCTGACCAAGTGCGGATTGATATTCTTGAGACATTGTGTGCTACTTTGTTCTAAGCGAGTGATTCAACATCTTAACTAGTCGACTATTAAACGTGGGTCTCCTCTCAGAGGGTGTAGGCCATAGTCCACCACGCAGACCAAGTGCGGATTGGTATTCTTTAGAGATAACATTGCTGAATTCGCTTTAATTAATGGAGTGTTTAAATTAAGTTTTTTTTATCACTACACTACCTACTAGTTACTAGTACAAATTGACTTAGGCTTATCTTAGCCACAGATAAGGTAAAAGTAGCTTTCTATGGTTTTAATTTGTGGTTTTTTCGATTTTTTTACTACGTAATGCTAAAAAGTGTAAGAATAACTGTATCCCCTAGTGTAATACTCTAAATACCACGGGTAAATAAAATAATATACCCGTGCAGGTCTCATCAGAGATGAACATACCAGTAGGTATGTACTATAATAAGCTCCCAGAAGACATGTTGAAGATGTCTCTGAATAAGTTCAAAGTTAATGTAAAACGTAAACTCATTGAAAAGTCTTATTACCATGTAAAGGACTACTTAAACGACAAGGAAGCCTGGCAATAATTTGCTCTAATGTCTCTGATAGTTCCTTAGTAAGAATATTTGTGAGATGGTGATAATTAAAAAAAAAAAAAAAAAACCCCCGGCTGAGTTTGTTGTGGGCTCTTCTCAGACCAGGGCGCGTTTGGAACCCTCGTAGCTTTAGTTTTAAGATACCGTTACCCATTATCACCATCATGCTTTTTAAGTACTTATGTAATTTTTAGACAAAAATAAGTGTACCTACAGTGTACCTATATTTAATGAATAAATGACTAATGACTATGACTATGACTAGGAGCTCCGGGTAAGGCTTACAAAATTAAATCTTAATTCCGTTGATAACTATGAAACAATTTATTTCTTACTTAATATAAAATTGTGATATTTTACCACTCCGCTAGTAAAACAACGTTGATCCAAGTCTGTAACTGAATGGATGACCTATTTTACTTCACCTTCTCGCCGCTACAACCATCTCAATAAATTAGGTCTTGGCTTCCTCTTCAATTTTCCTCCACCCGGCTCTATCCTTTGCCTCTTTCTTCCATGAAGAGAGCTTTCCAATTTTCTGCAGAACTTCCACACTATGTACCTACCTGTATCATTTTTCTTTGTCTTCCTTTTAGTCGTTTTTGTTGTCGTATCCATTTTGTCATCATTTTTACACCGTAATTGGAGGAGTAGTTTCGTGGTTTCGAACTGCTGAGTTTCTTAGCGGCTCTTCTCCTTAGAATCTCTTACCGAACGGGTGGTAGAGTAGTCAAACATGACGTAACAGAAGAGATACCCGTATGTCCTACATGTAATAAATAAATAGAGAAGCGATTGCAACTCGTCCCATATCCGCAAAAATGATGACAAAGGATCAAGACCTATTTTGGAGGTCCAAGGATCCCAACGCGATGGCAAAAGCAAACATACGATAGGTACATACAAAATTCTAGCACCCCTCGTAATTTAAAACTATCGAGTAATAAAACAGTGAGCGCACGATCAAAATCGTTTCTCACCCCAAAACAGGAAACTGAGGGCTCTGGGATTTTGTAGGGGTAACGGCAAATTATAGCAAATGTGCCCCCTAAATGATTCCAACTACGTGATTTCACATTAATGCAGCGATTTATTATTTACTGCTTTTACTTGCTTTACCTTGCTACTTGGTCCGCGTGAATTTCGGATTTTTAAATTTTCTCGGATTAAAAGTAAACTATGAAATCCACTTTTGAAAAATTTCGTACGGCCCCGGGATGCGAACTAATTGTACGAAATTTCGTCCAAATAGGTTGAATAGATAGGCCGGTGATAGCGTAACAAACAAACATGCATTCTTATCCATACTAATAATATAAATGCGAACTCTATCTGTCTGTCGATCTATCTACTACGCTGTCACGGCCCGTCCTTTCAACAGATTTTGATCATATTTGGTATAGAGATAGGTTGCCTCCCAGGGTCCCAGGTAAGGACATATCCGTTTTATCCCGGTTAAAAACAAACCATTGTGACGTCATTCGCTTCTTGGTGTTTAATCCATTATGGCGGATTGCTGTAATTTATAATTTTATTTTATTAAAATAAATAGCAATCTCACTCGAAATAGAAAAATAAATACGTTTTTTATAATCCATGAATCCTATTTCATTAGATAAATTCATAATTTCATTGATTCTTGGTTACTGTCATCATGCCTATTAACGTTTGTAAAATTCCCGTGGGATCCCTGGGAGTCAAGGTAATTTTGTACCTTACACCAAAATCTATTGAGTCGAAAACGTAGCACGCAGACGGACAAACTATCGCAATTATACTTAATCATCATACTAATTATAAATGCGAAAGTGTGGTTCTTAATTAATTTATTGGTTTGTCTTTCAATCACGCTGCAACGCACAGATCGATGTGATTTTTTGAATGGGTAATGGATATAGTTTACTTACCTGGAGAGTGTAATAATAGGCTACTTTTTATCGCGGAAAATTAAGGAGTTCTCGTGGAAATTAAAAAATCTTATTCCACGCGGACGATGTCGCGGGCATCGGATAGTAATATTTAATTTTATTAATATTGACCACATTGTGGTCTAATACATCATTCCATAACACTTTAAATATATTTCAGGTCATCTTCAAAAAAAAAAATTATGATAATAATTATGTAAATAGTATAAAGTTGATGTTACTTTTCATGTTTCATTGCAATAATTTATTTTATCTCTTGTTGCAGATTCCTTCGGATTTAAAGTGACTGTGAGCGAGGGAAATGTGCGCGAAGTGACGATGTGTAGTGCGCTAAATGAAGTGCTGTGAAGTGAAGTGACATGAAGTGAAGTGGTCATCATGGCAGCATCCGAGACAGGGAGACCGGGTTCTGAATGATAGCTGCCACTGAAGGTGAGAAAAATGTTGTATTTCTAACTTTTCTCCTCTCCGAATTAGAAGGATTAGGCCATAGAGCACCACGCTGGCACCTTTACACAACTTTTACCAAATGATGGCCATTCTGAGAGCTCAGTAGTGGGCCTGTGATGGGTTGATGATGATTAGTAATTAGGTAAGGTTTTTCAACACCCTGTACCTAAACAAGGTTTTAGATAACGCATGAGTTCTGTCGTGTACTTCCCAAACTCAAAATCAAATACTATTGTTTGTTCAAGTAGACTTTGACAAGTGTATTTTTTTTTTAATTTATAGACTAGCGCTTGGCTGTAATCAGACTTGCTGGAAGTAGTAGTAGCAGCCTAAGGTGGAGCGCGCTTGTCTAGAAGATGCCTATTCACTATTGCTTTTGAATCGTCGAGTAAATCTTACCACTGGTTCGGAATGCCCTCCTAACGAGAAGAACTAGCAAGAAACTTGGTAGTTGCTCTTTTGAAAAAAATAATTTACAATTACATAGTAGGTACCAGTAGCGTTGAACTAGTGGGTTTTTCCCAGTAGTTCAACTGCAGATAAATCGTTTCGAGAGTTGAACTACTGGGCATAAACCATTGCACTCGCCACTAGTTCTACGCTTGAACTAATTAGTTGAACTAGTGGGAAGTAGTAACCCTTTTTGCCGAATTAAAAAACGATTATTTAAGACCAAATCATGAAATAGGTTATTAGGGTTCCATTGTCCGTGTACCCTAAGCCTGAGGGTAAAATGGAGCAATATTAAATTCACTCTGCTGTCTATAATATTATGTCCTTCCGTACTACACGGGTCTTAATAGTTGAGGAAATGATTAACAGGCCTGAAATGTATGTAAATATATTTTTAGACAGACAGAAACACTTTCTGACGACATCCTTTTTTTTATCCTCTACAAGCTACCCCTTGACTGCGATCTCACCAAATGGAAAGTGATGATGCAGTCTAAGATGGTAGCGGGCTAACCTGTAAGGAGCATGGCAGTTATATTAAACCCATACCCCTTCGGTTTCTACATGGCATCGTACAGGAACGCTAAATCGCTTGGCGGCACGTCTTTGCCGGTAGGATGGTAACTAGCCACGGCCAAAGCCTCCCACCAGGCCAGACCAGGGAAAATGCAGAAATTATGAATTCCCAAATTGACCCTGCCGGGGATCGAACCCGGGACCTCCGCACGTTAAGGCAACAGGGCTACGCACTGCGCCACGGAGGTCGTCAAAACTTGGCGCAGAAGTGAGCGCTGTGGCGCTGGCGCTTGTAGTATACCTAGAACGCTGGCAGGGTCTATTTACGACTTTGTTTCTGAATTTTCTCTGGTCTGGTGTGGTGGGAGGCTTCGGTAGTGGTTACCACCCTTCTGGCAAGGATGTGCCTCCAAGCGATTTAGCTTCCCAGTACGATGCCGTTTAAAAACCTATAAGGGCATGGATTTCATTTTATTGATAACTGCAATACCCCTAAGAAGTAAGCCCGCTACCATCTTAGACTGCATCACACTTAATATGCTATTCGTTACTTGGCTTGAATAATAGAAGTAACTAAATAAACAACTAACCATTCTTTGGTGGTAGGTAGCTAAGTAAATGGTAATATGATTTCGTAAGATTATTGCATTTCGCTCGAAAGTCTTTCATCCGTGTAATTACATTAAGTAATTGGTAACCAGGTAAGTACATAGTCGAAGTAAATATTGGTAAAAACTTTATTCAACAACTTAAGTAATCTACTAATATTATAAAGAGGTAAAGTTTGTGACGTTGTAGGGGGTAATCTCTGGATCTACTGAACCGATTTTGAAAATTCTGGTACCAATAGAAAGCCACATTATTTGTGAATGTCATATGCTATACATTAACCCAATGACCTTCTATACATAGAATGTGTATAGAAGGTCATTGCATTAACCCGAAAAATTAGGGAGTTCCCGGGAAAATAGTGGGTCTCTGTATTTTTTTCCGTAGTCTGGCAACGACCTCAATTTACATAGACGGGCCCTGTCAAACAAAGAATGTAGACCTAATTTACTAACGCCAGTTGTCTGAAAAGCGGGACAGTGCTATGGCGGGGACATGGACAGGGCTATGCAAGTGTGGAGCGCGCTCTACAGGTCGGATGCCCAATTTTTTTCTAGGTATATCGATGTAGTCTGGTTACAGTTTTAAATTAAGTAATAGTTACTACTTACTGCTTGTACCTGAGCGGTCACTTAGCGCTAAATGGTTTTGTTCACGATGTATTTTACATTAGATGATATCCGCGTTGATTAAGTTTTTTTATTCCCGGTTGACCTCTTTAATTTTCCGAGATAAAAAGTAGCCTAGGTATGTCCTTCTCCGGATTACATCCTAACACTGTACCAAATTTTATGAAAAGATGGACCGTGAAAGCCTAGCAGACAGACAGATAGACGGACGGACAGACAGACACACTTTCGCATTTATTAATAAGTATGGATTAGTTGTTATTTAGGTAAATCGTCGTCAGTTCTCACGGTGGGCCGGGTATTAGTTAGCTCGATTTCTCCGAGCCGGCAAGCGGTAGACAATGTGGGGTCGACGACCCCGCGCCGGTCACCGCTGGTGTGACTGGTGGAAACGACTATTTGCGTTTAAGTTATTACCTTTTTTTATTGGAGACATGCCTTTCCGTTTGACGGCTTCGAGAACTCGAGTACCTACAGGCTTAGTACCTTAGATACGAATCCACAGAACAGGGAATCTGCGTGTATTACATGCATACTCGTTCTTACTTAGGATTTTATTTCAATACTAGATGATGCCCGCGACTTTGTCCGCGTGGTTTAAGTCGTTCGAACTCTCCAATTTTCCGGGATAAATGGCCTTCTCCGGGATGTAAACTATGTCAAGGTTTTTTGACTACCGCTGGAAGTCTCCCAATTTTCCGGGATAAAAAGTAGAATATGTCCTTCCCCGGGGATGTAAACTATCTATGTACCTACCAAATTTCATCAAAATCGGTCGAATAGTTGGGCCGTGAATGCGTAGCAGACAGGCAGATCACACTTTCGCATTTATCATTTTAGTATTGAATATAAAAAATAAATAAAAAAACGTTTATTGACCACCTTTAACGTATTAATAATTAATATGGATACTAAAAGCTTGTTTCGAAAAAAGCTTTCGTTTATTACTTACTTGTGTGTTCTGCTTTGCATCAGAGCATAAAGACATTTGAGGCGCTTTCATTTTAAGATTATACGGCCTCTATTAACGTATGCATAACTACACTAGCGGCACGCTATGATGGCCGGTTTGAATCATCAACGCTCATGAAGTTCCGTATATCCGATAACGACTTTGAAGGAAATAATTGTATTACTTTATTGACGATAGTGATGTGCAGAGATTCATAAATTTTATCGAATGTAGTTTTAGGTTTAGGACCTTTATTAAAGGTTTAAATTAACCGGTAACCGGCCATCATAGCGTGCCGCTAGTGTAGCTAATAGCTATTCCTGTTGTACCTACTGAAAATTGACGTCACTCTGAAGTCTGAACCATGACCTACACCAACTCACTTATTATACCATCCCACGCACGCCCCGCCAAGCTAATCAATATAAAAATACTAGATGATGCACGCGACTTCGGCCGCGTGGATGGAGATTTTTCATGAGAGATCTAGTTTTTTCTGGGATAAAAAGTAGCCTATGTACTAGCCTGTCTAGCCTACAAATCCTACAATCTAACCCTGTACAAAATTTCATCAAAATCGGTTGAATAGATGAGCTGTGAAAGCGTAGCAGACACACTTTCGCATTTATAATATTAGTATACATTCTTGCAACATTCAATTTCACCTTGTTACATGAAGACTTGAATAATAATATCTACGAATTCTTAGCATTTATTCTGATGTTTTGGTAATGAGATAAATTATAAATTATTAATTAATTAATTTTTTGGAGATGCAAAAAAATTTATAAAAGAGATCGGCTGTTGTTTAAGGGAAAGGGGCTGTGACCCACGTTCTGGTTCCTACCTGGTTCAAAGGTTATCCATCGCCATTCAGCGCGGCAATGCTGCAAGTTTGATGGGTACCTTTGGCCCAGGGGCAACCAGGGGTGGTCTTTTTGATTAGGGTTTTATTTTTGTTAGTATAGGTATATAAGGATTTTAGATTAACGTTTAGTCTATAAGTTTTTATTATATCTTGTAAACTATCATTTTATCAGAATAAATTAAACTTTTAACTTGACTAGATAAATAATCTAAAGTATGATAAATCCTAACAATTTGCACACCATTGTATGGTAGAATATGCAAGGAAAATAGTAATATGTTAAGAGGCCGGTTCGCGCCGCTCGCAACTTCTATTCGAACCGCAAATATAAATTTGCCGGTATATTGCTATCTCTATTTCACTGATGACACATGATCGCGTTCAAGCGAGATAGCAATATGAGCTTACAGAATTTGTTATACATTTAGTCTTGTTCCGTGAATACCAAAAATGATGAATGAAAACTTATCGTGCTTTTTACTTCGTTTTGTTATTCTGTAACTTGACAATATAGGCTATGCTGCTGACCAATTAATACGTAAGATATCGTTGGTTTTAATATAAAACAAATAAGAGGGAAACATGTCCATCTTGTCGTAAAAATATGCAAAACGCAATTCATTTACATTTCATTTTAGGAAAGTATTTTGAAAACATATAAATCCAGGGGACTAGATAAATACAATTTGAATCCAAATAAACTCTCATTTTGGTGGAAATGTTCTCGAATTATTAATTATTTTGGTATTACGTTTGTATGGGCAATTCATTCTCCGCTGGCACCTTAAGACCAATATCTGTACCCATATTCCGGCAAATAAAATATTATTAACTTTTTTATTTTTTATTTATTTTAAATCGCGAGTTACGTAATAAGTTATGTATTAATGAAATTACATAAATAACATTATTGTCATGAACTCAGAGTTATCCAGGGGCCTCATTACGTTAAAATTATTGATACAATGAAGTGTAGCGATCGTGATCATCTCTGATTGGTCACTAACTCTATCGCTATTGGCTAAAAATTAATGCAACAAGACTACCGTAAATTAAGCTAATCACAAGAATAATTGAGACTGTAACAATGATTGATGCCGGCTTTACATAATAGGGCTATAACAGAAGCTTTGTTACGTAGAAATATGGTATTCTTGTTGAGACAATGGCTTTTGGTTAATAGGGAATCAGGGAACAGCCCCCCGATTGTGTAAGGAAATCGTAATCGTTTTGTCAAACGTATATAATTCGGACTATTTAAGAAGTTCATAGATGCCTGCGCGTCAAAAAGCATGTATGAACTCCCTAAACAGTTCGAGTAATACGTTTTAAGCTGACAAATGATAACGATTTGCTTAGACAATTGGGCCTCATTTATGAGGTGATAACGATCGTTACTCTGTACTCTAGCAATAAACAATCATATATTGGATTGAAGCAGGCGTTACTTTGCGGAAGTCCATCATAATGAAGGAACTAGAAGCTTAATTGGCTATAATCCGCCAAAACAAACAAATCTATGTGGTATAATTCAAATTCAAACGTTTTTCATTAAAGTAAACTTTTACAAATGCCATTCCTACCGAGGTTATAATTTTTAACCATGACTCCGTTGTGTTCCAGGCGTGGTATGGACAAGGAGAACGGAGAGGGCGACGCCGCAGCGAAGCAGCCGCCCGATGGACTGCTCGATCCAGCTGGACTGTTCGGAGGTGGGTCCAGGTTGAGTTTAGACTAAACTTTACTGCGGTCTGATCAGTACAGTACCCGGCAGTAAATATTGCACATCGAGCTTTAGAAAGAAATAGTCGCTTGCGTCGGCTTCGTAGAGCGTCGTCTCTGTCACTCAGACTCAGTGTCAAAACGTCACATACGAGTGACAGAGACGACGCTCTACGAAGCCGACGCAACCGACTATTTCTTTCTAAAGCTCGATGTGCAATATTTACTGCCGGGTACTGTAGATAGCACAGGGTTTGAACCTATTTTGAGGCCTGGGTTTTGCGATCACAGTACGAGTTCTCAAGGTTGATCCTAGAGGGCAAGGTTCCCGGGAAAAGAGCACCTGGAAGACAGGAGGAAGTGGATGGACATCGTAAAGAAGTGGACCCGTCATAATTACGCAGAATTAAAGAAGTTTTTTTTTTTTTATCCACTACAAGCTAGCCCTTGACTGCGATCTCACCTGATGGTAAGTTATGATGCAGTCTAAGATGGTAGCGGGCTAACCTGTTAGGGGCATGGCAGTTATATTAAACCCACACCCCTTCGGTTTCTACACAGCATCGTACCGGAACGCTAAATCGCTTGGCGGCATGTCTTTGCCGGTAGGGTGGTAACTAGCCACGGCCGAAGCCTCCCACCAGGCCAGACCAGGGAAAATTCAGAAATTATAAATTCCTAAATTGACCCTGCCGGGGATCGAACCCGGGACCTCCGCACGTTAAGGCAACAGCGCTACACACTGCGCCACGGAGGTCGTCAAAAGATTGCTCACGCCACGCCACGGAGATTGCTCAAGATCGGAAGGCATTTCACCTGCTGACCGCCAAACTTCAATTTGAAGATGGCCTGATGATGATGTAGGCATTTGTTACGAAGCCACTAGATTCGTGGCATGGATAGATGGCAGGTCATAGAGAAAATAAGCATTGGGTGTGATTCTCCAAAGAGTGCACATAATATCAAACTGGCTTAAACTAGACCCGTTTTCATCGTCGGAAAAATATTTATTCCCAAGGGAACTCCTTAATTTTCCGGGATAAAAAGAGTAGTCTATGTCACTCTCCAGGTCTTCAACTATACCCTTGCAAAAAATCACGTCAATCTGTTGCGGCGTGATTGACGGACAAACCAATGAACTAACAAACTAACTTTCGTATTTATGTTATTAGTATGAAGTGTGATTAAAAGCGTATGATAAATGGAAATTAATTTTGAAACAAAAGGTTTTGTGAGGATCTCGCAGAATTTGAATCCCCTGGCTGTTATGAAGATCCACGCCCTTATGAGGCGTTCTTCTTACTTCAAGAGCTAAACGCTTACCATAGATTTATAGTTATTGCAATACCAACATTACTTCAAGGAAATATGGTACTAAGGATTCCACCATGAAACTCGACTGGAGGTTATTGAACTCGCGTCCATCGTATCGCGAATAAATTAATGCATTACATACCACTCTTAATACGTACGGTTAAAGTTGATTTTTGTTCATCTTAGTGTAGCGGAGAGTTTGTAAACTAATACATACATGAATTATTAGGGAATCTAATAATAATATGGAGTTGGAAGTTAGGTAAAGCAATACATACAGTTATAATATGGCTTAGTACGGAAATAGATTAATCACGTAGCTAAATGTTATAGGTCCAGCCAAGCGAGACATGATCTCACATCATATCATTACTACAGTATTGGTTATAGATACCAATTCTGTGTTATTACTTAGGTTTAGTTAGATCACACATGAACGAGTAACTTTGAGATTAGGTATTAAACAATTATATTGCCGTCGCGCTGCTCCTCGATTAGAATTCCATAACACCCGATAGGGACAACTGCAGCTGGGACCGATAATACCTATGAAAAACAGTCGAATTCTTAGTCTCGTGTTTTTCTGTTTCCTCCTCCAAAACAGAACCGATTTTTTTTTTTCAAGAATAATTTACGAAGTACTCTGATTTACTCTGTCGGTATGTTTTTCTTTTTTTTTTACTAAATTTGTCAAAGTTTGCGGGATGTCAGATGATAGCGCGAAAACTGACCCATTGCCAGTTTTGAAGGTTCCTTGTTCTTAAAATTATTAATTTACTAGCTGATGCCCGCGATTTCATCCATATGCCCATACCACCACCACTACAGCCCATTAACGTCCCACTGCTGGGCACAGGCCACCATTCTCATAAGAGAGTGGGAATTAGAGCTTCGACCCACCACGCTGCTCCAATGCGGGTTGGCGGGCATTAACGACTATTATCATGTTAGTGATAATAACCGGGACCGACGGCTTAACGTGCTCTCCGAGGCACGGGGGTGAAACACCACCCAACTTCCTAACTCCGGGCTAGTACTGAGAATTTCTAGTCAGAAAAACCCCAATACTTAACTATGGCCCGACCGACGGGACTCGAAACTGTGACCTCGTCGGTCGCAGTCGAACATGCTAACCACTAGACCAACAAGGCAGTTATAAACCCATTTAACTACGTACCTCTTAATGGTTTCTACGCGGCATCGCGACTAGCTACGGGCGGTCTGGTCTGGTCTGGTGGAAGAATTATAAATTCCCAAAAAGATTACCCGGGGAACGAACTTGGAACCTCCCACTTGTGAGACCACAGCGCTCACCACTGCGCCAGAGAGGACAGAACCGGTCTAGTGCGACTATAGCATAGTAACCCAGTTATAGTTAACGTTCGTGCCCCGGTTCCATTTCGGTTTCGGTCTGGGTCAATATCTAGGTCAAGTTTATTGGGGGACGAGTACTACGGGCAAGGTCTGGGGTGTTGTGACGTCACGATTTTTGAAAACGAGTTTTGGTATTGCTTTTTTTTTGGTTGTCATAACAATGTTTTCGCGCACGTTATTTATTGGCCCGAAGAAATTCGTTATATGTATAATAAATGGGTTTTATTGAGTTTATCGATATTATGATATAGTAATAATAATATGAATCATGATATTCATGATATCATAGTATACATATTGTATTTTTTGAAGTCGGTGCCAACTTCCTATGTAAGCTACCTAGTACCTACTAGGAGCTGGCGTGTTTGGCTAATTGGCATAGACTTCAAAAAATACGATTTCAATTTACTTAAGTAAGTACCTAGAATATGAATGATTATCTGATTTATTTAATTTTTGACAACAATACAATAGAACTTAAAGCTACGTAGCCTAACCTTATTACTAAATCATGCCCGCGTGGAATGTTGGCAAGAATGCTGGCTGCATTGGACAGCCAGGCTGATCCTTTGCGAAAAAATGAGCCAGCCCTTCTGTTACCAGGTGAGGCAATTAACCGCACTGAAATATTTTGCAAATTTTTTGGCACTAAGACTCCACGGCACCAGGGTCTCCACGGCAAACGGAACAAATATTTAACATTCTATAATATGAGAGAGACATAGGTACTTCCGCCGTTTGCCGGTTTCAGCCTTTTCTGCTGCGGCTCCCGGCCTTGATGCTGTCTCCTTGATATGACACAGGGCCAATGTGTCTACGCGTGTTGCGTCCCACATTAGCGCCCGTCCCCGTTTCCAATTTAATGTTATTATGTATTTATTGACGCTATGATTGACGCTTGTTTAAATAAATTATGTTATAAATTAAATTTTAATTTAATTATCTTTTGAAATGTTTTTTATATTATTTAAGACGTGTTAAATTTGTTATTTATTTTAGTTATTTTCTAACAATCATGTATAATTTCCAGCGTACTGGGGCCGTGATGGCGCCGGCGGTAGTGCGGCCGCCCAGGCTCAGGCGCAGGCGCAGGCGGCACTGTTCGGCTTCGGCTCGCGCTATCCCCCGCCTACCACGCTCGGCGTGGCCGCTAACCAGGCCGCCTCGCTCGGCCTACATCCCGCCGCGAGTGAGTTTTATTTATTATAATTTCAGTTGGTTGGAATTTAAACTTTTATGAATAATGAAAGATGAAAGAACTAGAAGTTTAATTTGCTATAATCCGCCACAATAGGTAAACCTATGTGGTGAAGTGTGTATCTTGAACTTGTAGCTTGCTAAATTCACCACACCACACAAATCTTCCAAATTATTCTCAACGGAAGTTTCACTCCGACACCGAAGCATGTTCAGGAGAAACTCAGCAGTTGCTTTTTAAAAGAAAAATGTTACAATAAGTAAACAATACAACACATACGTTACGATACAGGTATTACACTGACTTGTGGGTCACTGGATGCGAGGCCGGTTGCTTCCATGCAACTTGTCATTAAGAAAATCATCGATAGTATAATAACATCGACATAAGAAATGCTGTGAAACTCTTTTGGAACCATGTTATAAAAGCGTACACTCCACAAAGTATTTCTGCACCTAGAAAAGCTTTCTTAAAAAAAACCTCGCAAATTAAGGAAAGTACTATACAAGTCTCGGGGCAGTAATGTGCTATTTGTAACCTCAGGCGCAGCATGGTGGTCCATGGCATCCCACCTGGCGGCTCAAGACTACCTCGCGCGGCTGCAGGCCTCGGGGCTCAACTTCCCCCACCTGGGGGATCCCTACGCGGCCCTGTCGGCGCTCTCGGGCTCCGGCATGAAGCAGCCCTCCAAACCCGTCAAGCAGTCCAGCAGAAATGACAGGTACCAGTATTTCAAAGTCATGAGATTTTCATTCAAAGAGGTTTGCATGTGTATGGATTCTGGCCTACCTACCATCTCGCAATTTTTTTTTTCTCGAAATAACGCCTGTTATTAAACCTTGTATAAATCAATAGCTGGCATCAATACAAACTAGTATTATTTTAGTCAAAATCTTCTAAGGCGTCAGGTTTCCGAGATATAAGCCATCAAAGCTTATCGGTTATCGTAGTGTGAATAATAAGGCCCCTGGTTAGGCCAAGTTTTTTTTTTAATTTATAGACGTAAGCGCTTGGTTGCAATCATACTTGGTGGCAAGTAGTGATGCAGCCTAAAGGGGAGCGCGCTTGCCTATAAGATGCCTATTCGCTCTTGATTTGAAGATACTATTATTATATGGAAAAACGGAAGCCGGAAGGGCGTTCCATATCCTAGCGGTTCGAATTAGAAACAAGGGAGTAAATCGCGTCTGTGGGATTTCAACAATATACGGATGCAGTTTCTGACGGCGTCTTGCGGTACAATAGTCAAAGTTCTTGGGCACACTCCGAATTATCATATCATACTAATATTATAAATGCGAAAGTGTGTTTGTCTGTTGGTTTGTAATTCAATCCGCAACGGAGCAACGGATTGACGTGATTTTTGGCATGGGTATAGTTGAGGACCTGGAGAGTGACATAGGCTACTTTTTATCCTGGAAAATTAAGATCCCGCGGGAATCAAAAAAACTTAAACCGCGCGGACAAAGTCGCGGGCATCAGCTAGTAGTGATATAAAGTTGAAACTCGTTTTCCAGCAGGTCGAGTCGCAGCAATACATCGAGCGCTTCAGCGAAGGAGAAGAGCCCGTCCACCAGCACGTCCAGTTCACAACCCAACATGGCTGACTGGGGTACGTTCAACTACTAACTAGTTGGTCCAAGTTTCCAGAGCCGCCAGACCTTATACTTATTTTCTGAGTAACAAAATGGGTGTAATAAGCTTTGGTACGTAGATTTAACGTACGCATACTCGCTAATTTGGGGCGACGTATCATACGAGCAAACAATGCTATTTCGACGCGATTTCTAACCTAATCAAACCGCTGCAGACACTAATAACATAAGACAATAATAAAGATATCTGTTATCTACAGGCAACTCCCTCTTACCTTCCAACTTACCATCTTCATGAAGCTCAATAAAAAAAATCTATATTCACTAATCTTTTGTTTCCAGGATCCACATATGGGTTCCCAAAAACCTCTTCTCCATCAACGATGTCCTCGCAGTCAATGTCAAGCCTGGCGTCTTTAAATAACCTCGCTCAACAACCTCTGCACTCCAAATCGAGCAAGCAACCGCAAGCCCCCCCACCTAGTAAGTACTGGAAACTTCTCTAGTGCGAGGGAACTACGTACAAAGCCATCTAGTAGCAGAAAACCTCTTCTCCGTCAACGATGCCCTCGCAGTCAATGTCGAGCCTTCCATGATGAACTGTAAGGTGCAGTCAATATAATTTTAACATCTCTCTCTTTACGTCGTATTCCTCATTGCTGAGGGTCGTGATGCATTTCCATTAATCACATAATGGTAGGGGTTTTCTTGGGATAATAATGTGTTGAGTTCCCAGTTCCTAAAGTCCAGGTCCGCATAACATACTTATTACTAAAATGTTATAAATAAATCTAGATTACTAGACTGTTTTCTTATCTATGTTTAATCTATGCCACACCATAGCCTTGCAAAAAAAATTACATCAATCTGCAACTCTGTTGCAGTGTGACCTGAGGACAAACAAACAAACACTTTCGCATTTTAATGTAAATCTTCTTTATTCTACTGTTTTTAAATGCATGGAAGGTATTAAATCCCAGTATTCTGTTCCAGGAAAGAGTTCCTCCCTATCAAAAGAAAAGGAGCGCGACGTGTCGCGTGGCGATCTCATGCTGCACGCGGCTCATTCCGCGTACCACGCCGCGTTGGCTGCTGCCAAGGGAAAGGTAACTCTTTACTTTCTTCTTCTTCTCTTGTTTTACGAATTTTCACTTTACTTTCACTTTTCTTTCACTCCACTTTACTTTTAAAGTGTACTACTACTTTCTTCTTCTCCTCTTGTTTTACGAATTTTCACTTTACTTTCACTTTACTTTCACTTTTCGTTCACTCCACTAAGTGTACTACTAAAATATAAGCTTTTTATTTTAGTCTTGGACAAAAGATAAACAAGTGTCATTGAAATTCTTGATTCTCAGTAATACATATATTCGCAAAATATTATATTCTCAAATTATTACACTTTGGACACCCACAGTCAAAAGGGTTTAAGTAAAACTAAATAAAACTAAATGTTCTTTTGTTCAGAATCGTAAATTTCCAAAAATGAGTAAGAGAAGCATCGGTCGACGCTAGTACATTGTTACCGGTTACCGTTGTCCAACAATGACGTCGTGATGCTAGAGGATAAACTAGCTCCAGAACGTACCTTTTTGTAGAAAACTAGATTATAATCCAATTTGGTAAACAAATTGTTTTGTTTCAGAACATGTCATCCTTGTACCCTTTTGGAATGGGAGGCTCTGAGAAGGACAGGCGGAGTGGAATTGACTCGCTTACAGGGTTACCACACACAATACTTAGGTATGTTAAAGATCACTGGTGCGAAAATTACTCAATTTTCCGTCAAAGAGTCTGTCCTTCCCCAGTGTAATCTATGTCTGTATTAAATGACATCAAAATCTGTTGAAAAGGTCGGCTAGATAAATAATTAGTGATTAAACGAACTTACCTGTAAGTGAACTTCTATCATAATTATATTCAAAGATATAATAATAAATCCTCCAACGAAGCGAAGAAGTATAATCTTATGAGATACTTGGATTAAGATTTTTTGATAGAAATTATCTCTGTACCAAATTTCATCAAAATTGGTTGAAAAGATAGGCCATAGGCATAGCATACAGACAGACACATCTTCGCATTTATAGTATTAGTATGATGGATTCATAATTTCAATCCATCCAGCTCACAACTGAACACAAGTCTCATCTCAGAATGAGAAGGGGATGGCATAGTCCACCACACCGGCCAAGTGCAGTGGCAGACTTCACACTATGAAGAACTTAGAGATGTATTTTTCCTTACGATGTTCTCCTTCATCGTTAGAGAAAGAAAGAAAGGGAATACTAGTGACACAGACAAACATTTAACATACAATTGTACTTTTGAATAATATATTTGCCTGTACTTAATGTGTGTTTTGTAACTACAAATACATGCAATAAATTTATAATTTTTTAAAAGGCACATAACTTTGAAAGTTAGCTTAGCAGAATTGAACCACAGACCCCCAAATAGACATAGAATTAACCACAAGGGCCTAGGCTATCCTATACTAATTTTAACAATTTATTTTGTTTGTTAGTGCTGCATTGGAGGGAGGGTGAGTTACCTTATACACTACTAGCTGATAAGCGTCTGCCTGGATTGAGGTTTTTAGGAACTCTTTTTTTTTTCTGGGATAAAAAGCGTGTCATTCCAGACTATACTGTTTCTCCGATCCATTCAGCCGTTCTGGTGTGATTGAGTAATAAACATCCATCCATCCAAACTTTCGCATTTATAATATTATAGATATTAGATAGATTAGTCTTCTGACTTTGAGCAGATGTGTTGTAAGGATATAATGTACTTTATACAGTACACACTATAATACAAGAAATTAGTTTAGTCAGTAATCAAGTGAACTAATGTTTTCATCGTTATCTTTGCAGTGATCCAGCATCGGTGTTGGGAGGGGTGAGACTGCCTCCGGACACTGAGATCATCAAGTATACCTCCTCTTTAGCAGGGCCCAAGGTAATATTATCAAATTGTTATTTAATATCTTCTTGGAAATTTTCCTTTCTTTATTTTTAAAGTATCAATTATCATGGTATCTAGATTCAATATTTTGTAATAATTTTTATTATAGTGTTTCTCACATTAGGAACGTATCTAAACTATTCTTAAATAAATATCAACTGGAATGGATTAAAATAGCATCGACGGGTAAGTGAATCGTGGCCTAGCGGTCAAAGGCGTTCCGCAATTTTTGTATTTAAGAATACATAGTTTAGATTCAACATGAATAATTACAACAATTAAAGTATTTACAAAAAATAACCTACTACAAAAAAGCTACAAAATAATATACTACCTAACCTTTTTGCCCTCAAAATATTGAATTACTAGCTGTGAAATTCATTCACGCAAATTCCCGAAATAATTTCGATTAAAATTTATCATGATTAATAATATAAATAATTAATTATTATATAAAAAAATATTTATATTATTAATTATGATAAATTTTAATCGAAATTATTTCGGGAATTTGCGTGAATGAAATTATTATTGATAAATCCGAATTGATATGATAAGTTGAGGTTTTATAATTTTTATGTACGTTCCATATTAAGTATAACTCGTTTGTTGCAGTCTGCGCCCGGGACCACGAATCGCGGTCGCAAAAAGACGATATCCCTCGACCCACCACACGTGTCCGTCCATCCGCCCGCACCTTCTAAAAGACAGAAAGTGGTGAGTACCAATAGTCAGATCTCTCTTCTTTCTTCTTGGGAACATAGCTATGCAGAGCTCTGATAACGAATGATAATTTTGTTTTGCCAAATCTTTTTTAAGAAAAAAAAAAGAGCAACTGCCTAGTTTCTTGCCGGCTCTTCTCAGTAGAATCATTTTTCCGAACCGGTGGTAAAGTCTTAACATATCATAAGTGACACAAGTTGTCCTACGTGAAATAAATAAATCATTTATCATGTGGGTAACAACAGTTTTTTATTTATTTATTATATATTCCAGTAAAGAAACACGTCTGACTCTTAGGCATTTATTGTGAGAGAGAGGAAGATGACAGGACATTGACATTCAATAGAAAGATGACACAATATATTGGCCTACCCGCACTTACATTTATATTAACCTACATTACACCTCCACCCTTAATCTACCTTACTCCTATTAACCTTAATCCTAATCAAACTCGAAACCGAATCTTTGTACGGGTTTCCTCAAATGTCTAGGCCTAAGGGCCGCTCTAGGTGCATGTACTGGTGATTGTGGTGACTGTTCCACCTTTTGCTCAGAGCCTGACTGAGTTGACCCCGTTGATTCCCTAGAGGTACTGGGTTCACTTGAAACCTCGGGTTGCTCCGTACTGGTAAGAGATACATGATCACGGGTACTCGGACTTTCTACATTTGAGACATCCGGGTTATATGTGTTAATCCATCGATACTTGAGCTGGTCAACATGTCTCTTAATCGGTGAACCGTTTTCTCCTACCACGATATAGTGACGCGATCCCATCTCTTTATCTACTCGCCCTTTTTCCCATTTCTTCCCACCAGTATAAGATCTAGCCCAGACGGTATCACCGACTTTGAAATTTCTTTGACTTCCCCCCGCGCTAACAATCTGCTTACTCTGCTTTTCCCGTACCCGATCTTCGATATGAGTATCTCCCCGTAAACAGTCTAACCGCGAACGTAAATTACGTTTTTGCAATAACATGGCCGGAGAAACCCCCGTGGTACTGTGCTCGACATTCCTATACGCTAGTAAATAAGATTGTAAGGCAGCGTCCACGTCGGAACCCTCGCGCATGGCCTTTTTTAACGCTCTTTTACACAGTTTAACTGCCCCTTCCGCTGCTCCGTTCGATGACGGGTGATATACCGCTGTAAATGTCACCTTAATACCGTTATTTCGCATAAAATTACCGTATTCTACGCTAGAAAAAGGCGGCCCATTGTCACTCACCACTTCCCGGGGTAGCCCAAAACGGGCAAATGTTTCCCGTAAAACCCTAATAACAGCTCCGGCTGTTGTTCTCTGCATTTGAAAAATCTCTAACCATTTAGACGTGGAATCTATCAAAACCAAAAAGGTTCTACCATGGAACGGACCTAAAAAGTCTACGTGTAACCTAGTCCATGGTGTGGCTGTATAAGGCCAAGGTTGCGGCTTGACGCGGTCCGGTGCTGGGGCCACTTCGGCACACGTAGTACAGGTACGAGCGATGTTTTCAATATCGGCGTCGATGCCCGGCCACCAAAAGTAACTTCTAGCTATAGATTTCATTTTTACAATACCCATGTGATTAGTATGTAATTCTTTTAATAACGGTTCTCGTAAGGCACTCGGTATAACTAACCTATATCCCCAAACTATGCAACCCATATCAATGTACAATTCATTTCGCCTCGTAAAATACGGATTTATTTGCTCTTCTTTACATTGATTAGGCCAGCCGCTCTGAACGTAGGTAAAAACTTTCCTGAGAACTTCATCCTTGCTAACGTGGTCATTAACTACTTCCCTAGTAATTGGAAGAAAATCTTGAATAAAATTAATGTATGTGTTCTCCGCAGTTTCTGCCTTCTCTTTGCCTACTGGTAAACGTGATAACGCATCAGCCGCATTTTGTTCACTACGCACGTATTCAATACGGTAATCATAACCTGCGAGTAACACGGCCCACCGTTGCATCCTACTCGCAGCCATTACCGGTATGCCTGCCTTACTACCGAAAATAGTTACCAAGGGTTTATGATCGGTTCTTAAAACAAACTGTCGCCCATATAAATATTGATGGAATTTCTTAACTCCGTATATGATCGCTAGCGCTTCGCGTTCTATTTGCGAGTACGACTTCTCCGCTGCGTTGAGCACTCGCGACGCAAACGCGACCGGCCGCTCGCCGCCGTCCGGCATAATGTGTGATATCACGGCCCCAACGCCTACCGAACTGGCATCGGTTGTGAGCACTAAAGGTAAATTTAAGGAATAATGTGCTAATATTACCTTTGAAGTCAACATTTCCTTTACCTTGTTAAAACTAATGTCACACTCTTTGGACCAAACAAACGCGACATTTTTTTGAAGTAAATTATATAAGGTGACAAAATTCTACTTATATTCGGCACAAATTTCGCGTAATACATCACCATTCCCAAAAATGAGCGCAACTCGGATACGTTTGTAGGCACCGGTACCTTTTTTATGGCTTTTACCTTATCTGGGCAAGTTTGTACACCATCCTTACTAATAATGAATCCTAAATAAGTGACAGAGTCCGCGAAGAAGGTACATTTATCTTTCTTAATTTTTAACCCCCATTTACGCAATCTGTCAAACACTTCATGCAGGGTCTCGAGATGTGACTGATCATCGTCCCCTGTGATGATAAGATCATCAAGAAATACTCCTACCCTGGGCATATCCGCGAATAACTGTTCAAGCTTCCTCTGAAAAATGCCCGGGCTCGACGCTAATCCATAAATTAACCGATTGTACATAAACATACCTTTATGTGTGTTAATTACTGTATATTTTTTTGAATTATCATCTAATTCAAATTGCGCATACGCCTGTGATAAATCGATTTTTGAGAATTTCTCCCCGCCATATAACTTAGCTAATAAGTCTTCCGGTCGCGGTAACGGAAAACGATCCACCTCGAGACATTTATTTAAAGTTAATTTAAAATCGCCACATACCCGTATAGTTCCGTCTTTTTTCATGACCGGTACGATGGGCGTCGCCCAGTCCGAGCTGCTTACCGGAGTGATCACGCCATCCCTTACCAGCGCCTGCAGGGCCCGCTCAACCGGCTCGCGCAACGCGTAGGCTAAAGGCCTCGCACGTAAATACACGGGCTTCGCTTCCGGCCGCAGGTGAAAGGACACCGGCCCACCAGTATATCTCCCTAGGCCATCCGAGAACACCTCACAATATCTGGAACTGAACGATTCGAGGTTAAAAGCATTCCGAACATAGCTTATCTTATTACAGCTAGTAACCGGGTATGTAATACCTAATTCACTTATCCACTGTCTCCCTAACAGACTAGTTTTACCACTGTTTACTACGTACAAATCTAAACATTTACTGTTATGCTTATGTGTAACTAACACAGGTATTTTACCTACTGGTTTCACAATCTCGCCTGTATAATAACGTAATGTCAAATCACTGGATTCTAGCTTAATATTTGTAAATAATTTCTTATAGCAGTCCATACTAATGCATGAAATAGCACAACCCGTGTCAATCTCCATCGATAACTGAATATTATTCACGTAAACAACTATGACGTATGGTCCAAACTTTAACAACTGTCTCGACTCAATAGAAAAGTTATTTACCTCGTCACTAATATCGTCGCTGCTATCCGAGTGGACTACTTCCTCGTGATTTACCGCAGATTCTTGACGCAAACTCGGGCACATAATCCGTAAATGGCCTTGGCGAGTACATACCCTACACACGTACATCCTGTATTTACAGGAAGAGCCGGGATGATTTCCCCCACACACAGTACACTCCTCCTTCTTACTGCTCATATTCCGCTTAAACGCCGTGGCACCGCCACTCCGCACTTTTCCGCCCGCTCCGCTCATGCCACTTGGGCCACCGCCGTATGCGACATTTAAATGCGACCGGCCGCCTCGCTGGCTCCGTGTCTTGTTCTCGGCCGCTATTCTATGCAATTCTGTGCCCTCGCCCTCTCGACTCGCAGCGCCCGCCTGTCCGGAACTTGCAGATGAACCACCACTGCCCCCGGCACGCTCCTGTACCAGGGCCGCATCTGCTTCCGCCGCCTCCATGGCTACTGCTAATTTGAAAGCCTTATCGAACGTGATATCATCTTCTGTAAACAGCCTTTGCCTTATTAATTCACTCGATAAACCGCATACAAACTGGTCTCGTAAATTTTCTTTAATCAATTCCGCTGTAAACCGACAGTGCTTCGTTAACTTTTTCAATTCCGTCACGTAATCTGCTATGCTTTCATTCCGCTGTTGAATACGCCTCCGAAATTTGAAACGTTCTGCTAATAAGCTAGGTTTAGGTTGTAAGTGTTCCTTCACAAGGGTTACTAATTCTTCGAACGTTTTTTGCGACGGCTTGACGGGTGTACACAAGTTAACCATCAGTTCGTACGCGTCACTGCCTAGTACCGTTATTAGCGTAGCTACTTTAACTGCTGGCTTGACATCATTCGCTATGAAATATTGCTCCAGCCTATCCACGTATGAGTCCCAGTTGTCCTTGATCACATCGAAAGCTCCAATCTTCCCGACCGACATCGCGGTAATCGTAGGTTATTTTGCGACAAACGAATAAAATTAACTCGCGTGTGGGCTACACATATATCTATTTATGATTTTATCATATTAAATCATACAACACGAATATAACACTATCTCATATATATTTAAACATTTACATTATTATATAACGATATATAATTATATACACTAATAGAATATTATAATATATACTTACAAACTTATAAAATACATATATATAGTATACAGTATACGTACATAATTAATCAACATCAACAAACAGACAAAACATTAATACACTAGCGGAGTCGGGTGAAACGCGTAGTATGCCATCATATTAGCGAACGATGCGCCGACGCGAGTTTCGCATTCCAGCCGCATGTCGTTGTCAGATACAAAAACTGTCGCTACGGTCGCGCCATTTGACATTCCCTATAACCCTACCAATTTGCATTTTTGTCTTGCTAAATATGGCACCGGTCCGCCATTGATTGTTGTGATACGTTAACCTTAAAAACTTTGTATTAATTCGTGTGCTGTGTAACTCCTGTGTTGTGTAACTGTGCAGAAATAAAGACTATATGTGAACTACGATACATTCGTTGTAAGTTATTGCATCGCTGTTTTACCTTCTACGAGTAACAGAAAAGTGGGACTCGAAAACAACAAAACCAAACTTCGAGACTCCTCACGCGTATTCCACCAAACAATACACACGCGTTAATATTTTCACTGATTTACTCGTCGCCAGTTTATTATATATTCCAGTAAAGAAACACGTCTGACTCTTAGGCATTTATTGTGAGAGAGAGGAAGATGACAGGACATTGACATTCAATAGAAAGATGACACAATATATTGGCCTACCCGCACTTACATTTATATTAACCTACATTACAGTTTTCATAGAAATAGTCCTGTTCACAATTTACTGCCAATTGGCAGTGTGCAAATATTATGCAGCCTTAAATTATGTTCATTTTTTTGATCAATTTTTAATAATATAAACCCAACATAATCCACATAAGTCCAAAAAAAATATTGACATGATCTGATAAGAGAACTGCCCCCCTAGCCAAGTTAAATACGTTTCGTGTGAGGTTTCGTCTCTATCGTCTTTCTATAAACGATAACGCTTTAGCCAAAGCAATTAAAAATCCTAACCATAGACTATTTGCCTATTTTTTTTCCTTTCGCTAAACGATTATAGAAAGAGATTAGAAACGAACTTGGCTATGAGGACTGGTGTCACTTTGATTGTTGCCGATCTATTGTGATTGCCACTATCTATAGTTCCTGGCCATGCCTAGATACTACTTGCTGCTAGGAACACCGGCAGTTTCCTGGCCGAGATATTTCATAGCGGGGCAAATGACACTTGATCTGTGTGAAAAAGTTTCATCTGCCCCGTTAAGCGACTACGCCGAGGTTAGCGAGGACGATGGTACTTTTTTTCCCACCCTGCCCCGTTAGCGGGACCAAGTCTTTTTTTTTTTGTCTCCTTGGGATGCACTCGGTGCTTCCCGAGGAGGAGGCTACAATTGTGAATTAGTGCAGCAGGTAATGTGGAAACGCATTTCCTCAGCTTCACGGCAGATCATACACGCATGTGTTCTGGAGCTTTTTGGAGTGAAAACTTCTTTAGCCGTGTTGAGCATTTCTTGTGAAGCGAATCCACAAGTTATATGTTACATTCGTAATTAAACTTTAATGCCTTCGTTTTAAGGTTTATGATAAATTGACGTTCTTGATTGACAATGTAATGCCAATAGTTGCGTCTAGTTCCAAAGTAAAAGGTACCAATTTGGCAACGCGTGACCTTATTGCTTACACTTTTAAGTTTTATTTTAATAAATAATGAATATATTTGTACATAATTTAAAAATGACTTTTTTTTAATTTAAACATTATGAAATTTCAAATTTGAATGCTAAAATTGAATACTAAAGTTATAAGTTTTCACTTCTAAAGTTTTTTTTTTCCACCACAAGTTAGCCTAGACTGAGATCTGATATGTGATGATGAAAAGCTAAACAATTATAAAAATTAGTTCCAATTTTGGCCACCTGGCCAGATAAGTTGGTGGGACTGTAAGTATATGTTGGTCTTTGTTACAGGATGAATACGGCAACTCCCGGTCGTCAGTGGAAGTGATCCGATTACCTAACAAGCCGGACCGGGGAGCCAACTCTGTGTCCGGTACACCGCCACCCAACCTCTCCGATTACGCGGGTAACTTAACAACGATCTGACTGCTCTCATTGCTTGTGTCTAGCTGTTTGTAGACGTATTTTATATTAGTTTTTTTGGTTTTTTTTTGAAAAACATACAGTAACCTAACATACAATAGGTAAGTCAAATATAGCATTACACTTAGACTTTATTGCGTGATAAGCTTGCGCTTGACGACAATCATGCTTACAAAACAATAATGAGGTCTAGGTTGGAACGCGCTTGCCTATTAGAAGATGCCTATTTACTTGTGCCTTTAAGGTACTTAAGTCATAAGTGGCAAGAGACACGTGCGCTGGGAGGGTGTTCCATACCCTAGCGGTTCATATCAGAAACGTCGAGCAAAAACGCTTCGTCATAATGAATTTTTAGTAATTTCTGACTCTGTATGCGTTTTGGCATTGCTGTAAACAATAAAAAAAATGTATCTTTTACAATCTCTAAACTACATTAAAATACCAGAATTCAAATATTGCTAACCCTCTCATAATACTCCCTGCGGAAAGAACCAGCACTAGATTTAAAGCTGTAATTTTAGTTTAGTTTAGAGATTGTGTTATACAGTATTATATTATTCTGTTGTACTTACATAATTTCTAAAGTGAACAAAATTGATAGGACTAAATCTGAATGCTGTGCTGCAGAAACTAGAAAGCGAAGAGTTGGCAATTTAGTTTTGTTTAGAGATTGTGTTAGCCTCAGTGTATTGTCAACCGTAACAGTATTAGCCATATTGTATACTGAGATTCAAAGTATAATGATATGATTTGTGTCAGGTATTTCGCGGGAGCTGCTACAGACGATCGCCAGTCAGAGTGGAGTCAGCTTAGCGGCGCTGGAACGCCAGCTGGCCGGCTCCACTGCGGCGGCCGGTAACTTAATAATGCTTACTATATGATGCCCGCGACTTCGTCCGCGTAAATTAAATAGGTTTTTGAAGTGGGACCTCTTTGATCTTCCTTGGGATGCATCATGCAAGGTATCCTTGTACAAAAAAAACGTGGTTTCGTGGAACACCAGATAGGGACGAAGTTCCTTATAACATAAATATTAATTTTCTAGTTCTAGACTAGAACTTGAACGTCTAATCGAGGTACCTAAAAAGAAAAACAACGCGAGTAGGTCACCGACATGTTCGCTTTGTTACGAAGGCAAAAGGTCTTAAATATATATATACTACATTCGAAATTAAACTTGAATGCTTTGTGTTAAGGTTTGGTTTCGAATAAACTATACATAAAAACCACGCTATTTCGTTACGGACGTTTTTTGCCGGCTAGGGTACCCCTCCGCATCGTCCCATAAGGAACTTCGTTCCAAATAGTCACCCAGCATACTTGGCAATTTTGAACCAATATAAATACTTTGTGTTACTTATATTGGTCAATATAATAATTTGAATATTTCTGACTTAATGTCACTTAATGTTTTTAGATTCAGGCCTAAACCTGAGCACGAAGTCGAACAATAGTTCAGAAGATACTCCAATGGATCTCGGTTTAAAGGACGATGATGCGCCCCTCAACCTCTCCTTAAAACCCACGCCACGTAAGTATAGTTTACTTATAATATTAAGTACCACAGTGTATGGAGACCTTTCCTACCAGTTGGTTGACTGAGGCGTCTAGACAAAGCAACTCTGATAGGAGGGAACTGGTAGAATTTTCAATACAAAATATCAAACATGTATGCAGTTTCCTATCTCTCTCAACCATTTAATTGTTTTGGAGAAACATACCTTTACGTGCTACATCTGTCATTTACAATTTTCTACTTATTTTTTTTTTAAATAATGCTCTAAAATTTTGCTTTTTTTTCGTATTAGAAGTAGAGTTAAAATATAATGGTAAAGTATTTTTCTCTGTATAATATAATTGAAATTGCCAAAAAATATTGTGTCCGTTTTTTTAAGTTACATAATGGTTGTTTATTTTTAAAACTAATTTGATGTTTTCCCACATTGCGGGCAACATGAGTTTATTGCCATCTCTTTCCCGATGTACTACAGTAAATAAATCTATCCTTCTCACGTTCCTCGCATCGTTTTGGCCCTGGGCTCTAGTTATTTTGACTGAAACGTTTTTTTTTTGTTGCAGCGAGCACACAAGCTTCGGATGCGTTGTCGCGTCTAACGTCACTTAGCAGTTCACTGAGCGCTTCTAATGATAGGATATGTGAGTATTTGCTGTTTACAAATTATATACTTACGATAATATAAATAACTAGCTGATGCCCGCGACTTAGTCCGCGTGGTTTTTTGTATGGGAAAATAAAGCGAAAATGTTTTTTCATTTATTTAATTTTTTCGACAATTTTCCAATGTTATTATTGGCTTTGGACCAAGCGCTCTAGCCATTTCTGAGGAGAGCCTAGGCCAATCGAGATGCGCCAACATCGGCTTTGGACTATAACGTGTTAAAGACTAGCTGATGCCCGTGAGGTGATGATGTGTCCACCTCGTAGCCTCGTCTAGGGCTAAACACTCCGTAAATGATAAATGCGTGTAACACTGGTAAAATAGATATATTATTCTTATTAAGCATTACAATATTAATATAAAAATACGAAGCAGAGTAGTTGCTAAAAGCACTACTATCTAGCTAAGCCTATCGTATTATGGCTTTTGTTGTAATGGCCATCCTCCTTACAGCGCCGTTGTACTGCGCATGCCTCGAATTTTGAATATTTGAAAATAGACTTCGAAGCGTCTAATGAGTATGCACGCCACACCCGCGATTTCGTCCGCGTGGATTAATGTTTTTTTCGGTTCTCCGGAACTCCTCGGAAAATTCCGGGATAAAAGTAACCTATGTCACTCTAGGTCTTCAACTATACCCAAGACCCATGCAAAAAATCATATAGATCCGTTGCTTTGTAACGGCGTGATCGCAGGACAAACCAATAAACAAACACACTTTGTAATATTAGTACATATGATTCGATTCAGATTTTGATGGTTATTTTTTTTTGCAGCTCGACGTAAACCGGGTGCAAAGCCTCGCCGAGTGGCGCCGGAAATAAACTCGCAAGTCGCGGACTCACCGCGACCCAAGTCAAGCGGAAGCGAGGACAGCGAGTGTAAGTCACAAACAAACGTTATTTAAAACATCTCAAAAACGGGCTTTCTTTATTGACAACATTAGATATTGAATTGCCATTATGCTTAATTCGCTATAATCTGCTAAAAAATACTTATAGAATATGCACCAGTATGCACCGCTC
Organism: Erebia aethiops; assembly: GCA_923060345.2. Classification (NCBI taxonomy): domain Eukaryota; kingdom Metazoa; phylum Arthropoda; class Insecta; order Lepidoptera; family Nymphalidae; genus Erebia; species Erebia aethiops. The sequence continues at coordinate 4,278,663 of OV281087.1, read as the reverse complement.
AATAAGCCCGCAATGTTTTTGATTCCCACTGGAATTTTGCAGAATAAAATGTAGTGTACGTATAAGCTATCTCCCTTCCAAATTACAACCAAATCTGTTCAGTCGTTGTGTACATTCAGTAAGAAACATCGAAACATACGAACTTACGAATATCCAAAATTTCACATTTACAATATTGGTATATAGATAGAGGAAGCTAACAATATATTTCCAATTTTCCAAAAGCAGTTTCCACCTGGCCCGCGAGAGAGGGCCGGCCCCGTAACTTAGGGCGCGGAGTCAGCAAACCCAAGAAGAACACCGTAGCGTCGCTCCTAGCGCAGAGCAGAGCCCTAGGCCTCCGCCCCGCGCTCGCGCAGCAACTGCTTGCTGAGACTGATTTGGTGAGTATATTGTTGCTGGTGTAGGGACCTAGAGAAAAAGGAATAGTCTCTTAATTTATTTTGCTATTATTGAGTACCAATTTAGGGTGCTCAATATAATTACAATCTAGCCAGACTATTTCACTAATAAGCAATTTTTCCTTAACCTAAGCTTATGCTTATAAATTATTAGCATCATGTTGATTGCATTTTTATAGTTTGTAAGTTTATAACGTCTTTGAGAGGTGATATCTAGTGAAAGGCCCGATGAAGACCGTCAGTTTTTGTACTGTTTACATATGTACTGTGCATACTTTAATACTGTACAAGAATCAGCTGTTCTAATTATGGTTCATTTTTGGTAACCATATCATGTTTTTGATCGGCCATATCTAGTGAACGGCCCATCAGCATGCGGGCAGAATTTCACTACGGACATCAGTGGAGAGTGTAGCACCCACCTATTACTGAATCAGCTTTTCAAGCGATAGTTACAAAAAGTGCAGCTATCTCTTAGTCTACAAGCACAACACCGCTCGGAGGATGATCATCCTATTGTCACGGTCGAGCTTTATCATCTGGTCTCGTACAATACAAACTATAAAAGTTATCAACTTTAAAAGTGCCTTTGAATCTTCAAATCGGAATTGTATTCCAAAACAATGATAGACGACAAGATTAGCTTGACAGGTATAGTTGCGGTTTCAAATGTCTATGGGACGCAGTAATTAATCACTTAACTGCTTGCTATTCATATATAAAAAAACACTTTTTCTCCCATAGGACAAACTACGCGCGCTACTCGGCGAGAGCGCGAGTACGGACTCCGAATGCCCGTCCGACAGCAACCCGTCCGACTCCGATGCGAGCGACGGCGGCAGGCGGCACAACGACTCGCAGCTGCGGTTGCCGCTAGCGCTGGGTACGACGAAACCAATAACGCGCTCACTACGCTCACCCCTCGCAATATCATTATTTTCCGCTTTATTAACTAATGTTCCATATATATGTTAACTAATGTCGTCTACATCTTGCATTAATCAACTAAACAATCTTTGTCGCAGGTTGGAAGCGGGTGACAGTCATCAAAGGCCTGTCTCGGAACTGCAACATCAAAGGCGACGTGACGTATACGCCGCCCGAACCGCATGCCAGCGTGCAGATCAAATCTGCGCACGAGTTGCACAAAGTAAGTCTTCATTATCATAGTTAATAAGTTTGTATTACTAACAAATATGAGTCAATGTTACTTGAAATAATTTTTTATTTATTTATTTATTATTTTATTTATTACTCAATAAACTCATTTATTTATAACATGTAGGACATGCAGGTGTCATTTATCTTACGTCATGTTTTGACTCTTAACACTGGTTTGGAAAGAAGATTCTGCTAAGAGCCGGCAAGAAACTCAGCAGCTCTTTTTATTAAAAACGAGATATTACAATATGCAAGTATATAAATAATATATACAGTAGTGTAAGTTATTATACTGTCCTGTGGGACGCTGAACCCAAAGTCGATTACTTCCATACAACTTTGTCATTAAGAAATTCGTCAATTGGGGTCAATTAGGGTTGTCAACTCTCAAAAGAACTAACCCGGGAGCATTTTGTCGCAGTTGTTATAACTTATAATATCATTTGTTTTTTCAGTTCCTAGAAGCAAACCCCAGTCCGCCCTTATGCCGGGATAACTTCAGTTTAAGCGCGCGGACGCTCCTGGGAGAATACATACAACCCTCCCCGGATAATACGGAACCACTCGTGTTCAACGAGGCTGAAATCACTAAACGGTGAGTGAAACATTACAAACTCTGATTAAGTGTCCCTTATCTGAAAAAAAATTTCTTACTTTTGAATGTTGCTAATAGCAGCTTTAACTTTCCGAATTTCAAACTGACCTTTAACGAGAAAGCCCTAAACTCAATTTCATGAAACCAGCTTTTGGCTATATGAACTGACCAGTCATTCGAAAGTTCTTAACTTAATATCATAAAACCAGCTTTTGGCTATATGAACTGACCAGTGACTCGAAAGGTCTTAACTCAATGTCATGAAACCAGCTTTTGGCTATATGAACTGACCATTGACTCAAAGTTCTTAACTCAATTTCATGAAACCAGCTTTTAGCTATATGAACTGACCAGTGACTCGGTCTTAACTCAATTTCATGAAACCAGCTTTTGGCTATGTGAGCTGACCTGTAACTCGAAAGGTCTTAACTCAATTTCATGAAACCAGCTTTTGGCTATATGAACTGACCAGTGACTCGAAAGGTCTCAACTCAATTTCATAAAACCAGCTTTTAGCTATTATGAACTGACCAGTGACTCGAAAGGTCGAAGCTCAATTTTGAAGGTTTCATGAGAAACCAGCTATTGGCTATATTAACTGACCAGTGATTCGAATTTCATGACAGCAACTTTTGACTCGAAAGGTCTAAATTATATTTCATGAAACCAGCATTTGATTATGCGAACTGACCTTTGTTCCTACATGTTTGTAGGAAGACATTTTGAACCTAGTGGTAGATTGATTTAATGATTTGAAAGCACTGTGTAATAAAAACTTTTCAATTTTACATATTTAATGTCCTTTTAAACATGCATTAAAAAAGCTGTGTTGTCTTCAGGTTAGAAGAAGCGAGAGCGCTAGCGGCCCTCAGCGGTCGACCAACGCCGCCGCCCCTAGAACATCGCATGGAGCTGGCGAGGAGACAACAAGCGGCCAGGGACGCCAGGAAAGACTCCGGAGTGCGGGGGAGAGACCAGGTATGATATTATAAGAGATAGTTGCACTTTTTGTAACTATCGCTTGAAAAGCTGATTCTTGTACAGTATTAAAGTATGCACAGTACGTATGTAAACAGTACAAAAACTCACGGTCTTCATCAGGCCTTTCACTAGATATCACCTCTCAATGACGTTATAAACTTACAAACTTTAAAAAATTATTAGCAATCAACATGACGACATAATAATTGCTAATATTTTTTTATAGTTTAATACTGTACAAGAATCAGCTTTTCTAATTATGGTTCATTTTTGGTTTTTGATCGGCCATATCTAGTGAATCCAGGCCCTAGGACCTATCTAGGCCCATCAGCATGCGGGCAGAATTACACTCTGGACATCAGTGGAGAGTGTAGCACCTATCACAGAATCAGCTTTTCAAGCGATAGTTACACAAAGTGCAGCTATCTCTTAGTCTATGACCTATTTAAAGGATTTGAGCTGCTAAATGAACAAATAAACGTATTCAATTTACCTTTATTCAATTTATACAGTAGTAGAAGTGACGGGGCGGGGACTATAGTTCATGTAGAGTTCATAGTAGAGTCATGCCAGATAGGTATAAAAGCCGAAATTATCGACACGATCGTCACTTCACAATCGTGCATTGTCATGTCAACGTCTCCTGAAGATGCTCCGGTATCGGAGTAAACGTAGGTTGAGGGTAGTTTGGACAATTTCTGTGGTGTGGATCGCGGGCTATATGTGCGGGATACTGTACCACATAGATTTACCTATTGTCGCGGATTATAGCGAACTTACTTGCGAAATAACTTGACTAGAAATACAATCATTTAATCTTTTTTTTAATCTTTTCCAGGCAAGACTAGTCCGTGATCTAGAAAGATCGGAAAAGGCGGAATACGTCAAGCGCGAGAAGGAGGCGCGGAGTCAACAGTTGCTAGAGGTATGTTTGGCTGCTTTAGGGTTAGTTAGTTAACTATACTTTAGTTGCTGCCCGTTGTATACTGTACCCATATTATAGGGCGCCAGAAAATTATAGATTTCGATGTTCACTTGAATTTATCCATCCATCCGTCAGCTTGTATGCATCCACTCCTGGACATAGGCCTTTTCGAGAGCGGACCACCAAACAAATTGAATTTATTGCCTGAGAAAATTTCATAAATGATCTATATCGTGCAATAAAGAGAAAAGTCTTGACTCACTCACTCACTGGCATATTCTGTGACAAAGAAGAGATTTTTCAGATTTCAAAATTTTTCGAAATCACATTTTATCGATAAAAAATCGACGTCATCTCAATCGTCGTCATCACAATAATTGAGATTGTAGCAATGATGGATGCAGTTTTTTTAATAGGTCTCAAATGCTCAAAGCACATTGCTTTAGAAGATAAGTGAAGTTTTCTTAAATATTACAAAGTAAACTTAAAATCTTTACCACATAGCAAAGTATGAAACATTGATGAAAAAGGCCAATCAGTCTTATATTTTCTGGCGTCTAGGTTGAAGGTTAAAAATATAAATACGATATAATATAGTACTTATTTGTGTATCCCGTTCTACTTATCTATAATATTTTGAAAAAAAATAAAAAATTTCTTTATGCCATGGGTGTGGGAATAATTTCTATGATCAAGTTTTAAAACACAGGCGGACGAAGTGGCGGACAAGCGAAACTTAATTGATAACAATTGAAACTCGACTGTAGTTAAGTTCATACACGGTTTTAATTTCAAGCTCAAACTTCCAAACGTCTGCCTGAGCCATAGCAATTAGAGACGTGTGCAAATACATAAAAATGTAATTCAATTTAATTGTAATGATATTGGCGCATTGTCATCAATCCGCCAGTCTGTGTTGAACCTTATGATGAAATTTATAGAGCGTACTTTGACTTGGCTCAGACTTTACTTAAAGTTAAAACGAGATGGACTTATGTGAGTAACATACATCTGTCCCGTCTGTCAAAGTTCGGGCTATAGATCTCACACTTATTAGAGTGAGACGTACTTCACTGTACGTGTATTATGCATGTACAAAAAAAAATTTTTTCTAAAATTTGTGATGAATTATAATTATTTTGTATGATCGTATCTCTGACCTAACATTTCCTTTACACTCTGTTTACAAATATTTGTGTCTATAATATGGGAACTAATTTACTATTTATTGTTTTTATATTTATGTGTTTTTTTTCTTCATAAATGTGCTTGTGTTTGTTTTATTTTATTATCAATTTGATTCGCTTGGCAACATTGTGCTCACATGTAGAATATCTTAAAAAGCAAAAATGGACTCTATATATTTGAGAGTATAGTTTAAATTTGAATGGCCACTTTTTGCTTTTCCGTAGATAGTAATAGCATTCGAACTCTAAGCTTTTATTTTATTTAGTAGATTTGTGTGTTATGAGGTAGATGTCAAAATATAACTGTCGTATATATGTAAATTTATATTTCACTTCTCTGGGGATACTCATTGTTTATTTCTAACAAAAAATTAAAAAACACCTTGACAATGTTGTCAGAAATCCAATTGATAATAAAACAAGTGACATACGAAAACTAACAAGAGAAAATTCGAAACAGCAAATCAACAAGAGCCGGTCGCAGCTCACGATCGAGGCGTTGCCTACACCGAAAGGTTGTGACGATTGGAAAATGCCCGAAATAGTCATGGGACCAGCCACTAAAACGAGTAAAGACAGAACTATGCCACAAATAAGTCTATCCCTCATCCCTGTCAGTGGTCTCAAAGAAAACACCCCAATAAAAACAATGAATCTAGACCAAAACTGGAAAGAAACAGAAGAATACAATGCACTAGATAAAATGAAAGATTTCGCCGAGAAAGCTGCCTTTGACCTCCCGAAAAGACAAACAGAAAAATACTTCGACTTCTCGTTGATAAAACAACCGGATAAAAGAAAACCAGAAAAAGAGAACAATCTAGAGAAATTAATAGAATCTTATTCTAGAATATCCGAATTTATAAATGGCTGCAATTGGTCCAAAATTGAGGACGCCAAAAAGGATGACCCGAAAAGCTTAGAACAGAAGTATCTAGATGCGAAAAATGAATTTATGACCCAAAATTTAATGTTGATGCCTAAAGATACACAAAAATCGGTCCTAAAAGATGTGATAGACTTGAGTGGGGATGATGATATACTGACCGATATTATAGCAAAAAAGATTAGCAAAGGAACTTTTAATGTTGGAAAAGATGGAGCGTTATCAATATCGGTCCAACCGATGGGGAAGGACGTTAGTCCGGTACGTTTTGGAGTTAAGACTAACATTTCGGGTTGAACTAACACAATTCTTGTCTATGTGGGGTTTTCACTAACTATGCTAACTGTTCTATACTTTGGTGTTATATGGCGCAAATTAACACTTTTAATACAACATATGAAAGGCGCTGTATTCTAAAAGCTAAAAAAAATTAAACTTCGACATTTTTGTAGCTATATCCCTATGTGTTTTGATATCACTTTATGTGCACTTTTGAATCTGATAAAAGGTTGAACATCATAAAAGGAATTCTTTCTGGATCTCTTCAAAACTTAAGGCTGATGGCACATTGCGGCAGCGAAGCAAAGTGACGCGTATTTTCTAAACTGTTTTAAAGTATTTTACTGTAAGTTCACTTTAAAGTTAACTTTAATTTCACTATGTAACTAATAATTATTCGCTTTCATCTGAAACAAAAACCCACTTCAAAACTATAGTTGATTTTCTCCAAAAGCGCTAAATCAATTTCGATAAAATGTATACGCAACCACCTCTGAAGTATGCTCTACCAAACAAGAATCATTAAAATTGATTCATAATTGGCGGAATAATCGCGATATGTAAAAAAAAAACAACATACCGTCAAATTGAGAAACTCCTTTTTTGAAGTCTGTTAATAACTAATGTAAATAGTAAATCTCCGCGAATTCACGTTGTACTTTTGATTTTGCTTTACATTTTTTTAATGCTGTAATATTATGTACACTAGTGGAAATGAAACTGTATATTTCCGAAAATTTTGGAAAAGTCTCGTTGCTTCGCCACGACTGCGCCAATAAGCCTTAGGCCTTACTTCTTATTACCTTACCTTAGGCCTATACTTCTTCATATTTAGTTTGCACGCTTTTGCACCAATTATTTACTGTTGTTTTTTGAATTTATTATTGTTTCTCGAACATTAGCGTAGCGCCAAGCGATTTAACTTTCATACTGGGGTATGGGTTTTAATTACCTTTTTTATGGGTTAGCGCGTTTATGTCCGTACTGCGTTGTCCCCTAATCATCTCTTACTATAAACTAAGTCCGGAGCTAACTTACCATACTACCATTTTAGTACGGTTAGTAGCTCAGTACAGTGCTAAAATGCACAGCATGATACCTCCCGCTAATTTGAGTTGCAATGATGTAATGTTGAAAACAAAACGCAGTTGTGAGTGAAGGAAGAGAGCTGTCCGGACTCAGTGGAGTGCAATTCACAGAGGGATAAAAGCACTGCTTACCCAAATGGAAATAAGTCAATGCTCATATTTCATCAACAGCTAGTAAATAAGTAGTCTGACTAACTAATGCCTACCCGGGCTTCAATACCAGTGCACGCCTCCCCAGGATTCAATTACAGTATAGCAAGTTTCGTAAAAATCGGTCGAAATTGTAACAGACAGACACACAGACAAACTTGGATTTTATTAAGAAGTATGAAGTACTTGAGTGTTTTTTAATGCACGAACGGACATTTTATTTTACTCCTTAATATTAACAAACAATTAAAACACGCACGCGCGGTATTTCTCACTGACTTTGTTTTCGTTTCACTTTTGTTTCATGTTTGCTGTAATATTATTTGCTCGGCCGCTTTCGATGTTGTTTTTGGCTATGTGAAGGCTAAAAAGAGGAAACAGGAGGAATTAGAGAAGCAGAGAATAGAAGAGCAGGTGAAAAGGCAACAGGTTTGTAGAGAAGATAACATCTAGACATATGTTAATGCTATCATTGTTTGGTAGTTGAAAACGTATTATATTTACGCCAAGCGTTCTCGTCTGCATTTCATAAGCTTGATTGTTGTCAAGTGCAAGCGTATCTCGTACTTATCCTAAAATAAAGAACTACTATTTGTCTTACCGGATATACAACGACCTTAACCGATTAACCAGATGAAACCTACTTTTTATTTTTATTTATTAATAGATTAATACTCCTAAAATAGGTTGCCTATCAAAATCCTGACCAGGCTATTTTTAAATTAATTAATTTTAATTTTTTTTTTGATAAGTTTTTTGTATGCCATATGATGCCATACCATCGCGTTATTAGTTGTACTTTTTATTTCTAACTTACCAAGTTGGTAAGTGAGAAATAAAAAGTAGGTTTCATCTGGTTAACAGATCGGTAAAGGTCGTGGTATATCCGGCTCGCATACCTTATTGATTGTACAGAAAAACTGAATGAAAACCTAACCTACTATTTTTTTAGGGAACAATTATTTTAGGTTGGTTAATTAAATTATGTTTTCCTAAAATTATATTCTTTTAGAACTTAATTTTAACTCATTTGTTACAGGAGAGAGAAATAAAACGACAACAATCAATGCTACTTAAAGAACAGGTAAGCAATTTTATTATTTCATCGCATAAATATCTCTTGTACGCAATGTTGTTTAGGATCCCGTGTGAATTTTTAAAAATCCTTTCATAGTTGGAGAGTATGTTATAGGATAAACCTATTCACAAAATATAGTTTTTTCAACAAAGTTTCTAGACCCAGCAATTAAAGCTATACGTTAGAACTGTATGTCAGTCAATTTCTCCTTTCGTTTTACACAAAACCAAGCAGGGGGTTACTACCATCGCTTAAAGCAGTATTATTTCAAAATGACAGTTTTATGTCACATACCTTGACGACCCTATAAAAAGGATTATAATTCTAAAAAAATAACGTCAACAAAATTAAAACAATACGGCTTTAAGCGATGGTACTATGCCCCCAGGTCTTGGTGGTAGTTTATTGCTAAATGAGTATCACCTTATTCTTTGTTTCTTATAATTTAACATCAAATATTATGCGAATAATTTACTTATTATTCTAATAAATCATTAAAATGTACTTATCTCATTAATAAACTATACGAATTAAGAAGTAAAAACATTGTAACAAGTATGAATTTGACCAAAATTAAAAAAATACGGCTTACCGTACGTTTCTTTATTAATATTAATTATTATGGTTTAAACCATAAACAAATATTATACAATAATATACTAAAATCTAAATATTAAGCTAATCATAAAATTAATTTAAAATAAATTCTTATATACCTACTAAAGAAATTTTTTTTTAAAGATTGAATTACATTCATACATACATATAGCTGTTAATAATAAAAGCGTGTTAAAATTTGTCTTATAGCTACATAATCCTGTTTCTGTTCTTATGTCATTAACATCTATGTTTCGATTATAGTTGTCCCATGTCTAATAAACTTTGTCTTTTTTCTTTCAATTGGGAATCCTCATCGCTCCTACAGCAAAAGTATATAACAGAGGTAATTAAAACATTCCTGAAAACATGCCTTTTCTTTGCCATATCTTTGGTTTCTTCTTTTTAATTATATATTTTATCATTTCTTAATTTTCTCCATTCACTCTAAAACTTTGGTCCCTTATCTTACAAAATCTCTCCTAAAGTTTTCGTTTTAAAGCTATATATATATGTTCTTCCTTCTTACGTAAGTAAGTAACGTTCCTTTTGCTAAAAATAACATTTAGATTTGAGTGTAAATGGCTTATGTTTAAAATGCTTTACTAAACCATTAAAATAACAGCAAAGTTAACATCAGGTTGTTGAGAAAATACTGTCGATTTTAAGCTAACTCCAGAACAATTGACATAGACTTTATTATTCTTATATTCAAGCCTTAGTGTAACTTTTCAAGTTGGAGTCTCTTAACTAAAAATACCGTAAATTACCATTTTAATTAGGCGTTCGTATAGTGTATTTAGTTAAGAGAGTCCAACTTGAAAAGTTACACTATAACTTAACTAGTCTTTGCGCATGTCTTTGTTATATATATGTCTGTATTTGTTATTTGGTACATAATAAATAAATATAATAAAGAGTTGGGAAAACAATTGAACCTAGCTTTTACACCTGCCAAAACATCATGCATGTGTGCATGTAAGATACAATAATAAAGGGTATAAGATTTTATTCTCTTTCATTAGGAGCGCGAAAGGAGAAGACAACATACTACATTTATCCGCCAATTGGACTCTAGAAGGAGATGGGAAGAGAGGGAGAGAAGAAAACACCAGAACCTTCTAGACCGGTTGCTGGTGAAAGAGAAGAAATTGCAGCAGAGGCGGAAAGAGATGGAGCTACTGACTGAACTTAGGTAAGCAATAAAAAAATCTTCAAAGAATGAAAATTCAAATACTAGATTATGCCCGCGTTTCGTCCGCGTGGATTGAGTTTGTTTGATACCATATAAAACGCCTGAATTTTCCAGGATAAAAAGCACCTACCTATACCCTTTCCCAGGATGTAACCATGTCTCTGAACAAAATTTCATCAAAATCAATTGAAAAGATGGGCCGTGAAAGCGTAGCAGACAGACAAACACTTTCCTAGAAGGTGCCTGTTGTCTTGCATTGAAAGGGATTTAAGTTATATGTGGCAGGAAACATATGCGCCGGGAGTGTATTCAACACCTTAGCTTGTTGAAAGACATATCTAATTTGTCTTCTGGAAGTTTTTTTTTTAAATTTATTTTGTACCAAAACGTTATAAAATATGTAGACAAACAGAAACATAGTGGACAAGGAAACACTTATCTCTATAAGAGATCTCTACCAGTGACCCTTGGCAGTGAGAAAGGTTGTGAAGGAAGAATAGGTACAACAAGATAGAGTTAAGTACTTTTCCTGAATGCATGATAAATAAGTCTTGTCTTTTTACAGACGACCACAAGAAGACTCCTCTCTCTCTGACCAGAAGTCCCTACCGTCGTTAGACAGGATACCCGGACTAAAACTACCCGGACAAGCCATGGCGGACTTATTACAAGTCTTCGAATTCCTGTATAACTTCGGACAAGCCCTTGGTTTCGGTAAGAAGTTGTTTTTTTGGAACCTATCGTTATTACACAAAGAAATCAGAATAAATAAATAAATCTTTACTGACCCACACAATATCTATATTTCTGTCCAACCATTTATTTTACTTTTGGCATAAACACGCCTATCGACAAAAAAGGCAATACTTCATAGACGCAGATTTTTGAAGTAAAACACGCTTGACTTTGGGAGTAAGCTGGTGAATGCGTGACGAGAGCGTTACGAAAAGTGTGATCGGGCGAGGCGAACGGAAGTGGAGAGGGAGATATAAGTTAGTGAAGGTAGAAAGAGAGAGAGTTACGTTTCGTATATTACTGCAGGGGCAAGAGAGACAGGTGCACACACATTTTCTTTCTCTCTTAGCCAGTTACTAAGTTTTATTTCAGTCGTGTGGTCTAAAGCACACTCGTTTTTTTTTACAATAGTAAATCGACGTGCCCTTTTATCCGATATTTCGTAACTACGCGACTGTCCGCGTGGATTGATGTTTTTTGGTTCCTGCGGGAACTCTTTGATATTCCGCTATAAAAAGAAGCCTTTGTGTTATTCCAGACTATATTTCATCCAGATCCGTTCATCCTGGGTATGGATGGATGGATTGGCTGAACTTTCGCATTTATAATAATTAGTATAGATTGCATTTTTTTTTCTTGCAGAGGTGGAGACACTGCCAACCTTGAGCTCGCTGCAAATGGGCCTCATACCCAATTGCAGTCAAGAGGCGGAAGACGAACTCCTCAGTGTATTGTCTAGGCTGCTATCCATCGCTATTGGTCAGTCAATCAATCAATCAATATATATTTATTCAATTTAGGTACACTGTACACCCTACAAACTCAGACGGGTTTAAAAAAAAGATCATGCGTAAAATAAGCAGGCGTTAGATCGCGCACGCTTCGCATGCGTTCTCGTACGTGCGAACGTACGAAAAGGCACGAACATACTATGGAAGAGATAGAGAGGGTGCGTTTGAATTTGGAACCCGTGTAGCTTCAGTTTAAAGATATCGTCGTTAATTATCACCATCGCGTCTTATACTTTGTATACTCAACGTTCATAAAGTGTATTGTGTAGGTACCAATTTTGAATACACATATTTTGACTTTGACTATATTTTAGAATAGTTTTGCAACAAGATTTTTTCACATTCCGGTGTTGTCCACAGAGGAACCGGGTATTCCACATCCGGGTCGACACACTACGTTACTGGGCCACGCGCTGCGCCTGGCCGAGCTCACCCCGGACACTCTGAGCGAAGTGTTGCGCATATATCTGTATGCGAACGCGACGGCTGAGATCAAGGCTTTGACGGGTATGTATTATCCACATAGGGGCCGGATCGGTATACTACGTTACTGGGCCACGCGCTGCGCCTGGCCGAGCTCACCCCGGACACTCTGAGCGAAGTGTTGCGCATATATCTGTATGCGAACGCGACGGCTGAGATCAAGGCTTTGACGGGTATGTATTATCCACATAGGGGCCGGATCGGTATACTACGTTACTGGGCCACGCGCTGCGCCTGGCCGAGCTCACCCCGGACACACTGAGCGAAGTGTTGCGCATATATCTGTATGCGAACGCGACGGCTGAGATCAAGGCTCTGACGGGTATGTATTATCCGTATTATCCACATAGGGGCCGGATCGGTATACTACGTTACTGGGCCACGCGCTGCGCCTGGCCGAGCTCACCCCGGACACTCTGAGCGAAGTGTTGCGCATATATCTGTATGCGAACGCGACGGCTGAGATCAAGGCTTTGACGGGTATGTATTATCCGTATTATCCACATAGGGGCCGGATCGGTATACTACGTTACTGGGCCACGCGCTGCGCCTGGCCGAGCTCACCCCGGACACTCTGAGCGAAGTGTTGCGCATATATCTGTATGCGAACGCGACGGCTGAGATCAAGGCTTTGACGGGTATGTATTATCCACATAGGGGCCGGATCGGTATACTACGTTACTGGGCCACGCGCTGCGCCTGGCCGAGCTCACCCCGGACACTCTGAGCGAAGTGTTGCGCATATATCTGTATGCGAACGCGACGGCTGAGATCAAGGCTTTGACGGGTATGTATTATCCACATAGGGGCCGGATCGGTATACTACGTTACTGGGCCACGCGCTGCGCCTGGCCGAGCTCACCCCGGACACACTGAGCGAAGTGTTGCGCATATATCTGTATGCGAACGCGACGGCTGAGATCAAGGCTTTGACGGGTATGTATTATCCACATAGGGGCCGGATCGGTATACTACGTTACTGGGCCACGCGCTGCGCCTGGCCGAGCTCACCCCGGACACACTGAGCGAAGTGTTGCGCATATATCTGTATGCGAACGCGACGGCTGAGATCAAGGCTCTGACGGGTATGTATTATCCGTATTATCCACATAGGGGCCGGATCGGTACACTACGTTACTGGGCCACGCGCTGCGCCTGGCCGAGCTCACCCCGGACACACTGAGCGAAGTGTTGCGCATATATCTGTATGCGAACGCGACCGCTGAGATCAAGGCTCTGACGGGTATGTATTACCCGGTGTTTTAGGTGAGCGACAAAAGCGACGTGACGCGATATGACGCCATACAAAATAACAAACTAGCAGCGACAACGTGAAGCTACTGTTTGATACTGTCGCGTCGCGTCGTATCGAGTCGCGGTGTCGCGTTTGTCGCTCACGTAGGACAACGGATTGGGCAGACAACATTTAAAATAATATTTAAATGGAGTTGATTGAGAAAATAGTTGAAATTTGAAACAAACTTCGATTTTGAGCGATTAAAATATTAGCCAATCAAAGGGGATTAAGATCTTAAACACTGTAGGTGTCAAGGCATGACGGTACAGCCAAAGTTGGCACACAAACGGACAAACAGATTCGACCGAATTACAAAGGTTCCTAGTTTAAATACGGACCTATCAAATGTGACCGAGTTTCTTGCTGGTTCTTCTCAGTAGGGATGGCATTCCGAATCCGAACCAGTGTGCAGTGGTTAATAAGTTTATTTGAATAAAAAAATATGAGTTATGAGTGGTTGGTCGCAATCAAATAAAAAAATTAGCAGACATAAAGACTGCCGATAGAAGTGAGAACGAATTATTATTATTTTATAATTTAAAAAAAAATATAAACCTTAACACTAAGGTATTAAAGTTTAATTTAGATTTTTTTTTAATTATCCACTACAAGCTAGCCCTTGACTGCGATCTCACCTGATGGTAAGTGATGATGCAGTCTAAGATGGTAGTGGGCTAACCTGTTAGGGGCATGTCAGTTATATTAAACCCATACCCCTTCGGTTTTTACACGGCATCGTACCGGAACGCTAAATCCCTTGGCGGCACGTCTTTGCCGGTAGGGTGGTAACTAGCCACGGCCGGAGCCTCCCACCAAGACCAGACCAGGGAAAATTCAGAAATTATAAATTCCCAAATTGACCTTGCCGGGGATCGAACCCGGGACCTCCGCACATTAAGGCAACTGCGCTACACACTGCGCCACGGAGGTCGTCAAATGTTGTATATTTATAGTTTTACACGCGAGCATGTCGGTCAAGCGAGAATGTCGGCCACGGTCACGCGAATCTACATTTTTACCCCCTACCAAGAAGTGCTCAACGCGCCTATAGAAGTTTTACACTTCAATATGAATTACCAAAAAGTGCTCAACGCGCCTAAAGAAGTTTTCACTTCAATAAGAATTGACCCTTTATTTTTCTCTTCAGGTCTAACAGTGGAGCGGGAACGCGATCGCAAAGTGGCCGACCATCATCAGAGCGACGCGGAGATGCAAATCACTTGCGCCTCCACTAAGAACGGCAGTTATTATGAACACTTGCATAACAACGCCACTTACAAACTATCAGGTAAACAAACAGATGTTTTTTCGAGGTTTTACGAAAATTATATTAAAACTACTGGGCCGATTTTGCCGATGAATGAGGTGTCAATCGATTCGTTATTATAGTCCGGGTGACGTGACGTAGGCTACATTTTATAATAACAAACTTGATATGACGGGTTACAGTCAAAAAAATTTGGGTAATGTATCAAGTGGTATGTCAAATGAAAGAGGGAGTCCATAAATATAAATTAATGATGAATAATTTAATGATATACCAATCGACAGAAAAACAATTTTGCAATATTATTTCCGTAGTGGCATCAAAGTTTTTTAAACCATTTATTTGTAACTAGCTGACGCCTGCGACTTCGTCCGCGTGGATTGAGGTTCTTTTTGTTTTCGCGGGAATTTTGTCACCTCTTTTTTTCTTCTTCGCTCTTCAATTTTCCGAGATAAAAGTAGCCTATACTATAATCTATCTCTGTGCCAAATTTCGTCCAAAACCGTTCAGCCGTTATGGCGTGATTGAGTAACAAACATCCATTCATCCATCCATAAATCCATCAATCTATACAAACTTTCACATTTATAATATTAGTATAGATTTATAAACCATGTCCACAGAACTGCTACGCGACAAGCCGTTCGTCGCGCTAAACCCGTCGAGCAAAGCGCGAATACTGGCGCGAGTGTGCGACGAGCTACTACAAAGTCGCGCCGTGCTGCGACAGTTAGACGCGTCGCTCGACCATCTCGCGCAGCTACGAAGAGACAGATTCCTGCTCGACACTAAGATACGCAAGTGAGTGCCATCAGACGATTAGCGACCTTTGTTCCGTCGCAATAAAGTGCAATTCAGCTCGCACTGCGCTGCGATAACTGGACGCGTCGCTCGACCATCTCACGCAGCTGTGGCGAGTCCGGTTCCTTCGCAAGTGAGTGCCATCAAACGATTAGCGACCTTTGTGCCGTCGCAAGAAAGTGCAATTCAGCTCGCACTGCGC
This sequence comes from Erebia aethiops, assembly GCA_923060345.2. NCBI lineage: Eukaryota > Metazoa > Arthropoda > Insecta > Lepidoptera > Nymphalidae > Erebia > Erebia aethiops. The sequence goes on along the minus strand of OV281087.1, from coordinate 4,262,564 downwards.
TGCGATAACTGGACGCGTCGCTCGACTATCTCGCGCAACTACGAAGAGACAGATTCCTGCTCGACACTAAGATACGCAAGTGAGTGCCATGAGACGATTAGCGACCTTTGTTCCGTCGCAATAAAGTGCAATTCAGCTCGCACTTCGCTGCGATAACTGGATGCGTCGCTCGACCATCTCACGTAGCTGAGGCGAGACCGGTTCCTGTTCGACACTAAGATACGCAAGTGAGTGCCATCAGACGATTAGCGACCTTTGCGCCGTCGCAATAAAGTGCAATTCAGCTCGCACAGCGCTGCGACAACTGGACGCGTCACTAGACCATCTCACGCAGCTGTGGCGAGTCCGGTTCCTTCGCAAGTGAGTGCCGTCCAACGATTAGCAATCTTTGTGCCGTCGCAATAAAGTGCAATTCAGCTCGCACTGCGCTACGATAACTGGACGCGTCGCTCGACCATCTCGCGCAACTACGTAGAGACAGATTCCTGCTTGACACTAAGATACGCAAGTGAGTATGAGAGAGGAACTACAACTTCATTTCAGTTTGCTATAATAGACTGATTCAGTATTAGGTGGGTGCTACGCTCTCCGCTGATGACGATAGTGTAGGTCTGCCCGCATGCGGATAGGCCTTTCACTAGATATGGCCGCTCAAAGACGTGTTATGGTTACCAAAATGAACTATAACTAGGAAGGCTGATTCTTGTACAGTATTAAAGTATGCGCAGTACCTATGTAAACAGTATCTTTTATCGAGGTGTTATCTACCATTGTGTACTTGCTCGCAGAGTCCGCGTGCTCGTGCAGCGCAAGGCGCGCGCGGAGGCGTCTGAGAAACAGCAGGCGCTTGCTCTGGAGCGCATGCACAGGCTCGTTGACGACTCCTCACACCATGCGAGCACAGGTAACTGTTTGCGGATGCTTGTAACGGATTGCGTGTGGATTGTTGCGAGTTGGGGAAGAATTGGACAGACTCACACAGATTAATCCTAAGCTTAAATGTTAAGAATTATGTACAACTAGCTGATGCCCGCGACTTCGTCCGCGTGGAATAAGTTTTTTTGAATCCCGCGGGAACTTCTCAATTTTCCGGGATAAAAAGTAGCCTATGTCACTCTCCAGGTCCTCAACTATACCCATGCCAATCACGTCGATCCGTTGCTCCGTTGCAGCGTGATTGAAGGACAAACCAACAAACAAACTGACTTTCGCATTTATAATATAAGTATATGATATATGATGAAGTGGGGGAAACCTTGTAAATAACATATAGTCTAGAGTGCTTATCTGACGTGACAAAATATTAACAAATAATTAAAAACGTAACAAATAAAATTGCATTGTAGATATCTGACGTACTATGTTCTACGCGCGGATAACGTAATGTACTATGACTGCACGATTTCAGTCTAAAGATATCTTTATTTTCCATGCCTTTAGAAATAAACGGATGATACGAAGTAATTACATTAACAATGTACTACATTTGGGTGGTGTTCTCATTTTTGTAACAATTTATGATATTTTCTAGTCCAAAATGACCATTGGTCTTTTGTGCATTCGTTGAAAAAAATTTTAAGGTTGTAACCTATCAAGCCCTTTATCCTGTGCGTGGTCGCTATCCGGACGTGCTGGATTTCGGTCCCATCACACTATGAGAGTGAGGGAATTGAGTATGTAACACACTTGTGCTCTACAATATCTGCAGCGTTGACATTGATTGCTATTTTCATTACTTTTGGAGATGATTATAAATTAATTAGTGATCAAATTTATTTTACGATCATAAATTAGTAATTTTGTCCCTACAGATACAGAAAAGAGTGAGACACCGAAGAAAAGAGACAAAGAGTCGTCACCGCACTCCGACGACAAACCGAACACTCCGTCCCGATACAAAGACACTCCAGATGAGAGCGACAAGGAATTATCCCCCTTAAAGGATCTACCCAGCAGTATGACGGATAAGGAGATGCTGAATAACAATAAGGACGCGTGTTCCCCGCACGCGAAGACTGACAGTGTGATGGGCGATTGTGATGCGGGACTAAGCGAGCCTGAGAGCGAGGGAACTCAGCCAGAGGAGGTAAATTTTCTTTCACTGTTAAATTGAATAGCCTGAATAGACGTCAATCAGCATTGAAGCAGCGTGGTGGGTCTAAGCTCTAATTCCCTCTCCTATGAGAGTGGAGGCCTATGCCCAGCAGTGGGACGTTAATGGGCTGTAGTGGTGGTTAAATCGAGTGATATTTAATTTTTTAAAACGCACATAACTCAGTAAAGTCAGCGGTGCGATCCTGTGATCAAATCTCGGTTGCCCCAAATAGATTGAGGTCTCCCAATAGGCTATCACCTCTATAAATAAAATAATTATCTGAACTATACTTCTATAAGTAGTACAACAAGTATTGGTATTCTGACAAGAGATTCTCAGTAATAGCCCGGGGTTAGGAAGTTGGCGGTGTTTCCACCCCGTGCCTCATAGAGCACGTTAAGCCGTCGGTCCTGCGCCTGATCTCTCTCCGGTTGTGTCGGATTTTCCGGCTCATAGGGCTATGAGAGTAAAGGAACAGAGAGTACACCTGTGCACTATAATATCTCCCACGTAGATTCGGGTCCGCGTACAATTTTTGATTTTCCATGAGATTTTCCCACTGCAAAATGCCTATTTAAAGCGGCTATTTAAAGCTTATGCAGGTTTTTATTATTTAAAACTAATAACTTAAATGCCGATTTTCATTTCTCTAATTTTAAAACATAGGACTTTCATACAAACTTCCAACCCACATTTCACCCCCTTAGGGGTGTGAATTTTCTCAAAACCGTTTCTTACCCGATAGAAGGAAAGATTACTTCACTATAGAAGGAATCTACCTTCAAAAGTATGCTTTATAAAGTTTATAGCGACTGTGATTTCGTGATTAGTCAGTCAGTCAGTGAGTGAATGAGTGGTATTTCGCTTTTATATTAGATATTTACTGCAATAAAAGCCTATTTACACAGGATGAAGACAAGAACTTATCGTCAGAGGAGCTATCGAGAAAGCTGGAGAAACTGGTGCGGCAATCCGAACAACAATTAATAGCGCTCGCGGCTGGTTCGCACGCGCTTAGAGCTACTTGTTACGGACAGGACAGGTAATAGACAGTTTTATTCACCTATTTATTTATTTATATATTCTTTACCAACATATGGCCTAGCTGTGACAACGCATATCAATCGATTGCGATTGTTAAGCAACGTTTACCCAAGTCAGTAACTGGATGGGTGACCGAACTTGGAGGTTGAAATTTGGCCTTTTCGTTTCCTCCGTGCCTCGGAGAGCACGTTAAGCCGTCGGTCCCGGTTATTATCACTAATATCTGATAATAATCGTAACAAACCTAAGAGTTCTTACGATTCTCGACTAAGAGAATACTCAGTCGAGTAGTATGCGGAAGGACGTGGGAACCCACCGCATTAATATCCCAAGAAAACTCCTACCATTATGTGATTAATGGAATGGAGTCACGACCCTCAGTAATGAGGAATACGACGCAGAGAGAGAGAGAGATATTCTTTACCAGTAACTTAAAAATAAAACAAACATAGAAAGGACATGCACAAGGACAAATTATCTCTTGAAGAGATTTCTTCCAGATGCCCCAGAATGTGAGAATAGTGAAATATATAAGTTATAACTGTGTAGGTACATGTTAACCCTAAATTATGTCGGCAATTTTAGTAGCAAAAATTATGAAGGCGCCTTCATAATTTTTAATAGCAATCAACATGATTAAGTTTATAACGTCTTTGAGAGGTGATATCTAGTGAAAGGCCCGATGAAGACCGTCAGTTTTTGTACTGTTTACATAGGTACTGTGCATAATTTAATACTGTACAAGAATCAGCTGTTCTAATTATGTTTCATTTTTGGTAACCATATCACGTTTTTGATCGGCCATATCTAGTGAATGGCCCATCAGCATGCGGGCAGAATTTCACTACGGACATCAGTGGAGAGTGTAGCATCCACCTGTTACTGAATCAGCTTTTCAAGCGATAGTTACAAAAAAGTGTATCTCTTATAATATAATGAAAATTTATCGGTCGCAGGTACTGGCGTCGGTACTGGTCCCTCGGCAAGTGTGGTGGGGTGTTCGTGGAGGCAATGGAATCAGCTCAGCCGGAAATCCTCGACTACCAGGCCAAGTTGGAGGAAGCCGCCACTGACCCGGCGCCTAAGCTCAAGAAAGGTCAGTTTAATAGTTTTTATTACCAACTTCTCCTGCGATATTGTGGCTAAGTGAAAGTAAACTTTAGTGCCTTAGTGTTGAGGTTTATATATTTTTTTTTAATTAAAAAAACATTAAAAATCTTCTACCGGCATCTCCCTATGACTGCCAATTTTTTTTTACAGAATCATATTCGATATTTTTTTATCTTTTCTATCATTTATTTGTAAACTGAAAAAAATAACAACTAATAATTTGTCTTTAAATTACTTAGCTGCAATCAAACTTGTGAAAAAAAAACATTTAAAAACTTAAGCAACTTAGTTGAAGATGTTTTTCAATGTCATTATATCATTGTTTGACCTCAACAGTAAAAGAAAAAACTGAACCAGAACCGGAACCGTCCGAACCGTCACCCAGTCAAGAAGAGGATGAAGCTGCCCAAGCTCTAGAACTAAGAAGCATCAAGAACGAGCTGAACCTGAGCGACAGAACACAGATCATCAAGTACGAGCCTAATGTCACTCACGGCGCGTGTAAAGTCGAAGGTATGTGGATCTCTCTCCGTTGCTGTTCTGCGATCCTAGTACTTTATCCTTTTTAGCATACTTTTTCGTTCGTGATCTCTTTGTCTTATATCTCGTGTGCCTCATTGCTCAGGGTCGTGACGTCATTTATCAAGACGTGTTGGCTCCTCAATGCTGAAGGGCGTGGCCCCTGCCATATAACACAAAGATGAATAGGCTCTAGAAAAGACCTGCCCCCTGATTGTGTAAAGAAATCGTAATTGTTTGTCAAATTGATAATTCGACCTGTTCAAGGAGTTGCGTGTCAAAAAAAATGAACACCTTAAATAGTTCGAGTTATATTTTTTAAGCTGTCAAATGAATACGATTTGCTTAGACAATTGGGCCTGGACTGAAGCCTCGTTGCTGGCTTCCCTTACTGTATACGGGCACGTAACGGGCGAGAAGGAAAGCGGTGCAAGATTCGCTGAACTGCTCCTAGCCTTCTGTGCTTGTCTTTAAATTATACCAATTTCAACCTTATGCTAGCGGTCATAAGGCTGAATTTAAATCTTATAAAAAGACCAAGGGTCTTTTTATAAGATTTAAATTCAGCCTTTTTATACACTCTAGTCTGTAAGCATTTATTACATTAATCTAACAAAACATATAAAACATTTTTACATATTTTTCACAGGTTCAATAAAAATGGAAGAGAAATACATCCAACAGCAGCAAAGCAACGAAGAAGAAGACATGCTAGACATAGAAGACTCCATACCAACGGCGTTCTTGGTCCAAAAGCCAACGCACAAGCCAATGTTCGCCACACAAGCCGAGCCGATGGACAAACCTCAAGAGATAATCAAAGTGGAAAACGTCGTCAAAACTGAAGAACAGGAAACTGAAGAAAACAAAGACAATTTAGTGAATAATCTCGAAGAACTACGAAAAATGGCGGAAGCAGTATCGTCCCAACTCGACGCAGCCAAAAAAGCCGAATCGGAAAAGTTGGAAAACGAAGCGAAAAACGTAAAAACGGAACCGGAAATTCAAAACGAGATAACCGACACTGAATCCGCTCACTCGATTTTGTTCACGAGAATGTTAGAAGGGAAATGGTTTTCGATACTGCGCCACGAGAATTCGTTTTTAACTAGCATTAATGAGGAGAAAAAAACTGATATACCTGTGTACTGTGATAATGAACACACTTGCACTGAAGTCGTTAATTGTCAGGGTCATAAATGGGATGTTTCTAACAATTTGCACTTGTTAAACGACCCGAGTTTGTTTACGTTGAACTCAATGGTGACTAGTGTTCAGGTGCCATCGAATAATGTGTATGCGGATTCGAGTTTGACTATGTCGGGTTTGGATCAGGATATGATGGACGCTAGCTTGAATAAGAATGGAGATCAAGAGGCGGAGGTTGAAGAGGAATGTAAGGGACAGGTAATTGTTTTTGATTTAGTAAAATATGTTAATCTATTATTAGTTACCACCACTAGGTACGATGCCGTGTAGAAACCGAATTTATTATAGGAGATAGCTGCGCTTTTGGTAACTATCACTAGAAAGGCTGATTTCATATTTGGTGGGTCCTAGGCGCTCCACAGGTGGGAAATTTGCCGGTCTGCCCGCATGCGAATGGGCCTTTCACTAGATATGGCCGCTCAAAGACGTGTTATGGTTACCAAAAATGAACCATAACTTGAAAGGCTGATTCTTGTACAGTATTAAAGTATGCACAGTACCTATGTAAACTATATAAAAACTGTCGCTACTTATCGGGCCATTCACTAGATATCACCTCTCAAAGACGTTATAAACTTACAAACTGTAAATAATTATTAGCAATTATTATGTCGTCACGTTGATTGGTATTAAAAATTATGAAGGCGTAAAAAATTTTAATAGCAATAGAACTGTGCATACTTTAATACTGTACAAGAATCAGCCTTTCTAGTTATGGTTCATTTTTGGTAATCATAACGTCTGAACAGCCATATCTAGTGAAAGGCCCATCCCCATGCGGGCAGACTTTCACTATCGTCATCAGTGGAGAGCCTAGGACCCACCGAATACGAAATCAGCCTTTCTAGCGATAGTTACCAAAAGTGCAGCTTTATTCTGGAAAGTCAAGGAGTTCCAGCGTTCAATCATCTAGTTGATTGATATTTTTCTTGTATAACTGTTAATTTCGCAGGAAAACGACCTAGAAAAAGAGCTCCAAGCGGACGCAGCCAAAGAACTAGCCCTACAGAAGGCTAAAGCGTCCAATCTAACAAGCCTAGGCCTTCTCAACTTCAACGCCTTATCGACTTACGTGACGTGCGACAGTCCACCGCCCATACAAATGTCGCCTGAAGAGGTAGACCAATTAGAGCATTGCAAGACTCATGGCATGCCAGTGAAGATAGAGGGAAACTATGTGCCCAAGGACTTGAGGTAAGAGCCTAGATCTTTTCTAGTGCATGTGTCCATATTTCTGAGGCCCAATTGTCTAAGAAATTCGTAATCATTGAGAGTTCAAAACATATTACTCAAACTCAGTGGCGTGCACAGGGCTTGAAGCTAGGGCGTAGACATTAGTTAGAATACCTATTTACTGACTGGTATAATGAAAAATGGGCATTGACCTATTTCCATTAGGGTAAGAAGTGCTTGTATGCCTATATGAACTGCACGCCACTGCAGTCAAACTGTTTAAGGAGTTCATTCTTACTTTTTGACATGCCGGTATCTATGACCTCCTTAAACAGTTCGAATTATACGTTTGACAAACGTTTCGGATTATCACGTTATATGAACTTTTTGAAGTCGACTGTACATTTTGATGATAGATATTGATCTGTCATCAAAATGTACAGTCGACATATCTATCGAGAAGTCTATATTGATAGGACAAGTTATAAATTATTCATGTTTCACTAAATTTTTATGTAATGAGTTATTAGGAGTCGATAGAATAGATAATATGTCACAAATGTAGATGCTTAAAAATAAATACCATGCTGAGTATATTTACAGTAGCTTACATTAAAGATACAACTATAAATACATTACATTAAAGATTAAACTAGTGGTTCGCCCCGAACTAAGACCTCGCGGCGCCATCTATTGACATAAATGTGAAGTTCTGTTAAAAATACTGAAGCTCATTAAAAATTAAATAATTCCGTTTCCTTACAATATTTATCTAATTTTAGTATTTGTTGTTCAAGTACAGGATATAATTGAAATAATTGATCGAGTTTCAGGCTCATCCTTTCAGAAAATTTAGAGTTCTGAGGTCATCTTTGGACGTTAGAAAATCACCACTTTGAAAGCCCCCCATTTCGTCAATTTTGGGGGAAAAATTAAAAAAAAATATATTTTTGGACTCTATTCCTAATTATCTTTAAAATGATATACCGCAACCCTATGTAACTTTATAAAAATATTTTACTTCGCATTCGCTTCTATGAGAGCCCCCCTGAAATAAAGATTTTTATTATTTTTTAAGCCATATTCGGCGGGAGGCCATTGGTTTACATATTATATTTAAAGCTGAAGTAATTGCGTTCAGTAATTCAGAAGTTATAATGCTCTGACAGACGGACGGACGGACGGACGGACGGACGGACGGACGGACGGACGGACAAGTGCCAATTCACCCAAGTAGACTCGGAGACCTTCGCTTCGCTCGGTCAATTAATTAGTAGCTTACATTAAAGATAGATATAACTATATATTTTTTTCATTATCATATAGTGGATAAAATAGCATTTTTTCATACACACATTGTGTGGCCGACTCAGTAATTCAGAGGACAGTATAAATTTTTAGAGGCGAATAATGCTATTCTTATCATAATATTATATAAAAAAAGTAGATTGTTATCAAAACTTGAATCCGTAACGCATTAGAACATCACTGAATCGAGCTGCCACAAGTAAAATAAATGATTGCACATATATAATTAGAAGTCTGTAAAAATTCTCTAAGTAAGTCTATAAATATCTGGGATTGTAATATAACGGTATTTGTTGTAGATACGGGTGGTGGCGTATAACGGAAGAGGAGCAGCTAAAGCACTTGCTAGACGCGCTGCATCCGCGCGGCGTGCGAGAGCGCGAGTTACACGCGTCATTCATACACCATTTGCCCACACTCAATAATAAGGTAACTATTGTTGTACAGTCCCACAAACTAGGGTTGTAACGGAGGCGTTCTTAGCGGAAGCAGAGGCGGATGCGAAGGTAAAGTGGCTTTGCCTCCGCGGATGCGGAGGTTAGCGGAGGCGGAGGCGGAGGTGGATTTCTCCGATCACATCGCCCATTTTCTGTGCTTTAGGATGCTATGAATCTTACATTTGATTTTTTTTGAGGATTCTTCTAAGGACAGTTGCCTTTTTGCTTGTTGTAATGGTGTAACTGACGTCACCTGCTTCGATATGTACCTCTCGCATTGTAAGTCAACGTAAATAAACCTCCGTTCCAACTCCGCAAAAAACGGCGGAGGCGGAGAAGCGGAGGTACGATTTCTTGCGAAAGATCCGCACTTATGGAGGCGGAGGCGAGGTTCCGTTACAACCCTACCACAAACTTGTATACCAACTTTCAGCCCGATCTGTTCAGTAGTTTGAGTTTTTCCTTTTATATATTTCGATACCAGTATTCTCTACTTCGAGTTACAAGATCCAAGTCCAACAAAAAGCCTTGATTTTATTTCATCTTCCACAGCTCTACATAGACCATGGAGATAGTGCCAGCCAACTTCCCGCCACGCCAGCGGAGCGAGCGTTAGCGCAGAGTGGCGAGTGTCCAATGCCAGACGAGCCCAACACATTCTGCGCTGTCACCGCGAGACGGGTTGACATGCAACTGTTAGCTATGGTGAGTATTACACGTTTCTTCCCAGCTTTATATAATAACAGTGACATTGCCAGCCAACTTCCCGCCACGCCAGCGGAGCGAGCGTTAGCGCAGAGTGGCGAGTGTCCAATGCCAGACGAGCCCAACACATTCTGCGCTGTCACCGCGAGACGGGTTGACATGCATTTGTTAGCTATGGTGAGTATTACACGTTTCTTCCCAGCTTTATATAATAACAGTGACATTGCCAGCCAACTTCCCGCCACGCCAGCGGAGCGAGTGTTAGTTCTGCGCTGTCACCGCGAGACGGGTTGATATGCAACTGTTAGCTATGGTGAGTCTTACCACAGCAAACAGATACAACCCGTATGGAAACTACCTAGAAACTTTCGAAACAGCTCACTCACACAAACATGCGCATCGAACATGCGATGACGCGGCACTCACTACTGACGGCACTGCGACGACCGCTTATGGGTCTCGTCGATGCGCATGTTTGTGTGAGTGAGCTGTTTCGACCGTTTCTAGGTACTTACCATACTAGTTGTATCTGTTTACTGTGGTATTACCTTCCCAGCTCTACATAGACCTTAGAGACAGTGCCAGCCAACTTCCCATCACGCCAGACAAGATCAATACATTCTGCTCAAATTAAGGTTCTAACCACAGATTAAAGATTTAGATTAAGTACCTACGATAGTTCTAACAGATCAAGCAGTAGTTACGGACACACTTGTTTGCTATGATTTACGGCTCTGTAAATTGTAAATCGATAGTTTAATGTAGTGTTTGGGTTAATTTAGTTAACTCGTTTCAGGTGGAAGCCCTAGAAGAAAGAGTAGCAGCGGCGTCCATACAAGTGAAAGGCTGGCGGCCGACGCGACTAGTGCTGCCCTCATCCGCGACTGGCGCTGAAATAGTGGCCCGAGCGAGACACAAACTGGCTTCACTAGAGGCGCATATCGAGAGGAGGTACCTCAAACCGCCACTGGTGCAAAGGTATGTATTATTTTACTGAATAGTCCATATTTTCTGAATAGTCCAGATGAAAAAATATCTAGTCCAGAATCACCACATTTGGCTGGCACGCTAAGATGCTGAAATAGAAGCGTACGTGCGTATATTTTTAACTTTATAGTCCAAGTGTCTATCAATAGTCCAGAAGGAAAAATCGTCTGGTAGAAGCTTTAATAATAAGCGATGAGCCAAGGTATGTGATATTTACTGAATATTTCGTCTACTAACAACTCTAAAAGTGCTTTCTAGTATTTAAAAAAAACTTGTTACAATGTGTAAAGGGTCTTCCAAATGGATGTCCTTTTTTAAAAAAATTTTTGATTGTCGTGTGTGTTTGTGTTTGTGCGTGTGTGTATTTGTGTGTGTGTGTGTGTGTGTGTGTGCGTGTGTAGATTTATGAAAAGCTTCCAATAGTCGCGAAAATATGGGTGTTTAATATAGCCAAATATTATGTTTTTCAATTCCACTTGAAACAAGCACGTAGCTAAACGTAGGAATCCAGATCGTAAGATTCAGTATTAATTATCACTTGGATGTAATATTATATTTTTTTTAATAAAAATAAATTTTTGTGGTAGGTTTTTTTTTGTAATACACAGTTATGTATAGATGTACTGTGTGTATTATCAAATCAAATCAATCATTATTTATTTATTCAAGTCAGGTACTTTATAACACTTATTGACGTCCAATTACTTATAAAACATGTTGGTGATAATGAGTTACGGTATCTTAAAACTAAAGCTACGAGGGTTCCAAGCGCGCCCTGGTCTGAGAAGAGCCCACAACAAACTCATTAATGATCACTTGCAATATATTTATTAAATAAGTACATATTATTTTTCGTGGTAGGTTGTTTTGTAATGCGCAGTTATGTATTGATGTACTGATGATTGATATTGGTATATTTGTTTTCAGATTCAATAGTAGGACACCCATTATGGAAGACTCTGTAACACAAAGGTAAAGCTTAGCGTACAACTGCGAGACCAAAGTGTGTTTTATTATTTTGCTTTTACATTATTTTACAAAAATAATATTATTTATATATATATATTTGCTAGTCTGGTGGGAGGCTTCGGCCGTGGCTAGTTACCACCCTACCGGCAAAGACGTGCCGCCAAGCGATTTAGCGTTCCGGTACGATGCCGTGTAGAAACCGAAGGGGTATGGGTTTAATATAACTGCCATGCCCCTAACAGGTTAGCCCGCTACCATCTTAGACTGCATCATCACTTACCATCAGGTGAGATCGCAGTCAAGGGCTAGCTTGTAGTGGATAAAAAAAAAAAAAAAAAAAAAAATATGTATATTTATACATTATTTTACAAAAAATATATAATACTTATTCAGGGTGTTGGGCTGTTTTAATTTTATTTTGTTAAATATAGCTTTCCTTTTACAAAAAACAATACGAAGTTCGTTTTAATTTATAAAATTATTTTTACGAAATAATGAAACAAAACAAATGGTAGATATCATTTGTACCCCAATGACATTAGGATAGTAAATATAAGAAGTCCTATGCTTATAGGTTTTAAATGTAGTTATAAAGTTAATTAAAAGTATATTCCAGTTTATAATTTTTTTGTTTTATTATCAGATTGGTTTTTCGTTTTTTTTTTAGAAAATGTAGGGTAAAATTAATTTTTATCTTTATTTTGTTAAACTTTTCAGTTGCTTTGGTCGCCCAGATGTAGGCAAAGCTTAGGCGATATGTTGTGTTTGTGTTTTTGAGTAAAAATTATAGCATAATATTTGCACGAAGGGTTTCGGTCGCCGTTATTTTATCTATATATTTTAGTATTTATAGAGGGTGATGTGATATGATATTATTATGTATAATCTGTTCTTCTTTAACTTAGAAAAAAGGTAAACAAGTTGTTATCACGGTGGATAGGACGTTGTTACCGCGAACTAACGATGAAATCGGGATACGAGCTCAGAATACAGATACAGAAGAATTACTCCGCAAAGACGTTTAAAATCAAAGCGGCTCTTGATACGACGTAATAAAATGGAATTCGGTGAATTTTTTTAAAGTGTCTACACATCCTATCTTTTTCTATTGCGTAGCTCTTATCCCTTCTAACGTGGCGCGTGTAGCGTTAGGGTTGTCGCCTAACTTGTAATAAATAAGGTCCTCAGAGTGATAAGTCCGTAATATCTTTATTGGAGTTGACTCACTCTTATTTGAGTTGTTAATAACTCAGTTGAGTTTATGCTACACCAAATTGCCATCACCCTAACAGGTTAGCCCGCTACCATCTTAGACTGCATCATCACTTACCATCAGGTGAGATCGCAGTCAAGGGCTAGCTTGTCATTATTTAAAAAAAAAAGGTAGGTAGGTATAGGTCACGTGACAAGTAAGCCAGGCCTGATACAAGTGAAAAATCTAACTCGAGAAAGTCTAAAGCGCCAGACAAAGCGCGTCGCTTACTCATTTCGCTAAGGTGTTTGCAATTTGTTTACCTTTTTTATACTCTGAGGAAGGCAAAACTATTTGAACAACAAATATTTTTTTGTTCTATTAGTAATTGACTTATTAGGAAAAATAAGCTTAGTTTTACGCTTATTGTATATTTTATAGGTTATTATGATCCATATACGAGTAGTAGCTATTGTAGTTGGTTTGGGTTGAATATTGAATTAAACTGTTAATATAAATTATGTACTTATAAATAAAAATTATATATTGCGTCCAATGGTATCCCGGTTTTATCCCAGTTTTATCACAGAACTATAGCTGACCCGGCGAACTTCGTACCGCCTTAGCGTAGCAATGATGCACTACTTTATTTTCTTAATATTTTTTTCCGTAAGAACCTTCTCCTAATAATAACAAATACAACAAAAAAAGAATTAGTGAAATCGGTCCAGCCATTCACGCGTGATGCCGTGACCAAGGAAAACGGGTTTCATTTTTTTATATATATAGATAATTAATAGTATACCTGCGTAACAAAATGTGCCTTTGGGTGAGAGTATATTTTTCAGTAATTTTCGTTTCTCTTTTACAATAAATAGAAATTCATTTATTGATATGTTCTCGTACAAATCCTTGACGATGGAAGTTTTTGATTTGTACTCTTTAACTAATATCACAACATTAGTGATTAGATCGGGAAGATGTATTTAGCAGATCAATTATATTTTATTGATAAATGACGTGATCTATTTCTCACATCAATCTGTCAATGATCTGATGGACATATCTCCGCTTATGTGGAAACGAGCTTTAGGCCGCGGCTTCGCTCACGTTAGATTCGATTTTCGTGCAAATTTCAAAGCCCTATTTTAAGGAGTTGAATTTCCAAAAATCCTTCCTTAGCGGATGCCTACGTCTTTATCTGCATGCGAAAATCCAACCAGTGGTTTGAACTGTGCGTTAATAGATCAGTCAGTCAGTCAGTCACCTTTTCCTTTATATATATAGACTAGCTTTTGCCCGCGACTTCGTCCGCGTGGATTACACAAATTTCAACCACTTATTTAATTTAGGGATTTGAATTTCAAAAAATCCTTCCTTAGCGGATGCCTACGTCATAAAAGCTATCTGTATGCCATATTTCAGCCTGAGTCGTCCAGTGGTTTGAGTTGTGCGTTGATAGATCAGTCAGTCACCTTATATATATTAAGATGATATTTGTTGTTGTTGGCGGTGTTTCACCCCCGTGCCTCGGAGAGCACGTTAAGCCATCGGTCCCGGTTATTATCACTAACATGACAATAGTCGTTAAAGCCCGCCAACCTGCATTGGAGCAGCGTGGTGGGTCTAAGCTCTAATACCCTCTCTCCTATGAGAGTGAAGGCCTGTGCCCATCAGTGGGACGTTAATGGGCTGTAGTGGTGGATATTTGTTGCCTAATGGCGTGGTATATTCCACAGCACGACAGAAGCCACTCTGGGTGCAGTACTACAGGGCGAGCATGGTAACGCGCCTTCCACGTCACCTCACCATGACGCTCCCAGTGAGACTAAAAGTAAGTATTTGATACCAGAAGTAACTATAAATATATCCCCGGTCGTAACTAGAAATATATCACCGGTTGTAACTACAAATATATCCCTGGTTGTAACTACAACTATATCACCGATTGTAACTACAAATATATCACCGGTTGTAACAAGAAAGATATCACCGGTTTTTAACAACAAATATATCACCGGTTGCAACTACAAATATATCACCGATTGTAACTACAAATATATCCCCGGTTGTAACTACAAATATATCCTCGGTTGTAACTACAAATATATCACCGGCTGTAACTACAAATATATCACCATTTGTAATTCACTTTGTCCGACCATTTATTTTACTTTTGACGTAAGCACGCCTATGAAGTGTCATAATTATTGACAGGCAACCATCAACATAAACTACATTCGTAATTAAACTTTAATGCCTTAGTGATAAGTTTAAATTTTTTTTTAAAACATCAAAATATTCGTATTCACTCCTATTTGCAGTACCTATGACAGCCAATATTTTTTTGTTTCACTTCATGAAAACTTTTTTTCAGACGATAACAAGGGCATAGCCCGAGGCTTAGCAACGTGGCGCGAAGCGGTCTCCCGCTGCAATACATCAGCTCAACTAGCCATGCTGTTACAAGCACTAGAATCCGCCATTGCTTGGGACAAGAGCATCATGAAAGCGGTAAGTTCTTTGCAATACACAAGCGTAATTTAAAAATTATCACTAGTTTCTGTATGTGAACTGAACAACTTTTAAAATTCGGAGTAAAACCAATTTAATATCATACAAAAAGAAAATATTTAAATTGGCTACCCTAAGACAGCATTACTCCACGGGACACGCAGCTGACCGGCTATCTCTCGACTATTCGGCTAACGCCTGCTAAAAACACGGAGTTAAAGGGTTGGGCAGTGAACTTTTAATTATTTTAGTAGGTAGTCTGACCCGGTGACAGTAATAGACAGTAAGTAGTCAGGGTCTTCTCGTTTGGCCCGTGAGGGCCAAGCGGGGGTACGGGCGTCGAGGCTGGGCCTCCTTACCCGGGCGGGGCGCGGGGCAACTCTGTGCCCCGGTAAATGTCTTTTAGCCGAGTCGAAACTCGGCTAGGGCCTGCCTTGTAGGCTACGGGCCCCTGGGTCGGGTGTCACTTCCGGGGTGGGGTCCGCACTGCGGGTGACGTCATCACCGCCGCGTGCAGGACCCATGTCTCGTCCAGGTGTCTCGGCGCTGCGGGCAATGGGGTCGCTCTCGCGCGCCGAGATGATGTCAAATCCAGTGGACTCTGCGTCGCGGGCGATAGGGTCGCCGCTGCGCGCAGAGTCGGTGTCATATCCGGTGAATGTCGCGTCGTCGTCGTCGCTACGGTCGCCTGCGTGCCGCGCAGGTGATGGCGATCGTAGGAGCTCACGGGGTAGTGGACGCCCGGTCGGAGGTCGGATGGTCGGCGGTGCGATCCCGTGGAGGTGTTCGTACGGTCCGTTGTCCGCGCGCGCAAACATGCGCCGCGCGAGTGTACGGACGTACTCCTCCACGGTGGGCGTCTTGAGGTCGCGATGAATGACGTCATTCCGCACGTACCTCGGAGCTCCCACGATTTGGCGCAGGCACTTGTTCTGCCGGACTTGTAGGCGGCTCCTCTGGTATGCTGAACACAGCGCATACCAGGCGGGGGCCGCGTACGTCAGCCGCGAGCGGACATAGGCTCCGTAGATCCGGAGCTTGGTCTTCGATGAGAGGCTTGAGGTGAGGACCTGGTGCAGCATCGACGCGGCAGCCGTGGCGTGGTTCACGACATGATCAATCATGGGAACCATGGCCAGGCGGGCGTCGATGTGGCACCCCAAGTAGCGCACCGAAGTCTGCCACTCTATGTCCTGGCCTCGCAGTTGGAGCTGACGCATGTGCTTCCGGGCGCCGAACAAAATGGCGGCCGTCTTCCCCACGTTGACGGCCATTGTCCACTTGTCCAGCCATTCCGGAAGCAAGTCCAGCAGACGTTGCATGCGATTTGTAGCGACGATTTGGTGGTACGACGACGCGAAGTACGCGCTGTCATCAGCGTAGAGCGACAACAGCACGTCTTCCTCCCCCTCGCGCAGGTGGTCGGCGAGGGTAGGGATATCGTCCGTGTACACCGCGTACAGACACGGGGACAGGCAGCTGCCCTGGGGTACTCCGGCCCGTATCGGACGCGGCTGGGAGTCCGCGCCCTCAACGGCCACTCGGAAGGACCTGCCTTCCAGGAATGAGGCTACCAGCCGCACGATCGCGGGTGGTAGGGTGGTCGAGAGGAGCTTCGCCAGGAGTCCATCGTGCCACACGCGGTCGAAGGCCTTCTCGATGTCGAGAAAGACTCCGACGATGAAGTGGCCACGATTCCTCTCACTGGCGATGTAGTGCAGTCCTCTCGCCAGCTGGAGCGTCGTTGAGTGGTTGCTGCGAAAGCCGAATTGCTCAGCACGCGGGCGAAGGTGCGGAGCGAGCCTTCGCAGCAACAGACGCTCAAACAGCTTGGCGATGTGCGGCAGGAGGGACAGTAAGTAGTCAGTCATAAAAATTAGTTCCAATTTTGGCCACTGGGCCAGATTAGTTGGTGGTAATAATACATGTTGTAGAATCAAAGGTTTTCAGTATCATGTAAAGAAAATGCCCCCGAGAGTTTATATTTTAAGGCGAGCAGTCTCGGATCTGTATGTTATCACAGGCAACACATTCTTCTGCCTGCCCTTATCTCACGCTATGTGGGATCGGCACAACATGTCTTCTACTCCCACTCACTTCTGTCATCTGTCAACTTAATATCCCTTTACACGCATATTCTCTTTTACACAATCCTCTTATCTATTTTATGGTCTTCTTCCACGCTTTTTTCCTTCCATACGCGTATACACATATATTTAACACTCGTGGATTATGGATTTTTGAATCCCACGTGAACTATTTTATTTTCCAGGATAAAATGTATGTCCTTCCCTGAGATGTAACCTACCTCTATACCAAATTTCATCAAAATCGGTTGAATAGATGGGCCTTGAAAGCGTAGCAGACGGACGGACACACTTTTGTATTTATAATATTACTATGGATTCTTCACGTAATATGACTTTCTTCTCTCCGCATTGTGGTTTAAGATATTTATTGTCTCAGAATAGTAGTTTATGCAACTGTCATATAATGAAGGGTATTAAAACACGAGTGTGAGTTTATGAAACGAGCGCAGCGAGTTTCATAATAGTAACGAGTGTTTTAATACCCGTGTTATATGCAGTTGCATACACTACTTTATCTTCACTAATGCAATTTATCAAACAACAAGAGTAAAAGCTGACAATAGTTTATTTATAATAATTGTTCAAATTTTGGACGGTACAATTTTGAAAGTTAATGTTAATTATTGATCCAGCAGCTGTAGCGGCCGCGGGGCAAGCAGTAGAGCTCGTAGACGGAGTCGGAATATTTATGATTACTTCATTCGTCTTGTTTTCTATACTGTTCAAGATCGTATTTGAGACTTGAATTTTATTCATTAAAGACTCATCAATGTAGCTTTCAGCCACAGTAGAAGACTTCCACCCCCCGTGTCGTTTCAGTGCGGTCAAATCACCACCGCTATCTATGAGAAGGGTCGCCGAGGTGCGCCGGAAGCAATGCCCCGTGTACAACGCTGGGTTAGGCAGATTCAAAAAACTTGCGATAGTTTTTCCCAGAGCACCAAATTTATTAATACCAGTTCTTTGATCGACGCACTTCCCCGATCTATAGCTCAAGAAAAAGGCAGGGTTTCGACAGGGGGTGGGTCGAAGTTCCATGTATTTTTTACATACGGCATAGCAGTTGCCCGTCACAACGAAAGAACGATCTATTTTCGTTTTTGTTTTCGAAACTTTCACCATGATTGTACTGTCGTCTATGTTAGAGACTTCATCGAAGTGGATGTTGTATAGCTCTTGCCTTCGGCATGCCCCCATTATGCCGAAGATTAGTGCAACCTGTAACAATAAACGATATAATAAGCTTGAGGTACATAGCCAAGGCAAAAACTATGATTTATGAAGTAGTAAAGTGTAGGTACCTACTACCAAATTTATACACAAAGCGCTTAAACGGAGTGTCTAGATAACTTGCGTGTGTAGTACGTAAGTACTAGGTAGATTAAATAACAGAACTAAAATACACTTACCTTTTCAAAAAGATACAAAATATCTGGTGAATCTTCCAGGAACATCTTTATTTGACCTGATGTGAACGTCAAGGACTTTTTTTCCTTGTGTCCTTCTGAACTGCGTTTCAGGAACGCTATGACTTTTGAATACTTCGTGATATCAATATTGTTGTAGATACTCAGTGTGGACTTGAGCATAGAATATTTAGCCCACATAGAAGATGGCTTGAATTTGTCCGAGAGTTCTTTGAGATACGCAAGAATGACATTTTCAGAAAATGATGTAGTTTTCTTTTCGATCTTCCATGCCAAAAAGTTATTATATTCTTTTTCATATAATTTTCTAGATTTTTCTGGCAAAAGATTGTGAGTTACTTTTGTTGCCAATTCTAGAATATCCGGAGGCGTACAAATATCATCGTCGCTATCCATTTTTAACTTTTAATTTGTATTTTAAAAACAAAACACATTGCGAAACATTAAATGCAGCACGCGTACGTGTATTGTCACAGTGAACTTGCCGCCATTAAAATCTAACTAATGAGAGCGCAGCTGCGCGCGCAGGGCCAATCAGGAGCGAGCGCGCGCTGTTCGTTTTTTGGCACAAGATCTTACCAAAGAGTTTTGTGTATGTAAGTTTAGTAGTTTCGACGAAGTTTTCACGTATAACCCAACTGTTTTCAAAAGTCAGCCTAATATCAAAATTTTATACAACTTGTATGAGGATTTTGACATAAGGCTCGCCAGGTTAATTGGTCGCGTTTTATTGATGTTATAATGAGATTTTACGATATCGATGTGGATATTATACCATCATGTGAAATTGCTTAAATTGAGTGTTTTGTTATCTGCGCTATAACACTAGTAATTATAAGTCACGTATTGGAAACATAAGTAGAATGTTATAACATTAGTGTAGATAAAGAATTTTACAATTCACTTATTTGAGACTTACAGGCTAACATTACTTATTAAGTACAAGATTTGGCATGTTGAGCGCACAGGATTAAGTTTACTATAACTATTAATTCTATACTATTACTATAATTACATGCCCATACCACCCCTTCACTGTTCAAAAAAGCATAAAAGACGAAGTTGAGAGTATTTTTTGTTGGCAGAACTGCCAGTTCTGTCTATGCGGCGACAACGAAGACCAGTTGTTGCTGTGTGACGGATGCGACAAGGGATACCACACTTACTGCTTCAAGCCGCGAATGGAGAAGATACCCGAGGGGGATTGGTAAGATTATATCACTATTTATTTTTTAACTAGCGACTTCGTCCGCGTGGATTGAGGTTTTTTACGGTTGCTGCGGGAACTCTTTGATTTTCCGGGATAAAACGCAGCCTATGTGCTATTCCAGACTATAATCTCTGTGCCAAATTTCATTCAGACCCGTTCAGCCGTTCTGGCTTGATTCAGTAACGAACATTCATCCATCGATCCAAACTTTCGCATTTATAATATTAGTATAGATTGAAAACGCTACAAGTAAATCATATATCAATACAATCAACTTTCTAGCATTTATGGTTTCAGATTTACTGATACCTGAAATAGGTCGATTTATTTATTTCAGGTACTGTTGGGAGTGCGTGAACAAAGCCCGAGGCGGCGGCAGAGAGAGAGTGTGCATAGTTTGCGGCGGCGCCGCGCGCGGGCGCGCTCTGCCCTGCGCCTTGTGTGTCCGAGCCTTCCATCTGGACTGCCATTACCCGCCGCTGAATAAGGTCAGTACATTTATATAGTGTAACTAACTTTCAACAACATTTCGGAGGCGTTCCTAGCGGATGCGGAAGTGAAAGGGCTTTGCCTCCGCGGATGCGGAGGTTAGCGGAGGCGGAGGTGGTTGAGGTTTCTCCGATCACATCGTCCATTTTCTGTACTTCCGGATGCGATGAATCCCATATTTGATTTTTTTAGGATTCTTCTAAGGACAATTGCCATTTTGCTTGTTGTAATGGTGTAACTAACGTCATCTACTACGATTTGTACCTCTCGCATTGTAAGTCAACGTAAATAAACCTCCGTTTACAGCTCCGCAAAAAAACGGCGGAGGCGGATGCGGAAGCGGATGTACGATTTCATGCGAAAGATCCGCACTTACGGAGGCGGAAGCGAGGTTCCGTTACAACCCTAATTTCAATCCATCCCCAGCTCACTACTGAGCACGAGTATCCTCTCGGAATGAGGGCTTGGCCATAGTCCAAAATGCTGACTAAGGGTGGATTGGCAGACTTCACACACTTTTGAGAATATTATATAGAATCCTCGAGTCAAAGAAGCGAAAACTAGTAAAATACTTAGAAATAAAAATTATGAATTAAAAGACGTGGATTTTTTGTTTCCCGCGGGAACTCTTTAATTTTCCGGGATTAAAGTAGCCTATGTGCTTTCCGGACTATAATCTATCTCTGTGCCTAATTTCATCCAGATCCGTTTAGTCATTCGGGCATTATTGATTAACAAACATCCAAACATACAAATTTCCGTATTTATAATTATAATATTTATATTATTAGATGTTAATCATATTATTTTGTATGATAGATGCCGCGCGGCAAATGGTACTGTTCCCAATGCATATCTCGAGCGCCGCCCAAGAAGCCGAGGAAGAACACCAAGCGAGAAAAGAAGAGTGTCGACACCAGCCGAGATAGCACCGATATCGATGCTGCCATGGTACCCAGGTCAGTTCATATACACTCATATTTTATTTTTAAATTATGCCTCTTGGTGAGCGTTATAAGAACAACTTTGTGTTTTATCTTCAATACAAGATCTCTATCTCTCTCTCTCTGCGTCGTATTCCCCTGAGGGTCGTGACCTCATTCCTTCATGTATACTCTTAATTTACTAAGGTTTTATCCTTACAGCCCAGCGGCCTCACACGCGTCCACGTCCACAACGGCGGAGGAGCCGCCGCGCGCGCATACCCCCGACAAAGAGCACGATAAGCTCGACGAGCCGATCGTCGAGCCCGCGCCGCCTGCTCACCGAGCCGAGCCCGAGAACAATATCAACCATCACACCGGTGAGTAACTCAAACAGCCCAGCGGCCTAACACGCGTCCACGTCCACAACGGCAGAGGAGCCGCTGCGTGCGCATACGTCCGACAAGGAGCTCGCCGAGCCCGCGCCGTCTGCTCACCGAGCCGAGCCCGAGAACAATATCAACCATCACACCGGTGAGTAACTCAAACAGCCCAGCGGCCTCACACGCGTCCACGTCCACAACGGCAGAGGAGCCGCCGCGTGCGCATACGTCCAACAAGGAGCTCGACGAGCCGCTCGCCGAGCCCGCGCCGCCTGCTCACCGAGCCGAGCCCGAGAACAATATTAACCATCACACCGGTGAGTAACTCAAACAGCCCAGCGGCCTCACACGCGTCCACGTCCACAACGGCGGAGGAGCCGCCGCGTGCGCATACGTCCAACAAGGAGCTCGACGAGCCGCTCGCCGAGCCTGCGCCGCCTGCTCACCGAGCCGAGCCCGAGAACAATATCAACCATCACACCGGTGAGTAACTCAAACAGCCCAGCGGCCTCACACGCGTCCACGTCCACAACGGCGGAGGAGCCGCCGCGTGCGCATACGTCCAACAAGGAGCTCGACGAGCCGCTCGCCGAGCCTGCGCCGCCTGCTCACCGAGCCGAGCCCGAGAACAATATCAACCATCACACCGGTGAGTAACTCAAACAGCCCAGCGGCCTCACACGCGTCCACGTCCACAACGGCAGAGGAGCCGCCGCGTGCGCATACGTCCAACAAGGAGCTCGACGAGCCGCTCGTCGAGCCCGCGCCGCCTGCTCACCGAGCCGAGCCTGAGAACAGTATCAACCATCACACCGGTGAGTTAGTCATTCGACGACCGCTCTGGCGCGCAGAGGCGTGCACTTCATAGAAGCATAAAAGCACTGCTTACCCAAGTGGAAATACATCAATGCTGAAAATCAAACTGATGATGTCACTGCAAACCATGACAATCAGTTTACACTAGGTATTCTGACTAACAATTAACAAAAGTCAATAAATGTCTTCTCAAGTTTCAAAGCCTGTGCATGCCTATGCCTGGCGCAGTGGCCAGCGCTGTGGCACAGAATCTATACTAATATTACAAATGTGAATAGTATGTTTGTTTGTTGGTTTATTGGTTGGTCCTTCAATCACTCTGAAAGCAACAGATCGGCATGATTTATGCATGGGTATAGTTGGAGAGTGGAGAGTGACATGGCTACTTTTTATCCCTGAAAATGAAGGAGTTCCCGTGGGAATTAAAAAAACTTATTCCTGAAGTCGCGGGCTTCAAGTATCAGATAAGTTTGTCGGACTATACTCTATTGTTTTCGCTAAATTTTAGTTTTTAGTTATACCTGTTTGTTCCCAGTGGTACCGGAAATCCCGCCGGACGACGGCCCGCCGCCCGAGAAGCGCAGAGCCCTACAGTTCGTGGCCGGCAACGGAGCCCTACAGCACGACGACAGCGACCTCGTCGACGGCCCCGGTCAGTGGAACTATTGACCATTGATATGTTATTACAAACTCTCTCTATGCGCCGTATTCCTTCCCAAGAACTAGCTTCGTTTTCGATGATTTATAGGCGGTAACAGCATATCAGATGGACAGACAGACTATTTATAATAATTTATTTTTGACATACGCATCGTCCTTAATATCCTTATCACTAATTCCTTATCCTTATCATTAATTTAATATTATAAAAATAAATTATTTCTTACTGATTATTAAATAGAGGGTCTTCCTAAAATTCACATCAGTTAGTTTTAAGTTTAATAACCGTTATAAACTATAGATTTAAGAAAAAAAGTGCGTTGAAATTTGATGACGTCACAACTATGTATTACATACAAACTTCCATACTAGAAGCGTGCTGTTTTGATTGAGTCGTATGATTCACGCATGAAATACATGAAAGAAATGTCCTGGTTCTACAATGTTGGTACCAATAATACTGATCCCTATGGATCAAGAAATTAGCGCTGGTCCCCACATTGGCGTGAGCATTTGGGCACTAACTTCTCGATCCACACGTTGATAAAGTAGCATTGGGGCCAACGTTGGTACCAATGCGTGGACCCGGACTAAGAGTTTGAATATGTTGGCCTACCTACCGTTCCGCCAGTTTAATTGGGTTCGAAATAGCGACCATTCTTAAACCTGTATTAATAAGCAAGTATTATATGAGACAAAATCTTCTAAAGCTCAGGTTTCCGAGATATAATCTCTCAGTTATAGTTTACTCGATGATGCAAAGTTTATAATATCTAGGGAACCTGACGCTTTAGAAAATTTTGTCTCTTAAAAATTGCTTGTATTGATGCCAGATATTGATATATAGGTTTTATGAGTAGCCGTTTAAAAAATAATTAAGATACTAAAATACCCATACTAAATTATTCAAACCCCTTTAACTGTTGTATTTCTTTTACAGTGGAGGAACACGAATCGGAAAACCTGCCACTGCTATCCCGTGCCAAAAAAGAGAAAACCAGTGCCAAAAAACAACTCAAAGATGTGATGCAGTTTTGCAAGTAAGTTTATTTGGCAGAAAGGCGGGATTTTAATAGTTATTTCCTACAAGTGCAGTATGATGAAAATTACACTTGAGGCGCAAAACTTTAATATGTAATAGCCTCTTCCCAGTAGAATCATTTTTCCGAACCGGTGGTAGAGTCCGTATCATAAGTGGCACAAGTTGCCCTTAACAGTAATACAACTTTGAATTGAATTGAAAATATGTCCTTGTGGATTTAGATAATTGAAGAATCTCGTGGGTTGCATTTTCCGAAATAAAGATGCTGCGACCATCTCGGTGATTCAACTTGTCTGAAAATCGGTTGAACACCGTACCATATAAACAAAAAACAGAAAGACATACTCCGTATTTACAATATTCGAATGGAGCTTTGACATATTTTTATAACTGTAATTTAACCTTTTTTTAGGTCGTTGTTCGGTGTTTCAGTTCCGACACTGATAAATTTTTATTTAGAACTACCCTCATTTAATGTTTTAGATATCATCATCATTATCATACCACCTGAACAAAAACGAAATGTGGTATTGAAAAACCGATCAAAATAATCTTTGAAAGAAATCTTTCTGGTATTAATACCGGTATTTGAAAGCCCTACATGCAATATATACTTATTTTTAAATAAAATAAATAATCATACCTCTCTCTCAGGAATCTCCTCTGCGAAATGGAATGTCACGAACACGCTTGGCCGTTCCTAGTGCCTGTCAACACTAAGCAGTTCCCGCAGTACAGAAAGGTTATAAAGTGTCCCATGGATCTGTCCACCATCAAGAAGAAACTCAATGATTCTGGGTAAAGCAATAACATATTTAAACAGCCCCTTATTGAGCTTTTTTAAGTTCTCTCTGTAGTAAAATAAGAAAATCTTATACCTTCGTCTTTAAATATCTGAAAATGGCTATCAGTATATATGTCACCGTAAGATTGTAAAAACCGTTAGATTGTAATATAACGTTTTTTATCTCGATAGATTATAAACTGTCGACAGATTGTGAACCGTAACATACTGCTTACAATTTAACGCATTATTTTTCGGTAAACTGTAATCTATTAGGTATATTAACCCGATAGAACCTAAGTGCCCGGCCTTCTATCGGGTTAATATACCTGAATATTCATGTCAAACCCTACCTAACCTATAGTTCGTGTGCGAGTTGAATGCAGAGTAAATGTATGGTAACACTTACATTTACTCTGCATTAAACTCGCGCGCGAACTGTACAAGACAGAGACAAGAAAACGTGTAAATACAATAAATATTTCATAAACTAATACTCAGAACATTGAACGGTTCACAATCTTTCGACAGTTTACAATCTCGCGGGATAGAAACCGTTAGATTATAATCTAACTGATTTTACAATCTTACGGTGACATATAAAACACAAACTGTTTCTACCTATGTCCGTTATAGACTTTGAAACCATTCAACCCATGTGCCTCAAACCGGTTTCCTTAGAAATGAGAAGATGGTTGTAGACCACTAAAATTATTTTAAATTTTCTTTTTTTTTTAGCGTTTTTTATTACACGCCGGGTATCCGCTGCTGATACATATTAAAGCAATTTTAAAATTTAATTCGTAGTTCTTCCTCCTGAATCCTGAATTTGTATCTTAAAATCAAAGGCGTTTGGGTTCTTTTTAATCCGGCGAAGTATTCGACACATAATGTGATATATATGATAACGATCACTCGTCTCTCATCATCACTTACCATCATGTGAAATCGTAGTCAAGGCCTAGCTTGAAGTGGATAAAAAAAATGTCTGTAATATTTTGTGGCTAATTCTGTTGCACACATATTTTCTCTTAAACTAATTTGACAGGACTAAATGTAGTGCTGTTCCTTTCAGCAGCATAATGCATATTATGAAAGAAACAGCAAAAAAATTAGGTGTGTCATTTTAGTTCCAACAGCACCCACCATCTTTAAACTGAACTAAAATGACATCTCTATCTATATTGCTATCTTTACATAATACTCCCATAAGGGGCAGCACTGAGTTTAGTTAGTCTTTTTAGTTCAGTTTAGAGATTATGTTAGACAGAATTGACCTCACTGTCTATCTATCACAGACATTGTGGCTAATTGTATCTATCTTTATCTGTTTTCAGATACAAATGCAAAGAAGAATTCGCGTCAGATGTGCGTCTAATATTCAGCAACTGTGAAGTATTCAATGAGGACTACAGCCCTGTGGGTCGAGCCGGTCACTTCATGAGGCAATTTTTTGAGGAACGCTGGCTCGCTCACACCGAACCAAGTATGGAAGCAAAGTAGTCATAAAATGAATATCTTTGGAGGTAAAGATGTCAGAAATCTGAAGATAAATGAAGATTTATGGAAGCAAAGTAGTCAGAAATCTGAAGAAAATTGATGATTTTTATCACAGTGCAGTGACATTCAACCACAAAAATGGACTTTAAATACATGGTAATAGGGATGATGCACACTCAAATTAGCCATTACTATCAAACATCAAAACACACGTTTAGTATGAAAAAACGTAACTGTGACGTCATAAATTTCGAATCACTTTTTCTCTAGTTTAAAATGGTTATCAAACTTAAAACTATCAGAGGACGAAGATTTTAGAATCAGTAAGAAATAATTTTATTTTGATATAGGCATCATTTCTATTGATTTGAATCACATATACGTGAAAAAAACTAGACTTTAAAACTAAGATAAAATTAAAATTTTCAACAAAGTGATTTTATCCATGGTCAAATGAATTACAACCACAGTAAAGTGAGTTTCAAACATATTCATGTGAATTACAACCGCAGTGAAATAATTTGCAACCACAATAGTGATTTTTAACAGCTTGGCTAAGTGAATTTTAACCACAGTGATTTTCAACACAGACAAGTGAAATAGACTATTAAAGAACAGTGAGTACGAAAACTATGCACAGGACTAAAACAAAAAACATATAGTCAAGTGAAATACAACCAACTAAAGTGACTTTAATAAATACACACTTACATTTTAAGCCATATTTCTATGCTGCAACATTTCATATTAGACTCAATTAGGCATGGATATACACAATGCATAAATGAAGCACATAAAGTAACATCTGTCGTGTGCCTGATCTCTCTCCGGTCATGTCGAATTTCCATCCCATTGGACAGTAAAAGTGGACATGCCAGAGGATTTATTACTTTACTAGTGGTCTAATGGTCCACTCGTTTTGTATATCCAAGCATATAACAAAAAGTTAATCTAACAAAGGATAATATAGTCATCGATTTATTAAATGAATCTACTCATTTGAATACTTGATACATTCCTAAAAAATAATTAGGTACAAGAACATTGGTTTGACGTTGACAGATTGTATATTGGAGAATCTCATGTAAAAAGTATATGTGATTTTATGTAAGCTCCAGTTGCATAGAAATGTCCAAACATATAAACAAACAAGTCTATTATGTATGATTTCTGTTGTGAAGCAAAAGTATTTTACTAAGTTTTTTTCATATTAACAGGTTATCTAGGATCCCTAAACATAATATTTACTTTTTTTATTTACATATTTTAAAGTTTCTAATGGCAGTATACGGTCTGAATACTAAAAATCTTAATATTTGTGTACACATATGCTTCTTATTCCTTATTTCTGAGGGTCAGATCATCTTCCATTAATTATATAATGGTAGTGGTTACTATATTCTTTGAATGTTTCTTGGATTAGATTGCTATTCCTTGAAACGTCTAGGAATAGTATTGAATGATGCGGTTTTGTCCTGGCTTGTTAATATGATTGGACATTTCTATTAGACTGGAATATATCTAAATAGTGGCGGACGCACATGTCGAGTGTAATTTGTATTTAATGTAGCCAACTGTACATATTAGTGTTTAAATTGAGGTTTTAAAAGTATTAAGCTGGTCGCACATTAGGGAAAGCCGCGCGCACCGAACGCAACGCATTTTCCGTACTTTCATAGTCAAGTGCGGCATTTCAAGTTCTGAAATTCCGTTGCAATTGGTGCGTTGCTGCTGCGATCAGATTTAGGTGGATATATTTTTAAGTATAGAGAATTTTGCGTCGATGTAAAATTTTTTCGAATATTATTATTTTTCTATATAAGTTTTGCTTAGCAACGAATGCTATATGAAACTGTTACGGCTCATTTGCATTGAGAGAGTTGCTCGCCATAAAATATATTGCATTCTAAAACTGATTCAATATAAGTTATGGATCAAAAACGGTAGAGAAACTATCTCCATGTAAAGGGGGCTTAAATATGATGTAAATCTCTCTCTCTGCATTTTTGAATAATTGAATTGGCCAGTTGTAAGTTTAGTCGATTTGTAAATGTATTTGGATGTAAAAAAATAAAATAATATTGTATTACTTCAAAATTGTTCGTGAATTTCGTTTCAATCCAATTTGTTTTTACTTTATATTTTTTCATACTTTGATATTATTACCAGTCATATTTTACTGAGATATTGCATGAAGAAGGTATTCTGACGTAAATATTGGCGTTGCCTACGTTGACGTAAACTGCCTCGTTGGTCTAGCGGTTAGCATACTCGACTGCGGATCACGAGGTCCTGGGTTCGATTCCCGGTCGGGCAAAAAATTGTTAGGTATTGGGTTTTTCAATTAAGAAATTCTCAGTGCCAGCCCGGAGTTGGAAGTTGGCGGTGTTTCACTCCCGTGCCTCGGAGAGCACGTTAAGCCGTCGGTCCCGGTTATTATCACTAACATGATAATAGTCGTTAAAGCCCGCCAACCCGCATTGGAGCAGCGTGGTGGGTCTAAGCTCTAATTCCCTCTCTCCTACGAGAGTGGAGGCCTGTGCCCAGCAGTGGGACGTTGATAGGCTGTAGTGGTGGTGGTGGTGGGGCTGATTCTGTATAGCACAATCTCTAAACTAAACTAAAATGGCAGCTTTAAATCTAGTTCTGTCCCTTTCCGTAGGAAGTATTATGAAAGGGTTAGCAATATTTGTAATGCTCTAATTTTAGTTTAGTTTAAAGATTGTGCACTACAGAATCAGCCCCACTGTCTAAATATAAAACAGCTTTAATAAATTAACTCCATATAGTTCATGTAATAAAGTAGTTTCTTTTTGTTTTTATTACAATACGATCAACAATTTTATTGTAATAATAATAGATTTTTACAAATTGGATTGAAACATTGTAAAATCCTAGACGGAGTATAGTAATCAGTAGTGTCGTTTTCTGTAACGGTTCTGACCAGCATATCAACCACGAGTGTTCTACTTTGGTTTTACTTACACATACATAAAGGGTTAAGTTATAGCAATTTTTTTTTTTATCATGAGCCTCTCTGGAGCATTTTTGATGATGTGAAATAGGGATGATGACAACTCATTAAAATCAGCCACTCTTTATTAAACTTAAAAACGCGCTTGTAGTATGGAAGTTGTATGAAATTCAGTTGTAATGTCATAAAATTTCAACGTACTTTTTTTCTTTAATATACGTTTTAAAATGGTTATCAAACTTAAAACTAACAGAGGATGTGAATTTTAGGTCTTTTGGAACACCCTCTATTTAATAATCAGTTAGAAATAATTTATTTTTGATATATTCATCATCCCTATTATAATATTTTACATTCTGTGATTATGGTCGGAGCCTACTATACTTCGTAGTAAACTAAAAGTGTAGATTAGGCCTAAATTGGTGAAATACAATGCGGGTTGTTAAAATAATAATATGAATGTTGGTGAAAATATTTATAGGGTAAAAAATTCAGTCACTAAAATACATTTCTTTGTGAAAAAAGATTTCTGTGTTGGTAATTTGTCGGTCTTTTTTAAAATTGTTTATATATATATTATACTGTCTCAAATTTATTTAATAATATTTATGCCCTGTTATGAAAATATCAATAATTTTTGTAATCTTTTTTTTAGACTCTATATCGCTAAACACACTGGCATTACGCTTGTAATATTAAAAATTGTAATTAATTACCTAAGTAATTAATGATTAACAAATTGATTTTAGTTGAATAATTTTAAGGTTTATTTATTGTTTATGATCGGTATTTCTGAAAATATACATTTAGTACTTACAGTGTTTGTGAAAAAACCATATGGTAGACTATTTCTGGCGAAATAAAAATATGCTACATTATTGTTCATTTGTGTTTAACACCAATCCTATAAATAAAAAAAGTGTATGTGTGCCATTCACACACAGCAGAAGTGAAACTTCAGAAAAGTATATAAATATAGCTTGTATTCTATCTCATTCTCTCGCAGACTAAATCCTATTATGAATATGTTTGTCTCTTTTTCGTTTCATCGAATTTTCAATTCACAACGATTCTGAAGAAGTTTCACTTCAATAAAAAAGTTTTTTTTTTCAATTATTAAATCTATACATGCTTCTATACATTACTAAGAACTTCTTAGTGGCACACATTATATTACTGCAGACTGAACAAACAGCTATTTGAAGCATTTTTCACTAATTAAATATCGACCTTATCCCATTCACATAGAGCGGTAAATACAATGAAACTATCATAGTTGTACAGTCTGTTTGCGTGTCGAATTATATTAAGCTTGCTATCTACAATTCTATTACAATGCAATAAGGAGTTTTGGAAAAATTGTTTTTTTAATGTGATTGAACCTATCTAAGTACTATTTTATTAGTGAAAACATTTTCTTGTTTTTTTTCCAAAAACAACCGGTAATTCTTAGAACTTGTGTATGATTTAAAGAAGCGATGTTTAAGTTAAATGTCATAAAATCAGTGTTTTGTGTATTTAATGAGCATACACATTTATCAAGTAGTAGTGATCTTTTTTTTAAATATTTGGAAATAATTTGTATTTCTCCTAAATGTTATACTTTTTTAACACAATAAAGTAACAGTATATTGCAATAGAAAAGCGACAATATTATCTAAATACACTTACAAGCTTTTACTTTTGGCTTAAAAACTACTATTTTAGAACCATTTTATTTTTTGGAAATTTTTCACTGTACAACTATTCATTTACCTTATACGAGTGAAATATTGTATCAATATTAATTAATATCAATAATTATGAACAATTTTGATGTGTATGCTTGCTTTTCCAACTGTAATAAACGGCAAATTTGACACTATATTATATGAAAATATAGTTTTATTATTATTTTATATTACATACTAGAATATAATGTCATTCCTAAGCACAAAATGTGTGTCTACTCGAGTATTTTAAAGTATTAAAATTGTTTTTACTTAATTAAACGCAGCTATTATTAATAACTCTAAAATAATTTAATAAAAACTATTTAAAAAAAATAGACTGTGCTGTGACACAGGTGAAAATAATTAATTTTAATCTGTGGAACACAGACTATCTACGAAATAGACAGGACTCTTTAAATTATTGTATATCTAGATTTTTTTAGTCTGTAATTTTTCCAAGATATGTTTTTTGTAACCTCAACTCTACTGCCACACACTTAAGGTCGATGTTTGAACGCAAAACATATTTTGGTGTGTATGAGAACTTACTATAGGTTTATGTTGTGTGAATTGGTTGATTTTAACTATAAAATGGATATATAAATTATATATACGAATAAATAAATAATTTTTGAAGCACTCTGCCTTTGTTTTCTTTACTATTATACACTTTATTTAGTACCAAAAAGTTATAAAATACGAAGAAAAACAGATACATAGTGGACAAGGAAGCACTTATCTCTATAAGAAGGAAAGAAAGAAAAACATTTATGTCCAAATTGTGCCATACATAACAAAGGGATGAACTATATCACGTATGGCACAACCCAAAAAATGGCCCAGGCTCAGCATAATGCTGTATGTTTAGCGCAAGCACTAACCATACAGCGCTGATTATCAGCCTGAACCCTGATTCAGGACTCAGGTGGCACCACGGAAAAAAAAACTACGTAACTGCAAGCTGGTAGGATAGGTACTTAAAAATCTACATATAGCTATACTTATAGTAAACAGCAAATCTATCTATCAAATTAAAGTGCTATACATCTGCAAAAACGACTACAAAAATGTTCAGTAGTACTACATACAATTCTCATATCTATGCAATAAAATTAACTTTTATACTACTAATAGGTACTATACCACCTTATCCTTTGTTAAAATTATTATTATTATATAATATATTAACTACATAAATAATTAATATACATTTACATATATACGTGTAAATAAATTATGAAACGAAATAAATATTTAATATGTCACTGTAAAATTGTAAAAACCGTTAGATTATAATATAACGTTTTTTATCTCGATAGATGTGAACCGTAACATACTGCTTACAATTTAACGCGTTATTTTTCGGTAAATTGTAATATATTAGGTATAAGTATTACCTGAATATTCATGTCAAACCCTAACCTAACCTAAAGTTCGCGCGCGAGTTGAATGCAGAGTAAATGTATGGTGACACTTACATTTACTCTGCATTTAACTCGCGAGCGAACTGTACAAGAAAGAGACAAGAAAACGTAAAAACAATAAATATTTCATAAATTAATACTCAGAACATTGAACGGTTCACAATCTTTCGACAGTTAATAATCTCGCGGAATAGAAACCGTTAGATTATAATCTAACGGATTTTACAATCTTACGGTGACATATAAATAAAAGCAAAAAAAGCAAATAAAGGGGTAAATGAAAGCATTTTTTTGAATGAATGAATGAATGAATTTCTTTATTTTGTCCACATTACTTTACATACAAGTACTTACTTATTGTAAGATTTCTATTTGCTACGATAATTTAATGTGGGGACTGGTGCTTGAGCTAAGCAAATGCTTGGCCCTAACCCCGTAATACATAAAGATATACTTTTTATATTACTGATAGCATGCTTGATACATTTATTTATATTAATTTTCAATATTCATTAAAATACATTACCTAGTCATGGAAACATATTACACGTGGAAAGTGTTTTAAAAGTTCTTTAAACTAAATTAGATTGATTTTGCTAAATCTAGTCTAATTAAGTTTAAATAACTTGTAAAACACCCACAATACAAAATTATTTTAACTGTGAAAGGTGAATTTAGGTTTTGGTTTGGGGCTCTCGTACGATGAAATTATTGATTTTACAAAAAAAACAGGTTCCTACATAAATTGTAGGAAGTTTTCTCTAGTTTAATTTATTACTTGACTATATTGATCCTAAAATTAGTCCAAAAGGAGTTATTGTCAAAAAATTGCTTTTAGACGCCATTTTTCCAATATAGCGGCGCGAGCGGCAAAGATACGAGGTAGCAAAGTGGAAATTTGGAAAGAGCACGTCGAAATCTAAAAAAATACACCAATATTCAAAACTCCCGAGAAACTTTCCAGGTAAACTCAAACTACCAAATGACAGAATAATTTCAGAATAAAACAAGTATTTTTCATAGAGATTAAAATGTAATTATAACTTAACTAGATGATTCCCGCGACTTCGTCCGCGTGGATTAAGATTTTTGATTCCCGCGGGAACTCTTTTTATATTCCGGGATAAAAAGTAGCCTATGTCCTTCCCCGGGATACCATCTACCCCTGTACCAAATTTCATCAAAATTGGGTGTAGAGACAGTTTTTTTTTATTCCCGCGGGAACTCTTTAATTTTACGGGACAAAAAGGAGCCTATGTCCTTCCCCGGGATACCATCTACCCCTGTACCAAATTTCAGCAAAATCGGTTGTAAAGATGGGCCGGGAAAGCGTAGCAGACAGACAGACAGACAGACAGACAGACAGACAGAAACACTTTCGCATTTATAATATTATATGGATATGGATATATATGGATATGGATAAGTTAAAATAAAAACTATATTATTAAGCTCCGGCTTCTAGCTTCGCTCTGGCCTGCTTCGCTTTCATTCGCCGCTGGCTTCTCTTCCTGTTCAAAGGAATGCTGCCCGCCAGTTTGCCGGATTTCTGTAACGCTACCAGTTTCGCCGCTTTGCCCTAAGGACAAATGGAAACCAAAATCACTAAATATTTCAACAATTTTATTTACTAGCGAATATCCGCGACTTCGTCTGTGTGATTTGAGGTTTTTTGGTTCCCGCGGGAACTCCTTCATTTTCCGGGATAAAAAGTATCCTATGTGCTATTCCAGACTATAATCTATCTCTGTGCCAAATTTCAGCCAGATCCGTTCAGCCGTTGGCGCGTGATTGAGTAACAAACATCCATACATTCATCCAAACTTTAACATTTATAATATTACTAGTTGATGCCCGCGACTCCGTCCGCGTGGATTAAGGTTTTTCGGTTCCCGCGGGAACTCCTTAATTTTCCGGGATAAAAAGTTGCCTATGTGCTATTCCAGACTATAACCTATCTCTGTGCCCAATTTCATCCAGGTCCGTTCAGCCGTTGGGGTGTGATTGAGTAACAAACATCCATCCATACATCCATACATCCAAACTTTCGCATTTATAATATTAGTATAGAAGTAAGTAAGATCCATGAAAGGAAGGTAAGTGTAATGTGTATGATAAATGATATATGGATGTCTTGGAACGTGGCAATGTTGAAGTGTGACAGCTAAGTTCTTCTCCGTATATTTTATTACGTAATAACTTTCGCCCTCAAGAATTGTTTTTTACGAACACTATAAAATGGACCGCAGTGCTAGTGACCTAAAATCGTGAAATAAATGAAAATATTCCACAACAACAAATTAACAAGTTCAACTGAACCATTGAATTAGCGTCAAATTTTTGGTTTCGCGCTAACACCCAACGCCATCTTTCGTACAATAGCGAAATCATTCAACGCCATCTACTGGGGAACGGAAAAAAATTCCCTGTCAGTTTAAAATAAAAATAATGTATGTGTCTTCTATCTCATTCTCTCGCAGGCTAAATCCTTTTATGAATAATATGTTTGTCTCTTTTTAGTGTCGCTTTTTCTTTTCATCAAATTTTCGATTGAAGAGAATCAACGACCTCAATTTACATAGACGGGCCCTATGAAACAAAGAATGTGGACTTATTTTACTAACGCCATCTCATCTGAAAAGCAGGACAGCGCTATGGCGGGGACAAGGACAGGGCTATACAGGTGTGGAGTGTGCTCTAAAGGTTGGAAGCCCAAGTTTTTTCTATTAAAGGTTCCATCTAGTACCTACATAAATATAACGATAATTATATACCTTTGCCTCAGTTTTGCTTATTTTGCTGTTTTTCTGTGTGGTGTAGTGTACGTTGATTCTTTTGTTTTCCAACATCGTGTGGTGTTTGGACAGCGCCAACTAAAAAAAACATGACATATTGCAAAAATAATTTCATCAGGTTTGGACACCGCCAACTAGAAAAGAACCAGATATATTTTTTTAAAAAAAACATCAGTTTAAGTAAATTTTTTGAACAGTTGTTGTTGGCACTTGCGTGGAGATTTCCGGTACCCTCGATTATTTATTGGACAGCGCCAACCAACAAAAACCATACATATTGGTTAAAAAAATAATTTCATCAATTAAAGTAATTTTTTTGAAAAGTTGTTACTGGCACTTATGTGGAAATATCTAGTACCTACCCTCGATTATTTATTATAGGTTAAACTGAACACTTTTAAAACTAAATACGGATGCATCGGCGTGGACTGAGGTTTCTTGGTTCCCGCGGGAACTCTTTAATTTTCGGGGACAAAAAGTAGCCTATGTTTTATTCCAGACTATAATCTATCTGTGCAAAATTTCATACAGATTTGCAATCAAATTGATTGACTGATTGAAAGATTACATAAGAATTAGCCAGTGTTTATTGCCCAAGTTTATGAAAAAAAAAAATACGCGCCAAATTGAGAACTTCCTCCTTTTTTGGAAGTTGGTTAAAACTAAAAATACCTACCTCATAGCATAATTCATTTTTCAGTTCCACATATGCGATTGCGGCTTTTTTATTAGGACCGGGTTTAGGGATCCTCACATCCACAATGTAATCCTTGAAATCCTTAAAGTGTCGGGTTATCTGCAAGCAAATATTGGATTGTAAAGAAAAATAAAGTGGTAAAATTATTTAATATTAATATTATGACAAACTATTAATGTCCCACTGCTGGGCACAGGCCTCCACACTCATAGGAGAGTGGGATTTAGAGCTTAGACCCACCACGCTGCTCCAATGCGGGTTGGCTGGCTTAAACGGGCTTATCATGTTAGTGATAATAACTGGGAAAGCCGGCTTAACATGCTCTCCGAGGCACGGAGGTGAAACACCTCCAAATTCCTAAATCCTGGCTAGTACTGAGAATGTCTAATCAGAAAAACCCAATACTTAAGAATGATCCGACCCGGGACTGGAACCAGGGGCCTTGTCGGCTGCAGTCGAACATGCCAACCACTAGTGACTAGACCAATGAGGCAGTTCTCGATAAGTTTTATTTTAATTAATTAATTCTTATTTTAAATTATGTCCACATAGACATAAAGTCAACTGGGTACTTGACAACTAGTCAAATCAGGTATTTATTTTCAAACTTCAAAACGCGTCATTATAGGATTTTGTATGAAATACGGAATTGTGACGTTATCAAAACTTAAACACTTTTTTACTTTAATCAATAATTTAAAGTGGTTTTCAAACATAAAATTAACAGGAGAAGTGGATATCACATCATTCTTTTGGCAGGTCCTCTATTTAAAAATCAGTAATATTAATCATAATAAAGTATTTTTGACTTGAGAAATATCCCAATTATTCTGCCGCGCGCTAGTAAGCCAAAATTGACCCCGCCGGGGAACGAACCCGGGACCCGCACCAGAGGTTGTAGAAAAGTCGAAGTTGTTTAATAATAATAAAGACTCTCACTCACTCTCTCTTTGTCAATATCTAAAGGTAAATTGCCAATAAACACAACATATCTTTTGGGACCTTTGGTTTTATCCTGTTTGTTATCTTTTTCTTTTTTCGCACCCTTTTTATCATCCTCTTCTCCATTCATAATAATGTCTTTCATTTCCTCATCTGCCTCAGTTTCTTCACCTTTCACCTCTGTTTCACTTTTCACTTTCGTTTCACTTTTCACTTCTGTTTCACTTTTCACTTCTGTTTCACTCTTCATTTCAGTATCACTTTTGTTTCCTTTACTTTTCTTCTTCTTTTTACTTTTTTTATTCTTCTTCACTTTTTCAACAGGGGTCTGTGTTTCGACTGTAGTTTTGAGCATGTTGTAGAGTATTCGTATTTTTCGCAATTCCGCATCTGTTAATGTGGTATTCTCGTTGACTATGGCTTGTACACGGCTGTGGATCACATCCGCCAGTAAGTGCTCTGAGGTACCTTTGAGGCTGTCTTTTAAATTCTGTCTTATTCTACCTGAAAATTGTTAATCATACTAATACTATATAGCGAATATTGAATTGTCCTTCATTAACGCCGCAAAAAAAGCAGATTTTTTGCCATGGATATAGTTGAGGACCTGGAGAGTCACATAGGCTAATTTTTGTCTCAGAAAATTAAGGAGTTCCTGTGCAAATTAAAAAAAACTTAATCCAAGCAGCCGAAGTCGACGACCTCCGTGGCACAGTGTGCAGCGCTGTTGCCTTAACGTGCGGAGGTCCTGGGTTCGATCCCCGGCAGGGTCAATTTGGGAATTTATAATTTCTGAATTTTCCCTGGTCTGGCCTGGTGGGAGGCTTCGGTCGTGGCTAGTTACTACCCTACCGGCAAAGACATGCCGCTAAGCGATTTAGCGTTCCGATACGATGCCGTGTAGAAACCGAAGGGGTATGGGTTTAATATATCTGCCATGCCCCTAACTGGTTAGCCCGCTACCATCTTAGACTGCATCATCACTTACCATCAGATGAAATCGCAGTCAAGGGCTAGCTTGTAGTAGATAAAAAAAAAAAGTCGCAGGCACGAGCTATTTTACTGGCAAAAAATTTCATTATCTAGTAATAAAGAAAAAATTGTAAGAGGAAGAATTTTAGATCTCCAAACTAAAAATACAACAAAATTGCAATCCCTTGATTGTGTTTGTTAGATTATAGCTGTTATTTTACTGTGATAGGACCCCAAATTTAGACAGCGGCTAGTGTCTTACCTTTCTGATTATTAGAGAAGCTGACACTGTGAAACTTTTTGATCAGCTCCTGATCCTTGAACACGGGGAATCTTTCTGCGAACTGGTCTGCTGATAAAATTGGTGTAACCTGCAATAAATAGCACGATTAGAAAAAAGCTTTAATCAAAAATCAAATCTGTCCACACTAATATTATATATAAAATGCAAACGTGTGTTTGTTTATCCTTCAATCACGTCACAACAGACCCACAGAAAGTTGTGGTTTTTGGCATGGCTATAGCTGAGGACCCAGAGAATGACATAGGCTGCTTTTTATCCTTGAATATAGAATTGAAATGTTGCACAGATAATGTAGAAAAAGGCTGGATTGGCATTGGATTGCAGAGCCTGCATGGAGATCAACAAGTCCACAAAACACATACTGCTCGAATGCAGCAATGTATCCACCCAACGAGAAGCTTACATTGGCTCCCCAGAAACACTACTGGAAGCCCTAGCTGACCTGGGTTACCTGCTTGGAATCTGGAGTGAGCTTGACTGCCTGGAGTGATCTGGCAGCGAGTCCTTTTTATATTATCCACTACAAGTAACCCCTTGACTGCGATCTCACCTGATGGTAAGTGATGATGCAGTCTAAGATGGTAGCGGGCTAGCCTGTTAGGGGCATGGCAGTTATATTAAACCCATATCCCTATTTGGTTTATACACAGCATCATACTGGAACGCTAAATCGCTTGACGGCACGTCTTTTGCCGGTAGGGTGGTAACTAGCCACGGCCGAAGCCTCCCACCAGGCCAGTCCAGGGAAAATTCAGAAATTGTAAATTCCCAAATTGACCCTGCGGGGGAACGAACCCGGGACCTCCACACGTTAAGCCTACCGCGCTCAACACTGTGCCACGGAGGTGCTCAAACCCACCAGAAATCTCACTCACAACAGACAGCTAAGTGCGGAAAAATTTACGTTTCTTGGCAGTCACTAGTAAAATATAGATATAACAGTGATTACCTTTTTAATTTCACTCGGCGCTTTGATTTCAGTATCATCTTTGGATGTATCCAAAGCAGGTTTAACATTGAGCGCAACTGAAGGTTTGACTTCTATGGTTTTATTCTTCGTCTTATTCTTGTTGAGTTTAGGTTTGCGTTTGCGTTTCTTAGCAATTGCTGCCTTCACTGGATTGGCCACACTGAAATAGGAATTTTAAGATTTAGACTTATTTCTTTATAGCTGATGCCCGCGACTTTGTCTGTGTGGTTTAAGATTTTTTTGATTCCCGTGGTAAATCCTTAATCTTCCAGGATAAAAGTAGCCTATGTCCTTCCCCGGGATACAATCTACCCGTGTACCAAATTTCATCAAAATCGGTTGAGCAGATGGGCCTTGAAAGCAGAGAGACAGACACTTTCGCATTTATAATATTAGTTTGGATACCAAAGACAAAGAAGCCTGTTAAAGTTTAGAACTGTGCCACATTGATAGGGGGCCAGTAGGAGGGTATACCATCCCCCATGAGGGCAGAGGAAATGTACTTGTTACTTATCAAACAAGATAAAACCTAAGTGATCAGCATCCACATGGATATTTATGTTGTAACCTAACCCACTTTAACTGTCACACAGAGTGAACTCACATGCCAATTGGGTATTTGACTACTAGTGAAATAAATTATTTTTTAGTCATTATTAAATAAAGGATCTCCCAAAAGTTGTTATATCCATGTCTACTTCTAGTTTTATGTTGAATAACCAATTTAAACTATTGAAGTAAAAGTGCGCTTTGATGACGTCACAATTCAAAATTTCATACAAAATCAATGCTAAGCATGTGTTTTGATGTTTTAAAAAAAGTTGCTGATTTCACTTGTTGTCAAATACCCAATTTATGGCTTTAGTAAAACATTTCACATGGACATAATAAATAAATCTACTACTTTTACACTAATATTATAAATGCGAAAGTTTGGATGGAAGGATGGATGTATGGATGTTTGTTTGTTTGTTTGTTACTTCCTTGTTGACAACGGAACGGTTAACGGAACGCAAACGTGGGTTTGTTCTTGGCCTATCCTTCAAACAAGCCATAACAGTGCAAGCCAGTAAAATATTTAATGTAATGCTATAGCATAAAGGGTTATATTATTTGCTACCTACCTGTTATTAGTGAACAGGTGGTAATTACATATTTTTTATAATTCTTTTTTATCCTTTCAAATTACTCAATCACTTCAACATTTAATGTTAGTTATTCATTGGTTGTTCTTACCTTACTTTCGCCATGTGAATTTTTAGGTTATGAGTTGCCGTAAATGAAATTACTGTGGTCCAAAATTAAATTACTTTGATAATATTAAAATATAAAGTTTTTTGTCACTAAAAGTTATATAAAGCTAAATTCAAATTCGACAAAGTACGCAACAACAAGCTTCACGAAATGTTTTTCGTCAGTTTTTCAATTTTCACTAATAAAAATTTTCTTTTTTGCTTGACATTGACATTTGACATGTTGACAGATGACATGACATGACAGACGACTTTTTAAACAATTGACTTTAGGGCTCTAGGTTCTAGGGTACGAGGTTCAAGGTGTTTCGCCACAAAATAATGTATTAAGTATTCTTGATAAAAGAAGTGCTATTTTAAACTCGAACTGTCCTTACAAATAAATTATTTTGGCTTTCGTGTCAATTTAAATCCACTACAAGTAAGCCCTTCACTGCGATCTCACCTAATGGTAAGTCATGATGCAGTCTAAGTGAGATCTATAGAGCGAACTTTGACTCAAGAGCTGAACGGCTCGAAGAATAAAACCAGCCAAGTGCGTGTCGGGCCACGTGCAGTGTTGGGTTCCGTATTTGCCCGTCACAACATGCGGATATTTTATAAGTCGGTCGACTATCTCTACCACCACCACTACAGCCCATTAACGTCCCACTGCTAGGCACAGGCCTCCACTCTCATAGTAGAGAGGGAATTAAACTTAGACCCACCACGCTGCTCCAATGCGGGTTGGCGGACTTTAACGACTATATATTATTATCATGTTAGTGATAATAACCGGGACGGACAGCTTAACGTGCTCTCTGAGGCACGGGGGCACAACACCGCCAATTTCCTTACTCCGGGCTAGTAAATACTGAAAATTTCTAGTCAGAAAAACCCAATACTTAGTATTATGGCCCGACCCAAGACTCGAACCCGGGACCTCGTCGGCCGCAGTCGAACATACTAACCACTAGACCAACGAGGCAGTTACTACGACCAATGAGCAGGACTATTTACTCATTAACTTGTAAAGCCTACTTAGCAGTGACAGTTTTCCTTTTAACTTCGTTATATAAACTACCTAATGCCATGACTTTTTTCACGTATTCTAAAACAACCTTTTAGCTTGAAGACGCTTGACTCTAACAAAATTCTTAAAGTATAACAAAGATAGGAATAGTAGACGCATCAGGCTCGCCCGACTTCAACATAGTGTGTAGAAATCAAAATTATTTTTTACTTTACAGTGGCTTTGGAAGTCAGTTTTTTGGGAAGAATTTTGTTAGAGTCAAGTGTCTTCAAGCTAAAAGGTTGTTTTAGAATACGTGAAAAAAGTCATGGCATTAGTTTGAAAGAATTTTTATTTTTAACTTTTTAGTGTACTCTTAATCCCCACGGCTTAGGAATTCTGTACCCTGCAGCATCAGGGTTGAGGAGTTGGGACTTGGGTTTAAGTATGAAGTCGTTGC
Organism: Erebia aethiops; assembly: GCA_923060345.2. Classification (NCBI taxonomy): domain Eukaryota; kingdom Metazoa; phylum Arthropoda; class Insecta; order Lepidoptera; family Nymphalidae; genus Erebia; species Erebia aethiops. The sequence continues at coordinate 4,220,484 of OV281087.1, read as the reverse complement.
TTGTCACCTACAATATGAATTCATCATAAAAAATCCTAAATCGCTATTTTTAAGGAGTTCTGTACCCTACAGCATCAGGGTTGAGGAGTTGGGACTCAGAGTTCTATTGTATACACGTGACTTGATACCTACTATGTGAATTCACCATAAAAATTTCCTAACTCCCTAGTTTTGAGCATTTCATGTAGTTCGGTACACCTACAGCATCAGGATTGAGGAATTGGAGTCACAATTTTTTATGGGACCACCTCGGGAGCTTCCTCTAACCACTGAAAAAAAAATTTTCTAATCGGTTTAGAAACCCGTAGATATGCACCGACATACATTAAAAAAAAACATACCTACGCGCCGAATTGAGAACCTCCTCCTTTTTTGGAAGTCGGTTAACAAATTAACACTTTAAAGCTATTTCGCAAACGGAACCCTGAATCGAAAAATGGTTTTACCATAGCCCCAGTATTTTTGAACGACACCGCAAATCATGGGATGTACCTACACAAAAAATCATCCTCACTTTAACCTAGTTACCTACTTGGGTTTCTACATATTTTTTTTTCAAAATTTTATTCGTGATTAATACGTAAATAATATATAGCCATGCCTAGTTACGACTTTGTAGTGCTAAGAGCCTCTGAACCGTCATGGCCAAGGAACAGTCATGGCGAAACTATAATTCCTTGTTGACAACGGAACTCCAAACAATGGAGAATAATGTATTTAGGTACCTATTTGTTCCATGTATGAAAAATATTATGACAAGTTATTTTATTTTAATTTTGTTGAATTAATTATTAATTGTAAATCGGATATAATATTATGCAGTGATGTATTATAATAATTTGCACACTAATAAAATAGTTGAATATGTCAGCGCAAAATAATTTTATGACCTAATAATTATTGTACCTACCCCATTCTTGCAAATAAATTATTATATTCTATTCTATTCTACCGCCAATGGTGATACCTGTTTTTTTTATATATTGTATAGCGAGCAAACGAGCAGGCGGGTCACCTGATGGTAAGTGATTACCGCCGCCCATGAACATTTGCAGCACCAGAGGAACCGCCAATGCGTTGCTGGCTTTTAAGATATTTGTTTATCCGCCCTTTGAAGAGCCCCATATTATAATCATAAGGGAACACAGAAGATGGAAGCTGGTTCCACAATTTGCGGGTACGTCATACGTGGCAGAAATGACCTGGAATAACGGGTGGTGGATGAAGACCAGGCATCCAGGTGGTGAGGATGAAATTTGTTTCTGCGACGTAGGGTGCGACTGGAGAACACGGAAGGTGGTATTAGATTGAATAACTCCTCGGAGCACTCCCCATTGTAGAGACGATAGAACACACAAAGAGAACTAACGTCTCTTCGGTGCTCTAGAGACTCCACCGTGCAAGTAATTTTGGGATTATCTACGAGTCGAACTGCCCGCATTTGTATCCGGTCAAATGGAAGAAGCTGGTACTGGTGTGCTCCGGCCCAGAGGTGAGAGCAGTACTCCATGTGGGGCCAAACTTGCGCTTTATACAGCAGAAGCCTGTGCTTAGGCGCAAAGTATCTTTTCGCTTTATTAATTAATATTTTTCTGGATGCATCCAACAAATGGTTGGAAAAGCAGAATTCTAGAGATGAGAGACGGCGGTTTTTTAAATAATTTATTCTACCCTTAACTGCAATCTCACTTATGGTTATAGGGATGATGGAATCTAAGATAGTAGCGGGCTAAACTGGTAGGCAGTAATATCAAACGAGTTCTACATGGCATCGTACCGGAACGCCTAAATCGCTTGTCTATTTTGCTACTTTTTGCCGGTAGCATGGTAACTAGCCACAGCCGAAGCCTCCCATCAGACCAGACCTGACACAGTTTAGAGTTTCAAATTCTCAAATTGAATTCGCCGGGATTGAACCCGGGACCTTCTACATCCAGAGGTGAGCGCATAATACTGTTACGGGCTGGGGTTATGTTAACCAGAGAGAGATGCTGTATGTTTCACAATAATTTATTGGTCTTACATAGTCGAGGGCAACTGGTACACTGTACACTTTTCTTCTCTTGTCATGACTTCTTCATTCATCTTGAGGTTGTTGCTTCGTTGACTGCTGATTTGGAACTCTATCAATGTCTGGACGCAGCGCCTTTTTATACCCCTCAGGCCGATATTCCAGAATATAAAACTGTTCAAATTCAAATACCACATGATTTCTTCTTAATTTCAGTTGAACGGTAACATTTCAAAAGAGGTATTACTGGCTAAATCCCCAATAAAAACATTAACACCATTCTGTCCCTTTTTCTCATTTGCCAAACCCATTCTTTCCTTATCTCTGTCACTAGACAGCTGGCTTGTCGTAGAACGTTAATTTTGACTGATAATTACTTGACATAATGGTTGTTTACTTAGTTACGCGTAAATTCACCTAGTTACGCGACACTGCCCCCTTCTAAAAGAAATGCTCGTCCCGAGCATTATTACTGCCTTGCCAGACGATCTACATGTTCAAACTAAGCTTGACTTCGTAAGGGGTGTAGTACCCGGCAACTTATTGATCACCTTCTCTTTCAAACTTACTTCAATCTTAATGTCTACTGTCTCCATTTCTACCGCCTCCACCGTCTCCTCCATCTCTACCGTCTCCGCTATCTCTACCGTCTCCGCTATCTCTACCGTCTCCGCCATCTCTACCGTCTCCGCCATCTCTTCCGACTCCACCATCTCTACCGTCTCCGCCATCTCTTCCGTCTCCACCATCTCTTCCGTCTCCGCCATCTCTACCGTCTCCCCCATCTCTACCGTCTCCTCCATCTCTACCGTCTCCTCCATCTCTACCGTCTCCTCCATCTCTACCGTCTTCGTCTCCTCAGCCAACTTCTCCACGGCAAGCTCTGCCGTCACCTTCACGGCAACCTCTGCTTCCACTTTCCCCACGATAACCTCTGCCGCCACCTTTTCCACGACAACCTCTCCCGCCACCTTCTCCACGACAACCTCTGCCGCCACCTTCTCCACGACAACCTCTGCCGCCATCTTCTCCACGGCAACCTCTGCCGTCACCTTCTCCGCGGCAACCTCTGCCGCCACCTTCTCCGCGGCAACCTCTGCCGCCACCTTCTCCACGACAACCTCTGCCGCCACCTTCTCCACGGCAACCTCTGCCGTCACCTTCTCTGCGGCAACCTCTGCCGCCACCTTCTCTACCGCCACCATCTTCTCTAATGCCGCCCACTCTAGCGCCGCCTTCTCTCGTCTTCTCCGCCTCCTCTCCTCAACTTCGTCCTTCGCCTTCCGCAAACTTTCACAACAACTGTGCAATTTCTCGTCCAATTGTCCTAATCGTGCCCAATGCACAATAGCCTTGTTGTCGGCAGGACGCGAGCGGTCTCCTGCAGATTCCACCATTGCACGTATGGTGACACCCTCTTTTGTTGCCCTCGGTACCACAGGCATCTCTCTCGATCCCACTTCTGACACCAATTGTTACGGGCTGGGGTTATGTTAACCAGAGAGAGATGCTGTATGTTTCACAATAATTTATTGGTCTTACATAGTCGAGGGCAACTGGTACACTGTACACTTTTCTTCTCTTGTCATGACTTCTTCATTCATCTTGAGGTTGTTGCTTCGTTGACTGCTGATTTGGAACTCTATCAATGTCTGGACGCAGCGCCTTTTTATACCCCTCAGGCCGATATTCCAGAATATAAAACTGTTCAAATTCAAATACCACATGATTTCTTCTTAATTTCAGTTGACCGGTAACATTTCAAAAGAGGTATTACTGGCTAAATCCCCAATAAAAACATTAACACCATTCTGTCCCTTTTTCTCATTTGCCAAACCCATTCTTTCCTTATCTCTGTCACTAGACAGCTGGCTTGTCGTAGAACGTTAATTTTGACTGATAATTACTTGACATAATGGTTGTTTACTTAGTTACGCGTAAATTCACCTAGTTACGCGACAATACCTACTCAGCAGTTGCTTTTCTCACAAAGCTTTTTATTCCTAGCCTTTATAGTTCATACACATATGGGTTTAACGACACAGAATCCTGTTTCTTTGTTCGAAAACCTCGCTATCCTACGAACTTGGGCCGGTGAAATCACACGTCCAAGAATGTTAAAAGCTAAGCCTAGTCGCCTAAAAAAACACGGCATATCTCTCTAAAAGCTTGTACAGACGATAAGCTTTTGCGAGCTAAAAAAAAGTCGACCGTAATCAGTGCAGCCAAGCGAAAAGTAACTGTAGGAAAGTATACATGACCTGAGAAGCCTGTATACAATATACAACCAAGTCAAGACTCGCAGTATGACCGTAGCCGCCTAGCGGTCAAGGCCTCAGCCCAGTGCCTAGCGCGGAATTTAAAAAAGTTGAAATAAAAGCGCGCGCGTAACTGTCACTGTCATTTTTCTATTTTCGACGGTGCTTAATTTTAAAAAAACGTTTATTTTTTTTAATTTAAGCTTTCCGGATTCTACGTTATTTGTATTTAATATAGGACGATTAGTTAGGAATAACTGTTTATGTGGCGGTGGATAATGAGTTCGTGATGGTGTGTAGTGGAGACCGTTAAACAGGTGAATAAATTTAATTTTATTAAGTATTTATATTTTTTAAAAGGTTTTTATCATGTCATGATCATAGACAATATTTTCACGATGATTTTTAGATTTGGAACCGTTGTTTTCAAATGAAAAAAAAATCGAGAGTCGTTTAGAAATGCTACTACGTCTTGAATTAATTTAATTGGTAGAAAGCACAAAAAAAGTTCAAAGACATGGATGAAAGAGCCCGTTTTTTATAGCTTTATCAGTGCTCAGCCGAGACGATCGGGAATATAACGGCCCTGCAATCATAGGTTGTTGCTCTTCCTACTGGCCGCTCTACAGAAATAAAACCAGAATGTTTATTAAAGGAAAGCCAGGCTTTAGACCCTTGCGATTTAGTTACTTTAACGAGCTAATTTATTATCACTGTTACCTTAATAGATATACCTACTTAGCGCAATTTGAAAATAGCTATGTGGACTTAAGTAGCTTTATTTATTTTTATGATTCAACTTCGACGAAGACTTTGATATTATTAAATTAAGTAAAAAAATATTTATTAAATACCCTCAACTTGTCCCTCAAATGTCTCATCTCAAAAACATTTCATAAGGAAGCGTTTTATTAATTAATTCTTGTACCAATCATTTCTTATAACTGAAAACGTAATATCAAACAATGAAAAGTACGTGCACAAAGGCAAACATATCTCTACTGGAGAGATTATACTTCAAGCAGCCCTTTTTTAAAGCTTTTAACTTTGGTAACGAACTTTGTAAATCATAGATCAAAGGTTATAAACGAAAATAATGTGCCCATTTCAATTATTTCTTAAAGTTGCATTATTATTATGAAAATTTTCGAGAAAATTCTAAAATTATTAGGTTTACTTATTGCAATTTATTTTATTTTTATTTGCGGTTTAATTTGAAATTGATTGCAGTCATAAAAAAATAATCTATAAAAAATATTAAAATAAGGCTTCTTCTTCTTTCTGAGGGTCTTAAATAATTCTATTTGCAACTATAAAAAAGTTATAAAAAAAGAGTGCGGCCGGTCGTGAGTTTGTGTTGGTCGCGTTCCGTTGTGTAAATGTAGGTCAGTGAAATGAACGAAACACGGTCCCGTATGGAATCCGACCCGGACCGAACGCGGCCGATTTTGTCGCACCAACATTTGACATACATTTTTATATTATTTATTCTTCATTCAAATTTTATTTTTCGCGAGTCGTAAAGTTGACTGTTTAATAACCCAACTGGATTCTTTTTTTTAAACTGGCGAGACAAAGGCCTTTGCTGCCAGCAGTGGTCTTGTGGTCTTATCAAGTTATTACAAAATCTTAGTATTACTTAGTATTTCAAAATTAAAAAGCTCTTTAAAAATAAATTTGCATATAAGTAGGTACTATTTTTTGAAACAACATTTTTTTTTTTTTTTATCCACTACAAGCTAGCCCTTGACTACGATCTCACCTGATGGTAAGTGATGATGCAGTCTAAGATGGTAGCGGGCTAACCTGTAAGGGGCATGGCAGTTTCTACACGGCATCGTACTGGAACGCTAAATCGCTTGGCGGCACGTCTTTGCCGGTAGGGTGGTAACTAGCCACGGCCGAAGCCTCCCACCAGGCCAGACCAGGGAAAATTCAGAAATTATAAATTCCCAAATTGACCCTGCCGGGGATCGAACCCAGGACCTCCGCACGTTAAGGCAACAGCGCTACACACTGCGCCACGGAGGTTGTCAAAAATAAAACATAAAAATAAACTTTTACGTTACAAAAATGCCGGACGGAATGACCCAAAAAAAACCACATTCGGCAAAGGTCGACAAAATAAAGCCTAAATATTAAAAAATAACTTTCGTATCGCAAGAATTTTACTTACATTTCAAATTTCAATTGACTTACTTTCGAGATAAGCTGAGATAAGCAGGTTCTGAGGTCATTAACATCGGTTTAGCTGGGAAACAGAAAGTATGGGTACTGCCGTTATTTAGACGTTGCGATGAAAGCCTGTATGTCTTTGACATAGTGTCCTTGTTATTTCGATGTCGGCCAAAAATGTCGGCCTAATCTTTGACTCGTCAATTTTTTATAGTCACTTAATTAATAAAATCATATCGGTTAATTTTTTTCGAACGATATTATCATTCATCTCTGTGATCATAATTTAATATTAGTTATTAATTACCTCCTTTTTCTCTCTCGACCTCTTTCCTTAATTAAACACAGTAAAGGTCCATTACTAAACACCAGTCTCCATCAATATAAATGTAGGTACTAGATGGGCCCTTTCATAGAAAAAAGTTGGGCATCTGACCTGTAGAGCGCGCTCCACACCTCTATAACCCTGTCCATTATCCCCGCCATAGCGCTGTCCCGCTTTTCAGACTAGATGGCGTTAGTAAAATAGATCCACATTCTTTGTTTGGCAGGGTCCGTCTATGTAAATTGAGGTCGTTGCCAGTCTCCTCTCAGAATAAATGAGGTTAGGCCATAGCCCACAGTGCTGGCCAACTGCGTATTGGCAGACTTCACATACCTACCTTTGAGAACATTATGAAGAACTATTGGTCATGTAGGTTTCATCACGATGTTTTCCTTCACCGTTATTTAAAGCAAGTAATATTGATTTGCTTAAAACGTACATAAATAATACTCAGAAAAGTCAGAACTAGCGAATGCCCAAGACTTCGTCTGCGTGGTTTGAGGTTTTTTGGTTCCCGCAGGAAATCTTTAATTTTCCGGGTTAAAATGTAGCCTATGTGTTATTCCAGACTATAATCTACCCCTGTGCCAAATTTCATCCAGATCCGTTCAGCCGTTCTGACGTGAAAGAGTAACAAACATCCAAACAAAAAATTTAAAAAAATACTTGAAAATTTTCGCGTTTATAATATTAGTTAGGATGTGGTTTTATTCCACAATGATGCCTTTCAAAGAAAAGGCGCTTAATTTGAGGAATTTATCGTGTTGAAACACTCCGGCTATGAGCTTTGAAAGTTAACAAGTAGGTAACTACCAATATAAACTCAGATCACGAACAAATTATTATTGTACCTATTAAGCAAATTACATGCTTCCTAGTCTCGGAGTTGCAAGCCAGAATACATCCATACTTACATTTCCTACTATGTATTATTACAAATCCGAAACTGTGTATGTCTGTCTGCTACGCTTTCAGGGCCCAACTTTTCAACGGATTTTGAAGAAATTTGGTGCAGCGATAGGTTGCAACCCGGAAAACCGGAGTGTTTCCGGGGGAATCAAACTATCTTAAAAAACACTCGGAAAAAGTCGCGGGCATCATCTAGTGAATTAATAATTATATCTATAAAAAGTTTCCCTATACCACATATTAGATAATGTAGAACTTTATCTTCAAAGTTGAAAGCGCAATTAGCAAAATCATCATCAAAATGCAATACGGAAAATCTATAGATACTTTGCCTTCCCGGATGGATAGTTTGGCTACTTTGTGTGAAGCCAGGATGGGTCATTAGTCATAACTCAAATCCATAAACACACATTCGTATTTTATAAATACGAATGTGTGTTTGTTTGTTGGTTTATTCTTCAATTTATTTTAACCCGTGCATTTGGGGATTTAACAGCTAGTCAAATCAGCAACTTTTTCAAATTTCAAAACGCGGTCACTTAGTATATATAGGTTTTTGTATAGAATACTGAATTGTGACGACATCAAAAGTCAACGCACTTTTTAATTTAATCGCTAATTTAAAATGGTTAATCAAACGTGAATATTACGGCTTTTGGCAGGTCCTCTATTTACTCGTAATAGTCACTAAAAATAATTAATTTTTTTCATAGGCAACTTCCCAATTATATAGAGTAAAGAGTTCCCGCGGGAATCAAAAATTCAATCCACACGGACGAAGTCGCGGGCATCATCTAGTCAAGTCAACATAAAAATCTTGAAAATGGCTTTATCCATTCAAAACTCAGGAAATGCACCTACAGAGATTATAGGTAATGCTAAACGTATAATTTCGCAACTCGCCCGCATGGTGCGCGGTTGTGAAACTGTTGTGAAATGGAAACCAATTGATATGATAGCACTTGTATAATTTAAATTATGTATCTTTGGGATTTTCTTTTTTTTATGCAATAAAAAAAGTTTTAGACAACCTCTCGAGTTTCGTGATCTATACTAATATTATAAATGCGAAAGTTTGGATGGATGGAAGGATGTATGTATGGATGTTTGTTACTCAATCACGCCAGACCGGCTGATCATGATGAAATTTGGCACAGAGATAGATTATAGTCTGGAATAACACAGGCTAATAGCTTATAGTTTCAGAATTTTCTGTGGTCTGGTCTGGTGGAAAGCTTCAGCCGTGGCTTGTTACCACCCAAGCGACAAAGACATGCAATGCAGCGATTTAGTAAAGCGTAAAGTACGATGCCATGTTAAAACTAAATAGAGGAATATAGGTTTAGTATAACTGCCATAACAGTTTAGCCCTCTACCATCTTAGAATCACCACTTACCACCAGGTGAGATCGCGGTCAAGCCAACGATTAAAAACAATAACTCGGAATTGAAAACGAGATAATTCTCGATTATTTATCACTAGCTGATGCCCGCGACTTAGTCAGCGCGATTGAGGTTTTTTTGTTCCCATACGGGAACTCTAATTTTCCAGAATAAAAAGTAGCCTATGGGCTATTCTGGACTATAATATATCTATCTCTGTGCCAAATTTCATCCGGATCCGTTCCGCCGTTGTGGCGTGATTGAGTAACAAACATCCATCCATCCATACAAACTTTCGCATTTATAATATTAGTATTGATTAGTATAGACTACTGCGTTGTTCGTTGTTTGAACGTTAATAAAAACAGTAAAGAGGTATAAAAAATATTTACAAAGTGCATTAACAAAAGTCTCACCGTCTTTATCCTCGCAGGGAAAAAAAAAACTGTAGTGCGAATATAAAAATACTTTATTAACATACAATGAGCAGAAAAACATTTGTATGCCGAGAGACGGTCGCAAAATTTGACACACCAGTACTTCATCAAAACTAGTGAACATAATTGAAAAAAATAAAACACGACTGCTCTCCCATATGGATTTTTTTATAAGAGACAACGGGCTAGTATTTTGGATTTAACATATATTCTGTGAACCTGGTGTAGGACTAAATAGTCGTGGTAGCAAGTATTTCTGTGATCCGGGAGCAGTGACAGGCTGTGATATTTTACTACCAAGTATTTGTAGCTGTGACATATTTGCCTGACCTCTACAAAGGAGCTATAAGATGCAGTTACGGCTGATACAGTTAATTACAATAAAACTAACTTACAGATAAGGTGTCAATAGGATGCTAAAATTGCGTGCCCATGTAATTTAGAAAGTTTATGACAAGTCACTTTGAAACCATTGCAAATTTACCTGCGCATCTGATGCCTTCCATACTTTCTTTTGAGTAATCATTTGAGAGCTTAAAACGTAATATTTGAACTATTAAAGGAGTTCATACATGTTTTTTGACATAAAGGTATCTGTGAACTCCTTAAATTTGACTAGATGATGTTAGCGACTTCGTCCGCGTGGATTAACACGTTTTGTTTCCCCCGGAACTCCTTAGTTTCCCGGGATAAAATGTTTTTTTTCATCAGATATCATCAAAATTGGTTGAAAAGATGGGCCGTTAAAGCATAGCAGACAGACAGATAGCGCATTTATAATATAATATGGATTATCCGTTTGACAAAAAGTATACGATTACATACGATTTTCTTACACAATCGCTCAATAATTAATTGCAAGTGTCTTCTTGCTCTAATACATTTTTGGTCGTCTCTTGGATTATTTTTGTATGAAGTTAAAGATGCATATCACGTTACAGTGTAAAATCGGATGCAATAAGTGCGGAAGTTTGTGTTTAGACAAAATGGCGTAAAATATATTTTGATTTCAAACGCACCACAAAAATGAGTACGTAAAAGTTCTTGGTTATTCTTCTCTGTAGGCATGGTATACCGTACCAGTGGTCGCAATCATTTGCGCCAATCATTTAGTCGCGTCTGAACTTGACCGCAAGACGCGTCGCAATAGCTTTGCACTATAGACAGATATAATAATAATGTCCTCCCGATCGAATTTCGACCACGGTGGCCAAACTCCACAGAGATTAGCCATCTGCGCGGGAGATATTATAGTGCACAAGTGTGTGCGCATACACAGGTGCACTCTCTGTTCCTTCACTCTCATAGCCCGATGGGACGGAAGATCCAACACGACCGGAGAGAGATCAGGCGCAGGACCGACGGCTTAACGTGCTCTCCGAGGCACGGGGGTGCAACACCGCCAACTTCCTAACTGCGTGCTAGGACTGAGAATTTCTTGTCAGAAAAACACTTGTTATAGCCCGGCCCGAGACTCGAACCCGAGACCTCGTCGGCCGCAGTCGAACATGCTAACCACTAGACCAACGAGGCAGTTATAATGAAGACATATAATGAAGATATGAAACTTACACTCGCGTATAGATCCAAGCTATCACGGTTGTTTGTTTTATCTATTTTTGTTACAAGTGAAAGCGATATTCAATAAAAAGTACTACAGCATCATAAGTAACATACATAAACTTAATAAGCGAGATTAAAATAAATTAATCAACCCACTTTAGTGTAGTACCGTTAGGATAATAGACGTAAACAGCGCGAGAAATCCGACCAGTCCTAGGCGCCTTCCGAGAGAAATTGTTTCATTAGATAGTACCTTTAATACGGCCTGCGTTATTTTCTCCCTATTCCTACTAAGATTATGTTAGCTTAATCTAGACTTCTATCCATTCTCGATTATGCAGGCGCAAGGTACGAGTATCTTGATTTAACTGAGGACCAACAAAAAAATTTGGGGCAATTCAAAATTTAGGTTTATATTTGTTTAGGTTACGTTTGCGTAAATATGACCACCACCACTACAGCCCCTGCTGGGCACATGCCTTCACTCTCATAGGAGAGAGGGAATTAGAGCTTAAATCCACCACGCTGCTGGCTGCTGCAATGCGGGTAGGCGGGTTTTAATGAGTACTATCATGTTAGCGATAATAACTGGGACCGACGGCTTAACGTGCTCTCCGAGGCACGGGGATGAAACACCGCCGACGTTCTAACTCCGGGCTAGTATTGAGAATTTCTAGTCAGAAAAACGCAATCCTTAAGGCCCGACCCGGAATTCGAACCCGGGATCATCGGCCGCAGTCGAACATGCTATCCACTAGACCAACGAGGCAGTTATGACTATGTCTCTGTATTTCGTTCAAATCTCAAGTGGTTATCCACGCTGGCATTTTCATAATTATTGTTTCCCTTCTGTACTGTGTATTGTTTAATCCTATGACTCCAAGCTATTTATAGGAAAATTTTAAATATAATGGTCATGACAGACCAGAAAGATTTATTCAGTCAGCCGTCAGCCGGAAAACTCGTTCTTGCAGTACCTACATATCGGACAACATATTTTAAAATTTCATTAAAATGGTTCAAGGCCATTGAATGAAGCCCTCTCAAATACATCGATCTAAAACTCTTAAATAAGTTTAAAATTGACGTGAATATCTCATTGGAGTTAGGATTGAAAATAGGTACTTAAATGATAAATGATTTATTTATTTCACGTAGGACAACTTGTGTCACTTAATATGTTATACGTTAAGACTCAAATAATACTAAAAAAGTACACAAGTGCACGTAATACGAGTTAAAAACTTAGCTACATAAAAAATGTCAAAGACGCCCATTTTTTTGGATGTTAAAGTCGTCATATCGATTTTATTCGTGTAAAATGTAGCCTGTCACTAGGACGATAATAACGAAACGATTGACACCTCATTCATCAAAATCGGCTCAGTACTTTAGTTGCTACGGTGGAACATCTAAATATATATAAATCACGTGTCACGTTGTTTGTCCGCGATGGACTCCTAAACTACTTGACCGATTTTAAATTAAATTTACACACCATGTGCAGTTTGATCCAACTTGAAAGATAGGATAGCTTACATCTTAATTTATAGCCGCAATAGGTATTATTTTATCTCGGATTTGCAATGTAAGACGGAGAAAAAACGTTTCTTACGAAAAGACCATTCCACGCGGACGAAGTCGCGGGAATCAGCTAGTACCTATATAAATACAAACATAGTTTCACATTTGCCGTAGTCGGGTAAAAATAAAATATATGAAACATACCGATTACTTAGGCTGTCACCGAGGATGTTCTATTAAAGTTGTATTATTAATAATATTAATATCATTATTATTCAGCAGTCACAGACAGTAAATACCCGATATTATCTGTGGCGTGACATTTACTAATGGTTTAATTATCTGTGATGACATTTTACGCTCTCGAAGCCGTTACGAACGGTAATCGGGTTAGATTTTAACTGTAATTTTTATTTTTCGCCTGAGATGGTGATTATTACAGGAAGCTAGTTGAAATAATATCATACCTAGATGTAATTTGTCGCAATAAAATTAAAAATCTAGTTAATTGTTAATTACATCTAATTTATTTTAGTCTTTATAAATAACTGTTAATGATTTAATGTTATCTGTATTATGTTACGTAATGGAGATAATGCTGCTAGTTTTTTTTGTTGTAAAACATGATAATTAGGTTAATAATTGTTACATTTTAGTCTCAAACTCAAACTCAACTTTTTTATTCAAATAAACTAATTAAAAGTGCTTTTGAATTGTCGAGTGAATCTACCACTGATTAGGAATGCCTTTCCTACCGAGAAGAACTAGCAAGAAATTCGATAGTAGCTCTTTTTAAAAAAATCATTTACAATAAAACATCAATATGTATAAGTAACCGCTGTCCTTAGCATTGCTGGAGCGAGTCAAAAAGTCATGCTCTTTTATCATTTACATAATCTTCAACTTCTACTGCTCATGAAAAAAAGCTTATTATACACAAGCTTTTTATCAGGAGCTTTTTTCATTAAAAGTATGCTCCTGAAAAAAAGATTATGTACAACAAGCTTTTTTTCAGGAGCATACTTATAATGAATTTCTTAAATTTGTGAAAAGGCAAGTTTCAAATAGGTTGTGGATTTTCTTTATAGAATAGAATTTAAAATTATTTTAAAACTGCTGATGCCCGCGACTTTGTCCGCGTGAAATAAGTTTTTTAAATTCCCACGGGAACTCCCTAATTTTTCGGCTTAATATATAGCGTATGACACTCACAAATAATGTGGCATTCTATTGATACCAGAATTTTCATAATCGGTTCAGTAGATCCGGAGATTACCCCCTACAACGTCACAAACCCACAAACTTTACCTCTTTATAATATTATAATAGTACCTACAGATTAGTCTAGGACTGAAACATCAATTCCCAATGTAACGAATGTAAACCTGTATGTAAGTTAGTCCATCACTTAGTGATGATAGAATACGTAATCGGCGATAATTTGTAATTTGGTCAGTGTATGTGGGTCAGACTACCGTTAGCGCGTGGCGGGACGTGTGAAAGTTGTGCGCCGGCCACCTTGTACTAGGCTACGAGAAGATGCGAGTTGATATGGACCCGACTTTGTCTGACTCGTCTTCTTACAATATTGGATGGAAGCAGGCGTTACTTCATCTTTGAAGCTTTCATCTTCTACGGGTGCCTCTCCGATCAACGAAGGTTGGCAGTCGGCTTTGTGTATTCTTTTCGGTTCTTCGCAAGGCGAAAAAATTCTGCGGCACTTGCGATTCCGGTCCACTCCCGTATGTTGCGAAGCCAAGACTTTTTTCTGCGACCAACGCCTCTGTTTCCAGGAACTTTTCCCATCATGATGAGTTGCAGGAGTTCGTATCTCTCGTGCCTCAACACGTGACCCAAATATGCGACTTTTCTCAGCTTGACAGTCGGCAAAAGTTTGCGTGTTTGATTGACGCGTCGTAGAACTTCCTCATTCATGACTTTATGAGTCCAGCATACGCCTATATGCCCAAATCTCAAATGCCTCTATCCGTTTCCTGAGGTCTTCTTCAATCGTCCAAGCCTCACATCCGTATAGAAGTATGGGCCAGATGTAGCACTGTAGGAGTCGAATGCGCAAAGAGATCTTAAGTTTGCGTTGCAGAGACCTTTCTTCTGGTAAAGGTACTACGAGATATTTCAATCCGAGTTTTAATTTCCTGATCGCTGTTCCATTACATTCAGCCAAGTACCTAACTAAATATTTGTATTTGCACACTCTCTCCAGTTTTTGGCCTGCTACGACTTCAACACTATTTATAGAAGCTTTAATTCGCTACAATCCGCCAAAACAGACATTTTTTTTTATCCTCTACAAGCTAGCCCTTGACTGCGATCTCACCTGATGGTAAGTGATGATGCAGTCTAAAATGGTAGCGGGCTAACCTGTAAAGTCATTTACAATCGTGCATTGTTGAGTCAACATCTGAGGATGCTCCGATGTCGGAATGAAACGTACGTTGAGAGTAATTTGGATATTTGTGTGGTGTGGTGTTGTGCCGGTGTGAATTGCTGGCTTGTTTGGCGGTGAATATCGCAAGATTCAAGCTGTATCATATAGTTTTGTCTGCTTTGGCGGATTATAGCGTATACTTGAAAGTAGAAATTAGAAACTGAATTTATTTTCTCCACTACATGTTAGCCCTTGATTGCGATCTAAGTGTAAGTGATCTAATGGTAAGTGATGCAATGCATTCAAAGATGGTAGCGGGCTAGCCTGTTAGGGGTATGGCAGTTAAATTAAACCCATACTCCTAATCGGTTTCTACACGGCATCATACCAGAACGGTATCTCTTGGCGACACGTCTTTGCCGTTAGGGTAGTAACTAGCCATGGCCGACGCCTCCCACCAGGCCAGACCAGAGAAAATTCAGAAATTATAAATTCCAAAATTGACCCTGCCTGGGATTGAACCCGCAACCTCCCACGTTGAAGCAACAGCGCTTAACACTGCGCCAGGTCAAAACATTACCATCGTAGCCACTAAATAAACTGAACTTAATTAAACATTAGCTATAAGCCACAAGTAGTTAACTTGCAGAGTTCCAATAGGACAGACGAACCTACAATTATAACTGTGCCGCACAGCCTTCCGCAATCCAGTGGTTTAGTGTTAACGGTCGGCTCATTTCCTTAGCGGTACTTCAGGGCGGTTTTCCATGGCCCTTTTAAAGCTATACGAGAAATTTATATTAACAAACTAGCTGATGCCCGCGACTCGTGGATTGAGGATTTTTGGCTCCCGCGGGAACTAATTTTTCGGGATAAAAAGTTGCCTATGTGGTATTCTAGACTATAATCTATCTCTGTGCCAAATTTCATCCAGATCCGTTCAGCCATTGTGGCGTGATAGAGTGACACACATCCATCCATCCATACATCCATCCACACTTTCGCGTTTATAATATTAGTATTAGTATAGAAGATATATTAACAAATTATTATAGTACACTTATTGTGTATGTGTGTATGACACTACGAGACGAAATGAAACTCGTGACTTCGTCCGCATAGTTAAGGTTCCACGGGAACTCTTAAATTTTCCGGAGTAAAAGATATCCTATGTCCTTCCCTGGGATTTAGAATTTCATCAAAATTGTTTGAAGTTATGGGTCTTAATAACGTAACAGACAGACGGATATAGCTACACTTCCGCATTTATAATATTACTAGATGATGCCCGCGACTTCGTCCGCGTGGATTAAGATTTTTTTTGATTCCCGCGGGAACTCTTTAGTTTTCCGGGATAAATGTAGCCTATACCTATACGAAATTTCATCAAAATCGGTTGAACAGATGGGCCGTGAAAGCGTAGCAGACAGACAGACAGACAGACACACTTTTGCATTTATATTATTACTAGATGATTCCCGCGACTTTGTCCGCGTGGATTAGATTTTTGATTCCCGCGGGAACTCCTTAATTTTCCGGGATAAAAAGTAGCCTATGTCCTTCCCCGGGATACCATCTACCCCTATATCAAATTTCATCAAAATCGGGTGAAGAGACATTTTTTTTATTCCCGCGGGAACTCTTTAATTTTCCGGGATAAAAAGTAGCCTATGTCCTTCCC
Organism: Erebia aethiops; assembly: GCA_923060345.2. Lineage (NCBI taxonomy): Eukaryota > Metazoa > Arthropoda > Insecta > Lepidoptera > Nymphalidae > Erebia > Erebia aethiops. The sequence goes on along the minus strand of OV281087.1, from coordinate 4,203,829 downwards.
CGGGATACCATCTACCCCTGTACCAAATTTCAGCAAAATCGGTTGTAAAGATGGGCCGGGAAAGCGTAGCAGACAGACAGACAGACAGACAGACAGACAGACAGAAACACTTTCGCATTTATAATATTAGTATGGATAAGTATGGAAGTATGGATATATAGTATGGATGTAGTATGTTCTGTAGGTTACTACGTCAATAGTTCAACTCACATCATAATTAAATATGTACATACATTATTTTACCTTTTTAACACTATAATTTCGTATCTATAGGTATGTATACTTATAATGTAAACTGATCTCAAATTCAAAAAAGATAAACAAAAATTCAAAAGTCTTTATTTGCAGAAACATTTTTTACAATGAGATGTTACCTATTTGTTAGTTTTCCAGTAGAAATGTTTCACCTTATAATCAGGCATGCAAAATTATATTTGTTTATATTATGATTTACTTAAAATTTAAAAATTCATCCATTGTGATAAATGATTAAATGATTTATTTATTTCATGTAAGACAACTTGTGCCACTTATGATACGTTAGGACTCTCTACCACCGGTTCGGAAAGCTGCTATCCTAGTTTGTGTCCTAGTTAGTCCTCGGTTAAGTCTAAGTTACACTTAGGTAATCATAATACCCGCGATACAGGATTCCCGCGACTTCGTCCGCGTGGATTAAGATTTTTGATTCCCGCGGGAACTCGTTAATTTTCCGGGATAAAAAGTAGCCTATGTCCTTCCCCGGGAAACCATCTACCCCTGTACCAAATTTTATCAAAATCGGGTGAAGAGACAGTTTTTTTTATTCCCGCGGGAACTCTTTATTTTTCCGGGATAAAAAGTAGCCTATGTCCTTCCCCGGGATACCATCTACCCCTGTACCAAATTTCATCAAAATCGGTTCAACAGGTGGGCCGTGAAAGCGTAGCAGACAGACAGACAGACAGACAGACAGACAGACAGACAGACAGACACACTTTCGCATTTATAATATTATAAGTATGGAAGTATGGATATATAGTATGGATGTAGTATGTTCTGTAGGTTACTACGTCAATAGTTCAACTCACATCATAATTAAATATGTACATACATTATTTTACCTTTTTAACACTATAATTTCGTATCTATAGGTATGTATACTTATAATGTAAACTGATCTCAAATTCAAAAAAGATAAACAAAAATTCAAAAGTCTTTATTTGCAGAAACATTTTTTACAATGAGATGTTACCTATTTGTTAGTTTTCCAGTAGAAATGTTTCACCTTATAATCAGGCATGCAAAATTATATTTGTTTATATTATGATTTACTTAAAATTTAAAAATTCATCCATTGTGATAAATGATTAAATGATTTATTTATTTCATGTAAGACAACTTGTGCCACTTATGATACGTTAGGACTCTCTACCACCGGTTCGGAAAGCTGCTATCCTAGTTTGTGTCCTAGTTAGTCCTCGGTTAAGTCTAAGTTACACTTAGGTAATCATAATACCCGCGATACAGGTTCCCTAGTGGGGCTGTAACTTGTGTATCTCTATATATATAAAAATCAATTGCTGTTCCTTAATCCCGCTAAAACTCGAGAACGGCTGGGCCAATTTAGCTGATTTTGGTTTTGAAATGTTTACAGGAAAGGTTTAAATGGTGAGAAAATATGGAAAAATTTGTTAGTTACGACGCGCGGACGAAGTTGCGGGCATCAGCTAGTTGGCAATAAATATATATTTAATTTTATTTTATAGTAACGTAGGAGTTCAATCGTGTAGCAGTGTAGTATTAATAAAGTCTTGGTTTGCGGTCATTTGGTTTGTTTTAATCGACATACCTATATCAATCTTCTTTTCAAACAATTATTGAAAACAATACGAACAGACATAGCCTAACCTAATTAGGTACTATATAAATTATGCCCGCGTGGAATAGTTATTTTTTGAGTATTATGATAAGTGATATTTTAGGTATTGATTTGTATGAGTTATTTTATATGTAGTTGTTTAAGAGGAATGTGTAACGAGAGTTTACCAGATAAATGTCAATAATGTTGTCTTCTAAACTTAATATCCTACCTCGTTATAAAATATCAATATGTCTTCTCTTTTGTTACAGAAACGAAAACAATGCTTCGGAGATAGTAGCAAACACAAAAACAGACACACAAAAATGGGGCCCCCCATTTCAACATGGCCGACCAGACCACAGACAGATAACAAAGTGTCAAGTGACAAGTGTTTCCTAGTTCACGTCGTGGACAACTTTAGTGCAGTAGTGGGGTTGAATTACACTTTTATGTTTATGTTAATACAAGTGCTGCTTAGTTTGGTTACTGCAAGCCCTGTTATTCTCAGTTTGGATTATTTACAAGGTAATTTTCTTGTTCTTTACTAAAACTCATATTTTTTTATTCCACCACCACCACCACTACAGCTTATTAACGTCCCACGGCTGGGCACAGGCCTGCACTCTCATAGGAGAGAAGGAATTAGAGCTTAGAGATTTTTTTATTCAAATAAACTTATTAAAAGCGCTTTCGAATCGTTGAGTGAATCAACCACTGGTTCGGAATACCATTCCTACCGAGAAGAACCAGCAAGAAACTCGGTGGTTGCTCTTTAAAACAAAAACTATTCCTAACTAAAACATTAAAACGATTACTATTTATCATAAGAATTTCATATATATTAAATACTCTCTGACATTCTTATCTGTCGTCGTCTGAACCGATGGAAGTTCACTGGTAAACAAAAGTCTCCTACATGATTCTCCACAGCACACGATCTTGTGTCATTTGCTTTCAGCCGCTCACAGCTTTTGCTTGTCCATCACTCACAGATATCCATCCTATAACGGTGCACCTACTTGGTCGTATAACGCTGCGCTTTCTGGTGCAAGGACGACATTCAAGCACCTTATTGTTTACTGTTTTTTTAATCCACTAAAAGCTAGCTCTTGACTGCGATATCACCTGATGGTAAGTGATGATGCAGTCTTATATGGTACCGGGCTAAGCTGTTAGGGATATGGCAGTTAAATTAAACTCATACCCCTAGTCGGTTTCTATACGGCATCGTACCGGAACGCTTAATCGCCTGGTGGTACGTCTTTGTCGGAAGGGTGGTAACTAGCCACGGCCCAAGCCTCCCACCAGACAAGACGAAGGTCTCCTGCATGGATATCTACAAAGCACGGTATTGTGCCGCTTGCTTCTAGCGGCTCCCAGCTAGTTACTCGCTCGAGGCCGCCATTAAGAAACCATATTGTTTACTGATTGTTTGTTTAATGATTGTTTAATAGATAGAGGTACCTCCGTCACACGCAACGATAAGTGCTATAATAAGTAGTTACAGTCTGCCATAGGGACAACTGGAGTCAGATTTTTAGATCCAGTATCTAAAAATATATCTATACAAAACCACAGAATACATAATAGTACACAAAACTCAAGGCTAAACGATAAAAATCTAGTATATTTGGCCCGGCCTAGTTATTTTTTAATTTCCGTCAATTTTGCACTCTTAGCTTTCACAAGACTGACCTGACGAAATCTATTTATCTAAGGACCGCAAACTCTACATTTTCTCACATTGATGAAACTAGAATCGAATCCCGGACTTCCACACCGCTGAGTCAGAGGTCGTTACCTCGTACAAGTGTAAGTGATTCCTAATATGGTAACAACCAAAAACGTTTAAACATTCCGCCATTCATTATGCGACAACCGGTAAAAATGGAAAAAGTGAAAATATTTTGACATTTTGTATGTATTAGTCACGCATCGAAAATGTGTAGCCTGTATTAGTCACGCACTACTGACTAATTTTTCTGCGCTTTTCACTTTTAGCTAACTTTTAATTCGTTTAGAAAAAAAAAAATTTTTTTGTAAATTTTTTTCTTATTATTTTTCATATAACCAGCATTGAAAGTGCGAGTTTCAATGCCTGTTGAGCCCCCTGAAACTAGTCAATTTCAGACGAATACGTCATTCAGCGGGTAGAAAACCATCACATTCTGCCCTAGAGCTGAATGACGTAGCAACTAGCAGTCCTCCTTTCAATCCTTTCAGAGTATCTTTTGTTTATTTCAAAACTTTATAATTGACATTTTAACCATCAACTAAACTAAAAGATATCATATTTGTAAACAATCGGGTGATGCCAGCCCTGGCTCGCTCAGGCCGGCAAAATCTTCTGAAATCGTCTTGTTTCACACCTAGGCACACAATATACTATTGCATACATTATTATGACACTTGCCCTATATTTGCATATATATTTTATTAAATAAAAGTTACCCTTCTTGCTACTAGCTATAAAGTTTTAGACTAATACCATATTAGAAGAAATTTATACAAGGAGTTCGATCCCCAGGTGCTTGCCGTCCTCTAAGCTATGTTTGTTTGTTTGTCTGTTACGCTGTCACGACAAAGATGGATTTAAATGAGACTCTGCTTACATGACTCAAACGACTATCTAATTTCAAAGTAAGTACTTACGTACTTACTAGGCATAAATTTCAATAGTTGAATTTAGCAATTAAGTATCTACCTAGATAATAATTATGATATTACTAGCTGATCCGCCTGGTTTCACACGGTATCTTACATAAAGTATTTACCTATGTATCTAAATTTAGTAAGCTACTATCTGATGCCCGCGACTTCGTCCGCGTGGATCTTTTATTTTCCAGGATAAAGAGTAGCCTATGTGGTATACCAGATTATAAACCATCTCTGTGCCAAATATCATCCAGATCCGTAGGTACAGCTGTTCTGGCGTGATTGAGTAACGAACATCCATCCATTCAAACTTTCGTATTTGTAATATTCAGTATAGATTATACTGAACGCAATTGATTTGATTTTACCCGTTGACGAGATCCGCCCGCGTTCTCCAAAATATTCATCATACTTTGATACTTAGGTATATATCAGGAATTTTTACCAATATTGTGTAAAAAATTTTGACGAAATTTATAATATGTTAATATAGGTTTCATCCCGCAGACGGGCATAGGCATATCAAAGTGTTCCTACAGAATTTTTAAAAGAAAACCCACGCGGTCGAAACGCCCTAGCCGTATGGGAAAGTTAGAAACACGTTTCGTCGTGTCGACGTTTTGTCCTGCCTTGTCCGTAGTGTTTCAGCTCTGAGACAAAATTTATATTATACATAGTTTTTTGAGAAGCCGCTTCTTTAGTTTCCACGCTTCCTCACTCCATCATCTTATGATGCAGTGACCCGACTCCGCCTACATTGAGGGGTATACGCAACAAACTTAAGAAATCCGCTTGTAAGATATGTATAAATTATAATACCTAGCTATATATTCAGTTTCACTCCGTCTTTATGTTTGTCACCAATACCATTTTTCATTAAAAGTGTTTTTTTATTGCGAGACATTGAATATATACAATAAAGTCTAGTACATTGAATATGATATTTTTTTATTGAGAGATTGAATTTTCAAAAATCCTTTCTTATATTTTTGGATGTGATATTGCGAAAATTTTTAGCCGGCCGTAGGGCTGGGTCTATTGGTAGCAATATACCTGTCAGTGTTAACCAACCGACCCCAGGAGAGCAGGGCAGTACTATTTTCGAGAATTTGTATTTTTTTCGATACCAATTCACCTGTGGCGCCAAGTTGTCGCGGCATCTGTATTTCCCCACTTTCACTTCCTTTCCGCGGAGGAAGGAGGTCGCATGTGTCATCTTTGAGGACAATGTTGCTGGCGAAGTGCTTTTTTTAGATAAGTGCTTGTTTTCTTTTGTAAGCTGCTTTAGAAAATTTTATTTTACTGACTACAAAGTTTTTTTTTCAACTGACACTGTAAGTGCATTTTTTGAGCAACTGTATTGAAAAATAACGAACGTAGTTATCTTCACAAGCAGTGATTGTCTAGCGGTTAAGACTTCGCCCTCTTTGTGGAGAAGTCGGGTCGATTCCCGCTCCCGATCCCGGGATACAATCGCCGGGAATATCGTTGGTCTTACGCCTAATCTCTCTTCGGTTGTGTCTGATTGCCGTCCCATCGTACTATATTAATGAGAGTGAGGTAATAGATAGCATAGAGCTAGATAGAGCTTGGATACGTCCTACAGCCTATTGACGAATACTTATGAGAACGCACAGTGTGTTTGCGCACAGTAAAATTTCCTGTGTGGCTAATCTATATATATAAAAATGAAACCCGTTTTCCTTGGTCACGGCATCACGCGTGAATGGCTGGACCGATTTCACTAATTCGTTTTTTGTTGTATTTGTTATTATTAGAAGAAGGTTCTTATGGAAAAAAATATTAAGAAAATCTCTCAGAAATATTGAAAAATATACATTTAATTTTGCATACTAAGGCGGTACGAAGTTCGCCGGGTCAGCTAGTCTAAATATAAAAAAGGAAAAAGTGACTGACTAATTGAATGACTGACTGAAATCAGACTGAGATCAAACCACTGGATGAAATTTGGCATACAGATAGGTGTTAGGACGTGGGCATCTGCTAAGAAAGGATTTTTGAAAATTTAACCCCTATAGGTAAAATAGGGGTTTGAGATTAGAAATCAAATCAAACTTAACGTGAGCAAAGCTGCGGGCAAAAACTAGTGAGGTAATAAATAGCACAGAGCCAGTATAGTAGTAGTAATTTATAATTTCTGAATTTTCCCTGGTCTGGCCTGGTGGGAGGCTTCGGCCGTGGCTAGTTACCACCCTACCGGCAAAGACGTGCCGCCAAGCGATTTAGCGTTCCGGTACGATGCCGTGTAGAAACCGAAGGGGTGTGGGTTTAATATAACTGCCATGCCCCTAACAGGTTAGCCCGCTACCATCTTAGACTGCATCATCACTTACCATCAGGTGTGATCGCAGTCAAGGGCTAGCTTGTAGTGGATTAAAAAAAAACATTTCTTGTAGTGATCAAAAAAAACATTTTTCCATTTAGCTTCAAAATAAGTTTTGAAAGCTAGGCTTGAAATTATATACAAATCAAAAAATTCAAAATTCAAAATGATTTTTATTCAAATAAACTTTTACAAGTACTTTTGAATCGTCAAGTGAATCTACCACTGGTTCGGAATTCCATTCCTACCGAGAAGAACCAGCAAGAAAATCAGCGGTTGCTCTTTTGAAAAAAAAAAAATTACAATTTCAATAATTTGTAAAATACATATAGCTGTCCTTAGCATTGCTGGAGCGAGTCAAATCCATGCTCCTTTGTCATTTACGTAATCTCGTATCCTTGAAAATATATATAAAGCTACTATATCCTATCACTAAAAAAGAATTTATTTGAACAGTTATCAAATAACCAGTTTCCTGTGTGGCTTGGCTTGTCTATAGGTACTAATATTATAAAGAGGTAAAGTTTGTAAGGTTGTAGGGGGTAATCTCTGGATCTACTGAACCGATTTTGAAAATTCTGGTAGGTATTTGTGAGTATCGTAGGCTATATATTAACCCGAAAAATTAGGGAGTTCCCGTGGGAATTTAAATACTTATTTCACGCATACGAAGACGCGGGGATCTCCTAGTCACTATTAAAATTTAAAATTGGCGGCAGTAAAATAAACTAACCTGACTTGAAAGCCTCAAAAGAAAACCACGAACTCTATTACATTAATTGATTAATCACATGAATCAAAGTGATCGATCTAAAAGAAATGGCGTCTGAGTCATTTGTGTTCAAAGTATGCCAACGTCCTGAACTGACTCTGGGGCCATACAGCCAACGCTTAAAGCAATACTTAAGCAATATTACTCAAAATGACAGTTTGATGTCACGAACCTTGATGTTCCTAAAATAAGGATTATAATTCTAAAACACGAAAGTCAACAAGAATGAAAAAGCGTTGGCAGTATGGAATCTGAACGGTCTTCACCTATACGTTATGTAAATAATATCTCGAAAATGTTACTCATGTCTATTCGTAATATTTTTTGACGACCTCCCTGGCGCAGTGGTGAGCACTGTTGTCTTCTGGAGGTCCAGGGTTCGATTCCCGGGGTCAATTTGGGAATTTATAATTTCTGAATTTTTCACGTCTGGCGTGGCTAGTTACCACCCTACCTACAAAGACGTGCCGCCAAGCGATGGGTTTAATTTAACTGCCATGTCCCTAACAGGTTAAAGCCCGCTACCGTCTTAGACTCACCACTTACCATCAGGTGAGATTGCAGTTAAGGGCTAACTTGTACTGGAAAAAAAGTGTGCCGCGGTTAAATATTAGTGCAACACTTTTTTAGGACCACCTTCCTGATTCAGTGGTGAGCGTGTTGTATCGATAGCCTCTAAGCGGAGGGTCGGAAGTTCGAATCCCCAGCCCGCAATTTCACGGAGTTATGTGAGTTTTGAGCGCAATCAAAACAAAAATAACTAAATAAAAAAATTTTACTCAAAAAAATTTAACTTTTCTCTATTAAATTTAAAAATAATGGGGAATTGAATATATTATATACCTATTACCTATTATATACCATTATATACGTCAAGGAATATATCAATCCTGAGTTCACGGTGAAGGTTCTCCAGTCCTCCATAATGTGTTCAAATGTGTGTAGAGTCTGCCAATTAACACTTGGCCAGCGTGGCCAACCACGCATGCAGGACCACGGTCCGAAGGCAAGGAATAGGTGGAAAATTGAGATAGGTACTTAATATTATTAGATTCATTGTCCGTCCAGCGATAGTGTTGATAGATCAGACAGTCAGTCAGTCAGTCAGTCAGTCAGTCAGTTATCATTTCTTTTATTAGATGACCTTCCAGTTTTGTGTTGGTTGTATTACAAATTTAATAACATTATCATCTGCTCATTCAGTATGGACCTTTTTTTATTTGGAGACAATAAAACTATATCGAATTGATAATAATACTGCATTCTAGTCTTGAAAGGTCACCCGACCAGAAATAATAATGCGAATTGTTTTTTTACTAACAAAAATGACGTCTTCCACTTAATTTTCTGAGTTATGTGCATTAGGCGATTCTTTTTTAAAACACTTTTTTTTTTTATTCACTAAAAGCTAGCCCTTGAATGCGATCTCACCTGATGGTAAGTGATGATGCAGTCTAAGATGGTAGCGGGCTAACCTGTTAGGGGCATGGCAGTTATATTAAACCCATACCCCTTCGGTTTCTACACGGTATCGTACCGGAACGATAAATCGCTTGGCGGCACGTCTTTGCCGGTAGGGTGGTAACTAGCCACGGCCGAAGCCTCCCATCAGGCCAGACCAGGGAAAATGCAGAAATTATAAATTCCCAAATTGACCCTGCCGGGGATCGAACCCAGGACCTCCGCATGTTAAGGCAACAGCGCTACACACTGCGCCACGGAGGTCGTCGAAAACTTGCTTTAACAGTGAGGAAAACTTGCATGCCTGAAAGTTCATCTCGTTCTCGATGGTGTTACGCCTACCTATCCGCACATGGCGAGCGTTGTGGACTTATTCCCAACTCTTCTCAGTCTGAGAAGAGCCTCGTGCTGCCAGTAGTGAGCCAGCAATGGGTTGATATGATGATATTGAACAATTAAATTAAATGCAATATTTATTTATTCAAATTAGGTACACACACACACACACACAACTACAAAAATTAAACTATACACAATTATAAAACATGATGGTAATAATCAATTACGGTATCTTAAAACTAGATCTAAGTACGTGGGTTCCAAATGCGCCCTGGTCTGAGCAGAGCCCATAAAAAACTCAGCCGGGTTTTCTAAATACTATCACCATCTCACAAACATCGTAAATTTAATCCATACTAATATTATAAATGCGAAAGTGTGCCTGTCTATCTGCTACGCTTTCACGGCCTAATTACTCAACCGATTTTGATAAAATTTGGATCACAGATTGGTTAAATTCATCATGTAGTAGAAATATATCAATTATATTAATTAGCCACGTCTGGAACAATTATTCATTCCCATCCTTTTTTATCATTTAAATAATCCTTTACATTGTATGTAATATATGATTTTTCAATTAGTTAAATGCGTTTTACAAAAAACTTTGAACTACGATTGATGCAACTTTTACGGAACAGGGAGCTACAGCTGATATTCACCCTTCAAAACTGAAACGCGTTGAAATCTTTTATACGAGCGTACTACCGTATGTATGAGTGGCATGGCGAAGACATCAACGCGCCTCATGGGATTGTTAATTTTTTTCTATTTTACCTCTACTATCCTTTGTTAAATACTTTATTTAATATTCTTAGATGCCTTCAGTAATATGCACTAAAAGTAAAGTATAAATTGTTTCTTCGGTAATCTATAGATATTTTACGATTGATGTTGTTGGGAAATCGATGTTACGTATTTTGAATTTTCATTTTCTCTAGCAGAATACAGTGCAACAAGACAAGGGTATTGAGGTGCGTGTCCAAAATCGGAACTAATGCTGCCTTCTCCCTTTTACTTCACGAGTCCGGAGTCACGCCCCCTTTATTTAGTATGGCAACCAAGTGCCATAAGATCCTTGTCGGACTGCAACGAAATGCCACTGAATACTCAGTATAATTATATACTGAGTATTATCAATAAAATATGAAATTTAACTTCTAAGATTACATTTGGGTGTTCTTACTATTAACATGTTTACAGAATAGGTACAAATAAAATTACGTGTTATATTTACTATTAGTGACAGACAAATTTTAGACTTATCCCTTTTATGTTTACCTAGAGATCTGTATCGTGGGGTCCAAAAGTCTTGGCCACAAGTTCTAATAATATTTTATAATGTGACCTTGTAACGCCATCTATCAAGAATCGATCAGTTTAATCTGATTCACCGATTACACAATAGATGTCGCTACTCACTACACTACAATAAAGATGAATTCTATAATTATTTGAGTATTGTCGTGTCCTTGATCTTGGAATATGAATTTTTATCACAATTCAAGCTTTGTTTGTTTGTTATATAAACATAAGATTTAAATGCTTAAACCATTTAATTTTCGTTAGCACAGGGGGTTTTAGTTTATTATTTTTAAAACGTCACCTATGCATTAGGGAATGAATTAGTGACCTAACTTAATTAACTGTCAGCTGACGAAGATGACCTTTTTTAAATTAGTATGAAAAGATCTATTTACAGCGCAGTGTTATAAAAAATCGTCTGCGTGAAACTTTTCCAAAATTAAATAGTTGCAACTGCCTTGCAACTTCATGAAAAATCGCAGCATTGGCAAATTCCGCTAATATAATATACTAGCTGATGCCCGCGACTTCACCCGCGTAGATTAAGGATTTTGGTTCCCGCGGGAACTCATTAATTTTCCGGGATAAAAAGTAGCCTATGGGTTATTCCAGACTATAATCTATCTCTGTGCCAAATTTCATCAAGATCCGTTCAGCCGTTCAGGCGTGATTGAGTAACAAACATCCGTCCATCCATCCATACATCCATCCAAACTTTCGGTATAGATTTATTCAAGATTTAATCATGCCCGCGACTTCGTCAAGAGTGAATTTAGGTTTGTTTCGTCTTCAGAATGCAAGCAAAGTAAGCGGCTGATCCATGAAAACGAAACAGACAGTCAGATGTGCACTGTCTCATTTTTAATTATGGATAAGGATATGCTGAGGCTGTCTTTCCAACTGAGATGTGCAATGTAGCTAAGCATTGAGCGAGTTTGTACCGGGAATGTGCTACGATGCTAAACTATGGATGTGTGTCACACCCACCAATAGGAGCGCTTGATCTTGCGATTTAAGTTAGGCAAATGAAGCACACAAATCAAAACTAGCAACTTGAGTTCGAAGCCAAACGCAGTGTAGCCAAGATAGATGACGTCTTGTTCCTAATACCGTAATCAATTCATCCGTATGCTCGAGAGCAAAAATATAAAGCAAAATTTGTCTGGTGGGAGGCTTCGGCCGTGGCTAGTTACCACCCTACCGGCAAAGATGTTCGGCCAAGCGATTTAGCGTTCCGGTACGATGCCGTGTAGAAACCGACTAGGGGTATGGGTTTAATATAACTGCCATTCTCCTAACAGGTTAGCCCGCTACTATCTTAGTATGCATTGCATCACTTACCATCAGGTAAATGGCAATCAAGGGTTAACTTGTACTTGGTGAAAATAAATTCAGTTTATAATTTCTACTTGCAAGTATTCCATCTTAGACTACATCGTCACTTATCACCAGGTGAGATCGCAGTCAAGGGCTAACTTGTATTGGAATTAAAAAAAACTGGGTGCAGAGCAAAACCGCGGCAAACCCAATACATACTATGCAGTACTTAATAATAGCTTATAAAGTGTATGATTTCAATAAAACTTCCCTAGCTTCAGTTCTGTTAAAAAAACTGAATCATTTCAAAGCTATTAACATTTAATTTCTATTGTTACAGGTCCAGTCCCTCTAGCTAGGAATATAAGACACTTGCCGTGCATATCAAGAAGTTCCGGCCAAGAAGGATTATGTATGTTCGCGATAGACTGCCTCAAAACCAACGGGACTCATCTGGGAACATGTATAGACAGGTTCTACTTCGGTTCATGTTGCCAGATACCCGACAAAACAGCCTTACCACAGATAATCGGTAACAATATAGAAGATAACTCAATAGACAGCGCTAATTTCGTACATCCTCTAACCGAAGATAAAGTTCACAGTACTGTCAGTAAAATTCCCGACGCTGTGTACCCAAATAAACATGATAGTGAGTTAGCTAAAGTGACTGTAACAAATAAAGATAAAACAATAAGTAAATATGATACTAAACCGGTCACAGAATCATTGGTAACAGATAAGACGACTGTTGAAGAACGTACAGAACCAATTGCTTTAGAAACTAAATCAGAAGAACCAACTACGCTTAGTAATAAAATAGTAAACGAAAATAATGATACAAAAACGCAAACAGACATAACTGTAGCAAAAGAAACTTTAACAACACAACCAATTAAACTTAATGATACTACCGAAAGCCCAACAAAACTATCTACTTTCCAATCTGTGTCTAACGATATTGTAAGTTCAGTAACGGAAAAATCAGAAGCTCCGAAACCTACCACAGAATCTGTTAAAACCACTCAACAAGTGATCACAGAAAAACCGATAAAACCAACGAGGAAACCAATCAAACCGACTTACAAACCAAGACCATCGTACAGACCAAATAATTTCACAAGACCAACGCAAATAAGTATTAAACCTAGACCTACGAAACCTATCTTACCGTTTAACACAACAAGAAAACCACCATACAGATTGCCTCCAAAAAGACCGTCCACGAAAAAGCCTCTACCTTTACCACCAAGATTAAATATTACAATTTTACCACAATCTACTAGTAATGGACCACTTTTCACACGACCACCTGTATCAACAGTAACTTATATTAATACAACATCATCGAAACCTGAAGAAACGCCGTCAACTACTATATATACCACAGTCACAACATTGCCACCTAGTCCAGCAACAACAGTATCTACGACAACAACTACCACACAAATGCCAACAACAACAGAAAAAGTGACTGAAACAACAGAAATTATTATCACTGAAACAGCATTACCAATATCGTCACCTGTAACAGAAATTACGGAAAAAGCAACAACAACCACATTTATGGATAAAATTACATCAACAACAGAAAAAGATAAAGTAACAACAACAATTAAAGACAAAGTAACAACTACAACAACGGCAAAAGATGAAGTTACAACAACAATTAAAGACAAAGTAACAACTACAACAACAGCAAAAGATAAAACTACAATAACAACAACAGAACCTACAGAAACAGAACCAACTGTAGAACCGTCTAAAGAAATTGTAACTGAGAAAGATATACCGCACGAACCAGTTACGGAAGGCGTAACTTTACAAGAGGTTACGGAAAAAGAAACCTTTAGCCCAGTGACTGAAATTGAAATTCCTGAGACAACAAAATCCTCGTCATCTACAGAATTCCCACCTTTTGTGACTTGGACGAACGCTATCGAAGTCTCTAAAGCTCCTCCCACTACTACGCCGACTCCAGAAGGTAAGATTTTGTATTTACATTATACTAATATTATTAAACTGGTTAGATTTTGGTGTTATAAAGATTTCGGTGGAATTCCTAAAAGTGTTCCATTATAGAGATAACTTAAGCGCAAAATCTCGAGTTTGTAGCCCCACGATCAAGCGTCATTGTTGACGCTGTTATTTTTAGTAATATATTTTTACAAATGGAACGTATATATAAGAATTATATCTATAATTGAATCGAAATTAAAAACTAAACATTAAAAATATCATCTATGCCGCTGTAATGAGGCAATGTGCCCAAAACGCTGGCTGCGTTACGAGAAGATAAATCCTTAAAAAACGCTCTTGTTTCAGAATTTTAATGATTACTAATTATTATATTTTAAGGACGTAAAGGTACGTCATATAAAACTGACATTATAAAATAATACTGCTTAAAGCTATGGTAGTAAGTCCGCCGGTCAACTAGTCTCCGTTTGAGGCATAAACTCAAATTCAACGTACTCAAACTCAAGCTTATTTCCTCAAGGTCCAATGTGATATGAGATAATATCTATGTTTTGTTCTGACTATACTACCGGTTCGGTATACAGATTCTACGGAGAATTGGGGTCTACTTTAGAGGGTCATCCAAAAGTCCTAAAATTCACATCTTCTTTTAGTTTGATAATCATTTTAAACTATCGATTACAGAAATTTGATGACGTCACAACTATGTATTTCATACAAACTTCCATACTAGATGCGCGTTTTTAAGTTTCATAAAGAGTTGCTGATTTGATTGAGTTGTCATCGTTAAGAACTTCAGCAGTGGCTCTTTTAATAAGCATAATGAGAATTCCTTTGTTAGCTTACAGCTTATTTCTGAATTAGGTATATTATAAACAGAATGATTCCAATGATTCCTCTTTCAGCTTTGTACATATCCTTCTTCCTGTGATCAACAGATGCAAATAATGATAATGCTGCAAGGATTTTCTCCTCCGGCTTCAGTTTTTCCCTCCGTTTATAATATTGGTATCTTCAAAACAAGAGTGAATAGACATCTTCTAGGCAAGCGCGCTACACCAAGCGCTAGTTAGGGTAGGGTAGGGTAAAGAAAAATTATAGTTTAGGGTATTAATGATTGATTAAACTAACAAAATCGCGGTATATTTAACAAAAGATTTAAACTTTAAAAGTAATATAAAAACCTTTACACACTAATATTTTACAAGTGCCACAATACACTTTAGTGTACCACAATAAAGTACCCGAAGGTATTTGGTATGCGAAAAGTTTAGCTTTAGACCCAAATGAGATAATACACGGTATTTTTGTGCACATTTAAATTCATCGCACACTTAAGTAACGGGTCAAAAAACTCCTAATTATATCAACTTAATACCAGAAATAAAGATATAATCTTGAATTGTTTAAGCGATAACTACTAAGACGGTTTTCCTGCGTTTAGCAACTTTATAATGAACGTACTTATATAGTTAATAGACTTAGTTCAAGGGTGATGGCGATGGCACATCGCCGTTAGAGGCACAGGATAATAAAGATATTATATCGTAATTTGTTTGTGTTTTCCTGCATAGGAAAATAAATGAACTTGCATAAATATTGGCCTAGTTACCATTTGTCCTACGTGAGCGACAAACGCGACACCGCGACTCGATACGACGCGACGTCACAGTATCAAAGAGTAGCTGACCTTTCACGTGACCTACGTTGTCGCGTATACAAGTTTTGTCATTTTCTACGGAGTCGTATCGCGTCGCAAAGCTTCTGTCGCCCACCTATAGCACAGCCTATAGCCTAAGATCCCTGTGTAGAACGACCTTCACCGAGCTGGTTAATGGATGAAACCTACTTTTTATTTTTATTTAATAATAGACAAATACGCCTAAAATAGGTTGACTATCAAAATCCGATCCAGGCTATGGTATAGCATTGGCTACAATAAACTTGTAAAAAAATAATTAATTAAAAAATAGCCTGGACCGGATTTTGATAGTCAACCTATTTTATGCGTATTTGTCTATTATTAAATAAAAATAAAAAGTAGGTTTTTTATAAATTTTAGGCGTATTTTTCTATTATTAAATTAAAAAAAATATGTTTCATCCATTAACCAGCTCGATGAAGGTCGGGGTATATCCGGATCTTAGACTACTAGGACAACGGGTTAAACTAAACATTTTCTAAAGTTAATCGTACAAGGTCAATACGCAATATGAGAATGTTTCCTAAGCTAACTTTACTATGAACGGTCTTTACTACCATAAAGGCTTATTCCAGTACATTTGCATTAGGGTTTCCACACATTGTGAAAAGCTGAAGAGCTGTACGGAAAACAGATTAAATCGTTGATTTTTAAAAAGCACAGTTGAAGCGTGGGGTAGGTACATAATTATCTAACTTGCTCCACAGAACATCCAGTTTTTGAGCTAGTATTTTAATGTTTACTTATCGAACATTCTAAAATGTATAGAAGTCGGTTAAAAATGATATGATTTTTTTAATAACTGATGAAATTGGAATCGGTCCTATTAAATTAATACTAGCCAGGTGACCTTAATTTTTTTACACTTTCAAAAACCATTAATCTTAGATTGAAATTCTAAATTCATTGATCGCAAAGCAAAAAAATTGTTTGATTGATATACTCATTCATAAAACATTTAACTCTCCAAAATTAATCTTACTTAATTTAAATTCAATGAATAATAATAATTTATAAATCATAATCGATCAGAAGAAATCAATTAATTGAAATCATTCGATAACATAATTACGAATTTGTTAAAACTTTCTAAGAATTCGGAACAGATGACTAACAATGTTAGATAAATATACAAGGGAATAATTTACAAGTTTTTTTACACCAACGGAATGGCCAGTCATTGATCTTTGCGTGGGTGATGTGAGACCAAATTTAAAAATAAAAGGCGGCCATTAAAACCTATACTTGTCTACATTCTGTAGGTAGGATAATTGATAGTTAAAACTTTAGGCATGATTACTGTTTAATATTCTATAGAATACTAGCGAATGCCCGCGACTTCGTCCGCGTGGATTGAGGCTTTTCGGTTCTCTTTAATTTTCCGGGATAAAAAGTAGCCTATGTGCTATTCCAGACTCTATCTCTATGCCAAATTTCAGCCAGATCCGTTCAGCCGTTGGGGCGTGATTGAATAACAAACATCCATACATCCATTCAAACTTTCGCATTTATAATATTATAGTAAGACTAGATGATACCCGCGACTACGTCCGTGTGGTTTTTTTTTATTCCAGGGGGAACTCCTTAATTTTCTGGGATAAAAAGCCAAATTTCATAAAAATAGGTTGAAAAGACCCATCAGCCAATTTGTGGTTTTGACCACAAATCCACTATGCCAAAAATGATCGAAATCCATGCGAAATCACGTGTATCATCTAGTATTTTGTAAAATATTTAATATTTTCATGCCTAATGTGTTAAAAAGTACCTAGTAGTAGTAATAGAGTTAAAAACATAATAAGTACAATGGATTTCGTTTATAACGACGATGAAGGGACTATAATTCCGTCGCTATTTCCGGGAGTCGCTATCACGAAGGTATTATAGAAAGAAATAATGAAAGAAAAATCATTCTATGTACCTATCCACTTGTTTTTAAGTAATCTTCACTTTCGGTCATGTATCAATCAAATATTAATCGAGAAGATAATAAAAAAATCTAAATCGCATTTATTGCACGGATTCGATTAAAACCTCGATTTGATTGTTACTATCGGTTGTCGAAAGTGAGCAGAATTTCACAACAACGATAAACTGATACAGTGACCCGGCTTTTCTCGTGTTCGACCTAGATACGTGATAGGAGTGCGTAGTCAAAACTATTTTCAGCTATAGCACTTTCATCTTTCTTTCAACTAAACCTTTTATTTTTAATCGACATCAAAAAAGGAGTAGGTTCGCAACTCGATGCATATTTTTAGATTCGCTTTCTTATATAGAAAGTGTGTAGAAATCTCAACCTAAGTTCTTTTAATAAGCTCATGCCAGACCTCAACTGCAATATGTGACTGGTGCTGTGACAGAAACCTTCATACTGTATATAGTTTAAACTCAATCTGACGAATAACGCACGAACGCATTAACTGGACAGACTGATAAACATAAATAAAATAAATAAAAATAAAATGTCTTGTATTTTTCCTAACACAGATATTTTTTTAACTGTGTAAGGAAAAATACACAACCTATACAAATAAATAAATAACCTATATAAATACATAACCAATTTATTTTATATATAGCATTTTCTTTCTTTGAGCCTCATATATTTTATCTATAAGATAGTTTATATATTTTATTATACAGAAAATCTTAAGTATTAAAATGAAAGAATGAATTAATATAAACTTGTAAAATTACAGACGTATGGTCACCCATAACTCCACCAGAAGGATGGGTTCTAATATCAACAATACAACCGAAACCAGAAACAACATCAACATCAACGACAACAACAACAACGGAAACCCCAACAACAACCACACAATCTACAACAACAACAACCACCACGGAACAACCAACAACAATTGAAACACCAGTCGAAACAACAACAAAGATTGAAACACCAGTGTTGACGGAACAACCAACAATTACAACAACACCGTCACCAGTAACTGAAGCACCGGTACTAGAGTTCACTGTTAACGTCACGTTATCTCCAACGGTTCCTCCGACAACAACGAGTGTTGGTCTAACAACCATCAGTTCTGTTGCAACAAGCAATGTGACTGAACCTTCTAACAAGACAGAGAATTCTTCTGTCTCGACTACTGTAATCGGTAAGTCTAAATATGAATATTACTTCCGACATACTTCCTTACGTCTTAACGTGGGAGGTCCCGGGTTCGATTGCCGGCAGGGTCAATTTGGTAATTTATAATTTCTCTCGTCTGGTCTGGTGGGAGGCTTCGGCGGTGGCTAGTTACCCTACCGACAAAAACGTACTTTCAAGCGATTTAGGGTTCAATTCAGCAAAATTCAGCGTTTGGAGCGCTGGCTGTGAATAGATACACGAAATGATGAAATGAGCTCTAAACCAATGCAATTAATGTTCATTTTACTTTAACGTACGCTTACACTCGGTGAGGTGAGCTCTCACGTCGATCAATCGTATTTGCAATGTTAAAACTCGGAGTAAGCGTACAGACTTGGGTGTCTAAAGGCGGTTCTGTAATCCATATTTTTATTTTTCCAGAAGATCAAACAACCCAATCTGCCAATGTGACCTCTACGGAACCAGCCACTACTGTTTCTTCCACTACTCTCTCTACCACCACCGAGTCCTACAATATGTCCAATTATAAGGAAGGTACGTGAATTTACATCCTTTTCTCATTGGGACATACTTTATTAAAATGCTTGTTTGAGTGGTGATAATATATTGGAGTTTACCTCCTTTAGAATCGATTTTCATATATAAACCCGGGGTATGAAAATGTATGGGGAGTAAAATCAAACTTTCTCCGTTACGTTATTGACTTTATGTTTCCATGGTAACACTTATTTATGTTTCCATGACTATGTAATGTATTTTGATGAATATAAATTATATAATTAATATAAATAAATGTATCAAGCACGCTTTCAGTAATAGAAAGAATGCGTTCATTTTTTTTACTAATCTATATATTTTATAATCGTTCGTAAAGAGTAAACTCCAGTCGTGCGTCGGAGCTGACACACACAATTTTTTTTGTCTTTGCAGTGTAGTGACTAGTCATTAAAAATCAATTTACTATTTTTTACACTAACCCTGAGAGACATTCCGAGATAAAAAAGGAGATAAAATCAAATTACTTATTCTAAGAAACAGATTTTAATTTTTAAATGTTGTGCGTCTCTTTCTATGAGTCCTAAATCCTAATGGTGATAACACATCTATTGGGACTCAGGGCTTACAATGCTACATATTGTATAGTATTGGTTAGGGACCAAAAGTGGATTAAAGTAAAAAAATAAAAGCAAACGAATCAGAATTAATTCTACTGCATAATTTTAGCAAAACCAATCAGAGAATGTTAAAAATGTAACAGATCCATCTTCACACCATAAAAACACGAGCAAATCTTAATTTAAAAAACAAAGACGGGTTTGTTCGAACACTTATACATATCTAGAACGGCTGAACGGATCTGGATGAAATTTGGCACAGGGATAGATTATAGTCTGGAATAACACATAGGCTGCTTTTTATCCCGGAAAATTGAAGAGTTCCCGCGGGAATCAATAACCTCAATCTACGCGGACAAAGTCGCGCGATGAGCTAGTATCACATAAATAAAAGTAAAATGGCTCAATAAGAATGGCACATGACACAATAAAGATGTTTAAATCTCGAAGGACGACAATAGAATGCGTCATTTGCTCTCTCGGTGGTCGTCCTCGGCCTCGCAGACTCTTTTAGGTCGCGTCATTTGCCCGTAAATCGCCCGAATTTATAGCAATAAGTATACGTCGAGCGCTCGGTTTTTTGGTTTGGTTTTGATTGACGTCGGTGTCCAACTTTGGCATAAGGTGAAAATAGCTCTGGACGACAATCCAGTCATAGAATTCTAAATAGCCGATGTCTGAATGACCAACGACGATGTCTTATTTGCGTGTATATTGCTACCCATTTATTTTGTTTGTAAGCATAATATAAACACATAATATAAGCAGAGACGATAACCTTTTTTTAATTTTTAGACTTTTCCGCCCGTGCTGCGCTTCGTACGGGATTCTGAGCGTGATAGATGTGTATTCACCTTTATCCTACATACATAAATTGATGTTAAAATATTCAAGATCAGCATAATGTCATGCCATTGATTCGACACGAGATTGAAATGAGTTTTTTTGCTGTATCATTATCCTTTTATCGGTTGTTATTATTTTACAAAAAAATCTCATTAAGTACAGGGGGGTTACTAGGTACCATCACTGAAAGCAGTTTTATTTCAATATGACAGTTGTATGTCACGTACCTTCACGTCCCTACAATAAGGATTATAATTGTAAAACACAATTATAATACTTATTGTAGTAAACAATACGGCTTCAAGCGATGGTAGTATACCTCCAGTGTGCATGTCATTAACCACCTCACTTTTCAATAATTTTGGTCCTTTAGATTTTGGATAACTTTTGCATTTGTTATAGCCTGTGGGACGAGTGGCCTAGTTGTGACAACGCATATCAGGTGATTGCGAATGTCAAGCAACGTTGACCCAAATCGGTAACTGGATGGGTGACCGAATTTGGAGGTTCAAAATTGGCCTTTTCGTTGGCCACATGTGAAACGAAAAGGCCCAGTGTGCCAGTCGGTCCCGGTTATTATCACTAACATCTGATAATAATCGTTACAAAAACCTAAGAGGCGAGTCGAATGCAGAAGGACGTGGAAAGTGGGAACCTGCCGCAAACGTGGGAACCATAGGTGGGAACCCTGCACCGCATTATTATCCCAAGAAAACTCCTACCATTATTTTATTAATGGAAAGGGGTCACGACCCTCAGTAATGAAAAATACGACGCAGAGAGATATAGCCTCGTGATCCGGGACATATCATTGTGGTGAAACCTGTATGCTTCATAGTTCTCAATTATGTTCTTAAACGTGTGTGGAGTGCCAATCCGTACTTGGCCAGTATGGCGGAATATGGCCTATACCCTTCTCATTCTGTGTTCTCACATCTCACTCCTGCTCAGTAACTAGCCGACAATAGATTGAGGTCATGTTTCATATGATTGAGATATTCATATTTTAAACAGAATCTTTTAAAGGTTTCATATTTTGAATAATTTATTTGTATCTTGTGGTTATACGCGCTATTATTATCTTAATCGTAAGCATACTAATATTATAAATGCGAAAGTGTGTTTGTTGGTTTCTTGGTTTGTCCTTCAATCACGCCGCAACGGAGCAACGGATCGGCGTGATTTTTGGTATGGGTAAAGTTGAGGACCTGGAGAGTGACATTGACTACTTTTAGTCCGGAAAATTAAGGAATTCGCGCGGGAATCAGAAAAACTTTAACCACGCAGACGAAGTCGCGGTCATCAGCTAGTAATTTATAATTTGTTCAATGCCGCATCGAATCACGTTTAAAATAATAATGAGAAATTATTCATAATTATTATTACCTAGGTACTAGTTATTTATACTTTATTCAAACAAATATTTAAAATACTTAAGTCTACCTACCTTGCCTACCTTGCCTACGTAAAAATAAAAATAAAACTTTATTAAAAACGAGCTCTTATCTGGGACGGCATTTTTTTTGTATTCGTCTCAGCAAACTACTGACAATATTGTGGCAACCATAAATCCTTACGAGTAAGTACCTAGGTCCTAGGTACTAAATACTAATGTTATAAACTCGAAAGTGAGCCTGTCTGTCCGTCTGCTACGCTTTCTCGGGTCATCTTATCAACCGATTTTGATGTTTGGTAGCGATAGATCTAACTAAGTATACCGCGAAGGTTACTTTTTATCCCGGAAAATTATGGAGTTAAAATGGAATTAAAAAAAAACTTAAACCACACTCTTTGATATTTTAGGCCTAATCACAGAATATCTGATACAGGAAATGGTTATCCAGGTTAAATTTAGAGCTTCGTATATATAAAACATGTAGTAAGTAGGTACATACTTACATAATTTAATCAACGAACGGGTTTAAATTCATTTAAATCGCGTGTATCACCACCATTATCATACCATCTGATAACAAAAACGAAATGTCGTATCGAAAAGCCGGCATGAATGGTTGAAAATTGTAAACCAAAATCGCAATCGAATACTGCTCATATTTTGTACTGAAAAATACGATTCCGATCGCGATTGTTTTATTACAATCGCTCCGCAGCCAGGTCAAAGAACTACCTAGCACCTGATATGTATAATAACCGCCAGGCTTTTTGTATAAACAACAATAAAAAATAACCTCGCCCGTCCAACAATGTACAAACAAAGAGTGTCTCGCGATGCTATCACACGGCCAAGGCGCAAGGACGTGTTCCTGAACGATTTATAAAATTGTTTTATTTTTAAAAAGAATTTCAGTGTTCCGCGTTTAAAGTTTAAAAATGTTTTAGTTGCCAGTGATTGATGTTCTACTGTCGAGGAAAAATGGGAAAAATATCAAAATAAATTTAAATTAAAGTAAATAAAATAAATCGATGTAATATTTTTAAATGTTCGTGTCAAAGACGTTGTTATTTTAATATCTTGTGCTAGAATATGGATTTTTATGCTGTTCTGAAACAAAAACAGGAGCTTTGACAAACAAAGATCTATGATTATACAGCCTATTCAGTCGTGAATTTCTTCACGA
Source organism: Erebia aethiops (assembly GCA_923060345.2). Classification (NCBI taxonomy): domain Eukaryota; kingdom Metazoa; phylum Arthropoda; class Insecta; order Lepidoptera; family Nymphalidae; genus Erebia; species Erebia aethiops. The sequence continues at coordinate 4,180,456 of OV281087.1, read as the reverse complement.
ACTACTTATTTGAGTGTTTAGTTTTATTAAAAAAAAGTGCGGCATTTTTAAAGCGACTTAATACTTAAATATTTTCAAACACACGACCATAAGATTGAGATTTCATAATATTATATATGAATGGGTACCTATTTATATATTATATAAAAACAAAGGAACGAGAAGGCTAGGCTTTGAGCTAAATATTTATATGACAAAAAATCTGCAATTTGTTCGTTAAAATAAGGTATTGTAATGAGTACTACCTAAAAATAATGAGGCAAAAACTTGTGCAATTGTGTGCGATAATAATAAATAAAATGAGTAGGTACAAATAAATTCTTTTAACAGGAAAACCCAGATAAACTGTATTTAAACAAGTGCTTAGTAGCTCTACATTGATATTTATATTAAATAAATAGTATTAATACCCGCTTAGTTAATTTAGTCTTTTAACGTGACTAAACGGGTGTATTGCACTCTCAGTGACATGTAAAATACCTACTAAGTTCCAATTATTATCAGTTTAAACACAACTGAAAATTTTATAATTAAAAACATAAATTTAGACACTGTTTATCTTAATTTTAAGGGGACTTTTGCCCAATACAGACGTACCAGCCTCATTAATGTCACTTTAATTTATAGATAAAACGCTCTAATCAGCATTCTATTTAAAGGATTCCTCAATCTTCAAACAGTAGAGATCATTTTCGATTGCAATTTCCCGTTAAAAGTGTTTTTATTTGAATAACTTTTAAATAACCAAGGAGATTTCTCAAGTGAATATTTTTTTAGTGTAAATAAACTTTCCAGAATGCTTTTTGTGTCCATATTGTGAATCGGTGATAATTTTAGCACATTATTCATAGGTAGTTTTCAAATGTTCGAATAAAAAAACAAACTTACGTTGCCAATACGTTGCATTTGTTAAAAGAGTTCATTGTACTGTTTCGTAACAACACTAATTAAAGTTTGAAAGATGTGAAAAAAACCTGTGATAGTGTACCTAATGTTAGTGCCTAACAAAAACAAAAGAAAAAGTTATCGGATTTTTTTTTCGCGAAAGAAACTTCATGTTACAAAAAAAAATATGGTTCTCATTTATAGTTTTAAGTAGGTTTAATTCTTTATTATCACCACTCAAATGTGTTATAAATTGTGTATAATCGAACTTATAAGTGATAAAAACCTTTTTGGTTAACGAAAATGATTATAAACTCTACATTGATGTTGCTGGCAGTCTGTGGCCGCCGAATGTGGCCTCAAGCCAGAATCGTCGGTGGAGGCAAGTCTGGCTTTGGACAGTGGCCATGGCAGATCTCGTTGAGGCAGTATCGGACATCCACGTACCTCCATAAGTGTGGTGCTGCCTTGCTGAATGAAAACTGGGCCATCACAGCTGCACATTGCGTTGAAAGGTGAGTCTGGCATGACAGACAGATTATAGTCTGACAAACTTATCTGGCCCAGTGGCCAAAATTGGAACTAATTTGTAAGCCTATTTAATTTTTTTTTTAATTTCATTTTTCATGCATAGTAACGACGCTGTCACCGGGTCAGTTAAGTTTGTGGGATTAAAGTTTTCAAACATTTTTAAAGTGAAAACTTCTTTAGCCGCGTTGAGCACTTTTTGGTGGGGGGTAAACTTGTGGATTCACGTCACCGACACCGTCACCGTTGTTACGAAGACAAAAGGTCTTAAATATAAATACTCGTATACTACGTTCCTAATTAAACTTTAATGTCATAGTTTTAAGGTTTATGTTTTGTTAAATTAAAATTTAAGTAATTTTTATTTTTATTTTTATTACAAAAAATACTTAAATATTCATTTTCACTTCTATCGGCAGTCCCTATTGGAGTACATGTCGTAAAGGCAGAAAGGCACTGCTTACCCTATATTTGCAGTATGAAATAATGTTAGGTATAAAACAATAATAACATATAATCCAAAAATTAGTCCAAACTCATCTTATTAAAGATGAGTTTGGACTAATTTTTGGATTAACATTGGCGGCATCCTTTAATATGAGAGAGAATATAGGTACGGTAGCGTATTTCAGCTTATATTGAGTCTTCATAATATTTCCTTTAGTTTTCCTATTTCTCAAGCGCGCAGAGGTTTCCAAAAACATTTTAAATTTGCCTATTTACCAAAAAATAGATTTATGGGTGGCTACTGAACCTAAAACCTTTCGGATTTCATTCCTTAACTGTTGAGCTTTGAAACGGAATAAGGAAAATTTATAATAAATCTTAATTATTGAGGAAAACTCATGTGACCTAAGTAATTGCACTCGTCGGCTCATCTCGATACGCAGCATTGACCTTACACAAGGACCTTGCTCAAGAAACAGCTAAAACCTGATTCTTATGACACGGTTGTGTGGATCGAGTTGAAAAATTAACCTCGTTTTTTGTCTTACCTGAAAAACCGCTTTTTCTTATATGAACCGTTATAGCCGTAAAAAAGCGACGCTAGTGCCTAGCACTATGTATATGTGTGTATGTGTTTTAATATATGTCTATACGTATGTGTATGGATTGGTATCCTATTCGAGTCTCGAGTTCATATCGGTGTGAAACGTGTGTTTTAGGGTGTGTTCCGATATACACTGTAAGGTGTGACGTCAATTTAGGATACTGCGAATCCGTTCCTTTATAGTTAGCTATACTGGTTACTGTTTAAAACGGAACGCAGTCAGCACTGAGAGCACCTTACCTCGAAAACGCGAGTGCTCACAGTACAAAAATGGCGACGATTTAAGACGTCATATATTTCCCTAGGTTACTGCGGCAGTATACTGTCAGTCCATAACGGAACGACTTTTTCCTCAGTAAGAGCAATGAACAGTGCTCGCAGTGTATATCGGAACATACCCTTAATACCCGCCGAGTGCGAGTCCCGAGTCGGGCTACAATTAAGTATTGGGTTCTCTGAAAAGAAATTCTCAGTAAGTACTAGCCCAGAGTTATGAATTTGACGGTGTTCACTCCCGTTCCTTGGAGAGCACGTAAAGCCGTCAGTCCTGCGCCTGATCTCTCTCCGGCCGTGTAGGATTTTCCGTCCCATCGGCCTTTGAGATTAAAGGAACAGCGAGTGCACATATGAGTCATATGTACACAGATGGTGTATCTCTCTGGAGATGGCCGCCGTGGCCGAAATTCGGTCGGAAGGACATTATTATTTTTATTAAGTAGTGGGCCGGTGATGGCTCAAGATGAATCATATTCATGACGAAGAACTTCAAGCAATCACCCATGAGTCATGACTGTTATATTTCTGACCCGGTGACAGCGTCGCTAGTATCTATGAAAAATAAAATAAAAACCAAAACTAAACAGGCATAAAAATTAGTTTCAATTTTAGCAACCGCGGGTCAAATAAGTTGGTGGGACTATACAAGCGGCCAGTGTCATGTCGTTCATACAAACATTGTCTTATTCCAGAGTACCACCATCAGAGTTACTGGTGCGTCTAGGAGAATACGATCTGGCCAATGAAGACGAACCCTACGGGTTTGCTGAGCGGAGGGTACAGATAGTCGCCAGCCATCCACACTTCGATCCTGCTACCTTCGAATACGACTTGGCATTGCTCAGGTAATTTGGAGTAACCCGGGATATTTAATTTTATTTATTTAACTTAATTTTATTTTATTTTATTTTATTTAGATAACATACCCGGAGAGTTTTGACCTTACAGTTGCCCAGTAGCGTCTTTCCGGGCTATAGAATTGAAGTGACAATACATAAAAATTTAATATACTACTTGCTTACCTAACATAATTATTAACAAAAACACACACACTACATTATAAACATGTACCTTTTTTTTTATCCACTACAAGCTAGCCCTTGACTGCGATCTCACTTGATGGTAAGTGATGATGCAGTCTAAGATGGTAGCGGGCTAACCTGTTAGGGGCATGGCAGTTATATTAAACCCATACCCCTTCGGTTTCTACACGGCATCGTACCGGAACGCTAAATCGCTTGGCGGCACGTCTTTGCCGCTAGGGTGGTAACTAGCCACGGCCGAAGCCTCCCACGAGGCCAGACCAGGGAAAATTCAGAATTTATAAATTCCCAAATTGACCCTGCCGGGGATCGAACCCAGGACCTCCGCAGGCAACAGCGCTACACACTGCGCCACGGAGGTCGTCACCTACCTAATAAACATACAACAATAAATTAAATAAATGTTATTATTTTAGTTAACTTTTGTGAGGTGAAAATAGTACATATTTACTTTATTATTTTATAGCTAAAACTTTGTAAGTAAAATAAATGAAAAGTAGAAGATTTTATGTGAGGACATGCAGCAAAAAACGCTATCATTTGTGTTCCCATAGTTTGCTATCAGTAATGATTCGGTCTAAGTATACTCTATATGGTGGAACTCGATTTTTTAGAAAAACATTGGAAAAAATTGGAGCAAAAAACGGAAGCCAGAAGTGCATAACTATATACTCGAGGTTAAAATGCGAGACGAGGAAGCGAATTGCACGCGTCCGTGGAATTTAGACTACGACTTGTCTTGCTTTTCGATAGTAGAAAGATGAGGGAGGAATCGAAGCCCAATTCTCTAAGCAATTCTTAATCATTTGAATTGAAACGTATTACTGTTTATGGAGTTCACACATGCTTTTTGACAAGTCGAATTATCCGTTTGACAAACGATAACGATTTCCTTACACAATCGGGGGGATCAGAAAGTTTTGTAGGCAATCTTCAATATGTTTAAATCCTTTAGAATGATGATGTGAAACGAAATACCTAAGTCTAGAAATGTGGAATAGAAAGTTTAAATTAACTATTTCAGATTCTACGAGCCAGTAACATTCCAGCCGAACATTCTACCGGTCTGCGTACCAGATGACGATGATAATTATGTAGGCAGAACTGCCTACGTCACGGGCTGGGGACGGTTGTATGATGGTAAGTTTTCAAAATTATTTCAAACGCTACCTATAATGCTAAGCTAAGTGCATTTTTTTTTTAAACTAGGATACTTGTGTACACCTGCTGTATACTCTCAACACGACGCTTTTTAAAAAATCACCTGAAACCGGTATTAGTGCTGAAAAATGTTTACTAACTTTTTAACGTTAACTATAGGTTACTAACTTACCACAACGTAAAAACATGCAATGAGTCAACGCCCTTAATGTTTGCGAAAGAGCTGTCTTTACAGTTGTACCTCCTAACTCCCTAAGGACTGATCTGATAAGAGACGAATAATATTGACTTAGGTACTATTATAAATGTATATTATAATGTACATAATATTAAAAATGCCAAAGTGTATTTGCTTATTGGTTTGTACGTCTATCAGGACGCAACAAAGCAATGGATGGACGTTATTTTTTGCATGCGTATAGTAACTAATTTATATTACCAGAGAGTGATATAGGCTACTATTTATCCCAAAAATCAAATCACCTGAGATTCTTAAAACCTGAATCCATACGGACAAAGTTACGTGCAACGTTTTGTATATAAATAATTCTCGTTTTGCAGAGGGTCCCCTACCAAGCGTACTGCAAGAGGTGGAAGTTCCTGTCATCAATAACACTGCGTGTGAGTCCATGTACCTAGCAGCGGGCTACAATGAGCATATTCCCAATATCTTCATATGCGCCGGCTGGAAGCAAGGCGGCTTTGACAGCTGCGAAGGTAATACCACACTTTGCCATGTTATGCATATGCCAGGCTATGCCAGACATATATGCTTATGCCAGAATATGCCAGTCTATGTCTGACAATACAATGTCACTATACATCCTGTGAGGCCATGTGACTAGCAGCGGGCTACAATGAGCATTTTCCCAATATCTTCATATGCGCCAGCTGGAAGCAAGGCGGCTTTGACAGCTGCGAAGGTAAAACCATGTTATACTTATGCCAGACAATGCCATGTCACTATACAGCGTGTGAGGCCATGTACCTAGCAGCAGGCTATTACGAGCACATTCCCAACATCTTCATATGCGCCGGCTGGAAGCAAGGAAACTGTGACAGCTGCGAAGGTAATACCACACTATGCCATGTTATGCTAATGCTAGGCTATGCCAGACAATACCATGTCACTATACGGCGTGTACCTAGCAGCAGGATACAACGAGCATATTCCCAACATCTTCATATGCGCCGGCTGGAAGGTGTGAAGCTAAGGTGTAGCATACATAGCATATCATTCATCTATTAGTAATTAGAAACCTACACGCCAAAATATTCCCGCTCACACTTAGATAATGAGTGTGGAATTACCCTAACTCAATAAATATTTCCCCAGGTGACAGCGGTGGCCCCATGGTGGTGCAAAGGGAAAGAGACAGTCGCTTTGTGCTGAGTGGGGTCATCTCGTGGGGCATCGGCTGCGCGGAACCTAACCAGCCCGGCGTTTACACGCGCATCTCGGAGTTTAGAGACTGGATCAATCAGATATTGCAGTTTTAGTGGAGAGAATAAAGATTTATTAAATATGGCGAAAATTTGAGTTTAATAAAAAAGTGTGTGTGTGCAATTCACACATGGCAGATGAGAAACTTCAGAAAATAAGCCTACGAGAGAATGAGATAAATATAACTCTATCTCATTCACTCGCAGGCTAAATCCTATATATGTTTCTCTTTTTGGTGTCGCTTTTTCGTTTCGTTGAATTTTCAAATCACAACGATTCTAAAGAAGTTTTACTCTTACTAAAAAAAGTGACAAAAGTTTGGATTTAAGTGAAAAAAATTGCGATAATTTTCCACGTAACCTACGACATTTTACCTTCGGTAGCTTTTTAAAAATGGAAATCGTGAACAGTTAAACATCAACCATAACTGCAATTTTTGTGAAAATAATGACGTCGTTACATTGAGTACAGGCTACTAAGTAGGTACTACTACCTACTACTAAGTTTATGTATGTACTTATTATTGGAGTTCGTGGAATGGTGTTATTGATTTCGTAAAATATACTACAATTTCGTATACGAAATGAAATTAACTTTAATTTTACATTTAAATCGATGTTAAAATTAGTGATGTGCCGTATATCCGTATCCGCGGGTGAAGAAAGATCCGTATCCGTGTCCGTATCCGTTAATTTTTTGACGGAACATTTTACGGATCTTTTACCTTATTAATTTTCAATACAAAGATGAAATTCTATACATAGGTTATTAGGTAGCAATGAAAAACTATTAAATTCCATTCAGATTATTTTTTATTTCTTAAAATCCTTTATATTGCAAACATTTATCGTAGTGGTTTTCAAGGTCACGCGCACCGTAATCGATTGAGTAAAAAAGCTAAAATCCTTATCCGTATCTGGATCCGTATCCGCAGATATGCATTTTTAACGATCCGGCACATCACTAGTTAAAATCTAGGGCAAATATTTAAAATATTTAGTGAAAAATATTCCAAATGTGTGCTCCATAGAGTAGGTATATTGAAATTATGAAATATAAAGTATTAAGTATTATTGTGCGATTTACTTACAAGTTGCAACTTTATTTTGAAAATTTTATGTGATAATTTACAAAATATACAATAAATTTAAATCAAATCTCGTACCTACTAACAAAAATAAAAATAAAACCCTAATCAAAAAGACCACCCCTGGTTGCCCCTGGGCCTGGGCCAAAGGTACCCATCAAAGTTTGTATAATATTTAGATTTTAGATTAACTTTTAAATTAATTATTAGTGAAATAAACAATTTTTGAACGATTTACAAAATTAAAGAAATAAAAATATAACGAATGTGTGTATCATTAGAACATAAAAAATAAATAGGTAATGTAACTATATTAACGCTAAATATTTATTTTTTTAACTAATTATAATTTTACATCGAAAAGCTAGTTCATTTACTAACGAAATATTATGACTGCCAGAATATTAATAAATTTTTGGCCGCAAAAATATTTTAGTAGGTACCTATTTATAATAGTAATTCTTCGAATTTATAATAGCTACCTAATTTAGGTTATTCTATTTTCTTGTTAAATACTTAAACAATATTTATTTTTAATACTACTTAAATTAAATAGAAACAAAATATTTTTAGATTATATTTTAGATTTTTATCTACTTAATAAATAACTCTTATTATTAGTTTGAACAAAACTGCCGAATTTAATAACTATTTTATTTTTTAATTAATGTTAAAGTAACTGAATCCGTCCCAATTTTTTAAAATTCTTTTAATGAATGAATAGTTAAATTGTAAATATTTTATTAATTCAAGCATTTATTAATTTTATTTGTATGAGTTAGCCATAAATTTAAGAATTCCTGATTGTTTTTTAACGAATACATTGAATAAAAGTATTTTATGCTTTGGTTTGATTTTGATTCTCAAATGTTTTCCGACCTCCCTAGCCCATTGGTGAGCAAAACAATGGAGCAAACTGAAACTTAACTCTTTAAAGGATAGATTTCATCTATAGGTACATATATTATTCTTTCTTATAATAATCTGGCCACTGGTTTGGTGGACTGCTTCAGCCCTAGCTTTTACCACAAAAATCTTTACGTTTGTTACAATCACGCCGAAACGGCTCAACGGATCTTGATGAGATTCAGCACAGAAATAGATTATGTATAATCTGAAATAGCACAGGCTACTTTTATCTTATAAAAGGAGATTAAGTTGCAAGGGATATGAGTTATGGTTATTTTATGCTGTTTGTTTTGAATATGTATTTATTAAATTGAATGGCGGGTCCCTTGATGCGTTTAGAAAAATTAATAAATACTAACTGATGCCCGCGATTTCGTCCGCATGGTTTAATTTTTTTTGGATTCCCACGGGAACTCCTTAATTTTCCGGGATAAAAAGCCTATGTCACTCTCTGTGCTTAGCATGCGCACAACGAGATTATCTCGCGACGAGAGAAAGAGAGATGTCGTTGCCGGCAAATTTTTAATTTACGCTAACATGCACAAGATGCGGTATAGGTATTACAAGAAAAAAATTGTCGACATGTACAGGTTCGTATAGAAATATACCACAGGGAATATTACTTTTATCTCTACTTTTGACGTAACGAGCCAAGTAACCATGTTAGCTCCGGTAGACAGAGAGAGATAACGGGTAGACATAATTTTACTCGTAGTGCGCATGCTAGCCATACAGGTCTTCAACTATAATACCTACCCATGCCAAAAGTCAAGTCGATCCGTTGCTTCATTGCGACGTGATTGAAGGACAAACCAAAACAAACCAATAATTCAACAAACCAACACACTTCGCATTTAACTAAAATATGAGTATGATTGTTGTCTTGGTCGAACTTCTTTTGCAGTAGCACAGAATAATATAATAGTACTGACGGCAGTAGGTACTACCTACTGCCGTCAGTACTAGGTAGTTGTTTTATTTTAAACAAAATATGATGTCAATGCCAACAAAACAATAATTTATTCGGAATAATACCCAAAAAATGTGGAACGCTTCACGATTTTGCGTGTCATCCTTGCGCAGGGGCCATGCTAATCTTCTCTGTATCGTTCCAATTTTAGTATATGTACTGCCGAAGCGAGTACAATTATTACTAGGCAATAAGTTCTACTTATAGTCCAACTCCTAAAAAACTTCAATATCGTGATATGGAACCCATACAAAATAATTTGTGGACTGATTACGCCATCTACACTGACTAAGGAAAACCCATTACGCGTACAGAAGTTCGCGGCATAAGTTACAGATGGCGCTTTTGTCAACTGAGTACGCAAGTTCATAATGTTACGTCATTTTTTCATAGATGCCGTTGTTTACACAAAAATTGACAGGTATTTTAAATCCGGTCTACTCCGCTCAATTGGTAACCCCGTTAAGGTTATTATTCTATGCACATTACGATACAATCTTTGGGTTTAGAGTTAGAAAAATGTCTAGCATAGATTTTATCATTTTAGCCCCAAAAACTTATCTGGACCGGTGGCCAAAATTTTGGCCACTTTTTATTAATCGACTTCCAAAAAAGAGGTTCTCAATTCAGCATCTTTTTTTTATATAAAGAGGCGCCGTCACCACGTCAGATAAGTTTGTGGGCCAAGTAACTACTGTAGAAATTTAAAAAAATCGACTCTTAGTAATAACTGGCTTCACTGCTCTGGGTTCTAGCTTTTTTGAGCTCTGCTAATAAATTTTCATCTATGAAGAAAAAACTAACACATTTTAACATATTTTATTAATATAAAAGTTAGTATAGGTAATTTCTCGTTGTTCACTTCATTTGAATCATGTGAGCGAGGGACCAGTCATGCTTGAGCTCCACCGGCTCTTCAACTGTAACGCCGGCGGAGGTCACGATGCCTAGCTGGTAGCGCGGGAACGACCGGGCATCGCGGTAGAAGAGAACCTCCATACATTTGCGTACTAGCGCCCTGGAATATAAAAACAAATTCAAAAATCTACATAATAATATCGACACCTGCAAGGAAGAACATTTTACAAGGAACTCTAACTCTAAAAGTTGGAGGTGCGTGCCCGGGTTCGAACCCACGATCCCGGTATTGGGTTACACGAGGTTGGGTATCTTGACCACTATTCTATCAACGCTTCATAGCAACAAAATATAAATATCGAATTGAGAACCTATTTTAAACTTGCCTTTACACAAGTTTAAGAAATCCATTAAAATCATGCTTCTGAAAAAAGCTTATTATATTGTTGAAGATTACATCTAAAATAATAAAAGAGCATGGATTTGACTCGCTCCAGCAATGCTAAGGATAGCCGTTATTTGTGTATGTGTATTGAAATTGTAATTATTTTTTTCAAAAGAGCAACCACCGAGTTTCTTGCTGGTTCTTCTGGGTAGGAATGGAATTCCGAACCAGTGGTAGATTCACTCCGCGATTCAAAAGCACTTGTAAAAGTTTATTTAATTAAATAAAAAAAATAGTTTGTATTTTGAATTTTGAGAACCTCTTTTTTAACCAACTTCTCCAAAACCATCAATCGGATTGTGACCATTCTTTTTTTATGTGCTTACATCTACTTCAACTCAGGGAACAGTGCAAGTTTCATCAAAATCAGTTCAGTAGTTTTCAAGATATAGACTGTTAAGTGTGTGGTGAAGTCGGTTTAACTTTCAATCTTTTAGATTATCAGTTTAGACTAAGTGTGAGATCTATAGAGCGAACTACACCAAGTCAAAGTATGCTCTATAGATCTCAACATAAGAGAAAGACGATAAGTACACAGTTTCCCAGCCACATGCAGGCAGACCGTCAGTTTTCTCACCAGTGGTTCTCCACTGGTCGGCTGATTCAGTATCAGTATACTGAATCAGCCTTCCTAGCCATAGTTACCAAAAGTACGGCTATCTCTCATACTTGTTTGAACTTGATAAGGGATCAACCATAAAATACGTCATACGTTAAGGCGGGGGGAGGGGGTCGACGAAGTGTAACATTGTGTGACAAGGGGTGGGTCCAAGTTTCGTAATGTCACATTTCAAAATCTTATACAATTATACATCAAGTGTTAAAATGGCAAATTTTATTAAAGAAAAACTAAAAATATTTCCAACTTAATGGAAATAAAAGTGATTTCGGAAGTGCTGTTTTAATTTAATAATTTCTAGATGTAAAATTGCAAGATATGTGACGTCAAACTAGGGAAGGAGGGGTCTCATAAATGTGACCAACTGTGACAAGGACGAATCACGAAATTAATGATTTTTTGACCCTCATTAGATGACCCCTATGAAGAAGTCATACTTAGCAGATTCCTCGTCTAGTGGCCCCTTCTCTGTGGCGTGGCGTAGCAGTGGCGTGGCCATGTAGGCTCCGAGACCGGTCGCTATGGTGGCGTCTTCGTATGCTGTGCCCAGTTTATCCACTGCGCCCAGGAATGGTTCACCATCCTGAGTAACAAATAATATGGTGATAAATAAACGTATTTTTAAGTAAAACTTCCTGAAAGTAGTGTTAAGTAAACGTCTATCCGTACGCGGTTTAGCTCCGGTGCTGTTATGTGGTAAAGATATACCTACTCAACTAGATGATGCCCCCCACTTCGTCCGCGTAGATTAACCGGGATAAAAAGTAGAGTACGTCCTTCCCTGGGACACAACCTACCTCTGCACCAAAATTAGTTGAAATCGGTTTAAATGATAGGCCAGGAAAGTGTAGCAGACTGACAAATAGTCACTCTTTCACATAATGTTACTATGGATACTACGGATATACATGCCGACTTGTCTCTGCTACATGACAGCTACAAAGTGTGATGTGTGTGTGTGATGTGAACTAGAATCCATCTGGGGTCCTTAGTAATCCTTATTTATGACTTTTGACGACCTCCGTGGCGCAGTGTGTAGCGCTGTTGCCTTAACGTGCGGAGGTCCTGGGTTCGATCCCCGGCAGGGTCGATTTGGGAATTTATAATTTCTGAATGAATTTTCCCTGGTCTGGCCTGGTGGGAGGCTTCGGCCGTGGCTAGTTACCACCCTACCGGCAAAGACGTGCCGCCAAGCGATTTAGCGTTCCGGTACGATGCCGTGTAGTAACCGAAGGGGTATGGGTTTAATATAACTGCCATGCCCCTAACAGGTTAGCCCGCTACCATCTTAGACTGCATCATCACTTACCATCAGGTGAGATCGTAGTCAAGGGCTAGCTTGTAGTGGATAAAAAAAAAAAAAAAAAAAAAATGAGCCTGTTGATCACGCTGTATGAACTGGCATGATGATATGAGAGAGGCATATGAGTGAAATTCATGAATACAACCATGATATAACATGACGTTTTATAATATGTTTTTGCATGTCTGAGGTTTATAAAGAGAATATCAATATTTATAAGACAGAAAACTCATTTACTAACCGCTGTATGAACTGGCATGATGATATGAGAGAGGCATATGAGCGAAATTCATGAATACAACCATGATATAACATGTTTTATAATATGTTTTTGCATGTTTTAGGTTTATAAAGAGAATATCAATATTTATAAGACAGAAAACTCATTTACTAACCACTGTATGAACTGGCATGATGATATGAGAGAGGCATATGAGCGAAATTCATGAATACAACCATGATATAACATGTTTTATAATATGTTTTTGCATGTTTTAGGTTTATAAAGAGAATATCAATATTTATAAGACAGAAAACTCATTTACTAACCACTGTATGAACTGGCATGATGATATGAGAGAGGCATATGAGCGAAATTCATGAATACAACCATGATATAACATGTTTTATAATATGTTTTTGCATGTTTTAGGTTTATAAAGAGAATATCAATATTTATAAGACAGAAAACTCATTTACTAACCACTGTATGAACTGGCATGATGATATGAGAGAGGCATATGAGCGAAATTCATGAATACAACCATGATATAACATGTTTTATAATATGTTGTTGCATGTTTTAGGTTTATAAAGAGAATATCAATATTTATAAGACAGAAAACTCATTTACTAACCACTGTATGAACTGGCATGATGATATGAGAGAGGCATATGAGCGAAATTCATGAATACAACCATGATATAACATGTTTTATAATATGTTTTTGCATGTTTTAGGTTTATAAAGAGAATATCAATATTTATAAGACAGAAAACTCATTTACTAACCACTGTATGAACTGGCATGATGATATGAGAGAGGCATATGAGCGAAATTCATGAATACAACCATGATATAACATGTTTTATAATATGTTTTTGCATGTTTTAGGTTTATAAAGAGAATATCAATATTTATAAGACAGAAAACTCATTTACTAACTCATCAATTGAATCATCAAGACAGTTGCACAGAGTCACCATTTATAATGTAGACAAGGAATAAGGCCAGGGAGAAAAGTCATGGTCAATGTCAAGGCCCATAGGGAACAATTATTTTGAGAGGTGTCAGGGGGCGATGGAACGGAGAGAGCTGGAGGAGACCATTGCCGCAACTGCAGGGATGGGCAAAATACATGCTTTGCTTTAATTCAAATACAAATTACAAAATACTGTATCGCAAGTAATTAAAATACGAAATACAGTATTTTAGCTATTTTTAATTGAAATACAAAATACAAATTTAAAAATACAAAACAAGTAATCTAGACCAGCACGGGGCGAAAAGTAGTGGAAAACAAGATTAATTAATCAGTATACAGAGTTTCCTTTCATGAACGCTACATTTTTAAATGTACTGTCAGACAAACAGGCTCTTGTTGGAGAGTGAATAAAACCTAATGAAAACAATCTTTCTACGGGTCCTGATGAGCACAAACTTGTGTTTAATAGCTGCTTTACCATCATTACACTCTCGCCTTGCACTCTCGCCTCACACTCATACTCACACTCGCTAAATGAAGGTTAAATGTATTTTAAAATCAATGTTAAAATGTATTTTGAAGCCTTAAGTATTTGAAATACTAATTACAAAATACCTCGGCGTCAGGTTTTTGAAATACGAATTACAAATTACATTTTAAGGAAGTAATTGAAATACAAATACCAAATATGAATTTGTATTTCAATTACGTATTATAATTACAAGTAATTCAAATACTGCCCAATTCGGGCCGCGAGGCACACGGAACTAAGAGACTTTTGTAGTGATTAATCTATTTAAACTATAATTGTGTAAAAGCTCTGTAATAAAACGCTATTTTATTTTATTTTATTATAAGTGTGAAAAGCCACGGTCGGTCGCTAGTATCTTTCCAAAATACCTGAATTCCAGCGACAATGTAGTTGCTCCATAGAGGATCCATCTTGCTCCTCTTATTGTAGAGGACCCTGGTCAGCCAGCAGTGGAGAGATTTTGGTTTCAGTTGCAATCCATCTCCAATGCATTGTTCATCAATACTAAAACACATACATAAAATTACATTCCCTATGAGCTAATTCTTAGTAGTGCTTAGTGATAAATGAAAGTGTAGTTAGTGTAAGTGCTACCTCCGAGAAGACAAGAACATAGTGTCTTCAATTAGAATAAAGAAAGACTAAAATACTACTCAATAAATAGAATAATTTATAAGTTTAGGTTAAAGTTTAATATTTGGTTTATTGGCAAAGATGTGGTTCAAAGCGATTTAGTGTTCCGGTACGATGATGTGTAAAACCAATAAGGGGGTTTGGGTTTTAAATAATTGCCATACCCCTAATAGGTTAGTAAGCCTGCTACCATCTTAGGATGCATCATCACTTACTATCAGGTGAGATTGTAGTCACGGGATAAAAAAATTTACTTCGATGATAACTATATTTAACAAAGATCTGATCTAGTATGGTGGAAGGCTTTGGCTATAGCTAGACATGTTTTGGCTATACCAGTGCAATAATAACTTTCTTGGAATTATAGCAATTAATTAAATTCAAACAATATAGCTTTATTTATTGATACAAAATCCATACTAATATTATTGATGCAAGTGGGTCTATCTATCTGTGGCCAATTTTGGGCACCGGGCCAGAGAAGTTGGTGGAACTGTACTATATTTTAAAGTAAGTAAGACAGTTTACTTACATTTTCTGCTCAATAATATCCTTCAAGTACTGATAATCCGCATAGTCACCGCCAGAGCCCAGAAGTGTCAGGTCGTTGACCTTCAAAACGCGCGGGCAGTCGCGGAATCGAGCGAGGGATCCATATGAGCCGAGTGTGTCTGCTGCTATTACACAACCCTTGTCAAACTTGAGGCCTATTACAGTGGTGGTTGTTGTTATTGGAGTCGCTGAGCTGTGAATAATTGAAAAAATGATATAAATGCTCGGAAAGATTATATGTGAGGGTCCAGTGTTGTGGTGTCACTGTCATTTAAAAGATCAACATTTTCGGATTAATGCAGAGTAGATTGTGGTAAGTACGGATAACGCCTTTATGTGTCCGGTCCACACATGAATGGTGTTGTCCACAGCATTGGTTAAGGCTGGAGCCTGGATTTTTAGTATTCACACTCAGCAGTAAGAATGGATAAAATAAATATTGCTAAGGAAGAACTATAATATTATAGGTAGTATCGAAAGTCATAGCAGTAATGTTAATTGTCTTGAAAACTTTCATAAAGCGTTTGTTTTTTACTTACTGAGCTCTAAAATTTTGGACTGTGTGACTTGCAGGTTTCAAAGAGGTTGCATTCGCTGGGAAGCTGTAGAACGCACCAGGTGATGGACCATTGTGCCACAGCGGTGCAGGATTCATCATATCACCCATAAACGACATTTTTCTAGTATTTAGTATTTACCAATTTAAGCTTGAAAATACAAAATGATATTCTTTCTAAGCGATGACAAGCGGCATATATCAATGACAATAATTGACAAATGACATGACAAAACTTGTCTCTGATGACAAACACTTTTTGATTTGACATTTGGATTTCGTTTCACAGCATACATTTGGAGATTGAATTAAAAAACAATAAAATTAATTTAATTAAATCAGTTTGATTTATCAGGAAACGATTCTTATAACAGGGATTGATAATATAAATTATAAATGTTAAATATGAAAGTTAAAACTGTGATTTAATAATAATTAAGTAAGTAATATTCGTTTTAGAATGCATTAATTAAGTTTGAATCCAGTTCGAATTGGAACGTAAAAGTTCGTCCAGAAATTTAAGATTCTCATTTATCAATTAAGTAAGTAATGTATTTCAAAAAAAAAAACAGTGAGTAACTAAATAATGGTTAAAATATTATTTTCATGCTTCGTTTTCACGGCATATTTTCTGTAATATTTAATATTATGTACACTTGTATCTAACTTCAGACATATAAACAACAAAACAGTTTCACGTTTCGGTTTCTGTACGAAACCCGCAAATCGCAATTCGCTGCTAACTTCCCGTTGAGGTTCTTTCAATTTCCTCCTCAAAAAATTGACACAAGAAAATGTCTAAGAGAGGTTCGTGAAATATAAAATATCCGTTTGAATCACGTTAAAATTATGCTATACTGTGTTCCAACGATGTGTAAAATTAATTCGGTACAATTTTCAATGTGAATGCATGTTTATTTCCACGTAATGTTCACGTAGTTGTCATGTGTTATGATTTGAGGAAGATGAATAAAAAGTGCATTTTTAATGTTTTTAAGGACGTGGTGGTTCCGCGGGAGCGAAGTTCCGCATCTCGCTGGGTCTCCCAGTGGGAGCCGTAATAAACTGCGCAGATAACACAGGTAAAAGCTTTTGTTTATTGTTTTTAACCTTGTCCTCATGTCTTTGATCATGAACTGGACTTCTAGTGATGATCTTTTATTCGCAACTATAAAGTTGTTGTGATTTATGATGATGTTTTCCTTGGCTGTGTCTGAAGATTTCCAGTTCATGGTTTTAATAACATAACCTCAAACATGGTTCATGTTTGTAATATTTGGTTAGAGTACCACATTGTGGGAGTTAAAACAAGTTTTGAAAGTTATTATAAGTTGCTTGCGGTGTTAAACAACCATAGCCAAAGCTGTGACTATGGGTAAATATTTTTTTGTAAAAGTTACACAGTATTTTAACTTTCTCTCCATGCTTCAGAAAATATGTTGTATAGTCTGTTTCCTGTATTATTATTACATCTAAAAGTTATTGTTTGTTATATCTGTTGGGAGGAGTTTGCTATGGCTAGTTACTATGCTACCGTCAAATACTGCCTAACGATTTACAAAGTGACAATCTATTTCATATAAATTATGGTAATCTTGCTACAACACTGAATTTTGACCAATAGCAAAAGAGGGTCAGCCATTCAGTTGTAATATTAATCAATCAGCCAATCAATTGTAATAATTATTACACTGTATCAATCATTTTCTGTAATAGGGCCACTGAATGTCTTGTAAAGATTTTGAAATAAGAATCATTATTTCATTGCATAGACCTACATTGCATTTCTGCTTATTTCAAGGTGCAAAGAACCTGTATGTGATAGCTGTGCAAGGAATCAAAGGTCGCCTGAACAGACTACCGGCTGCTGGTTCCGGAGACATGATTGTCGCCACAGTTAAGAAGGGCAAACCAGAACTTAGGAAAAAGGTACTCTTTCCTACATTTCTTAGCTGTCTTTAGAAGATTTCTATAAGGAAGTTAGTGGTGTTAACAATTGGCATCAGGTAAAAAATCTGATGTTGAACCTACACACTTAACTCACTCAGAGTTAAGTTTAGAGATTGTGCACTACAGAATCAGCCCCACTGTACTATTTTGTTAAATGTTTTTCACCATCTCATCTATAAGGTTGCGATGATGATACGCCATGGTTTCGCTTAATATTGTCTGAATTGCTATGAAAGCAGTGTGTTGATATGCCTTGGCTGACTGAGCAACTGAATTATCTATGAACATTGTTATATAAAACTGAGAATCCGACTGAATAAAAATTATTGGCAAACTGCTTACACTAGCGGCACGCTATGATGGCCGGTTACCGGTTAATTTAAACCTTTAATAAAGGTCCTAAACCTAAAACTACATTCGATAAAATTTATGAATCTCTGCACATCACTATCGTCAATAAAGTAATACAATTATTTCCTTCAAAGTCGTTATCGGATATACGGAACTTCATGAGCGTTGATGATTCAAACCGGCCATCATAGCGTGCCGCTAGTGTAGTCAGAAAGCTGTTTTCGTATGAAGATTTTCTCTATGAGTTATGACTAACTTATTAGGCTCTAGAGTGTAGGTCAGTAAATAAACGTAGGGGAATATCTTGACATCATCTTATTTTTGTGATTTTACTAAGATTGAGTAACAAACATTCATCCATCCAAACTTTCACATTTATAATATTGGTATAGATTGAAATGGCTAATAATATTATTTGGCTTAATTTACAATCATTATAGTTAGTGTCAAAGAAATATTAATTGCATTATAGTATTCCATGCCATGATTGGCACTGCATTGCAAAGATTCAGTGATTTTGGCTTGTCCCCAAAGATACCCAAAAAAAGCTTAGTAATTATGAAATGGGTATTTGACAACTATTGAAATAAATTATTTTTTAGTGATTATTAAATAGAGGATCTTAAAAAAGTTGTAATACCCATGTCCCATGTTAGTTTTATGTTGAATAACTATTTTAGACTATCAATTAAAGTAAAAGTGTGCCAAACTTTGATTATGTCACTATTCAATATTTCATACAAAATCCCATACTAAGCATGTGTTTTGATGTTTGAAAAATAGTTGCTTATTTGACTACTTGTCGAATACCCAATTTTTGCACTTTCTGTAGTTTTTCTAAGCCAGAAAGATATAGAATAGGTTTATTGATTCATATAACATACCCAGTGCCACCCTAATAGAGCCCTTAGCTTAAAACTCTAGTATAGCAGTTTTTTCGGTCTTTATTTCTAGTTTTACAAGAAGTAAACTTCCTTTTCCAGGTAATGCCAGCGGTGGTAATCAGGCAGCGGAAACCGTTCAGGAGGCGGGACGGGGTGTTTATATACTTTGAAGACAACGCGGGCGTCATAGTAAACAACAAGGGTGAAATGAAGGGGTCAGCCATCACGGGGCCTGTAGCTAAGGAGTGCGCTGACCTGTGGCCGCGTATCGCGTCCAATGCTAGCTCCATAGCTTAACACTAATATATGGCTAAGAAAATATCAGTTTTTTATTTTTTTTAGGCACCATCCATCCATTCTAGTAGCTGGGGCCATGCTGCCAATACTTTGCAATATTACTCAAAATGACAGTTTGAAGTCACATACCATGATGTTCCTAAAATAAGGATTATAATTT
This sequence comes from Erebia aethiops, assembly GCA_923060345.2. Classification (NCBI taxonomy): domain Eukaryota; kingdom Metazoa; phylum Arthropoda; class Insecta; order Lepidoptera; family Nymphalidae; genus Erebia; species Erebia aethiops. Next base: position 4,160,757 of record OV281087.1, on the reverse strand, counting down.
ATTCTAAAACACGAAAGTCAACAATAATAACTATTGATGTCCGCCATATTAATATTGAGACTCAGTACTAGCCCGGAGTTAGGAAGTTGGCGGTGTTTCACCCCGGTGCCTCGGAGAGCACGTTAAGCCGTCGATAATAGTCGTTAAAGCCCGCCAACCCGCATTGGAGAAGCGTGGTGGGTCTAAGCTCTAATTCCAGCTCTCATGAGAGTGGAGGCCTGTGCCCAGCAGTGGGACGTTAATGGGCTGTAGTGGTGGTGGATGTCCGCGACTTCGTTCGCGTTAAGTTTTATCTTATTCACACGGGAACGCCTTAATTTTACGGAATTAAAGGTCTCAACAAAATCGGTTGAAAAGATGGGCAGTAAAGGTGTGCGGACAGACTCTTTTGCATTCATAATATTAGTATGGATCTAACTAAATAAATGAAACAAAATATAGGTAGTATTTTATATCAATTTCTTATATTTAAATAAAATTATACATTAGTCTTAACTTAGATAATGTATTTATGCAATGCACTTTTAAGTAGGTAACTGTACTGTCTCGTCACTTCATATTTAGTTATTTTTCGTGACGCTTTCCCCCCAATAGATTAGAGCTATTACGCAATTGGATTAAAGATGCCATATTTTAAACCAGAAATCCAAAAATTTCCGTTTCAACAAATACAAGTCTATAGAAAACATTCTCTCAAGAGTAAAAAAAATATTTCTTTGGAGCTAAAAGATGCCATATAATTTTTATAGAGGATAATTTCCAAGAAATATGATGTCTGGTTTGATGTTGAAACTATCAGTAAGTTGTAATGTAAAAGTGCAATACACATTAGCCACAGACACTAGATGTTATCGCCGTTTCTTGTGAGTCTTCGTAGGGCCTTTGACAAAGCACCAGTCCACCGAGATGGCCTGCCCGAGGATATCTGTGCCGTCTAGGGCTTCTCGGGCGCTCTGTTAACAGAAAATTTGCCTCGTCAACATTTCAACCTATTGGAGACTCGCTTCTGCAGCCCTATTCTCTAACTCAAAATATTAAAGCCATTGGGGCTGATTACAGAGTGTGCAATCTCTAAACTAAACTAAAATTAGAGCATTACAAATATTGCTAACCCTTTCATAATACTTCCTACGGAAAGGGACAGAACTAGATTTACAGATGCCATTTTAGTTTAGTTTAGAGATTGTGTTATAACACAAAAATCAGAATCAGCCCCAATGACATTTATTTTTGAAGTGAAACTTCTTAAGAATTGTGATTTGAAAATTCCATGAACCGAAAGTGCGACACTAAAAAGAGACAAACATATTCATAATAGGATTTAGCCTGCGAGAGAATGAGATACAAGTTATATTTATCTCATTCTCTAGTACGCACGTCGTCGTCTCGCACACGCACTTTTTTTTATCCATGAAATGTTTGCTATGAAGAAAAAAACAGCTTTTCAAGCGATAGTTACAATAAGTGCAGCTATCTCTTATAATATCACCACAACATTTTAAATCACTGATGTTGAGTTTTTGGAAGTGAAACTTCTTTATGCACTCTTGACTTGGGGAATAAGCTGGTGAATGCGTAACTAGAGCGTTACGAAAAGTGTGATGTGAGGCGAACGGAAGTTGAGAGGGAGATACAAGTCAATGAAGATAGAAACAGAGAGAGAGAGAGTTACGTTTCGCATATTACTGTAGGGGCAAGAGAGAGAGGTGCGAGCACACATTTTCTTTCTCTTTCTCATATAACATATACAGTACTTCTTTAGCTCCATCTGTATATATGTCACCGTAAGATTGTAAAAACCGTTAGATTATAATATTACGTTTTTTATCTCGATAGATTATAAACTGTCGACAGATTGTGAACCGTAACATACTGCTTACAATTTAACGCGTTATTTTTAGGTAAATTGTAATATATTAGGTATATTAACCCGATAGAACCTGAATATTCATGTCAAACCCTAACCTAACCTATAGTTCGCGCGCGAGTTGAATGCAGAGTAAATATATGGTGACACTTACATTTATTCTGCATTCAACTCGCGCGCGAACTGTACAAGAAAGAGACAAGAAAACGTAAAAACAATAAATATTTTATAAATTAATACTCAGAACATTGAACGGTTCACAATCTTACGACAGTTCATAATCTCGCGGGATAGAAACCGTTAGATTATAATCTAACGGATTTTACAATCTTACGGTGACATATATATCATATATATTATATACATACATACAGATGGAGCTAAAGAAGTTTTACTGCAGTTGTGTGGTCTAACGCACACTTCTCTTTTTTTTAAGCTGAGCTAAGCTTCAAACATCCAAACTTTCATAAGGTATAGATTTTCATACTCACTGCAGCTTGTTTATAAGTCTCGTACTCCACCAAAGCGTAGCCCTTCAGGAAACCAGTACGCCGGTCCAGGTTCAGATGAATGTTCTTGATCTCACCAAACTCCGAGAACTGGTTCTGGAAAAATAACAATATTTCAATAAAAACATAATAGGGATGTTGCCTATGTCAAAAATAAATTATTTCTTACTGATTATTTAAATAGAGGTCTTCCAAAAGAACTTAAATTCACATTCTCTGTTAGTTTTAAGTTTGATAACTATTGTAAACTATACATTAAATAAAAAAGTGTGTCGAAAGAAGAACAGGCAATTTGGGCCCTTTAGAATAAGCTGCACTGGAGAAAGAAGGAGAAATAGGCATTTCTACTGGTGTTTACAGTTATTATTATTATATTTGGCATATTTCAGTCATAATATAAGCATCCATAGCGGTAATTATTTTACTTTTGGAACTGCTGTAACTTTTTTACTAAATGCATTAGATTTTAGAGCTTTGCTGCTTTGGAATAAAATATTGATACTGTTTGGATCTTCATTTTAAGGTAGGCACCAAAGTGCTACAGCCCAGTGCTGTATGCCATGCTCCATACAAAATAGCCCATTGTTTTTTTTCAAATCAAATCAAATCAAATTTATTTATTTGTGAATACAGTAAATGGGTAAGATGTTAGTTTTACAGAAGGTATCATGTATTCTACCACAGTGTGTGTTCTTTGATGACGTCACAACTATACATAAGTTTCATACCAACTTTGAATAAAAATTTGAGTTTAAGTTTATGGGCCTGTGCCACCTAGTAGTAATCTGTATCTGTAATAAAGTCTGTCCACTTAGTAATCTTTAAACTAAGTAGAAGTATACTATACATAAAACAATGTGCTATGCTATACTAAACTATATTAATTCTTGTATTTCTTTGGGTTTTAGTAGGGTACTAAGTAAATACTAAAAACTATTATGGTGCTTAAAAGGTGTAAAACATTAATAGAATAGATGAAAGGCAGAACTGCATACCTGTATATCTTCCTCCTGCGCCTCTTCGTGGACATTGCTCACAAACAAAATCCAGCCTTCTACAGACCTCTGGGGCCCGGGTGTGTTGCCGTCGCCTTCTGGTGCAAGACTGTCGTATCTGCAACATTCATACTAATATAATTACTAAAGTATATGTGGTGACGTCAATCTCTGTAAATCAGTTCAAGAACCGACTGTTTACTGTGTTAGTGTACTACATCTTGCACTTACCACCAGGTGAGATCGCTATAGCTAGTCAGCCCAGTAGTGGATAAAATAAAATTTTCTTAGTGTCCAACACCACACTGATTTACAGATAGTTAGTCTGTTTAGTAACTGAGATCAAACTTACATAAAGATCCAAGAGTAATCCATACTTCCATACTAATATTATAAATGCAAAAGTGTGTGTATCTGTCTATGTCACACTTTAACGGGTCATATTTTCAACCGATTTTTATGAAATATGGTGTAGAGGTAGGTTACGGACATAGGCTACTTTTTATCATGGAAAATTAAGGAGTTCCCATGGTAATCAAAAATATTAATCCACACAAATTAAGGCACTGGCAACATCTAGTAGCTAATATTATGTGGTAGACAACTAACGAAACAAAAGCAGATCAAAAAGGGTGTTTCCTTACTACACCCATAATGCCATGTGTCTACAGATTATCTGAAATTTTAACCAGTTAAAACTTTCATACCTTCCTCTGTTGCCTCGCTCTGAGCCGCCAACTCCTGTTTCATTGCCAAACCCACGGCCCTTGCGTTTACGGGCCTTCTCCTTCAACCGTGCAATGCCCTCTGCAGATAACAATTATTAATAATTAATATTGTAAACCAACCATTGTTAAAATATATTGTACTTATTGGATTAAATAGAAATACTTAATATTATATTTATGCAAAATGATGTTTTTTGTTGGCTTGTCCTTCAATCATACCACAGATTGACGTGATTTTTCGCACGGGTATAGTTGAAGACGACTGGCATAAGCTACTTTTTGTCCCAGAAAATTAACTAGTTCCCATCTGAAGTAACGGGCATCAGCTAGTATTGTATAAAATATTGTAATTTGTTGAAGACGACAAAATAACAACAAAACACTGAGGAGACTCAAAAGGCGTAGGCTAAGTATAAAAAAAAAAATGATTTTTTTTTAATCAAAAAAGATGCCGCACCTCAGTTCCAATCCACTGGTGTGTTACGCCTAAAAATGTTACGTGCTAGTTAAGTTAAGTCTCAAAGAGGTAAAAATCGGAAAGCGAAACGGTATTTTTACGTATTACAACCGACAACTTATCCTACTTTTCGTATTATAAAATTCTTCTGATATCAAAGTTAAATTACGCAATTATAGTAAACTTACTATATTTTGTAAAAGAAAATGACGAGTAGAGCGTATCAATGATAAATCAAAGATAAATAACAATTTATTGGACTTACGTTCACCGTCCTCGTCGACTTCGAATTCCTCTGAATTTTCAATATCTAGAACATCCGCCATTGTTATTGTGCTCAAATAATATAAACTAGGCCCTGAAAAAGAATAAGCTCTTATAATTGAGAATTTCTGATTTATTTCTATTGCTTTTTCAATTTTCAATGCTTTTACAAAATCAACGCTTGTTTGACAATAATTGACAGCAGAGATTGACAGTTGACACTTGACAACCACAAGACAGACGACGTCTGTATTTAAAAAAAACTGACTTTTCAGCTCAGGGTTCCAACCATTTTGAACCCGTGTGACATTAATGAGATCCTGGAAGCGAAAGTACGATTTTTTTTTTGCGAAGTTGTCCGTTCCTGTTCATTTTCTTCTGTTCCATGTTCCATTTCTATTGTCATAAGTCAATCAAAATCTCAGAGTACTGTCTACGATCAAAATTACATTATCTCTTAACCTTAACTCTTCAGGTTTTTTCAAAATTCAGTATGAGTGTATACGATAATAATATGTGGAACAATGATAACATTAAAGATCCAAATACAAAAACTTCATTATCTTCCGAATGGACCTTCAAATCCCCTCGATCTAGCCCCAGGTCAACATCACCTCCTCCCTCAAGCAGAGCTGGCGAAGCCATATTCCACAAATATAATGAACTCATAAACTCCAAAACGAACATGACCTCGGATGCTAAGCAATTAATAGAACCATTGGAAAAGCCGTTCGACTTTTTTGATGATGAAGAGTTTGCTTTTGGAATTAATCTGCTAAAGAATAATGTAACTTGTGTGGGCGAGAATATAACAAAGCTCATTCAAATGTGTGAGTAAACACAGCCTTCTTAAATTCTTCTAATAAATAGAAAAATACCTAATGCCTAGGCATCTGTTCAAACACAGAAGAGTTTAATAACACCAAAGCCTGATTAACAGAGCATGTTTGCAGTGTCAAATTGTGCAATGTGTGTGTTCCTGCAGGCCCGACAACGTTAATACGTTGAGGCCGATTTCATTAGTTCAATCTTAGAGTTACGATATGTCTTACTAATCTTTGGGTTCAATAGAGTTGAGTGGACATAATTTGGGCGAGAAAGGAGAAGCGCGTATTGCATCATTTTGCGGGAAGGTGGGCAGCGTATAGTAATATGATTTGAGCAGAGGATTTGAGAGACGCGCGACGTGGGCTGCCGATAGACGCGGGCGCTCAGCGCCTCGATGCTGTTTTGGGCCTGCAGGGCCTATAATGACAACGGCTCTCCTGTTTAAGGTTGGGTGAGCGATCCTTGTGCGATCTGCTTCACTGCTAAACCATAATTTAGAAAAGTTTGTCTAATTTCTATTACCATTATGGTAATTAAAATTAATTAGAAAAATACCGATAAGGATATACAAATTAAAAAACATGGTTCAAACCTTTTCAAAGCTTTGATTTCAGATAGCTTTGATTGAATTTATTATAAACAAAGGGATTATCGATTTATGTGGATGTACTGAGTCAGTATATATTTCTGAACCTTAGGTACCTACCGACTTTGACCCTACAACCACCAGTCACCGCCTTCCATAATCCATTGGACTTTTCTGTCAGCTTCTAATAATTTCCAGTCTCAGTAGTGTTTTATAAATTTTTAGTAGAATAATTAAACTAGATCTAGGTACCCGAGTAATTGAAGTGCTATTTGCTTAAACGTAGGGCACTGTTGTGCTCTGAGTTTGGGAACCTGGAAATCGTATAGAACCTCTTTTAGATTATTTTTCGAAAAATAATTTTATTTATGGCCTGAATGGTTTTTAGTTACTTACTGAACTTTTTCACAAATGTCACAGTCAAAAGTCGTCTTTTTGAACTGTCACTTGTCAATAAAAAATCGTGTTTTAGTTTTCGCATTTCTTTTAAATTTTTGGATGCTAAAATACACGATATTTTTATAGACCTGAACTGTCCATAACGCAAAATCATGCCGGAGATATCCCTTAAAGATACTATTATCACATCGCTCAACGGTAAGTAGGTTTTCATGTAAAAATCGATCTTTATTTACAAGATGTCACCCGTTACATCATTTTTGTTTTTAGTTATATTTATATGGTTGACACGATTATTTAATTATAGATACCGGGTGCCCTAAATCTTGGAAGTGATTTTCCGTAGTTACATCACTTTGTAGTCTTTGTAATATATTTGAAATGAAGGAGGAAGATTTCATGTTTGGTATAATTATTTTTTAGTCTTAGCGTGCATAGGCTTAGAACTGTGTGATCTTTTTATTTGTGTTAACAATGTGTCTAATATACCTATTACCAAAATTGTTAAGTACAAAACAACAATTATTATAAAAATCTATAGACAATTGACAGGAGGTAGGTTTGACTTTTTTCTTGGCATCTGTAAATAAGTAACTCTGTTGAACAAGTAAACAAAATTAGATTCTCAAAAGGACTTCCTACTTCAGCCCTTGTGGCTAGCCCTACCAGCAAAGAAGTACCACTAAGCAATTTGGCATTCCTGTATGAAACCAGGCTTATGGCTTAAATATGACTGCCATAGTGCTGCAGGAAATCAAATAGGAAAACAAAATATGTGCTTGGAATAAAATGTTATTTATTTTATACTATTAAAATATTAATTGCATGAACAAAAACATAGATGTATTTTTTTAAATTAAGTAATTGTGTGGTTTTATTTTAACATTTAATGATTTAATTTCTAATAATATATTTTTTATACTCTCTACGCTTTCACGGCCCACCTGTTTTGGAAAATTTCTGCATGAATTAAAGAAACTTAATCCACAGATAAAGTTGCAGGCATCATCTTGTAAAGTATATACATACATTGCCCTTAAAAGTATTTTTAAACTAACCCTGTCTACAATAATATTTTATAGGGAATTTTTATTACAGCACAAGAGCCATGGCCGGACAATGTCAAGTTGTTTCAACCGTACGAAGTGGAGCAGATTCTACTCCCGGATAATGCCAGTTGCTTGGCTGTGCAGGCTTTCTTGAAGGTGGATATAGTACTGTAGATGTGTACTTAAGAATGTTTAGTAAAATAACAATAAATTTGAACAGGGCAGCAATTTTACATTGTTCTCTTTGTCACTAGCTTTTGCCTGTGATATTGTCTGCATAGATGACTAGAGAGACCAGAGAGAGACTATAATATATATATAGTCTCTCTCTGGTCGTGTCGGATTTTCCATCCCATCAGGCTATGAGAGTAAAGGAACAGAGAGTGTGCTTGTGTTTGTGCACTATAATCTGTTTTTTTCCAATCAAGTTACTATAAGAATTCGCTACAACACGACACCGTGTAAATCTTCCAAATTACTCTCAACATAAATTTCACTCCGACGCTGGAGCATCCTCAGGATATTATTCAAAAATACACGATTAATAATTTGAATTTCATATTGTCCACAGATGTGCAATCTTCCCTTCGAAGTAGAAATGCGTTGGAACGCAGAATTCATGTCTCCATCCGGAAGAGTTCCCTTCATCCAATGTGGGGCCTTCGTAGTGTCGGAACTAGAGCCGATAGTACAGTTTGCGGCTAACAAGAATGTGTCTCTATGTGCCAGACTAACGACAGAGGAGCGAGCCGAGATGAGAGCTTATATGAGCTTGATTACCAACGTTTTGGTGAATGCTGAGGTATGTTCTATTAAATTCTTACACTGTCATCGGTCGCGTAAGTCGGTCGTGCGTACGGATTGCACATTGCTTGATATTAAGCACTATATTGGTACAATGACAGTGATAACATTCAGAGAGATGTTCCTTTCATCAGGTGTGGCGCCTTTGTAGTGTCTTAGTTAGAGCCCATAGTACAGTTTGCAGCAAACAAAAATGTGTCTCTTTCTTTAAAGGCTTTATTGTTCACATTATTGTTAGGAAGATTTACCACAGTGCACTTATGAACAAACTAAAATCTAATAATAAACATTTGGACGAAAACTCAGCATTACCGCCATAAGAAAACAATCCTTCTTATGGAAGTCTGTCAATACGCACTGGCCAGCGTGGTGGACTATGGCCAAGACCTTCTAGTTTTGAGAGGACTTTTGTGCTCAGTAGTTAGCCAAGCAGTGGGATGTAATGATGAAATTATGCAACATGACATACTTACTTGATAAACACTAATTTTAGATCAAGCAATACTAGTAGATGTATAATACACCTTCATTTCTTAATATACTTAATTCATTTCTTAATATACTTAAGTATTAAAAACACATTTTTTCCTCTTCCAGCTCTACATATCATGGGTAGACCAAGACACGTTTAACGCTGTGACCAGAATCCGCAACTCCTCAGTATATCCTTGGCCTCTAGGTTGGCTTCAAACAAGGTCCAAGCGCTCCAGCGTTATAAAGCGGCTGAAAGCGCTGCATTGGCACGACAAGACACTGGACCAGGTTTTGGCTGATGTGAGTATTACATTGGTAGTCTTAGGATTGCTTCAGACAAAGTCAAAGCGCTCCAGCATTATAAAGCGGCTGAAAGCGCTGCATTGGCACGACAAGACACTGGACCAGGTTTTGGCTGATGTGAGTATTACATTGGTAGTCTTAGGATTGCTTCAGACAACAAACAAACACACTCTTGCATTTATAATATTAATATGGATTTTGGAACTGGACGTTTGTTATATACCTAGTTAAAAAATTTAATTTCATTAAAAACCTACTCACTTATATATTTAATATTTCATCAATTTAAAGTGAATAAAATTCGATTATAATATTTCCAGGTGGAGCAGTGTTGTAACTCATTGAGTCAAAGGCTTGGCGACAGAGATTACTTCTTTGGCACGTAAGTTATTTCTGCACTTAACGTGTATATTCATATTCATTTTTATATTCATTTATTGATTTGTGAATATAGTACAAAAAGGTGTTACAATATAGAAAGCTTGTATGTACCACAATCCAACAAAGTACAAATATGAATCATGTTACAACAATATGAAAATAATATTTATTAATATTATTTTCATTTTGTAACATGTATAATGGGAGGTCGAACGCGGCTATTTTTTTATGTGAACACACAGACCGCTTTAAAATGTAAAATATAACATTATTTAATTTAATAATATTCCGTGCGTTATATTTATTATTATTTATGTTTTTCATATTAACTACTTATTCTATTCTATTCTAACCTTATTCTTGTAGGTTTACTACCTAATAAATACTATATAGATCCTATAGAATAGGAATAAGGTTGACCCACCAGCTGCCCCATATTATTTTTAATGATAATTATTTAATGATTCATTATACAGAGGATCTGCCAAAAGACTTTACATCCACGTCTCCTGTTAATTTTATGTTTCACAACCATTTCAAACTATCAATTGGAGTGCGTCGAATATGATGACGTCACATTTCAGTATTTCATACAACATCCCATACTAAACGCGTGTTTTGACGTTAGAATTAAAGTTGCTGGTTTGACTAGTTGTCAAATACCCAATTGTGAGCCGCCGTAGTATTCAACCCCCAGATCCGAAAATCAGAACCCACTGAATACGCGGTCGAATCCTAAGGGCTAAAGGTATTCTTAATACCCTAACTTTATTCAGGCCGACCCCATTGGATGCGTTAATCTATGGCCACGTGAGGGCATTGCTATCGGCTACGGGACCTAAGGCTTCGTTGATGATCAAACCCATCACCAGTGCGTTACTGCGACACTTGCTAAGGATCTCTAATTTGACGAAAATGAAGCTCACTGTATGTTTTTTCTATAGCAAACAATATGAGAGTCAGTTGTGTAGTCGTATATAATTTAGTAATTTAGCTTTTTAGAACAGAGTTATTTTTGGCCCAGTATAACGAGGTCATCAGAGGCCTTTGCATCACAGGTACGAGTCTTTATCATCGATATATACTCCTACTATTATACTATATATAGCTCAATTACCACTGACTCACTCATTGACATAATTGTTCTCCTAGAAAGAGACAGAAAACGATACTATGATGTACGGGAGATGTGTTCGGGTGCGGGATTTGAGTAGGGAAAAATTATGACATTTCGGAAAAACAAGATGGCGGCCGACGTGATTCTTGCAACTCTTTTGTTTTCCAATCGATTTCGTTTAAACTCGCAACTATTGAAGAAATTAGTAAACGATTAATAGAAAAAGTGGAAAAAATTGGAAAAACAAGATGGCGGCCGAGCTGTAGTGTTTTGAAATTTTTGATTTTTCGACCCCGAACCGCGGCGCCACAGATCCGAAACGGCGTGGTCGAGCATGATATTTTTTTCTCTTTTCGCCTAAAATTATCCTGTATTTTGACAGAATGGGAGTGGTTTTTAAAAATTCAAGATGGCGGCTGTCGCGGCGGCCGTTTGGTCTGAGGTACGAAAAAACGCAATTTTAAAATTCAATTTTCTCACAGTTGGCAACGTCGGAGCGTTTCGACTTCTATGGGGCGATTGTGTGTACCGACTCGAAGAATGGATTGGGGAAAAAAATTTACCCCATTTATCGGGAAATTTTCAAGATTTTCCCCAAAAATTAAAAAATCGAAATACGTATTTTTGGCAAAGTTCGAGTACGAGCGACCACGTGTCCCACTTGTACGAATGATGTTTGGGTATTTCCGTCGCCGAGGTCTGGCAACACTGGAATTTATCAAAGTAAATGTGATTTTCGACATGGTCTCTTTTCAGGAGCTATCATTTCGGCTGGGTGCGAGCGAGATGAAAAATTGAAACGTCATCAGGAGCGGTATATCCTGCAGTTCACGGGAAAATTATGAAACTATGTAAAATGTTTCTTTGAAACGAGTTGGCGGCCATTTTGTATTATTTTTGTGTTTTTGAAAATTTCGATCACGATTTTGAGGCAGTTGGCCACATTTGGGAAAGTTGACATGTATGGATCGATTGTGTAGCTCGACCGGCAGTATCGAGATATCTAAACAGTGTTGCCACATTATGGGTAGTTTTCGAGATTTTCCCCAAAAATGTCCTCCTGTAAAATTTAGTATGAAAATTTTTTTTTCACTGATGGCTTCGTGTAGAAGTCAGGAAATATAACTTTAACAAAAATATGGAGACAGCTGATGATTGAGGATTTCGGAGACGGGTAAAGGGCACGGCCAAGGTATTGAAGATAGATGGGGGGTCCTCGAACTAATGTCACTCAGAACCTCATCCAATTGGCGATGAAATTAAAAAAAACTCCAAAATGGTCGATTCAAGATGGCCGCCATACAAATTTCGTCAGAGTCTATCTCGGAGGGTATAAGAGATGGAAGTGTGGTTTCTCGGCAAGAGATGATCAGGACCTGAAGGTCTATTTGATGAACAGGAAAAAAATTCAAGATGGCGGAATATTTTTTTTCATACCAAATTATATGGCGAATAGGAACTTTATAAGGACTGGGTACTTATGGTTCCCTCATTCTAACGAATCTTTGGGGGCAAAAATGTGAAGCGAGTTGATGATTGAGGATTTTGAAGAAAGAGGTGTGTTCGACCAAATGCATGAAAAAAAAAAAACATAAAACTATCAACATAATTGTTCTCTTAGAAAGAGACAGAAAACGATCCAATGATGTATGGGAGATGTGTTAAGGTGCGGGATTCGAGTAGGGAAAAATTATGACATTTCGGAAAAACAAGATGGCGGCCGACGTGATTCTTGCAACTCTTTTGTTTTCCAACCGATTTCGATACAACTCGCAATTATTGAAGAAATTAGTAAACGGTATATACAAAAAGTGGAAAAAATAAGAAAACAAGATGGCGGTCAACGTGATTCTTGCAACTCTTTTGTTTTCCAACCGATTTCGTTACATCTTGCAATTATTGAAGAAATTAGTAAACGATCAATAGAAAAATTGAAAAAATTGGAAAAACAAGATGGCGGCTTTGCTGCAGTATTTTCAAATTTTTGATTTTTCAACCCCGATCCGCGGCGCCACAGATCCGAAACGGGGTAGTTCATGTATTGGAGATATGTTCTGCTGCGGAACAGGAGCAGGGAAAAATTATGACATTTCGGAAAAACAAGATGGCAGCCGACGTGCTTTTTGTAACTTTTTTGTTTTCCAACCGATTTTGTTACAAGGCGCAATGATTGAAGAAATTAGTAAACGATCAATAGAAAAAGTGGATAAAATTGGAAAACCAAGATGGCGGCTGACGTGACTCTTGCAACTCCTTTGTTTTCCAACCGATTTCGTTACAATTCGCAATTATTGAAGAAATTAGTAAACGATCAATAGAAAAAGTGGAAAAAACTGAAAAACAAGATGGCGGCCGAGCTGCAGTAATTTCAATTTTTTGATTTTTCAACTCCGATCCGCGGCGCCACAGATCCGAAACAGGATAGTTCATGTATAGGAGATATGTTCGAGTGCGGGATGGGAGTGGGGAAAAATTATGACATTTCGGAAAAACAAGATGGCGGCCGATTTGCCGAAATGAACCGATCGAAGCATTCAAGATAGGTGCTCGATCAAATGTCATTCGAAAAAATGTCATTCTGCCATACAAATTTATTTGGTGTCTATCTCAGAAAGTATAAAAGATGGAAGAGTGATATCTTGGCAAAAGATGATAAGGACCTGAAGGTCAACTTGATGAACAGGAAAAAAATTCAAGATGGCGGAATTTATTTTTCCATAGAAAATATATTTGCGGCGAATATTGAAGAGACTACAAGTGTAGAAAGAACTATGCAAAATTTTGATACGTTTCCGTTTTACCCTGAGATTACAAAACAGGAAACTGTTACCAAAATTTTATAAAATCAGCGCCATTTTGAAATTCTTTGTTAATTGAGCGATTTTGTTCAAAATCGATATTTAGGACTTCCTGGGATCACAAAATAGAAAACTGATAACCAAGTTTTAAAAATCAGCGCCAATTTGAAATTCGTTGTTAATCGACCGATTTCGTTCAAAATCGATATTTAGGGCTCCGTGGGATTACAAAATAGAAAACTGATATCCACGTTTTAAAAATCAGCGCCATTTTGAAATTTTTCGTTAATCGATCGATTTCGTTCAAAATCGATATTTAGGGCTCCCTGGGATTACAAAACAGGAAACTGACACCAAAGTTTTAAAAAATCAGCGCCATTTTGAAATTCTTTGTTAATTGGCCAATTTCGTTCGAAATCGATATTCAGGGATCCCTGGGATCATAAAATAGAAAACTGATATCCATGTTTTAAAAATCAGCGCCATTTTGAAATTCTTTGTTAATCGGTCGATTTCGTTCAAAATCGATATTTAGGGCTCCCTGGAATTACAAAACAGAAAACTGATACCAAAGTTTTAGAAAATCAGCGCGATTTTGAAATTCTTTGTTAATTGACCGATTTCGTTCAAAATCAATACTTAGGACTCCCTGGGATCACAAAACAGGAAACTGATACCCAAGTTTTAAAAAATCAGCGCCATTTTGAAATTCTTTGTTAATTGGCCGATTTCATTCGAAATCGATATTTAGGGCTCCCTGGGATCACAAAATAGAAAACTGATACCCATGTTTTAAAAATCAGCGCCATTTTGAAATTCTTTGTTAATCGATCGATTTCGTTCAAAATCGATATTTAGGGCTCCCTGGGATTACAAAACAGAAAACTGATACCAAAGTTTAAGAAAATCAGCGCCATTTTGAAATTCTTTGTTAATCGACCGATTTCGTTCAAAATCGATATTTAGGGCTCCTTGGGATTACAAAATAGAAAACTGATATCCACGTTTTAAAAATCAGCGCCATTTTGAAATTTTTTTTAATCGATCGATTTCGTTCAAAATCGATATTTAGGGCTCCCTGGGATTACAAAACAGGAAACTGACACCAAAGTTTTAAAAAATCAGCGCCATTTTGAAATTCTTTGTTTGTTGACCGAATTCGTTCAAAATCGTATAGTAAAGTCTGTACTACTTGTAAGTCAAACCACAACCCGTGAGCTGCTTTAGCAGCTCGCGCACAGGGCGAAACACTAGTATAATTATATAGGTATTAGAAATGGGCCCTTTCATAGAAAAAAAATTGGGCGTCAAACCTTTAGAGCACACTCCTAACCTATATAGTCCTGTCCTTGTCTCCGCCATAGCGCTATCCCGCTTTTCAGACTAGATGGCGTTAGTAATGGGCCCTGTCAAACAAAGAATGTGGACCTATGTCCACATTCTTTGTTTGACAGGGCCCATCTATGTAAATTGAGTTTGTTGGTCTTTATAGATAAAACAAATAGTATTTACCAATTTCGTATCAAGAAGAGTTCCTAGTATCGCAGGGTTGTCAAATATGCTGTCGCCGAGTATCCCCCGATCGAAGCGTCTCGCGGCAAAACCGATCTAAGCATTGCGGCAATAGTCTCAGTGTTTTAAAGATTAAGAAATTTAATAATTTTTACCAATGTAGTAGCCTCAAGAAGAGTATTTTAGTATCGCAGGGTTGTCAAGCAACAAAATTAATAGTATTTACCAATTTACTAGCCTCAGGAAGAGTACCTAGTATCGCAGGGTTGTCAAATATGCTGTCGCCGAGTATCCCCCGATCGAAGCATCTCGCGGCATAAACGATCCAAGCTTTGCGTCAGAAGCGTCAGTCGAGAGAACGTTGCGTTTAACAAGGACGTATTTGGTTAATATTTGGTCTATAATAATAGTAAACTCATTTATTAGCGCTAATTCTAGTGGTAGATTAAGTTTTTGATTCCCGGGGAAACTACTTGACTTTCCGGGATAAAAAGTAGCCTATGTCCTGCCCCGGGATGTAACACTGTCATTTAGGTTCAGACATTTTGTTCTACAGAACTAGCCACAGTGTTGTCTAAACTAAATTGAGAGTGAGGTCAATTTTGAAGTACACCATCTCTAAAATAAATGCAGCTCTATTATATTGCTATCCCTTTCATAATACTCCAAGCGGAAAAGAACAGCACTATTAGAACTGTCATTTTACTTTAGAGATTGTGATAAACAAAATTGGTCACTGTATCAAATTGTTTCCTTAAAATTTCAAGACTTCCATTTAATGTTACAATTCTAAGATAGGTTTGACGGTTCTAAGATACTTGATCTACGAAAAGTACTTACTAACTATCAAATTAAAGTTTATAGTAGAAGTAGATAGATCCGTATTTAGTTTATAAATAAAACATTTCTAATTGGAATAATATACAGGCTTCAAACCGTTCGCCTCCAAAAAAGTAATAATTATGACCTCCGAAGAAGGTAATATAACATGCGAATACGAAACTCCAAAGAAATGCGTGATCACCGAAGAAAATAACTTCATAATTGATGTCGTCGCTGAAATACTCGATAAAGTCGACGAGATAATCGATTTCAAATCGGATAAACACGATTTCGAGGTCATCGCGTATCCGAATGACAATTTCGAGAAGAAAATAAACGATTATTTGGACACTATAGACGAGCGTACAGATGTGTCTGGTTTGGACGTTGGGGAGGAAGAGATACAAGTTATCGATGGTTTAATCGATACTATGATCGAGGGTGATTTGGATAGTGATGCGACGGTGACGGATAATTTTATGGAAGGCGCAACGGATACGGAATGCGAGAAGGATGTTTTCGTTGATACTGGGTATTTATATTTTTGAAGTGAAAACTTGTTTAGGTTTGTTGAGCACTTTTTGGTAGGGGGTAAAAATGCGGATTACGCGTGATCGACACCGTTATTCTTAAGACAAAAGGTCTTAAGTATAATAATATAGTACATTCGTGATCAAACTTTAATGCCTAAGTTTTAAGGTTTATATTAATATAAGTGCTGTGTAACCGTGGGCGACACCTCGTGTTGTTA
The DNA here is from genome assembly GCA_923060345.2 of Erebia aethiops. Lineage (NCBI taxonomy): Eukaryota > Metazoa > Arthropoda > Insecta > Lepidoptera > Nymphalidae > Erebia > Erebia aethiops. The sequence continues at coordinate 4,144,113 of OV281087.1, read as the reverse complement.
CGAAGACAAAAAGTCTTAAATAAATATAGTACATACGTAATTAAACTTTAATGACTTAGTTTAAAGGTTAATCAATATTCGTTTTCACTTCTATATATATAATAATTGTAATATTTAATTTGATTAATTTTAGAGAAATCGATGAAGAGAAATACCATGATCTGTCAGAGAAAAACTCCGTAATTATTGACCATAAACTATCTTCACATGGAAGATCCAAGTCGAAATCCTCCCTAGGGTTGTCTTCAGGTTTTATTTTATTTTTTTAATTTAATTTGATGATTTTAACTTTTTCTTTTAATTCGATCAAAGTGGATACAATTTAATGCCTGGGTGCGTATTTGAGGATAATAATTTTGCCTAATTAATGATTATAAGTAGTTACATCAAAATATAGGATATAAGTTTTTAAAGTGATAATGAAAATACGAGATGATGCTCCTGTCTTCGCCCGTGTGTTTTTAGGTTTTGAAAACTTAGGTACGTATAAACTTTTTAATTTTCCGAGCTATAAAGTTGGATGTATCCTTATCCGGGATGCAATCTATCTCGTTATCCAGGTCTTGTACTTTATTTCCATGGAATAATCACGTTATTCCACTACAAGTTAGCCTTTTATTGCTGTTTCACCTGGTGGTAAGTGATGATGCAGTCTAGGATAACTCTACTTTTTATCCCGGATAACCAATGAGTTCCCGCGGGAACCAAAAAACCTCCACGCGGACGGAGTCGCGGGCATCAGCTAGTTAATGAATAAATATTAATTTGGGATTGCAATAAAAAATAAATAAAATTACAAAATACTGAAAAAAACTTAAAGACTAAACAATGCAATCTGACTCTGTCACAAAAAAAATTCCCAAAAAGGGGAATCGACTCAGCGTAAGGCTAATATGGTGTAGATTTTCCATAACAGCGCTGATTTTCAGTTGGCCATTAAATTCCTCGACGTTCTGGACCGGCCCGGGCTGTCAATCTAACTACTACGACGTTCTAGTTCGACATTTTGTAGGTTTTCAAACATTTCTGTTCAAGAAATGAAAAGTATTGTTGATCTCACCGATACGGAAATTAGGATCGGTTGGTAACGTTATTAGTTATTACCAACGGATAGTTCACATTTACCAACGGTTACAGGTTCGTATTCGACGTTAAAAATGCAAAGCGAAAACGAAGAAATAAGCGTCGAATGTTTATTGAGACACCTGCGTCGACGTAACGCGGTTTATAACGTCCAAGTAGCTGATGTTGACTAAATACTCTAGAGTTTTAATGTGTGGCAACCCTATTTTTTCTTCTGTTGTCTATAGTTTTTATAAAATAATAAATTAATGGTTATTTTTTTCGTTGTGAGTTTTATTTATGTAAAATGGTAGTTTATTTTCGAAGTGAAACTTCTTTAGAATCGTTGTGATTTGAAAATTCGATGAAACGAAAAAGCGACACCAAAAGGAGACAAACGGGCCGCTTTGTGAAGGGACCCTTCCCTTTTTTTGCGCACAATATCAGCAGTTCGATTGTCTTAAAATGACAGCTACAGTGTAACGATCGCAATCACCTCTGATTGGTTAACACTCTTCCGCTATTGGACAAAATCCATTGACGCAGCAAGAATACCATAAACTCAGCCAATCACAACAATTGAGACTGTAACAATGATTGACGCAGGCTTTACACAATCGCCCTGCTGGTAGAGTGCGTGTCACAAAACTCGCATGGTAGGGTTAAGCGGAAGTTATTTTTCAAAAAAAAAATCTACCGCTGTTCTAAAACAGTAGGTAACAGAAACCTCATAATGATGTTTCTATTCCATTGTAATCATTCAATTTTTGAAAAGAGCAACTGCTGAATTTCTTGCCGGCTCTTCTCAGCAGATTTTTTCCGAACCGGTGGTAGAGTCAAAACATGGCGTAACACAAGAGACACGTGTATGTCCCACATATTATAAATAAATTGAGTTTATCGAGTAATGAGTTATCATTCGGGGTGGTAAACAAATTCTGTTTAGTTTAATTTCGGAACTAAAATGGAATCTTAGAATCTCTGGAATATGGTACTGCCCATTTCCGCAGGGAGTATTATGAAAGGGATAGAAATATAAATAGAGTTGTCATTTAAGTTAAGCAGAGACCATGGAACTAATAAGTACTACGTACAACCGGAATGAGCTCTTGTTAATAAAGTGTGCCGAGTGAGAGATACCATACTGACCCTTGTGTCCCTTTTCCACAAGAGTGACCACACTATTTTTGAATTTTGGGATACTTCAATATACGGGATATAAATATACCTCTATGAAGAAATAAAAATCAGCAAATAATTTTAAAATATTTATATTTATAATGATGTTGATATTTTATATGTAGTGCCTATTGCCTCTTAGTAAGTCTCTTACACAAGTAAGCATTTAGGTCGTCGTCTACCGACGGACGTCCACTGCTGGATATAGGTCTCCTGTAGGGTCCTCCACAAGCCACGGTCTTGCGCCGCCTGGATCCAGCGATCCATTTAGGATCGATAATTACGAAGCATTTAGGTAAAAATAGATAGTTATCGGTGATGGTTTAACAAAAAAAATTTTTTAAGTCGGTTAAAAATTCAATAAAACTGGTATTGCTGTAAAGCGAAACATAAATTGACTTCTCGAACCATACATATTTGGCTTTTCGAGCCATACATATTTGACTTTTCGAACATACTGGGTATATAAAATTATCAACATGCTCAAATTTTTCATACAAAAAATATTTTTAACTCTTTGTCGCTCCTGAACTCATCTCATCACTATGCCAGTCTCCATGTATGAAAATGTTTTTAATTTCATTCTGTTGAAGTACGGTGGTGCGTGCGTAGTGGTCCTTATGTCCGTGACATAAGGATTAAATTTGATTAAAAATAAGTTAAATAAGTTTGTAGTACGCATTCCAGTTGTACGTAGTACTTATTAGTTCCATGGCAGAGACTTATAGAGATGGGGCCTTATTGTTCACCCCTTTGATTATGTATAATCAAAGATTCAAACATATTTTTTATTCAAAACAGGTTTCTAAAACTGCATATCTAATATCAACTGCATAATAGTGATTATTTTAACGGCAAACGTGTATGTATGAAAAGGACCTTTTATTTGATTTTTAAAATGGCTGTAACACACAGACAGAAGAACTTTGAAGGATCCCTTTTTATTACGAGACTAAATATAAATAAAGCCTAAATACGTATTTTAAATATTTTATTTTTTCAAAATTTCTCATTCAACAGCCCAACAGAACTGGACGCCCTGGTGTTCGGTCACGTTTTCACGATCATCACGACGCGACTGCCGTGTCGCAAGCTGGCCGACACGGTGCGCCGACACGACACGCTAGTCGCGTTGGCGAAACGCGTCGACGAACAGTACTTCAAGCGGCCATAGCGCGAGGTCTTCAAGGACATCTCTACTGTGTTTCAGAGTCCTTGAATCGCTACCCTTAAACACACAATTCTAAATGTTTTTCTATAGCTTTTAGAGACTTTGAAAGGGGTGTGAAAACTTTTGAAAGGAGGTTGCATAGTCCGCCATTTTGTTTTCTCTAAATCGCGACGCGTAACACGTATTGGCGGTCCTAAAGTGCCACGTTATGGAGCCAATCTTTGTGTCCAAAACATCGTAAAATGATTCACATAGAAAAGATTACTTATCCAATTTTGAAAAACAAAATGGCGGATCGTACCAGAACTCTTTCTAAACTATTATTATTATTCAGTTGGCAGTATGGCTCCTGGACATATGCCCGAAAAGCGTTTTAATACAATAATTATATCAATGTTCGGTCACGTTTTCACGGAAATCACGACGCAACTGCCATATCGCAGTCTGGCCGAGACGCGCAAGTCGCGTTGGCCAGACGCGAGGTCCTCAAGGATATAGCTCGCGACAATCATTTAGTCGCGTCTGAAGTAAACCGCAAGACGCGTCGCAATAGCATATTTTCGCGCGTAGTATGTACGTTAACTTCGACAGTTTGTAACTTTGTACGAGAGCTGCGCAAATAACTTACCGGGTTACCGGGCATCACCTTAGACACGGTAATGCCTTAGATACTTGTGTACAATTGAATAGATACCTATTCCTGTGAGTATTATAAGTATATCTTTAAAGTTAAGCACAATATATAAATAACGTGAAGTCCTAAAGACTAACAAATATATTACATATCTAGGAGAATAAAGTACATTTAGTTTAAGGATTATAATAATATGCATAAGGACAGTGAACCACGTTACTTTAGAAACGCGATAAACATTATTTTAAAAAAAAATTGATTATGCCACCCGACTGCGCATAGAACTTAAGCTTACTAAACATTGTTAAATTTTAGAGCTTCAGTGCTAAAGAGGAACTCAGCCAAGGACATGAAGAAGTAATTATTAAAATTGTTGATTCTTAAACATGCCCCCGCCTAAGACACTATTTTTAACTGAATTTTTAGTTTTTAACCGACTTCCAAAAATGGAGGAGGTTCTCAATTCGGCTTGTATGTTTTTTTTAGTTAACTAAAATTCACTACGGATGTTTGAGCATTTATTTTTTAGAAGACTTGTAAATTTTTTGATTAAGACATCGAAAGCCGCAATCTTATATGAAACCTAGCGCTGTAAAGTAAGTTTTAGTAGTTAAGTAGTTTGTGTGTTTTTTATAGAGTAGAACCACTGAATTTCGAATAGAAATAGCGTATATCGTGAGCTTGTCACCGCGCTGGTATGTAGTGAAGCAGAGGTGCAATCATGTAAGTATCGCCGATCAAATCGTTAGAGCTCTGCTTCAAAGTAAAATAAACCATAACAGCATTGATTTAAAGCTCAATTTCGTGTATCCATTCTCATACGTTTAGGGTATCGTACATACCTAAACGTATGAGAATGAATATACGAAATTGAGCTCTAATTCAATCCTGTTATGGTTTATTTTACTTTCAAGCCAAGCTTAAACGATTTCATCGGCGATCCTTACATGATTGCACCTCAGAGCAATATAATGTATTATACCTTTCGTATTTTAAAATAGATAAACTGGAAGCTGTAAGCGCCTTGGTACTTAATACAGTTGCTATTTTTATACTTGTTGAAGTTATATTGTTGGTTGTACTTATTTGTATTTTGATTTTACATTGTTACGCATTTACTTTGTACAAGCCGGTGTATTTGTTAGCATTTTGTTGTAAATACAGTTTTATTTAGTTTTTAGTAGCAATTTTAATAAAAATGTACCAGGTAATGTCGACGTATTTTCATTTCACATACCTACTTACCAAACGTGGAAATGATAGATTATGTACGCTTAGTACAGCGCCGCGTCGGACCGAGTATTCCTGGCGCTATGGAATTTTATACCACCGAAGCTGGCGTCCTAGACGAAAGATAAAATAAAATAATGTACTAACAGATATAATCATCATGTCTAACAGATACATAATATATACCTAATGAACATAAATATAAACAGATGTGTGTAACTTTTTATTTAAAAAAGTATAAGTAGTAATTATTACATGAAGGAGAGTGTAATACATTGTATCTTTGTTGCTATTATATGGAAGAGTAAAACTTTAAACGGACTGTACCGTATATTTTAAAATAATAACTGTATTATTTTTTACTTCCAATGCCGCCCCCCTAATACAAGCGCCCTAGGCATTGAAATAGAATGAGTACTAGAAGCAGGGTCACGAACAAAAAATATCGCAAAAATGTCCCAATTTGCACACACATAAACATTTGTATGCTGAGTGGGAAATGTAGAAAAAGGTATTATATTAGCAACGACTTCAGTTAATTATGCACCTTAAGTTTAACACAAAGCTACATTACGATTAGAAAATATTAATTTTTAAGACGTTCTGTCATCAGAGAAAAGGTAGGAATAACCTTTCAATCCAAAACAAAAAGTAATTTTTAAAATAAGTACAAAAATATTTATTATTAAAATAAAACTTAATATGTAAGCAATAAGGTACTTCATACGTTGCCAAATTGATACCTTTACACTATTTTGGAACAAGACGCAACTCTTGGCATCACATTGTCAATATCAACAACGTCAATTTATTATAAACCTTAAAACTTAGATTCTAAGTTGAATTACGAATGTAGTATGTTTAAGGTCAGGCGGGGCAAGGGCGCCATAGTTTTTGCATAGATGATTTCGATGCAATTTTTTTATTTTTATTGTTGACTTATGAGTGAACATTTATTAAATTGTCAATATTTGAACTTTTGTAGCTGCAAAAAACGTGGATTCAATCAAATCTATCAATATTTTTACGATATATTCTATTAAATTGTAAAACATGGCTATAGGCGCACTTGCCCCTGGAAACGGGGCAAGTGCGCCTATATAAATAAAAACGCTAAAATCGTACGTTACCAAAAAAACAGAGTATTTACATAATGGAACATTTACAAATAAATGCATTACTCTTGGTTTCTTTTTAATTTACTCGTCCTATAGGCTACTGCAGCTTCCATAACAAATTTGGGGCAAGCGCGCCATAGACTAGTCATCAGGGGCTCTAAACCTTTACTGGTGTTTTTTTTTATAAAAAGTAAAACTGCTGTATTTAAATAAAAATATTTGCAGGTTTGGCTGGAATAATAGATATCTTTAAATCAAATTAGACTTTTATTTTATCCATTACTTACTTACGTCTATGTAATAAAAAAATACAAAAGTAGGTAACAAATTTTCCTTTGACGCGATAGGACGCAAACACATAATAATCTAGTGGATGGCACGCAAGAACTTACATGGTAAAGTAGAAAACATTTCAGTCTTTGTTAGGCTTAAGTATTTAAACAACATGACACATTACAATCAAGCAAAAATAACAACAAATTATCTAATGTCAGTAACGTAGTGGCTTAACGGTTTTTCTTTGATAAGTACGAACCATCTGTAAAAAAACAATAATTTTAGAACCAGGTGTAGTAAGTATCCAACTGCTTCTTCTTGTCGAGAGATCGGTGGGCATCCTAGTGTCAGAGTTGTTCAGGAAGCCCAAAGGGCTCTGACATGGCTTAAATACTGATGTTGAATGCTAACAGCCGGATCTATAGTTTACCAGCCACCCATCCAAAGTAGCTTGACTTCGATTATCGCTTCCGATTTACGAGCTTAGGCACACCTAAGCGCACAGAGAGTAACGAACAAAGGAAATGACACGTACGTTGGTCTTACTGTTAGCACTTAGCACTAAAGATCAACGAGTTATATAATTATAGCATCCCAAAAGCAAATTTCAAGAAAATACAAATAAAATTACTTATTTAAAAATAGTTTATAGACTTAATACGAGGCTTTTACTGTAAACCCATCACCCAACGTCTTCTCATCACAAGACCTGAAGCACATCTAGACAGTAACTTCTCAATACAGAAAAACATTACCCTTATTCAGAGGTCGTCGGGTAAGAAAATATCTGAATCATAAAAGTTGACGACTTCTGGCTCGGGGAAAGTGCGCCATACTACTAAAAACTTAGGCGCACTTGCCTCACTTGACTATTTTGAGGTTAAGATTTTAAATTCTATAAAAAAATATTAATTTCACTATCTAGGACTAAAATACAGACATAGATTTAAAGAAAAACAACTAAATTCTGTACTCACCTCATTGATTTGCCGCAACACGTAAAATATTTTAAGATTTAAGGGGATTAGTAACATGTGCTCATCTCTGGTAACAGGTTTAAATGACACTAAAACTAAAATGGCGGATACATCAAGTTATGGTGAACAGAGACATCTGTGATTCTGAAATAGAACTGTGTTTTAGTTTGTTGCATGGATGTAAGATGTCATTAGTTGTATTATATCTGTAGTTTTCGATATTTTTATGGTAGGTGCGCTTACCCCGTCGGCGCACTTGCCCCGCCTGACCTTATATTTAAGACCTTTGGTCTTTGTAAAAAGGCAAAAACAAAAAATTCAATGGAACGAAATTCAAATAGAACAATGGAGACATGGAGTTGCTGATTTTTTTAAAGTTGTATATCGTGGTGGTATGTGGTCGTGTATATTTATTACTAGCTTACGCGCCCCAGCAACTCACTTATGTGTTATACTTGTACAGTATGTTTTATTTATCAAAATAAATATTGATACAGTTTTGGTGGGTAGCACTGCGAAAAACCACGTAGGTTTAAATGGCGTACTCTCTCCTCTTCTATCAATATTTATAACTATACAATGTTATGATATGCATAAGTATCTGTGTAAAAACATGAGGAAACTAAAACTAAACTACCTAACATTTGTTTAAGAAGTAAGATTTTAACTTAAAATTAAATTTTCCTTACTTAGTTTCATTTTAAAATTAATATCAAGGTTAAAAATCTACGTTTTATTGACGTATTACACGTAAACTTAGTTAAAAAGTACCAAGTAAACTTTATTCAGATTTAGCCTTTGCGGCTTTTATTACTTTTTACTACATTTTTTTATAAAATATTTATGTAAAGTATATATAATATCTTTATGTACTCATGTATTTTATGTGTATTTATGTAACTAAGGTATGTGTGTTTCCAGTAATATCAATTTTATCAAAATGAATTTGAACATAATTAATGTTATCTGTATATTTTAGATGGCTTAAACAACTCTACCGCATAACGAAATGGATTACCAGGGAATCACTAAGCAACAATACTTTTAAAACACCAACACTACTCCATGCATCCCGTCTATCCAGAACAGTCAATGTTTGTTACAATATTTGACGCATTGTCACAAACATTGGCCAAAGGATATTAGCACACTTTTTATATGAGCACTGCAGCATTTAGACGCGTCGTTATGTTGGCTAAGGTTGGCTCATACTAGTGGCAAATAAGAGCACTTTCGTATTTGTGCTGTAATTTGTCGGGGACATTTTTGAAGCGCTAATCCTACATCTAGTATAGGTACTAAAAAAATTCTACATCAATGGCCCTAGGCCTTCGCCTATATCGGGCCGGTCCTGCATATCGGCATGATCGGCAGAATCACCTCGAACGTTGAATGCTGCTATGGAACAGCGGTGCCGTTAACATACCGGCTGCTATGTAGCGTCGAGTTTTGACCTTCGGCCCTACCGTACCACTGGTCCATAGTCCATACCCCTGGTGATATGGTGGGTTCACGTTTCGAACTGTTGCATGTTAGTCCTATGCCTTGGTTTTACTAGTGGGTCCAGTAGTTTTTCAGTTAACTAAAGGCCGGCCATACACAGACAGCTTGAAGCAGTCAGGACTCAGGATAGACTGCTTCAAGCTGCGAATGCATAGTGAACTAGTCTACGTACACTCAAACATGGACCGCTCGAGCAGTTGCGACTGCTTCAGGTGGTTGACAGCAGTTATCAAAGGTAAGGTGACTGCAAGAGCGGCCCGCATAATATGTTGATCACTGGCTAACTGCTCTAGCAGTCCGTGTTGCTGGCCTAAGGATTTGTAAAAGATACCGCCAAATAATTCTGGACTCTCATTGCGCAGACTGCATCATTTTGGCAAACTCAACACAATCACTAAACTAAAATGATAGCTCTAAATCCAGCGCTGCCCCTTTCCGCAGGGTTTATTAAATCTATCATTTTAGTTTAGAGATGGCGTACAACAAACGACCTCAATTTACATAGACGGGCCCTGTCAAACAAAGAATGTGGACATTTTACTAACGCCATCTAGTCTGAAAAGCGGGACAGCGCTATGGCGGGGACAAGGACAGGCTTATACAGGTGAGGAGCACGCGCCCACAAGTCGGACACCCAACTTTTTTCTATGAAAGTGCCCATCCAGTACCTACATATTATATTGATGCGTACAACAGATTTGGTCTTAATGTGGTCAATGGTTATGGAACTCTTTTCCATTCGATTACAGTCATTGATTTAGAATTTTAGTATGATTAGTGATAGAATCGTTTCGGACCCGCCAATCCGGAAAAGAAATTCCGGCTTTCAGTCTGGTCAGTCGCACAGCTCTAGCGATGCGTAATTTTATCTTTAGGTATTCTATTTACTTAAATAATAATCAGGGACTGGGATCAACATAAACCACAACTAAGTACTTAGTGTCTATTTTTATTTGGTTTGCATCACAATACATCGTTTGGCAGCTACCAGTCATTCGTACATCGTCTATACCACCCATTTTTATCAATGGAAATAATAAGTTAGGTACCTACTCAGAGAAAACCTTATCACTAAAAATTTAAAAAATCCACAAGCCTATACACAGATAAAAAAATAATAAATAAGTTACATTTTTTTAACATAATTCTCTTTTACATTTTTTTTTCATCACACAACAAAATTGTTTGCACAAAAATGAGCGCGCATTTATATATTTTTTTATTCATTAAATGTGCGTTCAAAATTGCCGCCGTATTGACTTTTTTGACAGTTAACAAACATGGCGTCGTGCGTGGGTTCTGCTATAGGTGGGCTACTAGAACGTTTTTGGTGGCTTTTTGTGAAGATATTAGATTCTTCTGGTCTGGTTCAGAATCATTTGGCGGACGCTGAAGGTGGATAGACCTAGACCGATGGCTGCGAGGGCGAGCGCAGACCTAGTCATCATTTTTTCACGATTCGCAGGCTGCGGACAAAAGAGAACGAACATTAGCTTTTTATAGGAGTTAGTAGTAGTAGCTACAGTGCAGTCATTTACACCCGCAAAAGTACAATCCTAGGGAGCCAGCTGGACCCAGATGGCGTAAGACCGCGGAAAGTGGAAGGCGGTTGTTCCCAGTTGTCATCCCCGGCTTTGTTCCCAGGGGAAGTCCATACAAGAGACCTATGTCTAGCACTACTTAGTTAAAATGAATAATGGCTAAAGGTTCCTTTTTTATGAAAATTAAGGGTCAGGCAAAAGGAAGGTAACAGCTGTTGTAAAAAAATACCATCAAATAAGTGGAATGCTCAAGTCACGGTTAGTGCTTTCTCGGTCAAGGCATAAAGTCAAAAACATTGTGAAAACTTAACTTACGCTAATGTTATTAATGTAAGTTATTTACGTGCTCTACTTACGTAAGAACTTACAAGTGTAATCGTGGCCGTGGCCTTTAAAGCCCTTTAAAGATTTAGCACTTGCTCTCAAAAGGAAAGCCTTGACAACAAAAAATATAAACTTTCAAAATGGCGCACAACTTTGGCGCCAATTTACCCAAACATATCAACATAAATAGTTTAAAGCTCACGTGGGCAGTAGTCATGTGAATTGTCTCGTCGTTAGTGACTATTTATAGTCTGCAGTCCCTAACGCCATCTTGGCTGGCTATCAAAAATGTTTATTACCTATTTGTTTACTCGTTTTTGCAATAAACAAGATAGAGAACGCCTGCAATTTTGTCCAAATTTTATATCAATTAAAGTAAAAGTTTTAAAATGAAACTAACATATTAGACGGATTTTACGTCTTCTGACAGACAGTCTATTTCATAATAATTTGCCTAATTTTTTTTTAATTGCCTCAGCCATGGACCGTGGCTAACCTCCATACCGGCAAAGACGTATCACCAAGCGATTTAGCGTTCCGGTACGATTCCGTGTAGGAACCGATAGGGGATATGGGTTTAATAAAACCCCCAACAGCTTAGCCCGCTACCATCTTAGAGTACATTACTTATCATCATGTGAGATTGCAGTCAAGGGTTAATTTTTAGTGGCGTAAAAAAAATCTAAAGAATATTCTATTTTTGACTTAGGATATTTTTTTCCGGTATATGTTGATAACATACCAATACGGAAAAATACCGTTACTGAACTGATGAGAAGACACTCACCAGCCTAATAATAAAAGCGGTATAACTACTCTCGAGTGAACAATAATTCAGTCTGGACATACATTGATTGATTGCATGAGCCTTGACAATGTCTACGTCGCTTCACCGTCTGTAAACACGCGCAGCCGATAAAAACACTACGTTCAATTCGCCTGGCAAGATAATTAATTTTGAGCGGAACGGAACCACAGTATTGATACCAATACTGTGACGGAACGGTGTTATATATCAGCGACAGGTAGAATGTTTTGTAAATGATATTCTTTTGTTTGATTTCGATACAGAAGTAACAAAAACCGACATTGTAAACTAAGCCGTCGCACTCAGCGCGGATCTAAAACAAGCATAAGGGGGCCAAAACCCGGCTAAGACTGGCACCGGGATATAAAGATTAGTGATATCCCCACGCCCCACCCGGTTAGGTGACCAAGCCTTGAAGCCCGTATCCCAAATACCCCTAAATCAAAAATGTTGGTAAGGACAACGCAACTTACACATTCTGACGATTTTATATTGAGAGAAGCTTGCTGTAATAATAACCATGGGCATTGGCGCCCGATAAGGGGTTCAGGTGGTGCAAGATAGCTGCCGTATGCCTACAAGAAGTCGATATCCAACAGTGGACGACAACGTCGGCTATACAGAGTAAGAGCTTCAGACAATACATTGGTTGAAACCTGATTTTCTATTGAATATTTACTTCTCAAATAAGACTATTTATGCAATATAGAAGAAGATGAAATTTGGCGCCCAAGAAGGGCTTCTATATAATACGTAGAACAAACAACGTTATGGCGTAGTCAATTAGTAAACTTTTATTAACAAGCCATTTATATCGTACTACGCACATCTTAACTTCGATATGCGTTGTCACATTAGAGATTACGCCACGTTCCTGCCCGTTCTTTGACTGATTAGAATTTAGAATGTAATCCATTTTATTCAGATTGTTTTATCATTACGTAACAGTCGAGGAATTTGCGATTAGATTTTTTTAGAGACGAACTTTTAAATATCCGACGCTACATATAGTAGCTCTATAGTACTTATTTAAACAAATAGTAGAAAAAGACTAATCAAGTCATAATTAAAGCTACTTTATCGAGAAATTTAGATTTTATATGTTCTCTGTACTAATTTAAACAAAACTAAAATACTATTAGAATAATCTTTAATATTATAAATACGAAAGATTGGATCGATGGCTGGATGTTTGTTACTCAATCACGCCTGAACGGTTAAACTGTTTTGGATGCAATTTGGCACAGAGATAGATTATAGTCTGAAAAAACACATTAGCTACTTTTTATCTTGGAAAATTAAAGAGTTCCCGTGGGAACCAAATAACCTCAATTCACGCGGTTGTAGTCGCAGGCATCAGCTAGTAAGTAATAAAATAGTGCTTTAAACGATAATATTCATCTGGCCATCAAGTAAAAAAAAGTAGACAATGTTTTGGTCAATTCTATTTGACACAATCTCTAAGCTGAACTAAAATGACAGGTCTAAATTAACTGCCCATACTTTCATAATGCTAGAAAGGATAGCAATATTATTTTTAATTTGAGTTTAAACTATCGTGAGTGATTTGAAACTACTTAGTCATATACCGACAAAATACATGGTTTCAAACCATGTTCTATTAAGTATTTATTATTATTTCAATACAAAATACATTTTAAAAATTACACGATAATATAACTGATAAGGTGTCAAAAAAAACCCAGTCGGGCTTATCCCTATGCTCGGAATTTCTGTATAGTTTAGGTACAATTATCTTTCTTTGTAGCAATACATTTATATTTGCCGTTTTAATAAAATTTATAGCTCGTGTAAATCAAGATTGGCCCTATTTTACAATTAATTTCTCACATCTTATGATAACGTTTTACAAACTACGTAGTTACATACTCTTAAGTGTATGATTATTTACGCGTAAAATATTATCTCCGTACTTTGGCAAGGCGCCATCTTTTCGGCGACCTTTACCGTATTTGCTAAAACAAAATTAGCACTCGACACCCAGCGGTTCGTTCAATGCTAGTTATCAAAATGCAAATTTTGTAACGTTTCCTCAAAGAAAATACCAATGCCTCATTTTCGATGCGTATCTTTTCCGACCGATTAACCAATGAGAGGAATGGCGATTTTCAACTTCCGAACTCTCTAAAGTGGAGATTGACTCATCTTCTTAGCGTCACTTCGTCCCTAGTACTCCAGGGATGTCTATTGTCTCCTATGTAATCTTTTTTAGTAAATATTAAATGGAAGGTCTTCCAAAAGACGAAAATTCCACGTCATCAATTAGTTTTAAGTTTGATAAACATTTAAAATTCACTTCATCACTTTCTCAATTTCGTGTATCCTGGCTCCTTTGACATAATACTCTCTTGATGTTTAAACTTTAAATAAAATAATATTTGGGGTTATCCTATGCCAGTCTATCTCGTCTAAGTAAAGTCTCGGACGGCCTCAGTTTTTTTTTATTTTCCTCTAAGTTTTTTTCTAGCAATGTGACCGAAGTAGGCGAGTGAAAGTCACAGAAAGTGGATAACCGCATCTCTCTTCGTATTCTACTGTTATTATATTATATTCTACTGTTATATTTATATGTATCTGTTTACCGAGATGCCTGGGCATACTAGCTACACACTACTAACTCCCATACTTCTTGCAAAGGTACCAAAATTGGGTATTTGACAAATAGTCACAGCAATTATTTTTTAAATAAATTACCAGCCAAAAGACGTTATATCCACATCTCCTGTTAATTTTATGTTTGACAACCATTTTAAATTATCGATTAAAGAAAAAAGTGCGTTAAATTTTGTTTCACAATTCAGTATTTCATACTTAATCTTATACTAAGCGTGCGTTTTAAGTTTGAAAACAGTACCTGATTTGGCTAGTTGCCAAATACCCAATTGTAGTCGCCAGGGAAAACGGAAGCAGGAAAAACATTCCATAGCAGTACGTATATTTTGTATTTTGTAACGAGGAAGCGAATGGCTTCGTATTTGCAGTCTTGATATTTTGCCAACCAAACGGAATCCCTGAATTTAAGAATTCTTATCTGTTAGAGGATTGGTATGTATGGTCATCAAACCAAGGAATTTGCGGCATAAAAAAACAAACTTTGATGATAGGGTTTACACTTTCCACACAGAAATAATTTTTAAAAAAACCCCGTCGATTTAGTTGTAAGATAGGTACCGTAACTGAATATCACCATCATATTTTATAAGTAACTGGAGGTCAGTAAGTGTACAGTATATCTAAATTGAATGAATTAATATACTTACCTTGACTTTAAGTATTTTTTTTATAAGTAACTAGTGACAGAAGAAGTAAAGAAAGTAAGAAAGAAGTACTTAAGTATTTCAGTTTCAGTTAGAACAGAGGCGCCAAGTTTCAGTCGCTACGTAAGTTTTGTTACGTTATCAATGATAAATTGATAAGCCCAGCTATAAATCATGCCCATATCAATAAACCGGCATCAGTTGCAAACACGTTTGTAAATTTAGGTCAATCCATGCTTAACACCGGACTTGAGTGAGAGTAGGAACAGGTACATCAGCACAGACATCAGCTTAGCTGATTTAGCTAGGAAGCCCCACAAACTTATTCAGATTTTAGAATTTTTGTTATTTTAATGTTGATTACGTTAATTTTTTCCAGTAGTAAATAATTATCTGTACAGTACAGTAGGCATAAGGATAAAAGAAATATTATGAATATTTCTTGTATCCTTATGCCTACACGCCATTATTTGGCAGATTGTAACTGTACCACATTTTGTAACTTACAATCATGCGATAAATTAATAAACTTAAACTTATCTGACCCGGTGACAGCGTCGCTACTCGCTAGTATATATCTACACTTCTACACTAATTTATAAAGAGGAAAGATTTGTATTTTTGTATGTAACGAATAAACTCAAAAAGTACTGGACCGATTTTAATAATTCTTTTTTCATTAGAAACCTACATTATCACTGAGTAACATAGGCTATATTTTATTTTCAAAAAAATTAGAGATCCTTACGAAAATTGCAATGTGAACTAAGTCGGAAAAAATCGTCTCTTCTGAGAGCTTACGCGGCGTGAGCTGCGTAAATAGTTATAGTTATACGAAAACAATGTATGGTGAAATTGTTCCTCTTAAAAAAGTTAAAAAAAAATAGTCCGCGGTAGCATATATCTATCTTTTAAGGTTGACTCACAATAACCATTTTTATGATTTTCAAATTTGGTCTAAACCAATGCTTTACTTGCGAAGGTGTTTTTACCGACATAGTATTAATCCTTATCAGAATAAATATATTAATCATCTCAAGTATTTAACTAAGATAAAAATTGTCCTTTACACCATTTAATTTAGATGAATAGCTTATGAGATATCATAGAAATAATGAGGACGGGGCGTACTCTTACAATGTAATATTAAAAATTAAAATGTAACCTACCCACTGCCCACTGGCTATATTGGGTAGGTATATATTAGGATTATTAGTGCTACCCGTGCGAAGCCGAGGCGGATCGCTAGTTAAAAATAAAACAAAAACAAAATCTGAACAGGCATAAACATTAGTTCCAATTTTGGCCACCGGGCCAGATAAGTTGATGGGACTCTACAATGTACATCCCGCGGTAGGTATATACGATACGGACCTTAAGTTCAGCCTTAGATTTTAATTGAGCTCTTATCTGAAGTATGTTTATTAATAGTTTTTATTATCTTTTGAGGCTGAACTTTCTCGTTAGTTGATATTAACTGTGCCGATTATTAATTTTATTATCAGGGGAGACATAACAAATTAATATCGTGTTATCGAGAATACTTATCAAGGTTACAAAAAAAGGCGACAATAATGTCAATGTTACTCCGTTATTTTTACTTAAGGTGGATGACAAGGGTCTGCCCGCGAAATTCAAATTTAATTTGGTTTTTCACAATTTGTAAACTAATACGACAAAGTAGTCAAAATAATGAGTTTGACGTGAGTTACTCACAAATTAGTCATTATTTTGACTAATTTCTTAAACTGGGCACTTTCAAGTAAAGATTTTTATATAAACCTGTGAAGATGATATTCCTAGGCTCGCAATTTGAATGCCATAAGCCTACTTTGTCGTATTAGTTTACAAATTGTGAAAAACCAAATTAAATTTGAATTTCGCGGGCAGACCCTTGTCATCCACCTTAAATGATAGTTTTTAGGGGGGAAAATTAAAGCTAAAGCGAGTTGTACATCACTGCCTCTGCGGTGGTCGACTCTGGTGTAGAGCTGGCTACACTAGTCTAGGAACTCTATGATATATCCGTGTGTAATGACTTATGGCAGCCGTATTTGTGTGAATAATTATGGATTAAAATAACGAGTGCTTATGAGTTTCCTTCTAATAAGAGTAACTTAGAAGAAAAGAAAACAACCTTTATTAAAAAATATACAAAAGGCAAAGAGAATATACAAAATAATTTTCTTTCCCGAGAATTAAAATAATTGTAAAGATGGGCCGAGATAGCGTAGCAGACAGACACCACTTTCGCATTCATAATATAAGTAATTGAGTATGGATTTTAAGACAAATCACAAGACTAAATATTATGTAGTTATTAGTTTTGAACTTATGAATTATCATACTAATATTATAAATTGAGGAGTTATCGTGGGAATTTAAAAACTTATTCCACGCGGACAAAGTCGTTTGCATCAGCTAGTAGGTATTATAGTTATGCCTTATAGGTAGTAAGGAATCCTAAAAAGACCAATGAGATAAGACCCCGAGCGTGCGTAATCAACATCGAATTAGACCAACTCGGTGGACTGATAAAAACCGGTTTTCACGGGATCTCATGTGGATTTATTAGCGCCAATCACACAGTCGGTCACTGAGCTGAAGTGCGAGGGCAGTTCTCACACAAACTGTCGAAGTGTAGGTATGTTCCGATATACACTTCGAGCACTGTAAGGTGTGACGTCAATTTAGTTTACTGCGAAGCCATTCCTTTATATTTACGAGTAGCTACTGGTTACTGTTTAAAACGGAACGAAGTACAGCTGTTGATCACGTGATCAAAGCACTGAGAGCACCTTACCTCGAAAAAGCCAGTGCTCACAGTACAAAAAATGGCGACGATTTATGACGTTATAATATATTTCCCTAGGATACTGCGGCAGTCGCAGTATACTGTCAGTCCATAATGGAAAGAATTTCACCCCAGTAAGAGCACTGAACAGTGCTCTCAGTGTATATCGGAACATATCCGAATTCAACATACACACTACGCGCGAAAATATGCTATTGCGACGCGTCTTGCGGTCAACTTCATGTTAAAATCCTGAACGCATTCTTATCAATGCACATAGACCATAGAATATAATCTGACAGTTGTCTCTTTTATTATAACCTTCCGTGCAATCATCCATGTATCATGTCTCGATTTTATATAACTAATAATTCCTGACCTAATTTAATCATATTTTAAATAAGCAATATTAAGTTAATCTGTGATATAAATGTTATAAGTTTGACGTGCATTGCCGATTGGATTTGTTGAATTCAAATACAAACGCAAATGTGACCTGCTGATCTTTTATTGAACACGCCAATACCTCTAGCTGCGTCATTCCACTGCATCATTGGTCCACCGGCCAATATTTACAGGTTTTTGGCCCAAGTTACGATAGAGGTACGTGATTGGCAGTTTATTTTTTTTTGTAATTGGATTTCGACGCCGCGTGACATACGCTTATAACCTCAATGGCGCCTGGAAATGGAGATTCGGGTGCCTCATCCACGACGAGCTATATTATTGGTGGAGGAGTAAGCATTGAGAAACTGGAGGGCGTGTCAAACTATAATAGTTGGAAATTTGGAATCAAAAATTCGCTTATTTTGGAAGGTCTCTGGGATTGTGTCTCAGGTACAGAGAAAGACACTATTAAAGATGCCAAGGCTCTTGCTAGGATATCGCTAAGCCTTAGGCCTACTCTTTATCAAATCCTATATGGAATTAACTCTGCGAAGGCAGCTTGGGATAAACTTCAATCTGTTTTTGAAGATAAAGGTCTATTTAGACGGGTTAGTCTGCTTCGTCAACTCCATAGGGTAGACTTTAACCAGTATGATAATATGACCAGATACATTGAAACAGTTTTTACCCTGGTACAGCAGCTTGCGGACATCGGTAAGGTCATTGAAGATGAAGAAATTGCAGAAATATTATTGTCCGGTCTCCCTCAAGAATTCGACACTCTTGTATCGGCCTTGGAGACGGCATCGATGACCAATGCACTATCTTCAGAGCTAGTTCGTGCTCGCTTGATTCAAGAAGAGTACAGAAAGGCAAACACTGAGAACCAGGGAAGTAGCTCATCAAATAATGCACTTGTTGCTCGAAGTTTGAATAAGAAGAAGGTAATCATTTGTAACTTTTGCAATAAGGCTGGTCACGGGAAGTCACGGTGCTGGAAATTGAAACGACAGAAGAGAGAAAATGGTAAAGATGAACAGACCGTATTTGCTTCATCGTTTTTGGCAGCTACGCAAAGTACAGATTTCATTGTGGACAGTGGCTCATCGTCGCACATGTGTAATAGTGATAGTCTCCTAACTAGTTTAAAAACTAATATAATTAAGATTACCTGTGCTGATAAAGCAACTAAACTGGAGAGCTCTGGTGTTGGAGATATGCATGTAAGCATTAATGGTTTTGATAAAATTTTGAACAATGTTTTGTATGTTCCGCAGTTGTCTGAAAATTTGCTTTCCGTGAGTAAGTTATGTGAGAGTGGCATGGTTGTGATTTTTAATGTGGATGGGTGTTTTATATATGACAGCTGTAGTATAAAAGGCAAGCCTATTATGTCTGCTAATTTATGTAAGGGTGTGTATAGACTTAAAGGTATTTTTGCAAAAGAGCAATCGATGGCTGTCCTACATCAAGTGCAGGAAGCACAGATTGCAAAGTTAGCTGGGTCTAATAATCATATGGATGCTGAATTATGGCATAGGAGGTTAGGGCATCTTTGTCTTAAAGGTATGTGTACACTTAGGGAGTGTGCAGCACGTAGCGTTTCATTTCAGGTTGACAAGCAAGACTTTACAAGTAAGTGTGTTGCCTGCCTGGAGGGGAAGCCTGTGGCCAGGGCTTATCCAAAAGGACCTACGAGACGTGCAAGCCGACCTTTGGAACTCATACATAGTGACGTGTGCGGCCCTATGAAAGACTCCAGCTGGGGAAATGCAAGGTACTTATTAACCCTTACTGATGATTTTTCTCGTAAAAGTTTTGGATATTTATTGAATAGAAAATCTGAAGTGTTAGATTGTTTTATCAATTTCAAGAATTACGTAGAAAAGCAGACTGGATTGTCTATTAAATGCCTGCGTTCTGATAATGGTGGTGAGTACTGTAGTAACAGATTTAGAAGTTTCCTAGAGAAAGAGGGAATAGCTCACCAGCTGACGTACTGTCAGCTGGTGAGCTATTCCCATTTCCATTTCTATTCCATTCGTATTGTGCTCAGCAGAATGGCGTTGCAGAACGCCTGAATAGAACATTATTGGAGAAGGCTAGGTGCATGTTAGTGCAGGCAGGTCTCTGTAACCGCTTTTGGGGTGAGGCTGTGATGACGGCCATTTATTTGAAAAATAGAAGCCCTACTGCTGCGTTAGCAGGACAGGTGCCTGAGGAGGTCTGGTCCCGACACACTGTTTGTCTTGGACACCTTCGTGTTTTCGGATGCATTGCCTATTCATTGATTCCTGAGGCTACTCGTACTAGTAAATTGAACGCTAAGGCAAAGCTGTGTATTTTTGTCGGTTATTCAGAGTTGACAAAAGGTTACCGACTTATAGATCCATCAAATCCTAGGAAGGTTATTTTGTCAAGGAATGTGTATTTTATTGAAGATAAATTTTATAAAGATTTTAAATGCCTTGACATAAAAAATGAAATGAATTCGAATATTAATAATAATTTTATAATTTGTAATGAATATAATAATCAATATAATGGAGAATTGAATTCTAATACCTGTGATAGAAATAATATTTTAAATTCTAGTCAATCTTGTCAGGATTCTAGTCCAGTCAATATAAGTACAAATAAATCATATGATTTTTCGTATGAATTTACAGATGCTGAGTCTGGCGATGACTGCTGCATTAACAGCGAGGTTGAACAGACCTCTGCTGATGCTGAGTCTTCTGCTGAGGAACCGGAGACGCAGCCGGCGACTTGCAAAGACGCAGTAGTTGGAGGGGAAGGTG
The DNA here is from genome assembly GCA_923060345.2 of Erebia aethiops. Taxonomy (NCBI): domain Eukaryota; kingdom Metazoa; phylum Arthropoda; class Insecta; order Lepidoptera; family Nymphalidae; genus Erebia; species Erebia aethiops. The sequence continues at coordinate 4,123,030 of OV281087.1, read as the reverse complement.
CGACTCGTACAGAGGAGTCTGTGACTGTCAGCGGCCGACCCATGCGCAGTACACGTGGTAAACCGCCAATAAGATATGGCGATTATGAAATAGGTATGTATGCCAGCTCTATATTTGAAGAGCCACAAACATATGAAGAGGCACTAGCATCATCAAATTCCTCTGAGTGGCAAAAAGCTATGAAGGTAGAGTATGAGTCACTCATGGATAATAAGGTTTGGGAGTTAGTGGATCGACCTGCTGATGCTAATGTTGTTAAGTGTAAGTGGATATACAAATTAAAGCATGACACATCGGGAAATTTCGATAAGTTTAAAGCTCGCTTAGTTGCTCGCGGCTTTAGCCAGAGGGAAGGTATAGACTACTCAGATACTTTTTCACCCGTAGTGCGTCATTCAACGATGCGTATTTTGTTTTCTTTGGCACATCAATTAGATATGTCTATGGAACATATTGACGTGACTACTGCATTTTTGAATGGTGATCTTAACGAGAGGATTTACATGGAACAACCGCAAGGTTTTGTTTGTGATGAAAGAAAGGTGTGTATGCTGCTCAAAAGTATTTATGGACTTAAGCAAGCTAGTCGTATGTGGAATCTGAAAGTGAATAGTTTGTTGTTGACAAATGGATTTGTCCAGAGCAAGTGTGAGCCCTGTGTGTATGTCAAAAAGAATGATAGGGATCTCACTATCATAGCTCTCTACGTTGACGATTTTTATATATTTTCAACTTGTAGTACACAGGATTTATTTAGCTTGTTAAGTACAAATTTCTGTGTTAAACATCTTGGTTCATTGACAAGTTGTTTAGGTATACGTGTGATAAGAAATAAAAATGTTTTGACTTTAGACCAGTCTGAATATATTAAAAGGTTACTGAAACGTTTTAATATGTTGGAATGTAAACATGTATCTACACCTATGATTGTGAATAGTAAACTTGTAAAATCGAATAATGAACCTTTAGATGATAATGTTTATCAGTTTAGGCAACTTATAGGCTGTTTAATGTATTTGTCGGTATGTACAAGGCCTGACATAGCTTACAGCTGCAGTCAGCTTAGCCAATATTTAACTGCTTTTGATAAAAGTCATTGGATAGCAGCTAAACGAGTATTGCGATATTTAGCAGGTACTATCGATCTAAGACTTTGTTTTTATAAAAGTAATTGTTTTAATATGACTGCTTATGCAGATGCTGACTGGGCAAATGACATATGTGATAGGAAATCATATACAGGCTTTGTTGTTAAAATAGGTAACAATACAGTTAGCTGGGAAGCTAGAAAACAGCGTTGTGTGGCTTTGTCCAGCACTGAGGCGGAATATTTAGCCATAAGTGATGTTGCAAAAGAGTTGTGCTTTATTAGGAATTTCTTGTTGGAAATTTTAGATAAATGCATAGAGATAGTTATCTTTAATGATAATCAAAGCGCTCACAAATTGTTGTTGGCAAAAGAATACTCGCACAAGCGCACTAAGCATATAGACATACGTTACCATTATGTAAAAGATCTTGTATCAAAATACAATATTATAGTTAAATATTTACCGACTGAAAAGATGACAGCTGATGTTCTTACGAAACCTTTATGTAAGACTAAACTTTTGTATTTCATAGAAGATCTGAATTTGAAATGTTTATAAAGAATAACTGATAGACTGTATGTGTTTGCAGAGTAGTTATAATTATTGATCTTGTTTGATTGATAAGAATGAGGGGAAGTGTTAAAATCCTGAACGCATTCTTATCAATGCACATAGACCATAGAATATAATCTGACAGTTGTCTCTTTTATTATAACCTTCCGTGCAATCATCCATGTATCATGTCTCGATTTTATATAACTAATAATTCCTGACCTAATTTAATCATATTTTAAATAAGCAATATTAAGTTAATCTGTGATATAAATGTTATAAGTTTGACGTGCATTGCCGATTGGATTTGTTGAATTCAAATACAAACGCAAATGTGACCTGCTGATCTTTTATTGAACACGCCAATACCTCTAGCTGCGTCATTCCACTGCATCATTGGTCCACCGGCCAATATTTACACTTCAGACGCGACTATTTGATTGGCGCAAGCTATAAATAATTATCATTTGAAAGGGTATCGTGACTTACTCATCAATCATATCAACCCATCTCCAGCCCACTAGTTACTAAGCACGGGATCTCCCTTAGAATGGGAAGGGTTTAGGCCATATGCACCACGCTAGTCAAGTGCGGATTGGTAGACTTCACACACCTTTGAAATCATTAAGTGTAATAGGTACTTGTAAGGTAACGTATGTGTTGTATTGTTTACTTATTGTAACATTTTGCTTTTTAAGAAAAGAGCAACTGCTGAGTGTCTTGCCGACTCTTCTCAGCTTTCCGAACCGGTGGTAGAGTTTTGATGTATCATAAGTGACACAAGTTGTCCTACGTAAAATAAATACATCATTTATCACTTATATAAATTTTCTCACGATGTTTTCCATTACTATTATAGCAAGTGATATTTAATTGCTCAAAACGCACACAATTTCGAAAAGAGGTGTTTCTCCGGGGATCGAACACTGGAATTTTCTGCCGACAAGATAGCTATTAAGTAGTCTAGTATATAGGATTTACTTCATTCAGAAACGAGTTGTTTGGACTCTGGAGGAGATCACTTTTAGTAATAAGACTTTGTTTTCTGTATTTTTATTTTAGTTGAATGTTTTGTGTAGAAATAAGGAATTTATCTATCTATCATCGATACACCTTGTCCCTATAACATTGATGTAATAATACAGAAGCTTCCCTTAAGGGCAACTGGACCGGATACCAAGGGTGTGGTGGATAAAAATTTAAAAGATACCAAGGGTGTGATGGATAAAAATTTAAAGGATACCAAGGGTGTGGTGGGTAAAATATTAAAGGATACGAGGGTGTGGTGGATAACAATTTAAAGGGACAACCCCATTATCACAAAAAGAAAAAAGGTAAAGATTAAATTTTATCTCTTTCAACTGGCATTGGTTAAAAATTTAGGAAATTTTCCACTCTTACTAATCAACAAAGTTTATCACTATAAAATATAGTTGAACATTAGATTCGACAGCTAGGTAATTTACATTACTTACCTCTCGCCAATTTTGTCAAGGCTATAACTTTTGAATGGACGTCACAAATGTTTTTGTTGCTATCAGGATTTAATATGAACATAGGTCTATCTATAATATCGATAAATATGCATTAAATAGCTATCTACATAATTCGAGTATATGATTGGGGGTATATTTTCAGTTTGGAAGGAAAATTTGCCAGTTAAATTTTAATTAGAATTACTTAATACTTTTGACAAAACAAAACAACTAATTTTAGAAATTAATTCGTCAATAATAATTGGCGATTTTGCAAATACTTAGGCTCCTAGGTAATTTGAAAAAACTGCATCAATATTATCATACTGCGACAATGGACTTTGGCCAATAATGTTAGCCGATCAGAGATGATTGAGATCCTTACGCTGTAGCAATAATTTTAACACGTTAAGGCTATCCATTCACGTCCCACTACAGTCCATTCACGTCCCACTGCTGGGCACAGGCCTCCACTTTCATAGGAGAGAGGGAATTAGAGCTTAGACCCAGTCACCCACCACGCTGCTCCAATGCGGGTTGGCGGGCTTCAACAACTATTACTTATCATGTTAGTGATAATAACCGCGACCGACGGCTTAACGTGCTCTCCGAGGCACGGGGGTGGCACATCGCCAACTTCCTAACTCCGGGCTAGTAATGAGAATTCCTAGTCAGAAAAATCCAATACTTAATTATGGCCTTACACAGGGCCTCGAACATGCCAACCACTAGAGTAGACCAACGGGGCAATCAAGGCAATGTTAAGGCTATAGATATAGATAAAAAGGAGATATTATATAATACGACATAAGTACCTATTTAGATTTATACTAACGCCTAGAGACTTATCAGTAGCTAAAGGTTTCATAATAATCGATAACTTTGTCGCAACGGAACTGCGCATGGTGCATTTTCGATATTATGCACTCCATATACCTATCCTATAATTGACCGAGCGAAGCGAAGGTCTCTGAGTCTACTTGGGTGAATTGGCACTTGTCCGTCCGTCCGTCTGTCAGAGCATTATAGCTTCTGAATTACTGAACGCAATTACTTCAGCTTTAAATATAATATGTAAATCAATGGCCTCCCGCCGAATATGGCTTAAAAAATAATAAAAATCTTTATTTCAGGGGGGCTCTCATAGAAGCGAATGCGAAGTAAAATATTTTTTATAAAGTTACATAGGGTTGCGGTACCTATATCATTTTAAAGATAATTAGGAATAGAGTCCAAAAATATATTTTTTTTAATTTTTCCCCCAAAATTGACGAAATGGGGGGCTTTCAAAGTGGTGATTTTCTAACGTCCAAACATGATCTCAGAACTCTAAATTTTCTGAAAAGATGAGCCTGAAACTTGATCAATTATTTCAATTATACCCTGTACTTGAACAACAAATACTAAAATTAGATAAATATTGTAAGGAAACGGAATTATTTAATTTTTAATGAGCTTCAGTATTTTTAACAGAACTTCACATTTATGTCAATAGATGGCGCCGCGAGGTCTTAGTTCGGGGCGAACCACTAGTATAATACTAGCTGATAAGCTGATGCCCGCGACTTCGTGTGCGTGGATTCAGGTCTTTTGGTTCCCGCGGGAAATTCTTAATTTGCACAAACATCCATCCAACCTTTCCCATTTATAATATTAAGTATTACTTAGTATAGATAAGTAGTTACACAAATCGTATAGGTACAAATTACGGCTAGTCTGTCAGTTTGTTACCCATGTGTTAACGAATCGTACATCAGGGGCCTATTACGATCAAATCAAATCAATTTTTTTTTTCAAGTAGACTTTTAACAATGCTTTTGAATAGTCAAGTGAATCTACCACTGGTTCGGAATGCCGTTCCTACCGAGAAGAACCAGCAAGAAACTAGAAAACATCAATGTGCATGTGCGTACTATCAGGATCCGAATCGTGCATTGTCGAGTCAACATCTCCTGAAGATGCTCCGGTGTTGGAGTGAAACGTACCTACGATGAGAATAATTTGGAAGTTTTGTGTGGTGTGGTGAATATCTCAAGCTACACGTGCAAGATACACACTGTACCACATAGATTTACCCACTGTGGTGGATTATAGCGAATTAAAGTTCTATTTCTTTCATCATCAGCGTTTCATTCCAACAAAGGCTTGTGCTTGATGACAATCAATAATAATTAATGCAAAACGACGTGGTCTAGGTTAGAACGCATTTGCCTAGAAGATGCCTATTCACTTTTGCATTAAAGGTACTTAAGTTATACTTGGAATGCGTTGGAAGAGCATTCCACACCTCAGCGGTGCATATCAGAAACGAAGAGCAGAAACGTTTCGTGCAAGCAGATTGGACGTCAACCACATAAGGATTCAGATACTTTATTTGCATGTGTTGTACATATAAGATGGTTAATTTAGTTACATAGTCCCAACATAGTAACCGAACCAGCATACTAATATTATTTTTTAGCTTATGATATTAAGTGATTTCATTCCAAGAAGGAAGGAGGAACAATTTGAAGAAGTCGGGTCGGTTTCAGACAAAACAGATAAATCATTTTACATGCTCCAGCATCATCTTGGCTGCAATTCACTGCAAGAGTGTGGTTCGGACGTGCGGTGCGCCAAATGTTGACCACCCTGGCCAAGTGCATGTTGGAAGACTTTTGACATCTATGTGAACATCAGGCTGAATTTCTCAGGCATGATGATTTCCTTGAAACGGTTTTTCTTCACCATTAAAGCAAGTTAAATTGGTAAGACATAATGAGTCTGAAAAGTATAGACGCGTGTGCTTGGGATTCAAACCTGGATACCCTCAATATGCTGAAGTCTTGACTACTTTACTATCAATGGTTTACTCAAGTTACTAAACCAGTCAAAAAGTATTTACATTATTATTTGTTTAGCAGTGTTTAGTCACGAAATTGTCAGACTAGTAACTACAACTACTTTATATGACAGGCACTTGAAGTTACGCAAGAGTTCTATAAATGTACTATCAGGTTGTTATGAATATATTGAACTGGACTAAACTGGTGTAGTTTTTATAGTGGTATTCAATATACATAGAGTTAGCATCATTATTAGCTGGTATAACTATATTTGTCACAGTCTAAGGACACCTTATATTCTACCAGTCCGTTTTTTCTTTTTTATTGGACAAATGATTATAAACTAGATGATGCCGGTGACTTAGGCTTTTTATTCCCACTGGAACTCCTCAATTTTCGTAAAATAAAAAGTCTATGTCCCTCCCTGGGATGCAACCTATCCCTATACCAAAATATACCTTCAAAATCAGTTGAAAAGATGGGCCATTATAATGTAGCAGACAGACAGACACACTTTTGCATTTATAATATTAGTATGGATATGGATTCTTTGATATAATACCAACTAAACTATAAACTACAACTTCGTACAGACTGATAACATTAAAAAGCATTATGGAGCTCAAAAAGAGAACCTACAAGAGACCTGCTTAAACTCAAACTGGCTCAGAAAGCAGATTCTACTGAAAAGAAATATAGCCTAGGCCTAGAGCTATATAATATCAAAGTAAATCCATACACCAAGGTTTTTACTTTTTATTTCCTACTCTGTATTACACTAGAATAGTAAATCTATTGGCAGCATGGTTTTTCCAGCTGGTACCTACAACCTAAGTTTCTCACCAGAGAGGACTTTACTTAGATAAGAAATCTTAATATATTAAGTCAAAAGTCATGAAGTTTGGATAGATGGATGTTTGTTACTCAATCACGCAGGACGGCAAAACAGATCTGGATGAAACTTGGCACAGAGATAGATTGTAGTCTGGAATAACACATAGGTTACTTTTTATCGCGGAAAATTAAAGGATTCCCGCGGGAATCGAGAAACTTTAATCCACGCGGACGAAGTCGCGGGCATCACCTAGTTACCTATTAATTCCTAATAAGAGCCAGCCTGGAATCGAATTCAGTGAGGCCGATTTGCTAAGCAATGGTATAAAAATAAATAGTAACTTTCTCACCTGCGAATATGTGAGTCTTAAAGCGTACTGGAGCATTTGCGTCGTTCTCATTATGTTAGAAGCCAATATTATGTGCTGCAAAAGAAATAACACACTCAAAAACACGTAAAACAACCCAAAAAGCACTAATATTCTTAGAAAAATCACGGTCAAAGTCACTTTTTTTAAACTTTTACATAACCTATCAAAATCAAGTCACTCGCGAATGTCGATTTTTGACTGACAATTATATAAATTCTATATCCAAAAATTGAAACATTAAAATAAAAAAGTAATATTGCTAACAAAAACTAAATTCTTTTCGCTAAATAAATGAAAGGAACTAAATTTAAAATTTTACGTACACACCACACCCGCTGTTAATCGCGATTCGCGAATAAAAGAGTTAAAAATGGTCTTCTCTCTCTGTGACATTGACATTTCCATTTTCCGTCATGCCGGCACGTTGGAATGTTGGACAATCTGACGTATGTGTTGCTATTACAGGGTAATGCAATTTCCTCATAAGTCATAACGAGTTTCAATATTATTTTTTCTTGTTTTCATTTTTATTTATTATTTTATTTTATTTTATTTCTTTGGGTTCACAAACAACGACACAGTAGGTATTACATAGGTCTTAGTATAACAATAATAACTGTGACGTCAACCACGTAAACCACAAATTATAAAGATACATTTCTAAGTAGACTTAGTGCTAAATAATTATAATATAGGTATTTTTAAATAATCTAATTAATTAGTTAGGTTAGAAAGAAAAATAATGACGTAAAATATATTAGTTAGGTTAGGAAAAAAAAACAAAGACAAAATGGAAATTTTTAGTTAGTTAGTAGGTAAGTAAAAATAATTCAAAGTGATTTTGAAAAATAAAGATACCAGATGAAAATACGTATTTTGTATCTATTCAAAGTGATTCTATTAAATGATCTATAACCAACCTCTTAAAGGCGCCAATACGCGTTGAAAAGATATCGATATTATTAAAAGTCTCATTATATTATGATTGCGTCATTCTATATAAGTTTTGTCAATCTTTTATTGCTGTTATATCATATTTGTAATATTAATAAATAAAGATTTAATCCATACTAATATTATAAATGCGAAAGTGTTTCTGTCTGTCTGTCTGTCTGTCTGTCTGTCTGTCTGCTACGTTTTCCCGGCCCATCTTTTCAACCGATTTTGCTGAAATTTGGTACAGGGGTAGATGGTATCCCGGGGAAGGACATAGGCTACTTTTTATCCCGGAAAATTAAGGAGTTCCTGCGGGAACCAAAAACATTAATCCACGCGGACGGAGTCGCGGGAATCATCTAGTAATAAAATAAAGAGGAAAGATTTGTTTGTTTGTTTGTAATGGATAAACTCAAAAACTACTCAACGATTTTAAAGTTACACGAAAAAAATATATTATGGTGGAATTCTTCCTCTCAAAAAGTTCTAAAAAATAGTCTAAAAATATCTATCTTTTAAGGTTGACTCACAATAACCATATTCATGATTTCCAAATTTGGTCTAAATCAATGTTTTACTAGTGAAGGTGTTTTTACCGACATAGTATTTATCCTTACGAAAATAAATTTATTAGTCATCTCAAGTATTTTATTAAGATAAAAATTGTCCTTTACACCATTTAATTTAGATGAATATCTTATGAGATATCATAGAAATAATTAAACATACAAGGGAAAATAGCGCGACTGCGGCCAGCGCTCAGATTAAATACCTGTAGTTAAGTATAATCTGAGGGCTGGCGGCTGTGGCAGGTGTGGTGAGGACGGGGCGTACTCTTACAATGTAATAATATTAAAATGTAAAACCTGCCCGCTGGCCACTGGCTATATTGGGTATAGACTATTAAGATTATTAGTGCTACCCGTACGACACCGGGGTGGATCGCTAGTTTGTAATAAAATTGAAGATTTATTCAACATATTTTATAACTGTAATCTTCGTCAGTTTGAAAGATCAGACAAAATAATTCAGACTTACTATAGCAAAGTTGTTATCTAACGATAATATCTAACATCCTTAGTATAAACGAATGGAATATAAAGCCACGAGTGACCAAGACTGAGTTGATTTTAATTATAACAGAATGGAATAATTTCCCACAATTATTGAATTTTTTTTAATTGGCAAACTTATTTCTTGACGGCCAGGGCAACCAACGTTGAAAATAATATAAAAAATGTTTCTTCAGAAAAGGAAGGTAGAGGCATATTATAACTCTATGGGTAGAGGTAAGGAGTGATTTTCAACGCTGTATATAAAAAGTGTCCGTCGAAATGCACCACATTGGGGGCGCCACATTAGCATCAAGGTAAATTTTAAAGGAAGTGCCAAATATTATAAGAGTAGGTTAGAGAAATAAACGAGGAAAGAAAACATTCATCATCATTTTGTACAACGTAAGTTGTTGAAATTTTCAATAATTAAGTATTTTAGTCGAATTCATACCATACCCTTTGCTATACCAGCGCCACTGTGGAAGGTTTTTCTACTTTTCACCCATAAGAGATTACACTCCTTACCTCTACCCTCCATATTCAGAAGTAAGAGGGTGGCACTTTGGTAGCACTGTAGGTTTTTAATCTGAGTAGCACTGTAATCTGAGCACTGATCTGAGGAGCACTGTATGCTCTTTGAAATCATAGACAATTAACTGTATGTTTTGCTGACAGCTCTGGGTTCTAGGTTTTAGACACTAATTTAATAGCCTGATTGTTCATTGCGTTCATTTACTTTACAAGCTTTTTAATTTTTTCTAAGCCAATTTCTAAGCAAAAATTATTGCGCAATCAATATAGTCCTTGATTGCACTTGATGATTTTGTAACCTGTGTCACAGGGTTTATATTCATCATCAATCATCATTATCATCATCATCATCATCATTATCAACCCACCGCTTGCCCATCACTGAGCACAGATCTTCTCTCAAAATTGCTTAGGCTATGATGCACTTCGCTTGCCAAGCGCGGATTGACAGATTTCACCAGATAAGCTTACAATATGCGGACAACAGCATTATAAACAAAGTTATGCGACCTTTAAGATTCTGTAAAATTTACTTAATAAGTTTTGCTTGTATTCAGTTTTTTTTGGTAATTTCGAGTTAGCCTTTGCCTATTGATTTCACCTGGTAATAAGTGATGATTTTTTGTTAATTTCACCATAAGTTAGCCCTTGTCTGATGATTTCACCTGGTAATAAGTGATGACTCTCTGATGATCTTTTTCGGTTGTGTAGGATTTTTTTTCCGTCCCTTCGGTAGGTAGGTATATGAGAATAAGGGAATAGAGAGTGCATACACTTCGTACTATAAATATCCGCCGCCGCCGAAATTCGGGAGGACATTATTAATAATACTGCGCTTGATTTTATTTAACTTATAACTATTAAGTACCTACCTAAGTATTAACAATAATTTAGTAGGTACATCACCCACCACGTGCCTTCTTCAAACCGAAGTTTAGGTCATCATGCGAAAATCTTCTCTACTTTGAGCCGTATCTTTTAGTTTTTGATAGCTAAGCCCTGTCCACCCCCATAAATATCGTTCAACCACTTGCGCCTTTGGCGAGCTAACTCTCTTGCTCTCTCTGGAGCTCTCTTGCCTGCAATCCTTCATTCCAAAACTAGTCTTCGAAGTGAGAATTGGGCTCCTCTTTGCAGATTTCCGAAGAAAACCTAATTTAAGTTAAATACCTAAGTAATAACAATAATTTAATAACGTAATGTAATAAATTTCGTCATCCGATATCAAACACGGTATGTGTGTTCACTCAGTTTGTATAAGCTATCTCTGCCGTATCTCTGAAACGAGGGCAAGATGATAGGTACCTAACTCAGGTGAGATGAAACTAGGAAATAGGAATGATGAATTGTAGAGAGTATAAACCATCTAATTTTTGAATGAACGCCTCAATGTTAGATGAACAAGAAAAGTCTCAAAAATGAGGCATAATTCTAACAAGAAGCCTGTGCATAGATGAAAGGCCGATTTAAAACGAATTAAACCAATCCGTTTAAAAAAACCGTTTAAAACCGAAATAAACCATTTTTTTCGTTTTAAAACGGTTGGTGTTGATGATTATGTTTTTCCGAATTACTTACAATTGCTTGATTTTACCGAGGTAGGGATAATATAACGGAGTAGGTAGGTACCTACCTATAAATTGTGTAAAGATTTTTTAAATGTGTGATAGTTATACCGATATTGATATAAGTACTTAGCGTTACATACAACTTCTTATGACTTCCTAATTAGGTCTAAGGAATTAAGGATATGGGGCCCTAATTCGGGGATGGGTGGAAAAAAACTTTTTTTTTTGCTTAGGTACTAGGTAAGTAAAACGAAACGAAACTAATCAAAACGAAACATGAACGTTAAGTACGAAGTGTAAAACACAGTTCTTTTATTTTTGTAGGCGAGTTTTCAACCGTTTAAAACGATTTATTTGGGGTTTAAAACGGCAACATTTTATTTAAAACGTTTTAAATCGGTTGCTTTACATCTTTATGCCTGCATGTTTGTACTTCATAGTCTATTGGAAAACTTCCGTAGGAACGTCCTACGTAACATCAATTGTTATTTTGAGTAAAATTGCTTAGGGTATTGCAGTATGTCACTTGATAATCGCAGCGGGCATCTTCCTCTCGGTGGACGGATGACACCAAACAAGGCCATCAGCTAATAACAGGTTCTCAAGTCTCGGTCAATCTATGCATAAGAACGGTCATAAGCGCAGATTAACCGATGGAGAACGTGTTCTTAGTTGATAACGGTTTATTAAAACGGGTCCTAGATACAGGCGGCGTGAGACCGCGGCTTGTGCCAAGTCCCTATAAGAGACCTACGTCCAGCAGTGGACGTCTATCGGTTGACAAAGACGATAAAACTTTTTGACGACCTCCCTGGCGCAGTGGTGAAAACTGCGGTCTTACAGTGAGAGGTCCCGGGCTAGTTTCCCGGTAGGATCCATTTGGAAATTTATGGTTTCGGAATTTTCTCTGGTCTGGAGAGAGACTTCAGCTACGGCTAATTAACACCCTATCGGCAAAGACGTAACGCCAAGCAATTTACCGTTCCGGTACGATTCCGCATAGAAACCGATTCGGGGTATGGGTTTAATATACCTAACTTCCGTATCCGTAACAGGTTAGCCCGCTACCATCTTAGACTGCATCATCACTTACAGTCCCACAAACTTATAGCTAGTAATGAAAAAAAAATTAAACAGGCATAATATTTTTTTTCAAATTTTGGTCACCCGGGCCAGAGTTTTTGGGACTATACCTACTATCAGGTGAGATCGTAGACCTGGGCTAACTTGTAGTGAAAAAAAACCGGCAGAGCGTTAAATATACAGTAAAATTGCCATAATAGTACTTGAAGCCTAATCACCAATAACTTAACATAATAAATTATTATTCAAAATTTCTAAAACAATAAAACGTCTATGCACTTCATTGTAACCACGAAGCCTATTCGTAAGCTCAGGGTATACTTACAGTAAAACTTAAACAATAGTCGAAAACCGAAAGCGGCAGAGTTCCTGCTTCTAAGATCGATTTTCCCGCATTCTAGCTTGAAAACGATAAGAAAATGTATACAGGCTGCTCTTTAAAATAACTACTTTATTGACCGAGCGAAGCGAAGGTCTTGAGTCTACTTGAGTGAATTTGCACTAGTCCGTCCGTCCGGCAGTCCGTCCGTCCGTCTGTCAGAGCCGTAATTACTTCAAATTTAAATATAATATGTAAACCGATGGCCTCCCGCCGAATATGGCTTTAAAAGTTATAAAAATCTTTATTTCAGGGGGGCTCTCATATAGAAGCGAATGCGAAGTAAAATATTTTTTATAGCGTTACATAGGGATGTGGTATATCATTTTAAAGATAATTAGGAATAGAGTCCAAAAATATTTTTTTTTTTAATTTTTCCCCTTAAATTGACACAATGGGCTTTCAAAGTGGCGATTTTTTAACGTCCAAAGTTGACCTCAGAACTCAAAATTTTCTGAAAGGCTGAGAAAACTTGATCAATTATTTAAATTATATCCTTTATATACTTGAACAACAAATACTAAAATTAGATAAATATGATAAGGAAACGAAATTATTTAATTTTTAATGAGCTTCAGTATTTTTAACAGAACTTCACAATGATGTCAATAGATGGCGCCGCGAGGTCTCAGTTCGGGGCGAACCACTAGTATTATTAACTAAATAAAATATATTTTAATGCCTCATATTTATTTATTTTATTGATAGGACATACCCAATAAGACAATACAGTTTGGACAATACAGGCTGCACTATCACAATATATAAATGACTAAAATTACCCATACCCAACAAATAAAAGTACTAAAAATACAAAACAATAAAAAACACATTATTAATTACATTTAAATTAAACTAACAAAAATACACAATAGAAATTAAATTAAAACTACCTATTCTCTAATAACCCTTCCTCTGCGTATATTAAATATTAAATTCGCGCGGCCCTGCGAGCCCATTTTGACGGGTGTCGAATTTCGCGAGCCGCCGGCCGCCCGGCGCAATATAAATAAACATATCTCTTATTACGTACTAAAGCTATGTAAACAAAGTATGTCATTGAAATCGTTATGAACTATAGCTATAGATTAAAGTTTTAAAGGTAATCGCTCTTCTTTATGGTTAACACAGAAAAATAGCAAAAAAAAAAAAAAAATGATCTCGTTTTTAAAAATAGAATCTTTGTAAAACATAAAATATTACCCGTATCTTTGTTCTAAATTCGTGGTTTTGTCTATGGTTAGTCATTTCAGAGTATTAGGACACGATACAAAGATTCTTTTCCATATAATTTAAAAAAAAAAATAAAAAAAAGAAATAAAAAATAAAGTATCAAATTACAAGTGGTGTCCTCCTCGCACGAAATTTCTACCCATAGATTTATTTCATTGAGTAGGGCCCCCAAAAAAATCCCAGTGTGTCCTTGTCTATCATAGTAGGTTTTACCATAATAATTTCAATCGATTGTTAAGCAACGTTGACCCGAGTCGGTAATTGGATGGGTGACCGAATTTGGCCTTTTCGTGTCTTCCGTGCCTCGGAGAGCCTTCGGTCCCGGTTATCATCACTAACATCTGATAATTAGACGTTAGATACCTAGAGTTGAAATAGTACTATAAGTCGAATCGAATGCGGAAGGACCTGGCTACCCACTGCATTATTATCCCAAGAACCCCAAGATTGAGTCCCAGGGCGGGGAGGAGAACGAATTTTTTTTTTAAATTCAAAAATATACAAACTATTTACATGCGTACACAGCTACGGTTAAAAGTAGTCAGGCTGAATTTTCACTAAAAAAAAACAGTCTTTTGATTATAAAACCATCCCCTACAGATGGGCTACTTTTTGATCCGGAAAATCAAAGTGTTCCGCAATATAAATTTAAATCCACACGGACGAGAGATACATCAATATATTTTCTAGGTAATTTTATCATGCCCACAACTTTGTCCCCGGGCACTAAGTACTTAACTTTCCGAGATAAAAAGTAGCCTGTCGTTCGCCGGAATGTAACCTATTACTTACCAAATTTCATCAAAATCCGTTGAAAAGATGGGCCGTTAAAGTGTAGCTAGCTAGTACAGTCACACAGATCGATTGATAGACGGACACACTTTCGCATTTAATATTAGTATGGATTTGGAGGGCATCGATCGATGATTTAGGGGACTTAACGTAACTTTTGACAGTTTCTCTGTCGCAGTGGTGAGCGCTGTGGCCTTATAAGTAGAGGGTCCCGGGTTCGATACCCGGTAGGGTCAGTTTGAGTACCTATCTATAATTTCTGAATTTTTCTAGTCTAGTCTGGTGGGAGGCTTCGGCCGTAGCCATAGTTACCACTCTACCGGCACGGCGTGCCACCAAGCGATTACGGTTCCTATTCGATTTAACTGCGCTATACCTCTTAGCCCGCTACCATCTTAGACTGCATCAGATGAGATTGCTGTCAAGGGCTAACTTGTAGTGGATAAAAAAAAGCTAGAACATGCTGTATATGATTTAGCGTCCCATGCACCTGACGTAACAGGCATATTCATATAAAACAGCCCACCTGTACGCGATGGCGCCATTTTAAAGTTAACCTCACACCAAAACGCGTCTGTTTTCGAATTTTTTTACATAATTATCACTCATTAGTGCATTTGTCTGAACGAAGACTCCTTTCGAACAATAGATACTTTGGTCATGCTTTAAACGTGGCTTAAATTGTTCATTTATATAGTCTAGTGTCTCAAATGACTAGTGAAAATGGCGTATTTAGGCGGAAAATGTTTATTTTATCGGAAAAGTTGTGTTTGTATACCTAGCTGACATCATGTTATTAAAGGAAATTCAAATTTAAAAATCTAAAGTAGTGATCCATAAGTCCGTACAACTTAGTTAAATTAAGTAATTAGTGTCTCAATTGACTAGTGCAAAATAGACGAGAAATTCTTAACAAATCGGATTATCGGCTAACTTTTATGATTTATTTGCTAAATATATCATCCAATCTATGATGATGAGGTCTTATTGGCTGAAATTAAAATCAATTTAATTTATGGCTCAGAGTGAGTGGGAGCTATGTATTTGTGTATTTTAGCCATTTGTATAAAAGTATCAGAAATCCTGGTATGTATTGTTGTCAATATTTGTTTCTAGGGGTGATAATCATGTCAAAATCGTAGGTACTTAAAACTGTCAAAGTCAAGTTTAGTGTATTGACACTGCAAATGTCTTTGAGAGGGAAATAGTACCTATTATTTTTTATCGGAAAATTGTACATTAAGGTCATTGGAAAATTAGCTAAGATTTAGATGAATCTGATTGGACGACAAACTATCTATGAATGTAGACGGTTTTAGTCAGCCGTCTCTCTGATTGGTCACATGACAGAGCAGGGTCGTCCTGATGAAATAATGAGATAAACATGTGATTCAAGTTTCCAAGATGGCGCAGTTTCTGAGGAAAATTTGGAGTGGAAGATGCTTTATCGGTAAGAGTACTTATGTTATTTTTAATAAAAAAATATACTTGATTACCTGTATTCAATTTAATTAGATTTTATTTGACTGGAATTAGTACTTAGTAGGTACCCAGTACCCACTACCCATAGAATACCTAGTTAAGATATCCCTTATCTTTTTGTTCTAGTAGTAAAAGAACTCTTAGTTGTAGCTGTAGTCTGTACTACTTATTACTAGTATTTGATTGATTCTTATTATTATTATTATTCTGACAACAAGCTCCGAATTTGAATTGTAACTTTAGGATTCCATAGGATTTTTTTATTTAAAAATTAAATTCAAAACTATTACTTTAACTAACTATTCATGTCATTTATGTAGGTAGAGGTAGGTACTTAATAATTTTTCGGAAAATTATGTTTTTTCTGAGTTTAAAATATTGATGGTAAAAATGTCTCGTAAAGTCCATTTTCCATTAATTTTCATTCGATATGTTCGGCATTAATAAATAACTTACCAGATAGTTGTTATCGAATTTAACTACTTCCAGGTACCTACCGTGGTAATTACATAGTCAGTTAAATTTTTTATAAATAACCTAATCGTGCTTTAAAAACTAGGTATTCAGAACGATTCAGGTAAATTGATAAGAAATTAACATTATTTTGCTGGCATATGTACCTACCTACCTACTACTTACCACGTGAAAAATATAGGTAGGGTATTATATTATTAATTACATACCTATAATTTTTTTAAACACATTTTGGATGAGTACTTTTTTTAATAGCATATTGTCGCCGATTAGGTAATGATTTACACTACTTAGCTACTAAAAAATCCCCGTGACGTAAAGCCTATCGGCAAATGTGCTGTGAAAGCGTAGCAGACAGACAGGCAGAAAGACGGACGGACAGAAGCATCATATCATAGATAGGTACATCACTACGAGTAGGTACATAATATAAAACAAAGTCACTTCCCGCTGTCTGTCCATATGTATGCTTAGATCTTTAAAACTACGCAACGAATTTTGATGCGTTTTTTTAATAGATAGAGTGATTCAAGAGAAAGGTTTATATTTGTATAATATTTAATATATGTATAATAATTTTATACATGTATAATACATGCATAATATAACAGAGAAAAACTGATAATTTTAGAGGTTTTTAATGTGATGTCGTAAATAAACACATTTTTTTTGCGCTTACATTGCAAACGCTGGCTGAACCCTCGATCAAAATAATGTACTTCAGTATTGTACACCTTAAAAAGGTTTACAAAAAAGTCCGCAATATGTCTATCTCTTAGGGATACCCCACAATAACCATTTTTTATCAGCATTGCACCCGTGCGAAGTCGGGGCGGGTCGGTCGGGTATATTATAAATGCAATGTGTGTTTGTTTGTTGGATTGTCCCCCAATCACGCCGCAACAGAGCAACGAATCGACCTGATTTTCTGCAATGTTATAGTTGAGGATATGGAGAGTGATATAGGCTAAAGGTACTTTTTATCCCGCAAAATTAGGCTACCTTTTATCCCGGAATATTTAGGAGTTTCCGTGGGAACTAAAAACTTATTCCACACGGAAGAAGTCGCTGGCATCAGCTAGTTTATATTATTATAGTAAGGTTACCCAGAGCAAAGTAATATTAATATAAGTCCTATTTAAAAAAAGATTTTTATTTTTTAAGTGCGTTTAAAATATTAGCCGCGTTGGGGACTTTTTGGTAGGGGTAAACTTGTGGATTCGCGTCACCGACACCAACACCTCGCTCCGACATGCCCGCGAACAGCGACATGCTCGCGAACACCAGCAAGCTCGCGTTATTACGAAGAAAAAGGTCTTAAATACAAATATACTACATTCGTAATTAAACTTTAATCCCTTAGTTTTAAGGTTTATATACATATTTTTTAATTAAATAATAGTAGTTTATACACCAAGGGGATAAAGCACTGTTTTATGTCACGGGCGCTACATTGAATCCTGAACGTAACGAAGGACTCCAAATTTAACTCCCGAGCGCAGCGAGGGTGTTATAAGTTAATTCCCGACCAAAGGGAGGGAATTAAGATTGAGTCCTGAGTGCAGTGAGGGATTCAAGCGCCCAAGAAAAAAACTGCTTTATCCCGGTGGTGTATACTCTACTTTATACTTCTACCATAACAGTAAAACAAACTGTAACGGTTAGATATTTATTGCAAATCATAGTAAGTAGGATCATAGACTTATTATATTGAAGTAGGATACATAGGTCTAGTAAATAATAAAAAGAAAAGACAAATTAAAAGTGAATGTTCACGTTCGATAGAGTCACATTTGTCCATTTGTCATTTTGCTTTTCATGCTGCCAGTGTTTATGCAGGTACACATACTCCTTGGTTTAAAAACTTTTATGTCAAATGGTACGATCGTTTGGTCGACCAGTCTGGAGCCTAGACTCTGTTGTTTACAGTATGGGGTTGGTCAACTAGTTGGGCGATCGATCGACTAGTTTACGGCCCTAGGGCATGAAGACTGACTTTAGACCCGCAAAAGTATGATTAAAACAGTAGTAAAGGTATGGTAGAAGTATAAAAATATTTAAATATTCGTTTTCATTTCTATCGGCAGTCCCTATGACTGCCAATTTTTTTGTTTCTAAATTGGGAGACGCCTCAGTTTCGAGACAACTGTTTTATCAGTCATGTATTAATTTTATCTCAACCTCGAAAACCTAATTACCTGTACGTATGATCAAATATTTGTTCAATGAATATCTTATGGCGGGTACATTGCGCGTCGAGTAAATAGGCCTGCGATATCAAAGATTATGGGCCGTACTGATAACAGAACTAGGGCTTAAGTACCTGTTTACTTGGTCTCAACTACTTTTTACCTACAATTCTTGAGCTTTTCCCGGCGACTGTACCCGCGTGAATTTTGGTCAATCAGTTTCTCCATTTTTCCATAATAATCCATACTTATCAGTCTCTATTTATCCTTAATATCCTTAATATCCTTAGTGCTTACTAGTTACAAATTTTAAAAAAATAACTGGGAACGCCCACTCTAGGGACAGTCTAATAAAAGTTGTAATATTATTTATTGAGTTTGAATATTTAAATATATTACCATAATATTATTCAATAACTTTTATAATTAAACTTACAACACTAAGGTTTCGGTAGGGTGGTGGGAGATCCTTCCAACATTTTGTCGCATTGTATTTAAAACTTCCTTGGAACGCATCAGTCGTATGACGTCATGGCATGTGGATTAAAATACCCTGTAGTACTTACCGTTCCTTATGTGTACCGTAGACAGTCCGTAAAGTAGACGGACCTACAGAAATCTCTAGCGAGTATAGCAACCCGAATGTGGACATAGGCTACTTTGTATAGCGGAAAGCCAAAGAGTAAACCCACGCAGCCAAAGTCGCGGGTATCATCCTTATTATAAACATAAAAAAAAATTGCCAGCTGAGTTTCGGACTAGGGCCAATTATTGTTTTGTTCCACTTTAAAAAAAACTTAAAACCATAATATACCTAATTAAGGACGTAAGACTACTGATTTATTTACAAACTTTGTAATGTTACTGCAAGCTATTTGTACTTACTTTTTTTATCGAGATTAGTATCATATTTTAATTGATGAATTGGTGCTACAATGGAGAAGTTTCATGATGTTGTGAATATCATATTTAACGCAACGGAAGTAAAATATAGAATAAAACTAATAAATCAGTGTTCTTTTTTAATCCATCAAAAATGACTAAGAAATTTAAATTTTATTTAATAAGTTTAATAATTATTTAATGTACACTGATTACTGTAACTTACTTGAGTGAGAAATTTTGTGAGTGAGTTTTTACCTAGCCGAGATTCAATACTTCAAAATTATCTTCACACACAAAAAGTGCTTAATCCATTTATTTTTTTTATTCTGCTTTATAAAGTTGTGTGACGTCACTCGAACGCACTTGCATGCGCAACTTTAAAGTTCCATAACTTTTTCATTTGTTGGATTATTTTAATGATTCTTGTCTTAATTTTCAGTATAAATTTTAAAAAAAGGTAAACTTCTCCATTAGATAAAATGATTTTCCGTTATTTGCCCTAGCTCTATACTAACTAGTTAATGATTTGATGCTACAATAATAATAATTTTCCATTATTTGTCCTAGCTCTAGAAATATTTACACAGCTGATCGAAATACTTTTGTAAAAAATCTGGCCTATGTGGTTGAAAATAAGGTATATAATGCAGTGCACTCCGTAAGAGTTGAAAGGTAGTCTATACATGTAGGCACAGGTGATTTGGAAATGTGAATCAGTATTCAGTACCTAAGGAATTCTTCTGACTACCGCTTTTAAATGTAATTTATTCCCGTCAAAGTTATTAGAATTTAGTGTGTGGTGCATAATTTACCTAATCATTTCCAACTCTTCATACGTAGGTATTCTTCATTGGTTACTAAGCTGGACAGCTCTCTCTGGAGGTGCTGGAATGGTGCATACATTCGCGCTAGGAGGCCCCCTAGATTAAAATAAGTAGGTACCTAGAACCTACTTATTTTAATTATAATAATTTGTCAGAAATTGTCTTTTCAACTCGCTACGCTTATTGAAGTAGGTACTCGCGAAATTCAAGATTTTATCAAAAGATGATATTTTTTAAAGATTTTTCCTAAAAATTATAAATAGGTAGGTAAATAAATAAATGTATAATAAAGTAAGGTGTAAATAGGCCAAGGTATCTTTGGATGGAAGACTGAATGACATTGTTACAATCTGAAATAGCATGTATTGTATGTAGTTATACAGTTACACGGAGCTACAGTCACGAACGGTATAATCCTTTATTTTCTACAAAGTATGATAAGACAATTAACGAAAAAAAATATTTAAGTATATAGGTTTTTTTACATACCTAAGTATTTTAAACGTAACTCAAGAAATACTCTTTTTTGGGAGTTAATTTTTTTCTATAGCAGTTAAGAATGTGTAGGCACAGAATACGTAGGTCCTTCAGAATACGTGTAAGTCCTTCAGTACATTGATACGATACCTAAATAAGTAATTAACACAAGCAAATAAATTTAAAGCCCTTTGTTTTATTAGACAGTATGACAAAAAATATACAGGCGTTCAAAAACGTTTAACACTGGTGATTCTGGATAAAATAACAATCTCAAAACCAAACTAAATTGACAGGTATAACAGGACATAACTAGATTTAGTGCTGATTACAGAATTGAGCCACGTTTTTGTAATCGACCGATAGAGTTTATAAAATCAGGTCAAAAACTCAAACACAAACTCATTTTTTTAAATTCAAATTAACTTATTAAAAGTGCTTTTGAATCGTCCACTGGTTCGGAATGCCATTCCTACCGAGAAGAACCAGCAAGAAATTGGGTGGTTGCTCTTTTAAAAAAATTATTAAAATCAATGTGTAGATACGTAAGTAACCGCTATCCATGCTGGAGCGAGTCAAATCCATGCAATTTTATCATTTAAGCTAGTTTTTTCAGGAGCATATTTTTAATAGATAGATGAACAAAATTTAACAAGTAAATAAACGGTTATTATTTAACAAAATCGTGATGCCTTCAAGGTTATTGATTAAGTATACTGAGACATGACAAAATACCGTTTTAACTGGGCTCCATCTCACAACAGTAGCTGTGCCTTTTTAGCGCCATTCAAACGCAAATGTCATAGAAATCCTTACCGTCTCACAGATTGTTCTAGACTCCAATTAGCATCTGTTTTGTCCTCTATTGTTTTTCAAACTATTTGTCTTTTCTTGGACATTACGTAAGTCGTGATGCAACTTTGACCCATTTTGTAATTTTGTTGTTATAGTTATGTAAATAATTCAGTATTCTGTGCGCATAGTTTTCAAGTTAAATAGTGGTATTATTTAGACGATAATTTTGGTTCCTTGCACCGTCTACAAGGCACTCTCATAGTGTATTCCTATAAACCTATCTACCTATGTGATCTTCTTCCCAATTATTATCCTCTAGGACTCTTAGTGATAAGTTAATTCAGTCAGTGCACAGTGCAGGAAAAAGAAACGTCTTTAGTTGTTGTATGTTTTAAATATATCAGATAAGAATACAGAGATATTTCAATTATAATGTGTTTATTATAAAAATAACTCTAAAAGTGTTTTTGGGATACTGAAAGTGGGATAGTGTTTTTGGAATAGATAGTAGAAGTGACACGTCGACGGGAATTCCCAAATCCTTCCATATATGATACAACTAAAACTACGATTTAGATTGTACTAATCTAACAGAAAAGTTAATGATAATAACCAGGACTTGCCAGGACTGACAGTTTTCCTGACGAAGAATTTGAACCTCCAAAGTTCATTTATCGTTACAGATATTGTATTTGAATTGATGGATTTAGCACAAGCGTTTTACACGCCCTAGCATAAAAACAAAATCGACCAATGTCAATACACACCGAGGTTAGCGCACACCAATTATCGGTACAGATCTAACAGTGTAAACTGTGCTCTCACGAGCGTCCACTAATTTGATTGTCGGTGTTACACAAGGCTCCCGCTTGGGCCCGTTACTTTACAGTTTGTATGCGTTTTGTGTGTGCACAATGTGTTATGATCAGGTGACAATATTTCTATGTGTAATACCAGTGTGGACTGCGGTTAACTATTGTCGTCTTTATATGGATAGTATAATTTATATTAATATGTAATGGAATTTTTGGAAATCGTTTTTTTTTGCGATTTAAGGTAAGCCCCATAATTTTGCGTAAATGTAAAATTTTCTTTTTAAAGATCACGAGACAAGTTTAAATTGACAAGTTCCGTCCAAGATTTATGCAAATGTTTGACGTACTTTCGTTTTTTTTAGCAAGCTGGAGTAATTTTTTCGCATGTAAGAAATTATTCAGTTTTGAAAGAGATCTCGTAGGTAGGTACTTTGGAAGTTTTTGAGTTAGGTTTAAAGAGAGATTTATGTTCCCAAAAAAGACCACAGGCACAAGGTCAATTACATTAGAAAACTTACAATAAACTATACTTAAACATATTAAGTTACTACTATTATTACTAAGATCCTTTTTTTAAGAACATCTTTTTACCGTATCCCACAAATAAATAATATTTGAAAAAAAATTGTAATTGAAATTTAAGTACTGTATAGGTGACCTTATATAGATAACTACCAACTTACAAACCAATCATAATACTAAAGATCAAATGCTTGATGTTTTTTTTTTAATTTGACAAAAGATTTCTTATTTGATTCGTTTGACAAACTATAATTGTACAGTAGCGCTCCCTCAAACTTTATAGTTTTCGAACCATAAGTTTTAGTCTTAGCTTTTGATAATTGTCATTTATGTTTGTTTCGTATACAATGTATTTGTGATTTAGTTTTAATTGTAATTTGTGTGTGAATTGAATTAGGTACCTACCATTTTTTTTCACGAGGGGAAATCTTCATAAGATACCTGGCTTCTTGGGGTGGAAGCCACGTTATGTGAGATTTTTACTCACTAAACCCTCTCAAAGGCCATCCTACGCGCATGTCGGTAAGCTCTGAGATCTCATAAATGAACGCAATCGAAGCCTCAGATACCTACAAACAAGTAAATGCATACAATGAGCGAGTGCTAACTTTTCAGTTTGCTTGGCGCTCACTTATGTAATAAACGTAGCTAAAGCAGTTACTTGGAAAATTTATATGCGATTGTCTTTTCATAATAATTCATATTCATTATTCACCATGCGAAATTTACAGCATTTGAGTATTAACATAATATTATCTATATTGCATTATGCATTCTTATGTATGAATACTAGATGTTGCCCACAACTTTCTTCTACGTGATTTTAAAAATTAAAAATCAAACAAATAATCCGTGGTTATTGATTTTTTGGGGGGAAAGATTACGTAAATGATAAAAGAGCATGGATTTGACTTGCTCCAGCAATGCTAAGGACAGCGGTTACACATTTATTAATTTGTAAATTATTTTTTTCAAAAGAGCAACCACCGAATTTCAATCAATCAATCATTCAATCAAATCATTTATTCAATACACTGTGGGTACACTTATTGACGTTAAAAATTACTTACATAAAAAACATGATGGTGAAAACATTTCTTGCTGGTTCTTCTCGGTAGGAACATGGCATTCCAAACCAGTGGTAGATTCACTTGACGCTTCAAAAGCACTTGTAAAATTTTATTTGAATAAAAAAACATTTGAGTTTGAGTTTGGATAACTAATTATCATCATAATTCGGCCAATTTAAATTAAACCCTAATTTATCTATCTATCGGTGAAAGCCAAATGGAAATCTCTGACGAAATTTCTGAGACTAGCTAAGACACAGACATAAAATGCAGACATTTCAACATCTATAGTCATTTGAAAATACAATATTATAGGTGCATTATATTTTATAACATTGTATGTTAACTTTTCAATGGTTATTATCCATTTTAAATTATCATAGAATGTTGTGAGTTTACCTTTATGCAAATTGAAAACAGCAATAAAAAAGTAACTGACTACCTACTTACTTACACGACTGCCTCGTTGGTCTAGTGGTTAGCAATTAGCATGTTCGACTACGGCTGACGAGGTCCCGTGTTCGAGTCTCGGGTGGGGCCGTAACAAGTATGGGTTATTCTGACAAGAAATACTCAGTATTAGCCCGGGGTAAGGAAGTTGGTGGTGCTTCACCCCCGTGCCTCGTAGAGCACGTAAAGCCGTCGGTCCTGCGCCTGATATCTCTCCGGTCGTGTCGGATTTTCCATCCCATCGGGCTATGAGAGTAAAGGAAAAGAGAGTGCACCTGTGCATGCGCACACACTTGTGTACTATAGGTCTCCCGCGCAGATGGCTTATCTCTCTCTCTCTCTCTGGAGATAGGCCGCCGTGGCCGACATTCGGTCGGGAGGACGTTACTTACATAGTTTGTGCCACTTGCTTCACTTCATTTCCCGAAAGTCTCCACTTTCGCTTTTTGCGCTTATTTAAGCGCGGTAGATTGCTAGTTCTTCAAACATTCGCATCTTACTAACATTATAAATGTACAAATTTGGATGGATGTATGAATGTATGGATGGATGTATGGATGTTTGTTACTCAATCACGCGCCAACGGCTGAACCTGTCTGGCTGAAATTTGGCACAGAGATAGATTATAGTCTGAAATAGCACATAGCTGCTCTTTATCCCGGAAAATTAAAGAGTTCCCGCGGTAACCGAAAACCCTCAAACCACGCAGACGAAGTCGCGAGCATTCGCTAGTTTATAATATTAGTAACGAGACCATAGATTATAATTGAGAAAAGTTGAGTGGATCACCTAGTAATGTAACATAACTGCTGAATTTACATATACCTACATAGATACCAAATGAAGATTAATCTATTGCAGGGATTGACTACTGAAGAAAGAAAAGCCTATAATCTGTTAATGAAGAGAGCTATCCGTCGACAGTATTGATATTAAACACTGTCATGGAGTTGCTCTCTTTATGAACGGATGCGGTTCGACGAGGCAACAATCGGAAAACCAAAATGGCGGACCAGAAAATGCAAGAAAATTTAAGATTAACAAGATTGAAGATAATAAAGAAGATTAAAATATTAATCAACTAAATATTTTAAGACCTACAATACTAAACAAAAATAGGAAAGTATTTTTCATATAACCTACATTGAAAATGCGAGTTTCAATGCCTGTTGAGCCACGTGAAACTAGTCAATTTCAAACAAATACGTCATTCAGCGGGTAGAAAACCATCACTTTCTACCCTAGGACAGAAAGTGATGGTACTCGCTGAATGACGTAGCAGCCCTCCTTTCAATTCTGTCAGAGTACCTTTTGTTTATTTCAAACCTTTATAATTGCCATTTTAATCATCAACTAAACTGACAGATATCATCTATGCATATTTGTAAAGAACAACCTAACAATTTAAATAAATAAGAAATAAAATTTTAATAAAAATCGCACTTTCAATGCAGGTTATTTAAAAAATATAGTGTGTGCCGCGGGATGAAATACGATTTCAGAATTCGGATGATGGCATTTTTTACCCTCTTTACCCTCGTCTGAAATTGGCTTGTTTAACCCCTAAGCACACAATAATCGTAATACTATTACATGTGAGTCTTTTATAAAAACTGACGTTACAACTGCCACGATTAAGTTAGCAATAGTTTTGTCAAAAAGTAATTCAAGTAGGTACTTACGCAATTTTAAAATAACCAGACAAGTGAAGTGATGCTTATTTTAACATCAAATAAGAATTAGGTGTTGCGTAATTGTGTGTTTAAAATTTAACAGTTGATTACATTAATATGCCGAGCTTTTCATATCATATAACTGTTTAAATAATTATAGAGATTTATTTGTACATTTGTGCATAACTGATATAAACGTCTATCAAAGTTTGTATGCTCGTATTCTTATCTTTATGATTATATAATATATGATGTCGGTTAGATGCATTTCAACATAGTTTTGCCGCAGTTATTATATTAATTCGCTCTGTGTATATTTTTTTTATAGTTTCATGAAAAGGCACTGTTCAATATAACATAATATGTAAGAAAATTCCTTTGCCATTTTAAATTTTAATTATACATTTTTCTTTATGTAAACTTATTCAGATTAATTTAGATTTTTTAACAAAAACTTATTGTTTCGCTATTGACCTAGGCTTCACTACGATGGAAATTTTCAAAAATCCAGCCGTATTCCTTGTCTACATTAATAAAGGGAACCTCATTGCAAAATTTCAGTTTTTACGTCTAAGGGTATGGGTTGTGCGTTGATGAATGAGTCATTGAGAGACTTTTTTATTGTATGGAGATTTCATATGTACCGGGATTTAAAGCTACCATTCCTTTCCAAAGTAAAAGGGTTATTGTATAAAACTAGTAATATTATTATAATCTTCCAGGGTTAGATCCATCTTAGACTGCGTCATCTTTTATAACGTATTCGTAAGTTCTATCACCACTAGGTGAGATTTAAATACCAGAGCATGCAATATTAAAATTTGAAAAAAAAATGTATCCTCAAATTATAATTTCCATCTCAAGAATCCACCATTATCTCAGAACTGTAGATAGAGTTACTTAACTGCGTAGAAATAGATTAACAGTTTACAGTTTTTATCAGTGATAGCGCTTTTTGATAAGAAGCACTGAGAGCTACGGCAAGTTGATAATGCTGATAACAGAATGTGAGGATAACTAGGTAAATAACTGTGAATTAAGTAAACTGACGAAAATAGGTCATGAATTAAGGCAAAAAATGTTGGTGGCTTTTGGCTCTTTGCTTTTGGTAAGATTTTGGTAAGTAATTAAAATGCATACTCCATATCATTATAATAGATATACTGTAATACGCTAATATCTAGCCACTTTTTTACTGATTATAATCTTACTTTAATATTATAAATGCGAAAGTTTGGATACATGGATGTCGGTATGGATGTATGGATGGATGTTTGTTACTCAATCACGCCCCAACGGCTGAACGGATGTGGATGAAATTTGGCACAGAGATAGATTGTAGTCTGGATTAACACATAGGCTACTTTTTATCCCGGAAAATTAAAGAGTTCCCGCGGGAACCACAAAACCTCGATCCACGCGTACGAAGTCGCGGGCGTCAGCTAGTACAACATATAATTTAATTAAAACTAAGAAATAAATTAAAATCTAAATCTAAATTTAAAAAAAAAAGAGTTATTGATTAAGTATTGATTTGTTTAAGTTATTTTGACGTAGCTGTTTAAGAGGAAAGTGCCATGTCCAGATGAGAACACTCGAGAGAGTTCAAACGAGGTTTGTAAAAACATATTTTTGTCTTAATAAAGAATAAAATTAAAAAAAAATTGTAAACGCGAAAGTGTTTTAGTTCGCCTGTCTGTCCAATTTTTATGAAATAAGATACAAAGATCAGGTTACGTGGGATTCACCCACTTTAACCCCCCTTGGTGCCACCCTCTGAAAATACGCCGGAGTTTCATTTGCGCGACGCCTATTGGGCTCGTCCGTGGGGAACCTGGGGGTCTCTTTTCGATTTAGAACGGCCGCTTGTGCTACGGCAAGCTGTCGGCTTCCCAGGGTTGAACCTTCTCACAAGCTACCTATACATAGCTAATGCAAAAAACCGCATATTAATCGGTCCACTAGTTTTCCAGGAAAACGGTAACAAAAAAGTGCACAAACAAACAAACAAACAAACAAACAAACACACAACCTCTTAGGGCAAACACATATACCGTCTCCGTTTCGTCGAGGGTAATAAAAATTGTCATTTACCAAGTTTTTCAATTAGTCCATCAAAGCCTATTGATATCAGTCACCACAGACTCACCTCTCGTTATCGCAATTCATATTGACTCGCTTTCCAACCTGCGTAAAGAATTACATTAGTTTTTGTTCTGGTCTGGTGGAAGGCTTCGGCCGTGGCTAAGACGTGCCGCCAAGCGATTTAGCGTTCCGGTACGATGCCGTGCTGAAACCAATTAGAGCTGTATGGCCTTAATATGACTACCATACCCCTAACAGATTAGCTCGCTACAAGATTAAACTGCATCACCACTTACCATCAGGTGAAATCGCAGCCAAGGGCAGACTAGTACCTAGTGGTCAGAAAAATGCTGGAACTGTGAGGCAGTCCTAAGGTCGCGTCGTATGATACAAATTCAATTTCAACTACAAAATTCGTACAAATTTCAAACCTCTATTTTACCCCCTTAGGGGTTGAATTTTCAAAAATCCTTTCTTAGCGGATGCCTGCGTCACAAAAGCTATCTGTATGCAAAATTTCAGCTCAACCCATCCAGTGGTTTGAGCTGTACGTTGATAGATCAGTCAGTCAGTCATCCTTTCTTTTTATATATTTAGATTTGAACCTAGGTCCCCCTTATAAGACCACAACGCTCACCAATGCGCCAGGGAGATCGTCAATATTTTCTTCGCAAAACACATTGATAATGAAACAATAGATTTTATTATCATTCGATAATACTTAATTGCAATTGATTAGGTAAAGTACTACAGATTAGGTTACAGTCAGTCAGTGTAGAGTCAATGAAACAAAATGGCGGCCAGGATATTGTTATTATTAGTGTTTGTTTGTGTTTTACAGACTTTACAGTTTACTGTTGAGTGTACCGTATTGTGTGAGGAAGGATTTTGTACCGTAAGTTTCATATCCATGATCCTTTCAACCCATTGCTGGCTCACTATTGAAAGGAAGAAAGAAAGAAAATCTATTAATTCTCACCATTGTGCCACACATTACAATACCTTAAGGTAAAAGTTACCATGGTGCCTCCAGTAGGTTGAGCATTAAACTCAATGGTCGTGTGTGATACAACCTGAAAGAAGGCATCAGCTCAGCATACTTAGTGCAAAATGCGTTGCAATAAATAACACGAGCATTTCGCGCTAATTTTCAGCTGGAGCCCTCCTCCAGGTGACGTCACGGCTTCGTAACTATATCTACTAATTACTTAATACTAATCAATTATTTTAGTTATCGGTAGTCCCGTGGTTATTTCTTCCAAGGATACAAGTTACAATTTACAACATTCGCAGAGATTCCGGCAAGACACGAGATGCGCCACGCCAGCGGTGGAGTGCTCTATCAACAACGCCACCCACTCCGGACTCTCCCTGCCATCAGCCACCATCTGCAACTGCTGCGAATACTGCCTGCCACTGTTTAGTAAGATGCATCTATTTTTCATACTACGAGCTAAGCAACGTTGACCCAAGTTGGTAACTGGACCGAATTTGGACGTTTAATTTTGGCCTTTTCTTTACCTCCGTACCTCGGAGAGCATGTTAAGTCGTCTATCCCGGTTATTATCACTAAAATCTGATAATAATCGTTACAAAAACCTAAGAGTTTGTCGTATGCGGAAGGACGTGGGAACCAACCGCATTATTATCCCAAGAAAACTCCTACCATTATATGATTAATACCATAATGGCTTGCTATAGAGGTCACTTTCATCCCGGGGGGGGTCATAGGCTACTTTTTCTCCCTGAAAATTTAATTTAGGAATTAGGAATTCCATTTTTATAGTAAAGGACTATAGGACTTCAACCGCATGATTTATTCAGTCGCGGGCATCATCTAGTAATACCTATAATAAAATATGTGAAAGTCTGCCTTTCTGGCTGCTATGCTTTAGCAGCCCATCACCCTGAGAGATGAGAAATAATACGTAATGCATTGTATTTAACAGACAAGGGCGACCATTGCAGTCTTGGCGGACCTGGAGACGGCATCACGGTCGGCAGATGCGGCCACGGTCTCACATGCCACAACGAAACGAGGACGTGTGTTAGAAGTAAGAAATGCCAAATAACCCAAGTAATTTTAAGCCAATTATAAGTTCAAGCACATAATAGGTAATACTGGTTCAATATAGTCTGATATACCCCGATATAGCCCGAAGAGTCGCGAAGCTGAAGTGGCAATGGGCGGGGCATATAGTTCGGAGAACCGATGGACGTTGGGGTCCCAAGGTGCTGGAATGGCGACTGGAATGGAATGGAATGGAATGGATGGAAAGGCGTAGCGTCGGCAGACTACCCACACGGTGGACGGAAAAGCTATGTCCAGCAGTGGACGTCCATCGGTTGACGACGATGACTGGTTCAAGCCAAGAAAAAGGAACATGCTCCGGTTTATTGATCCTTTCACCAAAGGTCTGTAAGAGATTGCTTTAGCAATAAGACCGCCTTTGCACGTTTTTATGTAGGTACCTAGTCTTACTACTACTTTTTTCTACTGTATAGTTACTGTATATTTTGTGTATGCAATAAAGATATCTAAATAAATAAAATAAGTAAGGAACTGGCGACAAAGCAACCGTATGTAAACTATATTATTACACGTACCATTTGGATCCACTTTTGGCCCCATAATAGCTCAAAATAATTAAAATTTGGTTTATTTATTAGAATAAACCCCCTTAGATTTAACTAGAACCACAAAATATTACTGCTCAAACGGTTAACGATTGCTAAATGTCCGAGAAATGTAAAACATCTATGCCCGAGAGTTCTTTATTGTGCTCAAAAGTATGTGAAATCTGCAGATCCGTTCTTGGGCAACGTGGTGGACAGTAGCTAAAACCCTTCTCGTTCTGAGACGAGACTCCTGCTCGGTAGTGATGGGTTTTTTTAAAATGATGAATGCTTACAGTGAGCACGAAATGTCATGACGCCCAAGACGACTACGATGCAAGGCACGCGCTAGGTGAAACAGGCGTGTTGGAGAGACGACCAGAGTGTGACGTCAGAGGGGACTTCGCCACTTACGACTGCGTGCCGTCACAAACGTAAGCACACACGCTTTATAATATGTAGTTATAGTCCCGCAAAGTTATCTGACCCGGTGGCTAAAGTTGATACAATTTTTTATGCCCGCTTAGTTTCTGTTTTTATTTTATTTTTAATAAATACAAGCGACGCTGTCACCGGGTCGGGCAAGATTGTGGGACTCACGTGGGACTATACACACGACGTACGACGGCATACAAACACGACACGACGTACGACATACTCCCAAATTCCCGCACTGCACAGCGTTGTCGGCTTTATCGCCTTGAATAGAACACGTGTTTGGAAGAAAATTTCGCTTGCAAACCCGTGCGCGATTGGAGGACGAGATACATTCATTGAACACGAGTTTGAATAGAGAGTTAGAGTTATCCACAGACCACTCATAGGCTGAGTGGTCTGTGGAGTTATCAAACCCGTGCGGGGTTCGATTGGAAAATTTAAAAAATAGCAAGCAAACGTTAGACCCCCCCGCCCTCAGATTAAGTACCTCTGACCCCCGCCCATGAACATTTGACGTCTCAATATAGATTATAGAACACAGAAAGAACTGACGATATTGTTGGTAATGAAGTTAATTCTTGATGCATTTCAGTTGTTTCTGCCAATCGGAAGAAGGTGAAAGACTGTTCGGAGAGGTTTTGTTTACTGGCAAGAATCAAAATATGCCTTGCAGTAAGTGATACAAAATCTTCCAATCATCCTGACATGACTCATAATTGACTCATCGACATCCAGCCCATTTTTTTAATAGTGTGTATCGTTGTGGTATCGTTTCACAAAAATTTTAAACCACACTTTCGCAATTTATAGTATTGCTTAAAATAAATGTTCCGCAGTTGATAAAAATATATATGTATTTTTCAGGCTGTTCCCGCATGATACAAAAAGTGGAGAAATACATAGCTGAAGGATTACTGTACCCAGTGGTGGGGCTGCGATGCACGTCAGACGGGAATTTCAACCCTGTGCAATGTATTGATAGGGTTTGTTATTGCGTGGACACCATCACTGGGGAGGTGGTCGGAACCGATACCATCAACTTGGATGAGCAACGCCCTTCTGAATTGCCATGCTGTAAGTAAATTTTTAGCTTTTCATACATTTTACTTGCCCCGATTAGTTTCGAACACCTCAACACCCTCGCGAAGTGCTGTACGACACGCAGTCCGCAGTCAGTCAGCGGCCGCAACGCGCAAACACGCTCCTGAATGAGGGCCCCGAACGGGTTTGAAACTAGTCGGACACTTTTCCGTTCCATAACACGTGACTTCTTTCGGTGGTTATGTATAATAATTAAAATTAATATCATTCACGATAGTTTAAATGTTAAAACACTTTATAATTATTATTTTTCAGACGTAGAAGAACTAGATCTTTTCCCGATAAGAAACGACGCAGAACCTCCCTACAACTACACCAGTCCATGTTACGACAGCATCAAAATTAAAGAAGAATTGATAGCGCAGAGCATTAAAGACGGATTCAATGTAGATTTCTTTACCAGTATCAATTCATTCACTTGCATGCCAGACGGCACTTTCGGCGGGATAACTATCAACTCTAATGGGTCGTGAGTACCTCATACTTGCCTCATGCTTACCTCATGTTTGGCTCATGCTTACATCATACTTGCCTTATTCATACTTATGAAGAAGTAAGGAACAGCTGATAGAGCTATAAAGACGGACACAATGTAGACCTCTTTTTATCAGTTTCAATTCCTTCACTTGCATGCCAGACGGCACTTTCGGCAGGATGTTTTGTCTACCGAAGCTAACATGGTTAGGTACTTGCCTCGTTACGTCAAATGTAGTGATAAAAGTAATATTTCTTGTCTGTGGTATTACATGCCGACTGTTTTTTCCTGTACTAAACGAAATGCATGCATTAATAAATACATGCCGGCAACGACAATATCTCTCTCTCTCTCATCGCGAGATATCTCGTTGTGCGCACGCTAAATCTGCTGGTATAAAAAAGTTAATTATCGTCCAGGGTACAAGTTATCCGCATCCATCCAGATACAGTACCCGGCAATAAATATTGCACATCGACCTTTGGAAAGAGACAATCGGTTATTTCAGCGAAAAAATTCTAAGTCTATGGTTATTTCGCACACTACCGATCGGTACTGTGCGACAGAGATAACGCTATACGAAGCCGAAATAACCGATTGTCTCTTTCCAAAGGTCGATGTGCAATATTTATTGCCGGGTACCCTGTACTATGAATAATTAATTATTTACTTCAATATGGATTGATTTTGGTTGCAGGAAAATATGCATAGACGAGCGTGGACTACAAATAGAAGATTTCGAAGCAAGACGAAACACTCCAGAATTTAACAACATGGACTGCAGTACGATTTCTTGATCTAATTTCATCATCAACGAAACGGCCCTATAGCTCTAGGGTCAATCTTGCTAGGCCAGTCCAGAGGGCCTAGTGGGAGTCCTTTTACGTACACTCCTTTTTTTACACGGCATCGTACCGGAACGCTAAATCGCTTTGCGGCACATCTTTGCCGACAAAAGACAACAGCTCTCAACACTGCGCCAGGGAGGTCGTCATGTACCTATACATATAATAACAAACTGATGCCCGCGACTTCGTCCGCGTGGATTGAGAGTTTTATTCCTGCGGGAACTCGTTAATTTTCCAGGATAAAAAGTAGTCTATGTACTTCCCCATACAACCTATCCCTGTACCTAATTTCATCAAAATCGGTTGAACAGATGGGCCTTGAAAGCATAGCAGCCAGACAGACAGATGGACAGACAGACAGACAGACTTTCGCATTTATAATATTAGTATGGATGTACCACACCCACTTTCTTGTTTATAGAATGTGCAAAAACGACCAGCCTGATGTCCGCGTCAACGGAGCGCCCTCGTTGCTGCAGCAATGGTAACTTCAGGGCGGTGCAGTGCCGGCGCGGGCTGTGCCGCTGCGTCGACTCCGACGGCCGGCAAGTCGGCGCCGAGTCGAGAGACGTCACGAGTCTGCATTGCTACACAGCTGACTGGCGGGACTGCTGATGTTTAGCTGCTATGGGGTCTAGTACACATTGGCCTGATGCGATCGGCCAACGACCTCAATTTATATATGTCACCGTAAGATTGTGAAAGCCATTAGATTGTAATCTATCTAGCGAGATTGTAAACTGTTGACAGATTACAATTTAACGCATTATTTTTCGGTAGATTGTAATCTGTGTAAGTATACCCGATAAAACCTAATTATCTATGTCGAACCATAACCTACAAGAAAGAGTCAAGAAAACGATGAATATTTAAAAATTTACACTCAGAACATTGAACGGTTCACAATATGTCGACAGTGTACAATCTAACGAGATAAAAAGCGTTAGATTGCAATCTGACGGTTTTTGCAATTTTACGGTGACATAATATCGATGCGATAGGCAACAATCTAACTTCTGTTTAGGTATATAAAGTAAATAAATGACACTTTTATAATATGATGATGAGTACGTTTTATTGTTAAACTAGCGGTCGCCCGCGACTTTCTACTTTTCTGATTGCCCATGAAATTATGAAATTATCCGCTGTAAGAAGCTTATCGACAAAAGTCCTACCGCGAATAAAAGTCGCTTAAACAGGTGTCAAATACACCTTCAAGTAGGAACCTAAACAAAAGATACCTACCACTACGGCTGAAATTCATAAGACTTCCAACCCCCGTTTTACCCCTTACGCCGATGGATTTTTGTCGAAGCTTTTTTTAGTTGATGCCTATGCGCCTATGCCTATCCCTAGAAATACCTACTCAAGAATAATCTTAAATGTTTTTCCCTATCAACATACAAATTTTCATTCATTGTTTTCAAGTCTCTAACTTCAAAAACATAAGTATTTCATACAAACTTCCAATCCCTTTCACCCATCGATATAGTATAAATTGAGGTCGTTGCTTTCACCCCTTTTCTGGCTAATAGGTCTCTGACCATAGAATCCCGTACACAGAGATGGCTCAGAAGGACTGGAATCCAGAGCCGTTAAACCAGTTAAATAAAAAATAAAAAAAAAGTACACAGAGATATTCTTACCCGTTTCCACCGGCCCTTTTCAGTTCGTTACCCGTAGAGTGTAAAGTCACTCTAATCAAAATTTTTTAATTTTAGTTGTTTATGGTTTAATAGAGCTGTCAGTATGAGTAAAATGACATTTGATTTTGACGTTTTTAAGAAAACGTCGCCCGTCGCCTGTCGCTCCGTCGGATTTGTGTTTTTTCTTCAGAATTCGTATCTTATTTATTTCGAATTTTCTCTCGAAGCCTTTACCCGGCACTCCGTTAGTTTTTACGGACATGTGATCTGATAGGGAATAATTTAGTTGATTGTATTAGTGATTACTATTTACTAGAATAGTGAACAAATGCTTCCATAACTCCGAAGTCGGCGTGATAGGTTAAAAAATAGTTAGCGTAAATGTAACGTATGGACAGTTGTACTGAAAATAAGACTGTTTTTAAGTGTTTAAAGTGTACTTTTAGTTCGTAGCATCATAATATACTCGTCTGGAAAGAAAAATGGGTCTGATTATATCTAGATTCCGGGTGAGTATTTTTGATATATTCGATTAATCTAGTCTTGTAACGTAGCCAAAACTATTTCTATAGTGGGTGTATAAATCGTTCTGGCGCAAATTCAAATCTTCACCCATGACCTGCAGCATTATTTAATGAAGTAATATTCTGAACTAATATTTGTTACATCAGTTATTGGTGGGTTTATGATACTGTTTATAATGTCTGGTAGATGGCTTCGATCGTGGCTAGTCAATGAACTACCATGGGATTCAGCGTTCTCGTACGATGCCATGTAGAAAACGATTGGCAGTATGGGAGTAGTATAACTCTTACGGCCGAAATTAATAATCAATCTATCTGTAGTCTGTCGATAAGTTGCTTAGCAACATTGTTTTATGACGAAATGCACAACACAAATAACAACGTTGCTTGGTAACAAACCGACAGACTACAGATAGATTGATTATTAATTTCGGCCGTTAGAGTTACCTTGTAGTTTTATAACAAAAAAAAATATAATAAATCTAAGTAGCTGACAGAATTGGCAAAGATGGGACTGAAAATGCTTTTTAGTAGGATTCTGAGTTAAATCTATGTGGTGAAAGTAATAGGAAAAAGCTAATTTTCCAAAAACTCTACAAACAACAGAGATAGCTTGCACCCTGGAGGTAGACAGAACTTATTTTATTTTGAAATATCAAAGATTATAATAGGATTAAAAAAAATCGTAAAATAATCTGTGTACATACTTATAAGTTTTATTACACTATTTTGATATAAGTCATGTGTGAGATATGATTGGGTAATAAATCTTATCTCTTTATAGATGATCATCTTGAGATAAACAGCAGTGTTTGTAATCTTATGTGTAAAATGTATGTGTGTGTTTGTTGGTACATCGGTCCTCTTTTGATTTCCAAACTACACACTAGATGTTGATAAATATGATATAATATATTTGTTCAACTGATTTTGATGAAATATATAGATAGATAGGCTATCTCTATCCTGGAACAACATTTAGAGTTCCCATGGGACTTTCCAAAAACTTAAATCCACACAAACCAAGTCGCCGGCATCATCTAGTATTATATTTTTGAGTATTTAACCTTTTGCTGTGGGACTCCAAAACTTATACTATATCATTGTTATTGGAATGTAATTGACTTTCATTTGCATATAAAATTAATAAACAGGTAGGGTTACCATATTTTCACTATTCCACCTTCTAACGCCCATTTGCACTAAACTTAGGAATCGCCTAATTTCCTGCCCAACTTGTTTAGGCTTATCCTAGCGAAAAAAAAGCTTGCAGTAACCTTAGGCCATTCCTAAATCCACTTAGGAGATGCCTAACTTTATGAGCCCGATTAGTAAGCGCCCAAGCGTAGACGATACTTAAGTTGTATTTTTTGTAGTCTGTGGACCATTTTGTTGTCATTAATTATTGGTCTCACGGTTGATATGTACTATATAGTTAGGTTGTTTAGGGAATTATTGCAATATATTTTGTATTGCAATAATTCCCTAAACAACCTAACTAAGTATAGTAAGTAAGTAAATTTTTAAAATGCTATACTTTGAATTTTACCTCCTGTTACGGCCAGCATTGAAACCAGAAAAGAGATGGAACTAATAAATAAATCAATGAATGAATCTATCTTTCTCACATTCGCCTTCTTATTTGGGCCCAAGTAAAATTCAGTTTGTTCAGCTTATAAATTGAGACTGTCTTAAACAATTATAAAAAAACATAAATACTACTACTATTTTGACTGTCACCCTACATCCTTTCATATAAAACATTATTGTTTATTCTAGACTACGCAATAAGTCCATTGTTCCAGTCAGGTATGGCCTTTTTCATGAAAGACCAGTATTATTGATTGTATTGTGTACATAAATACACAATGCAATCAATACACTAAAACTCCAACAATACACCTTACTTAGTCAATGTACCTACAACTGCAAACTGTAATTTATCCTGCTATTTTTTGATGACCTCCTTGGTCTTATGAGTGTGACGTCCTGCATGGTTCGATCCCGGGCAGGATCAATTTGGGAATTCATAATTTCTGAATTTTGCCCTGGTCTGGTCTGATCTGATATTAATAATGTACTTTTTTTTTCTTAATGTCATACTGTTTCTCTGTTTTGTTAACTACCTATGGGTTTGTAAAATTACCTGAAATAAAGAATTTATTATTATATTATATTATGATCTGGTGGAAAGTAACCACCCTACCGGCATGGTTGTACCGCCTAGCGAAGTAGGGTAAATAAATAAACCTAACAGGTTACCTGCTACCATCTTAGACTTCATCATCACTTACCTAGTGAGATTGCAGTCAATTTAATTTAAAAAATTAGAAATTCTGGTTTTGATGCTGCCAGGTATCGAACTCGAGACCTCCCGCTCGTAAGACCACAGCGCTCACCACTGCGCCAGAGAGGTCGTCAATATAGTTATTTTTAACACAACTTGATAGTTATGATCTCATTTGTGACGTTCGATTCGTAATGTCGGAAATAGCCGATCGAATTGAGGGTGATATCATATGCTGTGCCACACGGTCCTTTCAGACGTGCCACAATCACACTACGTTGGCAAAATAATTCCGGACTGAGATGAGTGCAAAAACAAAATACGCTCCGTATTGAGAACCTTATAATTTTTTTTTTTTAAATCCGTTCAAAACCCGAGCCCTGTTTACTGCCTTTATAACAGCATTTTTCGAGCAACTGTATTGAAAAAGGATTGATACTATGAATCACGATAGATATAGTAGTCACGGGTAACTATAGAATAGTAGTTTATACACCAAGGGGATAAAGCACTGTTTTATGTCACGGGCGCTACATTGAATCCTGAACGTAACGAAGGACTCCAAATTTAACTCCCGAGCGCAGCGAGGGTGTTATAAGTTAATTCCCGACCAAAGGGAGGGAATTAAGATTGAGTCCTGAGTGCAGTGAGGGATTCAAGCGCCCAAGAAAAAAACTGCTTTATCCCGGTGGTGTATACTCTACTTTATACTTCTACCATAACAGTAAAACAAACTGTAACGGTTAGATATTTATTGCAAATCATAGTAAGTAGGATACATAGGTCTAGTAAATAATAAAAAGAAAAGGCAAATTAAAAGTGAATGTTCACGTTCGATAGAGTCACATTTGTCCATTTGTCATTTTGCTTTTCATGCTGCCAGTGTTTGTAGCAGACACATGTATGTGCAGCCGCGACGCTGACTGTGCAGGACACGCAGCTGCACATTTACCTTACCGCGTCTGCCGTACCGGTAAACACCTACGACATTACCAGGAATTATCGGGAAAATAATAATACAAGAAGATCACTTTATTATACACATTATATAGCATGTTGATGGTCACGAAGCACCTTCAAAGGAAAATAATAAAACACCGGAGAAGTACTTTATTATGTGCGGCACAGTGATGATTAGCGTGAATTAGCATGGT
The DNA here is from genome assembly GCA_923060345.2 of Erebia aethiops. Lineage (NCBI taxonomy): Eukaryota > Metazoa > Arthropoda > Insecta > Lepidoptera > Nymphalidae > Erebia > Erebia aethiops. The sequence goes on along the minus strand of OV281087.1, from coordinate 4,083,475 downwards.
TGATGGAATATTCACGCCGAGGAAGGCTTCATTGCACGGCTGGATCAAGCAGACACCATCGCTCCACGTAGATGGCGGGAACTGTAGCATCGCACTCGAAACCGATGAACACGTCCTCGCTCCGCAGTGGCCGCCGGCGAATGAAAGGCTCGTGCAACGCGCGGGCTAGTTTTATAGCCGCGCGTTCGCAACTTACGGTGCAGTAGGCAACGCGCAGAACAACGACGCGCGCGCCTTCCGCTATCGGCACATATTATGTAGTTATTAATTAAATGTAAGATGTAATATTATTGGTTGATATTAGTGTAGATTTTGTAGCAACAGTTGATTGGCTGTCTGCTGTAGTATAAGTTTGCGGTAGTAATGTATGTATAAAATACGGATGGCATTGAAATAAAATTCATTCATTCCGTTAGATCTAACAATCGAGTTTCATTCTGCCTACAACCTCCTGCCTTCACAGTGGTGACCCCGACGACTACGTAGTATGGCGCGCAAAGAAGATTCACCGCTCGAAAATATTATCGAGTCCATCGGAGTCAAATCTCGAATTCCACCGTTTTGGCGCGACAACCCACGGCTATGGTTCGCACACTTCGAGACGATGGTTGCGGCGCAGAAACTAGGAGACGAAAATAAATTTGGACTAGCAGTGTCTCAACTAGAGAAATGTGACGTCGAGCAGATAGGTGATATCCTTATTGGACCACAAACTGGAAGATACGAAAGCCTTAAAGCAAGGTTGCTGTCAGTCTACGAGGTCTCCGAGGGCAAGAAGCTGCAGAAATTATTAAATGAAATGGAGCTCGGGGACCAACGCCCATCACAACTCCTTCGAAGGATGCAGGATTTGGCTCGCGACAACATGGCAGAAAACACCCTACGCTTGCTTTGGATGGGACACTTACCTGCGTCTACTCGAGCGGTCCTGTCTATCAGTGAGGAGACCCTGAAATTAGAGGCGTTGGCCGCGATGGCGGACAAGATGCACGAGCAAGCCAAGGAGGTCAACATAGTATGCTCGTGCAAAGGGCAGCCTTCCAGATCGGAAAAATCAGACGTGTCCATCGTCGAAGCTATTGAAGATTTGAGGAAAGAAATAGCACAGCTCAAAATGGATCGTTCCCGTTCAAGAGAGCGACGTCGGTACTCACCTGCAGGGCGCAGATTCAGAAGCCGCTCGAGATCTCAAGCATCCCAGTACGAGAAAGACTCGAAACCCATTTGTTACTTTCATCGAAGATTTGGAAAGGAAGCATATCGTTGCAGGAGTCCGTGCCACTTCAATAGCAAAAAGGATTCGGAAAACTAGAAACGGCTCACGCTCAGGCGGGGAACGTGGTCGAAGAAATATCGAAAAACCGCCTATTCATCAAAGATATTTCCTCGGGAATCAATTTCTTGATCGATACTGGTGCCAACGTGTCCGTACTACCTGCTCAATTCTCCAAAAACCGCCACACAGTGAATGATCAGCTATATGCCGCAAACGGGTCAGCTATTCCATGCTACGGAGAGAAGACGCTGATGCTAAATTTGGGATTAAGACGACCTTACAGATGGAAATTCGTGATCGCAGCAGTCAGCCGGCCAATATTAGGAGCGGACTTTTTGCATCATTATAATCTCACAATAGACCTCCATGGCCGGAGTTTACTGGACAAGGAAACGAATTTAACCGTAAAAGGCTACGTATCATCGTGTTCAGGAGAGAGTATACGCACTATCGACACTAGCCGGCCATACCACGACCTCCTAGCAAAGTATCCAGATATCACTCGACCCAACCTTCAGTGGCTAAGAGACGGGAGCAACGAAGTCAAGCACCACATTGAAACTACAGGCCCGCCGATCTACGCAAAGGCAAGACCCTTACCCCCGCATAAATACAAGGCAGCTAAAGAAGAATTCCAGACAATGATGAATCAAGGGATATGTCGTCCTTCAAACAGCCCATGGGCGAGCCCACTCCACATAGTAGATAAAAAGGACGGAAGTTACCGATTCTGTGGAGACTATAGGCGCCTTAACGCAGTTACTATACCTGATCGATACCCAATCCCTCGTCTCCATGATTTTACATACAACCTGCGAGATAAGAAGATTTTCTCTAAAATCGATCTGAAGAAGGCCTACTATCAGATAAAGAATCGTGAAGAAGATGTAAAAAAAACTGCCGTCATCACACCATTCGGCCTCTTCGAGTTCACCAGGATGTGTTTCGGTCTACGGAACGCCGGGCAAACCTTCCAGCGTCATATCGACAACATAATGAGGGGACTTGCAGTGTTTCCATTTGTGGACGACATCCTCATTGCGTCGGCTACTGAAACAGATCACAAGAGAGACTTGGAAGAGGTTTTTAAGAGATTGGACGCGAATGGCCTACAAATAAACGTCGCTAAGTGTGTATTCGGACAACGCCAACTGGACTTCCTCGGATATACTATATCAGAACAAGGAATTACACCCACGGAGGAAAAGGTGCAAGCTCTTAGATCATACCCATTACCAGCGACAATTCAAGATTTGCGCCGTTTTATGGGAATGATCAACTTTTATAGAACAAGTATTCCGCACGCAGCAGATCATCAGAAAGAACTCAATTTGTACCTACATAGAGCAAAGAAAAACGATAAGACGCTAATTCAGTGGACTGACACGGCGCGAAAAAGTTTCGAGAAGTGCAAGGAAGACATCGCCAACGCCGTCCGTTTGTCATACCCGTCCGCCGACGCTTGTTTTGCTTTGATGACTGACGCGTCAGATACATGCGCGGGAGCTGTTCTACAACAAAATATCCGCGGGAGTTGGAGGCCACTTGGATTTTTTTCAAAGAAGCTCAACGAAGCCCAACAGAAGTACAGCACCTACGATCGGGAATTGCTGTCTATCTACCTGGCGGTTCGACACTTTCGTCGGATGTTCGAAGGAAGGGAGCTTATTATATACACTGATCACAAACCACTCACGAACGCAATAACCGCTAGCAGCAAGAACGAGACACCACGGCGTACGAGATATCTGGAATATATAGGGCAGTTCACGTCTGATATTCGTCATGTTTCTGGAAAAGATAACCAGGTCGCCGATGCATTCTCTCGAATAGAAACAATTTCATGCCCGTCACCGATTGATTATGAGGCCCTAGCCAGGAGTCAAGCTCAAGATGAAGACCTAAAAGAACTGAAGAAGAACGCAAAGCACGACCTCAAAAACGTCTCATTGCCTGGAACTTCTACTAAAATCACATGCGAATTCTCGTCGGGTTCGGCTCGTCCATACCTACCCAAGGAGTTTCGCGAAGTAGTATATCGGGCAACGCATGAGCTAAGCCACCCTGGTGTCAGAACCACAAGAAGAATGGTATCATCTCGATATTTCTGGCCCTCAATGAAAACGGATGTCGTAAACTGGGCTAAAGGTTGTTTGCAGTGTCAGAGAGCAAAAATCCAGAAACACACAAAATCACCGATCGGATCATTTAAAGAAGCGGATCGCCTGTCGCATGTTCACGTCGATATAGTAGGACCCTTACCTATATCACAAGGGTTTCGCTATTTACTTACCATGATTGACCGAACGTCTAAGTGGCCAGAAGCATACCCAATCACGGAAATAACAGCTGAAACTATAGCTAATACGTTCTACGACGGATGGATAGCAAGATTTGGGTGTCCCGCTTTCATCACAACGGATCGGGGATCCCAGTTTGAGTCGGACCTATTCAACAAGTTGATGGAGAGAATGGGCATTAAAAGAATTCATACCACAGCCTATCATCCACAAGCGAATGGCATAGTTGAGCGGTGGCATAGGTCCCTGAAGGCTGCTTTGACTGCAAGATTCAATACGATAAATTGGGCACGTGAATTACCTACTGTTTTACTGGGACTACGTGCCGCAATAAAAGAAGATATCGGCAAGAGCACCGCGGAGCTATTGTATGGTCAGCCACTTCGGTTGCCTGGTGAATTTTACGAAGAATATACTAAGGGAAACAATTCATCATCCTATTTCGCGCATAACCTCAGTAACGCATTAAAGAAAGCACGAGCACAGAGGAATTCAACCAAAAACCAAGCGACATTCATTCACGAAGACCTAAGCAAGTGTTCGCATGTGTTCGTACGAAACGACGCAGTTAAGAGACCGTTGACGCCTAACTATGACGGTCCCTTCGAAGTCATGGATCGGCACGACAAGTATTACACCCTGGAAACTAAAGGACGGACAGCCAACGTGTCTATCGACCGCTTAAAGCCTGCCTTCTTCGTTAATACGGCTAGTGAGGATAAAGCTAACACATACGTAACGAGATCCGGCCGAATATCAAAACCACCTGTACGCTTCGCTGGCGGGGAGTGATGTAGCAGACACATGTATGTGCAGCCGCGACGCTGACTGTGCAGGACACGCAGCTGCACATTTACCTTACCGCGTCTGCCGTACCGGTAAACACCTACGACATTACCAGGAATTATCGGGAAAATAATAATACAAGAAGATCACTTTATTATACACATTATATAGCATGTTGATGGTCACGAAGCACCTTCAAAGGAAAATAATAAAACACCGGAGAAGTACTTTATTATGTGCGGCACAGTGATGATTAGCGTGAATTAGCATGGTTGATGGAATATTCACGCCGAGGAAGGCTTCATTGCACGGCTGGATCAAGCAGACACCATCGCTCCACGTAGATGGCGGGAACTGTAGCATCGCACTCGAAACCGATGAACACGTCCTCGCTCCGCAGTGGCCGCCGGCGAATGAAAGGCTCGTGCAACGCGCGGGCTAGTTTTATAGCCGCGCGTTCGCAACTTACGGTGCAGTAGGCAACGCGCAGAACAACGACGCGCGCGCCTTCCGCTATCGGCACATATTATGTAGTTATTAATTAAATGTAAGATGTAATATTATTGGTTGATATTAGTGTAGATTTTGTAGCAACAGTTGATTGGCTGTCTGCTGTAGTATAAGTTTGCGGTAGTAATGTATGTATAAAATACGGATGGCATTGAAATAAAATTCATTCATTCCGTTAGATCTAACAATCGAGTTTCATTCTGCCTACAACCTCCTGCCTTCACATGTTTATGCAGGTACACATACTCCTTGGTTTAAAAACTTTTATGTCAAATGGTACGATCGTTTGGTCGACCAGTCTGGAGCCTAGACTCTGTTGTTTACAGTATGGGGTTGGTCAACTAGTTGGGCGATCGATCGACTAGATTACGGCCCTAGGGCATGAAGACTGACTTTAGACTCGCAAAAGTATGATTAAAACAGTAGTAAAGGTATGGTAGAAGTATAAACATTATTATTGAATTCTTTACACACAACTAAGTACATAGGAAACATACATGTACAGAAAGAACATATTATAAAGAAGCTTAATCTAATAGAAGCGTGCAAAGGCGGTCTTATCGCTAAAGCGATCTCTCCCAGACAACCTTTGGTGATAGGAGTTGCGAAATCACGGGTTGTGTGGCAAGCAATTTAGGCCCTGCAATTGTGACTTGTGAGTCGACAGTTCAATCTAAAAAAAATTCACATGACACAACTGAACCACATACATCACTATTACCTTAAATATGGCATCACTATTTTACAATTTGACATTAGCTAATGTCAAAACGTGTTGTCCAATAAAAATTTGAGTATAGTAAGTTTTGATATAATAATTCTGATCAAGCTGTCAGAGCTGTTACAGCAAAACTATTTTCGCCTGAGCAATGTGGTGTGCTGTGTGGCCCGTATGAACAGACACTATGACTGTACAGTGGCATTGATTTAGGAAACATGAGACTGACATTGTATACCTATGAAACCGTGGATTTATATTTAAGTATTACTTAAGTAGTAGGGATTAAATTTTTTATTGTTATTTTACGCAATCTACTGTCATGCATCTACCTACCTACAAGATAAAGTATAAGAGTAATGAGCACCTACTAGTTACTCTGAAGCTCTATGTCTATTAGCTTAGGATTTAGGTTCGAATCCCAAGCGCGCTTAGGACGGGGAAGGAAAACATCGTGAAGAAAACTTCACGCCTTAGATTTCTCTATAATGTTCTCAAAGATGTGTGAAATTCCCAGTCCAGAGTTGGCCAGCGTGGTGGACTATGGCCTAAACCTTCTTACTATGAGGATCGTATATATATCAGTGAACCGATCGACGGTGAGTTGATAATGATGAATTAGGGAGATAAGTAGTAGTCCATACTTAATATTATAAATGCGAAAGTGTGTCTGTCTGTCTGCTACGCTTTCACGGCCCCACTGTTCAGCCGTTTTTGATGAAATTTGGTACAGGGATAGGTTGTATCCCGGGGAAGGACATAGGTTACTTTTTATCCTGAAAAATTAAGGAGTTCCCGCGGGAATCAAAAACTTAATCCACGCTTACGAAGTCGCGGGCATCATCTAGTTTCCTATTAAATCTTAATCACTCATTAAAATGCAGCAAACCAAAATAATATCATAAAAATATAAAGCACACCAAAGATATTGTTAATTTTATATGAAAGTGAATGCATTAGAGCGTGACTAACTCTGAATAGAACCAGCGGTCAGCTCTTATTACGTGGTGATAGAGTTTAAGTTACCGCGGTCGTGCGGACTTTCAAACTATAGTAGGTCACGTTACAATTTGAAGTCGAAAGTAAGCTGTCTGTAAGTTTGAAGCTAGGGTGTCGTTTCACCAGAGATGTGCCACGTATGAAGGATATGACATATCCTTCCTGGTCATATCCACCAGTAATCGAACGCTTGATTTAAATAATTTAAAAAACGAATATTTAAAATAATTTTAAAAAATAATTAAAAAAATAAATAATTAAAATATAAACCTTAAAACTAAGGCATTAAGGTGGAAGACAAGGGTCTGCCCGCGAAATTCAAATTTAATTTGGATTTTCGCAATTTGTAAACTAATACGACAAAGTAGGCGTAAGGCATTCAAATTGCGCCCCTAGGAATATCATCTTCACAGGTTTATATAAAAATCTTAAAATGAGTTTGACGTGAGTTACTTACAAATTAGTCATTATTTTGACTAATTTCTTAAACTGGGCACTTTCAAGTAAAGATTTTTATATAAACCTGTGAAGATGATATTCCTAGGGGCTCAATTTGAATGCCATAAGCCTACTTTGTCGTATTAGTTTACAAATTGTGAAAAACCAAATTAAATTTTAATTTCGCGAGAAGACCCTTGTCTTCCACCTTAAAGTTTAATTACGAATGTACTAGGTACAATGATGTTATATAATTGACTAAGTATATTTGTATTTAAGAACTTTGTCTTCGTAACAACGCTGTGACGGTGTCGGTGTCAGTGACGCGAATCCACAAGTTTACCGCCTACCAAAAAGTGCTCAACGCGGCTAAAGAAGTTCTAAAACTACATCAATGTCTATTCATATTATATTATATTATATCAATTATATTTCCAGCGCAAGAAAACGACTACGGACATTCTCGAAAACCTCGAAACTCAAATAAAGTCCATAGAGCAAGATGGGCAGTACAAAGAGGCGACCCACAAGCGCGTCATCGGCTACGTGATGGCGTACGGCGTGGCTCTATACCTGCTGTTCGCGGTGCTTTACTACTTTATGTACGCGGGCCGGAGCCAGTACTGGCTGCATTCCGTGCTGCACGCCTCGCCGCTGCTCATCCTGCCAGTGCTGTGAGTGTGCCTCTAGCTTTACAGGCTCGGGGGCTATCGTCACTCATCGGCTACGTGATGGCGTACGGCGTGGCTCTATACCTGCTGTTCGCGGTGCTTTACTACTTTATGTACGCGGGCCGGAGCCAGTACTGGCTGCATTCCGTGCTGCACGCCTCGCCGCTGCTCATCCTGCCAGTGCTGTGAGTGTGCCTCTAGCTTTACAGGCTCGGGGGCTATCGTCACTCATCGGCTACGTGATGGCGTACGGCGTGGCTCTATACCTGCTGTTCGCGGTGCTTTACTACTTTATGTACGCGGGCCGGAGCCAGTACTGGCTGCATTCCGTGCTGCACGCCTCGCCGCTGCTCATCCTGCCAGTGCTGTGAGTGTGCCTCTAGCTTTACAGGCTCGGGGGCTATCGTCACTCATCGGCTACGTGATGGCGTACGGCGTGGCTCTATACCTGCTGTTCGCGGTGCTTTACTACTTTATGTACGCGGGCCGGAGCCAGTACTGGCTGCATTCCGTGCTGCACGCCTCGCCGCTGCTCATCCTGCCAGTGCTGTGAGTGTGCCTCTAGCTTTACAGGCTCGGGGGCTATCGTCACTCATCGGCTACGTGATGGCGTACGGCGTGGCTCTATACCTGCTGTTCGCGGTGCTTTACTACTTTATGTACGCGGGCCGGAGCCAGTACTGGCTGCATTCCGTGCTGCACGCCTCGCCGCTGCTCATCCTGCCAGTGCTGTGAGTGTGCCTCTAGCTTTACAGGCTCGGGGGCTATCGTCACTCATCGGCTACGTGATGGCGTACGGCGTGGCTCTATACCTGCTGTTCGCGGTGCTTTACTACTTTATGTACGCGGGCCGGAGCCAGTACTGGCTGCATTCCGTGCTGCACGCCTCGCCGCTGCTCATCCTGCCAGTGCTGTGAGTGTGCCTCTAGCGTTACAGGCTCGGGGGCTATCGTCACTCATCGGCTACGCGCTGGCGACGATTAGTACGAAGCTTCCAGAAACTTCATATTTTTACAAGCTTTTATTTTAATTTTTTAAAATTGCAATGTTTGTGTGTTTGTTTAAAAGATCTTGACAAACAGACAATGGGGCTGATTCTGTAGTGCACCATCTTTAAACTAAACTAAAATTAGAGCATTACAAATATTGCTAACCCTTTCATAATACTTCCTACGGAAAGGGACAGAACTAGATATAAAGCTGCGATTTTAGTTAAGTTTAGAGATTGTGTTATACAGAATCAGCCCCAATGGAATTGGAGTGATCCTGTAAGTGTTCCTTTATTCCTTTTAAGGTACGGAACCCTACAAAAACCTCACTTACCATCAGGTGAGATCGCAGTATAGGGCTAGCTTGTAGTGAATAAAAAAGAAAAAAAAATATGATCAGGGAGGGGAAATAATAGATGTTCTTTGTTACAGCGTGATATTCCTCCGATCTGCGATATCGTGGTACTACAACTGGTCACTGAACAAGAACAGAGCGAAACTAAAGAAGATGAGAGAGGAGAAGAAGAAGATTCTAGAAGACGTAATGAACACTGAGACTTATAAGGTAGGCAATACAAGATATTTGCCCTGGCTTTGCAAGTGAAGTAAAATATACTTTACTAGCAGATGTCCGCGACTTCGTCCGCGTGAAGCAAGTTTTTCGAATTCCCACGGGAACTCCCTAATTTTTCGGGTTAATATACAGCCTATGACATTTACAAATAATGTGAATTCTATTGGTACCAGAATTTTCAAAATCGGTTCAGTAGATCCAGAGATTACCCCCTACAACGTCACAAACTCACAAACTTTACCTCTTTATAATATTAGTATAGATATAGATTATTCACCATAAAAATAAATAAACAGTCAAAAACAATATTATATTTGTCATTCTCAGGAAAAGCTCGACATTGACGATAAATCATTTGACTCAAGTCAAAAATCGGTCCCATGGATGTCAAAATTTTGCCCACTCACGACATCAGTCCAGATGACTATCGAAATTCGAATTCTTGATCGACGGGGCTACGTACTCTGTGACGGGGCCTCCTACGAAACGTATACGTTTGCACACATATTGACGCACGAATTTGGCATTCCCGGTCAAAAGGTCAGGATGCCAAATAGGCATGATGACTGATTTTGAAAAATGGTCAGATTATGTTCGAAAGTATCTACTATTTCGAAAAAATATCTTATTTCAGAAGAAAAATAAGGTTCGGTAGATAAAATTGGCATTGGAAATTTAAATTTTCAAATTCACGCCAAAACGCTCCCCGGTGTCATGGCGTCGTTTGTGACGTCGCTATTGTTTTTACTAATGTATGTACTCTGTGCAGTGTGCAGTAACAATAATGTGATTGTCAAAGCTCGAAAACATACAATTGTGACGTTATTCGCTTCTTGGTGTTTAATCCAATATGGCGGATTGCTGTATTTTATAGTTTTATTTTATCAAAATAAATAACAATCTCACTCGAAATCATACTAATATTATAAATGCGAAAGTCAGTTTGTTTGTCCTTCAATCACGCTGCAATGGAGCAACGGATCGACGTGATTTTTGGCATGGGTATAGTTGAGGACCTGGAGAGTGACATAGGCTACTTTTTATCCCGGAAAACTGAGAAGTTCCCGCGGGAATCCAAAAAACTTATTCTACGCGGACGAAGTCGCGGGCATCAGCTAGTAGAAAAATAAATGCGTTTTTTATAATCCATGAATCCTATTTCATTAGATAAATTCATATTCATTGATTCTTGGTTACTGTCATCATGCCTATTATTGTAGGTGTGGATTGTGGAGATCACGAAATTTCCGTGGCATCGCGCCACATTTTGGGTCACCGATTTCACACTTAAGATTTTTTTGACTAATTTTCGAATATGGAAATTTATGGAAGGTTATGGCTAGTATTAGGAGCAAATAATAATTTTGTGTTTCATTGCAGGTTGCGAAAGAAATACTGGACAAATACGGCAGCCCCGACGATCAAGCCATAGCGCGCAAGCCATTCGCATCACTTTCCGTCCAACGCAACAACTCTACTGGCTCTCCAATTTCATGTAAGTACTACATAATTATCAATCCAAACTATTTATACTAATACTGGATGATGCCCGCGACTTCGTCTGAGTTGATTTTTTTTTAATTCGCGCGGGAACTCTAATTTTCTGGTATAAAAGGATGCAACCTATCTCTGTATAATTCCTATTATATAAGGCAAATGACTGCCTCGTTGGTCTAGCGGTTAGCATAGTCGACTGCGGATCACGAGGTCCTGGGTTCGATTCCCGGTCGGGCAAAATTTGTTAGGTATTCGGTTTTTCAATTAAGAAATTCTCAGTGCCAGCCCGGAGTTGGAAGTTGGCCGTGTTTCACCCCCGGGCCTCGGAGAGCACGTTAAGCCGTCGGTCCCGGTTATTATCACTAACATGATAATAGTCGTTAAAGCCTGCCAACCCGCATTGGAGCAGCGTGGTGGGTCTAAGCTCTAATTCCCTCTCTCCTATGATAGTGGAGGCCTGTGCCCAGCAGTGGGACGTTAATAGGCTGTAGTGGTGGTGGTGGTGGAAGGAAAATGATGTTTGTAAGTTGCTGATTTGATTGAGTTGTCATCGTCCCTATTTCCGTTATTCTTACAGCTCCGCAAGTCCGACAGAGACTGGCCATCCAGAATTCTTCCACGCCGGTATCCAATAACAACATGATTGTGCCTGTCGGCTCGCCCCTCACTATTTACAAAGGACCCAGATTAACGGTATGTACTTTAAGTTTCATACTTTTTATAATTTTCCGTTTATCCGTAACGATAACTTGAGTAAAAGTCAAACGTATAACTACGGTTCGCGCGCAACACTCAACTGATACGAGCGCCGTCGAGCGTCCACGCAGCAGTAGTTAAATATCTCAGGCCTGGTTATACGTTTGACTTTTACTCAAGTTCTCGTTATGGATGAACAGAGAAACATCAGTAAACGATATCGTATCGCATATTAAACTCTAATTATTACGCCCTAACTTATCGCTCTTTGCACTTTCAAAGTAACCTGAAAGGTAAGTTTGTATTATTTACCTATCTACATAATGCGTACTTAGAGTTCGTACGTAGACAAATTATGTCTGTGTAAACTGGTAATTGGCGTTATAATCCATATTATTACTAATATTATAAATGCGAAAGTGTGTTTGTCTGTCTGCTACGATTTCACGACCCACCTATTCAACCGATTCTGATGAAATTTGGTCCAGCGATAGGTTGTATCCCGGGATAGGACATAGGCTACGAAAATTAAGGAGTTCCCGCGGGAATTGAAAAAGCTTAGTCCATCCGGACGAAGTCGCGGGCGTCATATTATAATGTATCTTCTCTTCTTTATATTTATCTATCCACTTTTTTGTATGAAGCTGTAAGTTTTCCAAATAAAATAAAATAACAGGCTTCGTCTTTTGTTGTATATTTTCAGTCGACGAACCTCCCCCGGCCTTTGCCCGACAGAAATCGTTCAGCGCTGGACAAAGTGGTGGACTACTTGTTAAAAGACGGACCCAACCATCGCATGGCGCTTATATGCTCTGCATGCCATGCGCATAATGGTGAGTTTACATTATCAACTTTTTTTTGAGTTTAACTCCGTAAGAATCGATTTTAATATATAAGCCCGGGATATGAAAATTTATGGGGAGTAAAATCAAACTTTCTGCGTTACGTTACTTACTACGTTTCCATGGTAACACTTGTTTATGTTTCCATCAAAAATGTAAAAATGTATATGACAGTGCCATCGTACCTTATCTATTATTTAAACTATTCTACTTACGTATTATCAACTTTAACTTATATCAACTTTAACTTACACTATAATATGTATCTAGTATCTACCAACTCAACGGAAAAGCTTTTCTTGCTTCTAACATAAGAGCACTTGTTATTGTTATTTAGAAATAATGTTGTTAAAAAAATGCTACAATAAATCTTTTTAGGGGTGCCCAAACCGAAGACAGCATTACCCCAGCGTTGAATACTCTACTTTTCACACCTCGCGAGACAATAAAATCAATAATTATTAATAATAGTTAATAAGTACATAATTTCAATAACTAAAAATAACAATGATTGAAAAAACTAGTTCTCAAATCCCCTTTTATGCCTCTAATAGTTCTAAGAGACTCTCTATCGCGCTCTCATTCCCCATCTCACCAAGCTCATATATTTTTCGTTAAATTAAACCAGAAATTAAATTTAAACAAACCCTGAGAAATCTTGTAAAATTCTGTTGATTACAACTAATTTGTAAAAAAATAATATTCATTTTGTTTCCCAGGAATGTCAATGGCGGAGGAATTCGAGTTCGTGTCATACATATGCGCATACTGCGGGCATATGAACGCGGCAAGGAAGCAAAGACCAGCCGCGCCGCCACTCACTCCCATCCGTGCTTTACCGCCCGTGCCACATTGGCCTCTAGCAGGTAACTAAGTGTTGGAATGACATACCTCCTCCATTCCCGTACCTAGAACATAATATGAACACGGCCATCAAGCAAGGACCCACGTAGCCGCCTCTCACGCCCATCCGCGCCTTGCCGCCCATGCCACATTGGCCTCTAGCAGGTAACTAAGTGTTGGAATGACATACCACCTCCACTCCCGTACCTAAAACATAATATGAACGCGGCCATGAAGCAAGGACCCGCGTAGGTGTTTCTCACGCCCATCCGCGCCTTGCCGCCCATGCCACGTTGGCCTCTAGCAGGTAACTAAGTGTTGGAATGACATACCTCCTCCACTCCCGTAACTAAAACATAATATGAACGCGATCATGAAGCAAGGACCCGCGGAGCCACATCTCACGCCCAACCGCGCTTTACCGCCCATGCCTCGTCGGCCTATAGCAGGTAACTAGCTTTCGCTGCTACTAAGTGATGGAATGATATTCCGCCTCCTCATATAATGTGAGAAACATATGAATGCACCACCCGTGCCACGCTGGCCTCTAGCAGGTATCTTAAGTGTTGGAATGACATACCTCCTCCACTCCCGTAACTAAAACATAATATGAGGGCGACCATGAAGCAAGGACCCGCGGAGCCACATCTCACGCCCAACCGCGCTTTACCGCCCATGCCTCGTCGGCCTATAGCAGGTAACTAGCTTTCGCTGCTACTAAGTGATGGAATGATATTCCGCCTCCTCATATAATGTGAGAAACATATGAATGCACCACCCGTGCCACGCTGGCCTCTAGCAGGTATCTTAAGTGTTGGAATGACATACCTCCTCCACTCCCGTAACTAAAACATAATATGAGGGCGACCATGAAGCAAGGACCCGCGGAGCCACATCTCACGCCCAACCGCGCTTTACCGCCCATGCCTCGTCGGCCTATAGCAGGTAACTAGCTTTCGCTGCTACTAAGTGATGGAATGATATTCCGCCTCCTCATATAATGTGAGAAACATATGAATGCACCACCCGTGCCACGCTGGCCTCTAGCAGGTATCTTAAGTGTTGGAATGACATACCTCCTCCACTCCCGTAACTAAAACATAATATGAGGGCGACCATGAAGCAAGGACCCGCGGAGCCACATCTCACGCCCAACCGCGCTTTACCGCCCATGCCTCGTCGGCCTATAGCAGGTAACTAGCTTTCGCTGCTACTAAGTGATGGAATGATATTCCGCCTCCTCATATAATGTGAGAAACATATGAATGCACCACCCGTGCCACGCTGGCCTCTAGCAGGTATCTTAAGTGTTGGAATGACATACCTCCTCCACTCCCGTAACTAAAACATAATATGAGGGCGACCATGAAGCAAGGACCCGCGGAGCCACATCTCACGCCCAACCGCGCTTTACCGCCCATGCCTCGTCGGCCTATAGCAGGTAACTAGCTTTCGCTGCTACTAAGTGATGGAATGATATTCCGCCTCCTCATATAATGTGAGAAACATATGAATGCACCACCCGACACCCGTGCCACGCTGGCCTCTAGCAGGTATCTTAAGTGTTGGAATGACATTCCACTTCCACTCCAGTACTTAGACATTGTGAAGAAAGAAAAAAACATTTATTTACAAATTGAACATAATATGCATGCAATTAGGAAACGACTCACGGCCGCTACTCAAGCCCGCATTATACTACAACCGATTAGGGGTATGGGTTTAATATAACTGCTATGCCCCTAACAGGTTAGCCCGCTACCATCTTACACAGCATCTTCACTTACCATCAGGTGAGATCGCAGTCAAGGGCTAACTTGTAGTGGATAAAAAAAACATGGTTCCAAAAGAGTTTCTGGATTTGCCATTGCATTAAAAAGACTGTGTTAAACAGTATTTGTTAAGTCGAGGTTATTATTCTATCGATAATTTTCTTAATGACAAAGTTGCATGGAAGCAACCGGCCTCGCATCCAGCAGCCCACAAGGCAGTGTAAATACTTGTTAAGTAATGTATGAATTGTATATTTTTTACATTTGGCAACATTTTTCTTTTTATGAAAAGAGCAACTGCTGAGTTTCTTGCCGGCTCTTCTCAGTGGAATCACTTTCCGAACCGGTGGTGGTAGTCTTGACGTATCATAAGTGACACAAGTTGTCCTACGTGATATAAATCATTTAGCTGATCCTAGTGGATCCTTAGTGGAATTTCTATTTTTTTTTAATGTATAGGCCAGCACTTGGCAGATGGAACGTGGTTTTTTTAGGTCCAACAGAATATCCAATTCAAAATGTACCTACATTATTTAGACCTAGATGTATAAACTTGTCAATTTGGTAACAGGTGGCGGTGACGATTCACTAACAGCCAGCTCCGGCAGTGATAGCGAGGGTGAGAGAAATGACGAAAACAACATCGAAAGTGGCAGTGAGTCAAAAGGTTTAATACCAATTTGTTTGATCTACTAGTTTTAATTGCTATGTGACTTGGTTGCCTGGCAGAGATAGCTTCGAAGCGATAAGGCCGCCAATTGGGGATTTGACAACTAGTCAAATCAGCATCTTTTTTTCAAACGTCAAAACGCTTCATATAGTATGGGATTTATATGAAATTCTGAAATGAGACGTAATTAAAGTTAGACGTACATTTTTACTTTAATCGATTGTTTAAAATGGTTATTCAACATAAAACTATCAGGGGACGGTAATAATCACTGAAATATAATTTATTTGAATGGTAGTCAAATACTCAATTGTACCGACTTTTATTTATGAAGTGAAACTTCTTTTCCTTTTGGGTCAACAGCACCTATGAAACATCCATACATGAAAGAACTTTAAAGTGAGCTAAGTTTTTACAGTTAAGCTCACCATTGACGGTAAGTCATTTGACTGAAATCAAACAAAAATTTGATCTTGAGTGTGAAATCCGAGCGCCAAAGCATGAAGCCGCGCGGACCGCGAGTATTCGAATTCTCGTTGAAGTAAAAAGCCTCTTTTTTTTTGTTTTATTTTTGCACAAAATATCGTCTCTTTCTAATTGATCGGAACATGAAGTCATTTAGACTGATGTCATGAACTTAGGCGTCCATTCATTTGACTTAAGTCGAATGAGTTACCGTCAATGGCGTCAAATTTATTAAGTTTAAAAAATTGTACTCGTAATTTTTTCTAGAAGGCGAGCCCATTCGTCCCCCGACTCCGGCGGAGGAAGAACCGAAGACAGAGATAGAGAAAAAAGAAGACTGACGTGAAAATTGTTATTTATTGCGATAAAAATTACTGCGCTTGTGCACTAGTCCTGACAGAATCCGAGATACTGGTACTGGAGCCATACTTTCGTGTTTTAGAATTATAACAACGAAACAAAAACTTCTTGGCAGAATCTGCTTTCCGAACCGGTGGTAGAGTCAAAACATGACGTAGCATAAGAGACACCTGTATGTCCTACATGTTTGAAATAAATTGAATTGAATTGAATTAATTTAATTAAATTAAATTATTAAAGCAATACTTAAGCAATATTACTCTAAATGACAGTTTGATTTCACGTACTTTGACGTGCCTAAAATAAGGATTATAATTCTAAAACACGATAGTCAACAATAATGAAACAATATGACTTCAAGCGTTGGCAGTATGACCCCTGAACTCTAAATGCCGAAACATACATACGATACGACGTCGCATCGTGCTACATTGCGACTTCATGCCACGATGTGATGTCGTGTCGTGGAAATGTACGACATGCCTCGTAAAAGATTACGACACGACGTCGCATCGTGGTACGAATACGATGCTGGGCATGCGTTGGATGAGTAACCAAATTGTTGCGTCATAGTAAAATAGACCTAAAGTCCCTTATATTAAGGTTAAATATCACCTATATGCTTACGCCAGCTTCCCAGGCAGAATTCTTGTAATAAAAGACTTTATAACTACAACATTTTGGTCTAATTTACTATGCAATATAGAGTTTTTCAAAATTTAACAACTCTGTAATAATTTCGGGCCTTATTTTCTCAGTTTCGGACCGGACTAGTACAAAAAATTCCCAGTTAATTAAAAATAATAATAAAATTATTTAAAAAACAGGTTATGACGAACACGGAACATGAGATAGTCAAAGGATAGGGGTTGTATTGAAAGCTTGTTTCAAAAATAATTTTAGCATACATAAAAGTCGAAACATACCGTATGCGTTATTTGCATGCATGTAGCCGGTAAGTTTCAGCCTTTAATGCTGACCATTGATAGTAAGTCATTTGACTAAATTCGCGATATAAAACAAAAATTCAGTCGTGATTGTGAAATCTGTAAGCCAATTTTTAGCGTGACGTTATTCACATCTTAAATCATTTTGCGTCATGGCTTCAACGGATTGTCATGATTTTGACCCATCGTAGGTGGTATGGCCCATCCATGAAAATTTAAGTCATTTGGAATGATGGCGTAAGTGGGCAAAACGTTTGACTTCCATCCTTTTAAGTTGTTTGACTTAAGTCAAATGACTTATCGTCAATAGTGAGCTTAAATAACACCATTAAACTATAGACGATCGCATTTCATATGTATAAAAACTGTTTTTATTCGCTGACGACTTATGAAATAACAGCGTGCGATTTAATTAAGGCCGATATTTTTCGGACGTCTTCGTTAAAAGTTAATTACTGTTTTATAATGTCGATAGACTGCGTCAGGCGTAAAGAATGAAATAAATTACAATTTGGATGTGTTTTTTTAATAACGATTTTTTTAAATGCAAGTTTACAATCTTAATTATTTTAGCAAAATGTAACATTTTACAGCTGAAGATTAAAAAATGCTTCGACACTAAAATAAACTTTGATTTTGCTTTACTTAAAAATTACTTTTTCGGAGGTTCGGTTGAATAAAAATACCATCCTTAGATTATTCGCTTTAAAAAGTGTTCATATAATATTATAAGAAAAATGGCGAAAGAAAAATGACGATTGGAAATTAGGGTTGACAGTCATGTGATTCTTTCCATAGTAAAACACATATTACAGATTTTAATTGTACGTTAAAATTTGATCAATATTGTTTTATGAGAGTTTCGACTTTAGATTTTAAAGTGGCTCTACATTTTTATCGTTACGAATATCGGGGCCTGGCTTAGGAGGTCCCCAAACAAAAGGGGCCTTGAATTTTATAACAAAAGTTTTTTGTTATTTTCTTATTGATTATTACCGATTAAAAAAGTTTAAAACCTATCTAGATTTCGGAATCCATCCAAATATAGCTTCTCTACAAGCATAAAAGGAATTGTGCTATTCTTAAAATTAAGGTTCCTTATAGTGGAAAATATTTTACTTCTATTTATTCAAGGCTCGTTTATCTTGAGCGCCTTTTGAGCCTATGTCGCTTACACCCCGTATTTTTACAAAAAACTCAGGATAGTTTAAACTAATGTGCAACCCTATTTCGATACTCGTATTTATAAATAATGGTTGTTTTGGGAGGGATAGGAGTTTTGTTTAAGGTTTTGATGGAACTAGCTTAACAAACCTAATTTGTTTAATCGTGCACTGACTATTTATGCATAATTTAACTAGAATTTTTAAAAAGACGTAGCAACTTGGAAAATAATTCTCTCTTTTTCCTAGTACATAATATTTGGTTTATTTAGACGGTAAATCGATAAATCATTTTTAACTGATTTTACCGAAAACCAAATTTTGTTTTCAACTATCTATTTGATTCGAGAGAGGCACTTTGCTGCGTTTTTTTAAAAATTCGATTATATTATTATATAGCCTTAAAACCTAATTTATTCAAGTTATTATTAAGTTGTTTCGAATCTTCCCTAGTTCTAGTTTTTTAGTTTTAATGAAAATAATTTTACTTACAACGTTTCTAGGCCGGCGACTTAATTGTTTTGTTTATTAACAATGACATTGTAAGAGGAGACGCTTTGGGGCTTTGCTTTGGATTTGAGCTTTTACAACCACAATGCCAAAGCAATTATGGGCTTGATTCGCTTGGCACGTGTACCTATTTGGGTTATTTTGAGGCTTTATTCTCATAATATTACATTCGCAAAATATTATACTCGCAAAATTTTATTAGAACTATAATCAAACACAAAGAAACGTTATAAATAGGTGTAGATTGTTTGGAGATTTAAGATTTTCAACAAACGAACATTTTGATTTATTTAACACCACTTTTACTCAAACCCTTTTGACTGTGATTGCCCAAAGTGTAATAATTTGAGAATATAATCTTTTGCGAATGTGAAAATAAGGAATTTTAAAAGGAAGAATTGATTCGCTCTTGAAGCACCCCCAAGCGTTCCCTTAAGTCTGCACATTTAAAGAATAACTTAACAAAATTTTATGCTAATCTTTCTTTACTTAATAATGGAATCTTTATAATAATTTTTTGACACATAAATCAGCTAATCCAAGAGAATTTAGTTCACTTTAGTCAGGAAAAATGTCATAAAAACATACAAAATTTTATTTTTTCATTCTATTAATAGTTTACTGCGATTATGATTTATAAGATAAATTAGAAAAATAAGGTTTTACATGAAAACATAATTGAAATACATACTTGCACACCTTTTTTTAAAACAATTTTTTTATGCAAACCACAATTCATAAAAATATACTCAAAAGCTTTTTCTAGTCAATTTGTTTATAAAACAAATAATAATGCGAAAAATGTAGGTAGGGACAAAAATGCTATTTTTAGTAAACTATCACTGACAAGTTATTTCTAATATTTTTTGGTCCCTTAAAACTTTTCCTTCTACATTCCTTTGTCTCTTATTCAATTATATGATTTTTTTACAACAAAAATTCCAAATTCATGCAACGATGCTTTAGTTAAGAATATTTCTAGTGACATTTTTTATACCCTTTTATACTTAGTTTTGGCTTCAATTTATATGACATTATATTTATTGACAAAATGCTAAGACATTTGAATGACGAGGGGGTCCCAGAAAGAGGACAAAATAATATTTGGGGCCCTGTTTCTTGTGCCTAATCTTTAGTAAAAAACTATCTACAATTA
This sequence comes from Erebia aethiops, assembly GCA_923060345.2. Taxonomy (NCBI): domain Eukaryota; kingdom Metazoa; phylum Arthropoda; class Insecta; order Lepidoptera; family Nymphalidae; genus Erebia; species Erebia aethiops. Next base: position 4,063,293 of record OV281087.1, on the reverse strand, counting down.
AAATACATTAGTGGTTAACATTATTTCAGAGTTTCAAGTTACTTCCATTTATAGTTATAGAAACCTATCAAATGTACCGGACCGTATAATTATTCCAGCATGCAAAATCTTAAACTTGTATATCTATTTTTGAACATAGCATGTATTATCTGATTATTTTGTAATATTTTCTTGATATTTGTATATCATAATTTGGATGAAAATGAAGAAACATTGACGCTAATTCTGTTGTACACAATCCCTAAACTGTAATGATAAAATAATTATTGGTCTAAATGTGCTGCTATCTCTTTGATCTTCCTCGTAGAAAAGGATAGCACTAGATATAGATCTTTCAATTGAGATTAGATTTTAGAGGTTGTGTACATCAAAATTAGCTGCACAGTCACAGAGTAAAAACTTTATTTATTTTTCCAAGAATCCTCAGCTATAAGTAACGACTATCGAGTCAAGTGGAAAGTGTTGTTAAAGTTATTTATTGCTTGTATCGTTGATTAGCTGTTTTGTAATGGAACTTTAATATATAAGAACCTAGTTGATGTGTGTTTTATTTACTTTTCCCAATGTCAAAACAATTAGGTCACCCCACATTTCCATGGACCAACCATTGTTGTTTGTCCTGATTGGATAACAATCTGTCGCCATTAATCAAAAAACATCGTCACAGCAAGCATACTAAAGGTGCCATAGGGCTACTGCAGTTACGTTTCCATCACCAGAACATCCAAAAAGTTATGCGGCTTCTTCAAAGCGAAAGTACAATTATCTACTTACTACGTAGTACGTTATGCCCAGTACCCATCGTGTAAACGGGGCCTCGCTTGTACATCTGAGCGAGGCCACCGGTCAAAAGGGGCCCAGTGAACCTGTGTGGAAATATGATGGAAATATGCTCCTGATCTTATTTTTTATTCAAACCTACCAACTACTACTTTGCCTACTATTAGGCAAGTACATAATATTTGAATTATTTTTTCTTAAAATTTGGACTGGACATCAGTTATTAAGAGGCTGGCGATCGCCGCCCGCAACTTCTATTCAACCCGCAAATATAAATTTGCCGGTATATTGCTAATTCTATTTTTTTATTGCGTGATAGGCTTGCGCTTGACGACAATCATGCTTAGTGCAAAGCAATGATGAGGTCTAGGTTGGAACGCGCTTGCCTAGAAGATGCCTATTCACTCTTGCCTTGAAGGTACCTAAGTTATAAGTGGCAGGAAACACGTTTCTACTATTTGGCTGATGATACGTCATGACCGCGTGCAAGTGCGATAGAAATATGAACGTTCAGAATTTTCGAAAATGATGAATGAAAACTTGTTGTGATTTTAACTTCGTGTTGTTATTCTGTAACTTAACAATAGGTATAAGCTATGTTCCTGATCAATTAGTAAGTAAGGTATCGTTGGTTTTAATGGTTTTAATATAAACAAGTAGGGAGAAAACATGTCATTAACTAGACTAACAACAAAGAGACGGATTGTGTGAAATGAAATGAAATGGAAATATTGGTACACCAAACTAGATACAAAACAGAATTCTTTAATATTGTAGTTTCAGTTTGTGATTTTATTTTTGTCATTATATGATTATATTTAGTAATAAGTAATTGGTGGTTGACATAAAATTAAAAGTAATAATTTTAAAATTAAAAAATAATTACGATTATCTTAAATTATTACGATATGTTTATTGAACGTTAATTTGCTGTCAAATGTAAATTTTTTATTTGTTTGAGTTTGACATTTTGGTGAATTTCAGAATTTTCAGACGCAAGGTGTTATAAAGCACAGAGTACATTGAATATAGGGGTATTATAAAGATAACGAAAAGCGAATTTAATCATTTCTGTATCACTAAATGAAATTATCAGTAGTCTATTAAATAAATATTCGAAACGACTTATCTTCAGTGCCACGCCTCTGTCACACGAGAAATTAATTTCAGTTCATTCATAGACTTCGAAATAAGTACACGTTCGATACTATAAGAACAGTGTTATCCGATAAGGAATTTGTATTTATTTACGATTGTTTTATGGATAAGTGTGTAAAATGTCAGTGCTAAACAACTTTACAGTGTCAATAGCTAAAGGAATAAGGCGTAAGTATTTATTTAATCATTTTATCAGTTAAAACTTATCAAGTAGTTTCGCGTCATTTATTAGTTTTTTAGCACGAACTGTTTATTATCGTTAGATAAACTCTTGCAATTATATTTTAGCACACTTTGTTGACGTGATAATGGTATGATTGTTATTTTTTATCGATTCATACGTTTTGTACCATTAACCCCAATCACCTTAATTAATTATTACTTATCTGCAAATATGTTCGTAAGTAAAAGCAGTAAATATTGTACGGGCAGAAAGAATTTACTAGAATATTCAGACAGGTTTTTTAAGCACTTATGTCTGATAAAATCAGTATTTTGTGCTTAGTTGTACTTACTTCATGAACATTTGAATTATTATCAATAGTATTTACTGAATTATATGCTTAGGTTCTTGCACAAATTTCACAAAGTAACTGTGACAACCTCGCTTTCGCATTGATGACCACTATAATCTCTCCCTTATTCTCTCTCGCCGAGTTTCTTGCTGGTTCTTCTCAGTAGGAATGGCATTCCGAACCAGTGGTAGATTCACTCGACAATTCAAAAGTACTTGTAAAAGTTTATTTGAATTTGAATTATCAACCCTTTGTCGGCTACCATTGCAACTACTGATCACAAGTCTCCTCTTGGCATGAGAAGGGTTTGGCCATAGTCCACCACGCTGGCTAAGTACAGATTGACAGACTTTAACACACCTTCGAGAACATTATGAAGAATCGGGCGTACAGGTGTTCTCACAGTGTTTTCCTTCACTGTTTGAAGCAAATGATTTTTAAGTAATTTCTTAAAACACATAACTTCGATAATTCGAAGAGCCCGCGATCCTATGCAGGAGTTCAGGTGTCTTGACCACTAAGCTATCACTGCTCTCAGAATAATTAACCTCAATAGAGTCATAATAGTAGTAAACTTACTTAATATGTAAGTAAATGTTATTTCTTCCTGTTTATGATTGTATCATCATTATGATTTTGCAAATAGGTTGCTCTAGATGACACTAAGTAATAATTATTATAATAATAACAATATATATTACTTACTGATTAGCTTGGAATTTATAGAATGAAGGCCTAATAAAATCCTTCACTGCTGTTCATACCACGTCATATATGAATTAATATTTTTTAAATTTGCTGTCAGAGTAGATATTCCTCCTTCTTCTCTCTTGCATTTTGACCAGAGAGAGATCAGGCGCAGGATCGTTAGCTTTACGTGCTTTCCGGGGCACAGGGATGAAATACTGCCAACTTTCAACTCTGGGCTAATACTGAGAGTTTCTTGTGAGAACAACTTAATACTTAATTTGGGCATCCATCATCTATCATCCAATATTGGCACGGACTTGCGGAATGAATTTTTTTTATCATTTAATATAAAACCAACAAGGCAGTTACTTAAATTTAAAGATGGATTTGTCAGTCAGTCAGTATTCTCTTTACACTATGTTAGAAGAACAGTTACAGTTTTATCATAAGTTTAGATTTCTGCAAGTAAATACTCAGGTACTTTTATTTAAAGCAATAACATATTATAGATAAATGATAAATAGTTTGAAGATAAAGGATAAATAGTTTGTTTTGATATAAAATCTAAATATACTTTTAATTAATAACATGTTTACTTAAATAGAAATTTGGACACAATATTATTCTATTTAACATCAATTGAAGTTCAACAAACAACAAGATAAAAAGGTCTAAAAACTTTAACCCAAGTAAGGAAATAATATTGCTAAATTGTTTTTCTGTCGCTTGGTATATGAAGTCATAATTTTCTTCTCTTTCATTCGAAATTCTACTTGATACATTCGCAAAATAAATTATTTTGAGGCACCCACTTTTTTGCATGTAATATCATTGTGATAATATAAAATGTAGCTTAAGTCACTTGGACCACAATATCGAATTGAATGACAACTTATTCATCAAAATTGGTCCAGTAGCTTAGGCACTACAATAGAACAATTCAATTGCAAAATTGTAAATTGGCTGATTACATTCAACGATCTAATATAAATTGTCCAATTTGGTTTTCTGTCACAAAATTAATGTAAGAGCGCCATTAATTTTTTTCTTCAACTAAAATCTAGAATTTTCCCACGGGCCACTACGCATTTCATCAATCATTAAAAACACCAGGGGACATTCTTATCTAATCTAATCATTAGTTATAGATTAGGAATAGCTGTGACATTATAAGAATCGGATTAATTGATAATTCAAGGACAAACTAGATAGGGCTGTGACCTAGGTAACTGTTTAAAAAATGGTTATATCATATTACCATATACTATTATCATATATACTATTATCATAAATAAAATAGTGCCACCCTTCTCCAGAATGGACCAGCTGTCAGCTTTAGTTCGTCCTCCCAACGTCTTTGCTGCTGGCCCTTGTTTCATTTCCCATCCCGTGTATTCCACTGTTTTACCAGGTTACTCCATTTTCCGTGGGGGTCTCGGAGCATATGACCAGTCCACCTCCACTTCAGCTGATCCATTCTTTTGAGTATATCTGTGACACTTGTTTTCGCTCTGATGACTGAGCTCTTGATTCGGTCGCTTTTCTTGACACCAACCATACTCCGTTCCAGTGCCCTCTGTCACCTATCAAAATTGTCCCTATGGGCCTTGTTTAGTGGCCACGTTTCACAGGCATATTATGTAATGCTTGGAAGGACGCATGTGTTACTTGTGATGTGACGCTTATGTTAATCTAGGTAAAAATATTGTATATTATGTAACTAAGTACCAAAAATATGAAAAGAGATACATAGTACATACATAGTACACGTCATCTTCTGGTGCCCTATTATGTAAAATCTGCGTCCAACAATTTTTGTAATTTCAATAGTTTTTTCAGTTATAAATTATATATATAACAATAGTACTAAATAATAAGGTAGTAAATTATATGGATGATCTGTGTCCAAAACAAATTTAACATTTTTTTAAATAAATAAATATTTAGATACATAAATCGTTGCATGTACCTTTTTAAAATTCAAATATTGTAAATATCTCATATAAGTATGTATAGGAGATGATCTGTGATAATGGAATAGCAAAAGCAACTATGTTCTTCCGGGTGTCCAAGGATACCACACAGCTTGTTCTTGTATTTTTCCTTGGTCGTTTTGATACCTCGACCTCTACCTAAAATAAATATTAAAAAAAAAAAAAAATTGGTTCTTGAAAGGTAGACAGACCTGTACCTAATAACTATCTGGGTTTGTGTCCTTATAAAATTTAAGTTCCTTTGATTTCCCCAGGATTCCATCATCAGACCTAATGACCATGGGACCACCTGGAAAGTATACCCTTTCAAAAAAAAAGAATTTTCCAAATCGGTCCAGGCATCTTCGAGTAATCGGGGAACATCTGTCTTCGAAGATCTTCATCAGATCTTCACCAAATTTATATGGGACCACCTTGGAAGTACCCTTTCAAACAAAAAAAGAATTTTCAAAATCGGTCCAGGCGTCTTCGAGTAATCATACATAAAAAAAAAAAAAAACCGACGAATTGAGAACCTCCTCCTTTTTTTGAAGGCGGTTAATTACCTATTAATGGCTAGAACCATTGGTTTCAGTACGAAATACGAATATGTAGACCGTATAGTTACCGCCAATCAAATAGTCGTCTCTGAGCTGAGGTGCGACTGCGAGTGCTTGTTAGTTGCGCAGCTCTCATACATACTGTCGAAGTCTGAGATCTATAGAGCGTACTTTGAATATATACCTACCAACCAACATAATATCTGGCCAGTAGGGCAACCGCATATCTTTTGCATCAATCATTGATACATCGCAATCACCTCTGATTGGCTGAATTTATGGTATTCTTCCTGCGTCAATGGATTTCGTCCAATATTGGAAGAATGTTAACCAATCAGAGGTGATTGCGATGTATCAATGATTGATGCAAAATATACGCGGTCGCCCTGTGGGCTAGATAAGTTTGACAGACTAATGACTTAGATACATACTACGCGCGAAAATAATATGATATTGCGACGCGTTTTGCGGTCAATTTCAGACTCGACTAAATTATTGGCGCCAGCTATATCTCACTCTCGAAGTTCGATAAATATATTCGAGAAAATTCTACAACTTAATACGTAAAAGAACTAAATATAAACGTAGGTATTGCAATGACACATAATCCTAGCGATATGACTATGACACTTGACTTTATTACTTAAATGCGCGAAAAAATTACGATAGCAAAATAATTATTGTTTTCAACGCATTTCACGACAATAAGATTACAAACGACCTAATAACGCGTCACTTATCATTCACCTAGGGTTGTTACTCGTACTTTATTATAAAGTGTTGTACTTTCTTTCGGGAAAATGTACTTTTAACTATGAGCTGAGAGTAAGTGAGTGAGTGAGTGAGTTTGATCCTGGCAGGGTCGCCATGCGGGAAGTTGGGATGTTATGGCAAACGACTGTTCATAGCTGAATACCTTTTTGTACTAATCTGCTTACAATCTAAGAGATACATCTTATATACTAATCTAATATACGTCATAGTTGCGGTTGAAACTTGAAATCCTGGGGTTGGGGGGCGTGGATGCGAGTTAATTTTTTAGGATCTGGCCTATTATGAAAAACCTGCATCAATAATTGTTACAGTCTCAATTGTTATGCTTGGCCGAATTTATGGTATTCTTGCTGTGACATTGGATTTTGGCCAATAGCGGAATAGAATAACCAATTAGAGGTGACTGCGATCGTTTTACTGTAGCAATTATTTGTACTTTTTTTTAACCACTACATGTTAGCCCTTATAATAAGGCACCGGAGGGCTGCAAGTTAGGTATACCAGGATATACGTTTGGCTATTTAGTGGGGTAACACGGGCAGCGTTCTACGAATTGACTGGTTGCAGTGGCTGAGATATTTTTGACCTGTAGTTTTTATGGTTTAGCTTTCAAAGTTCGTTCAATCTCCTCCCAAACACACGCTCCCAAGTCCCAACTATTTTTTTTCATTTCAAAATATTTCTAAAAGCTTACCAAACCACACAAATATAATTAGGATTTTAGCATATTATATATTAAAAGCTTCAAAAATGGTGGCAACCCTACATATCACAGCTGTAATTTTCCATTGGGGGTCTATATTTACACCACCGGATTTAATCGGTTAAGTGCAGGCCCCAATACACACTAAGGGCAAGGGTTGTGCAGATAAACACTGGAAATGTTTGGAATGCATCGCTAATGTAGGTTTGTGAAGCGGTTATTGTAAAGGCGTTATCACACTGAGTCTGATAAAGCAGTGTTTATTGTGGAAAATATCACAAGTGCCCTCCTGACCGAATTTAGGCCGAGCGGTGATAGCATTAAACTATGCAAAGAGATAGATAGATAGATGCATTCTTTAACCACCACTACTGCCCATTAACGTCCCACTGTAGGACACAGGCCTACACTCTCATAGGAGAGAGGGAATAAGAGCTTAGACCAGTGGCGTGCACAGGATTTGAAGCCAGGGTAGGCGTTTTGATAAGAACCTATTTATTGGCTGGTCACAATGGAAAATAATAGGGTAAACGTGCTTTGATGCCTCTATGATGTGCATGCGACTGGCTTAGACCCACCACGCTGCTCCAATGCGGGTTGGCGGGCTTTAACGACTATTATCATGTTATTGATAGTAACCGGGAGCGACGGCTTAACGTGCTCTCCGAGGCACGGGGGTGAAACACCGCCAACTTCTTAACTCCGGGCTAGTACTTAGAATTTCTAGTCGGAAAACACAATACTTAATAATGTCCTGACCCGGGACTCGAACCCGGGACCTCGTCTACCGCAGTCGAACGTGCTGACCACTAGACCAACGAGGCAGTTAATTATGTTTGTGTGGCGATAAATTCTTCATTGCCACACACACATAAAGATATAAAGTAAAGAATGTAACAGAAAACAAAGTGCGCAAGGGCGGTCTTATCACTAAAAGTGATCTCCAGACAACCCAAGCCCAACTAAGATGTAATCTATCATCTATAAAGATATCATTTATAAATCTAAGAGCGTGAGAAAGATAATTTTATTCACTACTAGCTGATGCCCCCGACTTCGTTCGCGTGGTTTAAGTTTTTTTCATTCCTGCGGGAACTTAATTTTCCGGGATAAAAAGTAGGATATGTCACACTCCAGGTCCTCAACTATACCCATGCCAAAAATCACGTCGATCCGTTGCGGCGTGATTGAAGGCCAAACGAACAAACCAATAAACCTTGTAAACAAACACTTTCGCATTTATAATATTATATTATTATGATTTATATTTGGTAATAATAATTTTTAATATTAATATTTGATTCAAACAATTACTTATTCATAGCTGTCATTTTAAGATACCGTAAGATGTAATTGATTTATATTTTACTAGCTGACCCGGCGAACTTCGTACCGCCTTAGTATGCAAAATTAAATGTATATTTTTCAATATTTCTGAGAGATTTTCTTAATATTTTTTTCCGTAAGAACCTTCTCCTAATAATAACAAATACAACAAAAAAAGAATTAGTGAAATCGGTCCAGCCATTCACGCGTGATGCCGTGACCAAGGAAAACGGGTTTCATTTTTATATATATAGATTTTATTTTTGTACATTACATATACTTACATTAAATTACCTTTTACTAGTACTAGTACATTAACTTTTTGTATTTTTATTAACATTGAAAAAGTGTACACCGTACCAAAGAATAAGGAGGTTGAATTGAAATGAATCAATCAGAGTTGATTGCGATCACACTGTAGCAATCATTTTTACCTAATAAGGCATCTGGTTCCCGTTCGGAGTACTGAGCTGGTGATTTGTTGATGTTTGATGATGACTTTGGTTGTTCCAGGACTCCGTCAAAGTACTGAGTTGTGCGACCGGTTATCTGGAAGACGTCAGCACGGCTCCAACGAGCCGCAACTGAAGCTGGACAAGTGTCTCATTGTCTCCAAGGTCACCAGATACGAATACGAGAAGTAAGTAACTAAGGTACCTTCAAAGCAAAACTGAATAGGCATCTTCCAGGCAAGCGAGTTCCAACCTAGACGTCATCATTGCTTTGCACTAAGCATGATTGTCGTCAAGCGCATGCATATCTCACAATAAAATACACATACTGGACTTGAATCTTGTATATGTCACCGTAAGATTGTAAAAACCGTTAGATTATAATATAACGTTTTTTATCTCGATAGATTATAAACTGTCGTAAGATTGTGAACCGTTCGATGTTCTGCGTATTAATTTATGAAATATTTATTGTTTTTACGTTTTCTTGTCTCTTTCTTGTACAGTTCGCGCGCGAGTTGAATGCAGAATAAATGTAAGTGTCACCATACATTTACTCTGCATTCAACTCGCGCGCGAACTATAGGTTAGGTTAGGGTTTGACATGAATATTCAGGTACGGTTACGGTTCACAATCTGTCGACAGTTTATAATCTATGGAGATAAAAAACGTTATATTATAATCTAACGGTTTTTACAATCTTACGGTGATTATATAATATATAGAGAACTCAAGGGTAGAAACTTCGATAGCGCGATTCAGACCCTGACATTTGGTTCATATTATGCTACCAGTGGCGACATCTATTAATGTATGTGCGGAGACCTCCACAATATTGTATTATGCTGCATCAAAATCTTCTGCCTTGGAAAGATTTCATTTTAAGAATGGGTTTAATTATTGATTTGCCAGATTTGTCTGCAAGTAATGGTGTCCTGGGTTACCCCCTATCAGAGGAGGCCAGCAGGCTTAGCATGCGCACAATGAGATATCTCGCGACGAGAGAGAGAGAGAGATGTCTTCGTTGCCGGCTAAGTTTTCGTTTACCCTAATATGCACAAAAGGCGGTATATTACAAGAAAAAAATTGTCGGCATGTAAGGGTTCGTAGAGAAAAATACCACAGTTAGGAAATATTACTTTTCTCTACTCTTGACGTAACGAGTAACCATGTAAGCTTCGGTAGACAAATAGAGATAACGGGTAGAACTAATTCAGTCGTTGTGCGCATGCTAGCCCTACTGGATTGTATAAAACTTTTTATTGTAACGAGGGAATATCTAGAGATACCCGATTTCTTGCGTTATGTGAGTCACCTACAGACCAAAACCTACTATTGTAAAGATGCAATCGTAAGCGTGTATGGGTCACCGTAAAATTGTAAGAACCGTTAGATTATAATCTTCTATCTTGCGAGATTGTAAACTGTCGAAAGATTGTGAACCGTTCAATGTTCTGGGTGTCAATTTTTGAAATATTTATTGTATTTACGTTTTCTCGTCTCTTTCTTGTAGGTTAGGTTATAGGGTTAGACATAAATATTCAGGTAGTGCCCGTGCCGAGGACTTAGTTTCTATCGAGTTAATATACCTAATACCTAGTAGATCTGACTTATATATGTATAATATATGGGACTAGCTTCAAGATTTCATAAAATAGAGGCCTCATCAAAATCTTGTGTCCCTTTCAGACACAGCCACGACAACATCGCAGATGCAGAGCTGGAGAAGATATTGAGAAAGAGAGGGTCCGATTACGATGCGATGATCTCCAACCATAGGGAACAGAAGTCCTTCGAAGAGGGAGTAGCGAGGAGTCTGAAAGAGATGGGTCTTCAAGTTGAAATGGCTACCAGGTATAATATTAAATTTATTTCACGTAGTTTCACTTGTCTCACTTATGATACGTCAAGACTCTACTACCGGTTCAGGGCAAGAAAGTCAGTAGTTGCTCTTTTCTCAAAAATATTTTTTTTACAATAAGTTAACAATACAACACATACGTTACGTTACAAGTATTGCACTCACTTGTGGGCTACTGGAAGCGAGGCAGGTTGCTTCAATGCAACTTTGTCATTAAGAAAATCATCGATAGTATAATACCATCGATAGTAAACCTCGACTTAATCTTCAAAATCTTCTTAAAGATCTAAGTCTATAAATCATACTATTTAATTGATATTATAAATGCGAAAGTGTGTTTGTTTGTCGGTTTGTCCTTCAATCACGCCGCAACGAAGCAACACATACTTTACACCATACAATTTTAAATAATATCTTAGGAGTTATCGCAAAAATAAAACTATCGCGTGACCATATAAATTCAAGTGGTCTCACTCCTTGTAATTTGTATGAAAATCAAACCTAACGCGCGAGAAGCCGCGGGCAAAAGCTAGTACTTATATAATTCACTAGCTGATGCCCGCGTCTTCGTCCGCATGGTTTGGGTTTTTTGATTCCCGCGGAAACTCCTTAATTTTCCGGGATAAAAAGTAGCCTATGTGACTCTCCAGGTCCTCGACTATACCCATGCCAAAAGTCACGTCGATCCGTTGCTCCGTTGCGACATGATTGAAGGACAAACCAACAAACGAACACACTCGCATTTATAATACTAGCGAATGCCCGCAACTTCGTCTGCGTGGTTTGAGATTTTTGGTTCCCGCAGGAACTCTTTAATTTTCCGGGATAAAAAGTAGACTGTGTGCTATTCCAGACTATAATCTATCTCTGTGCCAAATTTCAGCCAGATCCGTTCAGCTGTTGGGGCGTGATTGAGTAACAAACATCCATACATCCATCCAAACTTTCGCATTTATAATATTAGTATTTAGTAAGAAGTAAGATATGATATCATGTGCGAGTAAAATTAAGTAGGTGTACTAAGGAAATATTTTGCATTGATTGCAAAAACAGATATAATAATCCGATAGCAATCCATCAGGCTTAGCCTGTGACAGCTATTTGAGGTATTTTGCGCAATAACAATAAACATTTTCTTATCTTTATAAAAATTTCTTGATCGTTTGACCTCACTCATCAAAATTATGACTAAGTTTTTTGCTGTGATTTCATTTTTTACGCTTCTAAATAACGTAAAATCAAAAAATTCTAACAAGCTGAAAACAAAAAAAGAACTTTGTCATAATTTTTGATCTCATTACAAATGTAAAAAAATTGTACTTCAAATGAAAAATTTTTTTTAAAGGAAGTTGGCCATAAAATTTCTCATATAGATATTGTTTGGTACAACAGTTAAACTAAAACTCAAATCTTCTTTATTCAAGTAGACTTTGACTTATCTGGTGAATCTACCAAGTATCTAAAAATGTGTGCAATTCACGCACGGCAGAAGTGAAACTTCAGAAAAGTAGCCTACGAGAGAATGAGATAAATATAACTTGTATTCTATCTCATTCTCTCGCAGGCTTAATCCTATTATGTTTGCCTCTTTTTTGTGTTGCTTTTTCGTTTCATCGAATTTTCAAATCACAACGGTTCACTTCAATAAATTCAAATTCAAATAATTTTTATTACAAATATAAACTTGTGCATCTCCACTTGACGGTTCAAAAGCACTTTTATACAAGCATTGATTCACAACCCCTGGTTCGGAATGAATGATATTCCTAGCGAGAAGAGCCAGCAAAAAGTTCTGCGTTTGATCTTTAAAAAAATTACCCTAAAGTAATATAAATGACTTATATGAATTAAGATGCCCGCGACTTCGTCCGCGTGGACCGAGGTTTCTTGGTTCCCGCGAGAACTCTTTAATTTTCCGGGATAAAAAGTAGCCTATGTGTTATTCCAGACTATAATCTATCTTTGGACCAAATTTCAACCAGATCCGTTATGTCCTAAGTAACAAACATCCATCCATCCATACATCTATCCATCCATCCATCCATCCATCCATCCATTTATAATATTAGTACCTTTAGATTGAAAATGTAGCTACATTATGCAACAATACAATAATAAATTGCAATAAAAGGTATACTATGTTCTAAGTGCACTCACGATATCTTTGTTTATATAGTGTGGTGAGTTTAAAAACAAACTTTACCAACTGCAAATTGTTTGTTTATCTATAGGTATTTTTATATACACAATTGCTTTAATCTTCCGAAGGTCATAGGTATTTATTTTCAACTTAAAAGAGAGAGAAAATCCAAAAGTAAATAAAATAAATGGCAGATATAAAGATATACTTAGGAAGAAGATTAGATAAGATACGTTCAGTAGGTACGCAAGATTTTGCGATTCATTTAACATCTGTTGATCATAGAGTAGGCTACGATTACACTTGTAAGTTTTACTTACGGAAGTCGCATATATGAGTAACTTAAGTTAGTTATGTTACTCACGTAATCCACTTAACGTAAAAACTTGTGTAATCGTGACCTTACACAAACTTAACAAATAAAAATTCGATTCGGTAGCGTAACGTCCCACTGTTGAAAATTCCCGTTCGCAAAACGTCCCGTTCTCAAAAGGTCCCGTTCTCAAAAGGTCCCGGTCTCAAAAGGTCCCGTTTTCAAAAGGTACAGTTCTCAAAAGGTCCCGTTCTCAAAAGGACCCGTTCTTAAAAGGTCCCGTTCTCAAAAGGTCACATCAATTGGTTTTTGTGAAATAAAACTGTATATTATTTTTAAACCAAAATTATTGCATATTTTGTATTTTTAAAACTTTACAATAATTTTGAACTTTTACTATCGATACAGATCAGAAAACATTTTTTTTTAATTATTGTCGGTCTGTCTGTCTGTGCTTCTGTTACGGTATCACAGAAAAATTGGCTTTGGCATACGAATAACATAAATTCAGCCAATGCCAGCAATTGACATTGTAGCAATGATATCATTCTGTCATAGCAGCTTTTTCAGAATAGGCTACTGTGGCGACGATAACTTGATATGCTGATTTTAATAATATAGATAACTAGAGGTCGCCCGCGACTCCGTCCGCGCACAATTTACTATGATATTATGAAATTATCCCGTTGCGAAAAACCTATATAATATAGAGGCTTTATATTACTGCTTATGCAATATGCAGGTTTTTGTTATTTAAAACTAATAACCTAAAATGCTGATTTTCTTCATGTCTATATCTTCAAAAATATCATAGAACTTTTATGTAACTTTCCAACCCCCTATTTCACCTCTTTTGGGTGGATTTTCACAAAATCGTTTCTTAGCTACACTATAATAGGAATCTACCTTCCAAATTTCAAGTTTGTATGCTTTATAGTTCCTGAGATATCGTGTTTAGTTAGTGAGTGACTGGTATTTTGATTTTGTGTATATAGATTTTTTTTTTTCTTAATCTAAGTGAGCCACAACTTTGTTATTTATTATTTATCGCAGTTAATTACAATTTATTTACAGTATATGTCCTGGGACTGGGTGAGTTTTCGCTATTGGATACCTACGTCTGCTCCCCAGCCCCATGTACATGACAGTTATGATTGAATATATATTATAAATAATAACAATGAGAAACGGTATTAAATAGTATAGGTGCACTAGTAGGGCCCAACGTCTGCTATTTGATACATCGGCTGGGGCCTCCGAATGCCCCGCGCAATAGCGCTTTAAATGATACAACATAATAAACTATTGTATTTAGATTTAAGATTATTAGTCTGGATAAGTGTATTAATAGTTTTGCACGTGTTTTTGATTGCGTCAGAACTCACAAGTTCAGGGTCAAAGTATTATATTATATTATATACTCTTTGTGCGAACTATAAGGTCAAAACATAAGTATGAGTGTTAATAATTAAGATTAGGTAATCTAAATAGACGAGTTCTCTTAATAATCATATCTAAACAGGACTTGATGCACTGATAATGGGTATTATTGGACTCGATTATTTCCTCAATCCACAATAGGACGTACATATTTATATAATTAACTAGCATATGCCCGCGACTTCGTCTGCGTGAAATAAGTTTTTTAAATTCCCACGGGAACTCCCTAATTTTTCGGATTAATATATAGCCTAAACGCTCAAAAATAATGTGGCTTTCTATTGGCACCAGAATTTTCAAAATCGGTTCAGTAGATCCAGAGATTACCCCCTACAACGTCACAAACTCACAAACGTCACAACTCTAGCGTTCCGGTACGATGCCGTGTAGAAACCGAAGGGGTGTGGGTTTAATATAACTGCCATGCCCCTAACAGGTAGCCCGCTACCATCTTAGACTGCATCATCACTTACCATCAGGTGTGATCGCAGTCAAGGGCTAGCTTGTAGTGGATAAAAAAAAAAACTTTACCTCTTTATAATATCAGTATAGACTAGATGATGCCCGTGACTTCGCCGTGTGTAGTTAATAAGTTTTTTTTTTAATTCTCACGGAAACTCATTTATTTTCCAAAACAAACACACTTTCGCATTTATGATATATTATAATACATTTATTTATAATATATTATAATATTATGATTATAAATAACATATTATGATTAGTATAATATTTGTTTCAGATTAACATACAACGATGAGCTAATAAACTGGTGCGACGTGGTGGTGCCAGTGGGTGGGGATGGTACCTTTCTACTCGCCGCCTCCAGAGTTAGAGATGCTAAGTGAGTATTTTTTTAATCAATGACAAGTAAGCAGAGGTAATGGCGGCTTGTTATGGGCTCTTCTCAGACTAGGGTGCATTTGGAAACCTCGTTCAGAAGGTATGTGTAGGTTTACTGTAATGTACTGTGTAGGATTTTTATCCACTACAAGTTAGCCCTTGATTGCGATCTCACCTGATGGTATGTGATGATGCAGTCTAAGATGGTAGCGGACTAATCTGTTAGGGGCATGGCAGTTATATTAAACCCATTCCCCTATTCGGTTTCTACACGGCATCGTACCGTATCGCTTAATCGCTTGACGGCACGTCTTTGTCGGTAGGGTGGTAACTAGCCACGGCCAAAGCCTCCCACCAGGCCAGACCATTGAAAATACAGAAATTATAAATTCCCAAATTGACCCTGCCGGGGATCGAACCCGTGACCTCTGCGTGTTAAGACAACAGCGCTGCACACTGCGCCACGGAGGTCGTCAATATGTACTGTGTAGTTACCTCATCTATCCATCCACCCGACCTGAATAAATATACTTTGAGATTTGAATTTGAGTTTTAAGAAATTTAATATCACTTACTTTAACGGCGAAGGAAAACATCGTGAGGAAACCGGCATCCCCAAAGATTTCTTGATAATGTTATCATAAATGCGAATGTGTGTCCGTCCGTCTGTCTGTTAACTTTTCAAGGTACATCTGTTTACTCGATTTTGACAAAATCTGGTACAGGAATCAGCCGTCATAGGCTATTTACCCCGGAAAACCCCGGAAAATAAATAGTTCTCGTGGGATTAAAAAACCTATATCCACGCGGGCGCAGTCGGGGGTGTCATCTATTTTTATTTTTTTGTCATCTAGTTATTTGAATTATTCATTATCTATGTATTTTATTGACAGTAAACCAGTGATCGGCTTCAACAGTGCGCCACACAAGTCGGTCGGCCGACTTTGCTTGCCTACATGGTGTTCCAATGATGTCAAGGGTGCGTTGCAGGCTTTGAAGGAGGTACGTTGGTTATTTGGTATCAATATAATAATAATAATGTCCTCCCGACCGAATTTCGGCCACGGCGGCCAATCTTTAGCGGCGGCTAGCGGCTATTAAGTAATTGCGAATTTTTTTTTCTCTCATTTGAATTACCTAATATTTGATTTAATTTTATTATTCCGCATCACTTGTACCACTCTCATTAATTAATTATTTATAAGAAAACCTCAATGAAACTTAAAAATGGCGTGTTTTTGTAATTGCGTTTTTTAAATTGGCTTCATGGCTCTAGGTTCTAGCTCATAACTCCCAACATGGACTTTACTTTACTTTTTGATTTATAAAATTTAAAACAATTTCAATATTTATATTGAGTACAATATTTAATTTCATGAATTAATAAATGTTCTTAATGTATGTAAATATTCTTAAGTTTTCTACATGCAATGTCAATATCATAACGAACCTTCTTGCAAGAAAACTTTTTATCTAATTTGAAAAATAAGAAATTGACTGCAAAAAAATAGCACAACTTTAATTTACAAGCCCTGTTTACTGCCTCTGTGCATTTTCGAGCAACTGTATTGAAAATATATGCGCAGCCTTGATCTTCCTACAGCACGTCTATTATTCCAGGGCAGGTTTAGATGGATGCGGCGATCCCGGATCAGAACGACTATAACGTGCGAACCCAAACTACTAGACACCATCACTCCCGTAGATCTACACACGTTACACTATTGCAGGTACTTTTATTTATTTATACCTATGCCTTTATTTATATATATATTATTTATTTATACCTAACCTATACCTTTATTTATTTATACATTATAACCGCCGAGTTTGTTTCTGGTTCTTCTCGGTAGGAACGGCTTTTTGAACCAGTGGTAGATTTATTCGACTATTCATAAGCACTTGTAAAAAGTCTATTAGCATAAAAAACATTTGAATTTTGAATTTTTGAATTTTATTTAATAGCTGATGCACCCGACTTCGTCAACATAGATTGAGGTTTTATTGGTTAACTACACGCGGGAGCTATAGTTTTCCGGGGTAAACAGTAGCCTATGTGTTATTCCAGACTATAATCTATCTCTGTACCAAATTTCATCCAGATCCGTTAAGCTGTTCTGTCATGATTGAGTAACAAACATCCATCATCATACATCCATCCATCCATCTAAACTTTCGCATTTATAATACTAGTATACTAGCTGATACTCGCCACTTCGTCCGGGTTAGTTAAGGTTTTTTTATTCCCGCGGGAATTCTTTAATTTTCCGGGATAAAAAGTAGCCTATTTCTTTCCCCGGGATGTAACCTAACTCTATACTGAATTTCAATCGAAAACGGTTGAAAAGAGTTTGTGCAATCTAGCATCTAAGAGCTATTACCATACACACCATAAGAGGGTAATCGTATATTTTTTAACCATTAATATAATTTTCACAGATACCCCCCAGTACAGAATCCCCTAGACAGCCCAGACTCGGCAACCCCAAAACGAACCAGCTTCAACACAGACGACAACAGCTCTTCGCTTGCAACTAAAGTTCTACCGTTTTTGGCTTTAAATGAGGTAACCATTTTTTTTTGCTAAACAATAATTGCCAATGCAAAACACTATCTATACTTGACATTCATTGATGACATGACATAGATTTCATAGAAACAAGTTGGGCGTCCGACTTGTAGGGCGTGCCCCTCACCTGTATAAGCCCGTCCTTGTCCCCGCCATAGCGCTGTCCCGCTTTTCAGACTAGATGGCGTTAGTAAAATAAGTCCACATTCTTTGTTCGACAGGGCCCATCTATGTAAATTGAGGTCGTTGATACTTGACAAAAAGATTTACCTTGAATGATCTATCGACGTGCCTAGCACATTCAATAAATAAATAAATCGATACTAATATTATAAATGCGAAAGTGTTTCTGTCTGTTGTGCTTTCACGGCCCATCTGTTCAATCGATTTTGATGAAATTTGGTATGGGGATAGTTTGTATCCCGGGGAAGGACATAGGCTACTTTTTGTCCCTGAAAATTAAGGATTTTCCGCGGGACTCGAAAAACCTTAATCCACACGGACGAAGTCGCGGGCATCATCTAGTAGATAAATAAATAATATTTTATTTGCAGAGAACATGAGTACTATTCATTTATCAATACTCAATACTCAATTTATTTCTAACATGTAGGACATGTACAGGTGTCTCTTATGTTACATCATGTTTTGACTCCACCACCGATGCTTTCCGAATCGGGAGATTCTACTGAGAAGAACCAGCAAGAAATTCAGCAGTTGCTCTTTTTTTATCATGGACCGATGTGCTTAAAATGTGTTTTTTTTCAGGTATTCATAGGTGAGAGTGTGACGTCACGCGTTTCTCTGCTCCGGCTACAGATCGACAACGGCAAATGGACACACACAAAAAGCTCCGGCCTGTGTGTGACTACCGGCACCGGAAGTACCTCTTGGCACTATAGGTAATATAACACAGTGTGCAAGTACCCTTTATGGTCCAAGAGCCAAGAGTAAGATTTTTGTGTATAGTTTATTCGAAATTAAACCTTAACACTAATGCATCAAAGTTTAATTTTGAATGTAGTAATTTATACTCATATATGTCAGACACTCTTAAATTATAAAACAACAGGGTGTGTGAGGGGGGGGGGGGGGGGGGGGGGACCCAACAACATGCAGCTCTAAAACAATGCGTTTAAGGTTCATTTTGCTCTGACGCTAATGTGTTTCGCAAAATTCACCCCGCCATAGATCATCATCGGCAAATGAACAAAATTTTATCTTGTTTCAGTATTAACTGTCTCCGAACACATTCAGTTCTGGAGCTGATGAAGATATTAGGCGAAGACTATAACATGAAGATGGAAACTACATTGGAAAAGGCGAGAGAAGTCACCGAGAAATATAATCAGAAATTGATATTCCCTCCAGGTGGGTTATGTTTTAAAGATGTCTTCTAGGGAAGTTTTAAATTAGCTGCAACCAGATGCTGGAATTATATTCCTCCGTCTTTTCCGGATAATAAAAGTCGAAAATATATATAAAACTTTATTTTCTGGTGTATTTCTGAAATCATCATCATCAAATTTCAACGCACTTTTTTTCTTTAATCGATAGTTTAAAATGGTTATCACTCTTGAAACTAACAGTTTATGTGAATTTTAGGTCTTTTGGAAAACATTTGATTTAATGTTCCCTTTTTTTTTTTATCCACTACAAGCTAGCCCTTGACTGCGATCTCACCTGATGATAAGTGATGATGCAGTCTACGATGGTAGCGGGCTAACCTGTTAGGGGTTATTAAACCCATACCCCTTCGGTTTCTACACGGCATCGTACCGGAACGCTAAATCGCTTGGAGGCACGTCTTTGCCACCAAAAAAAATCATCATCAGTATTGCATCAGTAAAAAAAGTTTATTTTCGACACAGGCATCATCCCTATTTATCCACAATAGCATATATAAAATGCAAATAACAAAATTGTTCCAGATTCGGAATACCTGGCATATTCGGTGCGAGAATTTATAACGTTCGAGGAATGGCCGGCGCCGCGCGGGCTGAGGGTGCGCGACAGAGCCGGAGCGGTTAGGGTGCGCTCACACTGCACTGACGCCGGTGAGTTTTTTATTTATTTTATTAAAAAAAAAAAAAAAAATTCATTTATTATTTAACTAGATGATTCCCGCGACTTCGTCCGCGTGGATTAAGATTTTTGATTCCCGCGGGAACTCTTTAATTTTCCGGGATAAAAAGTAGCCTATGTCCTTCCCCGCGATACCATCTACCCCTGTACCAAATTTCAGCAAAATCGGTTGAAAAGATGGGCCGGGAAAGCGTAGCAGACAGACAGATAGACAGACAGACAGACACACTTTCGCATTTATAATATTAGTATGGATATGTACAGAGCCATTTCGTTTTGGTGTAAACATAAACTCTATTGAGTTTTACCGTACACCAATGCCGTCGACCTTAGGATAAACACTTAAAATACATTCGGTACCTACGTTGCTACTATTACACTATTATTAAATAAAACTATTCTTAATATAACATAATTTCTAAATGAACTAAAACTAAATAATCCATATGCGGGTAGGTTAGGAAAAACATAAATGATTAGAACGTAAACAACTTTTGTTGACACTCTCATTCCAATTATTGAGGTCTAAAGGAGGAGGGAGGTTTTAAATCTATATAATATATAATATGATATCCATACTAATATTGTTCAAAACTCGTAAATAAAATAAAACCTTTGCTAGAAAGTAAGTGATATGCAGTTTATTTTAGTGTTTTTAATGGGTTTTTTTGTTAGTTTAGTTTGTTTTATATTGTCTAATTTTTATTTTAGTTTTAAAGTATTTGTAGCCTGGGGAGACGAATTGGGCAACTGTAATGTCTCCCCAGGCATGTTTCACAAATAAAGAATAAAGAATATTATAAATGCGAAAGTGTGTCTGTCTGTCTGTCTGCTACGCTTTCACGGCCCATCTGTTCTACCGATTTTGATGAAATTTGGTACTTTATAGGCTACTTTTTATCCCGAAAAATTAAGGACCCATCTGTTCAACCAATTTTGATGAAATTTGGTACAGGGATAGGTTGTATCCCAGGGAAGGACATAGGCTTTTCGGGATAAAAAGTAGCCTATGTCACTCTCCAGGTCCTCAACTATACCCATGCCAAAAATCACGTCGATCCGTTGCTCTGTTGCGGCGTGATTGATGGACAAACCAACAAACACACTTTCGCATTTATAATATTAGTATGATTATGTACTTATTATGTTAAGTTTAATTCTAGCTTGAGATTATTAATCACTAGATGATGCACGCGAATTCGTCCGCGCGGATTAGGATTTTTTGATTCTCGCGGGAACTCTTTACTTTTCCGGGATAAAAAGTAGCCGACGAAGTTTTTGACGACCTCGGTGGCGCAGTGTTTAGCGCTGTTGCCTTAACGTGCGGAGGTCCTGGGTTCGATCCCCGGCAGGGTCAATTTCTGAATTTTCCCTGGTCTGGCCTGGTGGGAGGCTTCGGCCGTGGCTAGTTACCACCCTACCGGCAAAGACGTGCCGCCAAGCGATTTAGCGTTCCGGTACGATGCCGTTTAGAAACCGAAGGGGTATGGGTTTAATATAACTGCCATGCCCCTAACAGGTTAGCCCGTTACCATCTTAGACTGCATCATCACTTACATCAGGTGAGATCGCAGTCAAGGGCTAGCTTGTAGTGGATTAAAAAAAAATGTCCTTCCCCGGGATACAACCTACCCCTGTACCAAATTTCAGAACGGATTAGTACCTATGTAAAATAATTTTTTGTCACCAGGTCTGGTTGTGGACGGCAGCGTATCCTTTCCCTTCAATGATGGTACTGAAGCTTTATTGGAAATACATCCGGAAGACTCACTAATGACAGTTCAAATGGACGACGCCCTGCCATACTGACATTCATTCATTCATTCATTCTTCATTCGAATTAGGAAAATGTGCAAAGGAATTTCTTTATACTCAAAATAAGCTCTATTTACTACTTCATACGGGCTATGGTGCGCGGTAAGCAAACCGCGCTCAGGAAAATATCCTTGTTTTATAAAAAGTAAACCTATTTCACAATTATGTCAAAGTAAATGGGGCTGAGATTAAGTTGTAACAAAACAAGACAGGCGACCGTTTTTCCTCTGAATACGAGTTTTATTTGTATAAAGAAGGCGGTTCTTTAGACTGTTGAAGAGCGAAGTCCAATTTTAACCCTTACTCCTTAAGAAAATCGGATCGAGTCGGCGAGATTCGGTTATTTTTATCAGACTGCCCCAATGTGCCTCGAGGCTAAAGCTCGCCGTTGACTGTAAGTCATTTGACTTAAGTCATATGGATGGACACCATTTTTGATCACTCACGACATCAGTGCAAACGACTATAATAGTCCATGTTAAGAAAGAAGCCGTATAGGCTAGTAGTCGCATATTTATGAAATTAGTGAATGTATTAGTTCCCACTAATAGGGATGATGCCTATATTAAAACTAAATTATTTCTTACGGATTATTAATTATAGGGTCTTCCAAAAGACCTAAAATTCACATCCTTGGTTAGCTTTAAGTTTGATAACCATTTTAAACTATAGATTAAAGAAAAAAGTGTGTTGAAATTTGATGACGTCACAACTATGTATTTCATACAAACTTCCATACTAGAAGCGCGTTTTTAAGTTTGTTAAAGAGTTGCTGATTTGATTAAGTCGTCATCATCCCTATTGCCGCATGACTTCTTTCGTGTTACGGACTATAAATTTCGGTACGGTAGGTTCCAATATACACTGCGAGCACTGTAAGGTGTGACGTCAGTTTAGTATACTGCGAAGCCGTTCCTTAATAGTTAGCCTTTCCTTCCTACTTCCTTTATACTGGTTACTGCTTAAAAAACTCACCTCAAAAACGCCAGTGCTCACAGTACAAAATGGCGACGATTTATGACGTCATATATTTCCCTAGGATACTGCGGCAGTATACTGTCAGTCCATAACGGAACGAATTTCTTCCCAGTAAGAGCACGAAATGATGCTCGCAGTGTATATCGGAACATACCTCTAACATCTAGCGATCTAAGCTATGAAAATCAAGCGCTCCTATTGGTGGGTTTGATGCATCCATTGCTTAGCAACGTAGCACGTCTCTAGGGGAAACGAATCCTTATGTCAAATGACTAACCGTCAATGGCCAGCTTTATATAATAATAATATTATGGATGGTATAGTAATATTATGGACTGTTGTATTGTATGAATGTATTTATATGTCCAACCATTATTTTACTTTTGACATAAGCACGCCTATGAATAATTATTGATAGGCAACCATCGCCAAACGACAATACTTCATAGGCGCATATATTTTTTTACAATAGTGAAGCGAAGTTCCCTTTTATCCGATATTTCGTAACTCGTATACTCATCTAGTAATTAACAGTATGAATTTCCTTTACAAAATAGTCACGTGGCTGCAACACTAGCTTTCTTGAAAGTCCTACAAGCACCATATGGATAGTTTCTATGACCTGACTGATCCATGTACATTTACTGTACTGTTTTACATAAATGATTTATTTCATTACATTAATATACTTAGTCATTTAAACATTTTTTATGTTTATAAATCAATAAAAAAATGTTGAGCAAAGATAAATATCAATGGGTCAAATCGATTACTCACTGCGCAGCCTAAACCACAGGGTATCCTACATTAGGCTACAGAGTGGTCTCTGTAGCCTAATGTAGGATATTGTACTGTACTGCACACTGTATTGTAATCCTAAGTCTTTCTGTTGTAAGTTTTGTGTTTTTTTTTTAAATTTATTTATTAAATCTCTTCAAAACGATAGTCAAAAGTAAAATAAATAATTGTACAGAGAATAGTATAGACTAAGACTGACTTTAATGAACTATATAATATTATACAGTATGATATATCTTTTGTTTATAATTTTGTATGTGATATCTTTCCTTTATTTTATTTTTTAAGATAATTATTTTATTGATAAGCATCACAATATTATTCATGAAATTATTTATATTAATATTAAGTTGTATAATTATTATTTATGTACTTACTAACTGATGCCCGCGACTTCGTCCGCGTGGGATAAGTTTTTCAATTCTCGCGGGAACTTCTTGAATTTCCGGGATAAAAAGTATCCTATGTCGCTCTCCAAGTCCTTAACTATACCCATTCCAAAAATCACGTCGATCCGTTGCGGCGTGATGACAAACCAACAAACAAACAAACTTTCGCATTTATATGATTATGTTAAGTTTATTTCTAGCTTGAGATTATTAATCACTAGATGATGGCCGGGACTTCGTCCGCGTGAATAAAGTTTTTTTTCATTCCCGCGGGAGCTCTTTAATCATCCGGGATAAAAAGTACCCTTTGTCCTTCCCTAGGATACAACCTATCATTGTACCAAATTTAATCAAAATTGTTTAAACAGGTGAGGCGTGAAAGCGTAACAGACAGACACACTTTCACATTGAATATTATTATGGAATTATGGATTGTGGATATGGATTATGGAATTATGGATTATGGATAATTATGTGTAGTTCCAGATTATGTGTTACTTTGTCAAATTTCAAGCCTGCTTATGTATCTTTCGCCTATTTGTGTTTAAGTACAATAAAATAATCTTTTATTACAAACATTTATATAGAGTTTTATTTACATACATATTTTGCACTCGGCTTTTGTTGCGTTTCTCTCGGTTCCCATTTAGAATGCATTCCATAGTATAGATGGATTGCATCGGCCAGGCAGATCAGCGGTATAGAAAGGAATAGTACCTACCCTACATCGCACTATAAGAGGTGGGTGGTATACAACGACCTCAATTTACATAGACGGGCCCTGTCAAACAAAGAATATGAACTTATTAACGCCATCTAGTCTGAAAAGCGGGACAGCGCTATGGCGGGGACAAAGACAGGCTTATGACAGGCGTGGAGCGCGCTCTACAGGTCGGATGCCCAATTTTTTTCTATGAAAGGTCCTGTCTAGTAGGTACCTTCCTAGTGTATATCGATGGTGGTAAATTCTTATTGCGTGCTTTGTTGGTAATGGGGCTGATTCTGTAGTGCACAATCTCTAAACTAAACTAAAATTAGAGCATTACAAATATTGCTAACCCTTTCATAATACTTCCCACGGAAAGGGACAGAACTATATTTAAAACTGCCATTTTAGTTTAGTTTAGAGATTGTGTTATACAGAATCAGCCCCAATGTCGATTTGTTCAAAGATAGGAAATATCGTATCACAAAACCTCTTAAAATTACAGTCCACAAATAATTAATAATAATTCGTTCACCACCGGTGACCTGACGAGTATTAAGTGAACTGTATGTATATTGGGGCTCGGTATTCGAAGTGTTATTGTGTGGCTTAAAAATATGGAGCTATGATTTAATGTGTGAGCTTATCCTCCTAATATAACCCTATCCTCGATCACTTGATAACTTACTAGTGTTTGCATCATAGATTATGTCCTTCCTCGGGATACAAACTATCCCTGTACCAAATTTCATCAAAATCGGTTGAACAGATAGGCCGTGAAAGCGTAGCAGACGGACAGACAGACAGACACACTATTACATTCAATTACATTTATAATATTAGTATGGATTTACTCTTGGTATCTATCTATCACGCTACTAAGGTTGAAATATTTTTTTCTAAAAATATAGGGTAAACTACCCAGTTATAGGAACATACAAGGACTCCGAAACATAATTATAAAGTACTAGATGATTCCCGCGACTTCGTCCGCGTGGATTAAAGTTTGTTGATTCCCGCGGGAACTCTTGAATTTTCCGGGATAAAAATAGCCTATGTCCTTCCCCGGGATACAACCTATCCCTGTACCAAATTTCATCAAATCGGTTGAACAGATGGGCCGTGAAAGCGTAGCAGACAGACAGACAGACAGACACACTTTCGCATTTATAATATTAAGTATGGATTTTCTCAGATTGTTATAAAATAAAAAACAAATCTATTTTAAGTCAGTATATTTGTTAAAAATTCGTACACAATAAAACCTTTGACGGTTTAACGTTTCGATATGGTTCCAGAACCCCATTGAAAACTAAAAAAAAAACTAGTAAGTACCTACTTATATAGTTAACTAAAAACAATGGGGTAAGTATGAAACCCATATCAAAATTCGTTGTTACAAAAACATCATAGGAAGCAAAAGTCACAGACGTTAAAAAAAGACAGCCAATCAGTAGATAGTAGGTAATTGCGATAATCACCTAGAAGCTTTGAAAGTTTGGTGCTAGGACCAGTCTATCGTTTCTTCAAAGTCTGTGTAAAAAATAAGCAATACAATAAAGCTATATTAACAAAAATAGCACCTATACTGGACGGATCAACTTTCCTATATACTAAGATATTAGGAATTTAAAAACAATATGGCATCAATTAAGTAGTTAATATTGTCACAAATTAGAATAATTTATAAATGACTATATTTTTATTTATATGTGGATATTAAACTAATATATTTCTGTTTTAACACATATAAATCACAGATTTTAGTAGGTATTCCAGAGGGATCTTTTTAACCATAGAAAGATTGTAGTTCCCACCACCGAAAAATAAGTATAGACCAGCGTTAAGTATTAGTAAATTATATGATTTTATTACCGCAGGTCGTCATTTAAAATTAAACTAAAAACAAAATCACATAAAAGTATTGAGTCAAATACTGTAGTAGGTAAGACTACAATTTTTATACAAAAAAAAAACTATAATATTAGGTATATTACGTAATGCAAGGCAACCTTCCATTAATAATAAAATAGTAAAAACAAAACTTAAAATGTACTTTATGGACGGATAGTACCTAATGCACGAAATTATCACAAAAATTAGATAAATATAGCTTTTTATGTAAATTAATAATATGACTTAAAATTATTTTATTCGGTTCCTAAATTAAACAATGACTGAATTGTTACGGTTTCCGAACGCAACATTCTAAATTTAAATTAACGTAGTATGAGCGGTTTTGCGGTCACTCCTTTTAATGAATTTTATTCATAAATCCTTTTATATTGAGTTACTTTTTAATTTAGTCGCAAAAAAATCATGATTAAGCTAATACATATCAAATGATGGCAAATAAAACCACACAACATACAATGTACAAAAACACATTCAAATAACAAAATTCGTTGTACCTGAAAACCAATTTGAATTCGACTCGCACGTGGACAGTTGACCTTAAAATCTACATGACACAAGTAGGGCTGCTTACCCTATCTTCCCTCCCTCTTTTTTCGTATAAAATATTTTGTGTCCCACTCGCGTTTAGGGTAAAAGTACCTTTAAACGGACTATGGTATTGGTATTTTAGCTCGTTTGTGAGTAACCAGTGTTAGTATAGGGAAGTGTACTATACAGAGAGCTGCCGGTTCTTGAATAGGCTTTATTTCGTCTTCTTGCGAGTATAAAGGCGATCGCCGCAATGACACATATCATCAGAATAACGCCCGCTATACATATGGCAATCGCGAATGTACGCTGCGGTATGCAGATCGTGTCTTCTTTCTGGCATTAAGAAAAAAAAACAAAATATATTAGAGGAGATTTGGTGACATGTAATGCGACGGTAAGAAAAAAAGTGTGTGTGTGCAATTCAGACGCACGGCAGAAGTGAAACTTCAGAAAAGTAGCCTACGAGTGTAGTAAGAGCCTACGAGAGAAGTAGACTATATTATATACTAAATCCTATAAATGTTTGTCTCTTTTTGGTGTCGCCTCAGAAAAGTAGCCTACGAGAGAATGAGATAAACATAACTTGTATTCTATCTCATTTTTTCGCAGACTAAATTCTATTATGAATATAGTTGTCTCTTTTTCGTTTCATCAAATTTTCAATTCACGACGATTCCGATCCGATTCAGATTCCGAATCCAATTAGTTAAGTACATGCGTATTATAAATCCAAAAGTGTGTTTACATTATATGGTAGTCCAAACCGAGGCAAATAGTTAATCCGTGTTTGCGATACACGTTAACGTAATACATACGGTCTGTAAGAGATTGCTTTAGCAATAAGACCGCCTTTGCACATTTCTATGTGAATGAATAAATAAATACTAATTTATTTATGAGAATGTAGTTGATATAAAGTTGTCATAATTACAGTTTGAGAGCCTTTTATCTGCATTCTACCAATTAATGGTGTATGAAAAATTTGGTATAAATGTAGTCTTACTACTGCTTTTTAACTCTATGGTATCTGTATATTTTGTGTCTGCAATAAAGATATCTAAATCCGACGGCGTTGTTGAAGGACAAACGGACACACTTTCCCTATTTTAATAAGGGTAGTGATAGCCTTTGGATACGACTGTCGGCGTTAAAGTCTACTTTCGATTTCTGCACACAGGTTTACAATTATAATGAACACGAGTTTCTCAAGAATATTGGCTTACTAGCCCGCGACTCCGTTCGCGTGGATTGAGGTTTTTTAGTTCCTGCGGGAACTCCTTAGTTTTCCGAGATAAAAAGTAGCCTTTGTGTTAGTCCAAACTATAATCTATCTCTGTGCCAAATTTCATCCAGATACGTTCAGCCATTTGGTCGTGATTGAGTAACAAACATCCATCCATACTTTTGCATCCATACTAATATTATAAATGCGAAAGTGTTTCTGTCTGTCTTTCTATCTGTCTGTCTGCTTCGCTTTCACGGCACATCCGTTCAACCGATTTTGATGAAATTTGGTACAGGGATAATTTATATCCGGGGGAAGGACATAGGCTAATTAAGGAAAATTAATGAGTTCCCGCGGGAATTAAAAAAACTTAATGCACGCGGACGAAGTCGCGGGCATCATCTAGTTGATAATATTTATTTGATATCGATTGACCAATAATCTGTAAATGCTGTACCTTTTCCGATGTAACCTCGTTGTTTTCGGGTGAGTCCGGCTCGTTGACCCACAGGCCTGAGAACACCTCCACAGTGGCCGGCGCGCCATCCTCCGAATCACGACGAACTCGGTTCTTCTTATGGGAACAGGGCTCCTAGAATAGGTATGATGAGAACTCAATCAAATCAGCAACTCTTTATCAAACTTTAAAACACGCTTGTAGAATGGAAGTTTGTATGAAATACATAGTTGTGACGTCATCGAATTACAACGCACTTTTTTCTCAAATCTATAGTTTAATCTATAGTCAAACATAAAACTAATTCTAGGTCTTTTAGAAGACCCTCTTTTTAATAAATTAGTAAGAATTTATTTTTGACAAAGGCTATGTTTACTTTAAGATTTATTTATTTCACATAGGACAACTTGTGCCACTTATGATACGTCAAGACTCTACCACCGGTTCTGAAAGCTGATTCTACTGAGAAGAGCCAGATTTACATTTTAATATCATTATAATTTACATTATAATATACAACCTAAGTAATATTATAAATGCTAACTACGACTAAGTATGCCTACTCGTATATTATATACTTAGGACGCCTCAAATTATTATTTAGTGACATAACATTTCGACGACCTCCCTGGCGCAGTGTTGAGCGCTGTTGTTTAGCCCACTACCCCTTAGACTGCATCGTCATTTACCATCAGGTGAGATCGCAGTCAAGGGCTAACTTGTAGTGGAATAAAAAATAATTTAAAGAATTAATTAATTAACGATCCCTGGTCGGATGAAATACTAACACAGTCGGTGGGATGGTTCAGGTCGCACAGTTTGACCTCGCAGGTGTAGTACACACTCGCCGTGTAGGGAAACTTGTGCGCCGGGAACGACACACGCGCCTCTTGCTTCTCGCGCGTATACTGGAAAAGACCCATTATCTCTCCGTCTAGAGGACAGCTGGAAAAAAAGAACATTGGCGGTTACTTTTTATTGCTATCCCTTTCAGAATGCTTCCAGCGGAAAGGGGCAACATTAGATTTAAAGTTGTCATTTTAAATAAGTTTAGAGATTGTGTTAAACAGAATTGGCCACATTGGTTGACTTCAGTCTTGTAGTGGAATAAAAATGAGACATCTTCTTCTGGGAGTTTCTTAAGAGTTAATTAAGTACATAAAGAAATCTTGGCGCAAATTCCTAGCAAGGTCAGTTTTATATCAGAGCTATTTAAAAATCAAGGAGCTAACCCGTCGTCCGCAATAAGGCTCTGCTCCGCCCAGCCCAGGCCGTCTCTCACAGAGCATTCCGACACCAGCAGTCCATACTGACGCTGCTTCTCCAATGACACGACCAGGGTTAGGCTGTCACCGATCTTCACGTTTGACGCCACCTGCAATAAAAAATACATCATTATTGAATCATAGAGTCATAGAGTTAGGAACGTTTTGCTCATGATTTCAACCCACTACTGAGTATTAGTCTCCTCTCGGAATAAGAATGGGTTTGGCCATAGTCGACCACGCTGGCCAAGTGCGGATTTTCAGACTTCAAACACCATGAAACGAAACGAAATGATTCATTTATTTCACGTAGGATAACTTGTGCCACTTATGATAAATTGTAAGAATCTACCACCGGTTCGAAAAGCAGATTCTACTGAGAAGAACCGGCAAGAAACCTTCGAGAGCATTACGAAGAACTCTCGGGCATTCTGGTTTCCCAAAGATCTTTTCATTCACCTTTTGTAGCAAGTGATGTTTAATTTCTTAAAACCATTGAAATAGAAAGGTACTAAAAAAATTCTACATCAATGCTTAAAACGAATAAACTTTGAAGTGAACTTTACTTTTTTAAACCGTAAGTTATTTGAATTAGGCAAAACACACCACAGACAAGACAGGACAAATCGCCCGTCCTATTTAAGCAGCACTAAGTATATAAAAGTGAATGCGAATTTCTTGTCTATACTCTGTAGGGTGGTTTTCTCATTGCTAAGCGTAACTAGTTGTCCTGACGATGACTTCAAGTTTTTTTAATTAAAAGTATGTACCTGTTTATCTTCAGGATCTCCCTTGTATATCTTCATTGTGACGGACGGCAACAGTCCTGACTCCTCGTCGTATTCCTCGCTGTGAATAAAAATATCGAATGAAATATAAAAAATAATAATCTAACATTATAAACGCGAAAGTTTGGATGGATGTTTGTTACTCAATCATGTCAGAGCGGCGGAATGGATCTGAATGAAATTTGGCACAGAGATAGATGTCTGGAATAGCACAGACTTCATTTTATCCTGGAAAATTAAACAGTTCCCGCGGGAACCAAAAAACCTCAATCCACATGGGCCAAGTCGCGGGTATCAGCTAGTATAAAATATACATCAAATCAAATAAAATAATGTTTTATTCAATATAGGTAGGTATACTACACTTATTGACGTCTAGTTATTTATAAAATATAATGGTGATAATAATCAGTAACGGTATCTTAAAACTAAAGCTACGAGGGTTCCAAACGCGCCCTGGTGTGAGAAGAGCCCACAACAAACTCAGCCGGGTTTTTTTTCCATTATCACCATTTCACAAATCATCTTAACTTAGGAACTATCAGAGCCATTAGAACAAATCATTGCCAAACTTCCTTGTCATTTAAGTAATCCTTTACATGGTAATAAGATTTTTTAATGAGTTTTACATTAACTTTGAACTTATTCAGAAACATCTTCAACATATTGTCTTCTGGAAGCTTATTGTAGAAGCGGACACTGTTTCCAACAAATGAATTGCTAGTTTTACTAAGCCTAGAAGCAGGCATTACAAGTTTATTTTTATTTCTAGTATTGACATTATGGCAATCACTTTTCTTCTTGAATTTATCAATCTTTTTATGCACGTATACTATAAATTACAGCTTCTCTTTCCTCCTCTTGGGAATGAATTCCAATATTTTCATGCTGATGCAATTTAATTTGCAAATATGTATATTATTGGGCAAATGCATAGCTATTATTTAAAACTCTCTAGTCGATAGCATCAGTGGCTACTGAATAAAGCAAGCGTGACAGACGGACGGACAGAGAGTTCTTTTTACTATTTTGGCATTGATGTAGATTTTTTTTAGTACCTATATTTCAATGTATTTTGGTATGCAACCCTGAAAAGTCTTTCGGTCATTGACCGCATCATTGTCATTTTTTGCATTATAGGTTTCGACCAGACGACTAGACAGCTTTAGCTATCTCACTCTACAAATAAGGATATTTAATTAATCTCCTCTACTTTTACGATGATAGCTTAGCGGATAATCTGAATTATGGGCGTGCATATTTAGTTAATTACTTTCTTTATGACTTTTTGCCTTTTTATAACTAAGAGCAGTCAGTCTCTGTCTTAAATGGTAACGGTGATTTTAATATAAATTTTAACAGAATCGGTATTACAGACAGTCGACAAATCAACGACCTCCCTAACGCAGTGATGAGCGATGTGGTGTTTTATGTGGGAGGTCCCTAGTACGATTTCCTGGCTGGAGGAATTTATAATTTTATACATGTTTTTGCAGGTTTAAAAAGGTAGGCTTTGGACGTTGCTGTAGTTACCAATATCCAACCGGTAACGAAATGCCGTATAGCAATTTAGAATTCCAGGGGCCATACTGCCGCTTAAAGCCATATTGTTTCATTATTGTTGACTTTCGTGTTTAAGAATTATAATCCTTATTTTTTTTTTTTTTTTAATCCACTACAAGCTAGCCCTTGACTGCGATCTCACCTGATGGTAAGTGATGATGCAGTCTAAGATGGTAGCGGGCTAACCTGTTAGGGGCATGGCAGTTATATTAAACCCATACCCCTTCGGTTTCTACACGGCATCGTACCGGAACGCTTAATCGCTTGGCGGCACGTCTTTACCGGTAGGGTGGTAACTAGCCACGGCCGAAGCCTCCCACCAGGCCAGACTAGGGAAAATTCAGAAATTATAAATTCCCAAATTGACCCTGCCGGGGATCGAACCCAGGACCTCCGCACGTTAAGGCAACAGCGCTACACACTGCGCCACGGAGGTCGTCAAAAATTTATCGGTCGTTATTTTAGGAAAGTCAAGGTACAAACTGACATTTTGAGTAAAACTTATTGCTTTATATGTTCGACTGCGGCTGACGAGGTCCCGGGTCGGGCCATAATAAGTATTGGATTTTTCTGGCAAGACATTCTCTGTACTAGCCCAGTGTTAGGAAGTTGGCGGTGTTACACCCCCGTGGATTGGAGAGCACGTTAAGCCGTCGGTCCTGCGCCTGACCTCTTCGGTCATGTCGGATTTTCCGCCCCATCAGGCTTTGAGAGTAAAAGGAACAGAGAGTGCACCTGTGTATGCGCACACACTTGTGCACTTGTGTATCTCTCTGGAGATAGACCGCCGTGGCCGAAATTCGGTCGACATTATTATTATTGCTTAAGTATTGCTTTAGGCGTTGGCAGTATGGCCTATAGTAGTCGTAAGTGTGTATTATCCTTACTTGTCGATGCCATTATTCGCAGAGAGTCTGTCGGCCCGCGGCCGGTGCATGTGGTAGAGCGTTAGGTCGCGTCTGCGGTAGCGACAGCGCACGTGGTAGCCTCTGCCCTGCCCGGTGACTAGTCGTAAGTGTGGCTGCACTATTATGTTGTTGTAGTATTCTACTGTGCCGTCGTCCTGTAACAAAAAGTCGAGTTAAATAT
This sequence comes from Erebia aethiops, assembly GCA_923060345.2. Taxonomy (NCBI): domain Eukaryota; kingdom Metazoa; phylum Arthropoda; class Insecta; order Lepidoptera; family Nymphalidae; genus Erebia; species Erebia aethiops. The sequence continues at coordinate 4,029,589 of OV281087.1, read as the reverse complement.
CTGTGGTTTGCGAATTCTGTTACAGATAACGAATAAAAGTTGGTCCTAACATAAATGCATTATATACTATAATGATGACCGCGACTTCGTCTGCGTGGTTCTGCCGTTGGGGCGTGATTGAGTAACAAACATCCATACATATACACCCATCCAAACATTCGCATTTAAAATATTAGTAAGAATTATTTACTACGGTTTGACATCCAAATAACAGATATTAACTAGTGTCCGTCGGATGGCCGATTTCTGGCCGAAGCCGAAAGCTGATTAACCCAATGAAATTCAGTTCTATATTGGGTAGAACTGGTAAAAGTGAATAAAATTATGTTTTTTTTAAAAGTTATACCTACTTGTATACACACCCCGCGCATTGCTCCTTCCATTGCGCTCTCGCACATCACTCGTATACCTACAGTTCGTTCATTTTCGGCGCTTGCTAGAAAGCTTCGGCTTCGGCCATAACTTCGGCCCATTTTGGTCGAAGTCGAAGGTTTGAGCTAAGGTGGCTTTTCTGCCCCAAGTATTCTGACCATACTATACAAAAATGGGGTTTCTGCGATAAAGTACAACTAATTTATCGCAGAAACCCCATTTTTGAATATTCCTTATTTTATTATGACAATTTTTAGACTTTTTTCGAGTAATTTTTAGACGACAATAAGTGTACCTACAGTGTACCTATATTGAATAAATGACTTGAATCTTGAATCTATTTTAATATTTTAATTTTATATATTAAGATCAAAAATTACTTAACAATAAAAATTGTTTGAGTAGGTACATTTAATTTATTTAAATAGATATTTATTATAAATAATCAATCTTTATCGTTCTATGGATATCATTATTATGGATCATTAATTAATGATTAGTGATCGGAACGTATTGATACAGGGGGTGGTGACGTCATGTCCGGCTTCCCCTAGCGACCGTAGGAAACGGATACAAGCGATGTGAATTTGTAAGTGACCGCATGAATTCGGACAACGGATGACTTCACAGAATAAAAAGAATCTGCTGCTAGCATATAGCATTTAGCTAGTTTTATTAGTTTATTTAAACTACCTCGTTGGTCTAGTGGTTAGCATGTTCGACTGCTGATGACGAGATCCCGGGTCGTTTCCCAGGTCGGGCCTTATTGGGTTTTTGAGTCAAAAAATTCTCAGTACTAGCTCGGAGAGCACATAAAGCACTCGGTTCTGCACCTGATCTTTCTTGGTTCGTGTCTAATTTTCCGTTCCATCGGGCTATGAGAGTAAGGGATCAGAGGTGGCTTTAAATTTCTGTGGAAATAGGCCGCCGTGACTGAAATTCGGGCGGGATTTTATAAGTTCTTATTATATAACTCCTAAAATGTGAATTATATCAAAATTATTTATCAGGCCTGAGGCGTATAAAGATTATAAAAGTAGAGCAAGAAAATGATGTCATTTCGATCATGTGACGTCATAACCTATGTTATTTTCAGACACTTCGAGCGATACTTTTAAGTATGCGTATGCATATTGTTGACTCCTTAATTTTTGGGATAAAAAGTTTAGCCTTCCCCGGGATACAATTATCTGTACCAAATTTCATCAACTCGGTATAAAAGATGAGCCGTAAAATCGTAAAAGGCAGACAAATTTATTTAATCGTATGGCGTTTGGTACATAATAAGCGTTTTATAAAATAACGCTTATTTCGCCTGCAAGTTCGTCGCTCGCTTAGCACCACCCAGGGGACACGTGCAGGGAGGTAGAAGGTAGCTCCTGCGGACGTGAGCGACGGGGCATCCCCCAGGCAGACAAATAGACAGACAGACGGACACACTTTCGCATTTGTAAGAAACACCCACATAAATTGTTGCGAGTTTCAGGACGTGAAGTTAATATGTAGGTACCTAAAAGTTATTTTGTAAAAAATAAATAAATAAAAATACTAGCATGTACTACATGCATACTAGTATGGTTCTTTTTTTTGTGATTACCGCCTCCCATTTGCAGCACCAGAGGAACCGCCAATGCGTTGCTGGCTTTTGAGATGTTTTTTTATCCGCCCTTTGAAGAGTCCCATCTTATCTTATCTTATCTTACTATCTTACTAATATTATAAATGCGAAAGTTTGGATGTATGGATGTCGGTATGGATGTATGGATGGATGTTTGTTACTCAATCACGCCCCAACGGCTGAACGGATCTGGATGAAATTTGGCACAGAGATAGATTATAGTCTGGAATAACACATAGGCTACTTTTTATCCCGGAAAATTAAAGAGTTCCCACGGGAACCACAAAACCTCGATCCACGCGTACAAAGTCGCGGGCGTTAGCTAGTATTATAATAAAGAGGGAACACTGAAGATGGAAGCTGGTTCCATAATTTGCAATTACGTGGCAGAAATGACCTGGAATAACGGGAGGTGGAAGAAGACCAGGCATCCAGGTGGTGAGGAATGGATACTGTATTCTTGTATTATTTTAGAACATTTTAGTATCTGTACTTAAAATTAATGGCCATTTCAAAACCTCATAACCTCCTCCGTTCCGTCGTGGGTATAAACAAGCTTACGTCTACTTGAAATAAAACTAATAGGTATTGTTAAGAAATGCTGCAGGTAAGGTAGAACGTTTAGTATTCATAGGTAACGCCTACATGCCTATATAAACAGCAAGGCCAGCGAAAGGTCGCCTGTTTTACTGTCTGTCGCCTTATAAAACTTCTACTTAAATATTTCTTAATTCTATAAAGGTGATCATAACAAGTGGTTAACACTTTGGTCCTCTATCCAAGGTTCGAATAAAGTCTAATTGAGATTGGTAACAGTGATTTTAAATACTAGGGTTTCGTCACAATTATTATTTCCGTAGGTATTATGTAAAATTATTTGACGCGCAGTGCAATGAAACTCCAAATAGTAGACCGACTTAACCACTAGGCTATCATGTCTTCAACTTTAAAAAAAAAATTATGGAAGAGACTTAAAACGACCGGTGTAAATAAATTTTAAGTTAAGGAACTAAAAGTTTATTCGCTAAAATCCCACAGTAGGTAAATCTATGTGGTACAGTGTGTATGTACCTTGTACTTGTATCTTGCGATATTCACCACACCACACAAATCTTCCAAATTATTCTCAACGTACGTTCAACAATTTCACGTATTAAAAAAAGAATTCAACGCGCTCACAGCTCTAAAGATTATTCAGTAAGCAAAAGGGACGTAACTTTTCATTATTTTTATTAAAATAGAGAATTAGCAGCTTTTGCCAACTTCCAGGTTTTAGGTTAACTTACTTTGAATAAGAACAGGTAATTGACGCAACGGGGCCTACACTTTAGATCTGTATCTAGACCCGGGTTAAATAAGGTCTGCAGCCAGAACACTGCAATTATCTGGGAGCTAGATGTACTAACAATGGGGGGAGATAAGATGGTTATTTGTATGGGTAAAAAGATTATAAAGTTGAGTGTAGGTGGATTTTATAATGCGGAAATTATGTACATAGGTAATCTTAGAATAAATGGTACCTATTTAAGATTAGACGATAAAAGTTAAGACCTTTACATTCGATGAAATGGATTGTTTCTTCTGCCATGGTAAGTGTCTTTAGTCAAAGTCAAAAATTTATTAAAGCAAAATTTTACTTAGATGACGCATGGATGACAGTTAAGACCGTTTTAGAAGAATTTCCAAAAGAAGCCCGCCAACCCGCATTGGAGCAGCGTGGTGGGTCTAAGTTCTAATTCCTTCTCTGCTATGAGAGTGGAGGCCTGTGCCTAGCAGTGGGATGTTAATGGGCTGTAGAGGTATCAGACAAAATTAATGGTTTCTTATTGGGTCAGATATAATAGGACGCAGTCAGAATTTAAATTCACAGGGGTTTTATTCAAATAAACTTTTGCAAGTGATATTAACTCTTCAAGTCTACCACTGGTTCGGAATGCCCTTCCTACTAAGAATAACCAACAAGAAATTCGGCGTTTGCTCCTTTAAATAATTAACAGTGAATGATTTTCATTTAGTTAATGTTTATATTTTGTCATTTCGTCGAAATTAATAACAGATGTTTCGGATACTTCAAATTTGTCTGATATATTTTAATACTAGCTGATGCCCACGACTTCGTTCACGACGACAATCACGTGCCGCAGCCTGAATCATGATCTTTTTTTTTATCCACTACAAGCTAGCCATTGACTGCGATCTCACCTCATGGTAAGTGATGATGCAGTCTAAGATGGTAGCGGGCTACCTAAAGGGGCATGGCAGTTATATTAAACCCATACCCCTTCGGTTTCTACACGGCTGCGTACCGGAACGCTAAATCGCTTGGCGGCACGTTTTTGCCGGTAGGGTGGTAACTAGCCACGGCCGAAGCCTCCCACCAGAAAGTTCACGAAGTTCTTTCGGAATTGTAACTTTTAACCTAGAACAGTTGGCCCAGCTGGGATCCCCGAGCATGACAGGAAGAAGGATCCTCGGAGGAAGATTTTCCTATTGCATCGGTCGAGCACACCTTTACGAACCCGACAATCTCACCATCAGAGAGTTCCAGTGAACTCCGATTATGACTCCTCTGTCAATTCAGTTCTCCTAAGTAAAGGCCAATTGCTTTAGCTCGTACAGGACTCTGTCATAAGTACATTTTTATCTTCCTCATACCAATATATAATATTTTTCCCACCACAAATGGTATTGTGTAGGAGTCGCTGCAGCATGACGTGGGTAGGTATCTACAAATTAAATAGCACTTACTTCGGTAAAGCTGACATAGACACACGGTAGTTACCTACCGCCTGCTTCAAAGTCTCTACAGTACAGTGTATTATCTATGCTTCAGAGACTACGGTTTGTCTAAGTTTTTACATTGCACATTCGATTGATCGTAATCGAGCGTTCGTCCACATTGGCGTCACAGTAAAATGGATCTTATCATACTTTATTTATTACTTATTTACTTATCATACAAATATTATAAATGCGAAAGTCAGTTTGTTTGTTGGTTTGTTGGTTTGTCCTTCAATCACGCTGCAACGTAGCAACGGATCGTCATGATTTTTAGTATGGGTATAGTTGAGGACCTGGAGAGTGACATAGGCTACCTTTTATCCCGAAAAATTAAGGAGTTCCCGCGGGAATAAAAAAAAACAAAACACGCGGACGAAGTCGCGGGCATCAGCTAGTAATATTATAAATGCGAAAGTGTGTTTGTTTGTTGGTTTGTTGGTGTGTCCTTCAATCACGCCGCAACGGAGCAACGGATTGACGTGATTTTTGGCATGGGTATAGTTGAGGACCTGGAGAGTGACATAGGCTACTTTTTATCCCGGAAAATTAAGGAGTTCCCGCGGGAATCAACAAAACTTAAACCACGCGGACGAAGTCGCGGGCATCAGCTAGTATTTCTATATTTAAAGCCACAAATTCAGTGCAACCGATTTTAGCGCTGGCTGTGAATGTATGCACGAAATTGAGCCTTAAGTCAATGCAGTTAAAGTTTCGACAGTGTAATGACCAAACCCTTCTCATTCTGATTGTATTTTCGCCTTATGTATAACTTCAAATGTTTTTTTTTTATTTTAGGTTACCAAGCACAGTTCACTATAACACTAATGCTTACAGTATTTAAGTACTTATTATGCTTTTTATAGGTACATCAGCATAGCTGAAATAACCACCTATATGTACTAGAATAGCTATAGATTGTATTTTTCGAAGAAAGGAAATAAAAAATGAGAAATAGTGAAACAATTTGTAAACATTTGTCTTCCTGTCGTGTTGTTTGATTAGGATTCTTTATACTTTAAAGCTTTATCAAATTTGTCTAGGATCTACAAAATTGTTACACATTTGTTTCGAAACAATAAACACGCTTTGTAAGTAGATTTGTTTTTTTAGCAAATGGATAAAATTCTTATCTTTAACCACAGAATAGTTCTTTAACCATTATTTTCTTTTAAAAATCTCGTAGATACAATCAAAGATGATTTTCCGGGGTAAATAGTCTTTTTTTCATTTCCGGGATGCGAACTCTCCTGTTCTAACTCTGTCTTTATCGGTTAAGTGAGAACTCATATTTAGGTTCGATTTTCATACGAACAAAGCCCTATTTTATTTCTTAGCGTATGACTACGTCATATCTGTAGGTATGCCAAATTTCATTCCGATCCGTCCAGTGGTTTGAGTTTTGCGTTGATAGATCAGTCACCTTTTCCTTTTATATAAGTATTTAGAATACGTCCGTCTGGATTTAGATTTTGAGAGATCCCGCGAGAGATCAGAGCAGCGGATCGACGTGATTTTTTGCATGGCTATACTTTAGGAACTGGAGGGCGACATAGGCTACTTTTTATTCTGGAAAATTAAGAGTTCCCGTGAGGATAAAAAAAACTTATTCCACGCGGATGTAGTCGCGGGCATCAGCTACTTAGCATAAATTAGTCTAGAAAGTCGTGAGTTTTATTGCCTCATAGATTCATACATGTGAGAGGTGACGTAATATTCAACAGGTTGTATGAACTATGAAGTATAGAGTGAAATAAATTATGTAAATCGTTGGAGCCATGACATGACATATGCATATTGTGAGTCGTGACCCTCGGTGAAGTGGTTTAATATAACATCACGCTATATGACCTTAAATATTACATACCTATATCTATGTAGAGAAAAAAAAAAAGGTTAGTCGACATCACAGGAGACCGAAGAGCTGGCAGTTACCTCGGACAAAGAATTAGTCTAGCTATTCAAAGGGGGAACGCTGCCAGTATCTTCGGAACCTTGCCTAAAGGGACTTATTTTAATAATATATTTTAGTTATTATACGGATTAATTATAAAATATATATGAATGTGATGAAATATTTTATTTCAGGTCTAAGTTAGTATGAAATTAAAACTCTGTAGAGAGATATACAGATTTATTTGCATGGGTACAAAAAAAATACATCAAGAATAGAGATGATGTTGTAACTCAATCAAATCAGCAACTCTTTTAACAAACAAACAAACGCGCTTCTATTATGGAAGTTTGTATGAAATTCACAGTTGTGACTGAGCGTAGCGAAAAAATTCTATGTCTATGGTTGTGACGTTATCAAATTTTAACGCACTTATTTTCTTTAATGTTTATTTTAAAATGGTTATCAAACTTAAAACTAACCGAGTATGTGAATTTTAGGTATTTTAGAAATCCCTCTGTTTAATAATTAGTAAGAAATAATTTATTTACTTGTTTTATTAGGTATATTCTATATATCCATACTAATATTATAAATGCGAATGTGTTTCTGTCTGTCTGTCTGTCTGCTAAGCTTTCCCGACCATCTTTTTTTTGCTGAAATTTGGTACAGGGGTAGATGGTATCCCGGGGAAGGACATAGGATACTTTTTATCCCGGAAAATTAAAGAATTCCTGCGGGAATCAAAAATCTTAATCCACGCGGACTCATCTAGTTTATAATAAAATTATTATTTGACTATTCCTGTAATTTTTATTTAAATATTAAATTTATCTGAGAAAGCTTTTAATAGTCGATACAGAGCCCAAAACAATTTTGACAACCTCTGTGGCGCAGTGTTGAGCGCTGTTGTCTTAACGTGCGGAGATCCGGGTTCGATCCCCGGCAGCTGGTCAATTTGGGAATTTATAATTTCTGAATTTTCCCTGGCCTGGCCTGGTGGGAGGCTTCGACCGTGGTTAGTTACCACCCAACCGGCAAAGACATGTCGCCAAGCCTTTTTGCGTTCCGATACGATGCCATGTAGAAACCGATTAGGGGTATGGGTTTAATATATCTGCCATGCCCCTAACAGGTTAACCCGCTACCATTTTAGACTGCATCATCACTTACCATCTGGTGAGATCGCAGGGGCTAACTTTTAGTAGATTTAAAAAAAATATTTTTTTTCTGTCTATACTGTCTACGGATTTTGAATTCAAGAATGCAACCTGGTACATTGTAAGTATATAGCACTGAGTGTTTCCTTTTATGGTATTTACTAAGCCCATTTTGATGAGTCATCCCACATACGTTGGTGGAGCTAGCCAAGTGAACTGGCATCACAATGCCACACTCCGTTGAACTAACAGACGTAACTTGACGTGTGTTTCCTTGTAACTTTAGGGTTGCCACCTGGCGCCGTACTGCCGTACGCTTGAAGCCATACTGTTTCAGTATTAATGACTTTCGTGTTTTAGTATTATAATCCTTATTGTAAGAACGTCAAGGTACGTGACATCAAACTGTAATTTTGAGTAATATTGCTTAAGTATTGCGTTGGCAGAATGGCACCTGTTCTATCCAAACGGCTTACGGCGTAAGTAATGTCTTCTCTAATATGTTTTAGAACCGTTTTTTAGTCAAGCCTGGAAACATCGACAAAAAGGCGTTACCCTCTAGTATAGATAGAGAGAGACGGAGCACATGTATGCAGTTATTTCAGTAACCGTTGAACATTTTGTACATTTCTAAGTACCTCTTCGTGACGTGAAACGTAATGCATTGTATATTGTATACTACATGTATACTAGATGATGATTATTGTATACGAGATAATGATTTTGATAAAATTTGGTACAGGAATAGGTTATATCCCGGGGAAGGACACAGGCTACTTTTTATCCCGGTAAATTGAAGAGTTCCCGCGGGAATCAAAAAACTTTAATCCTCGCGGACGAAGTCACGGGCATCATCTAGTATTTCTATAAGATCTTGGTCTTTCCATGGCAGGCGTATATTTTATATTATTGGTACTTAACTTTATCATCGGCAGCCCTATTCTGACAAATAAAGTAAAGACGTATAGTATTCCTATGCATCGATTCCTATCACGCGTTTCCTCTTGCATGCGCTTGCGCAACTATGCTTGACTGGAGTTGACTGTACACAATAGTTATCGTCAAAATTATAAAAAGTGGTTGTTTTATAAAGTGTGCCACATAGTAGTAGGCTTTATGGTCTACATCTGTAGTCCTCCAAACTTATGTGACCCGGTGACAGCATCGCTAGTAGACATGAAAAAAAAAATTAAAAAATTGGCAGTCATAGGGACTGCCGATAGCAGTGAAAACGAATACTTATTTTTTTTTTAATTATTTGAAAAAAAAATATTTAAATATAAACCTTAAAACTAAGCCATTAAAGTTTAGGTGTTCGCCAGCATGTCGCTGTTCGCGAGCATGTAGGAGCGAGGTGTCGGTCACGCGAATCCACAAGTTTACCCCTTACCAAAAAGTGGTCAACGCAGCTAAAGAAGTTTGCACTTCAAAAAAACATAACAGGCATTTATTAGGCCTAAATTAGTTACAATTTTGGCCACCGGGTCAGATAAGTTCGACGGACTGTACATATTGTGTTTAGTGAACAAGTACCTTAACTTACACCCACATAAACAATCGTCGAATGTGTGTATCAAGTTAAGAGGTTGTTAATTGTATTGCGTTCGAATTTCTGAAAGCATTATACAAATATTTGCTTTTTTTTGAAGTAGGTTAAATTACGTCGTGTATTGCGTCAAGGAATTTGTTTCTTTTATATTTCGTCTACAGAGAAGCTTTAGTTTTTCATAGAGCTTTGAAACTTAGAAAGCTTTCCAGTCAACCAAGAGTCCGTTTTTTTTTTAAAACATACAGTACACTAAAACAAAAAATGGGTATTTGAAAACTAGACAAATCAGCAACTTTTTTAAAAACGCGAGCTGATTATGGGATTTTGTATGTAAAACTGAATTGTGACGTCATCAAAGTGCGGTGCACTAGTTAAAGTAACACAGGTGTGTTACTTTAATCGATAGTTTAAATGTTTATTCAACATAAAACTAAAAGAGTACGTGGATATCACGAGTTTTGGGAGATCCTCTATTTACCAATAACCAATCACTAAAAAATAATTTGCCTGCCTAAAACTGCCTCGTTGGTCTAGGGGTTGGCATGTTCGACTGCGGCTGACGAGGTCCCGGGTTCGAGTCCCGGTCCCGGTCGGGCCATTTTTAAATATTGGGGTTTTCTGACTAGAAACTTTCAATACATACTAGCCTGGAGTTAGGAAGTTGGTGGTGTTTCACCCCCGTGCCTCGGAGAGCACGTTAAGCCGTCGGTCCCGGCTATTTTCATAGCCGTTAAAGCCCGCCAACCCGCATTGGAGCAGCGTGGTGGGTCTAAGCTCTAATTCCCTCCTCCTATGAGAGTGGAGGCCTGTGCCCAGCAGTGGGACGTTGATGGGCAGTAGTGGTTTTAAGGTTGTAACTAGTGAGCCCCCTAGAATAACGAATATTGACTCACGTTGTCGGTAGACATTGTGTTGCAGCCCTTTAGTGGCAGTGTGTACTGCAGGTCGCCCCTCGCGGATACGTACTCGCGCAGGCACGTGGAGTTAGTGCCCAGTCCCGCCGGATACACTATGCCGTTGAACGTGTCGTATATACTGGAAATACAGATTATTTATTATGGAAAAGATATAAGATTACAATATAAATAATGATAAGAGTATGGACATTCAAATATACATAGTTCCAAGTGAAGTTAAGTAGTAGGTAGTATTCGTAGCCGATATAATTATATTGTAGTGATAGTTAGTATTTACATGGATTTTCATATTAGGAAACACAAAAGTAACACCGTTATCAATAAAAAAAAATATTAGCAGTTGTAAACAACGCGAGCGTAGTAAGCCTTATTTTTTGATGTTTAAAATTTACGTATTGCCTGAAATAAAAATTGTTATTTATTATTATTATTCACCTGTTGGGGTGTGTGAGTGTATGCGCGAGCGAGACAGTGACATGCATGTTGTCCTTCTCGCACGCTACTGCTAGAGTGTCTAGCGGCGCCAGGGCTTCGGGCCAATCTGTGACCGCCTCCGTTGCCGTCGCTACGGTAGTCGTAGCCAATTCTGTGGACAAACTGGGTTGTTAAGCAACGTTGACTCATGGCACTAGCTAGATGGCATTAGGGGTCATCCATAAAGTCTAATTTCGTAATTTTAGACCTCTCCCCCGTTCTTGTCGCAGTTGGTCACATTTGTGAGACCCCAAGTCACATATCTTGCAATATTACATCTAGAAATTATAAAATTAAAACAGCACGCAACCCTTATCACAATGCCAATGTCACACTTCATCGACCCCTTACCTCCCCATAACGTATGACATACTTTATGGATGACCACTTAGCTATGGATGTCGTTACATGTTACATTTACATAATATTCAATCATCACATGTATTTTATGGAGATTATTAGCGATTTGGTTTGGTCCCAGTCATAGATCCCTAAAGTAAACATTCACAAGAACGTATGAATTAATTTGTATAAATCTATGAACGCTTCTATAGATTTTTGTTTTTAATTCTCTTGAGACATTGCATCTATTAATAATCGTCAAATCATTTTCGCCGTACAAATAATAAACATACTTCTTGTCAAGGATCTGAACCCAGCTATCCTTGTAGCCTAGTGATTAAAGACTTCGGCCTACTATTCGGAGGGGCCGGGGTCCGGGGCTGCAAAGCCCGGGCCAGCATTTGAATTGAAACTTCTTTAGAACCGTTGATTTGAAAATTCGGTGAAACGACTGTGAGAGAATGAGATAGAATACAAGTTATATTTATCTCATTATTTCGCAGGCTTTCACTTCTGCCATGTGTGAAATTGCACACATACACACACACACACACACACACACACACACACACACACTTTTTTTTAACCTTTCAAAGTTATGCATATACAATATGCCTTTTATACCACCCCAATCAGCCTTTGCTGAAAACATCGTGAGAAAACCTGCTTGCCTAAATTCTCCTTAATTTTCTCAAAGGTGAGAGAAGTCCGTAAATCCGCACTTCATTACAACCTTTTTGAGAAGTTATTCTCCTCGAATAGTTTATTTTTGTACTCATTCTGCCGAAACGTAAACATCAATTTTTATTTGGGATGTCGATGATGATGACTCTTTATCCCCGCTACACATAATAAACTGGTAACGCCAAAAACACATTTGCCATTAGACAGATTGTTAAAGGAAGTGGGTAATGGGTGCTAGACACCCAACTCATTAGTTACGGCAGGTTGATTACTTAGGGCGGCCGTACGCGGGCAGCTCAAGCCGTCAACAACTGCTGGCGCTACTGCTCAAGCAGTCAGTCAAGCATACATGACAAGGAAAATAAAGATTTTAGTTCACTGTAGAAGAAAAGAGTAACTGCTGAGTTTCTTGCTGGCTCTTCTCAGTAGAATCATTTTCCGAACCGGTGGTAGAGTCTTAACGTATCATAAGTGACACAAGTTGTCCTGCGTGAAATAAATAAATCATTTATCATTTGTAGCAGTCACAGCTTAGAGCGGTTAAACATAAATGATTCAAGTGGCCGTCTTAAAAAGATCTTTGTTAAATGGCAAACCAAACGCGTTGTTAAGCGTTTTAATTTTGAAACGGAGTCGCTTGAATCTTGTCAAGCAAAAATTCGCATTGCTGTCAAATTTGTATATCGCGTTCGGTTCGCCTTGTGTTCGACAAGGCCTCGGACAGTCATGATTGATCGTTTCTATACTGTTCTGTCCGTGTGCGGCCGCCCCTAGGTTTCGCGTCCGCGCACACGGTTCCGTACGTCAGTAATTTGGTATCAGTTACGTGGAGGCTCCGAAGATGTAATCATTATTATGTGTAAGGAAATGATCGTAATTAACCACCCATACCTAAGTGGAGTTCAACTGAGGTGCAAGATCTTCCCGCCGATTGTGTAAGGAAATCGTACCTAATCGTTTAAGGAATTCATAGATGCCTGCACGACAAAAAACATGTATGAACTCCTAAAACAGTTCGAGTAATACGTTTTAAGCCGCCAGATGATTTGCTTAGACATTGGGGCCTCTGATTTTTAGGATTCCGCATTTAAACAAAGAATCCTCATAGCTTCATCTAATCCATATATCTGTCACGGCCATTTTAAAAAATATCAACTTATAAGAGTAATAATATATAATATAGAATATATCTATAATATTGGGCAGTCAAAAATTGGTCACACGAATAGATTTGTCTACATTAACCAGCATTGTATTTGATGGAACATGCGTGCCATACAGTGACACTGTTAAAAATTTAGGTGTAACTTTTGACAAATTTTTATCTTGGTCTCCGCACGTGAGTGAAGTGAGTAGGAAGGTGTTTGCGTCTGTCGGGTCTCTCCGTAGGTTGGCCAATTTTCTACCCATACCAACTAAAATTACGCTTGCACAGTCTCTTCTTTTACCGATTCTCGATTATGCTGACTCTTGTTATGTCAATCTAAGTGAGGAGTTGCTTAATAAACTTGAGCGCATTCAAAATCTATGTATACGGTTCATATTTGGACTCAGGAAGTATGACCACATTTCTGAATTTCGCGAAAAACTCAAGTGGCTTCCGATCCGCCTTCGCAGGGATACCCATATTCTTTCTCTTTTATACTGTATTCTATTCAATCCTACTACTCCCCTTTACCTCAAAGAGCGGTTTGAGTTTCTTAGTGACACTCACTGTCGCTCTCTTCGCTCTAATGACAATCTTATCTTAAAAGTTCCTCCTCATAATACTTCCTTCTATTCTAAATCCTTTTCTGTTAAAGCTGTTAGGCTCTGGAACTCCTTACCGCTTCATATTAGGCGTGCGCAATCTCTTGCATCATTCAAAAGACTCATCAAAGCGCACTTTGTTCCTCCCTAAATTCCAAAATTACCTGTGTTCAACAATTCCATCCTTACTGTCTACGTTAAGTCTTGTGGCTTCTATTTTTAATTATTTTACTCCTTAGTATTGTCGTATCTAGGTATATACTTATAAGTGAATGTATATAATATTATATATGATATTTATATTCATTTATTTTTTATGTATCTATTATGCATGTATGTATTGTTATGTGTATGTATTATTTGTATGGTATTTATTTATATTTGTGTGTATATATTATAATAATATTATATTGTTAGTTAAGTGCTCGATTTTTTATTTTTATTTGTTACTTTTACGTACACCCATAACCCTCTATCGCTGGTTACAATTCCTATGTAAATTGGTTGCCTGGCAGAGATCGCTTAAAAGCGATAAGGCCGCCAATTGTACCGACTTGCATTTCTTTGTTTATTGTTTTTTGATTATTTATAAGTGTACAATAAAGAATATTTCATTCATTCATTCATTTCATTCATTCATTCAATATAGTCGTTTAATAGTTATATATACCTACGAACCGTGCGAACTTATTTGTGAAGTGTAACGATTGCATTGTGGCAGTAAGAATACCGACCATTAATTCAGCCAATCACTTATCACAATAATTGAGACAGGAACATTAAAAATGTAAAAACCGCTTCTAGACTTTGTAAAATTAGTAATTCATTGTCGGCAACAATATACGTTTTTGTAATAAACTCCCAGAACAATAAACGTTGGGGATATCTCTCAACAAGTACAAAGATTTTGTAAAACGTAAACGAATTGAAAAGTCAGTGTAAAGGATTATTTCAATGATAAAAAGAGCACGGGAATGAAGTGTTCCATCGGCTAATTAATCACCTAATTGTTAATTATAATTCTGTTAATATACGATGTATTTTGTGAGATATGTGTGATAATAAAAAAAACCCGGCTGAGTTTGTTGTGGGCTCTTCCCAAACCAGGGCGCGTTTGGAACCCTCGTAAATTCAGTATTAAGATACCGTCGTTAATTATCACCATCACGTGTTATACTTTGTAAACGTGACGTTCAGAAGGTGTACTGTATATTTGTATATTTATATTTATTTTTCGCATAGACTTATTAAAAGCGCTTACGAAAGTCAGATTGATATAGTACAATACAATACAACTGTGTAGGATAGGAACCTATGTTGAATAAATATACTTTGAAATCCCAAAACAAAGCCTTGTTACAGGATCATAACATTGAGAAGTTACTTTGAAATGTTTAACGGCAAAAAGGAATAAAAAAATACAATGGATCTTTGCTATTTATAGAACCAGCCCAGCGTCTTAACATACCAAGTTACCACAGTACGCGGTATTGAAATACTTTTGTATAAACTTCAGAAAATAGCAATAGCTACTCCTTATTTGTTGTCTGATCGCATCGTTTGTTGAAAATAATAGCCAAGTGCGAGTAAGAACACGCATAATGGTATGGTATTTCATGTTAAAGTAGCTGAAAACTTTAAAGTTTAAACTTTAAACTCCTCCTTTTTTGGAAGTCGGTTAAAAAATGGGGGTTTTAAACCTTAATCCATGCAGGCGAAGTCGCGGGTTGTTAAGCATTTAAGTACTTAGCTGAGTCAAGGATTTCCTCTTTGAAAATTTTGATTAAAAATAGCAATTTATTACAGTTACCATTAAAAAATGTCCAATAGTCAAAAGTACAGCTATTAGGTAAGTAGGTAGACAGGTACTTGCATGACAATGAGAGGTAGACGACCGAATGGACGGTCGACGGCCAGTCGGCGCCGGCGCATCCTTACGCGGCGTATCCTTTGGGATTTCTTATTAGATTACAATATCCTACTTATTGGAAATGTTATTTATATAATTCATAAGCCTTTACAGAGAAAGTTTTGTATTTATCCTATTTCTACGCACTCATAAAGTAGTTGGAAATGATGATTGGCCTTATGACGGCAGAGTAAAACCAAGAGGCCAAGCCATGGCAAAGTCCAAAAAAGTGTTTTTGAAGTGAAACTTCTTGAGAATCGTTGTGATTTGAAAATTCGATGAAACGAAAAAGCGACACTAAAAAGAGACAAACATATTCATAATGGGAATTAGCCTGCGAGAGAATGAGATAGAATACAAGTTTTATTTATCTAATTCTCGTAGGCTACTTTTCTGAAGTTTCACTTCTGCTGTGTGTGAATTGCACACACGCCCTTTTTTTTCGAATTTAATATTCTGCGTAGCCTACTACTACGTACGTATACTGGCCGCTACGCCGTCACAAAAAAAGGTAGGTGGGTAGTCTTACCGGTGTTGGAGGGTAACTGCTTAGAACGCGCGGCCGCGAAGAGCGCCGCTACCACCAGGAGGCTCCACATATTTCAGTCTGCAAAGAAGAAACAAGCAATTAATTGATAATAGGGCAACTCAGCGGGCGATGGAGAGGGCTATGCTCGGACTATCCCTACGTGATCAAGTCAGTAATGAGGAGATCCGTAGAAGAACCAGAGTAAGCGACATACGAACAGAGGCGCAGGGAACGAACGTCGCTGTTAACGCTCAAAACCTCATAACACGACGACCTCCGTGGCGCAGTGTTGAGCGCTGTTGTCTTATCGTGCGGCGGTCCTGGGTTCGATCCTCAGCAGGGTCAGTTTGGGAATCTAGAATTTCTGAATTTTCCCTGGTCTGGCCTGGTGGGAGGCTTCGGCCGTGGCTAGTTACCCCTACCGGCAAAGACGTGCCGCCAAGCGATTTGATTTTTTGATTCCCGCGGGAACTCCTTAATTTTCCGGGATAATAAGTAGTCTATGTCACTCTCCAGGCCCTCAACTATACCTATGTCAAAAGTCACGTTGATCCGAAGCTCCGTTGTGGCGTGATTGAAGGACAAACGAACAAACCAATAAACCAACAAATAAACACACTTTCGCATTTATAATAATAATTAGTTAGTACTATGATTTTAATTTTAACATTGTTTATGAATGAAAATAGGTTGCTTTTATTGGGTGGTAAATTCCAGTAGGTAAAGTTCCTCAATCGTAATTAGTTTACTGAACGCTCTAATTTTATGTAAACATTAAATTTCCCCAACATCTGTCGACACACATAATACACCTGTTTTAATACCTCATTGTACAAAATAAATAGCAGTATTACGACATTTCTGTAATAAGTATTTACTGAACATGGCCTAGTTTCTCAAAAATTTAGGCTATGGTGATTATAGTGTCGCTGATAGATACAAAACTGTCGATAGATAAGTCTATCGATAACAACTGTCGTTAGTTTTATACAACAGATGGCGTAGGCCTCCATCGGTAATATAAAACTATGTAGGTATATGGCCAGGTTTCACATAATCGCCCTGCAGATTAAACGAAAAACTTATTAAATTTTATATTTTTTTTTAAATCTTATAGATTTTTATGACGTAACTTGAAGAACGTTGTAAACTCTATAATCTGTATTAATATTAAAAGGCTATTTTAATTTTAAGTTGAGTGGGAATTATAAGTTTAAATACAAAAAACATACGTGCCGAATTGAGAACCTCCTCCTTTTTTGGAAGTCGGTTAAAAATTGAAACTGAACTTAAATGGTACTGAAAATTTAAAAAAAAATGTGTATTTTAAAATTCTATTCGATACTGTTACTCATTTTATTTTATAAAATGCAAACAAAAACCACCATTACGTCTGTGCCATTATTTATATCCTGTTGGAAACGTAATAATTATTTTGACTCATCCATAATTTCTTAGCAGCATGTCATGCTTGGCGGACCTTGACCTCTTCCGGGTTTTATCTAGGGCTGCCACATTTTTGGGAATATGAATAAAAATAACGCCCTCTCAAATAAAAAAGCAGTTTGAAACACTTTTTTTGGTTTTATAAATCCATGTTAGCCCTTGACTGCGATCTCACCTGATGGTAAGTGATGATGCAGTCAAAGATGGTAGCGGGCTAACCTGTTAGGGGCATGGCAGTTATATTAAATCCATACCCCTATTCGGTTTCTATACGGCATCGTACCGGAACGCTTAATCGCTTGGCGGTACGTCTTTGCCGGTAGGGTGGTAACTAGCCACGGCGGAAGCCTCCCACCAGGCAAAATAGATATATGCATATAAACTAATAAGGTTATTTAACAAAAAAAGGCCTGAAAGGCTATGTTCACTAAAAGGCCTGAGCTGACCACAGCGCTCACCACTGCATCAGGAAGGTCGATGATAAAATAAAATAAAATAGTTAGAGTTGACAGCCCTGCCCAGAAAAGACGTTCAGACAGCCATCTTGTTATATTATGTATCGGTACATACGAAATGTATATTTACTCTTAAGCGTTAAGATTGGTTATCGTACGTCGTGAATCGTGATATAGCGTTAAAATCATGACCGTGAAGTTAATGGATATGGTTATACCTACTATTTAACAAACATATTAACGTTAAATTTTGGTTAACTATTATTATTGCCACTTTATATGCGGAAAACTTGATGTTTCACATACTTACATATATACATTAATTTGATGTTATGTTTTGAACGTCAACATATATTATGGAAAAAATTATTAGGTATCAACTTGTAAATGTGACTAAGAAAATTATTCTCAAACATGCATAAAGATCGACTCAAAAAGGCAAAATAACAATGTGATTTGTAAATTGGTTTTGTCGATAGTCATTATACCTTTAGACTTTTGGGTTTTGTTTTTGGTAAGTACCTGATAATAAGCATGTAGGTAGTAGGTACCTAAGTCTTACGTAGTTTTATCTGTCAAAAAATTGGAAATATTATAACAAAAGCATGTACCTAAAACTGCCTTGTTGGTCTAGCGGTTAGCATAGTCGACTGCGATCACGGGTTCGATTCCCAGTCGGGCATAAAAATTGTTAGGTATTAGGTTTTTCAATTAAGAAATGCTCAGTGCCAGCCCGGAGTTGGAAGTTGGCGGTGTTTCACCTCCGTGCCTCGGAGAGCACGTTAAGCCGTCGGTCCCGGTTATTATCACTAACATGATAATATTCGTTAAAGCTCGCCAACCCGCATTGGAGCAACGTGATAGGTCTAAGCTCTAATTCCCTCTCTCCTATGAGAGTGGAGACCTGTATCCAGCAGTGGGACGTTAATAGGCTGTAGTGGTAGTGGATGTATCTAAGTCTTACGTAGTTAAATTTTGTAAACAACCTTTGGAATATTAAAAACATGCAGAAACAGTAAACACATTTCATCAGGAACATTTGTTCAAAGTTTGCGCATTAAGTGAACGTATGAGGTCTATCCTTATTCATCGATGTTCTCAAAACACTCATTAATTAATTAAGTGCGAATTCCAGAGTAAGTAATAGTCAATCACTTCAATCAGTTCGTCAGTTCGGTACACTGACACAGATCAACGTCCTTTATTGCATAAGTGAAGTGACTTGGAAGTAACACTTTTACGAAGAGCATCTGGGCATACAGATCGTTTCGCGTAAGAAGAGCACTGACTTTGTACTTGCGTAGAAGCGACTATTTTGCGGTAGTACTACGACGTTAAATTTAATTTTTAAAATAAAATAAAATAGGGCTATACGAGTCGCTTTGACTGCCATCATGCGAGTCAACCGTCCCGCTTCATGTATACTAGGGCTTTAAGATTATTAAATGGAGAGAATCTCGACACTTATGTTAATGACGGATGCCCTTTTTTGTTTCACGATTTTTGGCACAGCAAGTGACCTCAATTTACTGGTATGGCCAGTATATAATATTGTCATGGTAAACTTTTAACTGAGGGTCAATTGAAGTAGGTGTATTGTAAGGTTGATTTTTTTTAAATTCATACTTTACAAGATGATGTCTGCGGCTTCGTTCGCGGGGATTATGATTTTTGGATTCCTGCGGTAACTCTTTAATTTTCCGGGATAAAAAAGTAGCCTTCCCCGGGATGCTCTCTGAACCAAATTTAATCGAAATCGGTTGAACAGATAGGCCGCGAAAGTGTAGCAGAGAGACAGACAGACATACAGACAGAAACATTTTATAATATTTAAAATTTATAAAAGCGATGGTACTCGTAAAAACTTCCCGAAATCAACATTGGAATCCCCTTGTGAGATTTCCTTACTTTTTATTTTAGTAAGAATGTATCCAATTCTGTTTATCACAATCTCTAAACTATACTAAAATCTAGTCTTGTCCCTTTCCGCACGGAGTAGGTATTATGAAATGAAAGGGTTAGGTTAGGTTAGCAATATTTTTAATGCTGTAATTTTTGTTTAGTTTACAGATTGTACATTACAGAATCAGCCCCATTTTCTATCATCTAGATAACACAAAGGTAACAATGACATAATTTTTACTGATTTTATCTTAGCGTTACCCATGATTTCATAACACTTAAGTTCTAATAGGAAAGGCCAACCAATGCCAACCGCGCCCGAGTGCCAGCAAGTAATAGTAGAAAGACGGCGCGTACCATTCGCTATGTATTGGTATTGCCCGTACAGTCGGGGATAAAGGGTTTATCAATAAATTTAATATACCTAAATTAAATTTATTTATTATCATAAACACTTTTACATTTACTTGGGTTCTTAGCACCCCGAAGCCTTGTCGATTTGTCTGGGTGCTGAGTGTTTCTAGAAAAGATAATACAGAAAGAAAATTTTAGAAAACAACTATGTTTTCTAAATTTTTTTGTTTCTTTTTAGGTAAAGAAACCTTTATCACGGAGCCGTGATAGTATCTTTTTGAGAATTCTACTTTCTGTACACTACACTTAGACTTTTTTAATTCCGCATTTCTGTAAAACGATGTTCGAAATTCTAACGCCTCACGTGTGTCTCCGCTCCGTTTGTCCGGTACGGTACGGTACTGGTACGGCTACGGACCTTACACATTGAAACCAGCTTTGTTCTTTTCTACGCGACTGTACCGGTTCGTAGCCGGTTGCACAAGGTTGCAGTTACGTCAGCGCGACTGTTTTCGGCCAACACGCCGCGCCGGCCGCTGTCAGTTTCGAGTTCCGTTAGAAGCGATGACCATCTTAGTGGCCACATTTTAGCACACTACATCAACACCTTAGGGGCATTCAAACTTCAAACAATATATTCTCTTTGCGTCGTATTCCTCATTAGTCATCACTGGGGGTCGTGACCCCTTTCCATTAATCACATAATGGTAGGAGTTTTTTTGGGATAATAATGCGGTAAGTTCCCACTTTCCACGTCCTTCTGCATTCGACTCGTCTAAGTGTACTAAACTCAGGTTTATGTAATGATTAATATTAACAGACTAGCTGATGCCTGCGACTTCGTCCGCGTGGTTTAAGATTTTTTGTTTAAAATTTAGCCTATGTCACTCTCCAGGTCCTCAACTATACCCATGCCAAAAATCACGTTGATCCGTTGCTCTGTTGCGGCGTGATTGAAGGACAAACCAACAAACAAACACACTTTCGCATTTATAATATTAGCTAGTATGAATAGATTAGTCCCGGTTAGTGATAATAATAACTAACCGGGACCGACGGCTGTGCTCTCCGAGTCACGGAGGATACGAAAAGGCCAAATTTGAACCTAAAAATTGTGTCACCCAAAAAATCGTAATCGACTGTTAAGCAACTAGGCCACTCATCCACAAACAATATATTAAAGACGTTTAAATTATTTCAGTCACACTTTTTTGATATAACATAATATTATGACTTCACTTTTAGGTTTTTAATTTCCGCGGGAACTCTGATTTTTATACGACTGACTGAAAAAAGGAGTATATTGTTTTCAGGGTTCATGTATGTATGTACGTATGTATGTGAGTTTGTATATTCCACCATAACTTATATACGCCTGAACAGATTTTGATAAATGAGGTATCGTTAGAATCCCTAGCTTATTCAGGGTGACATAAGCTTGTAAAATTTAAAAAAAAATTGATGGGGTGACCATGGTCCCGCATTAAAGACTAAAGTTGAAAAAAAGTATTCGAAAATAAGATTAACTATATAATCTTCATTTAGAAAATGATGAGTAGATTCCAAAAATATATAACACTATATTTGAATATCCAGTGATTCACAAAAAAATATCATTTAATAAAAATGTGAATAAGATTCCAAAGGTAATCAAACCAAAAAATAAAAGGTAAAAAATTTTGCCAATACGGAGTACGGCGGAGCAGACGTATTTTTTAATAATTTTAATTATATTCACTTGTTTACTCTATGCGGCGCGCTGCTGGTAGATACTCGTAGTTCATCGATTTACTATTGCCTACTAACACAGTGCTAGATACGCATTGATGTAGAATTTTAGTACCTATTAGATAATCATGGAGTGTACACAAAATATGTATGTAAAATTTTGTTTTTGGTATTCATATTGCGTATTTTGAAAAGTTATGGAACAAGAGTTTTTCAGTATTATGTAGAGAAATGGTAATAATAATAAAAAAAAACAGCTGAGTGTGTTTTGGGCTCTTCTCAGACCAGGGCGCGTTTGAAACCCTCGTAGCTTTAGTCTTAAGATACCGTGGTTAATTATCACCATCACGACGTGGCGCTCAGAAGGTGTACTTTGTAGGTACCAATTTTTTTTAATCTACTATAAGCTAGCCCTTGACTGCGATCTCACCTGATGGTAAGTGATGATGCAGTCTAAGATGGTAGCGGGCTAACCTGTTAGGGGCATGGCAGTTATATTAAACCCATACCCCTTCGGTTTCTAGTAGGGTGGTAACTAGCCATGGCCGAAGCCTCCCACCAGACCAGACCAGGGAAAATTCAGAAATTATAAATTCCCAAATTGATCCTGCCGGGGATCGAACCCCGGACCTCCGCACGTTAAGGCAACAGCGCTACACACAGCGCCACGGAGGTCGTCAATTTTGAATAAATATATACTTTGAGTTTGAGTTTGTATAATATTATCTTCAGTATTTTTGAATGCATTTTTACTTATACCTACACCTACTAATATTATAAATGCGATATTTTGGAGTTTTGGACGGATGAATGGATATTGGTATGTTACTCAATCACGCCAGAACGGCTTAATGGATCTGGATGAAATTTGGGGCAGAGTTACTTTTTATCCCGGAAAATTAAAGAGTTCCCGCGGGAACCTAAAACCTCAATCCACGAGGAAAAAATTGCGGGCATCGTCTAGTCCTGTATAAATTTAAAATCTAACTGAAGGTAAAGTGTGTTGTTTGGCGGCCGCCTCTGCTCAATATATTAATGAAATGTAAATCTCCGTGTGACCCCGCTTTGTATTCTTATGTTGAGTTTGTTGTATTACATCATGACTATGTGAATGCCATACGAAACAGTTTATTACCAATTCAAATAGCCAAGTAACAGCAAGCAATACATCTTAAAACAAGAAGGCAGGAACGGCGGACTAGAAGCCTTTTTGGTAGCTTATTTTAGCCCATATTATTTCGTTTGTTTTAAATTCTTTCAAATTAAATTGCAAGAAATCCAATTATAAGTTTTCTTAGTTCCCGCGGGCTCTTTAATTTTACGGAATAAAAAGTAGCCTATGTATATATGTAGTATCATTTCAAACTATAAATTATATCTCTGTTTTTGGCAGATAGATACAGATTACAGATCCGTTCAGACTTATTCGGGAAAACCGATCGTCCGTCTTACAACCGGCCCTGTTGGATCTGCAATAATTTTATTGTAATGTATAATTTAATAAGAGGCATAATTAATATATTATAATATGGATTATGTATCTGAAATAAATAAATTAAAATTAAGGAGTTAATACATGATTGCACGTGAAAAAGCGTGTTTGATCCATAGATTTAAGATTGGTCTCCGCTGCGCTCCTCGGCTTTTTGACGTGGAAACATCTATGAACTCTTTCTTACGTTTGAAACTGTCAAATGATTACAATTTGCTTAGAGCCGACTTTTTTAGCTTAGTTGGACCGCTGCCCTAGAAGTCGACGATATTTTTTATTAAAACTTCCCACCTTAATACTTCCCATTACGTAACATGGACAGTTGGAGATGGTAGTCCAGCTATAACAATATAAATGCCTACACAAAAAAGCGAGAAATCATAAAACCAATATTGATCGCTTACTAAAGCGATCGAATTACATAACGCACTCAGATTGGTCGTACACACGCACTGTTGCTGATGCATATCGGTATTGACCTTCTTTGTAGACAAGTTTACAATTAATTACATATACATACATATATATATAATATATATGTACGACTGGGGTCGACGAAGTTCCGGGGTCGGGCCATAATTAAGTATTGGGTCTTTATTGGGTTGTCGGTCCCGGCTATTATCACTAACATGATAATAGTCGTTAAAGTCCGCCAACCCGCATTGGTGGGTCTAAGCTCTCATTCCCTCTCTCCTATGAGAGTGGAGGCTTGTGCCCAGCAGTGGGACATTAATAGGCAATAGTGGAGGAGGAGGACATATATCTCGAGGACAATGGCACCAATTAGTAAGTTTCGGAGCACCTAAACCACCCCGCCGGCAAAGACGTGCCGCGTCGCCAAGTGATTAAGGCCCTGTGTAGCGTAAAAGGGGGTTTTTAAAAGCAGTGTATCCAACAAACGGTGACATAATGAATGCTTGTAAAAATAATGTGCTGTTTTCAAGACCTTTGAGCAGCTATTTTCGCATCTCAAAACACAATTTTAAAAAAATCTCTACATTGAAATTTATTTCAAACGTACCTCTTAATTTACCTTTTAAAGTAATTTTACTCCTTATTCAAACCAATAATTAGCTCTAGAAATATACGATAAAATTCATATTTCTAACTCAAACACATTGTCGGTTTCATTTGTATTGAAAAGTAAATATTAATTTTTTTACAAATTATTTCATGCATTTTTTGCGACATGCGCTTGCTCGATTTCACCCCCGCGCGCCTGTGTTTTTCATCTCGTGAGCTCACAGCGCCTTAAGTGTTTCGGTACTATGCCGTGTAGAAAGTAGAAACCGATTAGGAGTATTAGTTTTAACTGCCATAGCCCATACCCTTAACAGGCTAGCCTGCTACCATCTTAGACTGTAGACTTACTACGCCAATAGATTTTTAAAGATTTTTAATTCCCGCGGGAACTTCTTAATTTTCCGGGATAAAAAGTTATATAGGTGTCCTTCCTCGGGTTACAATCTAACCCTATACCTACCAAATTTCATCAAAATCGGTTGAACAGGGGGACCGCGAAAGCGTAGCAGACAGACATACAGACAGACCCATTTTCACATTTATGAAAAAAATACGCGCTGAATTGAGAACCTCCTCCTTTTTTGGAAGTCGGTTAAAAATGAAAAAAATATTAGCATGGATAGTATGGATTTAGATTTAGACTAGCTGATGCCCGCGACTCCGTCCGTGTGGATTAAGGTTTTTTGGTTCCCGCGGGAACTCTTTAATTTTCTGGGATAAAAAGTAGCCTATGTGTTATTCCAGACTATAATCTACCTCTGTGCCAAATTTCAGCCAGATCCGTTCAGCCGTTGGCGCGTGATTGAGTAACAAACATCCATAAATACATCCATACATCCAAACTTTCGCATTTATAATATTTATTTGATTGATATGTAGGCCTCCCGCCGAATATGGCTTAAAAAATAATAAAAATCTTTATTTCAGGGGGGCTCTCATAGAAGCGAATGCGAAGTAAAATATTTTTTATAAAGTTAAATAGGGTTGCGGTATATAATATAGATAATTAGGAATAGAGTCCAAAAATATTTGTTTTTTAATTTTTCCCCCAAAATTGACGATATGGGGGGCTTTCAAAGTGGTGATTTTCTAACGTCCAAAGATGACCTCAGAACTCTAAATTTTCTGAAAGGATGAGCCTGAAACTTCATCAATTATTTCAATTATATCCTGTACTTGAACAACAAATACTAAAATTAGATAAATATTGTAAGGAAACGGAATTATTTAATTTTTAATGAGCTTCAGTATTTTTAACAGAACTTCACATTTATGTCAATAGATGGCGCCGCGAGGTCTTAGTTCGGGGCGAACCACTAGTATATTTGAAGTACCTATAAGTATAGATTAGGTAAGTACCTGCTAGACAGCGCTATTACTCTGTTTGGTCGATGCTTTCCACTATCAATAATGTCATCAGATAATGTTAAGAACACTTCATTTATGTAACGATAATGTAACACCATGGTCGCAGACTCCACAAGAAACGCCACAGAACTTAAAATACAGTAATAGAAATGGTATATTTTTGTCTTAATACCTAAAGTTTAATTAATTCCAAAAAAAGCTGCAAAATTGTTATACTCTCAATTGTTGTTTTGTTTTGAATTAATGGTATTCTTGTTGCGAGAATATATTTTTGACAAAAGCGAAAGAGTATAAGCCAACCAGACGTACTTATTATGTAATTACAATCATTTCACTCTAGCAATCATTAAAAAATAAATAATCCTTTATTTGCTAGATTGTAGGTATATAAAAGAGGTGTTACAGGTAAAATAGAAACGGCTACAACCTGCCATGAAATGGCATGCAAACATTCCCTTTTGTCCATTTTATTTTATTGCAAGGGTACACAAAACAGGTTGTTACTAAAACATCGTCAAAATACAAAATAATTCAAAATTGGATCCAAGCAGCAACCCTAAAGTATGTGTACACAGCATTATATAGAAAATACAATATTATATTATATTAAAATCACATTGTATAGTCATTGTATAATCACATCAGACATCACAAAGTATAGTCAACATTAATTTTACTTAAAAATTAGAGTGCAGTTTTAAAATATAAAATAAATAAAAAGGGTCTAAATACAATATTGCCAAAAAGGCATTTTAGAGTAGTAGTCCCCGAGATGGCAGCACTATCATTGTATTTGAGCAAATTGGATTTTACTCATATTTACTAATATAATAAATTATGTGTGATGTCTGATGTGATTTTTCGATGGATATAGCTGCTGAAGACCTGGAAAGTGGCATAGGCCACTTTTTACTTTTAAAAACCTAAATTCATGTCGACAAATTCGCGGCGTCATCTAGTATGTAAATAAAACTTTTATTGCAATAGCACGCTCTGACATGTTCCCTTAACTCTTCTATGAATATTATGAATTCTGTGATCCACGCCTTACAAAACGTGCCAACTCCAATTTCACAATATTCCCACCAAACAAAGGCCTATGTAAACGAAACGAAACGTTTTCGCAAAGCTCTCGAAGGCTGTATAGACAACATCGGAGTATACAATATCGGAGACTTAAAAAGATATGGGAGTAGGTGTAATGTGG
Organism: Erebia aethiops; assembly: GCA_923060345.2. NCBI lineage: Eukaryota > Metazoa > Arthropoda > Insecta > Lepidoptera > Nymphalidae > Erebia > Erebia aethiops. The sequence goes on along the minus strand of OV281087.1, from coordinate 4,002,639 downwards.
CATTTGCAAATTGCGGAGTATATTTAAATTGCTGTGTAATAATTTTTATAACTCTACATACGCTTTTATATCTTTTTTAACGCTACATAGGCTTCTTTTAAAATTAAGGAATTCCCCCGGGAATTAAAAAAAGCGTGTGTGTGCAATTCACACGGCAGAAGTGAAATTTATGAAGAGAGAATGCGATAAATATAACTTGTATTCTATCTCATTCTCTCGCAGGCTAAATGCTGTTATGAATATGTTCGTCTCTTTTTGGTGTCGCTTTTTCGTTTCAACGAATTTTTAAATCACAACGATTCTAAAGAAGTTTCACTTCAAGAACTTAATCTACGCAGATGAAGTCGCGGGTATGATCTAGAGTCTAGACATAATATATATTAGTTCGCGTGCGAGTTGAACGTAGAGTAAATGTGTGGTGAGTCACCATTGGTGACACATGTACATTTACTCAGCATTCAACTCGCGCGCGAACAATAGTAAGATTGAAAATTGAAATATTTACTAAGTAAATAGGTACATGTTAGTGCAGTTTGTGTTTAATTTTTGACTATTTTATGTCACGTGATTACTGGTACTTAAAATGTACCTTTTTGAGAGTTAAATGATCATTGCATTTATAAGAAGGTTTAATTAAGTAATTCAGTAGGTACCTAGGCGATTACTTTCACACACCCAGCCTTGGAATTAAATAGTGTTACAGTAATATAAAACGTGACTCAAACACTTCACAGTTCTACACCTTGACTATAGCATTATATATTACAAAACTGGCAAATTACTTAGTTTGACCTGCCCAGGACAAAAACATATTGAAAACTTAAACACAAAACTATCTATATGGCTTATGAGCTTTTCCACAAAATTGTAGATAGATAGATAAACTCTTTATTGCACACACTTAAAACAAAAACAAAAGGTTAAAAGATAAAACAGAAGCGTGCAAAGGAGGTTTTATTGCCATAGCAATCTCTTCCAGACAACCTTTGGGGAGAGGAGATTAGCAAACAAGATCGCGGGATAGTGCAACATCTAAATATATAATATACATACATACATACATATAAATACTAAATAATTCTAATCTTATATCTATCTAATTATAATGTGTGATATTTGAGTAAATTTCTTATTTTGTGGCAAATACATATATAAAATATAGAAATAAAGTTAATTAATTGCTACTTGATATGAAATGTTTATACACACGACTTCTGAAGATAGAGAGTCACTTAGCCTGACGTATATCCGCTGGAAGGCTGTTCCACAACGGGTACGTTGTACGGGTACGTTCCTGTACGGGTGAAGCATAATATTATGCTGTGCGACTGGTAGGAATGTGCAAGCGATTATCCGTACATGACCTCAGGTATTGTCGTTCGTTGTTAGAGCCAAGGAAGGAGAAACGCGGTTTGAGGTAAGAAGGAGTATGAGGATTATAGGTATAGAATAGAGTTGAGGAGTGTCCGCTTATGCAGATTGCGATGGAGTCTGATTGGGAGCCACTTCAGACGAGCTCTGTACTCGGACACGTGATCAAACTTACGCAACCCGAAGATAAATCTAATGCATAAGTTTTAACAGTCGAATAATAATCATCAGAGGAACTAAAGGTTGTTTCCTTCCTCTAAACCTGAAATATAGTTTCATATACATTTGCTAAGCATTACATAAGGATGTTGTATAACAATTGACACATAGCTACTAAGGTCGTATACCTATGAAGGCTATTTCTAAAGGTCTAAACTGCCATTTATGGTTGAACCTTCCTAACATAGCAATCAGTAGAACATTGGGGTCATTTTAAATTGGGCATGCTCTATGGCTGCATCTGTATTGTCTAAAGTAGTCTGGCCATTATTATGTGACCCATTTTGTCATAGAAATCATTAGAATACATAGACCATTTAAAATTGGTGATGAGACATGGACTGCACCAGATTCATATTAACGTATAACTAACCAATATAAATACGATTTACTAATGATAAATAGATGTAGAACATAATATTACTATTTTTTTATTATTTTTGTACAAAATACATATTATGTTTTAAAACTAACCGAAAAAAAGTGGACAAAGGTAAATAGTAAATCTTGAATAGAAATATCTTCCAGCCTTTCTTATACTTTCAAGTAAGGTGAAATTGGTTTGTTATGTGGTATACGTACTATTACATATTTGTTGTATAATGTTGGTTAGTTGGTTACGTATTTAAAAGTTGTTCTGTCTAATTTTGGAAGGCACAGTTTTATAACGTATAACCAATACAAATGCGATTTACAATTGAAAAACATAGATGTAGATAACTTATTATAATATTAGTTATGTATTTAAAAGTTGTTCGGTCTTTTTTTGGAAGGCACTTGGCCATATTCAGATTTAGAAGATTCTTTTCTAGGTTCTTTATATCTTATTTAAACTAGAATAGGTTCGTCAAGGAAAATCGTATCTGGTTCGCAGTGATATATATTTCGATATATACAGTCCGCAGTATCACTCGGTAGATATCTGGATAGACAGATAGATAGATGAATACTTTATTGCACACATGAAAGAATACAAAGTAAATTTAACGAAAAACTAGGTATGCAAATTCGGCCTTATTGCTTACTGAGCAACCTCTTTACCAGGCGGCCTTTGGTGAAAGGATTGAACAAGGTGTTTAGGGTATTCTAATATGTTATTGGCAAATGAGGTGATATTTTTTTCACATTTTGTCTAAAAAAATCGAGGAAAATCCCTTCTATTTATTTTTATTTCACAAATTTGAGTAAACTGCTATGAAAAAACGGTGTAGGCATAGATTTATTTGAATTTTTTCCTTTTACGCAATTTGCTGGGAAACAGACTTGATTTTGAATATTTTAAACTTTTCTTTTTCCAAAATAAATCTTAAAAAGACACAGTAGAGTTCTTAAAATACAGATGTAATAAGTGTTTCCTTGTCTACTTTATTATTTTTGACATTGGTTTGTAGTTTCTACAAAAGAATCGCTTGCGCCATTAATTTCAAATTGTAAAGATTAATATGTTTATGTGTTATTGCTGATAAATCTATTGTCAATATTACAAAAGCGAAACTTTTTATTTTGCGCATTAGTACTCATGTACATAGTTACGCATTCAACAGGGATAAATAACAATAGGTAGGTATAACATCATACTGCCTATTACCTCTAGAATCTAGATGATGCCCTCGACTTCCTCATGGATGTTATTGCATGCATATATTGTAAGAGACAATTCAGAAGTAGGTACTAGTGAAACACTTTTAATATATTTGTACTCTCATTTGGAACTTGCACGAATAAATGGTTAAACGTGTAGAGGTTCCACGAGAGATTTAATGTAATAAGATAAAAGTTGGCTAAACTTAAAATAATATTCATTTGATTAGGCCACGATTGCTATCGTTGCGCTCCAAATCAAAATGTGATCTAAACACAAAAGTATTCAATAATCGCTGAGTCTGCCGGCAGGAGACTGATTTACCATCGTCAAAATACTCTCATTTATACTAACTATTTTCAATAAGGCGTCCTGGGCGTCCGTATCCCCAGTTTAAAGCGAATGACATGAAACTAGTAATAGACTTCCTGTTTCATGAGATATAATGACAAATAGTAATAAAGCTTATAACACATGGATTAAGTTTTTTCGATTCCCGCGGGATCTCCTCGATTTTCTGGGATCAAAAGTAGCATGTCCTTCCCCGGGATACAAACTATCACTGTATATATTTTCAATTTTCATAAAAATCTATTGGCCGTGAAAACGTAGAAGACAGACAGACACACTTTCGCATTTTTAATATTAGTATAGGTAGTATGGATGCTACAGTACGTTTGTTTGTTTGAACTCCAATAACGCCGCAGCAGAGTAAGGGATTCACGCGATTTATTTCAAATCATAGGTCTATTTGAGGACCTGCAGAGTGGCATGCTTATTTTTATCCCGGAAAATCAAGGCGTTCCCCCGGGATTTTTTAAACCTAAATCAACGCAAACGAAGTCGCAGGCCTCATCTACTTAGTTTATATTTTGTTTCATTATCTCGGCTAAGCTTTTGCATGCCAGTGAAGGTCAGAAGCCGGTTATTCATGAACTTATCTTTCAATGAATACTTTATAGTTGTTTCTAAGATTATTATCGTGTTTTTCTTCCTTGTGTTTCCTTATGATTATTAAAATTAGTGATATCATCATTGAAAGATCAGCTAATGACCACAGAAAATAAATAGTAAAATTTTAATTACAGTATCTAGTATTATTCTTGTTAATTAGTATTATTTATTTGACGACCTCCCTGGCGCAGAGGTGAGCGCTGTTCTCTTAACGTGGGAGGTCCCGGGTTCGATTCCAAGCAGGGTCAATTTGGGAATTTATAATTTCTGAATTTTCTCCTGGTCTAAAGCTTCGGCCGTGGCTAGTTACCACCCTACCGGCGAAGACGTACCGTCAACCAATTTAGCCTTCCGGTACGATACCGTGTAGAAACCGACTAGGGGTATGGGTTTAATATAACTGTCATACTCCTAACAGGTTAGCCCGCTACCATCTTAAACTGTATCGTCACTTACCATCAGGTGAGATTGCAGTCAAGGGCTAACTTGTAGTGGAATAAAATAAAATAAAACTTATTGTGATGGACAACCACGGAAAATTATACTGCGCGTTGTTCGACATGCAATTGGCCAGTTTTTTTATTTTATTATTCATAACTTTAAGACCTAGAATGTTTCAATATGGTGCCCACCTAATTCTCTTTGGAAGTTGAAATTACTAGTCGATATCTACCCACATACGCACAAAGTAAATGATGTAAGCCCACATCTGTGACATCATATTGAGTAGTTTACTGTAAGGTTAGGTTACACAGAATTCACAGTTTAAAATGATTAAATAAATAAATAAATGTTTATTGACCAACACTAAAATTTTATACTTAGTTTAAACTAAACTTATAGTAATACAAATTAAACATAAACTACGTGTGGTCAATGGGCCACCTCAGCTCGTGCCACAACATGACAGATAGATATATACCTACTTAACATACCGCAACGCTGATTTTCAGGAGGGGCCCAAGGGTCATGACGTCGCGGACCATCACTTACAACTAATAATATTTAAAATTAAAATCAAAATAAAAATTACATAATTTCTAACTTAAAATACAACAGTGTTTCCTACCTCCATGGCTAAGGTATCTGTGTATAGTCTGCGGCAATTATGTTTATACGTCATTGTCATCCACAGACCATGGTCATTGTCTCTGTTTTTCGTATTACAAAAAAAAGTACAGTTCACACACGGCAGAAGTTCTTCGCTTTAAAAAACATGAATTTGAACATAATAGTAAGCTTTTGACTCTGATATGTATTTAATTGGAAGTTTGGATATCCTCAAGATCTGTCCCGTTTGAAGAAAAACTAAAAGCATTAAAATATTGGATATATAATAAAAAATACCTAAGGAAAACTTTGGAATATTGTACATCTATAGTATACCTACGGTTTTAGACCTACATTACTTAAATAGTGCGAACACAATCAAATAATAATTGAAATAATCCTTATCTATACTAATGTTATAAATGTGAAAGTTTGGATAGATGGATGGATGTTTGTTATTCTATTACGCCAGAACGGCTAAACGGATCTGGATGAAATTTTGCACAGGGATAGTTAAAGTCTGGAATAACACATCGGCTAGTTTTTACTCCGGAAAATTCCCGCGGAAACCAAAAGACCTCAATCCACGCGGACGAAGACCCGGGCATCAGCTAATAATTGAAATAATGCTTACCAACAATAATTAATAAATAAAGCAAATCTAGCTGACAGTAGAGGTAAAGGACAAAATCTGTAAACCCAAGCTTACAAAATACTTGGTAGCTATAAAAATAGCGAAACAATGACTTCCTTTACCGCTTTAAAAGCTGAAGAGCATTATTGGTTAGAGGCCAGAACGGCCTTCTGTTGCGCGCAAAGTCACGGGCGTGTAAACACGACTTAAATTTTATAATGATTCCTTAATTTTTACTGAATGAATGGAAACATTGATTTCACTAAAACTGCAGATTCGTAAGTTTGCCATGGAGGTGATGAATTACATATAGGCATTTTTTATCACGGAAAATTAACGTTCCCAACTTCCCACGAGACACGCGTACAAAGTCGAGAACACAATAATTTAACAGAACTATATCTTTGTTATATGGCGTAGGTACCTACTAGAATCTAGATCATGCCCAAGAATTTATCCTAGATATTTTTTTATTGATCCCTGGGGGCTACAGTTTTCAGGAAAAACAGTAAATTATGCGGAATGTTAGAATGAACTTTTTCAGTGCCAAATTTTGTCAACTTACTTTGTATTTTTAGTTTATCTGTATTTTCTCTTAAATCTTATATACAAGGAAAGGTGACTGACTGATCTATCAACGCACAGCTCAAACCACTGGACGGATTGGGATGAAAGACATACAGATGCCTGGCTTTTAAAAATTGAACCCGTAAAAAGGTAAAATATGGGTTTGATTTTTTTTGAAAATCGAACATTTCCTGAACGACGCTGCGGGCAAAAGTTCGTAAAATAAATAATATATTCATAAGAATGCAGGTGATAAAGAGTAAACATAATAATTATTAGGTACAGTTTGAGATTCTACCAATAAAATATGGTGTATCATACTAATATTATAAATGCGAAAGTCAGTTTGTTTGTTGGTTTTTCCTTCAATCACGGTGCAACGGAGCAACGGATCGACGTGATTTTATATATATATGGCATGGGTATAGTTGAGGACCTGGAGAGTGACATAGGCTACTTTTTATCCCGGAAAATTGAGGAGTTCCCGCGGGAATCCAAAAAAACTTATTCCACGCGGACGAAGTCGCGGGCATCAGCTAGTTAACTATAACTGGACGATACCAGTACATTATCATTACAAAGCATAACTATAACTATTTTTATTTTTGTCTGTCTGTTTCTCGGCATTACACTGAAATTACTGAACGGATTTGAATGCAAGTTTGTACACTATGCCCAGTCTCACCAACATCCCCTAAACAATCACATAGTTAAGGCTCCATGCTACTCCAGCGGAAATTTCATTCTGAGAGCAAGATATCAGCTATCGCACTCCAACGTCTGTAACCGGTTGCGAATGGCCACAGTGTAGAATAATAATAAAACGACGCACCGCATTTGCATGAATTCTTAACGTTGTAGTTCCATTCAAGTTAGCTCTGTTAGTTTTCGCGAACTTAATAATTATGTTTATGAATCTTATTAATACCTAATAATATATGATATTGATTACGTTTAATTTTTATAGTCTAAGTAGATGATTCCCGCGACTTCGTCCGTGTGGATTAAAGTTTTTTGATTCCCGCGGGAACTCTTGAATTTTCCGGGATAAAAAGTAGCCTATGTCCTTCCCCGGAATACAATGCCAAATATCGTCAAAATCGGTTGACCAGATGGGCCGTAAAAGCGTAGCAGACGCACAGACAGACAGACTCATTTTTGCATTTATAATATTAATATGGATTAAAGTAATATTAATTTCACTATATGTTTTTTCATTCTTTTTATACAACTAAAAAACTGTGATGTGAGTTGATAGTAGTGCAAGATCGAAACAATTCTAATTGCAATAAATAAAAAGATAATTATGTACTAGGATTAGCATCGTTTGAAATAATCATTACTTTCCAAGCATTCTAAATTTTGTATTCTTACCAAGAGATTTCTTATTTTGTTTAGTTCGTATTAGGTATGGAATATAACCTTTAATAAAAAAAATATATAACAATCTATTGATACAATTCAATTTATACTTTAAAGGTAGCTAAATAAGGTAAGTTTTAAGACAAATATTTTACACTAGTAACTTTTTCTATGACGGCGAGCTTAAATGGTCATAAAGCTTATGTTGTATTGTTTCTATTGTATTGTATTGTTTGTATTTCTCGCAAATTTGAACAAGTTTTTATAACAACTGCTAACTGTCATCCAAATAACATTTGGATATGATAGTACTACTAATCATGTTTTCATTATAATTTGTATGTCATAGGGATACGTTATCAAGTGCTAAAAACCCACTAAAAACGACTAGATAAGGAATTATTATATTTTTTATTATTTTTAATACATATTTCACAGAAGGTTTAAACAAATACCAACATTTATATAATAAAATAAAGGAATTCGAGTAAAAAAAAATGGAGAATTGTCAAGGATGCCAGCATCCATGCATAAATTTGTCAAACACCGTATCTAGTGAAGCGCAATCTTCACTGCCAAACCATTCTCGACTTTGCTGACGTGGAAATAATATTGAAACTCAATCGGCAGTAAAAATAACAGAAAAAAACGACATAACACAGTTTATATGAAGCTAAACTGATGTACTAATCAACTCTAATTACAATTTCGGTGCAACTTACCCCTTTACTTTTGGAGTACTTTCAAACACTTTTTAATAATATACCTACGTTTTTTTGATGACATATGAATATCGTTGCTTGCAAATTAATACATAACGATTTCTTTAAATTCAAAAATAGCCAAACTGCTAAATGACACTATAGGACACGTACACTATGCGTCCTAACCATAGTTTTAGGATTCACGCGCTCCACGGATACCAATCCTAAATCTTATTTACCTACCTTACTAGACAGCCGATCGGTAATGGCTGACCGTGATCCCTATTTCACCTCAACTGTACGGATAATCTTAAAAAATGTTAAAAAGGAAAAAATGCCCTTTTGAAGACGTCTCAGGTTTAGAACCTACGCATCTGCGGTATATACTCTGTCGTTTAACCGCTGCGCTACCAAACGCTATGATAATTCAAGTGAAATAATCTAATGGAACCAGCCCAATTCTGATGATATTAGTTATAAACGAATAACTACATTTATAATAGTATTATATTTAGGAATGGTAAACTCCACTTGCTCGGGCTGGAAAACTTATATGGTTTTTATTGTTATTTTTTTAAAAATGACATTAAAGTACCTACATTCTATAATAACCAAAACTGTTACGTTATGGATTTAAAAATTTGTACGTAAAGACTAATAATTTGAAGTACCAAGAATCATAAGAATCCAAAAATGTTTGGTGTTAATTTGCACTTCTGAATTTGATACATGTAATATGTATCTAATTTAGTAATCAAGTAAAAACAAATTCACTGCCAAACCATTCTCGACTTTGCTGACTTGGAAATAATATCGAAAATCTAGCAGCTAAAATGGACAGTGAGGGCAAAGAAATTAGGGCTAGACGTTGGTTAGCAATGACCGATATAATCCATAAAAAAATACTAGTCCTACCGTTGCGCTAACAAGCGGGGTTGTAAAATCCTTTTGTCCTATGACAAAGGAAGGTGTCCGCGGCTGAGAAAAAATAATTGTGAAAATTAGATACGAATTGCATTTGTAGCATTATTAATTTATTAAAAAGTAAGTACTGACACTTATGCGCTAGCAACTTCACAATTGCAGTTTTTTTTATCTTTGCTATGACAAACCTAACAAAAATATACCTACAAAAAATGTAAAGAAATCGAATAAAACATCCATACTATATAATATTATAAATCCGAAAGTCTGTCTGCTACGCTTTCACGGCCACACGGCGGTGTTTTACTATGCACCGTAAAAGTCAAATCAACTAAAAATATTTACCTTAGTAGGTTCTGGATTTCAATTTATTTGAAGTGTACATTACTACTACATTACAAAACTAAAAAGTAAATTATAATGAAGTGATAGAGTCCGAACACTATCATAGATATTCCGATAATAATATCGGATAAAAAATTACACTCAACTAAGATTCTTATCCATCAATAAATATAAGTCCTTTCGTTGCGCTAATAAGCGGGGTTGTAAAATCCTTTGTCTTTTATGACTATAAACCACTGTAGAACACAGGTGTGCAAAAACATCTGAAAAGGATTGTTTATATTTCAACGCACCTGCAAAATAAAATGACTTAAAATTTTATAATTGTGTTTTGTTTATAAGTTAAAATCCTTGTTATTGTAAATTCTGTCTTTAAAAAAATATCTTAAGCGTGCATATGTTTCAGATGTTTTTATATCGTACTAAATAAAACCGAAAAAGATAAGATTAAGATGCGTAATAATAAAAAGGAGTCATGAAGCCGAGTCTATTTGGATAATAGGTTAAACTTAATTTATGTAAAAACCACATATTCACATTTCAAAACATATTTTTAAATTAAGCAACTAATCGAAAGTAAATACTACAGCTAAAATGTAGTAATAACTCGAATCAATTTTTATCAATATTTCAATAACATAAATAAACAGCATATTAACTCATTTTGATGGGCATAAAAATATTTTATCATTACCTACTTTGTCATTTTCTAATAAGATACCATTCTGAATTCGTTACACTATGGCATTTTTTGGCATCGTAATAAGCCCTAGGCGCTTAGAGAACCTGACACAGGTCCAACCGCGCTGAAGCGTCGCGTGTGACTGACAAGATAACGTAACTACGGCCCATAACTCTCAAGCAATAGGGTCGACAATTCTTTGTACTCGCTTTCCATGCGATTTGAACATTTCATGGAGACATGCGAGAATTAAAGTAATCAAGAATATCATTTGAAATACGATACCTACCGCAAAATAAAGTGATCCAAATCTTAATTTGATTGTTGTACATCTATACTGAAAGTTTCGTTCTTATAGGCCGAGCCATTTAAGAGAAAAAACCTTCTTGCTCTTTTATTCTTCATGACTTTGGAATTTTTTTCTATCGAGAAAATTTCGTCCAATCATGTTTTCCTGTGATCCAATACTTGAAAATATGATGAATTATAGTATATATTAATTTCAAATTTTTCCATCCACGCGTTACAAACTTATATCGATTTTAGAATCGACGAAAACGGAGAGAGCGGCGTTAAAAGACCGTTCTTAATCTTACAGTTAATCTTAATACCTATCGATTTACCAATTGTCAATGTTAATACCAGTATACTTTAGATAGATATAACTTCCCTTTCACGTAAACAGTTCTATTTTTAAGTATTACAACAAAAAATGAACCAAAATTATATTTACGTAAACAATTATGTGAACTCAGCTTTACAAAGCAGAAGTTACAGGTGATTACGACCGACCTCGCGTCGAGGTCGAATAAAACACATTTGTTTGCAATTCATATGTGCCTTATCGCTTCGATTTTATGGCATATTTTACATTGAATTTTATCATAGAATACTTTGTAAATCAATGATGCATTTAAAATTGTTTACTTTGAAAATAAACTCTATGACGAGACGATAAGATTTAATTTGCTGTGCCAGTGTAGTAGATCATCATTTTATTTGTTTTTTACACACCTAATGTGTTATTTACTTAAATATCGCGGAATTATTATGGCTTTTTTTATGTATTGTTTTTGCATTTAAATCATGAGTTTTATTTACCTGTTATAATCTTTAATGATATACCTATACCATCTATAAGTATGTATAATCATACACCTACATAGTATATCCCAATCCAGAAAATAGTTAATCTCTTTTCCTCTTATGCTTACAGTCAGTCTAGAGAAAAAGATAGAATGCAGTTAGTCATTCTGACATGGCATCAGGATAAATAGGCAAGTAGAAGTACTTATTTACCACACTATGAAAATATCTAAGTCACAAATTTATCTAAATTAGTAGCTGTTTTAGTGCCTAAGTTTTACCTAGTAAAAGGATAGTAACTCGCTTTCACCCGCAGCTTCGCACACGTTAAATACGATTTTCATACAAATTTCAAACCCTATTTTACGCCTCTATTGTGTTGCCCACGAATCTTACTAATTATTATAAATGCAAAAGTTTGGATGTATGGATGTTTCTTACTCAATCACGCCCCAACGGCTGAACGGATCTGGCTGAAATTTGGCACAGAGATAGATTATAGTCTGGAATAGCACATAGGTTACTTTTTATCCCGGAAAGTTAAAGAGTTCCCGCGGGAACCAACAAAAAACCTCAAACCACGCAGACGAAGTCGCGGGCATCCGCTAGTAAATCAATAAATCTAAGGAGGTTGAATTATCTAAAATCATTCCTGAAAAGATGCCTATTGCCTACACCATAATAGCTATCTGTATTCCAAATTTCAGCCCAATCCTTCAAGTGATCCTTTTGACGACCTCCGTGGCGCAGTGTGTAGCGCTGTTGCCTTAACGTGCGGAGGTCCTGGGTTCGATCCCCGGCAGGGTCAATTTGGGAATTAATAATTTCTGAACTTTCCCTGGTCTGGCCTGGTGGGAGGCTTCGGCCGTGGCTAGTTACCACCCTACCGGCAAAGACGTGCCGCCAAGCGATTTAGAGTTCCGGTACGATGCCGTGTAGAAACCGAAGGGGTATGGGTTTAATATAACTGCCATGTCCCTAACAGGTTAGCCCGCTATCTTAGACTGCTTCATCACTTATCATCAGGTGAGATCGCAGTCAAGGGCTAGCTTGTGTTGGATAAAAAAAAGTGATTTGAGCTGTGCGTTGAAGTAGCGTATGTGTTATTCCAGACTATCATATCTGTGTCAAATCCCATATAGATTAGTTCAACCATTCTGGCGTGATAGAGTAAGAAAAATCCATCCATCCAAACTTTCGCATTTATAATATTTGTATAGATTATTATGGAATTATGAACAGGGCCATCTTTAATCTATTGGAGGCCCTAGGCAGATTAGGTTAATGGGGCTTGCATTGTTAAAACAAGCATAATATTAAGCTTGATTTAACAAAATAGTGCTCTGTCTATTTTATTAAAATATGCATAAAGAGTAAATAAGCAATCTTCTAGATTGATTGAACTGTTACTTTAATTTAAACGGTTACTTTAAAAAAAATAAAGATCATTTCTTATCAATAAAATCTGATTAACTTACTATTTAAGTATTTAGGCATATTTTGAACGTAATATAAGTGTATAGTTATCGTTATTGAATATCGGTTATCTATAGGTTGGTGATCTGGCAGTAACTAGGGGGCCCCATCGATCGCAGGGCCCTGGGCACGTGCCCAGAGTGCCCATTGGGAAAGAGGGGCCTGATTATGGATGCCAGAGACAAGTCATAGAGATAGAAGCCTACCAAACAAGAATATCTCGCGTTATTCCCAAGGTCTAAGTGTGAATAATATTGGCGGAATGCAGCCTTTGATTGCTTGCGTGTTCAAGTATTATATATCCGTAATATTTAAATATTGGTGGCATTTGGTTGGAACTCGGACTTCCCCATTAGCCTCATCGGAAAAAGAACAGTGTTTAATGTTTTACTAGATGATGCCCGCGACTTCGTCCGCGTGAAATAAGTTTTTTAAATTCCCACGGGAACTAATTTTTCGAGTTAGTAAGTATATAGCCACAAATAATGTGGCTTTCTATTGGTACCAGAACTTTCAAAATCGGTTCAGTAGATCCCCCCCCCCCTACAGAGCAGTTACCCCCTACAACCTCACTAACTTACTTCTTTATAATATTATAGTATAGATTTTTTTATTCCACTGCAAGTGAAACCTTGACTGCGATCTCACCTGATAAGTGATGATGCAGTCTAAGGTGGTAGCGGGCTAACATGTTAGGGGTACGGCAGTAAATCTTAAACCCATACCCCTAATCGGTTTCTACACGGCATCGTACCGGAATCTTTGCCAGCAGGGTGGTAACTAGGGCCGAATGGGGTCTTGCCTATGTTAAAATCAAATTATTTTTTGATTGACCTGCCAAAAGACGAACCTAATATCCACGTCCCCTGTTAATGTCAAGGGCTAACTTGTAGTGACGTAAAAAAAACTAAATAGCCCATCAAAAAATTGCTCAAAATCATGCTAGTAGGTACCTTTCAGTACGCCCCCAGAACTACCCACAGCCTACCAAAAGCAGTATGACTGTTGTCGCAACACATGATTCACACATTAGCATACCGAATTGATTTTACCGCCAAATCCGTGGACGTTCCGATGATTTCGTCGTATTGGGTAATATTTTTTTAAATATGGATTCAAAATTTTTGCGAAATATCAATAAACGCCTTGTATTTTATTTCGTTGATTTATTTATTGTGCGTACGTATGATTCAAGAGTCAATGTGGCCAATTCTGTATAACACAATCTCTAAACTAAAATAAAATGACATCTCTACTTATATTGCTATCCCATTCATAATACTCCTTACTTAAACGGGCAGCATTTAGAGCTGTCATTTTAGTTTAGTTCATAGATTGTTCTAAACAGAATTGGCTTCGATGTTTTTTTTTTTTTTTATCCACTACAAGCTAATAGCCCTTGACTACGATCAATTGTACGATTACGATTGTTTATTTATTCTAATCAGGTACACTGTGTCCTTTTTGTAAGTATAAAACGGGATGGTGCTAATCATTTACGGTATCTTAAAAGCTACAGAGCTACGGGGATTTTAATCCTGGAAAATTACCTAAAGTGTTCTCACGGGAAATTACTATGTAATTCCGACGTGAGATGCATAACGTAGAATCCCAATATATGACCACAATCACTATTTTTAAATACTTGATAAGCTTACTCGAGAGCTTAGGCTCCCTCCCTGTAATTCTGTGTTATCATGATTATAACATGGGGCTCTTCAAAGGGCGGATAAAATTTCTCATAAGCCGGCAACGCATTGGCGGTTCCTCTGGTCACAGCTCTGGTGCTGCAAATGTTCATGGGCGGCGGTAATCACTTAACAGCACGAGACCCGCCTGCTCGTTTGCTCCCTATTTTTTTTAAACTCTATCGTACCCATAAATAATGTGCGTTTAATAAAGCAACAAACATACAAACAAATTGTCCACAATGTTAAACAAACATCACGTCATATTGCACAATACAAATAATTACTCGGCCATTCCAGTAAGGTCGGGAGTCCACAGAGGCAAGGGCGAGCGCGGGTGTGTGTATGACTATGACGTTATGACGGTACACAACCTTGGTTAAACCTACGGATCGGATTATAGAGGATAAAATCATAAAACACAGATTTTTGCACCTTTAAGATTGTATTGTATTATAAGTTTCGGACGTCAATACATGTGAACATAAATAAAAGAGAGAAAAGAGAGAAAGAGCCAAAAGGCGCAAATATGAAACTATAGAAAATAATTTCATATTTGTGCCTTTTGGTGTTGAAACCATGGGGTCGTGGGGCGAAGATGCTAGATCCTTTTTTAAGGATCTATCTTCTCGTCTCACAGAGTCCACAGGTGACCGGAGGGCTGGCAGTTACCTCGGCCAACATATAAGTTTGGCTATTCAGCGGGGTAACGCAGCCAGCGTTCTGGGCACATTGCCTCATTGCAGCGGCATAGATTATATTTTTAATTTTTAGTTTTTAGTTTTTAATTTAGATTTTAAAGATATTTTAAGAAATTGTATATATTATTATATGT
Source organism: Erebia aethiops (assembly GCA_923060345.2). Classification (NCBI taxonomy): domain Eukaryota; kingdom Metazoa; phylum Arthropoda; class Insecta; order Lepidoptera; family Nymphalidae; genus Erebia; species Erebia aethiops. The sequence continues at coordinate 3,987,160 of OV281087.1, read as the reverse complement.
TTTATTTGTAAGCATTTATCAAATAAATAAATCTATAGAACATAAATTGAATAAATAAATATTATTTTATTTTATTTATAAATATTGATTGATCGATTCATTCATTCGTGAGTATTGGTGAAACATGCATAATTAATTAATTTTAGTCCCACAAACACATTAGCCCGGTGGCCAAAATTGGAACAAATTTTTATGCCTGTTTAGTTTTTGTTTTTATTTGGTTTTTAATGTATATTGGCGACGCTGTCACCGCGTCAGTTAAGTTTCTGGGACTATAATTGGGTATTCGACAGCTGGTCAATTCAGTAACTTTTTTCCAACGTCCAAACGAGCTACAACAAAAAGAAAACGAGAAACAACTTATTACAGCAGAAGTGGTTGACAATCAGACAGACAGAAGAACAACGAAGTGATCCTACGGGTTCCTTTTTGCCTCTTGAGGTACGGAACCCTAAAAAGGTAGATACATAAAGACAGGTCGTAAATCATAGGTACGAGCTTTACATTTAACAAGCTAACCGGTCATCTCTATTAGGATTAGAGTTAAGCAATCCTCCTTATTTGACATGAGGTCACCTGTCCAATGAAGGCAGGTGTCTGTGTAAATACATCATAGCTGTCACGCATTTAGTTCAAGTATGCGAGCTAGGTACTTATACTAGCTAAAATATGTAAAAGAAAAACCTTATGAGGAAATCTGCATGCCTTAGAGGTCTCTATGATCTCAAAGTCGTGTGACAAAATAGGATTTTTATGTAATTCCGTTTATGTAATTTTTGGCTTTAGGCATCCATTATCATTTGTGAATTTGAAGTAATTTTATTCATTAATTCGAATGTTATAAGGCTCTGATAGGCCGACAGATAGACACTGAGAGAAAGGGGGATTAGTGTGAGTTTTTTTAACTATTCGATCGCTAAAGTGGTAGAGTGTTGACGTATCATAAGTGACACAAGTTGTCCTATGTGAAATAAATAAATCATTTATCATTTATCATTTAAAGTTATATCTACAATTTGTATGGCATTGTTAAATCCATCACGGTGTCCATTCAGGGCACTGGCGGTACTACGTCAATGCTGGGCTTTTTTAGTCATACTTTTGATATTTTTAGCAGTCCGGTATAATGATAAAATATTAATTGAATGAATCGTCTTGAGCTTTGGAATATCCTGCCGAGTAACATTAGACAATCCTTTAATATATTATCTTTACAGACCTTGGCCAAAATTGGAACTTGTTTTTATCTGTATAGTTTATGTTTTTAGTTTATTTTTAATATTTACTAGTGATGCTGTCACCGGGTCAGACAAGTTTGTGGGACTTATAAGAATCGTTTAAAAGGAATATTACCTTTCTAGTATGCTTTATTTTACAGAATATTTAAGTATAAATGATAAATGATTTATTTATTTCACATAGGACAACTTGTGTCACTTATGATACGTCAAGACTGTACCACCGGTTCGGAAAGATAATTCTACTGAGAAGAGAATATATATTCTTGTATGATTATGTTTGTAAGTATTTCCGAAACGTTAGTAAAATTATGTATTGTTAATAGATACTTATGTAAAGTTTAAGAAATAAGTATATTGTATACGAGTATCTCCTTGTATGTTCTTAATAAATGTTCTGTCCGGAGAAGATCCTTTCTAGTGACAAGACCGTCACGCTTGCGCACTTTAATTTCTGTAATTTTTATTAGTTATTGTATTTTTATGTTTCGTGTGGCAACTGACAATAATTTATCTAACTATCTATCTTTGTTATTGCTATTTTAATTACTGTTAATTTTTGTAGTATAGTTAGAAAAATCATAAAGCAAAATATAGTGTTAACATTGTGTGTTAATTTTGCTACCGAATTTACATAGTTGTGGTAAGTAGCGGGTTCCGGCATGACGTCGCGTCGTAGGCAGACGGTGGGCGACTCAACCTTGACTTTATTATATTTTATAATTATATGTTTTAATAAGCCTTTCTGCTTTACCTGATTGGATCCTTTCGCATTTACAATGTAGAGACAAATTTATTATATGGTAGTGATTTTTAGAAGTGTCCTTTAAAATTATTTTAACTTCCAATTTTCCAAATGATATAAACATTTCTAATAAAACTGAAGGTAAATAACGGTACCTAGAAGGTACCAATATTAAAACGGGAGGGGAAAACGGAAGCCGGAAAACCATTCCATATTCTAGCGGTTCAAATTAGGAACGATTAAGCAAATCGATTCGACTCAAGGATAATCGTCTGCGTAAGGGTGCAGACCTTGTCGATGCCTTGCGGTTTGATGATAAAAAGGTGACGGAGGAACCAGATCGAATAGTTCTTGAGCACACTCTCCGAAATATTATGCGCTGTAGAATACCGACAGACAGGCAACTTTGCGCCGATGTTCTAAGCCTCGCTTCTTGCAGTTTCGAATTGACCAGGCGCTTCGTTACCTATAAATGTCTTCACCAAGGTCGTCAAGCATACACAATTATTTTTGTCAACAAAAATATTTTTCTGTGCAACTCTGATAGCAGCCGTAATCTATGAAACAATTAAAATTTACTTAGGATGACACCTAATCAATTAGTAAGTGATATAGATAAGGTCAATCGGGGTCAACTTATCAACCGCTTGATTTATATAATCTACTCAATTATAAAAAAAATATAAAATTATACATATCTTAATTAATGTGAAAGTGTATATTATTATGCAACCGCAGATATTTAAAAACTACTCCACGGATTTGGCTGAAACTTGTAGTGGAGATAGATTATATCCTGGATTAACACATACAGGCTTCTTTGTATCCCGGAAAATCAAAGAGTTCCCGCGACTACCAAAAAGCTCAATCCACGCGGAATTTCTAGTATTTTAAAGTAAAAACTGGGGCTGTGTAATTTAAAGCTAACCATAACCACCTGTGATACAACTGACCCTTATTCATGACTTAAAAATCTATTTTCGAATCGCAAGTAAGGTTGCTTAACCTCAAGTTACGAAGTTACCTTTCGACTTTACTCATAGCACTGATGTAATGGCTTGAATCTGTTAAAATTATACTTGTCCCACTTGCGCAACCAGATATTTACCATACCTTACATACTCTATTAATTACAGTACTTCTTAGGACTTATTACAGCCTGGTACTCAATTTTTGACGACCTCCTGGCGCTGTCTCTGGCCTGGCCTTTTGAGAGGCTTCTGCTATGTTACTACCATTAACATAGACGTGCCCCCAAGTGATTTAGCTTTTACGATGCCGTGTAGAAATCGATTAGGGGTGTGGGTTTAATATATCACACACACAGGTTAGCCCGCTACCATCTTAGACTGCATCATAACTTACTTTCTATGGTAGTATGGATATAATTTCAATGGTATGTTTAGTATGAATGTATGATCTGTGGTACATTTTATTACAAGTTAGTAGTTCGTACACAACTTCTTTTGCAAAGGTTTTAAAATTTATACACGAGCTTGTAAAAAAGGTATCATAAATACAATATCATATTTTATAAATACATACTAAAGAAAATAAAATAATAATTATTAATATATAACAAAAGAAAATACTTTAGACAGCGACTAGAAATGTATGATAACTGTATCATACATTTTCTTGACGAAGAAAAACTGCTTATATGAAAAATTGAAAACTTTTATACAAATAGGTACCTGGTTGGTATCCTTTAACAAGTTAACTTGAAAAACAATGAAGATAAAACTCAAAATACTCTGCAAACATAAAACCAAAGTTCTTTCGAGCTTCGCATGGTCAAGGAACTCACATAAAAGTACAAATACGAAACAAAAGTCTTACCTTTTAAACTTATTTTTAAACAAAACTTAAACTTGCAAAGGCACCTTCACACACAAATCACAGAACACACGTCCTTATGCGCATGGACACTAAAACCACATTCCTTTGCAGCACTCATATAGAAAAAAAAAGTTCACATCCTTGGACTGGCCATATGCTAACAATCGCGTTCCTTTTTCAAATATCAATCACTATTCTAAAGCTCGATGTAAACATTGGAATGTTATAAATTATATTCGAATTAAATAAGGTTTTAATTTGAATTTGGAATATGTTCGTTTTCGTTTAAAATCGTTTCAACGACTCGCATGGCGACCGCGCGTTCGGAATTCAAGTTAGGTACTGGTTACTGAACGTGCTTTCAACCGGTTCGTTGGAGCAAAAAGGTCGTATGCAATCGATTTTTTGCCGAACGAAAATCGATTCGACGAGATGATGTCAGTACTTAAAGGATTTAAAAACTCGTTGTTGCCATAACGGGAATATTTTATGATGTGGCCGAGGCTGCGTCTGAGAGGAATCACTTATATTTAAAATCGATTTAATTCCGCCTATAATATTTGAATGTCTTTCTTCATTCTTTTATGAAGGCCCGTATTCCTATTAATAAACTTACATCTTAAGAGGCCGTGACCGATACTTGAGAGGCTGTTCTTAGGTAATGTCGGTTTAATAATACGGTGCTTAGAACCTTTTACAGTATTGGTAGGTAAGTAAAACACACCACGGAAAAAAAATTGTTAAGCGGACGAAAACTACGCGGACGAATTTGCGGGCATTAGCTAGTATCAAATACTTAGGTCTACGGTCCCTTGGAGCTGTAAAAAAATCAAGCTTCTAAGTCCACGCAATCAAAAGATAAGGCCGTTTATGTCACATATTTTGACACTCGCCCATGAATCAAAACCTATAAGTTTGGCAGAAAGCAAGGTCTCACAGCAAATTTGACTCAGCACAAGTATAGGAAAAACTCCGGAAATCGTTAATTAGGGTACCGTTCTCATAGGGTGTCGAATCGTTGACAGGCGCTACCAGCTTAGCGACACATGTAAGTCAGTTATTTCTTAGCTGATTAGGTGTTTTTATGACATCTTTCTGGTTATTTACTAACATTATTTATATTGTGTGGTGGTCGCGCTTGACTGGTTTTTTATTTAAAGTTTTGAAATCTTCCATCCAAAATTTGCATTCCATTTCAAATTGCATTTGAATTATATTTTTTTCTAACTAGTGGATAGTGGATACCAGTATCTTTGTCCACGTTTGTGTTTTCCTGAATTTGATTTTTTAATTTTTTTTTCGATATTAAAAGGTAACCTACATCCGTCTCCAGAATGCTAGCTATCTTAGCGTTTAAAAATATCATTATCGCTTCAATTGCATCTGTTGAGAAAATGTTTTTTTTTTTTTTTTTATCCACCACAAGCTAGCCCTTGACTACGATCTCACCTGATGGTAAGTGATGATGCAGTCTAAGATGGTAGCGGGCTAACATGTTAGGGGCATGGCAGTTATATTAAACCCATACCCCTTCGGTTTCTACACGGCATCGTACCGGAACGCTAAATCGCTTGGCGGCACGTCTTTGCCGGTAGGGTGGTAACTAGCCACGGCCGAAGCCTCCCACCAGGCCAGACCAGGGAAAATTCAGAAATTATAAATTCCCAAATTGACCCTGCCGGGGATCGAACCCGGGACCTCCGCACGTTAAGGCAACAGCGCTACACACTGCGCCACGGAGGTCGTCAAAAAAAGATAAAAATAAAGAGAAAAAGATGTTGACAGGTTGATAAACAGATATGTGTCTGTCTATCTGTCTATCACACAGACATACTTTCGCACTTGTAACATTTGTATGAAAATATTTATAATATGGATAAGACCGTTCTATCATAACATTTACAGTTCATATTTATTACTGTCGAGTCCAGTTAGATAATGTTTGACCCAAATTGACTCCATTAGTGAAGGTTGATAAACTCTAATCTTGTTTAATGCATTTAGGTACAATTGTATACCATTAGAGCCTTATTTATCATATGTTATTTGTATACTTACCTACTAATTTCAATTATCCACGATGTGATTTTTGTATGTTACTTTTAACTCTTATTGGTAAGCTCTAAAAATTACAGCTAAAGAGATAAAAATAGTCTGAATGTTTTAATCGCAATTGACCCGCATAAGTTGAGTGGTTACAACACATGACATCACCGTATGACGCAAGTTCGTGTCCCGTCGAGTAATTAATTTACCTAATTAGTACAACAAGATGTCTACTGTACCAGCTATAACCCTATATAATATGTATGTCGCTGCTAAATCGTACAACTCGCCGTATTATAAAACGGCGCCTTTTTGTAATACGGCGGCGGCGGCTCGTCGTTCAGTCTGATTGTCATTGCGATACGTTCTACAATCCATCCATCCATCAGCCTGTATGCATCCACTGCTGGCCTTTTCGAGAGCGCACCACCAAAAGCTTTTTTCAGGAGCATCATATGACCACAGAAGATCACTCTATGATGATTATATTTGCCTCTAACAAAATAACTTTGATTGTCAGCTGATCTATACTGAGCAAATTCTAACTACTATATTTATTTCATTAGTTGGCCGTGGTGTCGTTAACAAAAATTTAGATAGATAGATAAATTCTTTATTGCTACACAAGACATAAGGTATCCTTTAAGGTAGGAGCGGGATAGTGCAACAATATAGACAGCTATAATAATATACTACATAAACTTTACATACTAATAATACATAAATAATTTAATGTTTGTATTAAATATGTATTTTACCAGTTTTGAGAATACTCATTAATTAATACTGATCATAATAATATATCAGGCTGTATGCAAACCTTGAAGGCTTTTTGCATTGAATACATTATATTAAGATATATTTTTACTTCTGGAAAATCTGGTTCTACTTAAAATATCACGATATATAATATAACGCATTTAATTTCATATGAAACTCTGCTCTATGCAATAGTTTTACAGGTTTAAATTGATTAATCAACTTTATACTTAAGACGTTCTTTAAATATTTCATTACATAAAAGAACAAATCAATATTATGCTAAATGAGTTTAAAGTAAAATGCTACATGTATGTTTCATAATAGAGTTCAAAATTGTAAGAAAATCTTTCCTCATCCTTAAGACATTGTGTTAATTAAAGTTGAGAAAAAAAAGACAAATACGATTAATGCAAAGAATGCCGCGGTTTATGCCACACTCGCTTGATTTATTCATGGTTTTCTATCTGCGACGTATTCCTCATTTCAAGAGTGTTGACCCCTTTATACTTGAATTACAGGATGAAACTTCGACTTTGTTCGCGTGGTTTTTGGCTTTTGAAAAAAACTAGGTATATCAAATAACAGTCAATAACATTGGAAGTTACATAGTTAGCAGTAACAATGCACTAGCAGTTACTGATTGATAAAGTTACACTTTAAAGATTCCTTTTACTAGAAAGTCTTTGTCCCCGTAGATTTAGGTTTTTCTCTACGAACTATTTTTTACTTGTAATACACGGCATTTTGTGCATAAACGAAAAATTAGCTGACAACGACAAAATCTCCCTCTCTCTCGTCGCGAGATATCTCGTTGTGCGCATGCTACGCCTACGGAAATCTAAAAATTAATATCGAATGATGAGTGGGAAATAAACCGTCGCGTCTTCCAGGAATAACTTTGCCCTTGCGGATAGCTTTCTGGAAAACCGACGCAACCAGTCCGGCGTGTTTGCCAGACATGATACAAGTTGCGAAGCATACTTATGCATATAATAAAACTAGATAATGCCCGCGACTGTTCGCGTGGATTAAGGTTTATTAGATTCCTGTATGAACTCTTTCTTTATCGGGATGAAAATAACTATGTCCTTCTCCGTGATGTAACCTACCTCTAAATTGAATTTCATCAAAATCAGTTGAAAAGATGGGACGTGAAGACTAAGCAGGCAGACAGACAAACTTTCAACTTTATAATTCTAAGATATGTGTGTTCGCTCGTTTTTATGCGCCCGCTGAAAATAGAGACAAGAATTTGTATGGTTGATGCTACACTTATTGTAAAAAAGGTTTCTTACATAAAATAATCAAAATACTAGGTTAAAAATAGAGTCACATTGTAACGCATGCAGTTTTATTTTAACACTAGACGTAGAAACTGTTTGATTTTCCTACATAGCCGGATTCTTTCTCTGAGATGCCAGAGACTATGTTGCATGCAACCTATCTCTGTACAATATTTTGTCAAAATCGGTTGAACTGCTGGGTGAAAGCATAGCGAATAGGCAGACAGATAGACAGATGGACAGACAGACAGACATACTTTCACATCTATAATACGGATGGATATCGCAAAACAATGGTCATAATCCGCCTGAACTGTATAAAAGAGTTCAACGCGATGTCAGCTGCGAGCTCAAGAATAAGAAACTTTTTATGAGGAGGAAAAGAAGGTTTTTTTAGAAAAGGAAATATTGAAAACAAAAATTATTAGGTATATTGAAAATGATAATGAAAAAATATGATTATCAATTGATTGTAGCTGAGGTAAGGTGTATAAAAGGGTTTAAATGCAAGAAGTTATTGTATTTTGCATTATTATTGGGTCACATGGGTGTAGAAAATCTCGAAAATGTATTCTCATTTGAGAAAATGTAAAATGTATTTTTATAGGCTGATTTGAAAATTGCCAAATAATATCGTTTAGGTAACTTAGTTAATGTTCAGGAAATAAGTCATTTCAGCCATCTATGGATTAAAAAATCGACTCTACATGTATTTATCACCATTTCGATGTTCCGATAAAATCAAACAAATAAAACTATTAGGTAAATATACTTATGAAGTACCTACAATTAAAAAAATATAGTATCGCCATCTATTGTTGACTTCGATAAAATTGACCTAGCATCGATCTAACGTAAAAGGCATTGCGTTGTTACATTCACACACCTTCAATATGTAGCAGTTTTTTGGTTTTTCAATAGATGGCGCTCTTAATCGAAAAGTTTTAATTATTTTCTAAAATATACTAGCTGATGCCTGCTTTGAATAAGTTTTTTTATATTCCCACGGGATGCTTAATTTTCCGGGATAAAATTAGCCTATGCCACTCTACAGGTCCTTAACTATACCTACCCACGCAAAAAATCACGTCGATCCATTGATTTGTTGCGGCATGATTGAAGGACATACCAACAAACAAACACACTTTCGCATTTATAACATTTGATTATTTTCATTTCATTTCCCACCTCTATGAATTTTCCAAACAATTTTTTTTTTTCGAGTGGAGTATACAGCGAAGGTCCTACTGACCATTATAATAATATTATCATGGAATGCGAGAACTAGGCATAGCAGATAATTTTTTATGGCCCGAAATGTTATGATGAATAAAACACCTTTTATAAAACTAAAATTTTATTAGACGTATTAAAGACACATTTTACAAAAAAACAATAATAAATAAGTATTTATAAAGCAAATTAAATCTAGCTAGACCACATAGTCTCCAATCCTAATTTAGGATTTCATATAATATTATTAATTAATGACAAAGTTAAAAGATATGGTAAAAATACGATGAAAATATTATTAGGTATCTATTATTTTAATATTGAGTCTAATTCTATAAACATTCAGTAAATAATTGTGAAATTTACACTAATTTCAAATACATAAAAATAGTATTATTATATATTATTATATATTACGTAATTAATTATAATACTAAATCAATATAATATAGCACCTCATTTTATTTACAAAAACTTTATCGATGTGACGACCCAATTTTTACAAAGAAAAAAATGATTTATTAATATTTTTTCTATATTTTTACGTTTCCCTATCATTATCACAGAAGGTAAAAATATTATTTACCTGTTCTAGCGGGTAATTTTCGCTAATAAATTAAAAATCACCTTATATACAAATAAAAAGCAAATATTAAAAAATAAAAATAAAAAATTATAACTACTAAAATCATAATTTAAAAATCGTAGGGCAGGGAAATATAACTTATGTACACATACTTATATTACCAATACAAGCAACGAAAGATTTTATTAAAAGTGTAAACTCGGGTTAAATTGTGTTCTTGTATGTATCCAAAAGACTAAAATCTTATGAGGATGTTTCACCTGTGGTACCCCATTACACCATAATATATAATTCCTTTATGTATTCATGTACCTAAACTTCAGCTTTCTATCTATATCAGATAAAGGTATTTTTCAGTAATAAACCTATTTATTTTTTAATAATTAAAAGTCTAAGAATATATTTTACAAAAATGAGCTAAGGTAATTGACAATGACACAATGTAACCATTTTTACCTGTGATATTTATAATTAATTAATTATTAAATTAATTATCCTACGTAGTGACAAGCTTGTCAATCCAAGGCACAAATTTTTGTATGTTAGTATAAACCCCGGGCAAATGTTCCCTACCACAGCCGATGCCCCACGAGACTAGTCCTATGAGAGTGCTTCGTCCATGGTATTTCAGTGTTAGAGGACCTCCAGAATCGCCTTGACAGGAGTCTCGACCACCCTGGAAATGATGAGTTATGTTAATCAACTAAAGCGTATTTTAAGCTGAAAAATGTAGGCTTTCTACAGCTGTTTTCTGTGTTACAGAAAATATTCCATTACATTTACAACAAAATAAGTAGGTATCACCATCTTACAAGTTAAGTTTGTGTTAAATCATGTTGAACATATAAGGTGATTTATTTATTTATTTTTATTTTTTCTGTACACAAAATCTCACAAAACACAGAAAACAAGTGGACAAAGGTAAAACTTATTTCTTTAAATTTCTTCCAGCTTTCCTTGAAAGTAGGTAAGGTTAAGTTATTATTGTTAAGTGGTACCAAAATAACACTTTTACATTTGATTTTGAGGAAAACTTAATACTAATTTTTTCTGTGTTTCTTGTTCGAATAACAGGTAATTTTCGTTAACTTGTTTATTGTTTTGTACAAAGGGGACCTCTGTACAAAAGTTCAGCTTTCTAGATCAAAGTGCAAAATAGCATTGCTGAGTCAGTTAGTTAGCTAGTGAGAAAATAAGGACTTGTTCGACATGATTTGTTTACTGTTGGGTATAAGAATTATTTTCTGTAAGTGAGTTAATTAATAAATATTACCTCTTTGTACCCAGCACAAAGGAACACGTCATGTATGGTCTCCCTTCGACCCGCAGCTCTGAACCAACGTTGACAACGCTCATTCGGTATAACCTCAACATCCACCTCCTGTAACCAAGAATTTAATAATTTTCAGATGATTTAATTACATTTTTAAATATTTGTATTCTCCAAATTATCAAAAAAATGTTGCAATAATTTATACCTTTGGGTTTGCTTCCAATAACAAATAAAATGCACCTAGTATACTTTTTTAACCACGGGAAACTTTGTGGAGGGGTTCAAATTGAAAGTTTTAATTTTATAGTAAACAAAACATTTCTTTCTTCACTTTTCAGAATTTAGTTCATCCGGCCGTTGAATAGCCCCTTAAGGCAGTTTGGTAAAGGTTATCTTTTTATTTATTTAGTCAATTTATTTTTAATCAGGTAATTGTTTTGAGTCATTTAATTGCATCGCTTAATATTTTATGCAGCGTTTTACATTTAGTATTTCAAAAGTATTTATTGTAATTTACCTGTAGTACTGAAGGCACAGTGCTCTGTCCGTGTCTCGTCCGCCCCCAGCCTGCAACGGTTGCCATTTTCCCAACCAGTTTCATTTGCTTTTGCGGCAGGCACACCTGAAAATTATAACATTACACATTTGTAGAAAAATAATAATTTATTCTTAATTAATATACTTGTTTCAAGATCGACTATAAAATAATTATAATTGTATCATGTTGCTTGTTCACTAATCAGAATATTCATGAACTATTCTGAATTAAGAGTAAACGGGAGGGCGGTTTCCCCATACAATCGTATTTATTTGTTTTCTCCGTGGACAATTACAATAGAGAAATTATTTTTACACCATTAAAATATGTGTCCGTGCCATGTCCCTATATTTTTTTTTCAATAAATTAATAATTTTAAGAACAAGGAACCTTCAAAAATGGCAATAATGGCTCAGCTTTCGCGCCATCATCCACAAACAAAGACATCTATAATCAAAAAAAGAAAAACATACCAACATAGCCCGAGTCCTTCTTAAATAACTCATGAAAAGAAACGGCTTTACGTACTCTCCAAGGCACGGGGGGTGAACCACCAAACTTCGGGCCAGTACTGAGAATTTATTGTCAGAAAATCCCAATACTTAATAATATATCAAAAAAATTAAGCAAGCCAATTATAAACATCGAAAACATGGAAACTAGATGTCGCTCTACGGAGGTAAATTACGCAGGCTGCAAGCTTTTGATAGCTCCAGATGCAATAATTAGTTTAGATGGTCTCTTAGACTTTAGACAGAGATCTATAGAGAGAACTTTGACTTTGCTCAGACTTAGGACATGGTTAAAACGAGACAGATTTATGCTACTCACATAAGTCCATCTCATTTTAACTCTAAGTTAAGCCTGAGTAAAATCAAAGTACACACTTTAGATCTCAGCATTAGTTTATAGAGTATAATAGTTAATTAATAACAATTAAAAACTTACCGGTAGTATATGTTGCTTGAACACAACTTCTCTGTCGAGTTGCACTAACGCCACGTCGTTCCTAAAGTCGGAGGGCTCGTAGGAGGGATGCACCTCTTTGCGTTGCACCGCATACTCTTCGTGGGAGTACCTCTCGCCGGCATCTCTTACGTCCCATTCGCCTAGACGCACTCGGAGCTGGGAGTTGGGTGTGCTGTAAATAAAAGTATTAAAATGCTATAAACACGTGAACATAATATATTTTTTTTATTAAAAACTAGATAACGCTTTGCCACCTTCTCCCGGATTAGTATAGTATGTTTAGGACCCTGTTGTCGGTTCAGCTTCGGGACGTTTCAGTTGCATCTAATACGTCTTGGGACTCTGAGACGCCTCATTCTAGACGCGGACTGTGCCGCTGGTTGTTTAGTGGGTATTCTGCATCATCTGTGAGTCCCGCATCTTGTGCGGTATGCGTAAATGCATTTTTCCAGCAATTAAAAAAAAATGATGCCCACGACTTCGTCCGCGTGGATTGAGGTTTTTTGGTTATCGCGGGAACTTTTTAATTTTCCAGGATAAAAATAGGGAATAGGCTACTTGCCTATGTGTTATTCCAGACTATAATCAATCTCTGTGCCAAATTTCATCCAGATCCATTCAGCCGTACTGGCGTGATTAAGTAACAAAAATCCATCCAAACTTTCGCATTTATTGACCGAGCGAAGCGAAGGTCTCTGAGTCTACTTGGGTGAATTGGCACTTGTCCGTCCGTCCGTCCGTCCGTCCGTCCGTCTGTCAGAGCATTATAACTTCTGAATTACTGAACGCAATTACTTCAGCTTTAAATATAATATGTAAACCAATGGCCTCCCGCCGAATATGGCTTAAAAAATAATAAAAATCTTTATTTCAGGGGGGCTCTCATAGAAGCGAATGCGAAGTAAAATATTTTTTATAAAGTTACATAGGGTTGCGGTATATCATTTTAAAGATAATTAGGAATAGAGTCCAAAAATATTTTTTTTTAAATTTTTCCCCCAAAATTGACGAAATGGGGGGCTTTCAAAGTGGTGATTTTCTAACGTCGAAAGATGACCTCAGAACTCTAAATTTTCTGAAAGGATGAGCCTGAAACTTGATCAATTATTTCAATTATATCCTGTACTTGAACAACAAATACTAAAATTAGATAAATATTGTAAGGAAACGGAATTATTTAATTTTTAATGAGCTTCAGTATTTTTAACAGAACTTCACATTTATGTCAATAGATGGCGCCGCGAGGTCTTTGTTCGGGGCGAACCACTAGTAATATTAGATATTAGTATAAATGATGAATAATAAAAGATATACATACGTAGCAACACAATGCGCAGCGGTGACCACCCATCTGTCGGATATCAACGCTCCTCCGCACGCCAACTTCTTGCTAAGGAATCCTGATTTGATGAGAGCAGCCTGCCATGGATGGGAACCGAACCCGGTGGAATGACCACCGACTATGCGGTTGGATCGTGTGTAGTGTTCTCCACAACCTGAAAATTTTTCGGAAGTAATGGTTAAATTAGATGTTGTAGTTTTATTACCAAATTATTTAAAATTGATATCAAAAGTATATAGAAACACAATACGAAAACTATATGCTGGTTACGTACCTAATATGAAACGTGTTGGTGTTTTTGAAATAAATTATTATAATATTTTGGTACAGAACAGAATCAAACTCGAACTCAAAAATGGGGTACGCCTAGTTTCGACTATACTACCAGTTCGGAAAGCAAATTCTATTGATTTTGATTCAGAGAAACTCTGCAGCAGTTGCTTTTTCATGTCCTACGTTGATATATTGTATCAAGATAGCAAATGACACAACAAACTATCAATTATTTTCTCAGGTGGCAATGAAATGAAAATATGTTTTATATATAGGACAAATATTGTGTCACAACTTGACTCGACCACAGGTTCGGAAATTATCATCAAGTATCAATCAGTATTTCAGTGTTAATTAAGAAACATTGATTGTTTTGAAGTTGTATTGAAATCAAGCAGTAAAAGTTAAAGGGGTAAAGTGAGGTTTTTGTAATAATCAAAACTTTTGATGGCACCAAAACAATAAAAGGATTACTTAATAAAGTACTACATATATTAATTGAATGTGACGTGAAAGTCACTTTCAATTATTAAGGACAGTTACTTTTTTAAAAGATAAGACTATAAAAATCGTAATAATAATATTATATAAGTAATTTTGCCAAAATGTCTTATATTGAAAACTAATTAAAACTTTCGTGTAATGTGATATTGATGTTGATTCTGTCGTTAACAATCTCTTTTTATACCAACTTAATTCTCCAGTCTAGATTTTGTGACTTAATTTTTCGCAAGGAACATTATCATAGTGAGCGAGCATTACCCGTTGTCTTAGGTGAGCGACGAAATCTATCAGACGCGATACGACAATCTACGCGACATCGCACGTTGGCTACGTGAGGGGTAGTGTCGTATCGAGTCACGTTGTCGCGTTTGTCGCTGACGTAGGGCACAGCAATAATTTATTAATCTGTTATTTATTAGTTTAGTTTAAAATAGTGCACAACAAGAATTAGCATCATTATTTAATATGATTTTGCTCACACTAGCTACTATTAGCATACTACTATTTGCTAGCGCTATATTTTCCATATTACAAAATACATAACATGCTTATTTTTAGAGCATTGTAGTGTTCAAAATACTTAAGCTACTACAATATAGCATAACATGCTTTATTTTAGAGCACTCTAGTAGGTGCAAAATAGCCTCATTCACGCTTTGTTGTGAGAAAAGCCGTACAAAAAAGCGTGTGCTACAAACAAACAGAAAGGTGCATGATGATTATGGAAACGCTGTGCGGTAGATAAAAGCAGGAAGGACAAACGGACCAAAACAACAGTTTAGAGGACACTCAAGAACAAAAAACCCTAATTAAAAAAAATTAAATCGGTTGAATTTTGAATTGAATTTTCAAACCCATCCGAGAACTTAATGAAACTGTTTAAACTAAACGAACTTATAAATATATTTATATTACACGATTAATAATATAAAACGGAAAAGATAATACAAGGAATTCTCAAAAAAAATATTAGAAAATATAAACGTTGAGAAAAACTATATATATATATATTGCAAGACTATTTCATAGTCGTATTAAACGAACAATGCAGAGTACATAAAACCGATAGATATTATCTTTTATTGTACTCAGAAGATCTGGGGTAATAAAAACATTTGCTCTGCTAATGACTTTAAAAACCCTTAAAAGGATTTATTTTAAAATTTTCTTTATTTCAGAATTCTAAAAACCCATGATTAACATGTCTTTAGATCATTAGTTAGTTGTTTTTTACAAATTCCTATAGTACGCGCGTGAATTGAATGCAGAGCTTATGTATACATAAGCTCTGCATTCAACTCACGCGCGAACTATAAGTATCTGACCTAGTTCTTGAGTGTCCTGAAGAAGAGAAACAAAATACTACCCGAACAACAAAATACTAAGTAGGTACCCGATTTACAAAATGCGTCTCACCCGGAAAACTAGGCCTCTGCGGCTTATGACTTGTCGTGTGTACGGGAACATAATCATCACTCCCTTCCGGCTTGTTAACCCCTACGTTATCCGTGTAAAAATCATCAGGCATGTGTGTTGTACTCTCGTGGTAAGACGGTTTGACGTGGTAAAAGTTGTTCTGATTGTAATTTGTGCTCCAATCCGGTTTGGGGTGGTTCGAACCGGTTTGATCCGGATGGAACTGGTTTGTGGGCGGTTTCGGGCGGTTGTAGTGCGGTTTCGGGCGGTTTGTTTCGGTGTAGATGATAATCGGGTCGTCGTATGCAGTGTTTGTTTGGTAGTCGAATGTTTCGTGTGGCAGTGAGCCGATCAGTTCGATAAGGTCACCTGTTGTGGGATTCGTTATTATACAAAGTGTCTTTTATACAGCTAAGTAACTAACGGCCGAATATGGAAACGGGTCTTTCCTGCTTTAATGTACGTTTCAGTATTCGGTCATTACACCAATGTCTTTGATTTTGAAATCCTGGGGGTTTACTATCATCGCTTAGAGCAGTTTTATTTTAATATTGTTGACACCTTGTTTCATAATTATAATCCTTATTTTAGGAACGTCAAGGCACGTGACGTCTGTTATTTTGAGTAATATTGCTTAAGTATTGCTTTAAGCGTAGGCAGTATGGCCCCTGAAAGGAAAAGTTTACCAATACTTTCTAGGTACCTTATACTATTAAATAAAGAAAATGTTTCTTTTCACAGTTGGATGATATTTATATTGTGGTAATTACCCAACTCCACCAGAACGAGGGTAAATTTTTTAAGAGTCTAACTACTTTGATCTACTTACCAACCTTTTTTTGTAAGAAATAAAAAGTTTACGTTACCTACTTGGCTAATATGCATGATGATATAGTGCTTTTTACATGATATTACAATACCTACATGTATAGAATTCACACGACCTACTTGCGGTAGGGTATATTAATTAATATAAATCATGAAATTAACAGAACAATGATACATTAAATCTATAATTTAGTACTAGCTGATGCCCGCGACTGCGTCCGCGTGGATTGAGGTTTTTGGTTCCCGCGGGAACCCGGAATTTTCCGGGATAAAAAGTAGGCTATGTGTTATTTCAGACTATAATCTATCTCTGTGCCAGATTTCATCCAAATCCGTTCAGCCGTTGTGGCGTATTTGAGTAACAAAAACCATCCATTCCATACATCCATCCAAACTTTTGCATTTATAATATTAGTATAGATTTAATTGGCATACTCCTAGATATGTAAATTTTTAAACACAACTGCCTCGTTGGTCTAGCCTGGAGTTAGTGAGTCGGTGGTGTTTCTCACACGTGCCTCGCACGCAGAGCACGTTAAACGGTCAGTCCCGGTTATTATCACTAAAATGTTAGTAAAGCCCGCCAGCCCGCATTAGAGTAGCGTGGTGGGTCTAAGCTCCAATTCCCTCCTATGAGAGCGGAGGCCTGTGCCAAGCAGTGGGACGTTAATGGGCTGTAGTGTTAGGGTTATAAGCCATCTCCATTCCAAATACTAGCTCAACCGCTTCAGACTGTGTGGCATGAAGTAGTAACAAACATCCAAACATTTAAACTTAGAAATCCCAATACAAAGGATGCCGAATACCAGGCTGTTGTCATACGTCATAACCATTTATTTATTAAAAATCTTATTTTGAATTATAATTTCACATAAATCTTTAATCAAAAGTGATTGGGTGCTTAAAGGTTAATTAAAAAAATAAATTGTATTGTTTTGAAATAAATGGAAGCGTTTTAAGTATAACGCAAAATATAAATATGCGTTATTTATAGCATGGAAGCAATATGTTAAAACATTTTGGCCTATGGACAGGGATGTTCCGTTACTATCGATATTCTTCTATTTCAAAAATGAGTAGTACACAAATCGTTTGGTCATAATATTAGTAAAATAAGTACTTTATAGGTATAAGTTACAATGTTAACAAGGTTCGATTCAGAACCAATGGAGCATAAATAGAAAGCAAAACAAAGCTAATTGATTTGCTGGTACAATTAATCAATTATATTATCAAATTGTTATTAATTGGATAATTTCAAAAGGCCATTGTATTAACATTGCAATCAAAGCTCGGAATTAGCTTCCTGAACTGTTTTTTTTAATTCACTACAAGTTATCCCTTTACTGCGATCTCACCTGATGATAAGTGATGATGCAGTCTAAGACGGTAGCGGGCTAACCTGTTAGGGGCCTGGCAGTTATATCAAACCCCTAATCGATTGAAAATCACTAAATCGATTGGCGGCACGTCTTTGCCAGGTAAAACATGCATTATTGCATTCAAGAATGCATCCATACTAATATTATAAATACGAAAGTGTGTCTGTCTGTCTGTCCGTCTGTCTGCTACGCTTTCACGGCCCATCTGTTCAACCGATTTTGATGAAATTAGGTACAGTACAGGGATAGGTTGTACCCCGGGAAGGACATAGGAAAATTAAGGAGTTCTTTCTTATTATCCACGTAGACGAAGTCGCGGCATCATCTAGTTTAGTTATATATAAAGATACAATGTATGCAACATTTATATCACGAGTTGTATAATCGAATTAATACACAATCATGCCTCGCACCACATTCCTGAACGAAATAAAACGGATCTTACAATCGAAATTTGTATAAGTACTCGCATAACTAATAATTACGTATGTATAATGAATACAGGAAACGTTCACGATGATACAATCATTATGTTCATTTACGCCTGTCATACATTTTAGATGATTTAATAGTTAAAATGATGAATGAGTTAATACTTAATACCTCATTAGAGCTATTCAAATGGAAATTGTAGGAGTTTTGACGTAATAGATTTCTCTTTTCGAATAATCTCAAGGTACAATCGTGTCTAGATGCAAGGTATTAAATTACTAGATGAGGCCCGCGACGTCGTCCAATTGGATAAGGTTTTTTTTATCACGCGAGAGCTCCTTAATGTTCCGGGATACAAAATAGCCTGTCTTTCCTCGATGGGCAACCTATAGATACAAAAATTTCGACAATATCAGTTGAACCACCACTACAGCCTATTAACGTCCCACTGCTGGGCACAGGCCTCCACTCTCATAGGAGAGAAAGGAATTAGAGCTTAGACCCACCACGCTGCTCCAATGCGGGTTGGCGGGCTTTAACGACTATTATCATGTTAGTGATAATAACCGGGACCGACGGCTTAACGTGCTCTCCGAGGCACGGGGGTGAAACACCGCCAACTTCCAACTCCGGGCTGGCACTGAGAATTTCTTAATTGAAAAACCCAGTACCTAACAATTTTATGCCCGACCGGGAATCGAATCCAGGACCTCGTGATCCGCAGTCAACTATGCTAACCGCTAGACCAACGAGGAAGTTGAACAGATAGGTTTAATATAACTGCTATAAGCTCAACAGGTTAACCCGCTACCATTTTAGACTGCATCATCACTTACCATCGGGTGAGATTGCAGTCAAGGGCTAACTTGTACTGGCGTAAAACAATGTAAAAAAAATGTTTTTTATAGAACTACTAGATGATGCCTGAGACTTCACCTACGTGGATTAAAGTTATTTTTTTTTAATTTCTCGTAATCTCTTTGATCTTCCGGCATAAAAAATCCTGTTTTTGATCTTAATTGATTGTGATAATGAAAAGCTAAAACTGCTTGATTGATTGATTGATTATAAAACGGCATGGATTTTACTCCCTCCAGCTATGGTTTGGACTGCAGTTACTTGTAACTTAATAATGATTTATTTTTTGTAAAGAGATTCTTTCTGGCTCTTCAAGGTAGAAATTTTATACCGAACCAGCGACGACGGCGACGGCGATTCACTCCGCGACGATTCAAAATCACTAATTGAAAAAGTTTTTTTTTGAATAAAAAACATTTGTAATTTGAATTTTGAATTGAACCCCGGCGCTGAACCTCCGAAATAAGAAGTCAATGAAAAGGCTATGACTGCTTCCCGTTTTAGGTAATACGTATGTATTACAAAATTACAGCTTAGTACACTCTGAGACAAGCTTCTCAATGCGTGTGGCGTAATTCGTAACTAACAGAATCCACCCAGTGTTGATTCTAAAATGTTGATATTTTTATAGACAGTGACGCCTAAGCCACACGCAAAGATAACTTTGCCAAGCTGTTTATGTGATTATAGTAACATATAACCCGTAATTGTTCAAATAATTGCATGTATCAGTCAACTTTCAAAGTCTCGGATGGTCTACCCCGGATGTGCAATTAAGGTTTTTTTTCATGTCGTTTAACCATTGTGTTAACGCTCCACTAGTTGAACTCCATACTTTCACTGCGTTTCTCTCAATTTGAGATTTAACATTGGCATTAGGTAATTTTGTTCCTAATCGCTTTCTCGTGGTTAATTTGCTATCTTATGGCTGTCTCGTTTTGTTGCTAATCGAGCATAAACTTATGTAGTCGCCACTCGCCAGGTACCTACTGTAATAACGTACAACCATAATTACGTAGTACTCTCTCTGTGTCGGATCTCCCATTATTGAGGGTCGTGACCCTATTCTATTAATCACATAATGGAAGGGGTTTTCTTGGGACAACAATGCGGTGGGTCCCCAGGTCCTTACGCATAAATTCCGCATAATTACGTAGTAATGACTACTAATTAGTAATTACAATAGAATATTACCCTTGATGCAATTTATGAAATTTGGAGCACATATGTAACTCGCAAGAATCAATATAAGAGCCCAATATGACTTTTATATCTCATTTAATATACAAATTTGAAATTTGTTTGTGTGAAAATAGTTTTTGAGATATTAGGGGGTCAAAAGTGGCTCCAAATGGTTAATGTAATATTATACACACGGTGCTGCTCGCCCGTTCTGTTAGCTTGAACTTGGCTGTTAACATTCTATTGGTTAACTTTTGACTTCTAGTCGTAGGTCTGAGCTTGTACCGCTATTACCTATTCTGTGGTTGTACGAACCTCTAAATTTTCGAAGTAATGTGCGTTTTGAGTAACTAAATATCACTTGTTTTATAGTAAAGAAAAACGTCGCTATGAAACCTATATTATGTCTAAGAGCTTTCCATAATGTTTTAAAGGTGTTTGAAAACTACCAATACGCACTTGGCCAGCGTGGTGGACTATGGCCAAACCCTCTCAATCTGAGAGGAGAAAATCAAATAATTCCCAAAGGGTTTTAAAAAAAAACCTTTATCCACGCGGACGAAGTCGCGGGCATCGTCAAGTCATAAGTTAGATCTCCTTTACTTCTTAATTTTAATCCTGACATTTGGATGCAAATACCAAATACCTGATTTAATAATCTGTAAATGAAAAATTCCCAGAAAATAGTCTAAAATGAGTACATTAATTTAGTTTAATTTTACCTAATTAAGATTTTAATGTATTTCATAGTTTTAATTTGATGTTTTTGTTATTAGGATTTAAAAAGTATTATTTTGAATTTGAGTTACCATTTTTAATCTACTTGAGAACTAAAATACATACCTATTTTGCTCTATTTAATGAGTACGTAACTATTATTTTACTGAATAGTAAGTAGTACAAAAGGCACCTAAAAGAAGCTATATTATAAAGTTATCTAAAAAAATATGCAAATTAAATTCTCAATATAATCATTCGTTCTCATTTTAACAAAGACCCGTTTTTGGTTAGTTACATAACTTGCAAAAACCGGGTCGTCAGTTCGAATCCGTGTTGCATAATTAAACAATTGCTTTTTGCGAGAAAGTGCAAAGTCATAATAACACATTACGAAATCGGATGAACAAGAAAATTGGGCGAATATAAATTATCTATACAGTTCCGGAATTAAGTGATTCATTAATTTGTAGTATAATTCGAATAATTGGCGCGTGAACTTGATAGGTCAGTGGTACAAGCTGTGAACTAAAGCGTGTATTTAAACTTTTTTGAATATTCAGGGGCCTTATTATGTACTAAGTGATGCTGCGATTTCATCCTCGTGGATTTAGGTTTTTGAAACTCCCGTGGGAACTCTTTGATTTGCCGGAATAAATAAGAGTCTATGCTGACCTATCCTTCCCTGGAAATGGGACATATCATATAGCCTATCTCTTTCCTGATGGTTAGCAAACAGACAGAAAGACAGAGACAGATACATTTTCACACATTACTATAGTCCCACAAACTTATCTGACCCGGTGACAGCGTCGCTAGTATCTATCTATACTAATATTATAAATGCGAAAGTTTGGATGGATGGATGTATGGATGGATGTTTGTTACTAAATCACGGCACAACGGCTGAACCCAGGACCTCCCACGTTAAGGCAACAGCGCTCAACACTGCGCCAGGCAGGTCGTCAAAACCTACAACTTGTACTTGTATTCTATCTAGATAGAAGTTATTTATATTTTATATCATTCTATTTCATTCTCTCGCAGGCTAAATCCTATTATGAAAATGTTTGTCACTTTTTAGTTTCATCGAATTTTCAAATCACCACGATTCTTTCACTTTTTTCACAGAAGTTTCACTTAAATAAACTATTCGGAGATCGCTCCGCCCCGCTTCAGTAGATCCTCAGCCTTACTCTCGTCCCGCTCTTAACTTGTACCATACAAGAATGTGAGAGAGAGTCTATTGTCTTCATACATAACTGGGTTTCGTAACCCAATGTCTCATGAATAAACATTGCAAACCTATTGTTTCGGCGCGCAATATAATAATTTGGGTCAATTTTGAAATATTTCGCCTTTTGGTCACAGAAATTATGTCTAGAACATTATTTGGAAATTCTTTGTGATGATATTTTGATGATTTTGCGTTTAAATTAAATGATGTATTGTGTCAAGTAAATGTTGCCTCAAAACGCTACTAAGTATTACTCAAACTCAAACTTCAAGTTTATTTCCATGGATATATTAAAACTGCTCGAAAGTTTACTGCTCGTAAGTAAGAAACTTGTGAAGTATGTCCATATGTCTGTTATGTTTTCGGTTACCTTTGTTTTACTAATAATGTCCTCCCGACCGAATTTCGGCCACGGCGGCCAATATCCAGAGAGATTAGCCATCTGCGCGGGAGATATTATAGTGCACAAGTGTATGCGCAAACACAGGTGCATTCTCTGTTCCTTTACTCTCATAGCTCAATGGGACGGAAAATCCGACAAGACCAGAGAGAGATCAGGCGCAGGACCGGCGGCTTAACGTGCTCTCCGAGGCACGGGGGTGAAACACTGCCAACTTCCAAACTCCGGGCTAGAACTGAGAATTTCTTCAGAAAACCCCAATACTTGCTGTGACCCGACCCGGGGCTCAAACCCGGAACCTCGTCGACCGCAGTCGAACATGCTAACTACTAGACCAACGAGGCAGTCAAAGACAAGTATGATTTAATAAGAACTAGATATTTTGTTTTCCGGCAGGAGCTCTTTAAATTTCAGTGATAAAAAGTATCCTTTCTCCTCACCGGGATACAACCTATCCCTGTACCACTTAATATTGGTTAAACAGACGAGCCGTGAAAGCGACGCGGACAGACAGACACTTTGGAATGTATAATATTAGTATCGATTCTGTGGTGTAAACTCCTTTCATACATACATACATTCCTTTACGATATTATAACATGGATGTGCAAGCTAATGTATTATTTGTAATGGATGAGTTATTATTACCACGATTAGTTAACACTATAATTAGTAAATTATTTAGTTATACACACTGGACGTTATTTTATTTTACATTATTAAATAATACAATTAAAAACTGGTAAGTTAAACACGCTACTTGCTACCAAGAGAGCGAAAAAATTGGATCATGCAGTAATTAACTTAAACAAGGAAGAATACCAAAACTGTGTGACCGAACTCCTTATGGAAAGAGGAGCCAATAATGTAGATGAGCTTAATGATCGATTGTCAACTGCAATCCAGCAAGCTGGGGATAAATTTACGAATAGTTCTCGGGACCGTGAGTCCATTCTAACGAAAGAGACTAGACGGCTCATGGAAAAACGTAAAGAACACCTTTCCTACCCCCAGTCTTCAGAAATTGGTGCCATTAACAAGCAAGTTAAGACTGCCATAAGACGAGATCTGCGCAACCACACGCACAAGACAATTGTTGACACTATTCAGAAATACCGTGGTCCAAAGGTGTTCAGAAAGAAGTTACGTGGCAGTGTATCTCAAATAATGACACGTCACTATACAGAAGATCTGCCAGAAATAAGCCTGTATGAAATAAAAGAAGCCTTAAGACAAATGAAGAACCAAAAAGCACCTGGTGAAGACAACATACCAGTGGAACTCTTAAAAGCAGGAGGAACACCCGTATTAAAAGAGCTGCAACTTTTGTTCAACACCGTACTCTTCGAAGGCGTCACTCCGAAAAAGTGGAAGAATGCTATAGTGACACTTATTTTTAAAAAAGGCGACAAAACGAATCTAGCAAATTATAGACCCATATCCATTCTTCTTCATATTTACAAAACATTCACGAAGGTGTTGACCAATAGACTTACTAACAAGCTCGATCATGCACAGCCAGTGGAACAGGCTGGATTCAGAAGCAAATTCTCCACTATAGATCACATATTTGCAGTGAGACAATTGATAGAAAAAAGCGTGGAATACAATCAAGACCTGTGCTTAGCTTTTGTAGACTTTGAAAAAGCATTCGACTCTGTTGAACATTGGGCAATATTCCACGCTCTGAAAAGATGTTTGATCGACAACAGATATGTGGAAGTGCTTAAGGAAATATACAGAGGTGCCACAATCCAAGTGAGGCTTCATGAACTTTCTGAGCCAATTAGCATTCAGCGAGGACTCCGTCAAGGTGACACCATATCCCCGAAATTGTTTACTGCCGCTTTAGAAGACGTTTTTAAACTAATTGACTGGTCTGGAAACGGAGTGAACATTAATGGGAGAATGCTATCTCACCTACGTTTCGCTGATGATATCGTTATCTTTGCCAGCCAAACTGAAGAACTGCGGACAATGCTCGAGCAGTTACAAGATGCTTCTGCTGCCGTTGGTCTAAAAATGAACATAGGGAAGACCAAATTCATGTGTCAGAACGTGGATATTGACCACATTGCTATCCAAGGCCAGCGAATTGAAAGAGTGGACGAGTACGTTTACTTGGGCCAGGTGATGACCTTGAATAAACAAAGCCAAATGAGAGAAGTGGAACGCCGAATTCAACTCGGATGGGCTGCCTTCAGCAAACTATCCGACGTCCTGAAGAACAAGAAGATCCCCATCTATCTCAAGCGGCGCTTGTTCGAGCAGTGTGTGCTGCCAGTCATGACCTACGGTTCGGAAACATGGACTCTGACAAAACAAATTACAACTAAGCTGCAAGTGGCACAACGAGCAATGGAGCGGGCCATACTCGGTATATCGCTCATTGACCGTGTGCCAAACACCACATTGCGCCATAAAACGGGACTAACCGATATTGTTTTGAAAGTGTCCCGGTCAAAGTGGAGGTGGGCAGGGCATGTGTGTAGGACCAAAGATGATCGATGGACCCGTTTACTACTGGAATGGAGACCGCGTATCGGAAAACGAAGCGTAGGAAGACAACCATCTCGTTGGTCTGACGACATTACCAAGCTTGCGGGGAAAACATGGAGGAGGCTTGCCCAACATCGAGAAGAGTGGCGTGCTCATGAGGAGGCCTATGTCCAACAATGGATGAAGAAAGGCTTATAAAGAAGAAGAAGAAGAAGTTAAACACGAAGTGTATGAAAGTGTCGTGAATTTAGTTAATTATAATTAGGATGTACGAGTAGTTTTAATGCGTACAGCTAAAATATCTAATTAATATTAATGTAAACGTTCAAATCTTTATAAAAGTGTATTATTTTACATTAAGTGAACGCAAGTAGATAATTACTGCATTGAGTTTTTTTTTCAACTCTCTTTATTGAAAACAATACAGTAAAACTAAAATCTAGCTTAACCTAACTTACTTTACAAATCATGTCCACGTGGAATGGTAGCAATAATGCTGGCTACATTTCCACACAAGACAGCCAGTCTTACCCTTTTTAGTAATTACTCAAAATCCAAATCTTCAAAATAAGATATAAAAAATCAAATAGGATAAATATCTTGAAGATTAAATTGAAAATAATACATAAGATATACTCGTATTTAGCTAACGTGAATTGAGTTTTGAGTTGGACGTAGATTGCAACGGCAACACATCGTTTTGTGATTTGCCACTCACATACATTTGCAAAATAACCAGTGCAGTGCTAGATTCACTTGACTATTCAAAAGCACAATGAAAAGTTTATTTGAATAAAAATATTTTGAATCTGAATAATATAACTTGGGTTTATAACATAAAACAATGCCCGTTACTGTCCCGTCTATGATATTTAGTTAGTTATGTGGGTTGAATTATCTAATTAAAGTAGGTAATTATCGCCACCTTGACTATTCGACAAAATAAAATTAAATACCTACACTAGAGTCTAAATCCTAAAGCCTCTTTTAATTCATTAGAAGACTTATTATTTTACCTAAGGTTAACTTGAATTACACGAAAGACGTTTACCTAAAATTTCAGCTAGTATTAATGAAAAATAAGTATCAAAAAACTTACTAGCGTTATGCACGACGGGTGCGATCTCCGTAGGCCGCTCGGTGGTTTCTTTGACGATACAACACGCCCAGATCATGCCCCCAGAGCACAAGTCCATGGGTTTACCACCGTTGAGGACACAGGATATGCTGAGGCCGCAAGAGAAGCGGGCGCCTCGGTAACGACAGGATTGGGGTATCACTGGAAAACAGAAAATTTATCTATTTATAAACTTATTTTTATTAATTAGGTACTATATCATACTTAATATTATAAATGCGAAAGTGTGTCTGTCTGTCTGCAACGCATTCACGGCTCATACGTTCAACCGATTTTGATGAAATTTGGTACAGAAATAGGCTGTACCCCGGGGAATGATATAGGGTTATCTCGGAAAATTTTAAAAAAAAAAGAGAATCAAAAAAACATAACTTTTCAACCGATTATGATGAAATTTGGTATAGGGATAGTTGGTATCCAGAGGAAGGACATAGGCTACTTTTTATCCCAGAAAATTAAGAAGTACCCGCAGAAATAAAAAAAACTTAAACCACGCGGACGAAGTCCTAAATGGGTCTAAGGCCTAAGCTCTGATTCCCTCTCTACCTATGAGAGTGGAGGCCTGTGGGACAGTGGGACGTTACTGGGCTGTTGTGTGTGTATGTGTGTGTGTGTGAATGGCTGTAATAATTCCTGTCCCGGGAAATGGGATACAACCTAGTATCTCTGTATCAAATCTCGTCAAAATCAGTTAAAGAGAAGGGCCGAAAAAGCGATTTTTGACCTTAAACTGACGGCCTCCGTGGCGCAGTGTGTAGCGCTGTTGTCTTAACGTGCGGAGGTCCCGGGTTCGATCCCCAGCAGGGTCAATTTGGGAATTTATGATTTCTGAATTTTCCCTGGTCTGGCCTGAGCGGAGGCTTCGGCCGTGGCAGTTACCACCCTACCGGCAAAGACGTGCCGCTAAGCGATTTAGCGTTCCGGTACGATGCCGTGTAGAAACCGAATAGGGGTATGGATTTAATATAACTGCCATGCCCCTAACAGGTTAGCCCGCTACCATCTTAGACTGCATCATCACTTATCATCAGGTGAGATCGCAGTCAAGGGCTAACTTAGCCCTTGACTGCGATCTCACAGTGGTTAAAAAAAAACTGGCGTGTTCATAAATCCGGTCATATCACAGTCGCGCTCGCGTATTCGCTTTATGTACAAAAATTTGCTAGCAATAAAAACGTGGTAGAGCACGAGCAAAGATCGACGACCAAATAACGTGACAATTGTTTTTATAACATTAATCAATATGATAGGAAAACGTTGTTTATGATATCATTTGCACATAATTTCAATCTCATTAAATATACTCGTATATTATGAACGTAAATTTAAGAATATGTAAATAAACGAACGCGTAATTATAGCGTGCTTATTGCTTTGTAATAGATCAATGAAGATTTGTGTACAATGGAGAGTAATGTTGACTGCCTCGTTGGTCTAGCGGTTAGCATAGTCGACTGCGGATCACGAGGTCCTGGGTTCGATTCCCGGTCGGGCATAAAAATTGGTATTGGGTTTTTCAATTAAGAAATTCTCAGTGCCAGCCCGGAGTTGGAAGTTGGCGGTGTCTCACCCCCATGCCTCGGAGAGCACGTTAAGCCGTCGGTCCCGGTTATTATCACTAACATGATAATAGTCATTAAAGCCCGCCTACCCGCATGGGAGCAGCGTGGTGGGTCTAAGCTCTAATTCCCTCTCTCCTATGAGAGTGGAGGCCTGTGCCCAGCAGTGGGACGTTAATAGGCTGCAGTGGTGGAGATTAATGTTCTAAATAAAGATTAAATACTATCAAGACTTATACGATGCGATACGATCAATTGATATTGGACCGACCGCAGAAGCAGGCACAATCTTTACTAATCCATATCCATACTAATATTTTAAATACGAAAGTGTGTCTGTCTGTCTATTTGTCTGTCTGTCTATCTGTCTGTCTGTCTGTTTGCTACGCTTTCACGGCCCATCAGTTCAATCGATTTTAATCAAATTTAGGATAGGTTGTATCCCGGGGAAGGACATAGGCTACTATTTATCCCGGAAAATTCAAGAGTTCCCGCTGGAATCAAAAAAAATTATCTCTTCAACCGATTTTGATAAAATTTGGTATAGGGATAGAATCAAAAAACTTAAATCTAGTAATATTATAAATGCAAAACTTTGGATGAATGGATGGATGGTTATTTGTTACTCAATCACGCCAGAACAGCTGAACGGATCTAAATGGAATTTTGCAGAGAGATAGATTATAGACTGGAATAACACGTAGGATACTTTTTATCCCGGAAAATCAAAGAGATCCCGTGAGAACGACATGCAGCTAAAATGTAAAAAAGCGATGTTTTTTAGCATGATACGGTACACTGGATGCCATGATAATTATACTAATAATTTAAAAATAGTAATTTTAGTCGTAAGCGTATTTGACCCGACTTCGAGTTCAAAAGTGAATCTATTAAACAAGAATTCAGTAGAAAAAATACGAAGACTTTTGCCAGCCTCTCGAAAATAAATGTCGTACTACGAGTATCAACATTGAAGTATCGTGCAGTATAAAAGTAATAAATTCACAGTAAAAGTGCAGTGAAACCGATCGTCAAGCGAATCTCGGCCATTCACCGCCATATTGATCACGTAGCGTGTTACGACGTTTATGTAATAAGAGAATTTGCGATCATCGTTCGTGTTGTGACGTCACGTCAGTTCGTACACTACCTACAGCTAGCTTAGCGACAAACGCGACAACGCGACCTAATACGACAGTAGTAGCTGATCCCTTATGGTATTTGGGCCGGATATACCACGACCTTCACTGATCTGTTTACCGTGATTAATTTTATTTTATAGGTAATTTTATAACAAACGTGATGGTATAGCATTGGCTACAATAAACTTGACAAAAAAATAATTAAAATTAATTAATTTAAAAATAGCCTGGTCAGGATTTTGATAGGCAACCTATTTTAGGCATATTTATCTATTATTAAATAAAAATAAAATGCATATGGTAAACATTCATCTGGTAAATTCATCTGGTAAACAGATCGGTGAAGGTCGTTGTATATCCGGCTCTTAAACCATTAATCTGACCTATATTGTGGCATAGATAAGTTTGATATTTTCCATGCAATCGTAGTTCGAGTAAGTTTGGACGATATAAATTTTTCAAAACATACTTGGAACCAACATTGCGAAACGGTGGCGGAATGTTATTCCAGCATTTCGTTGCAAGATATCTAAAACTACCACGAAATGCTGCAGACCTATGGCGTGGCTTCGAAAGATTATATTCCCTGTGTATACCTACATACTTAATCGCATCACTATTATTATATTATATTAGTATTACCCAGGAAACAATCTGTACGACTCATTACCTTTCACAAATCCTCAGCGATGATTGCAGAGAAAGCATCCCGTATCTTACGTGATGAGTTTGACATTTTGTTAGAACTACAGTTACCTTTGCGCATGAAGTAATATTATGTGAGTTTTAAGAAATTCAATACTCAATACTCAATTTATTTATTGCTTGCAGGACACAATAAAAATCAGAGACTCCATTTTTTGGATGTAAGTTGTAACATCCGTCATATCGATCTTGTTTGTATAAAATGAAGCTTACTTTATTTAAACTATAAGGGGTCATCGATAAAGTACGTCATACGTGATTTTTTGACCCCTCCCCCGTCTTTATCACAGTTGGCCTCATTTGTCAGTGACGTCACGAAACTTAGGACCCTTGTCACCCTTTGTCACACAATGATACACTTCGTCGCCTCCTTAACGAGTGACGTACTTTATGGAATGATCCCTAATAACGAGCTTTATTCATCAAAATCGGCTAGAAGTACTTTTGGCGATACGGTGGAACATACATAAATTCACTACAATTTAGTAGTGAAATATAAAAAAACCTTCATATTTTTAGCTTATTATGCTATGTAGTACGAGCTACGAGTGTAGTAGCTTTTCGTAGAACTCTACGAAAAATAATAAACAAAAAATATTACATAACACGATAAATTTAACATCGTTTTTATCGGTTTTTCTTTGTATATCTATGTCCTTTCACTTTGACCTCCGGATATCCTATGATGTTAAAATGTTACCCAAGTTTGACTGGCATGTATCAGAATGGTTCTTACTCGTAGTTAATAAATGCATTAGGTGTGTCCATATTTAGACAAAGTTACTTCTTTGGCTTTATAAAACTTAAAATAAATAAGTCATGATACTCTGGATTTAGTAGTTTTAAAAGGGAATGTAAGGTGGAAGTGGAAGGGAATGTAAGAGTATAGGGCGGAACGTAGGGTGTGTAAAGGAGTGTTAAGAGTATACCTAAAGAGTGGAGGAGGAAAGATTTTGATAAGTATTAAGTAAAAAAGTAATGCTCTCATGATTTAAAAGCCTCGATAAAATATGGCAGCCTCTCAACAGCTATTCTATTTGGCGGCTGTTTCAAATAATATCGACAGAAGTATCGTTAACGACACTATCTTCTGATTATCTGAATAGTTTCCAAGTCACGCCTAAACAAGTTATTTTACAAAATTACATAGAGTTTTCTTAACATACAATACTCACTTTTTCCTAACAAATCCATAATTGATTCATCCTCTTGCGACGTACTGTATCCAGTTTGATACGGAACCTTCCTCGTCGCTAAGGCTTCCAACAGCAAAATATCCTTCTCCTGACCATTAATTGGCCTTCGTCTATCCGATGCGGAATCCTCACTCAAATCCAATTCATCTTGCATAGTCAAAACGTCATTTTCGATTTCCGAACACCCACAAAAGTTTAGCGCGAACAAAAAAAGTATAATGCACATTCTTCTTCGAATTTTGAAATTCTTTCCCGCCATTTTGTTGGAAACGTTTGGAAACACGCACATTACGTCACAACAGGTTGTACATTTTTGTGGTTTTTATTTTCTATAGTTTATGACACTAGTGGTTTTTACGGATTTTCAGAAGCACTGGAGCGTTGGTTAATTTTTTTGTCGATTATTTCGAATACGTTGTTAGCACTGGTTATTTTTTGTTTTCGGTCCTAGTCAATCATATCGATATTTTTAAAATTATTCAAAAGCACTGGTTCATTTATTTTTGTAAAATATGGGGCACATATTTTTTTTGAAGTTTTTTTTTATTGCATGTATCTTTGTTTAATCTGTAGCCACGACGTGTTTGCGCGGGACGTCCGAAATCGGAAGTAAGCGCCGTACGTGGGCCGCGTTACTTTTCACTTTCGTTGTTATAACATTTTCTCTAAGGTTACGTAGTTAAGGCTGCGAAAATAAACATGTATTTATTTATGATAAATCGTTACGACGTGAATACATTTGAAAAGTAAATTGATGTCAGATTTCGTAATGTAGTAATTTTAGCGCCAAAAATGGTTTTTTTAATTCATTACTTATTAAAATTATTTAGTACCTGAGTATATTTCTTTGACGTGTATATGTACATAATTTTAATGAATAGAATTTGCATATTTTATTTACTTTTTGTGGTAGATTGTTCTAGGATTGTTTTAGTGCATATAATTATTATTTAAGGTAGATAATGAAGAATTTTATCGCAATATTATAATCTGCTTTATTTTATAATCTAAAATATGTAAAACTATCTGATGCCCGTGAATTCGTCTGCCTTAAATTTTTATATTCCCGCGGGAACTCCTTAATTTTCCGGGTTAATAAATAGCCTATGCCCTCTCCAGGTCCTCAACTATATCCATGCCAAAAATCACGTCAATCCGTTGCTTCATTGCGGCGTGATTGAAGGGCAAAACCAACAAACCAATAAACCAACAAACAAACACACTTTCGCATTAATAATATTAGTATTAGTATGAAGTATGATATGATGTTAATTGCTGTTTTTAAGTATTTTTAGGTATAAAATACCTATAATAGCCCGCATATTTTTAATTTATGCATATATTTCATCAGCATACTTATCGCACTTTGAATATTTCTAATATTCAAAGTGCGATAAGTATTATTACTAAATATTCTTAGAATTTAGGTTATAAAACTGCGCATAATCTTGTCTTACTAATATTATAAATGCGAAAGTTAGGATGTATGTAGGTATGGATGTTTGTTACTCAATCACGCCCCAATGGCTGAACGGATCTGGCTGAAATTTGGCACTGAGATAGATTATAGTCTGGAATAGCACATAGGCTACTTTTTAGCCTGGAAAATTAAAGAGTTCCCGCGGGAACCAAAAAACCTCAATTAATATTTTTGGATTGTATAATATACTAGATGATGCATGCGACTGAACACTTCACACAAAAAAGCGACGATGCCTATGTCAAAAATTCTTTACTGATTTTATTAACTGCCTCGTTGGTCTAGTGGTTAGCATGTTCGACTGCGGCCGACGAGGTCTCGGGTTCGAGTCCCGGGTCGGGCCGTAATTAAGTATTGGGTTTTTCTAACTAGAAATTCGCAGTACTAGCCCGGAGTTTGGAATTTGTTGGTGTCCCGCTCTCCTATAAGAGTGGAGGCCTGTACCCAGCAGTGGGACGTTATTGGGCTGTAGTGGTAGTGGTGGATTTTATTAAATAGAGGGTCTTCCAAAATACCTAAATTTAACATCGTCGTTTAGTTTTAAGTTAGATAATTATTTTACTATCGATGAAAGAAAATGTGTGTGTGTGTTGAAATTTGATGACGTCATAATATGTATTTCATACAAACTTTCATACAAGTAGCGCGTTTTTAACTTTGATAAAGATTTGATGAATTGATTGAGTTTTCATCGTCCTTTATTAAAATGCTAGTGTGTATGTTTGTTTTTAAAAACTTTGTACGCCCTATCCACTGAATCAATTTTGATGAGATTTAGTACGAAGATAGTTCTCATCTCCTGGAGGCGAACTTTTTCCGGACTATTTTTATCCCAGAAAATCAAGAGAAGAAAATAAGTCGTGGGCATCGTCCAGTAACATATTTTATCATGTTATCTACATAACATGTCTATAAGTCCTCAAATATGCCCACGCCAAAAACCGCGAGGATCAGTTGCAGCGTGTCTGGAGGAAAAACCAACAAACAAACATACTTTCGCATTATAATATAGTACTGTAGAGACCTCTACACTAAGAAATGTGAATAAGTAGGAAATTAACTCTATACCATAGGAACCGCTATACCATAGGGACACAATCATAATAAGACAGTAACATAACAGATAATATCGAATCTCCGATATTTCCAATCAGTACATTTGAGGTAAGGTATAAAAGCCTAGAGATTCAAATCTATATGAATCAAGTGCTACTGGTCTATATTCAATTACTGTTTATTATATACCTAATGTACTCACTGTAGATTATCTTGAGCATTGTAATTATTATTTAGAGGTACCTACATCTTTTTACTGTATTTTTTAAACCGTAATTTTTCTAACACCTTCGGACTGAAGAAGAAAACTAAATAAGAAGGATTTTATTTATTTATTTAATAATATTTAAAGGAGTTTTTGAATGTCTTACGTATGTCGGTAATGGTATGTATGGTTCGCAATCTATACTAATATTATAAATGCGAAAGTTTGGATGGATGAATAGATGGATGGATGTTTGTTATTCAATGGTGCCAGAACGGCTGAACGGATCGGGATGAAATTTGGCACAAAGATAGATTATAGTCTGGGATAACACATATCCTACTTTTTATTCAGGAAAATCAACGTGAACGGTGTCGCGGGCATCAACTAGTGAATGATAATAAAATACTGGACTATTCCTTTTGGGCTCTACTCACGGTGCGTTTTGAGCTCTCTTGTTTTTGTTAAAGTAAACGTGAATACCACTTTTAATTTACCACTATTAGTTGTCAAAATTTACTTTCTTAAAACATGATATTTCTCACAACATTATGAAAAATATGACATACATACGTGATATGCGTGATTTTAAAAAGTGAATCTGTAAATCCTACAATAAGATTGTAGGAGATGTCGCACGTGCCTCCGTTATAAGATGTAACAAGCAGGATAAAGTAAATAAAATTACAATTTGCGATAAGTATCAAGTCGACGTGGTCACACTTCAGACGGCCTGTACTTTCGCTTTAGCTTTCCAAAAGACAGTTTTAAATGACTCCAAAACGTCCTAACTGGTACAACCCTCAATTAAGTCTGCACTCTAAACTACGCACTTAAGATTGAATTTCCTTTGAATGACAATAATGATTTATTAACATGTAGTTAAGTGTAATGCAATATTGTACTTAGTCGTTTTGGTTGTAGAGTTGAAATTGGTTTGAAAATTAGTTCTTCCGTGGGCTCAGGAGTTAAGACTGCTTTCTTTAATGAGTTCTGTTAAGGTTAATGGTTCTAAACAACATGGTGACCATGTTAGTATCCTGTTAGGGAAACTAAACAACGAAACAGTAAGGCTTTGGTTGATAGTACCAACATACAAGGTATTTTGGTAAGTGTAAAAATAACCTAAAGCTATTCAGGCGAAGTCGCTGGCATCCATACTAATTTCCATACTTTTATTCATATTGTAAGTACGAAGGTGTCTGTTTGTCCATCTATCTATTGTCTATCTACTACGCACGTACGATTCAACTGTTCGACCGATTTTCATGAAATTTGGTAAAAATATTATAGTTTGCATTCCGGGGAACACTTTGAGTTCCCACGGTATTCGTCAAAAGATCTAAATCTACGCGGACGAAGTCGCAGGTACCATGTAGGGTTTTATATATTATATAATATATATATACAATTTTTGTTGGCAACGAAGGCCATAGTTACGAAATATTCATCATTATTTCTGAGTTCTCCCTAAAAGAAAAGGTAAAGCGAAGTGAACGTGATTTGTATTAAAATTGTCCTATTTGGCAGTCCGATTTAATCTTACTAGGTATTTTAAACCTTTAAGTTGGCATGAATTTCTATAAACTTGTATGGAAATTCTACCTTAAGGTCCTAGGAAGATATAGATGCACTTTTAGCGCGTTGATGTCTTTTCTATGAAAATATACTTCAAGTAGAGGTATAGATATACATCTAGCGAAAATACACTAAACGAAACGCCATTGTGTGCAGCTTCATGAAGGTCACAAACCACGAATCCAGCTGCAGAGTCAGCCGCATCGGGTGCGTTATAAAACTGCTAAAACCAGCCAGCCATGACTGGTGTTAAAATCATCGGAATTTCTTCCACATTCAACCTATTAAAATGCTATGATGGTTTATTTCTTTTTTATTGAAAATACTTCTATTATACAGGTGCTGTATCTACTGTCCTCTCACAACAGATACAATTCCTATATTACAAATCCGGTACGTCATATCCGGTAGTTAGGTAGGCTTACAACCAACTCTCAGTTTTTCCGCAACGCAGCTGCCGTTACGAAAACGAAAAGACGTAGAAGTACTTATATATATGCATAACGTTAACGTCACGATCTAGTTAACTTGATGACTGTAGTACGGAAATTTGAAAATTATAACTGTGACTATAATGTGTAAAACGTGAGGAAATTTTCTAAAATTTTCCCAAATTAGATGTTCGCGTTTCACTTCCCAATGTTCCAATGAATATTTTTTTTGGAAAAACGAAACAATTTTTTTTTATCCACTACAAGATAGCCCTTGACTGCGATCACACCTGATGGTAAGTGATGATGCAGTCTAAGATTGTAGCGGGCTAACCTGTTAGGGGCATGGGAGTTATATTAAACCCACACCCCTTCGGTTTCTACACGGCATCGTACCGGAACACTAAATCGCTTGGCGGCATTTCTTTGCTGGTATTTTATACCAGCAAAGAAAGATTTATACTATGAACTATTTGACCCAAACCGTCTTCGCACGGGTGACTTCTTCTTACCTAAACAAATGTAATAGGTAAGTACCTAATGTTTTTTAAATCAACAAATTTTATTACCCTGATCACGATTGATTTGCTTTAAGGATTTCAGCTGCCCTACATTTTCAAAGTTCTATTTCTGAAAATCTATTGTTTGATACAAAAAAAAACTAAACTGTTTCCACGTTTATCCTTATATCTATCTATACTATATATCTATGTAACTTTTATTTCTTAACTATGGATACAGATTTTTTTTTAAATTTTGGTCTGTTATGGCATCGTGCTAAACTACGAGTACTCGACGATTACGTTATCCTAAAACTAATTTTGTAATGATTATTATCAGATGTTAGTGATAATAACCAGGACCGACGGCTTAACGTGCTCTCCGAGACATGGAGGAAATGAAAAGGCCATTCAACTTCCGATTTCGGTCACCCATCCAGTTACCGACTTGGGTCAACGTTGCTTAACCTTCGCAATCGACTGATATGCGTTGTCAGTTGTCACAACTAGGCCAGTCGCCCCTCGTGTGTGCGCAAACACAGGTGTACGTACTTCCTGTTCCTTTACTGTCCTAGCCCGATGGGATAGAAAATCCGACACGACCGGAAATAAATCTGACGCAGGAACGACGGCATTACGTGCTCTTTGAGGCACGGGGTTGAAATACCGCCAAAGTCCTAAATCTGGGTTAGTACTGAGATTTTCTGGTCCGAAAAACTCAATAAGTACTTAATTATGGCTCGAATCGGGAGTCTTCAGCCGCAGTTGAACATGCTAACTATCTATAAATATATGTATAGTAACTACGTAATTACTGTAAATAAGGTATACCGACTGTGCGAAGACGGGGCGGGTAACTAATAGCTTAAAAATGGTAGAAAATGGTAGGTAGATCTGCAAGAAATCTCTTCAAAAGATAAGTTGTCCTTGTGCATGTCTTTTCAATGTTTATGTTTTATTTTTAAGTTACTGGTACAGAATATATAAATAAATAAATAGATATTCGATTTTTAACCATGCTGTGTAGATCGTAGGGAAAAGATTTAGTATATAAGGTAAAGTACTTTAATAATAATTCGTCGCACGCTCTTTACAATTACACTTTACTTTAATTTACAAAATTTGAATCTTATCAATTTTGAATCTAACTTTTCAAGTCCAATAAAGTTGTGTAAACTCATTTTTTGAAGCTAATTTTTGGGTCTAATACTTATATTGAATTATATTTCATGGATTAACTTTTTGTTTGCTTCATGTAACGATTATTTTTAACCAACTTTCAAAAACGCCTTTTTTAAAATTAATCATAAACTTACCGTTAACAAAGTTTGAATAACAATTTTTACTAATTATTTATTTGACACGTCACATTATTTCATAATTTGATTTTTTAAATATTATTGTACGTATTCTAAAAGCTATATTATACTGTATAAAAACGCGTGTATTTATGCGTAAGACGGTCGCGTTACTGTCACCTATGCAATACACACTAAATAGAGCAGAGAATGTGAACATTTTTGCTCTATCTCATTAACAAAGGTGAAAATATTTTTTAAGCTCTTTGTTATATTAGATTGTATTCTAACATATTTATTTTATTTTATATAATGATGAATTTTACAAACCTGTTGTGAGACTGCAGCCGTGGCTAGTTACCACCCTACCGGCAAAGACGTGCCGCTAAGTGATTTAGAGTCCTCGTACGATGTCGTGTAGAATCCGGTTAGGGATAAAGGTTAAAGGTTAAGGATAAAGGTTATAGCTGCCGTGCTCCTAAAAAGTTACCATCTTAGACTGCATTATCACTTACCATCAGGTGAGATCGCAGTAGTAGTATCGCACTAACTTGTAGTGAATAATAAGTCACTAAAGATTTTTATGAATATAAATGCGTCAAAAATATTTTAACCTAGCACTATAATATCTCCTGCGAAGTTGAATAATCTCAGTGGAAATTGGCCGCCGTGGTCAAAATTCGGTCGAGAGGACAGGTATGTTGGCAGTTGGCACTCTAAGCGTTGAGGCATGGGCCCACTGACCAACTGATAAAGTAGCCTAAATGTATTATCACCTAGGCGTGATTTACAATTAGAGTTTTCTCCTTACATTGTAATATTCATAAGTATACCGAAGGTTGCTAACAGCTGCCGGCGCCAGGGAGAGAGCGGATTGAAAGCTACTGGTCTTACATTTTAATATTTAGATTCAACATGGTCTGATTTTTGAGCTAACAAGATTACTACTTTATTTTACACGCTAAGTAGGTTATATTAGTTAAAAGTTTATCATAATAGCATGTTCGACTGCGGCCGACGAGGTCCCGGGTTCGAGTCCCGTACTAGCCCGGAGTTAAAAAGCCTCGGAGAGCACGTTAAGCCGTCAGTCCCGGTTATTATCACTAACATGATGATACTCGTTAAAGCCCGCCAACCCGCATTGGAGCAGCGTGGTGGGTCTAAGCTCTTATTCCCTCTCCTATAAGAGTAGAGGCCTGTGCCCAGCAGTGGGACGTTAATAGGCTGTAGTGGTGGTGGCTAAAATAAAAATACTAAATGACTTAGTCCGGATGGATTAAGTTTTTTTTTATTCCTGAGGT
This sequence comes from Erebia aethiops, assembly GCA_923060345.2. Classification (NCBI taxonomy): domain Eukaryota; kingdom Metazoa; phylum Arthropoda; class Insecta; order Lepidoptera; family Nymphalidae; genus Erebia; species Erebia aethiops. The sequence continues at coordinate 3,947,989 of OV281087.1, read as the reverse complement.
GACTCCTTAATTTTCCGGGATAAATGTTCTTCTCCAGGAGACAACCTACCTCTGTGTTATAAATAAAGATCGGTTGAAAAGATGGGCCATGAAAGCGTAGCAGGCATGCATATGGTGGGAGGCTTCGGCCGTGGCTAGTTACCACCCTACTGGCAAAGACGTGCCGCCAAGCAATTTAGCGTTCCGGTACGATGCCGTGTAGAAACGTAGAAACAGAATAGGGGTATGGGTTTAATATAACTGCCTTGCTCCTAACAGATTAGCTCGCTACCATCTTAGACTGCATCATCACTTACCATCAGGTGAGATTGCAGTCAAGGGCTAACTTTTACCTAGTGGATAAAAAAAAGACAAAAAACATACAGACAGATACACACTTTCGTATTATATTACTATGCATTAGGCGTAAAACTCTTCAAAGAATTTTTTCGACGCCTCGTGCAATGATGAGCGCTGTGGTATTTTAAGTGGGCGGGCCCAGGTTCAAACTCGGCTGAGGCAATTTGGAAATTAATAATTTCTAAATCGCCCTCTAGTCACGTAGTAGGTTTCGGTCGTGCCTATATAGTTACCAACTTACTGACAAGGACATACCACCTTACCGACGCCAAAAGATTTAGAGTTCCGGTACGATACCGGGTACAAACCGATCAGGAGTATGTTTATTTACTCATGTGGTATAACTGCCATACCCCTCCTACCAGATTAACCTGCTACCATCTTAGACACATAAGCCTTTAATTAATTGATCCGTATTTGAACTCGTAATGAATAGTTCTGCCGTTTGTTAATTCGATCCGGTTACCTTTATTATAGCAATTATACAAAATGGTGTTAGGTCGCGTACAGACGAAGATTTTTATTTAAGATATTTTTTTAGTAGAGAAAACTTTTTTCCTCCCAATTTGGACGTTCGTTGGCACATCCTATATTGGTGAAAAAAAGTGTATGCGTGAGTAACGATCAACATCTATGAACGATACAAAATCTCAGTACGAATCATAATATATTCACACCGCTTTTTCCTGTGTCGTAATATTACAACACGGTGCAGTGTTGTTAGCTTGCTGTTACTTTTGTAATCATAACAATCAACAAACCCTATGAACCATATAAACCATATAAACGCTCCGTATGAATTAGAAATAATATATTCACGCCTCAATGAGTAAGAGCGAGCGGGCCGGACACCGCTTTCTCATGTGTCGTAATATTACAACAGTTGGTACAGTGTTGTTAGCTCGCTGTTACTTTTGTAATCATTACCACCAACAAACCCTATGAACAATAGAAACGCTCCGTATGTATTAGCCCTTACGCGTTATAATATATTCACGCCTCAATGAGTAATAGCGAGCGGGCCGGACACCGCTTTCTCCAGTGTGGTAATATTACAACAGTGCACAGTGTTGTTAGCCCGCCGCCGTTACGTTTGTTATCTTTAACAACATAACGTAGAAAGCTATAGGGTCTAGCCCCAATACAGATGCACGGCGCAGCGCGGCACCTAGCGGCAAATTAATTTCAGTTTCAGTTTATTTATTTAAACATGTAGAACATACGTCCACCCACCTTAGCCTGCATCACCTCTTGCATGCAAGTCTGATTGCAGCCAAGCGCTAGCCAATATATTAAAAAAAATAAAAATACAGGTGTCTCTTATGCTACGTCATGTTTTGACTCTACCACCGGTTCGGAAAACAAATTCTGCCGAGAAGAGCCGGCAAGAAACTCAGCAGTTGCTCTTTTTTTTACAATATATTACAATACTTAGGTAAGTATATAAATTAAATTCAATAGTGTAAGTTATTATATTATCCTGTGGGGAGCTGGACCGGTCGGTTGCTTCCATACAACTTTGTCGTCAATTGTATAATAGCCCCGACTGGCCCCGACTCAGCAAGTGTTTATTATTTTTTGTTATATATTAGTGTATATATCCAAAGAACATTATTACAAAATTACATACAAAAGGCGACCTTATCACTAAAGTGATCCCTGCCAGGCGAACTACGTGAATGGATCGTACTTGCTGTGAGACGGGAAATTGCTTTCATTAAAACAATTACATAAATTCTTATAGGTACATACTATAAACAGATAAAATAATATACATATATAAAAATAATATCGCCTGATATCAGCTGCAAATATTCTTTGTATGAGTTGTTTGCCTGGTGGGAGGCTTTGGCCGTGGCTAGTTACCACCCTACCGGCAAAGACGTGCCGCCAAGTGATTTAGCGTTCCGGTACGATGCCGTGTAGAAACCGAATAGGGGTATGGGTTAAATATAACTGCCATGCCCTTAACAGGTTAGCCCACTACCATCTTAGACTGCATTATCACTTACCATCAGATGAGATCGCAGTCAAGGGCTAACTTGTAGTGGATTAAAAAAAAAAAAAAAAAGAGTTTGTATGGAGCTGGGCCCACTTGAGCGACACTGCACGGATATGCAGTGCGACATAATTGTACAAAGAATACTTGCCGCTCCGCACCGCGCCTTTGTAGTGGGGCTAGACCTTTATTGTGAAACCTGACCTAACTCAACTTAAGATTAACTGAGGAAATATCGGATAAAGGTGATTAGTAAAGTTGTTTGATAAAGGGCTCTACAAGACTCAACCGCCGAGTTTCTTGCTATTTCTTCTCGGTCGGAATAGTATTCCGAACTAGTGGTAGACTCATTTGACGATTCAAAAACACTTGTGAAAGCTATTTGATTAAAAATCATTTGAATTTGAATAAAACATTGATATAGCTTAGAGGTTTAGATCTATTGAACTCCTTTCAGAAATTCGGGTGGTCCGGGGTTTGAACTGAGCAATTATATTTTTAAGCATTTAAATATCACTTGCTTTAACAGTGAAGGATAACATCGTGTGGAAACTTGCGTTTCTAGAGTTTTTCATAACGTTCTTATGAAGGCTACCAAATTTGCACCCTGCCAGCTAGGTGGACTGTGGCCAAACCTTTCTAATTCTGGAAGGAGACTCGCGCTCAGTAGCGAGCCGGAGACTTGAGCGTAGCGAAAAAATGAAGTGATGTTGATGATGATTACTCATAGTTTAATTCAATCTTTTTGAGCGACTGAGAGAGGGAGAAAGGGTTGTCGGAAAGTGTAGTTCTGACCACAGCTTAGGTTTGACGACCTCCGTGGCGCAGTGCTGTTGCCTTAACGTGGGAGGTCCCGGGTTCGATCCCCGGCAGGGTCAACTTGGGAATTTATAATTTCTGAATTTTCTCTGGTCTTTGGCCGTGGTTAGTTACCACACTACCAGCAAAGACGTACCGCCAAGCGATTTAGCGTTCCGGTATGATGCCGTGTAGAAACCGATTAGGGGCATGGGTTAATGATAACAGGTTAGCCCGCTACCATTTACCTTCAGGTGAGATCGCAGTCAAGGGCTAACTTAGTGGATAAAAAAAACATAACATAGGCGCCAATAATTAATTTGAATCTTAGTATACCCTGCCTTAGAACTTGCATTGTGTATCCCAGCGGTTACCCGGAAAAGGAGGCTGAAGTCTTATCTATCCACTATCTAGATTCTATTTCCATGTAACTATTTAAAGGATAAATAAAAATGTACTTACACCCGATTTCATCAAAAAACTTCGACTTCTGCCCATTCACTGCAATTTCATTTTTATTTACATGCCCATCACTATTTTCACTGTCACCGTTTTTCACCAAATTTTGAAATTTCACCGGAATTTTCGGTTTCGCAGATTTATACTTCAAATGTCTTAGTTCACCATCTTCACCGAGTATGGTAATATCTTCATATGCATTCACTGTGTCAGTGTCTCTACCGAAATTCTTTAAGACTTGCTTATCAAAATTATTATCACTCAAAAGTCTTAAATAACCAAAATTTGATTTATCGCGTATCAAATTTTTCGTTTCAAATAGATTTTCGTTAACAATATCCTCGTCTTCGATGCATATTACATTTTTTCTGTTTAATATTGTTAATGTAACTAATATTGCTATTCTATTACACATATTACAACGTATACGATTTGGTAATATAATACAGGTAGCTTCGTTCGTCACTAAAAATGATGATTTCTAGATGATGATACAATAATTTTCACGTATTTTCACTAAAACTAAATTATTATCAAAAAATACACTTTTTGTTGTCACTTGTTGTTGTTAAGTGTCTGTAATCTGTATTTTCCAAATTACTTCTAACTCGTCTCACTTTTATTTAATTTGAGATCAATACAGGTTGGTAAATGATCACGTATTGTAATGAATAAATTTTAATAAATTGAAATGTAAATCAACTTCAGAAAAAAAAACTATCACCACTACACACACAATGACGCAAAATAAATTATTAATTAAACTTAATCACAATAAATTAAAACTGTCACGAAAGTACCAGGACTTAATAAAACACCAAGAGTTCTGTTTGCGAGCGGGTTTGTACCACTAAAGTTTTTTCAACTTTAACCATAATATTTAACAAAAAGCGAAAGTCCGTCGATCGCTTCGTCAAGACAACGTGGTTGTGACGAAAAATCGATTTAAGAGACCAGTTTTGGAGAAATGACGCTTACATAACTGATTTTAGACCGCAATGTAGTCTAGCTTATTATTTAAGAGCTTGAAATTGATTACAAGCCCCGTCAACGTAAGTTTAAAAGTTACTCTACTGTATGTACTATACTAGATTATGCCCACGACTTCGTCCGCTTGGCTTAAGGTTTTTTGATTCCTTATAATCAAAATTTCATAAAAATCGGTTGACTTTCGCATTTATAATATTAGAATAGATATTCGCCTATTATTTTATTAGTCTACCTTTAAAATAGGGGTACACGGTTTCTTAACAGCATAATAAGTACTTACGTACCTAAATAATAACATGATATTACCATAAGATAACATGTAGAGCAATTTTCACTTTAACTTATAATTGGGTCAAGTGAAGTAAAAGCATGCGGCCAATTTATAGCAATTTAAATCGATCCGTAATTATTTTGTGAGTACGGTATTTGTCAACCTGGTAATCACCACACTAGTATATATGCAAATCTATACAAAATATATTATAAATGCGAAAGTTTGGACGGGTGGATGGATGTTTGCTACTCAATCACAGAACGGCTGAACGGATCTGGATGTAAGGCACAGAGATAGATTATAGTCTGGAATAACGCAAATGTTACTTTTTTTCCCGGAAAAATGAAGAGTTCGCGTGGGAACCAAAAACCTCAATCCACCTAGTACTTCTAGGGCATTAACTAGCTAGTATTTCTCATAATAATTATCTAGTAGATGCCTGTGACTTTGTCTGCGTGATGTTAGGTGAGCAAATACGTACTATCTTTCATCTAGTTAGTATCATCAATAACTATAAAAGGCTTTGTCCTAAGTGACAGACAGACAACAAAGTACAGCCCAAACGGCTGAACGTAGAAAATTGAAATTTAAAAAAAAAAATATTCCTTGAGCACCGAGCTGTAGGTACTAAGGAAGGAATCTTTTAAATTCCACCGCAAAGGAATAGTAATTAAATAGGCGGTTAAAATTATATCCATAAAACTTGGTATTGGTGTTTTCGGTGAAACATTAAAAAATATGTTTTTTTTTTAAATTTTTTTAAACCTAATTCCACGCGGACGACGTCGCGGGCAAACGCTAGTTTAATATATTTAACTTATTTTACAATTCTTACAATTGTCGCGCTTAATTGTCTCATTTGATAAAACAAGGGCTTGCTCATTTTTTGCGCAAAGGATCAGCCGGGCTGTCCAACGCAGAAATGCAGCCAGCATTCTTGCAACCATTCTACGCGGGCGTGACTTATGTAGTAATTAGGTTAGGCTAGCTATCTTTAAGTTCTATTGTATGGTTTTCAATAAAGATTATTGTTACAATATCACAATTTGCTCTTGGATTTCGCCATCTCTCGAAGCAATCTGCGCATGATCTTCCCACTGGGGTTCTTCGGTATTTCACTCACGAACCGCACACCTCCACGGAGGTGTTTAGGATTTGAAAGCTGAAATTCAAACACAAAGTTTGTTTCGGTTTTTTATCGGATATACAATGGAGAGTGTGCTCAGGAACTTCACAACCTTGCACCTCCTTCTCCGTTCTACCACAGTTGGTATCCTTATGTGGTTGACGTCGAATCTGCTGGCACAAAACGTATTTTTTCTACGTTTCTAAATCGCTAGGGTGTGGAATACCCTCTCAGCGCACGTGTTTCCTGACACATATAACTTAGGTGCCTTCAAGAAGAGAGTGAATACGCATCTTCTAGGCAAGCACATTCCAACCTCCAACCTCCAACCAACCTCATCATTGCTTTGCACTAAGCATGAGTGTCGTCAAGCGCAAGCCTATTTCACAATTTAAAAAAAAGTTATACTTAGGCTAAGATCTATAGACCGTACTTTGCTCAGACCTTACTTACAAATAACTTGGCTAATTATAGCTTAGCATAATCTTTGATTCTAAATTTATAGCTGTATCGGGCTAAGATTATGCTAAGCATAAACTAAGCCTATAACTATATCTATAGTCCGACAGTTGAGAGGTGAGAGAGGTATATCAATAGTGTAGGACTATTGTGTATTGTGAGACAGACTGACAAAACTAAACGAGATAAACCATAGTAGGTAGTATATAAGATAATCCCACCCGTGAGAAACTGGAGCGGGTTATCTAGTTAGCCATATTTAAATTGAATGAGATAATAGTTATATTAATGACCTTTTCAGCAACAAAAGCCTTAATCTCCTCTTCACTTAGTTCACTCCCTGTTTGTAGCACCACAAACGCCCGCGGTACCTCCCCCCCAGTTTCATGAGGCACCCCCACTACCCCCGCATCTCTGATACCAGGGTGTTGGAGTAATACCGCTTCTATTTCTGCTGGTGCCACCTTTTAAGAGAAACAAACAGTAAAAATTTAAAAACTGAAACCAGATTACGAAAAAAAATTCAGAGACGTCCCCCCCCCACTTTTCTGGATGTAACATCCGTCATATCGTCATATGGAGTAATGCCATCTTAGAGCAGCCAATTTAAATACTTTTATTTTTGTATGAAAACTAAAAATGTTTTTTATCACAACTTCTAAAACGCCACACAGTTTTTTTAAAAGCCAGTGTCACTCGGTGTTAGTTTTCTAACGATACCCCATAAATCTAAATCTGCTCAGACATTTAAAAGTTATGGTGGAGTAAAGAAACTCACATACGAGTTACACACACACACATTACACATACTCCTTTTTTCTGGGCAGTCGTGTAATTAACCTTGTATACTTAATAATAATAATAGTACCTGATATTACCTGGTATCCCTTATATTTGATGAGTTCCTTCAAACGATCTACAATAAACACATATTTGTCTTCATCGTAGTATCCAATATCACCAGTTTTGAAGAAGCCTTCATCATCAAAGTCGTCCGTTGTATCCTTTCCAATGTATCCTTTCATCAGAATGGGCCCTTTCAGACAGATCTCTCCAGGCTGGTTTGGACCTAGAACTTTTCTTGTTTCTACGTCAACTATCTATAAAAAATTATAGCCTTAAGGTGGTTTCAAACCGACGAGTCAAAACGTGTACGCTTAGCCTAAGCTTTTACATTGTATTGATCGTATCGAGTGTTCGATTGTGAGTGTCAAAGTAAAATGAACTTTGGATTCATTGGTTTAGAACTCAATTTCATGTATGCATTCATAGCCAGCGCTCCAAACGATACGATTCCAAATTAAAATGGCTTGTACTGAATTTGTGAATTTAAATCAAGAGTTTTTGGTTCCATTTTGACGTTTTTGACGCTTATGTGTTCGAACAATGGTATGGTAATGGTACGAACGCTCAATAAGATCAATCGAATTAAAACTTAGACTAATCGTACGGGACACGCCCCCTGATTGTGTAAGAGAATCGTAATCGTATTCGTTTGTCAGATGTATCATTCGACCGGTTTAAGGAGTTCATAGATGCCTGAACATCAAAAAGCATGTATGAACTCCTTACACAATTCGAGTAATACGTTTTAAGCTGTCAAATTATTACGATTTACTTATATTTCAGACAACGTCTTTGAGAGGTTCTATCTAGTGAAAGGCCCAATGAATAGCGTCAGTTTTAGTACTGTTTACGTAGGAACTGCGCATACTTTAATACTGTACAAGAATCAGCTTTTCTAGTTATGGTTAATTTTTGGTAACCATAAACCGTCTTTGAGTGGCCATATCTAGCGAAAGGCCCATTTGTATGCGGGCAGACTTTCACTTTTGACATCAGTGGAGAGCGAAATACCCACCAAATACTGAATCAGCCTTTCAGGCGATAGTTACAAAAAGTGCAGCTATCTCTTAGTCTATAATCTACGTGGATATCACCAGTATCCTAATTTACCTTCATAATACAACAAGGTACAACCCGGCCAACACCACCGATTCTGGTTATTTGAGCATCAAGGTACGTATCCCTGGTTGCAGATAGGGTACACTCCGTCATGCCGTACCCCTGTAATACTGCTGTTAGTTGTGGAAATCTGGAATCAAAATCATTTACCTTTATATCATTATCCTACCTCCATGGCACAGTGTTGAGCGCTGTTATCGTAACGTGCGGAGATCCCTGGTGTGATCCCCGGCAGGGTCAATATGGGAATTTATAATTTCTGAATTTTACCTGGTCTGGCCTGGTGGGCGGCTTCGGCCGTGGCTAGTTACCGCTCTACCGGGTACGATGCCGCGTACCGAATTTCAGCCACGGCGGACTTTCTCCACAGAGATTAGCAATCTGCGTGGAGGAGTTCATAGTGCACTCTCTTAGCCCTAACGCGCGTAGACCGATGGGATGGAAAATCCGACACGACCGGAGAGAGATAAGCCGCAAGGCTTTTCGTGCTCTCTGAGACAAGAAATTCTCAATACTAGCCAGGTATTGAGAATTTCTTGTCAGAAAAACCAATGCTTAATTATGGCCCGACCTGGGAATCGAACTCGGAACTACGTCATCCGTAGTCGACGCTAACCACAAGACCAACGAAGCATTTAAAATACCATACTAAGTAGTATTAACACAGAGTAAGTATATACATATAATATTTATACAGTGGGTCGACGCCCAAACAAATGACAGACCCGGATACCATGACCTGTTTAGCACCTAAAGGTACGCATTATGGTATCCTCATCTGTGGTCGAGAGAGGTTGGGAGCTGCACAACACAATCAAATCAGCAACTTTTTATCAAACTTAAAAATGCGCTTCTAGTATGGAAGTTTGTATCAAATACAACTCAATGGGGAGGGACTCTGCCAATTTATCCCGCTAGGTGTCGCATCGTCGCTGGTGTTGTTTACCTGTGAAACACCATACATTTTTAACGCAATAGTTTATTTTTCTTAGATTAATTCATAATAATGCCTAAATGTTGTGCATTCAAATGTGATAATAAAGGCGCACACCGTTTTCCTGCTGATGAGGGAAGAAGAAGACTATGGTACAAAGCCTTGCACCAACAAAATTGGAAACCCAGTGCATCGGTTAGGTTATGTAGCGCTCACTTTAGACCTGACGATTTTTATAGCGAGAGCACATACACTGGTTTTTTTCCCAGATTTAATTAAAATAGGACGCTAATTATCTCAAAAATATACGCAAATGAACCTGACAGTTACCAGCGAGGGTGGCGCCATCTGAGATTAGCTTTGCCTATCCCTCCCCATTGTGACTTGTGAAGTTATCAAATTTCAACGCACTTTTTTTTTCAATCGATAGTTTAAAATGATTATCAAACTTAAAACTAACAGATGTACATTTTAGGTCTTTTGGGAGACTCTCTATCTAATAATTATTTAGAAATAATTTATTTTTGATGATGCATAGGGCATCATCCTTCTTGTGCTAACCTCAGTTTCACAGCTGCAATAGTATCGTCTCTCAAAGGGGCTGCTCCAGAGTACACAATCCTTAGTGAGCTTACGTCATAGTTAGCCCGGGACTTGCATACTGCTATAAGGACTGGCGGGGCCACTATTATTTGCACTACCTGAAGATAATGATAAAAAAAATATCAGAATCGGGACGGAGATGTATTGAAGATAAGTGGTAATATTAGCTCCGGAGCCCGTAGTTTATTGGCTTGATAGATCACTACTTTAGTTGTGACTGAAGTCTATTAACGCTGTTGTTTCGTGCTTTCCGATGTTGAGCGCGTGAGCACCACAGGCCCAATGGAGAAGTTTCATGATGTTGTGAATATCATATTTAACACAACGGAAGTAAAATATAGATTAAAACTAATAAATCTGTGGTTTTTTTACAATCCATCAATAAATGACTGAGAAATGACGATTTAAAAGTTTAATTATTTAATGTACACCGATTGCTGTATTTTACTCGAGTGAGAAATTTTGCGAGTGAGTTTTAATACCTAGCCGAGATTTAATACTTCAAAATTATATTCACACATAAATTAATTGCTTTTAATTCAATTAAGTCACGTTAAGTCTATTTATTTCTTTTAATCGGCTTTTTAGAGTATGTTGATAGGGAATTATGACGTCACGTCCCGTCTTGCAAGCGCAACTTTAAAGTTCCATAACTTTTTCATTTGTTGAGATAGTTTAATGATTCTTTCATATTTTTGTTTTATTTTGTCTTAATTTTCATTAAATTAAAAAAAAAAATGGTAAACTTCTCCATTGTCTAAGGAAATCATAATCATTTGTGAGCTTAAATCGAATGAACTCGAACTGTTTAAGGAGTTCATACATGCTTTTTGACGTGCAGGCATCTATGAACTCCTAAACGTCGAATTATCCGTTTGATTGTTTGGTTTGTCCTTCAATCACGCTACAACGGAGCAATGGATCGACGTGATTTTTAGCATAGGTATAGTTGACGACCTGGAGAATGACATAGGCTACTTTTTATCCCGGAAAATAGAGGAGTTCCTGCGGGAATCCAAAAAACCTTATTCCACGCGGACAAAGTCGCGGGCATCAGCTAGTAAGATTGTAAATAGCTGATGACGAAGAGTAATTCCACGGGCGCAAACGAAGCGATTTGCTTCTTCGTTTCTAATTCGAGCCGCTAGGATATGGAACGCCCTTCCGGTTTCCGTTTATCCCTGCAAAATGTGAATAGGTATCTTATATATCTAGGCAAGCGCGCTCCACCTTAGGCTGCTACTTCCAGCAAGTCTGATTGCAGCCATGTGCTAGTCTATAAATTAAAAAAAACGGTACTTCAACTGAGGTTGTGTTTTTTAGTTAATCCGTTAAATATCAAAGCGCGAAATTCAAATTTAATTTGGTTTTTCACAATTTGTAAACTAATACGACAAAGTAGGCTTATGGCATTCAAATTACGAGCCTAGGAATATCATCTTCACAGGTTTATATAAAAATCTTTACTTGAAAGTGCCCAGTTTAAGAAATTAGTCAAAATAATGACTAATTTGTGAGTAACTCACATCAAACTCATTATTTTGACTAATTTCTTAAACTGGACACTTTCAAGTAAAGATTTTTATATAAACCTGTGAAGATGATATTCCTAGGCTCGCAATTTGAATGCCATAAGCCTACTTTGTCGTATTAGTTTACAAATTGTGAAAAACCAAATTAAATTTGAATTTCGCGGGCAGACCCTTGTCATCAACCTAAGAAATTAAATTTCGTATCAAAGTTGGATACCTACCATTATTTTTTTATTAATTTTATTTTGTTACCTTTATAAATAAAAAAATAAAAAAAAATTAATTTTCATTAACAAAACTCTCAAACTTGGCAAAAATAATCTACCTTATATAAATAAAAATCAATGTTTGTGTGTTTATCCTCTATGCGCTCCGAAACCATTGATCAGATTGTGATGAAACTTTGGTTGGTAGTTCTGAGGACGCCCGCGAGGGTTCCTGGTCCAAAAAATCTATTTCAAAATCAAATGTTTTTTTATTCAAATAAACTTTTACAAGTACCTTTGAATCGTCAAGTGAATCTACCACTGGTTCGGAATGATATTCCTACCGGCCGGGTACAGCAAGTTATATTATACAGAAACTAAATAAAGTTAATACTAGTTATATTATACAGAAACTAAATCAATATTCAAAAAGACAAATAGCTTACTTTATACGTCTCGATTGTCTTCATGTAATAATCGGCATCAAACTTCGGTAGGTACACCAGTGTACCGTAAGAGCATAAGATTCTCATGACCCCCATCATACCCATGGTGTGGTACCATGGTGTTATGTGCATGACCGTTTCCTTAGGATCCAAGGCATCTGGACTGATAAAGGATATTTTATAAATATGTACAGTCCCACCAACTGATATGTCCAACACAATTGGAAACTCAAACTCATTTTTTTTATTCAAATAAACTTATTATAAGTGCTTTTGAATCTTCGAGATCTACCACTGGTTTGCTCTTTTTAAAAGTTCATATAAAAGAGCACCCACCGATTTTCATTTATAATTAAATCAATTTGTAGATACCTACTCCTGTAGCTGTCCTTAGCATTGCTGGAGCAAGTCAAATCCATGCTGTATTATCGTTTGCATAATCTTCAACAGTAAAATGAGCTTTTTTCAGGAGCATACTTTTAGTATCGTAAATTATACTAATGTACATCTTAAATAATACTATCGTAAATTGGCTCCAGGATAATAACCTCCAAGTAAATATCAGTAAAACAACTTACATGCAATTTAGTTTAAGTAATAGATCGAATAACTTTAATCTTAATATAAAATACGAAGACTCTCCAATTATTGAAGAAGCACTGCATACTAAATTTTTTTGGATTATTACTGGATAAAAATCTTAAGAGAAAGTAGCATGATGACACGGTATGCAAAAAAAATTAATCGGTATGTTTATGTACTCTATAGGTTGCGTTAAACAGTTTTATCAAATGCTGTTCTTGCAGCCTACCACGGCTACAATGGGTCAGTTCTTCGATACGGACTAATCCTATGGGGAAACTCTAGTGAAGCAAACAGGGCATTTATTGCTCAAAAACGATGTATATGAGCGGTGACAGGAGCTTTCTACCTAGATTCATACAGACCATTGTTCCAAAAATTACACATTCTCCCACTTCCTTCTATGTATATCTTCGATATCTGTGTATTTGTTAGGCAACATGAATATCTGTTTAGTAAAGCACGCGATATTTACCTGAGAAATTCAAGGAACAGGGATCGATTAGTACCAACTTATAGGGCCAATCGCATTATTGGAAAGTGTAGTTATGCCATGTGTATTAAAATATATAATAAACTACCCCCAGGCTTACGCCAGTTAGCTTTGCAAAGTTTTAAGAAAGGTATTTTTGTGTGGTTGATAAATAAATGTTTTTATTCAATAAATGACATGCTGACAGAGTAAAAAATACTATAATTTAAATATAGTCATTTGGATTTAATTTGGACATTTTATTATTCAATTATAATTATATTGTAGGAAAATTATTTGAATTGAAATACCTACTATTTGCGTCTGTGTTTTATAATTGAATTCTTGAAAAATTAATTGTCATATAAGAATAACTCAATTCTAACTTACTGACTGTTTTAAAATTTAACGTATTACGTTTGCATGCACAGAAATGGCTGATTATATTGGATCATAATAGAATATAAGTATCACTCACTGTACCTGTATTCATGCAAATAAAGAATATTGTATTGTAATGGATCTCTTAAACCTACGTAAAGGCAAGTTTAAAATAGGTTGTGGAATTTTTTGGAATTTTTTTTTTATTTTTTTTTGACTAAAGATACAGCGACGCGACGCTGTCACCGGATGATAAGTTTGTAGATGACGCCTTCGATCCATTTTTTTATTTTTATTTAACTGGTTTAACGGCTCTGGAGCCTTCGATCCATTTTAGGGACGTCAAGGTACGTGACATAATACTGACATTTTGAAATAATACTGCTTTAAGTAGTAAAACCCTGGGTACTTTTCTGTTAATTAAGATTACTTAGTTAACTTACGATTCACAAGTGGCTATTAAGTTCAAATGCGTCAACAAGACACCTTTAGGCAGACCCGTAGTTCCTGACGAGTACAGAATAACTGCTGCGTCTATCTGTCCCATTACATCTACTACTTCAAAATTATCCAAAGTTATCTCATCTTGAGTTACAGAATTAACTCCTTTTACTTGAGTTAGACATTTTGCCAAGTTTTCGTAATAAAATAGCGTGTTATTTAGGTTTTCTTGGCCGAAAAGTATAAATTTTTGAATATAGGGCAAAGTTTCGAGGGTTTTTGAATGGGTTTTGTATGCGTCTGGTGAACAGAAGATGATTTTTGGCTTCGATATGTCGAGAACATGTTTTAGTTCACCTGCAAGAGAAATACATTAATAATTTATGTATCCACTAGGTACAGCTCATTATCGTCCCTTGGCATGCGTCTTCACCAAAATAACTTTTCGCTGTACAATAGAATTGTATTCATTTATTTGCAAGAAACATATTTTGATAAAAGGTGGAAGACAGAATAGCACAGACAAAGGCCAATTCTGTATAACACATTCAAGTAAGGAAATCTAAATCGTTTGTCAATCGTATAATTCGACCTGTTTGAGGAGTTCATAGATGCCTTGGAAGTAAAAAGCATGTATGAACTCCTTAAACAGTTCGAGTAATACGTTTTAAGCTGTCAAATGATAACGATTTGTTTAGACAATGGAGAAGTTTCATGATTGTGAATATCATATTTAACACAACGGAAGTAAAATATAGATTAAAACTATTAAATCAGTGTTTTTTTTTACAATCCCTCAATAAATTACTGAGAAATTATGATTTAAAAGTTTAATTATTTAATTTACACCGATTTTGTGAGTGAGTTTTAATACCTAGCCGAGAATCAATACTTCAAAATTATCTTCACATTAAGTGCTTTTAATTCAATTATGTCACGTTAAGTCCATTTAATTCTTTTAATCGGCTTTATAAAGTCTGTTGATAGGGAATTATGACGTCACGTCTCCCGTCTTGCAAGCGCAACTTTAATGATCCATAACTTTTTCATTTGTTGAGATATTTTAATGATACTTTCATATTTTTAATTTATTTTGTCTTAATTTTCATATTAAATAAAAAAAAAAAAATGGTAAATTTCTCCGCAATTGTGCAGAATGAACACTATTAACAGTATCATTACGATTCTAAGTTGTGATTCATAAATAATTTTACATTACATTATTCATGTTCAATTTAAATGTCTTACAGAATTGTTAATTTTACCTTAGAAATTATATTTTGGCAACATTGAATGTTGCAGGATGCAGAATTTATTTTGATTAATGCTTAGTAATTTAATCACCAATCAGAGCTATTCAATATGTAAACTGTAATCATGACAGCCAATCACAAAAATTCAGGAAAATGTCGATGGGTCGGATAATAATATAAAAGTAAGCGAAAATGTCGTCAGCAGTCCAATCCGTATTAAAATTTTGAAGAGTTATTACGAGTATATATAAAGTGTACATTATTATTGATTGTTTTGGTTGTTTTGGAAGATTAAGAGTGGATTACAATATTTTGCTGAGATAAGTATACTTAAATCTAAATTATAATTACTGTTTTAAGAGGTTATGTTAGGTAATAATTGTCAATTTCTAAATGGTTAGCTTTTGAAATCATATTTTGAGACAGATTTCATAGTAAAATTTATTAAAACCAATATAATTGTAATATCAACTTTAATAATTCATTGTTTTTATATAATATTATGTTTTAATATCATTGATTGTTATTTATTCATTAATTTTAAAAGAGCAATTACTTATACCAGTTTCTTGCAGTTTCTTCTGGATAGAATGGCTTTCCGAAACTGTGGTAGATTCATTTAATGATGAATAGATTTAAGATTGAGATTAATAATTGTAATTTAAATGTGATTCTATCATACACAACAAACTGGAATGAACAGAAATTAAAATCTATTCATGGTTATCTTGTGTTTATTTCTAACCTACTAGTGTGGTTTAATATCTTTTATACAATATTTTTAATGCTGTCATTTTAGTTTACTTTATATGTATATTGTGCACTACAGAATCAGCCCCAATGTTTCACCTTAACATTCACTCTACACTTGTATAGACACTCTTCAACTATATGGTTTTAGCAGGCGGTAATCTAAAAATATTAGCAATTATTATGTCGTCACGTTGATTGCTATTAAAAATTGCGAAGGCGTAAGAATTTATTTAACAGCAATCAACGTTGAACGTGACGACATAATAATTGCTAATATTATTTTTTTACAGTATGTATGTTCATAACGTCTTTGAGAGGTGATATCTAGTGAAAGGCCCGATGAATAGCGTCAGTTCTTGTACTGTTTACATGGGTATTGCGTATACTTTAATACTGTACAAGAATCAGATTTTCTAATCATGGTTCATTTATGGTAACCATATCACGTTTTTGATCGGCCATATCTAGTGAATGGCCCATCAGCATGCGGGCAGACTTTCACTACCATAATCAGAGGAGATCAGAGTGTAGATCTACCTATTACTGCATCAGCTTTTCAAGCGATAGTTACCAAAAGTTCAGCTATCTCTTAGTCTATTAAGGCGTTTTTAAATTAACCCTGTATCAAACTGAACTGAACTGTTGTACTGTTCAAACTGAACGGAACTTTACGGATTTCTTATTTGACTACGGAACCCTAAAATGATTATGCTTTGCTGATGCCCGTGACTTCGTCCGCGTGGATTGAGTTTTTTTGGTTCCCGCAGGAACTCCTTAATTTCCTGGGATAAATGTGCTATTCCAGGCCTCTGTGCCAAATTTCATCCAGATTCATTCAGCTGTTCTCCAAACACATCATCAACAAACATCCATCCATCCATCCATACAAACTTTCGCATTTATAATATTAGTATATAGATTAATATACCTTTTGTATAAGCTGGGTTAACACAAGTCACAGTGGCGCCTGCGCAAATAATTCCTATTAAAGTACTAAAATATTCCTGCCTGTTTTCTGAACAGATTCCGATTATGTCTCCCTTTCTGACTCCCATACGAACGAGGGAGATGGCGAGATTCATTGCATCGTTGGCTAGTTCACGAAATGTTAGTTTTTCATGCGTTTTGCCATTGATCTGAAATTTCAATGCGTTTTTTCATCCAAAACAACGAAAGAAGGCGTAAAAGAAAAAATACATTCATTTTTTTTTCGAATTTTTAAATTATCCATATTGTATTTCGTATTAAGCCTTATTCGGACTATCGAAACTATTAAAAAAAAGATGTGTGTCAGTTCCGACGCCCGACTGAAATTTACTTTTTACGAACGATTATAAATTATATAGATTAGTAAATAAATGAGGGCAAATTAACACATTTTTTATATTACTGAAAGCATGCTTGATACATTTATTTAAATTAATTATCTATAATTTATATTCATCAAAATACATTACTTAGTCATGGAAACATAAAGTCAATAACGTAACGGAGAAAGTGATTTTACTCCCCATAAATTTTTCATACCCCGGGCTTTTATATGAAAATCGAATCCAAAGGAGGTAAACTCCAAAAACATTAGCCAAATCGGTCCAGCCGCAACGACCTCAATTTACATAGACGGGCCCTGTCAAACAAAGAATGTGGACCTAATTTACTAACGCCATCTAGTCTGGAAATCGGGGCAGTGCTATGGCGGACATAAGGCCAGGGCTATACAGGTGACTCTAAAAGTCGGACGCCCAACTTTTTTCTATGAAAGGGCCCATTTAGTACCTACTTAATATTATTGATGTGCAGCCGTTCTCAAGCGATACGCTTGCCGCTTACCAATGAACAGTACTAATTTAATTTTTATCAGCGTACATTTAAGTATGACCGTAACCTTGTGTATAATTTATCTATCTAAAGAAATTTTACAAGCAAAAGAGTAATTTTATTAGTAGGTACTCAATCAATCAATATTTATTTATTCAAATTAGGTACACTGTACACTTATTGCTATTACTGTTGGTCAATAAACTTTTATTTATTTATTTATTGACGTCCAATGACTTATAAAACATGCTGGTGATTATCAGTTACAGTATCTTAAAACTAAAGTTACGAGGGTTTCAAATGCGCCCTGGTCTGAGAAGAGCCTACAAAAACTCAGCCAGGGTTTTGTTTTTACTTATCACCATCTCACAAATTATCTTATACTAAGGAACTATCAGAGACATTAGAGCAAATCATTGCCAGCTTGTCATCTAAGTAATCTTTTACATGGCAATAAAATTTGTTAGGGGTAGAATATGTAAGGGAATTTACCACTTTAAGACCTAATCTGTACCCATATTCCTGCAGTTAAATATATTTATTTATTTAATGAGTTTTAAATTACTTACCAAAGCAATCCCATCTTTGTACGGCCATATTTGCTGGAGCACATATTTGGCAAAGTTTAAATGCGTTGGCAGTTTTAGTGATGCATCATCCCCGTACAAATACTTCGGATTGCGTAGCATTATCAAGAATGGCAACAGACAAACTGAGCCAACAAATAAATAGTTATCAGTAAATGAAATATATTTACTATCTTATAATTAAACCTGTTTACATCCATGTCCATACTAATAATATAAATGCGAAGTGTGTCTGCTTTTGATGTCATTTGGTACAGAGATAGTTTACATCCCGGGGAAGGACATAGGCTACTTTTTATCCCGGAAAATTGAAGAGTTCCCGCGGGAACCAAAACACATCAATCCACGCGGATGAAGTCGCGGGCATCATCTATATGCATATATTTCCTACGCGCTTTGATAACGTTATCAGAACAATTCTTCTGATAAAGTTCTGATAAAGTGTAGGTATAACCTTCATCATAATATTATCATATCATATACCTAATTATGTCATTTTATTTATTTAGATATCTTTATTGCACACACAAAATATACAGTATACAGTTTAATAACTAGTAAGACTACATAGAAATGTGCAAAGGCGGTCTTATTGCTAGAGCAATCTCTTACAGACAACCTTTGGTGAAAGGATAAATAAACCGGAGCGCGGGATGGTGCTGTATTTAAAAATAAATAAATAAGTAATGCATACAAGATAAAGTAAATAGACCAATAAATATATATACCTACATATATAAATATACCTATATAAATAAATATATATCTATAATATATACTCATTAATAGAATAAAGTAAACACTAATAATTACAAAGAGATAAATAATGATTATACAAGCGACTTTTGAAAATTGAGAGCGATTTGGAATGGCGGATTTCAGAAGGCAGACTATTCCACAGTATTACAGACTTGCACGTAAAAGAGTCGCCATAATACCGCGTATGATGGGCGGGAATGTGCAAGCGGTTATCCTTGCACGACCGCAGATGTTGGCGCTCAATGTTCGAGCCAAGGTAGGACTTTTCGCTGCTTTACGTAGGAAGGAGTTTGTGGATTGTAGAGAATGGAGTAGAGAAGAGAGAGCAGGTGTTGAGATGTTTCTTGTCTTAAAGTTTACTTTGCCTCGTGTTGGCCATCTTCCTCAGTTCCCGTTTCAACATCTTCCCAGTCTGGGTCTTTGGTATCTCATCTATGAATCTCACGCCACCGCGGAGATGTTTTGGGTTTGACAGCTGTAAACTGCCAACGGTTAATACAATTATTGATAAGCATTGATAGCCTAGAGGTGAAAGAGTCTTCTACTCGGGGGTTCAGGGGTTCGAATCCCTTTGAGATTGGTGCCTTGAGCAAAATTCGATCAGATGATTACTTATTTACTTATTTTGATTAATAAAAAGTAACTGCTGTCTCTTTTTGTATTGTGTCTATTTCTGTTGAAAACCTGGGACCTGAGGTGCAATCATGTAAGGATTGCCGATGAAATCGTTAAAGCTCGTTTTAGATTATTAGAGCCCAAATTCGTGTATCCATTCTTATACGTTTAGGTATGTACGGTACCCTAAACGTATGAGAAAGGATACGCGAAATTGAGCTCTAATTCAATGCTGTTATGGTTTATTTTCCTTTGAAGCCGAGCTTTAACGATTTCATCGGCAATCCTTAGATGATTGCACCTCTGATCCCCTAGCCAAGTTATATACGTTTCGTGTCTATTCTCTTTAATCGTTAACGCTTTAGTAAAGATAAAAGAATAAGTAAATATAGTCTGTGGTTAGCGTATTTACGTTCGAGGGACGAGTGGCCTAGTTAAGACAACGCATATCAGTCGATTGCGATTGTTAAGCAACGTTGACCCAAGTTGGTAACTGGATGGGTGACCGAATTTGGAGGTTCAAATTTCGCCTTTTTGTTTCCTCTATGCCTCGGAGAGCACGTTAAGCCTTCGGTCCCGGTCATATTATCACAAACATCTGATAATAACCGTTACAAAAACCTAAGAGTTTAATACTCTTAGTCGAGTCGTATGCGGAAGGACGTGGGAACCCACCACAAATTATTATTCCAAGAAAATTCCTACCATTATTTGATTAATGGAAAGGGGTCACGACCCTTAGCAATGAAAAATACGTCGCAAAGAGAGCGTTTTTAATCGCTTTCGGTAAAGCATTAACGATTATAGAAAGATAAAAGACACGAACCGTATGTAACTTAGCTAGGGGGGCTGGTATCAAAGAGAAAGAGTGTTCTCACCTTTCCAGCGACATAGTCCTGAATCTCCTTCTCAGTAAGGGTTTCCCCCGGCTGTAGTACAACGAAGGCCAGAGGGACTTCCCCAGCGGTGGGGTGTGGGATGCCCACCACGCCTGCTTCGCGGATGGACGAGTGTTTGAGGAGTACTGCTTCTATTTCCGCTGGAGGGACCTGGTATCAAAGAGAAAGGGGTGATGAGAAATTTAGGATATTTTTTTTCAAGATTGAGATATGATAGGATTCTAGCGATTATGGATAGTTTTCACAAGACTACTGTCCCTGCCTCCTAGAAGTAATAGCATGTCTTCAAAAACCCTTCATCTTTCGCCCTCACTAAAGATATTTGCATGCCTCAAAAGCAGTTACCTGATATGCCTTATACTTGATAAGTTCCTTCAATCGATCCACAATATAGAAGTACTGGTCGTCGTCATAGTAGCCGATATCACCGGTCCTCAAAAAGCCTTCATCGTCGAAGTCCTCCTTCCTGTCTTTGCCGATATAACCCTTCATGAGCATGACGCTTTTGACGTATATCTCCCCTTCTTGATTAGGTCCTAGTACTTCGCGGGTTTCTGGATTTACTACCTAGAAAATTCCAAACATATTTTTAAAAGCCCTGATTAAAAAATTCCTGGCTGACTAATCAGAAAAACGTACTTTCTGAAAGACCTTTATGACGTACCTTAACGATGGTGTGGGACACAACAGGCCCAACGCTGCCAATTTTTTCAGGGTTAAAGTTGAATGTGATAAGTGTCTCTGTCATCGCATATCCTTGCAACACGGCTTGGGCGCTCGGGAATCTGACATTACAACTAATAAGTACCCATTCAATAATAGTATATTGTGTGGCTAGGGCTGAAACAATACGATTTCAGACGAGGGTGAAGATGCCCCCTCGCATCGCTCAGACAGGCATCATCACCCTCGTCTGAAATCGTGTTTTATCTCGCGATACACAGTATATTTTTCTCATAATCCGTAGTGCGAGTTTTATTAAAATTGTATTTCTTATTTATTTAAGTTACAGAAATATATTAACTGTCAGTTTAGTTGATGGTTAAAATGACAATTATAAAGGTTTGAAATAAACAGAAGATACTCTGACAGGGTCGAAAGCAGGGCTGTAACGTCATTCAGCGGGCAGAAAATTATCGGTTTCTACCCTCGGTAAACGGTCGGTTTCTGCCTGCTGAAAGACGTATTCGTCTGAAATTTATTTTAATTATTTATTTAGATATCTTTTTTGCACACACAATACAGTTTACAGCAATTTCTTACGCTCCGTTTATTTAACCTTTGGTGAAAGGATAAATAAACGGAGCGCGGGATGGTGCTGTATTTGAAAATAAATAAATAAATAATGCATACACGATAAAGTACATAAATAGAGCAATAAATATATATACCTACATATATTATATGTTGTAATTTCTTTTTTTATCTTTTATCTTTAGCGTTAATAATTGTTGCTTTCATTTTAGTCCTAGCTGTGTTTAGTTAAAAGTAATCACTTCACGTAGCTTGTATTTATATGATAATTTTAATTTTTAGTAATGTGATTGTTAGTAAACCTATTATAAATATGAAAAAAAGAGGAGGCAAAAAATTTATATAATTTTGGATTCCCTCATAGCCTGTACCTTTTTTTGATAGCCTTAGCAGTTTCTTCGTTTAAGGGGGCGGCGCCGCAGTACACAACTTGTACAGAGCTCGTGATGTACTTAAGGTTTGATTTGCACAGAGCGATCATCGCCCCTGGAACCAATGTCAGTTGCGAAATCTAAAAATATAAAATCTAATAGTACCCTGACAATAAAAATTCTTTCCAAAAAACCGACTTCCAAAGCCACTGTAAAGTAAAAAATAATTTTGATTTCTTCACGCTATGTTGAAGTCGGGCGAGCCTGATGCGTCAACTATGCCTATCTTTGTTACAGGTACTCGCCCGACTTCAACATAGTGTGTTATAGAAATCAAAATTAATTTTAACTTTTTAGTGTACTCTAAATCCCCACGGCTTAGGAGTGCAGTACCCTGCAGCATCAGAGTTGAGGAGTTAGGACTTCGTTTAAAGTATGAAGTCGTTGCTTGACACCTACAATCTGAATTCATCATTAAAAATCCTAAATCACTATGTTTAAGGAGTTCTGTACCCTGCAGCATCAGGGTTGAGGAGTTGGGACTTCGGTTTAAGTATGAAGTCGTTGCTTGACACCTACAATATGAATTCATCATAAAAAAATCCTAAATCGCTATTTTTAAGGAGTTCCGTACCCTACAGCATCAGGGTTGAGGAGTTGGGACTCAGAGTTGTATTGTATACACGTGACTTGATAAAAATCAAAAATCAAAATTTCCTAACTCCCTAGTTTTGCGGATTTCATGTAGTACGGTACACCTACAGCATCAGGATTGAGGATTTGGAGTCAGATTTTTTTATGGGACCACCTCGCGAGCTTCCTCTAACCAGTGAAATAAAAAAAATTCAAATCGGTTTAGAAACCACGGAGATATGCACCGACATACATTTAAAAAAAACATACGCGCCGAATTGAGAACCTCCTCCGTTTTTGGAAGTCGGTGAAAAAGTTGCCGGCAACTTTTAGTTGCCCGTCTGCATGGGCTCTTGTGAACCCAGCTAATTAGACTTAATCGTATGGTACCAGAGCCGGTAGTAAAAATAAAACTTTCCTGATATTTTTCCACAGTCTTCAAATAAAGGTCTACGTCGAACTTCGGGAGGTACACAGATGTTGTTCCTCTAGTGAACCCAGCTACGGTACTGATGAGACCCATCGTGTGGTACCAGGGGGTTATGGACAGGCCTTTGAGTGGGGGGATGGGGGTGCTAAAAAGAAAAGAAGGATCGGGGTGAGATTTTATTTGAATACTAGATGATGCCCGCGACTTCGTCCGCGTGGATTAAAGTTTTTTGGTTCCCGCGGGAACTCTTTAATTTTCCGGGATAAAAAGTAGCCTAGAAAAAGTCTGACTTTTTAATTTTAAATAATATTTATCGCAAAATTAAAACTATATTGCTAGACCAAATGAATTGAAGCGGTCTAACTCCTTGAAAGTATGAAAATCGAGCCAGCGAATCCGCGGGCAAAAGCTAGTATCGAATAAAAAAACTAATAACCACTTTATAGTATAAAGAAAATAAATGATTATAGTCCTGTTTAGTCCATACTAATATTATAAATGCGAAAGTGTTTCTGTCTGTCTATCTGTCTGTCTGCTACGCTTTCACGGCCCATCTGTTCAACCGATTTTAATGAAATTTGGTATAGGGATAGCTTGTATCCCGGGGAAGGACATAGGCATTCGGATCCATACTAATATTATAAATGCGAAAGTGTGTCTGTCGGTCCGTCTGTCTGTCTGCTCCACGCATGGGCGAAGTCGCGGGCATCAAATACCTACGAGCATAGTGTAATAACGTTGAGATGTGTGATAAGAACTCCTTTGGGTAATCCCGTAGTGCCAGAGGAATAGAGAATGAATAGAGTATCGTTGCCTCCATTGACATCAGCTGGCTGAAACTCTTCATGCTTGATGTTTTCCGTTAAGCTGTAACCTGAAAATATAAATTAGTACCTACTCCTAATATTAAAAGTGTGTTTGATTTGCTTATAGGCTCTGTCATAGCGTAAAATCGACAAAACGGGGGTTTTTAAAACCTAGTGTACCTATCCAGCTATCATACGGTTACATATTAGGTATGCTTGAAAAAATAATATGATGTTGTCGACTTTGACGGATTTTAAAACACAATTAAATAAAGAAGGAACCAGAAGTTTAACTTGCTATAGTCCGCGACAGCAGGAAAATCTATGTGGTACAGTGTTTTTTTTTCCACCACACCACAGTAATCCCCCAAAAACTACCCTCAACGTACGTTTCACTCCGATACCGGAGCATCTTCAGGAGATGTTGCCTCCACAATGCACGTTTGTGAAGAATCGACTTCGAATACAATTAAATAAAGTTCTCTGCATTGAAAAATCTTCAACATACAACTTATATTACCTTTTTAAACTAATAATTTGCTCTAATAATACGTAGTAGCAATATCAGTTTCGAAAAAAAGCAACTTCGAGTTTTCAAATTCTGCGACAAGTTAGCCCTTGACTTCGATCTCATCTGGATGTAAGTGATGATGCAGTCTAAGATGGTAGCGGGACAAACTGTTAGGCATATGAGACAAAATTACGATTTGCTTACGAAGCACAGAATTAGATATATCTACTTACAATCTATCTCATCATTTCGTCCACTATTTGGTATAGCTAGGTCCTTATACAGGATCGTGTTTGCATGTCTGTCGTCTCCAAATATGATGAATTTCTTCAGATAAGGCAGACCGTTGTAGTTTTTCGCATGCGTTTTATATGCTAGCGGTGATAGAAAGATGTACTTAGGTTTCGCTATGCCCATAACATGTCTCAGTTCATCTGAAACAAGAAAAAATTACTCGTAATTACATCTTGTTGGACAAACAAAGAGTATATAGGATCTCCCGACCGAATTTCGCCCACGGCGGCCAATCTCCAGAGAGATTAGCCATCAGCGCGGGACCATATTATAGTGCACAAGTGTGTCCGGAAACACATGTGCACTCTGTTCCTTTACTCTCATAGCCCGATGGGACGGAAAATCCGACACGACCGGAGAGAGATCAGGAGCAGGACCGACGGCTTAACGTGCTCTCCGAGACACGAGGCTGAAACACCGCCAGTTCCTAACTCCGGGCTAGTACTGAGGATTTCTTGTCAGAAACCAATACTTCCTATGGCCCGACCCGGGACTCGAACCCGGGACCTCGTCGGCCGCAGTCGAACATGCTAACCACTAGACCAACGAGGCAGTTAAATACAACGAGAATTAAAAAACCTAATGATGATTTGGCACAGCGCATTTTAATATAAATACTGACATAATATAATATATCTATAAGGGGCCATACCTACTGCCAACGCTTCTGTATTACTCAAAATGACAGTTTAATATACCTTGACATTCCTAAAATAATTATAATTATTCTAATACACGACAGTCAACAATAATGAAACAATATGGTTTTAAGCGATGGCAGTGGCCCCAACGAAAACCGGTGAAAATTAGCCTCCCTATGACAGTTAGAAAAATGTTATACCTACTTACTATTTTTATAGCCAGTACTAATCGGAGAAGCAATAGCTCCAGAGCAAATAATTCCTATAATAGTACTCCAGAATTCTTTCCTATTCTCTGAGCTCAAGGCGATCACATCTCCCTTTCTGACTCCCATACGTCGGAGCGAGACGGCTATATTCATCGCTTCTTGCGCGATTTCGCCGTACGTCAGCTGTTCGTGTGTTGAGCCATTTATCTGGAAAATGGGAAAAGGAAAGTAATGTAATAGTAGGTACAGCGTGAATACAGCGTGACCTCTGATACTGTAGCTCAGTATCAGTGTCGGCTTTATGATCTTAGTATCTAAGGATTACTTATAATAGCTGTCATAAATCAATCCATTTCTTCATTCGGTACACTGTAGTTTTTGAACGTCAATAAATTATAAAATAACTAGCGATCCGCCCCGGCTTCGCACGGGTAGCACTAATAATCATAATAGTCTATACCCAATATAGCAAGTAGGCAGTGGGCAGTGGGCAGGTTTTACATTTTAATATTACATTGGAAGAGTACGCTCTGCCCTCACTACGCCTGCCACTCACTGCCACCCAGCCCTCAGATTTTATGTAGGTAACTATTTTATCTCGCGCCGACCGCAGTTGCGCTTTTTTCCCTTACACATTTCATTATTTCTATGATATCTCATAAGATATTCGTCTAAATTAAATGGTGTAAAGGACAATTTTTATCGTAATTAAATATTTGAGATTACAAACATATCGCAAGTAAAGCTTTGGTTTAGACCAAATTTGAAAATCACAAAAATGGTTATTGTGAGTCAACATTAAAAGATACATATGCTATCGCGGACTTTTTATTTCGAACTTTTTGAAAGGAACAATTCCACCATACATTGTTTTCGTGTAACTTTAACTAGGTAGGTATTTACGCAGCGCACGCCACGTAAGCTCTCGGAAGAGATGTTTTTTTCCGACGTAGTTCACATAATTGCAATTTTCGTAAGGATCTCAAATTTTTGAAAATAAAATATAGCCTATGTTACTCGCCTATAATGTAGCTATAGGTGAAAGAATTTTTAAAATCGGTTGAGTGGTTTTTGAGCTGTTTATCCATTACAAACAAACAAACCAACAAATCTTTCCTCTTTATAATAATAGTTTAGACACATACTTACTTAAGGCTTGATAATCTACCTATCTTAAAACTAAAGCTTCGATAGGAACCCACCCCAGAAAAGTAGTTGAAAGCTTATATTTTTCTATCAATTTTGTTAACTTCTACTGTATATTAAGTGAAAGTTCAAAGTACCTATACATATTATTATGTTGATATCAAAAATTTGTAAGATTGAAAGAGGTTTTGCTTAATTTTTATGAATAAACTAATATTGAGATAAACATGTTCCTACCTACCAAAGAGAGAAAGATGGTTTCTTGGCTTTCTTTAATTGTAAACTTGAAAATAGTTACTTACCAAAGCGACTGTATCGCGGTTTTCTTGTATTTTGTTCAATACAAATTCACCAAAGTTCAATGATGCGATCACATACCGATCCACGGGGCCGTAAACGTACTTTGGATTCTTCAACATTATCGCTAAAGAGTTTATTACCTTTGTTTTACAAAGTGACTGTAGACTTCCACTGTTTAAACCTTTCTGATACATACCTACTAAATACCTTGGACTTGTTTTTAGTTGATAATTATCAGGGCCGGATCTATCTACCTGATATCTATTTGGGCTGCAATCCAGGGTCCCGTGGACATAAAGGGCCCAGAGGCTCCATTGAATTTAATTATAAATTAAAAAAAAAAATAGAAATTTAAGTTCTTAGCTTTTGACTTATGGTCAAAAATTACCGAAAAACACCGTCCCCGTCCCCTCCTTTATCTCCGAATATAATAAAGTAAAAAATCTGAAATAATTTGAACTGATAGAAGTTTATGTTAAACTAGCTGACGCAAGTGACTCCGTCCGCGTGGATTGAGGTTTTTTGATTACCGCGAGAATCTCTTTAATTTTCCGTGATAAAAAGTAGTCTAGATGTTATACCCAGACTATAAAATCTATCGCTGTGTCAAATTTCATCCAGATCCGTTCAGCCATATCTAGCGTGATTAAGTAACAAATATCCATCCATCTATCCAAACTTTCGCATAATATTATAAGTATAAAGTATAGATAGATTTACACAAAAAATATAACGAATATTCTAACCAGGATAGATTTTGAGTAATCAGCCATAAGCCTTTAAAAATAAACTCAGTTTTTCGGTCCGAAATAAAAAGGTTTTTTCAGAGCTTTATGTTAATTTTACAGGAAAACTAAAAGGAAGTTTTTAGCTAGGACAGTTTTTTATAAATCAACGGTAGGCAAACCATATAACATCATACTATACTAATATAATAAATGCGAAAATGTGTTTGTTTGTTGGTTTGTCCTTCAATCACGTCGTAACCAACCAACAGATCGATGTGATTGTTTGCATAAGGACCTGGAGAGTGACATAGGCTACTTTTTGTCATGGAAAATTAAGGAGTTCCCGTGGGAATTAAAAAAACTTATTCCACGCCGATGAAGTCACGGGCGTCAGCTAGTATTACTAAACACTTTTTTTTAACTTCTTTAATTGTAAATTTGTAGTATCGTCTTCATTATTAATTAGAGCTCGAATAATTTAACCTAATCCTTCCAAATTAAATGCCCTCGGTGAACGAGTCCAACTCGCACTTTTCTGGATTTTCCTATACCGTGCACCTAGTAGCATCATTATCAAAACAGTTTTTTGACAAATGGCAATTAGTTGATTAATTAGGCCGGCACCCAAACCTATATTAGCCCTGCACCTCACAAACTCACGGTCCGTCCCTGATAATCATCATGATATCTTTATTCTTATCAAAACGACTCCTATACATGTGATGGAATCCGAACTTTGTCTTCAACCACTATACATCCGTAGATACTATTTAGCTGGAAAATATCTGTTAAAAATCAAGTCATTCCAAAATAATCGAATTATACAATTATTAGATGAATTTAATACATCCTGCTTGAATAGTCCGTTTTGGAGACAAAAGAAAAAACCCTTGCTTGTTTTGCTTTACGCCGATTTAAAAGACACGACTTTGCATTCAACACGTCAGTTAGAGATGTTCTCTTTTGAGACCTGGATTTCAAACATAGATCTTTCTAATAATATTAAATTTATAAAATCGGTATTTAAAGCTAAAAGACAATACAATGTGTTAGAATTGCAAAAAATATGTAATGACGTGATGAATGATTATGAGACGTACTACAAAAATTTTACAGATGGATCCAAGAATAATAATGATTTAGGTGCAGCTGTTTTTGATGAACAATTGGGATGCGGGTTTAAATTTAAAATAAATCCTAACGTATTGGTACCTAATGTACTTAGAACTTTTTGCAATTGCTGAAGCTTTGTCATACGCAGAAACAATAAATAACAATAAGATCGTAATCTTTACAGATTCAAAAAGTTAACTACAACATTTGGCTCGCTGTACCTCGACATTTCGAGGAACACCGATAGCCTACACCATAATAAATTCAGTTTTGCAGTTTAACGCTAGATCTACAATTATACTTCGTCGCTTCATTCTTCAGATATAAAGATACACACGTAGTTTCCCACGTACCAGCAAATAATCGCACGTTGTTCAGAGGAGTTATAAAAAAAAGAACCCCCACTACCCGCGTCTGTCTCGCACGACAGAGCGGATTCGTTCGTCATTCCTTTTTTCGTGCGTAGCAACGATCACACGTTCCTACTTTCTACAAACAAAGATAATTTTATCTTTAAAAATATAATAATATTAAAATTAAGATAGTGTTAAATAGTGTTATAAAGTGCTTTTTACAAGTGAGTGTTTAATCTTTCATTTTCAGCAATTTATTTCAGCACCACGTGTCTGAGTAATCATTATTTGATGCAGTGTTTATATTTTACACTAAAGGTTTTATTGGGGGTTGGCCAAGAGTCAACACGAAGGAGAATAAACCTTTCAACATGACGCGCCTAAACCATTATATTTTTATGCAGTGTTTGCTTACACTAAAGGTTTTCCTGGCGGTTGTCTGAGGGTCAACACGAAGGAGAATAAACCTTTCAGCATGACGCGCCTAATGAATTATACTTTCATGCAGTGTTGGTTTACGCTAAAGGTTTTCCTGGCGGTTGTCCGAGGGTCAACACGAAGGAGAATAAAACCTTTCAGCATGACGCGCCTAAACAATTATATTTCCATGCAGTGTTTGTTTACACTAAAGGTTTTCCTGGCGGTTGTCTGAGGGTCAACACGAAGGAGAATAAACCTTTAAGCATGACGCACCTAAACAATTATATTTCCATGCAGTGTTTGTTAACACTAAAGGTTTTCCTGGCGGTTGTCTGAGGGTCAACACGAAGGAGAATAAACCTTTCAGCATGACGCGCCTTACTTTCTTGGAGTGTTGGTTTACACTAAAGGTTTTCCTGGCGGTTGTCTGAGGGTCAACACGAAGGAGAATAAACCTTTTAGCATGGCGCGCCTAATCAATTAGGTATACTTTCATACAGTGTTTATTTATACTAAAGTCTTTTCCTGGAGGTTGCCCGAGAGTCAACATGATGGACAATAAACCTTTCAATATACGACGCGCCTGAGGAATTGTAGTACAATACCATATAAAATGTATGATTTCCTAAGGAGGGTACTTAAAATAAAAGTTAGTATTGAATCAGCTATACGCGCTCATTACAGAAAATATATACTTTCATGCAACGTTAAATTGCACTAAAGGATTTCTGGGAGGTTACTCGAGAGGTACTTAATACAAAAGAATATAAACGTTTTCAGCATGGAACGCACTTAAGAGATTACTCGTCCATGTAGTGTTTAATTGCACTAAAGGACTTTCCGGCGGGTCGCCTCAAAGTTAACACGAAGATTAAGCGTTTCAGCATGATAAACCTAAGTAAAGTACCATTGTCGTACTTACACGAAGACGTGTTAAAGTACGACAATGGTACACTGGGAGGTCGCCCGCGAAGTAGCATGACGGAAATCAAACCTTTCAGCTAGACGAGCCGGGCGATGACATCTGCCCAATTAGCATTCCGGCGATGAAGAATTTGTCCACTAAATCAAGATAGCTGGCACTTAGCAAGCTGTTCACCGTCCTCTGAACCAGGGGGAAGGCGTTGGGGGTTAAAGTGGACCAACGATCGGATACGTCACCAAGGCCCAGCTTAGTACGCCTAACACAAAGTGATTTCGAGCAATACTTGAGAAGTAATCGGAACTCAGGTAAATACTATGCACCTACCAAAGAAGGTTACCTTCTACTTTATTTATCCACTGCGGTAAATTATTAACAATCTTCAGGATTCACTGGGTCAAAGATTGTATGGATACTTACTTAATTCGAAATCAAAGCTAAATATTATCTTTTGTAGGTACCTAGGTGTTACCGCTCAAAATAGTGGACATGATTTTTTCAATCGCAAGTACCATGTAATGTAATATATCATAATTATTATTAGTGTTTGCATCGCCTACCATATTTTTTTTTTTTGCTTTGTCTTCATAGTTCACACACTATCACCGATAAGGCCAAAAAACCTTTAAATACTAATGAGGTTATGTTTTTAAGATAAATGTATTAGCATGGGCATAGCACAATAAAAGTGTTTATTATTTACGGCGACACATAAACAGAATACTTAAAAATATCTATGTATTTAATTTCTTTCAAGCAAGTAAATGCAATTATTAATCTAATATCGGTATCACAGAACCTTATTTTAAAATGTAAACCTACGGAAGAAATTCCATGATATAATCTTTGGAGTACTGTCTTACAAAAAAGGTAGGTATGTCTAATCGACCATAAAGAAGACTAGTAAAATTCTATACCAGTGTTTTTACTTTCAATGAAACACTTGTGGTGATTCTAGTCATTTCTGCAAACGTTACTTACATAATATCTGCTCGACTAAAACATGAAAAGATTTTCATTTCAAACATTTCAGATTTTTATTTTGAGATTGCAATATAGTAATATTGAAGCACCGCTATTCAGCGTAACACCGCTATTTAAGTTTTCAGCTTTTACAGATTTCAGCGCCTCACACGCAGTCACTATGGACAAAAGAAACATAAATGTTTCATACAGTGTATGCAGACTGAAGATCTGGGGCTCAAAATTTTCAGATGTAATTTTTTCAATGCAAAGCCTCTCGGTATCCACCTACACACCTCGGTATACACCTGCAGAGTGGTAACGAAAGTTCTGACAATTCTGAGGTAATAAATATCTTTATCTTTTTTATCAGCTACTTCAGCAATAAATCAATTTGTTTGCTAATATGATACAGAAACGTCAAATTAAAAAAAAAAAAAAAAAAAACTGCTAGTATTCTACCCTCAGCGTGGTAGGTATGCAAAGAACATTTACGAAGGAAATTCAGATTCAGATTCAGATTTATTTATTTCTGAATACAGTGGAGGTATACATAGATGTTTTACAATAAGGTATCATGTATTCTACCACAGTGTGGTGCACAAATATTTTAACTTATTAATTACAATTAATATTATTGTTAAATTGTGTGGTTAGATTGCAAAATTACCCACAAGTTTTATGTTTTTTCCCTAACAACGTACTCTCGAGTTTTACAACTCTTTAGTGCCCGGGAAGCATATATCATACCCGTTGACATGTAATACGATTGACCGAAGGGGTATGGGTTTAATATAACTGCCATGCCCCTAACAGGTTAGCCCGCTACCATCTTAGACTGCATCTTCACTTACCATCAGGAGAGATCGCAGTCAAGGGCTAGCTTGTCATTATTTAAAGATTATCCATAAAAGAGTTCGAAAAACCAAAAACTAATAAAGAACCTTCTTCATTTTGGAAGTCGGTTCAAAATGATAATCTAACGGCGAGTATTTTAACGACCGGATGAAGGCTATATTATAATATTACGTAATAGGTTAAAATCTCCATCGTATTATTGTTTTCTGTTTTAAAAATATTTCGTTGGAAATTGTTTCTGCAGACACAGTAAAACGCGTAGGTTGTCTTACCCGAAACGCGAATCCAAGCGGGGTGCCATGGGTAACTGGTAGAGATCTCGTATAGAGATAAGTGCTTCCTTGACCACTATGTTTCTGTTTTTCTAAATATTTAATAAGTGTTGGGTAAAAAGTTTTTAAGATCCATCCATAAATATCCATTATCCGCATATTGGAAACAATCTTTGAAAAACTGTTATAAAACTGTCGTTATAATAATACGTACTCGTACATCGTAATCGAACACATGGTACAATTTACTCGCGTAAACAATATACTCCCGCAACACTTGCATAGAGTTGTTTGCAAAATTAAAATTCTTGTTTAGTCAATTCAGACCCTGAATGAGAGTTACCAATAAAGACATTAATGAAAACCAAAAATCGGCATTGAGCAGCGGCCGCAAATGTAACCTCTGGATCACACTTACCTCACATAGGATCAGTGGTGTCAGTGCATTTTCCATAAAATATCAGGGAATTAATGCATCGGTTCAAAGATTCTCATTAATTAAATAGCTTATAATGATGTTTAATTTTCTCATTTCAAATGTTTTTTTTATTCAAATTCAATATTCAATGACCTGCACAGCTAGGTTACGCATCGTTAAATAGTATAGAAGTCTAGACTTCTTAGATAACTTACTTTAAAGCTTCTAACGTCAGTGGGGCTAAAAAGTTCAAACCAATCGATTAACCCTTCAAAGTCGATATTAGTAGTCTGTCAAAATATCGACCGAATATTCATTCTTCACCTATAATTTCGGGGTAACTTTTACGCGGGTAGGAATTTATTACATTCCATAACCTTATTGACGATATAATTGTTCGACAAACATCTTAAAACGGTATTTTAATATAAAATTTTACTCAAATATATAGTTAAAGCAATACTCGAGATAGTACCTTCAGAACAGGACCAGAATAAACCTGTTCTTTTCTCGCCACGCTTCCAAAAAACAAAACGTTCCTTCTTCTGCTACTGGGCAGGATTTCGCACTTAAACGTCCCATTGGACGTCTGTTGTGCTAATTGTGTAAATAAAATAAAGTATTGCCCCGGCTAATATACTTGGTATTAGATTATAAATCTTGCTACTAGTTATGGACATCAATAACTATTTAGTTCCATTCGATTGCATCGAAACTATAATACGTTTATGCTTGTTACTAGCAACTAAAGCAAAAGAGCGCAAGATTGTATTATTGGTAAATTGAAAGTTATTTAAATTGAAACTTAAGTACAATAAATACTTAAGAGAAATTTTAATGTCATCTTAAATGTACGTAAATAAGCATCTCGGGGAAATCAGCTCATGATTCCAACCTTAAACATAAACTGTTTAAAACATTACAGCTCAAATAAGAGATAAGAAGAATAAATAAAATTATTGATAACAATAATTAGTATCTATTCAGCGTAGATACAGCTCTTGCAAAAATATATAATATCTCTTAACATCTACGTGTGTATCTTTATATCTGAAGAATGAAGCGACGAAGTATAATTAATGATTAAACGAACTTACCTGTAAGTGAAGTTCTATCATAATTATATGAGTCGCTTCATTCGAAGATATAATATTAAGTTCCCAACCCACCCATCCCGAAACATATTTTCGCAAGAGCTTTAAGTATAGGTATATATCTCTAAACTAAATGACGAACGAATCCGCTCTGTCGTGCGAGACAGACGCGGGTAGTGGGGGTTCTTTTTTTTATAACTCCTCTGAACAACGTGCGATTATTTGCTGGTACGTGGGAAACTACGTGTGTATCTTTATATCTTCGAATGAAGCGACTCATATAATTATGATAGAACTTCACTTACAGGTAAGTTCGTTTAATCATTAACTATAGTCTTGCAATGGATACCATCGCAAGTGGGGGTCAGCGGGGTCAAATAAAATAGTAGGCAAACTCGCAAAAGAAGCTTGCAGCGACGGTATTGATGTGTTTTTGCGCCCATTTTATTCCGACTGCATATATCAAATAAAGAAGGCAAGTTATAACATTTGGCAAGAACATTTTAACAAAAGATCAAAGGAGAAAGGTACTTATATGGTACTAAACGATCCAGCCACAGCCACCCAAACTCCCTTGGATTGACAATGGCAGAAGTAGATTAGACCTGATCCTTATGATGCGTCTTCGTTCCGGGCACATACCATTGAACAAATTTGCATATTTAATGAAAAAAACAAATTCACCCAACTGCAGTGTCTGCAATGTGCCAGAGGATGTGGTCCATATCTTAGTGGAATGTGCCCGAAACGAAGACTTTAGAAAGAGAATTTTTAAGGATTCCGTAAACTTGTATGCTGTTGGCTTATTCAACACTGTGCTGGCGTACCCGCTTTCAGCCAATGCAGCGCAAGTGTTGCGGATGGTTAGGATTGGCATCGAAAAAAGAGCATAATATCTCGTGTTTCGATGGCAGTCGTGGCCTTTTTTTATCTGTACCATTTGATTAGTGGATAATTTATCTATAATTATTGTTTACTTAATAATTATTTTGTTATTCTACAGAGAGGCATATTCGCCAAGCGAATAATGATATGATATCTTTATTCTGATGTTTTATTATCAAATGAGAATAAGCTAGAAATATATAGGGCTGAATCGGTTGCAAGATTTCATAACGTGCAAAAATTCCATAGCTCCGTTGCGGCATGGTTGAAGGAGAAACAAAAGATTAGGATCCAGACCATAGAGCTAGGAACGTCTTATTACGGTCTAGAAAACGACGCCATAGAAAATGACTTATGACTTGTACCTAGTACCTACGCGACAACGTAAGCCATGTGAGGTTCAGTTGTTTAAGATACTGTTGCGTCGCGTCGTACCAAGTCGCGGTGTCGCGTTTGTCGCTCACGTAGGACAACGGGTGAGACAGACGGACTGCATCGAAACTGCAAACCGTCTGCGCAGTTCGCTTGCAGTCGTTGTGCAGTTCAAATGGAAATTAGCAAGCTGCTGGGCTAGTTCTATTGCAGTTGAAATGCAGTTCTATTGCAGTCATGCCAACTGCAGCAAAACTGCTTCAGAAATGCAATTTTGTAGTCGGCATGGTAGGCGACTTTTAACAACTTCCGTGGCGCAGTGTTGAGCACTGTTGTCTTAACGTGCGGAGGTTGTGGATTCGATCCCCGGCAGGTTTAATTTGGGAATTTATAATTTCTGAATTTTCCCTGGTCTGGCCTGGTGGGAGGCTTCGGCCGTGGCTAGTTACCACCCTACCAGCAAAGACGTGCCGCAAAGCGATCTACCGTTCCGGTACGATGCCGTGTAGGGGTATGGGTTTAATATAATATTGATATAATATATTACCCGGCTGAGTTTGTTGTGGGCTCTTCTCAGACCAGGGCGCGTTTGGAACCCTCGTAGCTTTAGTTTTAAGATATCGTTACCCATTATCACCATCATGCTTTTTAAGTAATTTTTAGATGAAATTAAGTGTACCTACAGTGTACCGATATTTAATAAATAAATGACTATGACTTTGACTATGACTATAACTGCCATGCCCCTAACAGGTTAGCCCGCTACCATCTTAGACTGCATTATCACTTACCATCAGGTGAAATCGCAGACCGCAGTCAAGGGCTACTGTGGATATAAAAGGCTGTCTGTTTAGACACATAAATAAGCAAAAGCTACTTCAATCGCCTTTGCCTGTATAAATGTATCGGGCAATGTGAAGCGCCTGAATAAAATTAATAGCACCCATACATTATACAGCAAAATCTCACAAGCGAGATAGCTATAAAAATGATAAACATCAGACTGAGACAAAAGGTAGCATCATATGACATATCCTAATTCCTAAGTATTTAACTATTTACTTAGTATTTATCAGATTGGTATAAACAGTGCACGTCTACTCACTTTGTAAATAAAGCTAATAAACTCTTTAGCGATAATGTTGAAGCATCCAAAGTACGTTTACGGTCCCGTGGATCGGTATGTGATCGCATCATTGAACTTTGGTGAATTTATATTGAACAAAATACAAGAAAACCGCGACACAATCGCTTTGGTAAGTAACTGTACTGATGTTTATTAATTGTTCGGCAGGGGCGGCCTTAGCCATTGCGAGGCCCTGGTGCTTGTGAATTGAAAATATTTTTATTCATAATGCTTGACGAGAAATGGAAAGGTTATTTAAAATATTTTTTTTTTAGTTTTAATATTGTATATTGGAAATTAACAAAAGTTAACTAGCCCATATACGGAATATTATTTATTAATGATGATAAACTAACGTAGGAAAGGTTTATAGCGTTAAAGATTTTACATCTTAGGTAGGTAGTAAGTAGATAGGTTGTAAATATTACATTAAATCTCACATCAAAGATTAGGTAATAATATAATACTAATGTGTATACAAATACACATTAGTACCTAATGACTTTTCATCTTGGGCTATAGCGCGAGGGCGCGAGGCCCCTGCAAGAGCGAGGGCCCGGGCGGTTGCCCTGCTTGCCACCCCCTTACGGCCGCCACTGTTGTTAGGCATACTTACTCTTTGATTGAAGTGAAGTTAAAATTGCGTTGTTCCTACAATATTATCATAGAAGTATGTTACTGGTCTGTGGTATTGAGTAAGGACCGAGAAGGACTGGAATCCAGAGCCGTTAAACCAGTTAAATAAATAAAAAAAACAGTGGTCGGTGACGTTCCTATGAAAGGTCAATGCACCTACAATTTTCCACCAGTAAGTAAACAAATACTTAGGTATCAAAAGTACTTAGCGATTACATAGATTACACTATTTGCAATTTCAAACAATGCGAATGTATCAACGACAGATTAACCCTCCGCCCGACGCGCCTTTTTTGTAACAAGAGGCGTCCCGCGGGGTCTTCAGGGACCCTAAAAATAAACAGCATAATTCTTTATTATAGATAGATAAATGCTTTATTGCCACACAAAAAATTAAAATATAGATAAATAAATTAGTTATAGGTAGGTTAGACTACTTTGAAATAAAAAGAGATTTATGATATTAGTTTGTATTTTTTACTAAACATAACTATATATATATATACCTACCTAGTACCTACCTATATATCATATTATACAGATGGAAAACCAAGGGACCACCTTTCTCTTTGGAACATGTTTATCTAATCTTAATATTAACTTTATTCATAAAAATCAAGCAAAGATCCTTTAAATCTTACAACTTTTCGATATCAACACATCGGTTCAAATTCAAATCTCTTTTATACAAGTAGACTTAGACAAGTACTTTTGAATAGTGGAGTGAATCTACCACTGCTTCGGAATGGCATTCCTACCGAGAAGAACCAGGAAGAAACTCGGTGGTTGTTCTTTTGAAAAAATTAATTAACAATTATTGTACCTACCGAATGAAGATCTATGACTTTTATCAACTAATCTGCAAATACTGAGATCATAAAACCGGCTCGTCCGTATCATATCAAAGGCTACAATTACACTTATATTACGCGAAAGCTTTAGTGTAATCGTGGCCAAAGTTCACAACTCACACTGTATTCACATTGTAGCTAACGTACCTACTATTACTTATTCTGTGTTATTACCACTCGAGTATACGTACTCTGTGTTATTACTTTCCGAATTCCGCCCCGTTGGTCTAGTGGTTAGCATGTCCGACTGCGGCCGACGAGGTCCCGGGTTCGACTCCCGGGTCGGGCCATAACAAGTGTTGGGTTTTGCTGACAAAAAATTCTCAGCACTAGCCCGGAGTTAGGAAGTTGGCTGTGTTTTACCACAATGCCTCGGAGAGCACGTAAAGCCGACCGTCCTGCGCCTGATCTCTCTCCGATCGTGTCGGATTTTCCGTCCCATCGGGTTATGATATGAGAGTCCACCTGTGTATGCGCGCATTGCGCACACACCTGTGCACTATAATTTCTCCCGCGCAGATGGCTAATCTCTCTGGAGATAGGCCGTCGTGGCCGAAATTCGGTCGGGAGGACATAATTACTTTCCTTTTCCCATTTTCCAGATAAATGGCTCAACACACGAACAGCTCACGTACGGCGAAATCGCGCAAGAAGCGATGAATATAGCCGTCTCGCTCCGACGTATGGGAGTCAGAAAGGGAGATGTGATCGCCTTGAGCTCAGAGAATAGGAGAGAATTCTGGAGTACTGTTATAGGAATTATTTGCTCTGGTGCTATTGCTACTACCATTAATATTGGCTATACAAATGGTAAGTATTATGTATCTATACTAAATATTAAAAAAGCGAAAGTTTGGATGGATGGATGGATGTTTGATGATACTCAATCACGCCAAAACGGCTGAAAGGATCCGGATGAAATTTTTCACAGAGATAGATTATAGTACCTACTGGAATAGCACATAGGCTACTTTTTATCCCGGAAAATTAAGAAGCTCCCGGTGGAACCAAAAAACCTTAATCCACGCGGACGGAGTCGTAGGCATCAGCTAGTCTTACTAATATTATAAACGCGAAAGTTTCGATGGATGTATATGGATGTATGGATGTTTGTTACTCAATCACGCCCCAACGGCTGAACGGATCTAGCTGAAATTTGGCACAGAGATAGATTATAGTCTGGAATAGCACATAGGCTACTTTTTGTCCCGGAAAATTAAAGAGTTCCCGCGGGAACCAAGTAGAGTGCCCACCCCTAGAGTGTTTTTGGCGTAGCCCACTTATTTTGTTAGTAGATACCTTTGGTCACTGTACAATGCAACAATTCTAGAATGGGATCAGCCGTATTGTAAGAACGTATATAAGTAGGTAGGTACATATACGTAACACATAGGTTACTTTTTTTCCCGGAAAATTTAAAAGTTCCTGCAGGAACAAAAAAACCTCGATCTACGCGGATCAAGTCGCGGGCATCAGCTAGTTTAATCATATTTCTAACTGACAAGGAAGGCTAATTTTCACCGGTTTGCTTGCGCATGAGCATGAGACTCTCCATAAAGTTCCTTTTTTTTTTGATGTAGGATATAAGATAGGATATGTAGGACATAGGATTTTTTGGGAAGTTGTATCAATTAACTAGGTATATGTAGTTATTTGAATTGGACATAGTTTTTTACTGTTTGTAAGTACAAAGAAAGATAAGTATTTGGTATCTCTAAGTTTATTATA
The DNA here is from genome assembly GCA_923060345.2 of Erebia aethiops. Lineage (NCBI taxonomy): Eukaryota > Metazoa > Arthropoda > Insecta > Lepidoptera > Nymphalidae > Erebia > Erebia aethiops. The sequence continues at coordinate 3,907,965 of OV281087.1, read as the reverse complement.
CTATTTATGATAACAATATTATTATTACTTAAACATAATATCTATTATAGGTACATATTTACTTAGTAGGTAACACATTTATACCTCCCCAGGGATACCAACGTATATCGATCGCTATAAAATAAAAGATAGCAGATAATATTATTGCTGTGTCATTAGTAAATGCAAAAGATAAAAAAACCTTTACAAAATTTTGCTCTCTCCAAATTGACGACCTCCGTGGCGCAGTGTGTAGCGCTCTTGCCTTAACGTGCGGAGGTCCTGGGTTCGATCCCCGGCAGGGTTGGGAATTTATAATTTCTGAATTTTCCCTGGTCTGGCCTGGTGGGAGGCTTCGGCCGTGGCTAGTTACCACCCTACTGGCAAAGACGTGCTGCTAAGCGAATTAGCGTTCCGGTACGATGCCGTGTCGAAACCGAAGGGGTATATGGGTTTAATATAACTGCCATGCCCCTAAAAGGTTAGCCCGCTACCATCTTAGACTGCATCATCACTTACCATCAGGTGAGATCGCAGTCAAGGGCTAGCTTGTAGTGGATAAAAAAAAACCTAATCAGTAAATTGTTCTTGTTTCAGATGAACTGAAACATGTTATGAACATAGCGAAACCTAAGTACATCTTTCTATCACCGCTAGCGTATAAAGCGCATGCGAAAAACTACAAAGCTCTGCCTTATTTGAAGAAAATCATCATTTTTGGAGACGACAGACTTGCAAACACGATTCTTTATAAGGACCTAGCTATACCAAATAGTGGAGGAAATTTTAAGAAAGATGGTAAGGAATAAGCATACCTATATAGTATATACCAACCTATCCAACTTTTTATGGTTACTAATTGTATATGTCACCGTAAGATTGTAAAGACCGTTAGATTATAATATAACGTTTTTTATCTCGATAGATTATAAACTTTCGACAGATTGTGAACCGTAACATACTGCTTACAATTTAACGCGTTATTTTTCGGTAAATTGTAATATATTAGGTATATTAACCCGAGAGAACCTAAGTGCCCGGCCTGCGGCCGGGCACTACCTGAATATTCATGTCAAACCCTAACCTAACCTATAGTTCGCGCGCAATTTGAATGCATAGTAAATGTATGGTGACACTTACATTTACTCTGCATTCAACTCGCGCGCGAACTGTACAAGAAAGAGACAAGAAAACGTAAAAACAATAAATATTTCATAAATTAATACTTAGAACATTGAACTGTTCACAATCTTTCGACAGTTTATAATCTAGCGGGATAGAAACCGTTAGATTATAATCTAACGGATTTTACAATCTGACGGTGACATATATAAAGATTTTGTTCCAAAATCGATTTTTGGATCTAACAACAAAAAAGTGATTAACTTACTAATTAATAATTTGTTATTACCATTCTCCAGCATCCAAGCGTCTTTGTCCGATAAAATATAGTCGTCAAACCCTCGTAAAAAGGCCTCGGCTGGCTCTTTTAAAATAACATAGGAAGTCCTCGACTTCACCTCGACCTTCCAGTATTAACTAGCCGTGCTTTATTTACAGCCTGAACAGTTAAGTATTACTATTAAACTACACGTTGTTTTAAGCTTAAGCTTCACTTAGTTTCTTGTTCCTTGATAGATGACGCGTTAACAAACAAATCAAACACATTAATTAAAAAAAAATTCAGTTTCAGTACTTACTTTAAAAACCCCCGTTTTGTCGATTTTACGCTATGACTGAGCCTATTGAACAAACAAATCAAACACACCTACTAATTTATATTTTCAGGTTACAGATTAACAGAAAACATCAAGCATGAAGAGTTTCAGCCTGCTGATGTCATTGGAGGCAACGATACACTATTCATTCTCTATTCCTCCGGCACGACGGGATTACCCAAAGGAGTTGTGATTACACATCTCAACGTTATTACACTATGCTCGTAGGTATTAGCTATTTTTTTAGTTTTCATAATAAAATAAGGATTTCATCTAATCCATTTGTCTTTACCTTTAAAGTTGAAATTCAATTAATGTTATGGAAACCAGTTATAGTATCTTTATTGCATACAAGTATATGGAAATACAGAAGATATTAAAACTTCGAATAAGACTATACAGTATGCAAAGGCGGTCTTATCGGCCTAAGGCGATGTCTTTCAGACAACCTTTAGATTCTAGTTATTTACTACACAGGTAGATTAAAACACAAAAAACCCTCTATTTTTCTCTCCTAGGGGTTGAATTTTCAATACTTTCTTAGAGGATGCCACCGTCTTAAATCATAATTAATGGCTATCCATTTGCCAAATTTCAGCCCCACCCGTCCTGTTGTTTCAGCTCAGCAGTACGTTGATAGATAAGTCAGTCACCTTTTCCTTTTACATATTAAGTATTTGGATATATGATAAAAAAAGATATAGGTATAATCTTTTTTTTTTTTTTTTTAATCCACTACAAGCTAGCCCTTGACTGCGATCTCACCTGATGGTAAGTGATGATGCAGTCTAAGATGGTAGCGGGCTAACCTGTTAGGGGCATGGCAGTTATATTAAACCCATACCCCTTCGGTTTCTACACGGCATCGTACCGGAACGCTAAATCGCTTGGCGGTACGTCTTTGCCGGTAGGGTGGTAACTAGCCACGGCCGAAGCCTCCCACCAGGCCAGACCAGGGAAAATTCAGCAATTATAAATTCCCAAATTGACCCTGCCGGGGATCGAACCCAGGACCTCCGCACGTTAAGGCAACAGCGCTACACACTGCGCCACGGAGGTTGTCAAAAGGCCTGTCCATAGACCATATGATGATGAAACCCATGGTGTTATGCCATGCCATGCCATGCCGTGCCATGGGTCTCATCAGTACCATAGCTGGGTTCACTAGCATCTGTTTACCGAAGAATCGCACAGAAAAAACCTAATGTATTTTTCCACCATGTTGTATTACAGACCGAGCACCCCCATCCCCCCACTCAAAGGCCTGTCCATAACCCCCTGGTACCACACGATGGGTCTCATCAGTACCGTAGCTGGGTTCACTAGAGGAACGACATGTGTGTACCTCCCGAAGTTTGACGTAGACCTATATTTGAGGACTGTGGAAAAATATCAGGTACGTAACATCTCCGTATAATCATTAATTTATTAGAAAAACTAGCTATTGCCCGTGACTTCGTCCGCGTGGTTTAAGTTTTTTATTTCCGCTGGAACTCCTTAATTTTCTGGGATAAAAATTAACCTATGTGTTATTCCAGACTATAATATTATAATCTATCTCTAACATAGGTCGCTAGATTTCAAACAGTTGAAGAACTGCCCCATGGACAATAAAGCCAGTGAAAGCTTCATGAGAAGTTTCTCGAAGGATTGACAATCTCCCAACTCTCAACGAACTCAAAAACATCTGCTTATTAGTTAAATAATTGTTTTAAAACTGATTGCAGATAGAGTACTTAGGTACCTACAAATACTTAACGAAAAACAAACTGTGCCAAATTTCATCCAGAATCTTTCAGCCGTTTTGGCATGATTGAGTAAAAAAACATCCATCCATTCATCCAAACTTTAGAATAGATTAGGAAATCCTGCTAGATCTCAATAATTATTTTCCAGATATCTCAACTGACAGTGGTGCCAGCGGCGCTGATCGCTCTGTGCAAATCAAACCTCAAGTACGACACGAGCTCTGTACTAATTGTGTACTGCGGCGCCGCTCCCCTATACGAGGACACTGCCAAGGCTGTAAGGACCAGGTAAGAGGAAGAAAAACATACTTACCAAATAATTCCATAAATGCGAAATTGTGGTGTCTCTGTCTGTCTGCTACGCCTTAACGGCGCATCTTTTCAACCGATTTTGACGACATTTGGTACCTAGGTATAGACATAGGTGTATTATTGGCCTTCTAGTGGAGAGTATTTGTTGGCTTTTATATTTTATTATTTAATTCTAAAGGGAAACCAGGTTTATTCAATGACACAGCTCTCAGTTCCGATCAAAGACAAACTTTATTCTTTCCTTTCTATAGACATTGACATCTATGACCATAGACTATGCTACATGCCCCTTTTTAAAAAAAACAAAATGAAATTACAGATGACATTGACATGGCATGCGACAATTTGACAGCTAACCTTTATTTACCTTAGGCAAACAAGAGCTTAATTATTAAATATACATAATTTGAAATTACATTTAAATACTTTTAACATTATTATTAAATTTACATATTGATATACAACAACAATCTATTCGTCATTATGTTTACAATTATAAACACCATTGTTTTATTTAAACCAGTGAAATTAAATACTTGTGCAAATTGAATTACATCAGTGGAAACCTCGTCAACTATTATTATTTTAAATACAATGTCATATTCTTTAAATAAACTTATTTATAGATCTAATTTGTTTTTTCTTTTTAACAATCTACCTCTCGAACTGTACCGAGGTTCCTCCTTCTGAACAATAGATGTTGACATGCAAGGTAAGTTATCATTGTTTACATTCTTTTTACTATGACCCTTAGGTTCTGACTTACTTGAACTAGACTCATTATTTTGGCTAGAATTAGAACTTGATACATTTTCATTTGACTGGCTCGATACAAAGCTTTCATTATCTGAACCATCTCGACTAGACTGACAACTTGACATTTGACTCTGAAGTAAATATTCAGGTATGTAGTAAAATATCTGATTATCTTCCTTTTCTCCATCTTGACATTGATTTAAATTAAATTTATTATACTGACTCGACCCGTGACTATGAGACTGACAGTTTTTATTTGTGAATACTTGATTCGACTGTTCCGACTGGGAGTTTGACATACTTTGACTTGGACTGTTTGACTGACTGACACTATTGGACTGACTGAGACTGTTGGACCTAGACTTAACATTACTACTAGATCTAGACTCTGAATTTGACAAACATGATTTGAACAGTTTAATATGTTGAGTATTTCGCCTATAAATTGTTCTATCTGAGTTTTTGATTAAATATGATCTTGGAAAATTAGTTTTAGACACAATTGTACCTCTTGTCCATGACACATCATTTGGGTTTTTCTTGAAAAATACTGAGTCATTTGACTGAAACTCCTCTGGAGAACTAGCACTTTTATTATAGTATGTCTCTCTTTTGGAAATTATTTCCGACTTATTTTTAGAGTGTTCTGAAAATGTAATTACTTTAGGCTTTAGACTTTCATAATGGTATGGCAACCTAGTTCTGAGCTTTCTAGACATGAGTAATTCTGACGGTGACTTTAAATTTCCTCTAGGTGTTGTCCTATATTGTAGCAAACCTAAGTGAAAATCTGTACCTGAGTCTTGACATTTTCTTAATATATTCTTTATTATTTTTACAGACACTTCGGCTAAACCGTTTGACCTTGGAAAGTGAGGACTAGACACTATGTGTTCAATATCCCAATCACTAAGGAATTTTTGGAGCTCTTGACTATTATACGGTGGACCCCCATCGCTGACCAGTTGCATTGGGATTCCATGACGTGAAAAAATTGACTTCAAATGCTGGATGACAGTTTGACTTCTATGATCTGTATTCAATTGAGCAATTTCTATGTAATTTGAATAGTAATCTACTACTAATAGGTATCTCTTGCTATTGTACTCAAATAAATCTGTTGCCAACCTTTGCCATGGCAGGCTAGGCTGGTCATGAGTCAATAAAGTTTCTTTTGTTTTATTTGGACTATATTTCATACAAGTTTCACATTGTCTAACTTTCATCTCAATGTCATGATATATGTTGGGCCAAAAAACTAAACCTCGTGCTAGGTTTTTTGTTTTTTCTACACCCATGTGACCTTCATGTAAGATATTTAATATTTCTGTACGCATTGACTTTGGAATAATTACAGACTGACCCTTGAATAAAATCTCATCAATGGCATGAATTTCATCTCTAACATTCCAGTAAGGTAAAGTTATAGGATCACATTGATTTTTATTGTTTGGCCATCCATTCAAAAAATATTCTTGTAATTTTAGCAAAGTTACATCTGACTTAGTACAATCTTTAATTTTTTGTAATTTGTTTTGAGATATGGCTAAATTGGAGGTTAGTAAGTTTACTTGACAAACAATGTTACTTTCCAATTCGTTTACATCAAATTTTTCTATAGCTGTGTTTGATGATATTGGAGCCCTTGAAAGCGTATCAGACACATACATTTCAGTACCTTTTGTATATGAAACAATCAGGTCGTATGACTGCAGTGCAATCATCATTCTTTGCAGACGAGCTGGCACATCTGCCAAGGGTTTTTTAAACAATGTGACTAATGGTTGGTGGTCTGTCTCCACCTGTATGGTTTTACCATATATGTATTGGTGGAATTTTTTACACCCATATAAAATAGCATATAATTCCTTTTCGATCTGAGCATAATTTTGCTGTGTGCTTGTGAGTGACTTTGATGAATAAGCAATAGGATTTTTTCCATGAAAAATAACTGCACCCACCGCACTTTTAGACGAATCTACTGACATTCTAATAGGTTTATTGACATCATAATGAACTAAGACCGGTGACTGACTAATGAGATGTTTCAATTTAATGAACTCTTTTTCATGATTATCTGTCCATTGCCAGATATTTTGTTTTTTAAGTAGACTTCTGAGCAAATTTGTTTCATTAGCTAAATTTGGTATGTATGAACCTAAATAATTCACCATTCCCAAAAATCGTTGTAATTCTTTAACATTTTCTGGTCTTTGCATCTCGACTATTGCTTCGATTTTAGATTTATCTGCTGAAATGCCATTTTTATTGAAAATATGACCTACATAACTTATTTGCGTCTTGTCAAACATACACTTGGCTTTATTGAACTTTAGATTTACTTCACGAGCTGTTTTGAAAACATTTTCTAGCCTTTCATCGTGTTCTTTTTGACTTGATCCAAATACTAAAATATCATCGACAAAAATGAGTACTCCTGGTAAGTTTCCAAATAAATCTGACATTACTTTATGAAATATTTCTCCACTAGACTTAATGCCATATGGTAGTCTAAGGAATCGATATCTACCGAACTGTGTGTTGAATGTACATAGTCGACTACTTTCTTCATCTAATTGTATCATCCAGTAACCTGAATTTGCATCCAATTTTGAGAATACTGAGGCACCAGCTACTTTAGATCTTAAATCGTCTAAAGTAGGATATGGAAAATGTGGTCGCATAATCGCTTTGTTCAGCGGTCTTGGATCTAAACATATGCGTAATTGACCATTAGGTTTCTCTATCGGAACTATTGCATTTACCCAGTCTGTAGGAGTTGTGACTTTTTCTATGACTTGTAACTCTTCCATCCTATCTAGCTCATTTTTAAGTTTTGGATGTAAAGCATAAGGAATTCTACGGACGGGACAAATTTTAGGCTCAACACTTGTGTCAACATGTAAATGTGCCTTGTGAGGCAGACAGCCTAAACCTTCAAATGTATCAGAATAAGTTTCCAACAATGATGTTACTGACCTTTGATTTGTCACTTCGAACAGTCTTTTGACAATGCCCAAGTCTTCAGATGTTTTCGCACCCAGTATGGTTGAACATTCACAATCCACAACAATGAACTTAATGTTAGCTTGAGTCCCATTTTCAAGTGTACAAGTCAGTATTACACTACCTAAATTTTTTATTTGTTGTCCTGAAAATGAAAATATGTTATCAAATGATTCTCTGACTGGAATTTTAATGTTGTTATCCTTTTCTAATTTTTTGATAGTATAAATTGAAATAACATTTACTTCAGCACCAGTGTCAATTCGGCAAGTTAACAACTGATTTTGACATTTAAGATTAATTTTCCAATTATTTTTATTACATTTTACTTTATTTATGACTGTTTCAATGATAAAATTTTCTTGACTATAATTCTTTTGACTAGAACTATGACTATTTTGACTAAAATTAGGGTCTATTTCTGAACTACTGTATATTTCACTTACTTTTCTGCTAAGACAATACTTAGCAAAATGGTTCGGCTTCTGACAACTTGCACAGGTCTTGCCCTGCGCTGGACATTTGTAGCGGTGTACCTGCCCACACCTTCTGCACGTCCCCTTGCTGGCTTGGCGGCTATTTGATGCTGATCTGCTGCGATCCTGGCTTGGTTGTCTTGGTCTTGTTTTTGGTCTTGACGGTCTTGAGGCTGGTCTTGGCTGACGAAATTGTTTTGAAATTGTTTGAACTTGACTGTGGAATTCTTGATGTTGTTTTATTCTTTTCGATCTTGTGCCGGACAATTCTATGGTTTTTGCTATTGCGACTGCTTCATTGACATCTTTTATTTCGTTGTTTTGTAGTAATTTTTCTTTGATGTTTTCATTTTTTAGACCAATTATAAACATGTCTTTCACTAGGGATTCTTTTAGATTTTCGAATTTGCACGTGGAAGCTAAATTGTTTAAACACGTCACATACTCATCTATTGATTCATCCTTTTGGTATCTGGTGAAAAAGTTGTATCTTTCTACTGTTGTGTTTTTGCATGCATTAAATTTTTCGTCAAATCTTTTTAGAATTGACCTAACGGTTTCTTCTGACCTTTGAACATTAAATGAATCATATATTTCCAGTCCTTCGTCGCCTATCGCATTGAGCAATATTGCGATTTGTTTCTTTTCTGGCAGCTTCTCCAAGTCGTTTGCTTCACAGTAAATTTCGTATTTTTGTTTCCATCTCCTCCATTTTTCCGAGTTAGCGCATTCCGTACCTCCGCCATTTTGTACGCTTAGCTTCAGCGGCTTGAGACCGTTCGCGAGGATTACGTTTTGTGACTTTTCAGGCGTTACCATTTTGATTCTTCTTATTTCTTCGTTTTATCTTCTGACACCATGTATTATTGGCCTTCTAGTGGAGAGTATTTGTTGGCTTTTATATTTTATTATTTAATTCTAAAGGGAAACCAGGTTTATTCAATGACACAGCTCTCAGTTCCGATCAAAGACAAACTTTATTCTTTCCTTTCTATAGACATTGACATCTATGACCATAGACTATGCTACAATAGGAATTTAGGAATTTAGGAGTCAATAAAACTTAATCCACGGGGGCATCATCTTAGATTGAAATTATGCGTTAAGTAGGTACCTACCTATTTTCGAATTGATTTGGCTAGTACTAAGTTCCAGGTTTCCCATAGGTAACTAATTAATAATGCCACTTTTTCTCTAGATACTTTGTGTGGTAGGTACATTCTGTTACCTAAACGACATCAAATGAAATTACGTTTAACAATACCAGGTTCCCGAGCGTCCAAGCCGTATTACAAGGGTATGGTATGACGGAGACCACATTGGCTATCACACTGAACTTTAACCCTGATAAAATTGGCAGCGTTGGGACTGTTATATCCCACACTATCGTTAAGGTATGTCTTAGCACAGAATAGGTAATAGTACCTACGTCTTAGTACTTTGATTTACGAAGTTTAATTTTATACAGACTTTGCCCTTAGCCTGAACAGTCGAATTCTTACTCTCGTACTTAATTCTCGTTTCCTCCTTCAAACTGAACCGATTTTTTTTTTTTTTAAATTAAACCCGCAATCAGTCGTGAGACTATAATCGGATGCGTTCCTCAAAGTTGGCTGTTGAAGACCCTTGCAGCCGTAGGCTCAGGCGTCTATCGTAGTACGAGTACATATTCGTCAAATTTGCGGGATGTCTGATGATGGCGCCAATTTTTGTACTTAGGTTTCATGTTCCTATAATTATTAATTGATCGAAAAAAAGAAAACATAGGGACATGGCACGGATACATATGGATTTTATGGTGCAAGAATATTTTCTCTATTGTAATTATCCACGGAGAAAACAGATGAATATGTTATATGGAGAAACCGCCGCGCCGTGCCATTTTGTCTTAATGGAAAATCTGTGCAAACTTTCAGCTTTCAAGGCCAGGAATTTTTAAATCAGGACTTTAAAACATATGTTTGGATTTTTTCAGGTAGTAAATCCAGAAACTCGCGAAGTACTAGGACCTAATCAAGAAGGGGAGATATGCGTCAAAAGCGTCATGGTGATGAAGGGTTATATCGGCAAAGACAGGAAGGAGGATTTCGACGATGAGGGCTTTTTGAGGACCGGTGATATCGGTTACTATGATGACGACCAGTACTTCTATATTGTTGATCGATTGAAGGAGCTTATCAAGTATAAAGCATATCAGGTAGGTAACCTTATATCTTTGACTGCATAAAGGGAAGCTGAACAAAATGTTTGGCGTTGACGAGTCTATTCTGCAGATTTGCTTTATAATAATAATGTGAAGCTCTTGAACTTTAAAACATATCATAAAAAGGTACTTAGGTACCTATTGTCAAAAATTTTTCTTTTGACTTTTTGCTGTAGGTACACTCTAGGTCTAGACACTGCAACTCATATATTTAAGCAGGCAGGGATAAAAATTAGCCTATGTTCTACTCGGGGAGACAACCTACCTTCGTACCAAATTTAATTAAAATCGGTCGAGCAGATGGGCCGTGAAAGCGTAGCAGACAGACAGACATACTTTCGCATTTATTATATTAGTATGGATAATATCATAGTTCAATCTTGAAAAACAAATCCCAAATTTCTCATCACCTCTTTTTTTTATACCAGGTCCCCCCAGCGGAAATAGAAGCAGTACTCCTCAAACACCCGTCCATCCGCGAAGCAGGCGTGGTGGGCATCCCACACCCCACCGCTGGGGAAGTCCCTCTGGCCTTTGTTGTACTACAGCCGGGGGAAACCCTTACTGAGAAGGAGATTCAGGACTATGTTGCTGGAAAGGTGAGGACACTCTTTCTCTTTGGTACCCTAGCCAAGTTACATAGGTTTTTGGAGTTTACCTCCTTTAGAATCGATTTTCAATTTTTTAAGCCTGAGGTATGAAAATTTATGGGGAGTAAAATCAAATTTGCTCCGTTACGTTATTGACTTTGTTTCCATGACTATGTAATGTATTTTGGTGAATATAAATTATACAATTAATCAACCATGCTTTCAGTACCTAATATAAAAATTGCGTTCATTTACTAGACTTAAGTACCTACCCGACTGGAGTTTTCTTTTTACAAACAATTATAAAATATATAATTGTTTGTAAAAAGAAAACTCCAGTCGGGTGTCAGAGCTGACACACACATTACTTTGTCGATTCGCTTTCTATTAATGTTAACGCTTTACCGAAAGCATGGAAACTAAAATTGTACATCAATGACCGAAAGCTATTAAAAACGATAACTATTAGACTTACCCCCGAGTCCGCTAGGCTATCACTGCTATGGAATCACTGCTTATCAATTTTGGGTACGTTCCAATATACACTGCGAGCACTGTTCAGTGCTCTTGCTGGGGAGAAATTCGTTCCGTTATGGACTGACAGTATAATGCCGCAGTATCCTAGGGAAATATATGACGTCATAAATCGTCGCCATTTTTTACTGTGAGCACTGGCGTTTTCGAGGTAAGGTGCTATCAGTGCTTTGATCACGTAATCAACATCTAGACTGCATTCCGTTTTAAACTGTAAAGTAGCTAACTATAAAGGAACGGCATCGCAGTATACTAAATTGACATTACACCTTACAGTGCTCGCAGTGTATATCTGAACATACCCTTTATTAGTTGATTTTTTACAGCTTTCAAACCCAAAACATCTCCGCGGTGGCGTGAGATTCATAGATGAGATACCAAAGAACCAGACTGGGAAGATGTTGAGACGGGAACTGAGAAAGATGGCGAAGACGAGGAAAAGTAAACTTTGAGACAAGCGGCATACGGTGTAATTTAGTTTGTAAAGTGTTATTGTAATTTAAAAGGAAAACTTGTTGAAATCAGAGAAAAGAAAACGAATTTGCATAGTACTATATTTTAAATGTTAAATTACTATTGTATAAACGATAAAGCATTAAAATTTTAATTGTAGTTATAATTATTATTGAACAAGCTGATGCCCGCGACTAGTTTTTTTAAATTTCAACTAGTATGAAAGAACGAAATGCGGCCGTCTAAAATATCATTTACTAGCTGACGCCTGCGACTTCGCAACGGAACGACGTGGTCTGCACAGGTATAGTCGAGGGCCTTGAGAGTGACAGAGGCTACTTTTTATTCCGTAAAAAGGAGTTAACGTGGGAATTAAAACAAACTTATTCCACGCGGATGAAGAAGCGGGCATCAGCATTTTAAAACGGTAACGTTAAACGGTATTAAACTAACAGTGGACGAATTAAGTCTTATTTTGCGAATGTAGTAGGTATTGTCAGAATAAGGGTTTGGGAGGTCCTCCATTTAATAATCACTAAAAAAATTGACATCTTAGACAACATCCCAAATAATTTTATCTTATTTTTGTTGCGACACTGTTAACTAATAACACCGTAGCAGTCATTTTACCTAATAACAGTCCAGTGACTTCGTACCTGCGCAAAGGGCGATTCATGCAAATTGGATTGTGTAAACTACATCGGTACTAGATGGGCATTTTCATAGAAAAAAGTTGCCAACTTGTGGTGCACGCCCCTCACCTGTATAAGCCTGTCCTTGTCCCCGCTTTTCAAACTAGATGCCGTTAGTAAAATAAGTTTACATTATTTGCTTGACAGGGCCCGTCTATGTAAATAATTGAGGTCGTTGGTAAACTAAAACTTGTCTAACTTTAATCACTGACACCTAAACTGGTTTCAGTGTTGAAATTTTTTAAAGTAGGACAAAAGTGGGGTAAAGGTGTCTACTACGGGTGGGGTAAATAAAACACGGTGTAACGTCACAGTGTATTCGTGCAGAGAGATCACGCTAAGTAGCTGTATGTGTCCTTCTCCCCCTCGGCGCGTTCCAGATACTCCTTCTCTATCAGAATGTCGATGCATTTCTGGAAAATACGACATAAAAAAATTAGTGTATTTAAAAAAATCATACTATAATATTATATATAACACTTTTTTATATTTTACAAACATTTTTGTCTCAAGTCACAAACATCCAAACTTTGACAATATTTATAATATAAGTAGGTTAAGTATAGTTCCACTAACTAATCTGACCCGGTGACAACGTCGGTAGTATATATTAAAAATAAAATAAAAACAAAAACTGAATAGGCATAAAAATTTGTTCCAATTTTGGCCACCGTGCCAGATAAGTTGGCAATTTGTAAATGTTGTAATTTCAAAATGAATAAGTAGAACCGGGGGTACAATTAATTGCCTGTGATAGTGTTGACGTGACTGGTAATACTACGGGGGAAAATCCCCATGGTACTACTACCAGTAGCCCATCTGCTTATCACGGGTAAACCCTGCCAGTAGGAAATATAATACCTTGATGACGGGCACGCGCGGCTTGAACCGAGAATACAGCTGGTTCAACAATCAATTGCCCGTTACAAAGGACGTGTTAGTTGTACTACGGGGAAAATCCCTCGGTTCAGCAACTGTCCGTGACACTAGTAATGTGTCTGGTAGTGTCACGGGGAAAACCTCACTGCCAGTAGGCCCACCGGTAGTGCCACGGGTAAAACCTGGAAATTAGCAAAAGGAAAGCTTATAATACCTTGATGACGGGAACGCGCGGCTTGAACCGAGAAGACAGCTGGTTCAGGACTTCCACCACCAGATGCTGGTGCTTCAAAGTCTTGCGGGTCTTCATTATCCTCACTATGGCGGCCTGGTGGAAAATAATCATAAATCAATGACCCATACTTAATTCATTTTTTGGAAGTGAAACTTCTTTAGAATCGTTGTGATTTGAAAATTTAACGAGAAAAAATTATAATACGTTTAAAATATTATTTGTTAGTTTTTAAGATTTTATTTTGTCGGGAGGTTATAAAATTTTTAATTTTACTTTTATTTTGTCCTTTTTTAAGTAGTTAAAGTCATGGTTACCTTACCGTGTTCTTTCAATATCATTGAAGTAATACGGTACCAAATTTCGAATTGATAGGACATATGGAAGGTAGTCAGATCCCCTCATCAACTATTAAAGAGCTGATGATCTTCAAACGGCTGAACAGATTTTCATGAAACATGGCTAAGAACACTCGGGATAGACTTATCTGACACAAAAAAACCAAACGAAAATCGGTCCATCCGTTTGGAAGCTACGATACCACAGACAGATACACAAACAGACACGTTAAACTTATAACACCCCTCTCTTTTTGCGTCGGGGGTTAAAAAGAGACATACATAATACAGCATTTAGCTTGGATTACCTGTATAAGCATCTTGCGGTCCTCTTCAATGTGTTTGTGAGTTGCCTCCTGTTCCACTTTCAGCTCTGTCTTCAGAGGAATGTTGATATTCACGCGGAGCTTCTTACTGTGAAACAAAATGTTAATCTGTATAAAAAATAAAATAAAATAAAATATATATTTATTGCCAATACATAGTTACAGTCAATTTTTAACTTTAGTCTCCGCACTATAAAATAATGTTAAATCGATACTTATATTATAAATGCGAAAGTGTGTCTGTCTGTCTGTTACGCTTTCACGGCCCATCCGTTCAACCGATTTTGATGAAATTTGGTACAGGGATAGTTTGTATCCCGGGGAAGGACATGGGCTACATTTTATTCCGGAAAATTAAGGAGTTCTCGTGGGCATCAAGAAAAGCTTAAACCACGCGGACGAAGTCGCGGGCATCAGCTAGTAAATAATATTTGTGAAATGACTGTACATTTATTTATACAATATCGTACATATGGAAGATTCCTAGGTGTATTATGTACTAAAACCTTCCCGAAAAAAAAAATCGTTCCTTTCAACTTAAAATTTCGACAGTAGATTACGAAAAAATCATGAATCATATATTTTTACATTTTGAAGTGAAAGCTTTTGAGCTTTATTATTCACTAGCGGATGCCCGGGACTTAGTCTGCGTGGTTTGAGGTTTTTTGGTTCCCACGGGAAATCTTTAATTTTCCGTCATAAAAAGTAGCCTATAATCTATTCCAGACTATAATCTATCTCTGTGCCAAATTTCAGCCATATCCGTTCAGCCGTTGGGGCGTGATTGAGTAACAAACATCCATACATC
Source organism: Erebia aethiops (assembly GCA_923060345.2). NCBI lineage: Eukaryota > Metazoa > Arthropoda > Insecta > Lepidoptera > Nymphalidae > Erebia > Erebia aethiops. Next base: position 3,892,915 of record OV281087.1, on the reverse strand, counting down.
CATCCATCCAAACTTTCGCATTTATAATATTAGTAAGATAGACAATCTTGTTTTTTTTCAATTTGCTTGTTGAAATGAATAATGAATAACAACTGCTAAAATCATAACAATTCCTTTTGGTTTTGCTGTAGTCGGGTAAAAATGGCACTCGGACAGGCTTGGTGGGTTAGCTAGTATTATTTTAGATAGACTTACTTCTTGTATCCTAGATATAGATCCACCACGGATGCTTCTGTCAACTCGGATTCGTCGTCCTGGCATACTAACAGCTTCGCTTTCAACAGAATTTGTAGCACCTATAAAATTGAAAAGTTCCATCAAAATATGCTTCATAAAAATAAATTCGTAATTGTCAGTTTGATAATCAGATCAGCACCACATAATCATACTTATATTATAAATGCGAAAGTGTGTCTGTCCAATGCCAAGAGTTGCGTCTGGTTACAAAATAGAGTTAAGGTACCAATTTGGCAACGTATGACGTACCTTATTGCTCACGTTAAGTTTTATTTTAATAACTAGCTGATGCCCGCGACTACGCCCGCTTGAATTGAGGTTTTTTGTTTCCCGCGGGGACTCCTTAGTTTTCCGGGATAAAAAGTAGCCTATGTGTTATATGTGTAGCCTCTGTGCCAAATTTCAATTCAATTGAGTAACAAACATCCATCCATACATCCATCCAAACTTTCGCATATGTATAATACTAGCGAATGCCCGCGACTTCGTACGCGTGGATCGAGGTTTTGTGGTTCCCGCGGGAACTCTTTAATTTTCCGGGATAAAAAGTAGCCTATGTGCTATTCCAGACTATAATCTATCTCTGTGCCAAATTTCATCCAGATCCGTTCAGCTGTTGGGGCGTGATTGAGTAACAAACATCCATCCATACATCCAGACATCCATACATCCAAACTTTCGCATTTATAATATTAGTAAGATTAGTAAGATAAGATGAATATTTTTGTACATATTTTAAAAATGACTTTTTATTTTGGATTGAAAAGTAATTCCTACGTTTTCTTTGATGACAGAACGTCTTAAAAATTAATATTTTCCAATCGTAATGTAGCTTTGTGTGTTAGTCCTAAGGTGAATAATTAACTGAAGTTAATTGTTGCTAATAATATAATAACTTTTTGTACATTTCCCAGTCAGAAACTCAAATGTTTATGTGTCTGCAAATTGGGACATTTTTGCGATAAATGCAGCGTGTATAATTTTCTTTCTTTCGTGCCTTCTTTCTTACCTGTATAAAAGTCTCTCGTGTTTTGTTCTAAGTCTACGATGTGTCCTCGTTATATAGCCATTGGAATGTGCTTCCAGTGTGTATATATTTTCATTATTTCGTGCCTTCTTTCTTGCCTGTATAAAGAAGTCCCCTTTGATGCCCGTGTGTTGTTCTAACTGGCGAACTGTCCACGACGTGTTCTCGTTATATTACAGCAATATTGCCATTTGAAATGAGCTCGCTTGCAGTGTATATATTTTTTCATTCTTTCGTGCCTTCTTTCTTACCTGTATAAGGAAGTCCCCTTTGATTTCCGTGTGTTGCTCCAACTGGCGAACTGTCCACGACGTGTTCTCGTTATATTACAACAATATTGACATTTGAAATGAGCTCGCTTGCAGTGTGTATATTTTTTTTGCTTACGTACCTTCTTTCTTACCTGTATAAAAGTCTTTCATGTGTTGCTCTAAGTCTACGATGTGTCCTCGTTATATAACCTAACCATAAGAATGTGCTTCCAGTGTGTATATGTTTTCTTTCTTTCGTGCCTTCTTTCTTACCTGTATAAGGAAGTCCCCTTTGATGCCCGTGTGTTGCTCCAACTGGCGGACTGTCCACGACGTGTTCTCGTTGTATTGCAGCAATACGGCCATTTGAAATGTGCTCGCTTGCAGTGTGTACCTGTTGGAGATATGCTATTTTTACATATTGTCGTATATTATATTTTGCAGGATTTCTTAGTAATATTTTTTTTAAAGTAAAGCTAGTTTATTTAGTTTATGGTGAATAGAATTGAAGGACGAGTGGCCAAGTTGTGACAGCGCATATCAGTCGATTGCGATTGTTAAGCAACGTTGACCCAAGTCGGTAACTGGATGGGTGACCGAATTTTTTAGTCTGAATTTGGTCTTTTCGTTCCCTCCGTGCCTCGGAGAGCACGTTAAGCCCTCGGTCCCGGTTATTATCATTAAAATTTGATAATAAATAATCGTTAGTAACCTAAGAGTTGAAATAGTAGGTACTCTTAGTTGAGTCGTATGCGGAAGGACCTGGGAACCCACCGCATTATTATCCCAAGAAAGCCCCTGCCATTATGCGATTAATGGAAAGGGGTCACGACTCTCAGCAATGAGGAATACTACGTAGAGATCGAGAGACGCAGAGAGAACGCGTTAGAGAGAGAGAGAGAGAGAAAAAAAGAAGTAAACACAACCTATCTCAAACTTGTCTTAACACAAGTTTAAGAAGTCCATTAAAGTATGCTCCTGAAAACTGCTTAATAAACTGTTGAAGTTTACGTAAATGACAAAAGAGCATGGATTTGACTCGCTCCAGCAATGCTAAGGACAGCTGTTACTTATGTATTCTTACAAATTAATGAAATTATTTTTATTATTATTTTTTTCAAAAGAGTAACCGCAGAGTTTCTCACTGGTTCTTCTCGGTAGGAATGTCATTCCGAACCAGTGGTAGATTCAGTCGACGATTCAAAAGTACTTGTAAAAATTTATTATTATTATTATTCAACTCTTTATTTGCACCACACAATAAAATAAAATAAAAAATAAGACATGAAATAAAATAAAGAAGAAGGATAGGTACAAAAGGCGGCCTTATCGCTACTTAAGATTAGGAGAACGCAGGGAAACCAGAATGCGGGTGGCTCAAAATTTCTGCTTAATTAAATAATACAATACACACATACAGTACTACATAATATAACATATAAATAGGTATATTATACTTAAACTAAAATATATACATCTAAATATATAATAAATTATACATATTATATAATATAAATAATATATACATACACATTGCACATACATACATACACTTACATACCATAGGATAATATAGAATAAACTAAAGTCGTCTTCAATTTGAAAGGAAATATGTCTTTAGAGCGTTCTTGAATACGCGCAGCGATTTCGACTGTCTAATCTGACTGTCGATTTATTTGAATAAAAACCATTTGAATTTGAAACAAATCGTTGTTACCTGTTCTTAAAGCAATTGGTGACCAGCTCACCCTTGCTCATGTTATAGAGCCAGTTGAGCTTCCTGCCCGAGTGCTGTGACGAATAGAACGTCGTGAATCTGTGCACCGAACGCTCCAGCTGCAAACAAATACTTTTTATTTTTATTTTTATCCACTACAAGCTAGCCCTTGACTGTGATCTCACCTGATGGTAAGTGATGATGCAGTCTAAGATGGTAGCGGGCTAACCTGTTAGGGGCATGGCAGTTATATTAAACCCACACCCCTTCGGTTTCTACACGGCATCGTACCGGAACGCTAAATCGCTTGGCGGCACGTCTTTGCCGGTAGGGTGGTAACTAGCCACGGCCGAAGCCTCCCACCAGACCAGACCAGGGAAAATTCAGAAATTATAAATTCCCAAACTGACCCTGCCGGGGATCGAACCCGGGACCTCCGCACGTTAAGGCAACAGCGCTACACACTGCGCCACGGAGGTCGTCAAGAAATACTTGGTGCAATTTTTTTATTGAAGTGAAAACTTCTTAAGGCGCGTTGAGCACTTTTTTGTAGGGGGTAAAAATGCGGAACGGTGTCGGTCACGCGACACCATTCGTCTTAAGACAAAAGGTCTTAAGTATAAGTAATATAGTACGTTCGTAATTAAACTTTAATGCCTTTGTTTTAAGGTATATATTTAAAGGTGATATGTAACCGTGACTGACACCTCGCGTTGTTACGAAGACAAAAGGTCTTAAATATAAAAATATAGTACATTCGTAATTAAACTTACTTAATTATTTTAAAAGTGCTGTGTTGTTATTTTAAATATTCGTTTTCACTTCGATCGGCAGTCAATATGACTGCCAATTTTTTTTTATTCCACTAGAAGTTAGCTCTTGAATGCGATCTCACCTGGTGGTAAGCAATGATGCACTCTAACAGGGTAGCGGGTTAAACTGTTAGGGGTATAGCAGTTATATCAAATCCATATCCCTAGTCGGTTTCTATACGGCATAGTACCGGAACGCTCAATAACTTGGCGGCACGTTTTTGCCGGTAGGGTGGTAACTAGCCACGGCCGAAGCCTCCAACCAGGCCGGACCAGACCGGGACCTCTGACTTATAAGACCACTATACTAGGCATGAAACACGGCCGCCATAATGTAATTTTATGCTGTAGCCGCGGATCAGTGGCGTGCATTCTATACAGGCAGCAAAGCACTGCTTAACCCTACATCCTAACTCCTAAGTGATTACATACCTCAGTGGGCAGCTGGAAGCTGGAAGACTGCTGGAAGGGCCAGGAGCCTGATGAGAGCACCTGGATGCTGAAGTCGATATGGAGCGGCTGTTCCGAACTATTAGCCATGTGTTTTCGGAAGTTTTCGTTCAGGTCCTTTGATACTCCAATATCCTATGACAAAAAAATACCAGCCGAGTACATAAAACTAAACTCAAACTCAAAATATATATATTCAGAATTGGTACATATTTATTTTATTTTTATTTATTAGGCAACCAAAACCGATTACAATAAATACTGATCTAACCTAAAGCCTTAACTAATAACATTTTAATCCTATTGTAATCCTACAGGGTCGCACTACATAAATAAGTTTCTTTAGGCCTACAAAGTACACCTTATGAACGTCACGTTTAAAAAGTATAAGACGTGATGGTGATAATTAACCATGGTACCATAAACCACTTAAAACTAAAGCTACGAGATCTGAGAAGAGCCCACAACAAACTCAGCTGGGTTAAATAACTATGAAATACTTGACTAGATGAGACCCGCGACATCCCATGGTTTAAGGTCTTTTGGTTCTCACGGGAACTATCCGGGATGAAAAGTAGCCCTATGTCCTTCCCCGGAATGCAAGCTATCCGTACCAAATTTCTTCAAGATCGGCTGAAAAGATGGGCCGTGAAAGCGTAGCAGACAGACACACATTCGCATTTATAATATGTATTAGGGTACGGGTGCTTTTAAAATTCTACAAGTTAGCCCTTGGCCCTACCAAGATCTCTTGTTTGTTAGCTTGGCGGTGAGCTATTTTAGTTTCAAGTTGATTACTGGAAAATCATAATCTCAAGTTTTCCTTTCTTCTTTGAAAAATTTAGAAGAGGTACAGGTCACAGTATGAAAATGTTTACCAGTTTTCAAATTAGACTTTTTAAAACACTCGTTGCAGTAAGGTCTAAAATGCTTGAGCAAGGTATTTATTACCTTTACCAAAGTTATATTAGCATCATCGCATATTTGTAAAAGTGACATTTATCAAAAACTAGCTGATGCTCGCGACTCAGTCCGCGCGTTATTTTTTATTCCCGTTTTTTTTTTATTGAAGGACAAAACAACAAACAAACACACTTTCGTATTTATAATTTTAGTATGATTGAAAGAGGTTTTCTACATCTATCCTGTCTAGTTGCCACATAACCTTCGGACACAGGTGTCCATACAATTATGAACCTTAAGGTGGTAAACATTTTCTGACCGCGACTGTATATTATCTTCACTCCTGTGGAAGCGATTAAAAAAAACATTGTTTTTTTTAGTACCGTGTGTTAAACGGTTAGCGGTTAACGGTGCTAAACGATCTTTACTCCTGAGAGAAATAAATATTGTTTTTTTACTACCGTTTGCTAAACGGTTAGCGGTTAACGGTAGTAAACGATCTTTACTCCTGTGAAAAAAAAAAACATTGATTTTTTTACTACCGTTTGTGAAACGGTTAACGGTAGTAAACAATCTTTACTCCTGTGAAAAAAAAAATCATTTTCTTTTACTACCGTTTACAGTCGTTAACCGTTAACCGTTTAGCGATATGTTAACACCTCTACTGTATATGTACATACCTGGAACATCCTCTGTAATTTGCTTGTGTATTCGAAACCGCACGCTTGTTTTAGCTTTGAGATCATTGAAGCCTGCAAATATAACACATAACAGTTTTTAGAAAGTAAAAGTATTTTCATTTCGTGTTTTTAATAACACAAAATGGCGGACCGCACTATGTCTTAAGTTTTAAATCCCTTTCTAGGCAAAAGAATACGTAATTTTTTGTTTATTTTTCTGTAAATAAAATTAAATTTAAAATAAAGCCCTTACCTCAGCGTCATCGCTCGCCGACATGTGTTGGACGAGCCGCTTGGCGAGCATTTTGCTGTAAAACTTCTGGAACACGTCCTTGTCTTCGATATACTTGAATACCACCATCTGAGGGAAAACAGGAGTATTTTAATTACAGGACCATCCAATATATCAGAGGAACTAGCTAGTTCCAATATATCAGATGTTGGAAACTAGCTGGTGCTAGCTAGTTCCAATATATCAGATGTTGGAAACTAGCTGATGCTAGCTAGTTCCAATCTATCAGATGTTGGAAACTAGCTGATGCTAGCTAGTTCCAATATATCAGATGTTGGAAACTAGCTGATGCTAGCTAGTTCCAATCTATCAGATGTTGGAAACTAGCTGATGCTAGCTAGTTCCAATATATCAGATGTTGGAAACTAGCTGGTGCTAGCTAGTTCCAATCTATCAGATGTTGGAAACTAGCTGATGCTAGCTAGTTCCAATCTATCAGATGTTGGAAACTAGCTGATGCTAGCTAGTTCCAATCTATCAGATGTTGGAAACTAGCTGATGCTAGCTAGTTCCAATATATCAGATGTTGGAAACTAGCTGGTGCTAGCTAGTTCCAATCTATCAGATGTTGGAAACTAGCTGATGCTAGCTAGTTCCAATATATCAGATGTTGGAAACTAGCTGGTGCTAGCTAGTTCCAATATATCAGATGTTGGAAACTAGCTGGTGCTAGCTAGTTCCAATCTATCAGATGTTGGAAACTAGCTGATGCTAGCTAGTTCCAATATATCAGATGTTGGAAACTAGCTGGTGCTAGCTAGTTCCAATCTATCAGATGTTGGAAACTAGCTGATGCTAGCTAGTTCCAATCTATCAGATGTTGGAAACTAGCTGATGCTAGCTAGTTCCAATATATCAGATGTTGGAAACTAGCTGGTGCTAGCTAGTTCCAATCTATCAGATGTTGGAAACTAGCTGATGCTAGCTAGTTCCAATCTATCAGATGTTGGAAACTAGCTGATGCTAGCTAGTTCCAATATATCAGATGTTGGAAACTAGCTGGTGCTAGCTAGTTCCAATCTATCAGATGTTGGAAACTAGCTGATGCTAGCTAGTTCCAATATATCAGATGTTGGAAACTAGCTGGTGCTAGCTAGTTCCAATCTATCAGATGTTGGAAACTAGCTGATGCTAGCTAGTTCCAATCTATCAGATGTTGGAAACTAGCTGATGCTAGCTAGTTCCAATATATCAGATGTTGGAAACTAGCTGGTGCTAGCTAGTTCCAATCTATCAGATGTTGGAAACTAGCTGATGCTAGCTAGTTCCAATCTATCAGATGTTGGAAACTAGCTGATGCTAGCTAGTTCCAATATATCAGATGTTGGAAACTAGCTGGTGCTAGCTAGTTCCAATCTATCAGATGTTGGAAACTAGCTGGTGCTAGCTAGTTCCAATCTATCAGATGTTGGAAACTAGCTGATGCTAGCTAGTTCCAATATATCAGATGTTGGAAACTAGCTGGTGCTAGCTAGTTCCAATCTATCAGATGTTGGAAACTAGCTGATGCTAGCTAGTTCCAATATATCAGATGTTGGAAACTAGCTGGTGCTAGCTAGTTCCAATCTATCAGATGTTGGAAACTAGCTGATGCTAGCTAGTTCCAATCTATCAGATGTTGGAAACTAGCTGATGCTAGCTAGTTCCAATATATCAGATGTTGGAAACTAGCTGGTGCTAGCTAGTTCCAATCTATCAGATGTTGGAAACTAGCTGATGCTAGCTAGTTCCAATCTATCAGATGTTGGAAACTAGCTGGTGCTAGCTAGATCCAATCTATCAGATGTTGGAAACTAGCTGATGCTAGCTAGTTCCAATCTATCAGATAGAATAAAATAAAAATTAATGCATGGTCCCATGCAGGTAAAGGCCTCACAACTTGGTTCAGAGTGTCCTCCAGTTCAGCCTCCTCGGGGTTCTTGCTGGATTTCTTGAGCAGCAGATCGCAATACTTCGCGAGCAGTTCCGGACTCTTCGATGACGAGTTAGCCGCCTTTGTCACTGCGTTGCCTGGAATAGATTTGACAAGTGATTTTGTAGTCTAAATCTAGTCTAAATTGTAGTCTAACGAAACACTTCGTCAAAAGGTGCTGGAAAGGCGACCTCAAACAAGAACATCCCTATTCTCTAACTTAGTAGCTACAAAGGAATTAAAGTCACTGCCATAATATATTATTTTTTATCCATTGAATATTATGAGATAGCTGCATTTTTGGTAATTATCTCCCCGAAGGCTGATTCAGTATTAGGTGGGTATAGGGCTCTCCACTGATGACGATAGTGAAGATCTGCCCGCATGGGGATAAGTCTTTCACTAGATATGGCCGCTCAAAGAAGTGCTATGGTTACCAAAAATGAACCACAACTAGGAAGACTGATTCTTGATAAAAACTGACGCTACTCATCGGGCCGTTCACTAGATATCACTTCTCAAAGACGTGATAAACTTACAAACTATATATAAATAATTATTAGCAATTGTTAGATCGTATATAATATGACGCGTCGTCACGTTGATTTGCTAATAAATTTTATGAAGGCGTAAAATTAATTGCTGGCCTATTCTTATTACACTTGTTTAATTATGCCAAATTTAGTTTTCCTATTTTATGTTAGTATTTGTGTGTAGTATTTAAAAATCTCCCTACTATTAATTTTCCTGTTTCAGATTGTATTCTCTTAAATCTGGTTTTTGAGGGTATGTAATCAAGCTTTCAATATATTAAAAGTTTAGCCCGTGTTTTCATAGCCAAGGAATAACTAAGAAAACCCCTAAAAAACTGTCACTCACTGTTAATAAACCTTCCACAAGCCTTGTCCAGAGCGGCGACGAATCCGGATTCGTTGACAAACGCAACCAGGACGAGCGCGTTATACTTCTTGTGCACATCGAGGATCGTTGTTACGTATACTTTCGGATCCTGAAACAATACAGATAGATAGATATTTTTTTTATTACCACACATAATATAGAAATAACGTATAAAAAAAACAGAATGCCTCATGTCGCTCGGCAATTCATTCCAAAGCAGTACAGCCTTAACTGTGAACGAATTACCATATGCTCCTATATATGCCCCTTTGTATATGTATGACTAGGAGGGATTTTTAACTTATTGTCGATTTTTGACCGCAAATAAAAAGGTACATCATAGCTGCTAAGCAACATGAATCGCTCTTTTAGATGAGGTGGCGTCTGAGGTTAATATAATATGGAGTACAAGAGAGAAAGAGCGTGCAAAACAATACAGCAGGTTAAATGGAGGCCTTCTACGTTGCCATGTCATCAAATGTTTGATTCTGAGACGGCTAGATGGTGGCCACATGAGAAAACCGGTCAAGTACGAGTCACACTCGCGTCAAAGGGTTCCGTACCACAACAGAATACAAATTCTTAAGTAAATAACAAGAAAGATGTAAAACAATACAAGAAAGATATCAAAACAACACGTAATATTATGAGAGATAGCTGTACTTTTGGTAACTATCGCTAGAATGGCTAAATCAGTATTTGGTGCGTGTAGGGCTCTCTCGTAGTGACGGCTGCCCGCATGCGGTTGGGAACTTTATCGCCGCTCAAAGACGAATTATTGTTACCAAAAATGAACAATAACTAGGAAGGCTGATTCTTGTATAGTATTAAAATATGCGCAGTACCTATGTAAACAGTATAAAAACTGACGGTATTTATCGGGTCTTTCACTAGATATCGCCTCTCAAAAACGTGATAAACTTACAAAAATAGCGCTCAAGTGTCGCCGCGTTGATTGGTAATAAATATTATGAAGGCGTCAAATTAATTGCTATCCCATTCTTATTACACATTATGCCAAATTTATTTTACCTATTTCATGTTAGTATTTGTGTGTAGTATTTAAATATCTCCTTACTATTAAATTAACTGTTTCAGATTGTATTCACGATTTAAGTATTCAAAATAACATAAGTATATATCACCTTTTAGATCACCTGTGATAATACTAAAATCCTAAGTCCTAAATCCAAAGTTCAGGCTAAATCCTATTATGAATATGTTTGTCTCTTTTTGGTGTCACTTTTTCGTTTCATCGAATTTTCAAATCACAACGATTCTAAAGAAGTTTCATTTAAAAAAAAAGCCAAGAAAAGATGAAGGTAATTAAGGCGGTTTCTTGAATATGTTTGTCTCTTTTTAGTGTCGCTTTTTCGTTTCATCGAATTTTCAAATCACGATTCTAAAGAAGTTTCACTTCAAAAAGTGCGTTTTTAATTCACACACGGCAGAAGTGAAACTTCAGAAAAGTAGCCTTCGACAGAATGAGATAAATGTAACCTTGTATTCTATCTCATTCTCTCGCACACAAATTACAACGATTCTAAAGAAGTTTCACTTTTTAAAAAAAAGAGCCAAGAGAAGATGTAGAGTTAAGGTGGTGTCTGAATATGTTTGTCTTTTTCGTTTCATCGATTTTTCAAATCACAACGATTCTAAACAAGTTTTACTTCAAAAAGTGTGTGTGTGTGCAATTAAAACACGGCAGCAGTGTAACTTCACAAAAGTAGTCCTACGAGAGAATAACATAAGTATAACTTGTATTCTATCTCATTCTCGCAGGCTACTAATCTGAAGTTTCACTTCGATTCTAAAGAAGTTTCACTTCAAAAAAGATGGAGGGAATTAAGGGTGGTGTCTCACCGTATGCGCGCAGTCACCGCACTTGTCGATCGCGTGCAAGCCTTGCGCGTGTATGTGTTGCTCCAGCAGACGCCTCAACTCCACCAGCCCGTTGGGAATGCGCGCAACTAGACTGTACATGCGCCCCAGATCCGCGTTCTTATCGCCGTCCAGGAGTTTCTGTGAACGAAATGATACAAACTTGTAGAGCTCAAATCTATTTCGGATATAAGGCACAAGTGTTTAGATCATCGATCAATTTCAAAGGCATTTTATCGAATTGACTTATTAGTATCCCATTTTATTTGTAATAAGGCATTAGGGCTGATTCTGGTACTCGATCATGTAAAATGTCATCACACATAAAACTAGTAAAATACGTCGATTTTACGTCTTTAAGAAGACCATTTTTTATAATACTAGATGATGTCCACGGCTTCATTCGCGTTGATTAAGATGTTCTTAATATACAGGGGAACTCTTTAATTTTCCGAAATAAATAGTCTATACTCTATATCCTTTCCTGGGAACCTGGGTCTTTAAAGAGTAGCAGACAGACAGATGGACAGACAGGTAGACAGGCAGACACAGACACACTTTCGCATTTATAGTATGTACTATCATGGATATGGATTCTCTAAGAAATAATTTAGTTATGACATAGGCAACCCCTATATTTCTTCAGATTTAACGACTTTCTGTAACAATCCTGTCCTGGAAATAACTAACCTGGAACTCGGAGTGGAATATCTCCAGGTGTTTCTCTATGAGAACTCTATCGCAGGTCTTCGCCAGTCGCTCCATGGTGGTTTCGTGTAAATACACCTGCACGCGTCTTTGCTCCTCTTGTAACCGCTGCTCCGCCTGGAATTGAGTTGGAATATTACTTCTGTTTTTTTTAAAATCCACTACAAGTTAGCCCTTGACTGCGATCTCACCTGATGGCAAGTGATGATGCAGTCCAAGATGGTAGCGGGCTAACCTGTAATTTCGTTAATTTCGGCGTAATTTTCATTAATGACAATTATCTCATTACTGTAACTTTCACTTTTCGTTCACTCCCAATTTAATCAAACCTTATTATTTTTAAGAGGTGAATATGTACCTCAGGAACACGTTATTTTGGAAATAATTGAGAGTACCGATTTATAGAAAATCCTATTTACGGAGGAAAAAGCATTATCTCTTTTTAGATTTCACTTTATTTACACTTTTGTATTTTTTTAACCATTCGCTTTTTATTCCTTTCTTATTTCTCTATAATAACCTTAGTCATTTTAATTTCAAGACTTACCTTAATCATATATACTCAGTAACACAGTATTTCTTAAGAACTCAGCACTTTCTCTGGTGTAGAAGCGTTTAGTATGTTCAAGACAGATTCGAAGGTATCCATTGTACATGACCAGGTTTTACTTACACCCGTACATTTCAATTTACTTTCCTTTCACTTTCTTTTCATTAATCATTCCCCTCACATTATTTTATTCCTACACTATAATATTATGTAATTTAAAGACTAACCTTAATCATATACTCAGATTCGATTCGAAGGTCTCCATGTAAATGACCAGGTTTTACTTTGACCTGTGTATTTCACTTTTCACTTTCCTTTCACTAATCATTCACCTCACACTATTTCATTTCTAGACTATAATTTAAAGACTCACCTTAATCATATACCCAGTAACGGGGTTATTTCTCAAGAAATCTGTACTCTCTCTGGTATAGAAGCGTTCTGTATCTTCAAGGAAGACTGATTCGAAGGTCTCCATGTAAATGACCAGGTTTTACTTTGACCTGTGTAGTTCACTTTTCACTTTCCTTTCACTAATCATTCACCTCACACTATTTCATTTCTAGACTATAATTTAAAGACTCACCTTAATCATATACTCAGTAACGGGATTATTTCTCAAGAAATCTGTACTCTCTCTGGTATAGAAGCGTTCTGTATCTTCAAGGAAGACAGATTCGAATGTCTCCTTGTATATCGCCAGGTTCTGTCCTCGGGCTGAAGGCTCCTCTTCGTTGAGGCCCAGGGCTACGTAGCAGTTGATTACCTAGATATTATAGATTTGGTTGGTTAAGCGACGTTAAAACAGGTCGGTATAGGTTGTACTGTCAACGAAGACACACACCTTAAGATTTTTTTTTAATTGCAAGATAGGCTGCAAGTGCACTTGACGACAATCATGCCTTCGAAAAGGAATGATGAGGTCTAGGTTGGAACACGTTTGCCCAGAAAATGCCTTGCCTATTCACTCTTGCTTTGAATGTACTCAAGTCATACTTGGCAGGAAACACGGTCGCCGGAAGGGCGTCCCAAACCTCAGAACACTCTTGAATGTAAAAATATTGGTTTTTAATGGAAATATAGCTATAGGTATACCACTAAGTTACGCCGATGTACCTGCGCAGAAATACATTTTTGAATGGCGCGAATATATTATCTTAATCATAGCGCGCGTCCGTCTGCTATTGGTTGTTGCCTACGCGCCATGAATTCTCGTGTTTCAAATCGTCGGGAAATAAGGTGTGTATTTTATTGGCGACTTATAAGTGTATATCTGTATTAACGACCATACACACACGACTTTATGGAAGTAATGTATGCAAAGCAATATTCTTGATAAGCTGAAATTGTGGGATCTTAGTGTACTGTACTGTACTGTACTGTATCTACAATCATATTTATGAACGAGCTTCAATAGTCGGCCTTCTTATTTTTATTTCATACAATAAAAAAGTCCTGACTTATCAACATAAATTAGGCACAAAGTTTTTATTTAACGGTTACGAGTAATAAGATTAGATTTTTCGAATTTCTGGTCGCTAGTTATAGGAATTTAATTTGGAGATATTTCAAGGTTTTGTGAGGACGAAACTTACCCCAGAAACAAGTCTAGTGTTAATGGTTTCGCCATTCCGTTCCCTCTCGATCAATTTCAACACGGCGTTGGTCACTTGCTTGTTCAAACATTTGAACAAATTGTCACGCCACGTCACCAATGCTAACTGATAGATCTCGTAAATGCCCTGGGGACAAAAAATAATCCATTTAAAAATGTATACTTGTTATACCAGGCTCTAATTACGAGTACGAAAGGGGTATATTATTTTCCTTCGTGTCTGAAACCTGACACTTTTTTAGAAGATAAATTGGTTTTTTTATTTCGAAATTTAAAAAATTATCGGTTTATTAAATTTATTTTAAAACTTTAACACAGATTATACAAATAGTCGATGCGAAAAGCTCTTTTTTGTTTTTAATTAATAATAAACAATTATAAATTGATGAAATTCGAAAAAGAACCACGTGACTACGAACGCTCCACGTTCGGTCGCCATGTTTGTGACGTCATAATGTTAAAGCAATGTCACGATAGTACAGTGTCAACCGTGTGGTGTCAACACTGCATCAGCTGTGTGCCACAATGAATAGAAATTAACATTGTAACGTCACACGCGCTTGGTTTTATTCGGCGTGTTTTCGGTACTGAATCCAAAAATTTATTTTCAATTTAATATAACTTTTAAATTATAGCGAAAAACAAAACTAAAAATAGTTTTGTTGTAAAACTTATATAATGATCTTTCGATTTATAACAAAAAAAATTGCAAACGCCGCGTGTTGCTGCCTCGCATTGCTGCTCTGTTTGGACACACCTTAACCCGTTGTCCTAGGTGAGCGGAGCGACAAACGCGGCAACGCGACAGTATCAAACAGTAGCTGTCCCTTCACGTAGCCTATGTTGTCACGTAGATAAGTCATCATTTTCTATGGCCAGGAATCGCGTCGCATCGCCTGGCGTCGCTTCTGTCGCTCCCGTAAGACAACGGAACACGCAATAATAAACCCACACCCTTATTTGGTTTCTACGCGGCATTTTTTTTTTAAATTTGGGTAAAATATTTTAATAGTAGTCAAATACCCAATTCATTATTTAAAGCTACCTCTTTCACTCCTACCTTCCTTCCCTCCTCGCACTCGCGCTTGACCCAATGCCTGTTGAGATAGGAACAGATGCCGTTGAGGACGCGCGAAGAGAACTGATACTCCTCCCACTGTTTTGTGTAAAATGCTAATACATCCTCTCCCATCAGGTCCGCTCCGTTCTGCAATGAGGTTATAAAAAGAGAAGGTTCATTTTTGGTGGACTCTTACACTCTACCATAGAGGAAAATACATAGATTGTATTAAAAATATAATAGTTAAGAATAGTTAAAGCAAATAACGTGAAAAAAAAAATGTACTTCAAATTTTCGATACGTTTCCAAGATGGCAACCTTCAGCCATAGAGAAGACAGTAGGCGCGAAATATATCAAATGTCATTTCTAACAGTCACTGTCAAAAAAACGTATTTTTCTTTTGAAAACGTCAAAAAACATGAATCCGCCATTTTTACCCACTAATGTTTAGTGTTCCTTGTCGTGGAAAGATTAAATAATTTCACCACTGAAATTACGACGAATTCGTTAGAACGATCAAAACTGGTCTAGTATATTTTTTTCTTTCATTTCTCTACTTGTAAAATTACCGGGCCCACGCCCCATACAAATCTGAATCGTCGTCTTTTAAATTTGTTTATTTATTTGAAATTTATTAATTTATCTATTTATTGGAAATTTATTTATAGTACCTATATTTGAAATATATTTATTTGTGAGAATATGGAATGATAGTGATACAAGTTGTGTACACTTAAGGTGCATGACAAGGGTCTGCCCGCGAAATTCAAATTTAATTTGGTTTTTCACAATTTGTAAACTAATACGACAAAGTAGGCTTATGGCATTCAAATTGCGAGCGTAGGAATATCATCTTCACAGGTTTATATAAAAATCTTTACTTGAAAGTGCCCAGTTTAAGAAATTAGTCAAATTAATGACTAATTTGTGAGTAACTCACGTCAAACTCATTATTTTGACTAATTTCTTAAACTGGACACTTTCAAGTAAAGATTTTTATATAAACCTGTGAAGATGATATTCCTACGCTCGCAATTTGAATGCCATAAGCCTACTTTGTCGTATTAGTTTACAAATTGTGAAAAACCAAATTAAATTTGAATTTCGCGGGCAGACCCTTGTCATCGACCTTAAAATTAGAAGCGCATATTCAGTCAGCAGTCAGTTAACGTTACTACGTTTAACGAACACTAACGGTGTCAGAGTGAAACGTACGTTGAGTGTATTTTAGAAGATTTGTGTGGTATGGTGTTGTGGCTGAGCGAATTGCTGGCTTATGGCGGCGAATATCGCAAGTTACATGTTATATGTAAGTAATGGACGTCAATATGTGTTACAGTGTACCTAAATTGAATAAATGATTGATTGATTGATTGTCGCATTAAAGGTATGTAGGATGTAGATTTGTAGGATAGAATCAAAAATTATTCAAAAAGTCTTAAGTACGTACCTTGAGTAAATTAATTAGATACAACCTCAGGAACTCTCGTAGCCTTTTGTATAGCTCCAAACCAACCAACTGCGCGCCCCCTTGCGTTTGACTGCCCTGGAGAAAGAAAAGAAAGGGTTTGTTTAGCTGTGTTAAAAATATTTTTTTAATAAATAGAGGGACTTCCAGAAGACTTTTTGAAGTTATACTTTTTTTGGCACATTAAGGAAAAATTATCAGCGTGAATTTTTACGATGCGCACGCACACCGACACCCAAATTCGACACCCTGACGTTAGTTGGTCAACTTAAGTCTTGCAGAAAAAGGCCTACTTACGAACAAAATAAAAATAAATACATTTACTGAAAATGTAAATTTATTTTTTCAAAAGAGCAACCACCGAATTTATTTCTGGTTCTTCTCGGTTGAAATGGAATTCCGAACCAGTTGTAGATTCACTCGAGTTCAAACGTACTTGTAAAAGTTTATTTGAATAAAAAACATTTGAATTCGAATTTTGAAAAAGTAAACATAATTCGCGCGCAAGTTGAATGCAGAGTAAATGTATGGTGACACATACATTTACTCTGCATTCAACTCACGCGCGAACTGTACCTAGTAAGTTGTAAATTATTCATACCTTCCTGCCATAGCCGGGCTTGCTTGAATTTGGTTTGAGACTGGGCGAGTTATTCTGATGTACTGACGTGCAATAGTTGTATACGTGTCTGAATATTGGGTTAAAGATTATTAATGATTTAATTAAGTATATGTGCATAAACATTAAAAAAACCACATTGATAATTTCAAGAAGAAAAGTGATTGTCATAATGTACCTACCAAACAAAAAAAGAATCATCATTATTGATTCATTATCGGCGGAATGATGGCGTAACATACATACAAAAAAAACACAGTCGACCCTCCTCCTTTTTTAAGTCGGTTGAGAATAAAAACAAAACTAAAAAATCATAAAAATTTGTTCCAATTTTGGCTTCACCGGGCCAGATAAGTTGGTCGGATGATACAAGTGAACTTAAGGAATGTTCGTTAACGAACATTCCTTAAGTGAATATAATTAAAATAATTAAAAAATACGACTGCCCTGCCAGATTGAATACGACATTTTTATTAAATGATATTTTTTTGTGAATCAAAGTATAATCAAACTGAACTATAGTGTTATATATTTTTGGAATCTACTCATCATTTTTTAGATGATGATTATATAGTTAATCTTATTTTCGAATTATTTTTTTCAACTTTATTATTATTAGGCGTATAGAAGTTATGGTGGAATATACAAACTCACATACATACATACATGAACCCTGAAAACAATATACTCCTTTTTTCAGGCAGTCGTATAAAAAGGATACGTATAAAAGTCCATGTATCGATTCCTCACGATGTGCTGTCTCCTGTACACCTGTTCGATACCCTCCTGCAGATCGCCCCATATCTGAAAACAAAACAATCTGTCAATATAATTACTGCTGTTATACAAACGTGTCGTTTAATTCCAGTGGTTTGTGCGTTACTGATACGAACCGCTAAGGTGTGGAACACCCTCCCAGCGCACGTGTTCCCTGCCACATATAACTTAAGTACCTTCAAGGCAAGAGTGAATGGCCATCTTCTAGGCAAGCCCGCTCCAACCTAGACCTCTTCATTGCTTTGCACTAAGCATGATTGTCGTCAAGCGCGCCATCACGCAATAAAATAAAATAAAAAGTGGACATCCATCATACTAATCCATACTGATATTATAAATGCGAAAGTGTCTGTCTTCTTCGCTTTCACGGCCAGATGGGCCGTGAAAGCGAAGAAGACAGACAGCTTTAACCGATTTTGACAATATTTCGAAATCGGTTCGAATCGGTATTTAACAATTATATTGCCGTTGCGCTTCTCCTCGAATAGAGTCCCATAACACCCGATAGCATCGACCATAAAACCTAGGGACAGCTGCTGCTTGAACCGTTTACCTATGAGAAACAGTCGAATTCTTACTCTCGTATTCTCCTGTTTCCTTCTCCAAAACGGAACCGATTTTAATTTTTTTTAAAGAATAATTTTAGGACTCAGGCTATGTCGATTGTCGGTAGGTTTTTCTTTTTTGATTATATTCGTCAATTTTATTTGCGGGATGTCTGATGATGGCGCGAAAACTTCGCCATTTTTTGCAATTTATGACAGTTCCATGTTCTTAAAATTATTAATTTATCGAAAAAAAGGAAAACATAGGGACATGGCACGGATTTCGGTTTTTTGTATTGCCTAAGGGATCATTCATAAAGTACGTCACACGTTAGGGGGGTGGGGGTGGGGGGGTCGACGAAGTGCGACAAGGGGTGGGAGGGGTTCTAAGTTTTGTGACGTCACATTTTAATAATTTTTAGATGTAAAATTGCAAGATATATGACGTCACACTAGGGAGGGGGGACGGGCGGGGTCTCACAACTGTGACAAGAACGGGGGAGGGTGGTCAAAAATAACGAAATTAGTGTGACGTACTTTACGGATTGCCCCTAATTTCGAATTCCGTGGATTTATGCACCAAATGAGGATAACTTCGATGACGTAAGAACCTACATCTGTCACGTTATAATTGTATCTGCACGTGCGATTTAAATTACACTATAGTACTTGAGGATATTTTATCACGGCAGGTGTATTGTGTAATTTACACGTCAGTTACTTATGTAATCGTTACCGTGTCTGATTAACGCCTAACACTTTCTTTACACCACTTGGATTTACAAAGATTCTCTCGTTGAGAAAACGACCTTCCGGTGTGTGCTTTGGTCCACAAGTAGGAGGTTTTGAGTTCTGGGTTCGATCCCCGGCAGGGAAGTTTGAGAATTTATAATCCGCTAGCTAATGCCCACGACTGTCATTATCCGCGTGGATTGAGGTTTTTCGGTTCGCGCGGGAACTCTTCAATTTTTCGGGATAAAATATAACCTATGTGTTATTCCAAATTGTAATCTAACTCTGTGCCTTTCATCCAGATCTATTCAACCGTTATGGTGTGATTAAGTGACATCCATCCATCCATCCAAACTTTCGTAAATATAATATTACTTTTTTTTATCCACTATAAGTTAGCCCTTGACTACGATCTCACCAGCAGCCTGATTCTGTAACTCAGTGGCTATCAAAGAGTGAAAGCCACTGACATATATTCTTTATCCATTGAAGGTTTGCTATGAAATAAAAATTAAGTTTTCATAGCAAACCTTCAATGGATAAAGAATATATGTCAGTGGCTTTCACTCTTTGATAGCCACTGAGTTACAGAATCAGGCTGCTGATGGTAAGAGATACTATAAGGTAGATCTATACTTACGCTGAGTTGTACGAAACACATTCATAAATTTAAGTGGCAGTTAAACTAATTTAAGTGCAAGAATTGTATGAAGTCTTGTGATTAAATTAGTTTAATCAACACTTAAATTTATAAAATTGTTTCGTGCAACTTAGCGTTAGTATATATATGTACCTGATAGTAATAAAATTGCATTACGGGAATAAGTGCCCAAAATCATGTAAGTATAGAAAGTTAACTACCAAACGATATTTTTAATGCAGCACTTGGAATCGTGCCAACGGAATGTTAGAGCGTTTTATGAATAAAACTCTCTTAGATGACTCACACGATATCGGTACATGGGCCCTACTGCCAACGCGTAAAGCCATATTGATGATGACGAGGAAGCTACGTGACATTAAGCTGCCATTTTGAGTAATATGCTTTAAGTAAGTTGACAGTTTCGGCCCAGTTCTGTTTGAGTGAGCATTATTTCATTAATTTTGAGGGGTGATAGCTATTAAGGTATCTTGTGGTTTAGAGTTTAGAAGTTTGATATGATAAAAGCGTAACTGTCTCTGTCTGTTAAAATACAAACATTAACAGAAAAATTATATCAGGCGGACAAAATAATAATCCCTGTAGCTTACCACAGGTCTCCAGTACGCTTATGCTGAGTTTGAATTCGATTGATCGTTTATGAATTCGATGACATTAGCGTCAAGGTAAAATTAACCCTAGCGTCATTGATTGATCATTGAAGTTTCGTATATATGCATTCATAGCCAGCGCTCCAAACTATACGCGGGAACGCATCGTGAAATCGGTTGTACTGAATTTGTTACTTTAAATCAATGCGATTAGGTCTATTGCGCATTTTAAGAAAATATCTTGTGTCTTATAATTTATATCTTATATTTTGCATGCGCGTGTCTGTTAAGACACAAGAAAAAAGATCTTGTATTAATATGTATGGTCTCATACAACAACCATTGCGACTGAATTTCTTATAAGGAATTTATAAACAAGACACAATAAATTTTCTTGTAATGCGCAATAGCCCGTAAGGTTAATTTACTTTGACGCTAATGTCATCGAATTCATAAACGATCAATCGAATTCAAACTCAGCATAAGTGTTCTGTTAGTATGAGAAGTGTTTAGGCAAGTTTGTCAAACGTATAATTCGACCTTTTTACAGAGTTCATCAAAACTAGGGTTGTAAGTTGTAACGGAGGCGTTCTTAGCGGAACCAGAGGCGGAGCGGAGGTGAAGGGGCTTTGCCTCCGCAGATGCGGAGGTTAACGGAGGCGGAGGCGGAGGTGGATTTCTCCGATCACATCGTCCATTATCTGTGCTTTAGGATGCGATGAATCCCTTCCGATGAATGTCCTTCCCCGGGATAAAACCTACCCATTACTACCCGTACCAAATTTCATCAAAATCGGTTGAATAGATGGGCCGTGAAAGCGTAGCAGACAGACAGACAGTCGGACGGACACACTTTCGCATTTATAAAATTAGTTTCGGGATTCGAATCCAGGACCTCCCAATTCCCAAATCAATAAGGAGCCCAAAGTCATTAACCACTAGGCTATCACTGTTTCGATGTCACGAAAAGTAGGTTTTTTTAGTAGGCTGTGTCAGGTCTTTCTTAGGTAGGTATGTTTTAGGTATGAAATAGCTAGGTATAGTTAGTGTATTTTGTCCCACTTAGCGGCCTCTAGAGCCAAACGTGCGAGAATCACTCGTGTTGTGCAAAACGTGAAACAAAGAAATATACAGTTACGTAAATTGAGGGACTTATCACACTTATTCGCTATCACGCCATGTGCCGCGCGGACGTAATCCAAGACGTTGGATAGATCGGTACAAATTCAAATTTATTTATTCAAATTAGGTGTACTATACACTTATTGACATCCAATCATTACTTATAAAACATGTTGGTGATAATCAGTTACGGTATCTTAAAACTAAAGCTACGAGGGTTCCAAAAGCGCCCTGGTCTGACAACAAACTCAGCCGGGTTTTTGTATCCTCAGTCCTCCCCACAAGGTTTTAAACCACACAACGCTAAGCGAAATTAAGCTTCGAAACACTTTGGCGTTCAAGTAAAATGAACATTATGCATCTCTATGGAAAACCGTACTTTTGTATGTGTTAAGTATACCTAAAGGCAATCTTACAAAACGCGCTTGGTCCAAAGCAAAAACTTCAGCTTTTTGCGTAAAAAGTTCGTAGGCCAATCCAGAAGTGATTCAATCATTCAATCAATTTGGCTTGAAAGCCTTTCAAGCCAAATTGATTGAATGATGTTTCATGTTGAATGGAATTTATTATGGACAAAACCAGAATATGAATGATGCCCATGTCAAAAATAAATTATTTCTTACAGACGCAGAGACAGAGAGATTATTATTTACTTAATAGAGAGACCTAAAACGAACTAAAATCTACGTCCTCTGTTAGTTTTAAGATTGGTAACCATTTTAAACTATCGATTAAAGAAAAATTACGTCGAAATTAATTGATAACGTTACAAATAATATGTATTTTTGTAAAAGCACGTTTGGACATTAATAAACAGTTGCTGATTTGATTAATTTGGCATCTTTATTCGAACCGAATAAGTGTAATTAACCCCTAACGGTAATTCGCGAAAATATAATCGAGATTACATACCAACCTACGTATGCGATTGTTTGCAACTGGTAAGTGGGTCAATATGTGACTCGTGTAGGAGATTTAATAATTACCCAGTATATCTGTTATATTATTCTTATAATTACGAGTACCTAGCAAATAAAAATTTTAAAAAAATAGTAGGCTAATAGGCCAATGCTTAATCAACTACTAGATGGCCGCGACTTCATCCGCGTGGATTAAGGTCTTTTGATTCCCGCGGGAATTTTCCGGGATAAAAAAGGCGTATGTCCTTCCCCATAATGATTACACTTTTACTAACAGATAAAGAATGACTCAAATATCGCCAAACGATCTTATTTAGAGAAGACCCATTTAGTATGATGACGTTTTTGTCGTGACATAATATTTCTTGGATCCAATTTAAAGTCAAACGCTAACACGATTTTAATGAAATTCGGTACAGGGAATTGTACCTCCCTGTACCGAATTTCATAAAAATCGGTTAATTATTATAGATGGGCCGTGACAGGCGACAGCGTAGCAGACCGACAGACAGACACACTTTCACATTTATAATACGAGTATTAGTATGGATTTTATAGGAAAGAAAGGACGAAATTCGGCCGTCGAATATCGTTTACGAGCCCGCGTTTTGTATTGAGTATACCATGGGAATAGGCATGATGACTGATTTTGAAAAATGGTCAGATTATGTTCGGAAGTATCTACTATTTCGAAAAAATATCTTATTTCAGCAGAAAAATAAGGTTTGGTAGATAATATTGGTATTTGAAATTTAAATTTTAAAAATCACGCCAAAACGCTCCCCGGTGTCATGGCGTCGTTTGTGACGTCACTATTATTTTTACCAATGTACTCTGTGCAGTGTGCAGTAAGCAATAGTGTGATTGTCAAAGCTCGAAAACAAACCATTGTGACGTCATTCGCTTCTTGGTGTTTTAACCAATATGGCGGATTGCTGTATTTTATAATTTTATTTTATCAAAATAAATAGCAATCTCACTCGAAATAGAAAAATAAATACGTTTTTTATAATCCATGAATCCTATTTCATTAGATAAATTCATAATTTCATTGATTCTTGGTTACTGTCATCATGCCTATTGGGAACTCCTTAATTTTCCGAAATAAAAGATATATATGAACCAAATTTCTTTGCAATCAGATGGACCTTGAAATTGAAAAAGACACACAGACACTATTGCGTATAAGTTAGGATCTATTTAGCTACCATGTGAATCGGTGACCACCTACGCAGTAACCGCCAATAATTCTAATAATTAACGGTCTTTCATTGAACCGCTAAGCCGCTTTAAACTGATGGGTGCCAAGCCCACCGAGAAAGGGAATTAGAGCTTAGACCCACCACGCTGCTCCAATGCGGGGGTTGGCAGGTTTAAAAAAACGACTATTATCATGCTAGTGATAATAACCGGGACCGACGGCTTAACGTGCTCTCCAAGGTACGGGGGTGAAGCACCGCTAACTAACTCCGGGCTAGTACTGAGAGTTTCTAGTCAGAAAAACCCAATACTTAATTATGGCCCAACCCGGGACTCGAACCCGGAACCTCGTCGGCCGCAGTCGAACATTAGCTTAGTCTCAGTTTTAATTCGATTTATCGTATATTCGATGACATTCGCGTCAAAGTAAAATGATTTAGAGCTAAATTTCGTGCATGCATTAGGTAATAGCCAGCGCTCCAAACAATACGTTTCCAAATTAAAAACAGTTACAGTGAATTTGTGACTTTAAATCAAGGGCTATTGGGTTCATTTTACTTTGACGCCAATGTCATCGAATTCTTATACGACCAATCGAATTAAAACTGAGGCGTCCTGATGACGTCAGAGCGTCGCAAAAGAGACGGATAAATCATTCATCGGGTCAACCGAACGCCACTGATCGATTTCCGACTAAAATAGTCTATTTTTGTACCATCGACATTGACCATTATACTGACCGCGCCTAGTGTCTAGGTTTCACTTTTATGACCTGACTGGCGTAACGACTGACGCGCAGCGTTTGAAGACCTCCCTGGCGCAGTGGTGAACGCTGCAGTCATATAGTGGGAGGTCCCCGGTTCGATCCCCGACATGCTCAATTAGAGAATTTGTAATTTCTGAATTTACTCTAGTCTGGCGGAACGTAATTGTATTTACGTAACGAATTGTATTTCTTTTTTGCACACAAGAAATGTAGATAATTGTCACCGTAAGATTGTAAAAACCGTTAGATTGTAATATAACGTTTTTTATCTCGATAGATTGTAAACTGTCAACAGATTGTGAACCGTAACATACTGCTTACAATTTAACGCATTATTTTTCGGTAAACTGTAATCTATTAGGTACTAGCTAATGCCCGCGACTTCGTACGCGTGGATCGAGGTTTTGTGGTTCCCGCGGGAACTCTTTAATTTTCCGGGATAAAAAGACGCCTATGTGTTATTCCAGACTATAATCTATCTCTGTGCCAAATTTCATCCAGATCTGTTTAGCCGTTGGGGCGTGATTGAGTAACAAACATCCATCCATACATCCATACATCCATACCGACATCCATAAATCCAAACTTTCGCATTTATAATATTAATTAAATTAATTAATTAATAATAATTAATATAAGTAAGTAATTAAGATAAATAATTAAGGTAAATAAGATATTAACCCGATAGAACCTACCTGAATATTCATGTCAAACCTTAACCTAACCTATAGTTCGCGCGCGACACTTACATTTAGTCTGCATTCAACTCGCGCGCGAACTGTACAAGAAAGAGACAAGAAAACGTAAATACAATAAATATTTCGTAAATTACCTAATACTCAGAACATTGAACGGTTCACAATCTTTCGACAGTTTACAATCTCGCGGGATAGAAACCGTTAGATTATAATCTAACGGATTTTACAATCTTACGGTGACCAGATACATAAAAAGAAGCTTAATCTTAGTGAAGCGTGCAAAGGCAGTCTTATCGCTAAAATTATGAATTCCCAAATTGACCCTGCCGGGAAACACACGCGGGACCTCACACGTTAAGATAACAGCACTCAACACTGAGTTTCGTCAAAACTGAAAATCTCAAAAACGTAAGTAGGTAAGTTCTCCGTACTAGGTAGGTATAATTATTAGGTCTATTGAACGATAGCAGGACAATACAATCAAAGCGCTTTCGCTGTATCTAAAAGATAGGTATACTATTATTAAAAACATTATCATAAATGTAGTCACAAAGGAACAAAGGATCAAATTTTTAACTATGCCATGATGGATATAATTAGGGTTGCCACATGACGATAATAAATGATATCAATGAGAAGAAGTTTCATAAAATTGCCCCTGCCGGGAATCGAACCCGTGACCATCCCTCTAGAAATCGGACACAGAATCTCCTACTTAGATCTCAGTGCGCTGCGCTAGGGTGATTGTTGACGCTCTAGTTTTAGAATTATAATCCTTATTTTAGGGACGTCAAGGACCAAGGTACGTCAAATAAAACAGCAATTTTAAAATAATACTGCTTTAGGTTCTCACATGTATCAACGCGGAACCGATTTAAGCCGGTCAGAAAAAGCTTTATGTATATGGTAGGTATAAAGAGTGAAAAAGACTTCGACCGACCCGGCCGACGCGATGCGAAGCGAAGACTACTAACCCAGCGTTTTGCTGGTTTACACTCTTAATATCATATACATAAAGCTGACGTAAAACTTTTTTTGATCGGCTGAAGCCGGTTAGGCGTCGATAGCTTTGACCCCTGAGCGATGGTAGTAAGTAAGCCTTGTTGGTAGTAATACTAATCTGCGATCCTTTTCCATTCTTCCATCTGGCAACCCTAGATATAATGCACAAGTGTTTCCAATCAAAGCCCTATTGCACGTGATTGGAAACCTCTATAAAATCGTCACGTATACACGCACGTGCCTCGTGGGAAGCCTGTGTGTGACGCGTCTTATTCAATACAAGTACTTAATTGGATCCAGTTATCGAATTTCATAGTAAGTATTTTAGTTTTTCACTTTTTTAGTTCTCATCTCAGGTAGGTATAAAAATTATTAAATCTATGTACCTACATGCTTAAATAAAAATGAATAACTGAATGTACGTAAGTGCATCACTTAACGGCTGGACCGATTCTGATGGAATTTATTAATAAATAATAATTAATTAATGAGAATGTATGTAGGTGATATAAAGTTGACAAGATTACAGTTTGAAAGCCTTATTAAACATTCTACCAATTAATGGTGTACAATTTACCTAATGTGTATCTAACATTGTTATTGTATGCATGTACGTATGTAATGTGTATCTAACATTGTTATCCATTTAACCACACAAGTGCCCTTGTGTGGTTAAATGGATGTCAAAATTTTGTAAGTGTCCAAATGATCATTACATGGGTGTCAAATTGATCTTGATGTGGTTGTCCAAATGATCATGACGTGGGTGTCAAAATGATCTCGACACGGGTGTCAAAGTGATCTTGACGTGGGTGTCAAAGTGATTCAGACATGTATGTCAAACGTACCTGATCCAAGTCAATTGGGCGCGAGGGAGGCGGTGGCTTCAACGCGTTAGAGCTGGTGGAACTCATTTTGTCACTCATTGATTGCACTGTGGCTCGGAACACATATATTCAACTTTTTTCACTTGATCACAGTATAACTTTTATTTACAATAACATAATTTGATGCTAGCTTCTATTGAGGATACGATTTCTTTGTTGGCTGGTTTCTGGAACAAACAAAGGAAATATTAATAACTAAGACTCTGAGGCCTTAGCAGATGAGTGTTATATAACTTAATATAATATTATGGCTATTGAGGTAAACCTGTCATTAGGCATAATATGACACATTACATATTATATTACTATAATTTACTAATTATTATAAATTTACGTTTACACGGCCCATCCGATCAACAAATTTAGATGAAATTTGGTACAGGGATAGGTCCCGGGGAAGGACATAGGCTACTTTTTATCCCGGAAAATTAAGGAGTTACTGCGAGAATCGAAAAAAACTTAGTCCACGCGGACGAAGTCGCGGGCATCATCTATTATATTATATGTCAGACTTGTTAAATAGTAAAGGTACCTAATATTAAAAAAACCCACTCAGAGCTATAGTCTCAGTTGTCTTGATTCGCTCAATTTATTTATTTATTTATTTATTTATACATTCTGTACCAGTAACTTAAATTTTTTCAATTTCCTTCTTTTTTTTAGCATAGCAGCACACACCGTACGTATCTGCAGCATTTACGTGAAGTAATATTAGAAATGAAAAAGTGTGTCTATCTGTCTGCTACGCTTTCATAGCTCATCTGTTTAACAGATTTTGATGGGTCCAGGGATAGGTTGCATCCTGGGGAAGGACATGGCTACTTTTTATGGAGTAAAGTTAAAGAGTTCCCGGATGAATGAAAAAAACGTAATTCACGCGGACAGAGTTGTGGGCATCATCTAGTTCTTGTACATTTTTATACATACAAGTACAATTACTTAATTAATTACTAATTGTGGTTACAAGTAAACACAATAATTACCAAGTAATTGAGTGTAACCAATTCAATCATAGTGATAGGTACATAGGGTTTCTAAATAGGGAAAAAGTTACATTAATTTTAGACATACTATTTCTAGACTATTTCATCAATTTACCCATCAAATATAATCTATGCTACTCTTTTCATGTTTATAATTGCTAATGTTTTAGGATTGCGTACATAAAGAGTCGATCAATTTAACATTTGGTACGATGCCGTGTAGTAACCAAATAGGGGTATGGATTTAATATAACTGCTGTACCCCTAACAAGTTAGCCCGCTACCATCTTAGACTGCATCATCACTTACCATCAGTCGAGATTGCAGTCAAGGGCTAACTTGTAGTTGAATAAAAATATATAGGTATAAGTTCTTAAGTACACTTTGCTTAGCCATGTTTTTTTTTAAATATATAGACTAGGTGGAGAGCGCTTGCCTAGAAGATGCCTATTCACTCTTGATTTGAAGGTACCTATATTAAAAGAGGAGGGGAAAACGGAAGCCAGAAGGGCATTCCATGTTCTTAGCAGGTACGACACTGAGTGTATGGGTTGAATATAACTGCCATACTTCTAAAATCTGGCTAAGTAAGTACCTCCAGAACATGTTAGTTATTTAACACAAATGAAATTTAAATAAGTAATTACTTATACAGTGTTAAAAAAACCTGTTATACAACTAGAGTTCAATAACTTTTTGCAATAAGACATCTAGTGAATTATTCAAGGTGCTTTAAAAAGGACATGCATAAAATTACTTCCTTCCTACTATTGGCATACAAGGATGGTGTCTTTTAATGATATTACAGATTTATTTTTTCTGTATTTAGCTGATGATCTCCTTGGTGCAATTGTAATTGCTGTCTTAATAAGTAAGAGGACTTAAGTTTTGTTTTTGTGACTGCCATTAAGCAGGAAATTTATATTTTATAAATTACTAGATAATGCCCACAACTTTGTCTGTGTGACTTAAGGTTTATTGATTCCGGTGGGAACTTTTTTAGGATAAAGAGTAGCCTATATCCAATCCTAGAATACAACCTACCCCTATACCAAATTTCATCAAAATCGGTTGAACAGATGGGCCATAAAAGAGTACCAGTCAGACAGATCGACACACTTTTGCATTTATTACTTACTAGCTAATGCCCGCGACTTCAACTGCGTGGATTGAGGTTTAATAATTAAAAACCCTGTCATTATGTGATGAATGGAAAGGGGTCACAACCCTCAGCCATGAGGAATACAATGCAGAGAGATACTAACACAATTTTACAATACATTTGCTGATAAAGTTGCACTTACTTCACCACTATTTAA